>CM060390.1:139759722-141193515 GCA_030545235.1 Helianthus tuberosus
AATTATATATGAGTGATTGGGCCTTTTCTCATATTTAAGCCCAAAAATTTTCCGATGTCGTCCACCAAGGGTGAACCTGATGATTGAAAATGAAACTTAATTAAATTAACCTGAAAATTATGGTGATTTTAGATATTAGCAATTGGAACTTTAGTAATAAAAAAACTGACCCGAACAGCAAATTATAACGTCGAGTTGATAGAAAAACAGTACAAAAAAAGCGATAATGAAAAGAAAATCATGGCTCCGCCGTTACCCGTAATCGCAAGTGAATTATCTTTTTCCTACAAAATATATAAGCTACAATGAGAGCTTGTAGATAACAAAAGCAATCAACTAATGTTAGTGGTTTGCCACCCCAACTCTTGAATATAAATGCATGCTAAATAAAGGTGTAATCAAGGCCAACAAGTGCACCATTATTTATTTAAATTTGTACAACTGTTTTACAGAGTGGTTTAAACAAAATAGACAACTTTTGTGATACTTTATATATTATTTTTTGAGTTAAATGTCATTTTATTCCCTGTGGTTTGGGTCATTTTGACAGTTTAGTCAAAGGTTTCATTTTTCGCCTGTGGGCCCCAAAAGGTTTCACCGTTGGCATTTTAGTCCACTGGGTTAACTTCATCCATTTTTTCTGTTAGCGAGAAGGGCAATTCGGTCATATTATATGTAAATCTGTTAACTAGAAGGGCAATTCAGCCATATAAAATGACCGAATTGCCCTTCTTGTTAACAGAAAAAATGGATAAAGTTAACCCAGTTGACTAAAAGGGGAAACGGTGAAGCCTTTTTGGACCCACAGACGAAAAATAAACCTTTGGATTAAATTGGCAAAATGACCCAAACCACAGGGACTAAAATGACATTTAACTCTTATTTTTTCACAAAAAATAATATTTATGTAACATTTTATTCTAAATTCAGGATTTGTTATTTTGTTTAGACATTTACAAAATTAAATATCCCATTTCACGATATTCTTCAAGTCAGATTTTGAGAATCACTTTGAACTTTTTTATCATTGTTATAACTACCATTGTTATTTATTTATTTTGGTTTCAAACTTTTGAATCACAAGATGTGATCCATTCTTTAAGTGTTACCACATTGAATAACTATTAATGTTGTATTATAATGAATTGTGTCTTAACCATTAGAGAGATTAAATGAACTTTAATGCCACCCCTATAGTAGACTTGTGCACTAGCTCTCTAGCCAACCTTTTGGTGTAACATAACCACATTTTGTTTGTGACCAAATAAGTTATACATGTGGTTTTATGCCTCAGTCAAAGTGGAAATACCATCAAAATAGATGGATACAAGTGGTATTAGTTGATGCCACAATAAAATCTCGAATTGTCAAATTTCTTGGTCGTTTTGTTTTTTTAACAACGGCAGTTAAAACATTAAAACTCGTATTCTATACTTGACATGTAACGGCAGTTAAAACATTAAAACTCGTATTCTATACTTGACATATAGATTGCTTCTTTTTTTCTTGTCAAAAGATGTTACTTTTGTTAAAAACAAACTTTTTTTTTTGAACAACTTAGATCACTGACGGACCACTAGAGTATTATCGTGCCACCAACAGAACCACTCGATCATATCCATCTCCACTAGACAATAACGTCTATACACCAATTCAGAAGGAAACCTAATAAATCTAGGAAAACCCCCTTGTGGGAATCAAACCCGGTACCTAATGGTCCATAAGCCTTACCCCACGCCCAAGATACCACTACGCTATAACCATCGCTACACTTTATAGAAATATACATTGAAGCTAATGAACTGTACAAATAAGGAACTTCTCATTTTGTTTGTTTGAACTGATTAATTATACTCATCATGAAACAAAGGTCATTGATCAGATTTGCATAGTTCCATAGAACTTTACAAATAAGGGAACTTCAACTGCACCACAAACAGTATGACAGTAGTAAGTTGGAAAGCATTACAACAAAGAGAATGGTAATCAACAAAACAAAAACCACCACAAGCACATGAATCATTCAAAAACCAACATCTCAACTACAAAGATTTGGGATGCAAACCCCACCCTCCGGATTCTGTTGTTCTTTCCATATCTTGCCGGTAACTCTGAGTTTGAGTTCCTTCCTGTCACCACCCGAGAAGAAAAGGGCCATGTTCCTCTGTATTATCAGCCCATCGTGACTATCACGCACCTTCCTATGGCTATCTCTGATGCTTCTCGGTGTTCCTTCCCATGTAAGTTTTCTCCCGTTCGCTCCCACTTCTAGGCTATAGCTGTAGTTGCGCGCATCTGCTTCGTCACCCATGAACCGAAGAAACGCCATGTAAACAGGCGCCATTCCCAGCTGAAACGCTTCAAAGTGAAGGCAGAAGTACTGCCCGAAACAATGGAATACCTGCCCAAAATAACATAAAATTTCCATTACATCCAAAATAGTAGGAGTGCTAAACGGGCCGTGTTCGTGAGTCGGCAGGTTCAACCCGACCCGAACCCGAAAATTGTGTGATACATATAAACCCGAACACGACCTGATTGTTCGCGGGTTGACCCGAACACGACCCGGTTAACCCGATTTTTTTTTTTATTTTTCAATTTTTCTGCAAATTAATAAATTAAAATTTACTTCAAAAAACACAAATGTATATAATACAATCACATTTAAATTTTAAAATATTATGTCAATTTCTTTTTTTTAAGTTATAATTATGGCATAAATTACACACCCAATTTATTGTATGACATAAAACATATTGTAAGAAAATAGAAGATAATATAAATGGGTTAAACGGGTCAACCCACCAACCCGACTGGGTTGACCCAAACCTGACCCGTTTAGCTAAACGGGTTCACGGGTTCAACCTGAAACTGACCCGAACCCGTTTAGACTAAACCCAAACCAACGAATTTCGTGTTAGGTTCGTGTTTGGTTTTCGGGTAGTGTCAAAAATTCACACCCCTATAAAATAGCCAAAAAAAAAAAAAAACAGATGACATAACAAGAAATTAGTTTTACCGTAAGCATCCATGTGGCGTTTTCAACTTCACGGGGGTTAGACTTGACATAACGATGATTAAATGTACAGCCGGTGTGCATATCTACTTTATGGTCGTCTCTGAGATGAGTAACGAGAAAAGGTATGTCTCCTGTAACCGAGCACTCTGAGCCAGCATACGGACAATTATAGGGTCGGAAATTGCACAAAGCTTCGTGTTTGAGTTTGCTGTAATAAGGGAATATCTCGGGGCATCCCAATGAGAAATATCTGCACGGTAGTTCAAGCGATTCCGCAACTTTTTCCAAAGCTAAGCATCTAATATTCCCCAATTCTTGTCTGCATGTGGGGCACCGGTTTTGCACTTGCGTTTTACAGGTGGAGCATAATGTGTGTCCATTGTGACACTGCAAGGAAAAAAATTAAAAAAAATATACTCTAAGAAATTATAACAATACTGTAATAAAAGATCTTTAAAATAAAAATATATACATAATTACATATATTTCAGAGGTTTCAGTTGTAAGGAAATGCAAACTTATCATTATAGGTGTATCTGGATTTGCGTTTTGAAACCAATTCAGTTTATAATGTTCAAAGACGAAAGATTACGCGCTTCTGATTATATGATTCTAAAATAACCAGTTTCGTAATCGCTTCACCAAAACTAATTTTCAAAGAGTAGTTATGAGATTACATACTTACCCCTTCTAACCTAACCAGAGACTTAAATATCATCTCACGATGCGTATCTACTTTTATAACAAAAGGGCAATTTATGCATTCAATTCTAGAATGTTAAAAATCTGCCGAACGCTCAAAAAACTGGATTTTCTAAACATTACAACTTCAAATATCAAAAGCACATCTGAACATTATCTCCTACAACTGAGTTTATAACAGCCGGTTCTGATTATTCGAAACCACATGATTACTTTCAAAACGCACATCCAACCACCCCGTAAATCTTTTAACTCTCTTCTTAATCAAAGCAAATCTCTCATAAAAAAAATAAAAAACTAAACAAAAAAAAACAAAAAAACAGATAAATTTTCTATATGGAACATGATATCTAGACTAGGCCACTGCAACAAAATGACAAAATTCTTATACATAATGACTAATATCACATACTCTGATAAAAAAAAGTAAAAAAATATCAACAAAAATCATCATGATCCCATTTCCAGGCTCTTACTTGCTTTAAAATATCAACAAAAATCATCATGATTCCACCCTTTCTTGATTTGTTTCATCATTATAAATGCATTCAATCCATTCATCAAGATTCCCAGAACCCAATTCCTTCAAACAATCATATTTCATCAAACAAATCACCATCTTTTGATCATCATTCATAAAGAACCCTAAACATCAAATTACACATAAACTTCCAGATTTGAATCTTCCAATTTAAAAAATAAATAAATAAATAAATAAATAAAAACTACAAAAACTAAACCATGAATTCAAGTTCAATAAGACCACCCTAATTATCAACCCAATCAAACATCAAACCAAATCAACATCAAAACAAATCAAAGATTCAAAATTAAAGAAACATAAATCTTTCAAATATAAACTACACAATCTCATTCCAATTAGAAACAAAAAAAAAAAACCCTAATTATCAACATCAAAACAAATCAAAGATTCAAAATTAAAGAAACATAACCCTATTTATCAATCAAACATAAAAAGCAAAGAAAATAAAAAAATTAATAGAAAAAAGGGTAATCAAGAACAAAACCTGATGAATAGGGGGATACATAGAATTGGTACAAACAGGGCACTCAAGCAACTCATGAACACTTGTAGCAGGAGGCAATCCAGGTGGAATAATCCCCAAATTATTATTGTTATTATTAAGAGGTTTAGAAGAAGCAAACTGATGGGTGATTTGTGAATGGATCTCTTCATCTTCAAGACCATCAGAAGAAGATGCACACTCAATTGTATTCAAATCCATCATTCTTGTTAACAATTCTCACAAATCTGAATAAAAAGATTCAAACTTTTAAAGAACCCAGATGGGGATTCTGATCTCCATGAATCAAAGATGTTTGATTTCAAGAAAAGGGTGTGAAAGTGAAACAGATCGATTAAATGAACAAGAAACAAAAACTAAAAACAAAAGAGGTTCTTTTCTTCTTCTTCTTCTTCTGTTAACCCTCAACCCCTCTTGGTTTGTTCCTCTCTCTCTCCTGGTTTGGTTGTTTGTTTCTCTCTCTAGAGTGTGAGAGATGTGAGGGTCACCGTTGGATGTTTGGTTTAAAGGGTTGAGATGGAATGAAGGGACGGCCAAAATACGCGTGTGTGTGGGATACTTGGATTTCAATTTTTTATAACATTTTTAACAAACAACTTTGAAGGAAAAAAAGGAATTATGCTACCCGTTTGACTAAAGAGATTAACTTGTTTAGGGTACAAGGGGCACTCACCTAATAGGTGAGTCCCCTCTCTTACACACCACCAATCAGATAGTGTCACGTCAACTCCTCTCTTAAACTCCCCTAACACCACATTTTGATGGCGGCACTCCCCTAATAGGTGACTTGGGTTTTTTTTATTTTTATTTTTATTTATGCATGTTTATAAATTAAAAAAATATTAATAAAAATAAAAATTAAATAAAAGACATTTCATTAAATTAAAAAAAAAAACAACCTAGAAAAATAAAAATTACATTCAAACTAGAAAATTAAAATTACATTCAAACTAGAAAATAAAAATTACATTAAAACTAGAAAATAATAATTTTAGAAATCGATTGGCCACCCGTACTTCTTAGCGATGTCGCGTTTTCGGGCGAGGATGAACGGCAACATACTTGGCGGAGCATCGTCGTGCGGCTTGATGAATATTTCCATATCTCGATCGTAATTGTATATTTTCATCGTCTCGCGTTGTTCCGCTATGAGCTCGAGAGCCTGCGCCTCTCTTTTCCTCCTCAATTCAACCGCCTCCAATTCAATCGCGTTTTTCTTTTCTTTCATGGCGGTGTACTCTTTGAATTGTGCCGCCAACTCGGCCGAGCTTCCCTCAGACGATGTCGCTTGACGCTTGTCTCGCCGTTGTGCTCTTTGTGGCGAGGGGTCTTCGTTCATATCGGGTATGGAAGGGTCCACCTCAACGGGCTTTCTTTTATGTCCCGAACCTTCCCCTTCCTCACCCAACAATGGGACTTGGGCCCATTTGTCGTTTTTTCGAAGGACCTCCCACGCCTCCATATGTTGAAAACCCCCCGGATATCTCTCTTTAAATTCTGTTAAAGCGACTTTCATCACGTCGAGATCCTTGACTCCGCTTCCTCGTGTGCGATCCTACATGTTAAAAAAATATAAACTTAGTAAAGAAAAAAAAAATATACATGTTAAAAAAATATAAACTTAGTAAAGAAAAAAAAATATACATGTTAAAAAAATATAAACTTAGTAAAGAAAAAAAAAATACAATGTTAAAAAATATAATTTTTACCGCTTGTTGGTATAGGCCGTTGAAAAAGTTTATTTTCGTTTGCATCGGGCCCCATTTAGACCGTACTTGATGCACGGTCCGGTTACTTCCGCCGATGGTGGCGTTAAAATGATTTAAAATATTACGCCAAAAACTATCGCGATTTTGTTGATTGCCCTTCTTTTTGTTGGTAGAGCAATGTACATACGCCTTCGCCAACGCCTCTTCTTGGTCCTTTGTCCATTTTTCGCTCGTCATTTTTCCCTTTTTATCCCGAGCGTCATCTTCTTCGTTGCCCGCGTCTTCATCCGCATTATATTCATCGTCCTCGTCGCCCAAATTTTGAGTTTCGGGCACTACTTCATCGTCCTCGTCGTCCCAAATAGGTATAGGACGTTCAACATTTTCTTGGACCAATGGAACTTGTGGGGAACGAAAACCATATGGGTCGAAGGCGGGGGATTGAGGAGGAACATCCATTGATAACAAATTTTGAAAACCATAGCCGAAATTAGGTTGAAGGTTGGTTGCTTGGGTGTTGTAAAAGGAGGGGTGTGAAGGTTGTTGGAAAAAAAACGGGGGTTGTGGAGTATATCCGAAAGGGGGTTGTGATTGTGCACTTGCACCGCTCGAACCACCACGAGACGGTTGTTTGCCTCGTCCCTTAGTTTTTTTCTTGGCTTCGCGGGGTTGGTTCTCCATTGCTCGGTTTGAGAAGTGGGTGTGGTTTGAGAATATAAAATTTTTTTGAAGTGGGTGTGGTTTGAGAGTATAAAAAAATGAAATTTGTATAAAAAATGGGGTTTGATGAGAGTGTGGTTTGATGAGAGTGTGAAGGTTTGGTTATTTATATTTGTAAAAAAATGAAATTTTTTTTTTTTGTTTATGACCGTTCAAACAAGACCGTTACTCGATTATTGTGCCAAAATCAAATCGGTGGACATGGGCCGAAACCACCCCCCGAATCGGGTCCCCGCACCGATGGCGGCGGTGTTCCCGATCGGGGATAGTGGTCACCGAAGGGGTCCCCGATGGGTGCCCCGGATACCCTTAGAGTTTGGATATTGGATTTAAATAAGGGTATCCGGGGCACTCCCCTCTTAGGGGAGTCCCCTCTCTTACGCACACCCAATCAGGTTATGCCACGTCAACTCCCCTCTTAAACTCCCCTCACACCCTAATTTGATGGCGGCACTCCCCTATTAGGTGACTTGTTTTTTTATTCAAAAAAAAAGGAAAGTTTTCATTGGTTGAAAATGAGGGTGGCCCCACCTTCTCTCTCCTACCTTCTTCGGTGTCTCCCCCGACCAACCTCCCCGATTTGGGTCACCGCAGGGATGGCGGCGGTGTTCCCGCTGGGGGAATGGGGTCACCGAGGCCACTCCCCGCTGGTGCCCCGGATACCCTAATTTTAACTTTTATCAGTGGTCGATAGCACATGCTGACTTAGATACCACATTATTAAATAAGTGTCATATCAGATGTCATGTCACTAAATAAGTGTCACGTTACCAACCAATGTGCCACATTAGTAAAAAACTAAGTGGATTAGGGTTCAGTTATTTTGGGAGTGATAGGGGAAAATAAGTTGGAAGTTGAGAGTGGTGTGATACAAATCGAAAGTTGGAAGTGCTATCAGCCAATTGGTGAAAGTTTAGATTATTTAAATCTAATTTCCCTTAATTTAATGGGTTGTGTTCTTATTAACATTTTTAGCGTGTTTAATTCAAGAGACAACCAAGCCAACTCGTTTAGAATTATAACAAAAGTAAAAGAGTGTATCATATAGGTAAATCCGTCATTCAGTTTACAACTTATTTAACCTGTTTATTACAATCTACAACCCACTTACTACTCAGAGACAAGTTTTAGATAGGTTACGAGAGTGTGTTCTGGACACTAGTTACATGATTTTAAGTTTTTCCACTTGAGATATATGTGTTTGACGCAAATAAACGGATGGGTCGTACTCTCGTTATAACATTTAAAGTTTGTTCATTCAAGAATTGATGGGTTTGATGGTTGACACAAGTAATTGGATGGTCGTGTTCTGGTTGCACCATTTTAAGTTTACTCATTTAAGAATTGATGTGTTTGTCACAAATAAATCCATGGGTCGTGTTCTAGTTATACCGTCAATTTAAAAATTGATGTGTTTCACACACAGTGGCGGATCTAGAAAATCCTTATAGGGGTCACGTTTAAAAAAGGTTAATGAAATTAAAAAAAACGTCAATTTTTTTTTCCAAAATTTACACTACCGTAGATACGTTGTTTGACAAAAAATAAACGTATAAATTATGTTTGGATTCATCAATTCAACTTATCTAACTCATCGAAACCTTTATTCAGTTAGTCTTAGTTTTATAGTTTTATGTTTGTTGCAGTTTTAAAATATGTTATTACTTTACGGAGAGAGAAAAAAATTTACATATATACTTGTCTTAAAATGCATGTTATTATCAAAAAAGAAGACATCAAATATTTAGCTAATCATATAAATATTGTTTGCCTAGTTTTTAAAAGCAAAAAGGGAATGATGAGCAGGTTAAGAGGGTGCAGGTTAGGTTGGCACCATCAACCCTTGTCTAATACCTAAAATGTGAGGGTCCATCTACATCTCATCCTACTTTCAATTATAATTTCACTTTTTGAAATATAATAGCCATCATGTTTATATGCCATTTATCATAACTTTTGAAATGCAATTATACCACAAACTACAAGGTATTTATTCTTTAACATGTTTTTACATGATAAGCAAAAGACAATAGTTAAATACATAACCAATTGTTAGGATGTGAAAATTGTTTTGTAGATTGCTTTAACTATGACATATAAAATGATTATATAGCTTGTTTATAGTAATTCCTAGAGTTGCACGTTCTTAATGAATTTACAACTGAATATGTTTCGATATTGAGTTGGTGATATCTTTGCAATAGATGTTGGTGATGTTAGCGTGCACTATAGTTTCCAAACTTTCCTAACGTCAAATCTCAACGACCCAGAAGAGTTAATAACATTAAAATCATCAACATTTATCGTATCACAAACAAGGCAACTCTGCCTTTGTTTCCACCTCAGCTTCGCCATTCGCCGCTCCATCTTTTAGTATATGTTGTGATAGATAACGGTCAATTACACCTTCATCATGGAGGATTTTAGTTGTCATCAACCACCACACAACCGCCACCACCACCACGGGTAATAATAACTTGAGAATCAATGCTAGACAACTTGTTGATCGTCTTTGTGCTTCTTTCTAAACCATGCTATCATGATTTACAAATTTTTATTTAAAAGTGTGCCACCCCCTCTGCATTTCACTTATTTTAATTTTAATATGTATAAATTATATAATGTATTTTGTTTTTTTTCCAGAAAATATAATGTATTTTGTTTTTTTTCCAGAAAGAATGTTTATATATAAAATATATATACATCATTGAAAAGATTTGTTTGTGTCAACATGTGGTTAACCAGGATGCAATAATTGATTTTATTTTTCTGGATTTTATTCTGTTTTTCCTTGCTGATGAACATTATTTGAGATGTCTAACATGAAAAAAGGCACCATTGATTGCGAACCTGCTATCTAAGCCACGACCAACCACTTCCTACACCATCGTCACGCCGTCGTATCGGCCAACACCATCGTCACATCGTTGTCGCTTCTTCCAACACCCATAAAAAAGAGTACCCCTCCCCTCTATCTCTTTCTATATATACATAGATATATATAAAGAGAGATAGAGTGAAAAAGAGGGTGAGAATAAGATATAAGGACGTGAGAATAAGATGACCATAAAAAATATCAGCGAAAAAGGAAACATACTAGATAGGCTAATAATATAATATTTTTATTCATAGTCGTTACACTAAGCATATTTGACGCACTAATAATCTATAAAATAGCCAGGGTGGGCGGGAAGGAACACCGGCCAGAGGGCGTGTTTTCCGAGGGCACATTCTTTTAACGGGAGGGTACAGTGAAGCAGATTTTTTGCTGAACCAAGATCCAACAATGACGTTTATGATACTTTGACCCTTTAATTAACTTCTTTTCTGGTGAGGTGTGGCTGTAGTTTCAAAAAGACTATTATGAGGTTTTGAATGTTGAAGATCAAAGAAGAAATAGGGTATGCCCTATGTGGCATTAGACTTTTTAAACATTAATTTTATGGCTTAGTTCAAAACTAAACTAAATTTGTAATAATTTTTTTAACTTTTATATATTTACTCACTACTTTCTTTAATTTAGTATTACAAATATATTTTGTTGTTTCATTATTGTTTTTATTTTATTTAATTACTTTATTGCCATTTCTAAATAATACATTATATAATTTAAGGTAGATATCTATGTCTTACAATAAACTTGTAAAACAAAGCTCAAAATGGTAAAGTGTCTAGCTTACTTAGCAATTTAAAGTCGTTTTAATGATGATAGTACATGGATCACCAAATATAAAAAGAAAAGCACATGTATAAAAATTTACATTGCGACCCCGGTCATAAACGTCTACTGCATTGCAACTCCAACTCGGTGACTCGAAACTCGCAAGGATCCGGACAGAACGCCTGAATTCTCAGGGTCAACCCTGAAAATAGCCTTCGTAGTATAACTTCCAAATAAATACCATCAAATATATTTTATATTTAAAGACGTGCGTGTCTTAAGAACAATCCCTTTAGGTCAGGAGTAGAAAAATTAACTAGTTTTATCATTACTCTTGAAAAAAATCCGCAACGCGTATGAACGAGTTCAACGGTGAATGAAAATGCTTCCAACGAACGAGGAGGAAGATGGATACAAAATTGTGAAGATCTCTAACACTATGTTCCAGAGTTTTATTTTTAAGAGAAGAGAAAGGATTTAGGAAGAAAGAAAAGGGTTACGGTGTTCCAGAGTTTTTTTTATGGGAAGAAAGAAAGAGAGGAGGAGAGAAAAAGAGGGGTTTTTGGATTGCAATTGTTTCTCTCCAAATCGGGAAGAATGGGAGAGAACAGATTAATATAAGTTCACGTTTTCCAATTTTACCCTCATAAAAAAATGGCGGGTATATCTCCCACAACCCGCCATATCTTCAACCCACCTTCATCATCTCTCCCAGAATCTCGTATCTTCAGTTTTCATCAACATATATCCCACATCTTGATTCAACTGTTCATCATCTTTGCTACTACTATCCAACAACGATTAGCAATTCATCTTCCAGGTAACAAACCTACATTCAATTTATCATATACATGTGTTTTAAATGAGTTTCTTAGATGAGTTTTGTATTAGGCTGAAGCAGCCTGGGCTAATTTGCAGTATAAGATGAGTGTGTCGCAATTTTAGGGTAATTTTGATGTTATTTTGTGGTTGAATGAATGGTAATTTAGGTAGTTCAGCTTATTTTAGTTTTAATTGTGTTTGATTTGTGGATAATTAGGTTTGCACTTATTTTAAAACTTGTTTATTCACAATCTACAACTTATTTGAGAAATGTTTATGCGAACACAATTTGAATACTTATGTTTTTTTTTTTTTGAAAGGCAAACTTTAAAAACCACACAACAAAACAACGGGAAAGATCTCCAAGATGGAGACCCCCAAATCCACAAACTTACATTACATCAAAATTGAATTTTTTCCAATCCTCCCAACCCACTGAGCCTTTTTTATACCTACTAGAAAACCAAAGAAAACTCAAGGCTTTAACATCGGCGACTATATCTACCACGCTTCGATCCACCTCCCGAAAGATCTTCTCATTCCTAGCCTTCCAAATCCTCCAACAAGTTATCACCATAACACCATGGAAAGCCGCCTTCTTCATCGCTGACCATCTAGATCCTTCGTATTCCTGCATAATGTCTTTGACTGAGAAAAAGAAAAACTGAGGAAGCTTAACCCAACGAGCTATGACGTTCCACACACCGGTAGCCACAATACAACCTGTGAATAAGTGATCAACCGTTTCCTCCTGGTCATCGCAAAAAATACACATAGGACTCCCAACGTTTATATGTCGTCTTTGTAACGCCACTTTAGTCGGGATTCTATCCATTAACAATCTCCACATAAAGATGTTGCATTTTCCCGGAATCCACTTACACCACACGTACTTTGAATCAACCTGAATAAGACTCTCGCTAGCTAGCCATTTTCGCACTAACTGAATGGAAAAGTCATCGGCAGCCCCGTTATCCCAATACCATTGGTCTCTATTATCTCCGAGAAGTTGACCCTCAAGAAGACGCACACACTCCTGCAACTGTTGAAACTCAATCTGCGAAGTAGGTTCTGCTCTCCAGCTCCATTGTATCGAACCATCCGGATTAGAAGTGCCCAGCCGATCGCTAACCAAGCACCACTTAGACCTTTCCAGCAGAAACAAATCCGGAAACCTCACTTTTAACGGCGTTCTATCAACCCAAGGATCAGTCCAAAAATGAATGCCCAAACCATTGCCTAATCGGCCACGAACCATATACCAGCTGGGCTGATCACCAATCTTTAAACGCTGCCCACTTGAAACAATTTTAGACCACGTGCCTGAATACAACGACTTATGCGGATACGGATCCCACATCCTATGTGACCCATGTAAGGCATCAACCACTCTCCTCCACAAAGCACCACTCTCTTGACGATAACGCCATAACCATTTAACCAAGAAAGCATTGTTACCCTCATCAAGCTTTCGAATACCCAACCCTCCTTGTGTAACTGGTTTGGTAACCATGTCCCACCCAACCCAATGCATTTTTCTCACGTCCACATTACCACCCCAAAGAAATTTCCGAACCAAACCTTCCAACTTATTTATAACCCTTAAAGGTGCCTTAAATAAGGAGAAATAATATGAAGGAAGCGCTTCCAAGACCGATTTGATAAGCGTAACTCTACCTCCAATAGACAGAACTTTCGACTTCCACCTCGATAACCTAGTCTTGAAAACCTTTATCACCGGGTCCCAGTTATTAATACGACTCATGTTTGCACCCACCTGTATCCCCAAGTGAATGAAAGGCATAGCCCCCGGTTTACAACCCATATCACTCGCCTTCAAAGTAACCTTCTCTATACTTTTCCCCACACCATATAAGACCGACTTTTTGATATTAATTCTCAAACCCGAACACATGTGAAAAATACGCAACAAACGTCTTAAACAATTAAAATTGTTACCTGACCACTCACCCATTACCATTGCATCGTCAGCATACAAAAGATGAGATAAGACAGGACCACCATTTGGTAACGAAACTCCACTGAAAGCTTCAGCATCACAAGCCTTCCTAATCATACCCGAAAGCGCTTCCATAACCATAATAAATAAGAAAGGCGATATAGGATCCCCCTGACGGATACCCTTCCCACAACTGAACTCAAATGTTGGCGACCCGTTAACCAAAACTGACGAACGAGCCGACATAAGAATCCCTTCTATCCATTGACACCAAGTATCAGGGAAATTCATCTGCCTCATAATCGAAATCAAGAAAACCCAGTTCACGTTATCATAAGCCTTCTCAAAGTCTATTTTAAACATGAACAAGTCTTTCCCACATTTTTTAGACCACGTAAGAACTTCGCTGATCACCAACGGGCTATCAAGTATAAACCTCCCCGCTACAAAACCCGATTGGGTTTCATGAATAATACTGTCCATGACCAATTTTAGCCTGTTCGCCAGAACCTTAGAGATAACTTTGCTTGTCACCCCGATCAAGTTGATAGGTCTATACTCCTCAAGTCTAACCGGATCATTAACCTTAGGGACAAGCGTAATAAAAGACGACGCCGCCCCTTGATTAATTTTTCTAGTAACCGCAAAATTATGGAGGATATCTAAAAAGTCACGAGCAAAAAGATCCCAATACCTCTTAATAAAGCGGAAATTGAAGCCGTCTGGACCCGGGGCTTTATCACTGCCACATTCGAAAACCGCCTCCTTAATCTCCTTCTCCATGAAGGGACTAATCAGCTCGTCGGCTTGATCAATTGTTAGTGTCTTCAATCCATAGCATGAAAGGAACGGTCTAGTTGGACATTGTTCTACAAACTTGTTTTTAAAAAATCTCAAAACCTCTTTCTTTATCTCTTTCGGTCTATTTACCCACTCTCCATTAACCTTTAGACCCAAAATAGAATTAGAAACCCTCCTACAATTGATCGCCCCATGGAAAAATTTGGAATTCTCGTCTCCGTCTTTAGCCCATCTAACTCGCGACTTCTGTTTTAAATCCTTATTTTTATAGAATTCCAATTGTCTAATTCTCTTCCTCGCCTCTTCTAACACCCAATTCTCTTCTTCCGTCAAGTCCCTATCCTCCATAACAATCTCTAGGTCGACAATTTCTTTGTTAAGACATACCGACTCCTCAAACTCATCTTTCACCAATTTCTGTTTCCAAGCGCTAATCTTGCCACGCAATAACTTGAACTTTTGCATAAGTTTTAAATCTGGATCGCCCTGAACATTTATGTCAGCCAACACATGTTTTACCAATTCATCAAACCCCTCACGATGCAACCAAGAATTAAAGAATTTGAAAGGCTTCAGACCAAAGTTTTTGTTCCCACACAACACACTTATCATTCAGCCTTTGTGGGCAATAAACATTGATGAGTGTAATCCTTCTACCATCTTCCTTTAGATACCCAGAGACAACCAAAAAGTTCCGATCTTTGACTACCGACTCCTTAACAAACAATCTAGGATTCCACATTGATATCAAACCACCCGACCTACCTGAAGCATCAACATGCTCAAACTCCATATCACTCCTGCCCCAAAACCTATTAACATTAACACCCTCCAAAGATTCAAATTGAGTCTCTTGAATAAGAATAAAACCGATCTCATTTTCCGCTTTTAATTTCCTACACCACGAGCTCTTAGATTCCGATCCCAGTCCTCTTATATTCCATGACAACACATTCATTGGTCCACACATTGAAAACCTTCATCGCTTATAACCTTAGCCACTGATCCGCTAAACTTCTCGAATTGTTCAACCCCTAAAACCGAACCCAGCTTCAAAGTTTCAGCAACTTCATCTCCAATCCCCATATCTACATTATCTTCCGCTGATTTGTCCCTACTATCAACCTGTTCATTGTTAAAATTATTTTGACTTACCTCAACATTATTACCTCGATCGGGGTAATGAAGTCTGGCTGCCTCCTCCCCGTTAAGGTTGTATATTAATCGATCCAAATCAAAAATATCCTCCCCTTCCCTAGCTCGTTTCTTGGGTCTTTCTTGGCCTGTCGGTGACGGAGATTTTTGCGCTCTTGTCTTTTTTCGATAACCCTTACCCTTCTTCTTCTTCAGTCCAATACCGTTTCCATCCTTAGTCCCACCATTATCAGTGGAATTAACAGCAACCTCATTATTGACCTCAGGGGCAACCGAGTTCAAATCAGGCACTGGTCTGTTAACTGGTTCCGAAACAATCTGATCCAAGCGAATATCATTATCACCCATATTCCTTTGTGGACTGTCATGATCTTCCATCTCTGTCACTTGTTCATTCTCCAACCTGTCTTCATCGTCCTCGACAGACTCCTGAAGACACTCCGGAATCAACTCCCCCAACTCCTCTTCTACTAAGACTGTAAATTCATTACCCTTCCATTTAGCAACAACCGATTCATTAATCCGACTCCCCAACTTACATAAAACTCCAATCATCACATACGTCAAATCTGGTTCGGCTTCACTAATGTCAGCTGGTTGAATAACAGTACCAAAGAGACCACCAATACCGTTAAAAACCTCATTATCAAAAAGCCCCAAAGGAAGACCATGAATCCTCACCCAAGCGATTCGTTCCGTATCAATAACCTGACCTTCCCACTTCTCCAACCTTTCAAAACACACCTTCCACACGTCATTTGAACGTAAAAATTCTCCCATGCAGGCGTCCGAGTCAAATAAAAGGACCACCCAGAAACCACCCAAATATCTAATACCCACCTTCTTTTGTCCCACGAATTGTAACCAAGTTCTCAACTCCGAAAGCTTTTTAAAGTCTGCAACTTTACCAATAAGACCACAGCCATCCCATACCAAACCCCCCTTGACATCCTTATCTACTAAAAACTCCAAGGACTTTCTCTCAGGTTCAATATTCAGCAATGTATCCCGAAAAGATCTCCCATCACCCTTACTTTTCTCCACCCTAATGTTCTCATCAACCTTGTTCCTAGAATCCTCCCCATTAACAGCATTAGAATTCTCCACCTCCCTTGTCAAAGGTACCCATTGAATTGAATATGCCAGTTAATAATCTTTGCAGTTTAATTATTTTGAGGTTTTAGTGCATAAACTCTTCTATTTATAAGCTCTTGCATCATGTGTATATAAAAATATTACATTTTGTTTATATATCCATCTGTGTCTACAAAAATAGACTATCAAACATATAAATTGGCGTGATTTTTTTTCGGCAAGCTCAAATTTCAGCTCGTTAACAGTTTTATCTAGCGGAAATGAGTTCACACCACTAAGTTATGTAAGATATGAAGTCAATCAATCAATCAATCAATCATACCCAGTAAATCCCACAAATAGCAAAGCTACTTATAGGGTCTGGGGAGGGTGGATGTAGACAGACCTTTCCTCTATCCCTAGGGATAGAGAGGCTGCTTCCAGAGAGACCCCCGGCTCCAAAACGAACAACATACCAAAACATCAAGTCAAAGAATATAGAAAAAGAAGCCACCTATATCAAGAAAGTGAGCAGAGTGGCACAGTATAATGTAAATCATGTATAATGGCATACAACAACATTTGGGCATAAACACAAGAGGCCACTCACCGTTAAAGTCCCTTAAAGAATAAGAAAAACCTATGTCCCTAAAATACACCTAAGACCTTACTGCAATATCCTCTAGAAGTCCTTAACCCTAATCCTACGCCTCCACGAAGTCCTATCTTGGACCATGTCCTCAGACAGATGCAACTCTAGTAAATCATGCCTAATCTGCTCATCCCATGTCAGCTTGGGTCTGCCTCTTCCTCTCCTCCCCTCCACAGTAAGAGTTTCCACTACTCTAACTGGTGCCGTCGTTTGCCTCCGCTTTACGTGCCCAAACCATCTCAATCTCCCCTCCCTAATCTTATCCGATATGAAGTATGATTGCAAATATAATATTTCGGCCAAAGCGGTATGGGTCGAAACGGTCAAGCGGTGGACCCCCTGTTTATATTGCTAACGAAACCAGAGTTTGGACTTGACAGTCAGCATAGTGCCTTGCAGTTTCTGGTTAATATCTTGGAGCGTCCACAGTGCCGTGCTGACTATACTTTGTCTTCTCACCAAGCCATCGAACCACTCATTCCTTTACTAGATTCTCCTGCTCCAGCAGTGCAGCAGTTATCAGCCGAGCTTTTATCTCATCTGCTTCTAGAAGAGCATTACCAGAAGGATCCTATCTCACAGCAAGTAATTGGCCCGTTAATGCGTGCTATTGGTTCTGGTGTTCCCATCTTGCAGCAAAGAGCTGTAAAAGCTCTCGTCAGAAGTGATATTGCTTGCTGATACTTCTATCCCTCGCACATTGTGGGAGTCTGCTGCTGTTGTTCTGTCTAGTATTCTACAGTCGAGTTCTGAGTTTTTCTTGGAAGTACCTATTGACGGTTTGGTTTGAAACGGTACTGGTCGAAACGGTCCGGGTCGAAACAGTTCGATTTGAAACAGTATTGGTCGAAACGGTACGGAACGAAACGGTTCGTGTCGAAACGGTTCCCTCGAAACGGTTCGCGTCGAAACGGTACGCGTCGAAACGGTTAGCGTCGAAATCTTATCAATGGGTTCCCGTTTTGAACACTATTAAGAACCACAACCCTTTTACAGTTTTTTATAACGACATTTATATAATTAATACCTTTATTATAACTTTTGTATAGACACAAAAGTTCGAGGGTAAATGTTTTCAGGCTCTTTTTTTTTGTATTTGAACATTAACCGATATAACCCATGAATATCCCTTGCTATAGAATTAACAATTTTCTAATCAAATAACAATTTTTAACAGCAAGTAAAGTTGCAATGGATAATCAGATACGCAAGGTAATTCAAGTTGTGTGAGCCAGACAATTGCAGGCGGTTAACTTGATTTGCTTATTGGTGGCTTTCGTTGCACTACGTAGACTGTTAACCAAAAAGCGTGCCAATTTACCTACTAGAGATGAAATTTTACAACGACGATATGTACGAGAAGAGATGTTACACAACCTTTTACACGGTGGTAAATGCCGTGACCTTGTCCGCATGAGTGAGAAAGCTTTTAAGACATTATGCGGTATCTTAAAGTGTGATGGGGGACTTCGACCTACTCAACGCATGTCTGTTGAAGAACAAGTTGCAACAATTTTGCATATTGTAGGTAATGATTTGAGAAATCGGTTTACCTCTTGGCTATACCGTCGTTCTAGATCAACAACCAGTCGGTGCCTTCATAGAGTTTTACGAGCGATTATATCATTAGAAGGTCGTTATATTCAACAACCTAAAGGTGATATTGTCCCGAAAGAAATTCAGGAAAAAAAAGAGATTTTATCCTTTTTTTTAAGGATTGTGTTGGTGCAATTGATGGAACACATGTTCGCGTCAGAGTACCTAATAAAGATGCTCCTAGATATCGCGGCCGCAAGGGATACCCGACTATAAATGTACTGGCTGCTTGTACATTTGATTTAAAGTTTACATATGTGCTAACTGGATGGGAGGGTACAGCATCAGACTCAAGAATTATAAAGAATGCATTTACTAGAGATGATAAACTGGTAATTCCAAAGGGTAATTTCTTAAACCGAGTTTATTTAGTTGTGTAATAATATTTTACAAAACTAACTACAACCTGTTTATAGGTAGATATTGTTTAGTAGACGCGGGTTTGCCTCATACGAGTTCCCTAATGACACCGTATAGAGGTGTTAGGTATCATTTGAAAGAGTACTCCACTCGTGCCCCTGTGAATGCAAAGGAGTTGTTTAATCTTCGTCATGCATCATTACGCAACGCAATTGAACGAGCATTTGGCGTCCTAAAAAAGAGGTTTCCCATTATTAGAAGTACAAGTGAACCATTCTACTCTTGCGAAACACAGTCTGCCATCTTTTTAGCATGTTGTATTTTACACAACTTTTTACTAGAGGAAGATCGTGATAAAGATCTTGAAGATGAGGTCATACAAGAGGTGTTAGATGCACCACAAGAGGAAAAGCGCTACAATACAAGAGACATACATGAGGGAAGTACCAGATCCGAACAACTAAGGAACTCAATTGCAAATGCCATGTGGACTAACTATTTAATGTATCAAAACAATGAAATAGATATGTCAAAGTAGTTTTAGAATAGTACGATATGGATTTCAATTTGATTTTGTATTGACTGTTATGATTTCAATTAATTGGTGATTTGGCATTTATTTTATTTGCGTGTGCATATAGTAATTCTTTTTAGCATAAGCAACCATTTATATATGTACACATGCGAATTTTATTTATATTACAATGTAGAAAGTTATCATGAGCAAACACGAAGCTGAGGACAAAGCTTCAAATTGATGTTACCAAAAAGCATTTGAAGACATTGAAAGACCATTTCTCCCAGTGGTACGATATGTTTCGTGGTACGTCGATGAGTGGGTTCTCATGGAATTCAGAAACGGTACGGGTCGATACGGTTAGCGTCGAAACGGTAAATTGCTTATTCTATCGTCTTCTGTAACATATGATCTTGTGATGCCTTTTAAGAGCTGAACTGTGCTAAATTACTATCAACCCATTAGTGAAAAGTAGCTAATGAAACAATGAAAACTCAAAACTCGGTACAAGCGTAACCCATGCGTAATCAGCACCGTAATTCGAGTAACCTGCATTAAGCATGCAAAACTAACGCTTAAACGCGCGTAACCCACACCGGTTACACGTCGAGTGCTAGGTTAAGTGTGTATCAAAGCTGAGTTACGCGCATTACGCGGTGCATGATGGGTGTTTGTCGGCCCCGGTACGCGTGACCGGCCTTTAAACACCCATAACCAACGTCGCGCGCATAAGAGATGCCTAGACAACCAATGCCTAAACGCGCGTAACGACACCAGCCCAGGTTCAGAAAGGATTGTTTATGATGCTATACTAATATTTCACTATTGTTCCTCTTGACCGAATTGAATCAGCCCAGGTTCAAAAAGGCCTAACCGAGTTCACTCAGAAACTGTGTTCAGCCTCAACTGACTCGGAGAAAGCTGAAGCCCAAATTGGAGTGGATGTTCATAGTGCTCTTAATTTCGCTCTTACGGGTTGAGAGTAAGCTGGAAAGTACAGAGTACCCATCTCTCTTTTGTGATCGTTTCGAGATCAATAATAGTTCTCTCATTACAGCCATTTGTAAAGGCTATTTATGAAACCGATACCGTGATGTGGTCTTTAAGGGGTTAAAAAGTTAGAAAACCAGTAGAAGTTGAGTGCGAAAATGCTAGAGGGACTAGAACGCTTACTACTTCGCCTACGCTCTTGAAGGTTACTTGGACATGCTTTAGAGGATGAATGGGAAAAGAACATGAGTATGTTGGATTTGGAGTTAATTTTACGTAGTGTTTACCAATTCTGTGTTCAAAATTGGTTAAGTAGTATAATATAATAGTATGGTCTATGATATGATTATTTTTATATGTGCTGAAGGTAATGGGTTTGCAATTACAAATCGATTATGCATTCATTTTGCTGGAAAATATATGAATGGCATTTTGCAATAAGGGGACTCAGTATACTGAGTTTGAAGGAGGAATTTATCATGGTCGAATTCAGTTGCCTTCAGAGTACCCGTTTAAACCACCATCATTTATGTTGTTAACGGTAGTAATCATTAGAAGATTAGAAGGGTATAATAGTAAAATTGTTACTTTTCTTTCTTTTCCTCTCCACTCGGGAACATACAAAATGTTTATTTTCCTCTCATTTTCTTTCCTTTACTTTTAAACTTGGGAACACAAATAAATTTTTAACTTTTCCTTTGTATTGTTTTCTTTTCTCTCCTAAACTTTCTTTCTTTCCTTATCTTTCCTTTATTAAACTCAGGAACACAGTGTAAGGGTCAACATTGGATTCAAGATTCAAACAACGTGACATTACAATTAGGGCCCTTTTGGTATTATGATTTTTGATAATAACACCTTAAAGTAAAATCATATATGAGCCTTGGTATGGAATATTTTTGGTTCCATGGTGTGCGGGGATCGCATATCTTTGTACCACATGCATGAAAAAATTCAACTCGAATTTCATAGGTAATTGTGCTTAGGTGAAAATAGTTTTAATGTCATAGGAAATTTTTGTTGATTGCCAAAATAAAATCATGAGCCGAGAGGGCAAAACAGATTTTCGGTTGACTAATAGGGACTAGTGGCATGATAATACTACAGCAGTCCATCAGTGATTCAAATTTATCGTTCAAAAATAATTAATTTGTTTAGCATGCTTATTTATTTATTTATTTATTTTCAGTATTATTTTTTAAAGTTATCTTCTTTGTTCATTAACACTTTCGAGCACTGATTGATGTCGTAAGCTCGGTTAAAAATATATTTAAAAGTCTCCTAATCACCTTTACTAGTAAAAAACAAGTAGGGAGGCAAATCCATGAAAAAATAGTGGAAACTGGAAAGTGTTAATGTTCATTGCTTGTAGTAGTAATCTCATTCTAAACCATTTGCTTTTTGTTGTTTGAATGTTTTTGAAAACATGTTTTTTTGTTGTTTAAATTGTTTTGAAAACGAATTGATTATTGTGGTTGTAAACGGTTGTGAGAAAATGACCAATCTTCGGGTTTTCGAGTTGTGAAGTAAATCGGGTAACCCAATTACTACCAATTGGGAATCACATAGACGTGATTTGTTAACCTGCTTGCTTAACAAATAACTAACAAATAATATATTTGGTTGCATTGATCAATGATCGAAACCAAAAGATTGATACAACTCAATAGTCATCATCATACTTAGTAAATCTCACCAATAACAAAGCTAAGGTAGGGTCTGAGGGGGGGGGGGGGTAAGATGTAGACAACCTTACCTCTACCCTGTAGGAATAAAGGGGCTGCTTCTAGTGAGACCACGGACTCAATAGTAGTTTTGCATCAATGCCTTGGACATAAGGCACATAACACTCAACAATTGGGACAAAAGCCGATTAATGCATGTACCCCCTTGTCTTTCGGCTATCAACATTACCACATGATGCATGATTAACCGCCCTTCGCTTTTTAACGTTATTTTCATGAAATTTGTAAAATAACGTTAAAATTAGTGCACTTTCACTTTTGCTCCCCGAGGGCCCACGCATATTTACATTATACGCGCATACCGCAAGCGGGGCGTAGATACAACTCAATAGTAACCTACTTAATTACCAATCATAGATTTTGCAAACATAAACAAATTCAATGGTTAAACGTTAAATAACAATGACAACTTAGAATCTAATCCCAATTGTTGATGAAAAAAACCAAATAACTGATGAAAACGTGTGTATGAGATAATCCAAAAGTTGTTTAATAAAAACAAGGAAACATAAGAATAGACTAACCAAATGATTAGACAAATCGAAATCTAAAAGTATGTAAATACAAGTTGACCTGCTTCCTAACAAAAACCCTAGCCCCGGAGATGATCACGAATGATTTAGCCGCTCATGTTCTTGATTTGATCTTCAATCTTGATAAAGAATTTTCATGATTGATGAATGGATTGAGGTTGAGAACTCCAAAAATCGCCCTTGGGAAGCGGAAAACGACTAGGGCCGATGATAATTGCGTTTGGAGAATGTTTAACCTTAAATAGGGTGTAAAATATGGAAATTCGCGAGTCAGGTCTGAGGTCAGCGTTAGGTGGCGCCAAAATTAGTGCCAGGTGCGTTGATTTTGAAAACTGATATGTTGTGCGTTGAAATCAGCGCCATGTCTGGCACTGATTACTACCAATCTTCCCGTTTTTTGTCACACCCTGACTTTTGCGGAAGCGTATGATGTGTGACTTGTTCAATATCATTGCATTCAATCATAATGATCAAAACGATGTTCATCCATTCATTAAGTTTAAAATTTTACAAACACTACTCATTTAAGTTTCAAACAACACAACATTGACTAAGTTACAAACCAACAAAAGTGGATGATATCTAAACTTGGAATTTACTTCTAGAAACAACACCCGCGTCCAAGATCCAACTTGTTACCTGAAATACATGTAATTTTGGAAAACATCAACAAAAGTTGAGCGAGTTCATGCGTTTTGTATGAGTACTGATAAGCTTGTAAACATTTGAGAGACTCCTTTGAAAACATGTATGAAAAGCATCTATGAACGGATCAAATTAATGTTTTGCAAACACATTAATGTATGTGAAGACATAGGGAGGACTCAAAATGAGTAGGGTCATACCCTCGTCGATTTCCTCGACTGTGTCGAATTTCCCCTTCGACTGTGTCAATTTACCTTGACCGTGTCAATTTACCTTGACTGTGTCAATTTACCTTGACTGTTGTCGAGTTACCTCGACTGGGACACCAAAGCACTCACGTGGTCACATAGGGACCATGAGTGGGGCTCGGCCGTACCCGTTAGATCTAACCTTCGTCCATAATTAAGAGTTAATGGCATTTCAATTTCAATCTATGCTCACATGATCTATATTTCATTTCATAGCCAATTCATACCATTTAAACGTATGCAACATGTATTCCACCCCCCGAGAGTTATAAATCCGAAAACAGTTAAGAGAATAGGGGGACATGAACTCACAGTTTTGCGTTCTTCAATCCGACGTAACTCAAGCTGCTACTAGTGTGCACGACTACCTACAACGTACTACGGTCTATTAGACGTGCGGGTCGTGCCTTGGCTTAGTATTAATTAGTGTCTTTGAGTTATGTTTCTTTATGTTCTTAATATTATTCCAAGTTATATAATTATTTGTTAAAATAATACATATTTTAACTTGAATTATATTTATGAACTTTGGAATATTAGTTAAAATAGTACATTCTAACTTGTCAAGTTTATGTATTTGTACTTGTATAACTCCCCAAGGATGGGTGTATTTGTATTCGTATTCTTATCTTTCTGTATTTTTGTCAAGTATCGCTGGCGTATTCCGGTGTGTAACTATACGCGCGAGAATACGTATTTTTAGTGTGTTTATTAAGTATCTCATACTTAATTTTGTATTAATTTTCCCGGAATAATATTTCTAGTAAAAATACATTAATATATATTTCTAAAATATATATTTTAAGAAACATTACTTAGAAAAATTATTCATAATTTTTCCCCTGGCAAAAATATTTATAGTTTCATACAAGTCTCAAAAATATTATATTTCCAAGTCTAACTTAAGAAAATACATTTTCTCCCAAAAAAAAAATAATGTATTTTATGTTTGTTTGAGAAAATATATATTTCTTCCAAAAAATAATATATCTTCTAATAATTCCAAGAAAATATATATTTTTACTTACCAAAAATAATATATTTTCTACTTGTTAAAAATATGATATAATCTTGTAATAATTGTAAAAATCATATTTTTGTTTCCTTGGTGTCCAAAATATTATTTACCAAAAAAGTATACTTGTGAATAAATTTTCTGGAATATTTTTGTGAGTTATATTCCTTTGTTCGGTTTCACCAATATTTTGGGTATAAAATATGTATTTACTTCTTGGAATTTTGGTAGTATTTTGTATGGTAATTTCTTGGTATTTTGGTGAGTTATATTATTTCAAGTCCTAAAATAATATAACTAATACACATAATATACAAATAATCACACCCATGGTGACATCTAAATATATATTTCCTAAATACATATTTAGTCACTTTTATTTACAAAAACCAACCTCCAATATTTTGTAATTTTCGTAACAAAATTTATGGCAAACTTTATATGAAAAATCATGGTTAAAATATACTTGTAAATATTTGTTTAAAAATATTTTCCTAAGTGTTTAATTTCTAGAAAATTTTTACCATAGTTTCCCCTTAAATATGGAGGTTTCCATGCTTTCAAAGCATATCATTTTCTTTTAAAATCATCATCAATCATCAACAAATCATTCAAGACTTACCATATGCTTTAAATATGCAATTTACATTTTGATATGAACTTGAAATTTTGTAAAAAGTTGTAGTAACTTAGTATGTTATTTAGTAGGTTAAGTTACCATCTAAAACATGGTTATTTGTTTAATAATCACATTCTTGCAAAATCTAGTCCTTTACAACTTACAAGATCATTTTTCCAAAAACAATTCTTTTGTATTTCTCTTGTTAATAACATGTTTCTATACTTGATTTATCACTAAAAAATATGATTAGTTTCTTTAAAAATCATGATTCTTGTAAATCTTGTAAATAACTTTGTTCTCTTGAAAATATTATCTTTGAAATCCTTTATTTTCAAGACTTATAACATGTATCACAAATCATCATACACTAAAACAAGTTTATTTTCAAGTTCATGTTTAACATAAAGGATGATCATTATGATTTTCTTAAGAATCATCCTCATACTTGCTAGATCATGTGTTTAATCACAATCTAGCAAGATTCTTATGATGATCAACATCATAAACACAAGAAATCAACAATCAAGTTTATTATATACACTTAAACATCTTTGATTTTCATGATTTAGAGCTTTATGTTTGTTGGAACCTTAAGGTTTATGCATAGAGTAATAAAATAGTTCAGGGTTGGTCTTGTAAATGTTTAACTAGTTATTTTGGGTCGATATGTATGGGTTGGGATAGTTTGGCTGGTTTCGAATGGGCCTAGTTTAGTAGTTCATGTGTTTTAGTATTTAAGAAAACTTCAACCATTGTGTTGAGGTTGATCAGTTAGTTGCGTACAAGAGAGGCCAGCCGAAACTCATTGTGTGTCTTGTATCCGTCACCTTCCATCAGTGAATGCAAGATATCTTGGTTTGTTTTAATTGCTTTTAGTGTTTCGGTTGTATTTGTTCTTGAATCCGCTTGTGTTTGATTTCCGCACTTACACAAGTTATTGTTTGATATCATTGAAAGATCCACACGGGTTTTACAATTAGTATCAGAGCCAAGAAACCAAATCTTGGTTCGGTTTTGATATCATTCGGATTCAAGAAGTTTATGTTGTTACTGATCTTATTTACCAGTTTTGTGTTACAGGATTTAGTTTGGTGTGGTGTGTTTCTTGATTTTAAGAATCATATCATCAAAACTGTTCTTGGCATAGCCTTCGTAATTGGTGTTGACTGTGGTTTGTGTGATTTCAGAGATTTGTGTTTGCTGATTTCTCGGAGATTTGGTGATTAAAGAAAATTCAAAGATTACGATATCTTTGAATTTTTGAAAAGTGCTGAAAATCAGGGATTACGAGTCAACAGATTTATCTCACATTTGTTTTGCAGGTCTCGACTCGCAACCAGCCATCTCGACTTGTCAACATTTGGTCTCGACTCGCAATCAGCTGTCTCGACTTGTAAACATCACAGTTTCGACTCGAAATCAGAATTAGTATCGAGTCATAAATTGCTAGTCTCGACTCGCAACCAACTGAGGTCTCGAGTTGTCTGCTTTTGGTCTCGACTCGCAACAATCTATGGTCTCGAGTCATCTTCGTTATTGTCTCGACTCGCAACCGTGGTCTCGACTCGCAACGGCAATTTGCAACGTGATTTGGACTTTGGACTTTGAACTGTGAACAGAATCTTTGAACTTAAAATAATTAATTGATTAATTAATCATGTCTGCAAATAATGTTGACTTGGCTGCCCTTAACAAACAACAAGAACTGGATTCAAAGGTTGGAACCACTACACGCATTCCAAGGTTGACTGATGCAAATGATTTTCCTGAGTGGAAATGGCGTTTTGAACAACATGTGAAGGTCAAGGATTCTAAAATTTGGAGAAGTATTCTGAGAGGTCCAAGGGAGATCATGACAGATAGTCCTACTGAACAAGGAGTAAAAATAAAGAAACTCAAAAGTGAATATACTGAAGATGATTTCAATATAATTGAAGAAGATGACAGAGCACTGTCCTATTTGACCATGGGATTGGGTCCAGATATTGCTATTGGCTTTCGTACCGGCAAATCTGCCAAGGAACTGTGGGAATCTCTGATCGATGTTTATGAAGGAAATGAGGACATGAAGGAGAGTCGAAGAAATTTGCTGAGACAAAATTTCAACAATTTCAACCATATCTATGGAGAAACTGTTGATAACCAACTTCATAGGTTTGTCAAACTGGTCACTCAAATGCAGATGGAAGAAATTCATACATCAAATGCTTCGAAAAATAGACAACTTTTGAATGCGTTACCAAAAAGCTGGGATCATCGTGTTGCAATGATCAAGAAAACAAAAGATCTTGCTAGGTGCAGTTTGTCAGAGATGATTTCTCATATCAAAGCCTGTGAACTAGATGATAAACAAAGGGAAACCAACTATAAGAACAACATGCTAGCTGCAGGATTCTCTGTTGCTCCTACTTCGTCAAACAATAACAACGCAGCTCTCTTGTCTCAAGGAGGATTTCAAATGTTAAGCAACGCGGCATTTGCTAAAGCTGCTCCTACTTCAGCAAATGTCTATTACTCTGGGTCTCCTACACAAGCTGCTCCATCACTTTCTACTGCTGCTTCTGCTTCCGCTTCCGCTGTGAATGCATCCTCTGCTGCTCCTACTTCCACTGTGAAAAATGAGATGATTGCTTTCTTTACACAACAGTCTAAAGAAAATCTGGATATCGCAGCCTCTGTTATAAACTGTTTGAATGCATTTGTTGCAGGAAAAATTGACCCTCCTAAATGGTGTTGCGATGACTTACATCAGATTCATCCTGATGATGTTGAAGAAATGGACATCACTTGGCAGATGGCTATGGCTGCATTCAGGGTAACAAGGTTTATGAAAAGAACTGGTAAAAACAAATGGGGTGCTTCATTTACAGGAGCGTCTACAGTGCCTTTTAAACTACGCTGTTACAACTGTCATAAGGAAGGACACTATGCTCGAAACTGCACAAAGCCTCCGATTAATAGAGAACAGACTCCTGCCCAGCCCGTAACACCTAATCGAGAGAGAGCTCTTGTGACCACATCAAGTATAACGGATGATGCTGCTACTGGAAGTCCTCAACCACTGGGATTAGCTCAAGCCTTGGTGGTTTAGCCTGACATCAACTTTGATTGGAATTCGGAAATTGAGTGACTGAACATTTCAGCTCCAGAAAATCAAGCTGCTTCAAACAACATTGCTTTCATGACCTCAAATGATAAAGTTTCTGTACCAGAGGAGGAGGCATCAGCTGAAAACTTGGCTTTCATGACCCAGATTCTTTCAGCTCCAGTCAAAGGTCTCACCAAAGAAGAGGTACTTTCTGCTTTCTGTACTCCTGAGTGTAGAGAAAGAGTTGAAGTTTATAGAAAACACAACGCTGAGCTAATTCAAGATTATCAAGATATCAAAAATAAAAACTTTACTTTATCAAAAAACGAAAAACTTTATAAAGAAAAGATTGAAGCTCAGCGAAAAGACATCGTCAAACTCAAGGATGATGTAAGTGTGAAATCATCTCAACTCTTATATGTTCAGGAGAAACTGTGCACTGTGACTAAGGAACTGGAAGATATCAGAGATAGATATCAAATAAATGAACTTAACATTAAGAAATTTGATTCTTCCAGCAAATTAGTCAAAAACTTGTGTGATCAACAGCTCGCATACAAGGAAAAGAAAGGGCGTGGTTTGGGTTTTAATCAGGCTCCTCCTCCCTATAATGACAATTATACTTATTTACCCATGACTGAGGAGGAGATGATTAATGAAAGTAAAATTACTTATGGTCCCAAAAACAATAAGTCATCATTTAATGACAGACCAATTGAGAAACAGAAGTCGGCTCCAATAAATTTTGTTTCTAAAGGCTCAATTGATCCTAACACTTCGTCTTCATGTGCAGATAAAGTATCTGAAGTAAAATGTGAAGATGTTCTTGGGAGTGAACCAGTTGTTCATACTAGTATTTCTGAAAATTATTTTGAACAAACTGAATCTGATATTGCTTTTGGTCGGTCTTTGTTTGCATCGTTTTGTGCTTATGTTTCGTCTAGTGAGCCTGATGTTTTGGGCAAAACTGAAAATGTTTGTGGTGAAACTTTGAACAATAAGTCTGGTGATGAATTTTCTTCAGTTAATGATTGTGAATGTGATGTTTCTAACCCTTTGGTTGATGATAGTGTTACAGGTGAGGTCCCTTAGGACACATTCAGTGATGTTGATGCATGGAATGTCTGTTGACTGCGTCTACAAAAAGTATGAAGTTAAGATTAGTCAACAAGGGGTCAAAGTGTAAATATTGTATGAAATAGGGTTAGGTTCGCTTATGTGTTATTGTCTTAAGTCTGGATCGCTTTTATGTCATTGTATATTCTGGTCCGCTCATAGGGACTTAATGTGGTTCGCTTATAGTGCAGTGATGTAGGTCCGCTCATATGGCATGTCATATGAGCGAACCAGCATGTCTATATATAAAGGAGTAGTCTGAGCGGTCCAGAACATGTATGTGTGTGAACTGGAGCCGAAACTCTGTCAAAATATCATCAGAAAGCTAATAAAGTGAAAGAATTGAAAGGATAAGCTGCTGTTACATTACATATTCTGATTCCGCCTTTATATGTAATGATGAACTTTCTCAACTAATCGGTTAGAGTCACGACACGGTCCAACAAGTGGTATCAGAGCTTCAGAGACGAGGAGTTCATACTACATCAGCTGTTTCGACACTATTATCTCATTTCTACTCATCTTTCTCTTTTATTTTTCGGATTATCATGTTCTTACGGAAAGAATGATCTGATGTTCAAGTATATTGAACGAAACTAGTTGTTAATCAATCCTTAACAATATCAGACCTTAAAACACAGTAAAAATCATTCAATTTTATCAAAAACGTGATCGGATCACGAACAGGATTTTCAAACTCAGATCTGGAACGATTTTGCGGTCGAAATTGAACAATAATCATATCATTGTGATCGGAATTAAGAGGAGTACATTCCTTGAAAGTATCAGATTGTAATTCGGACTAAAAATCGGTTAAAAACTGTGGTCCGCTTTTTCGGTCATCACAAGTCTGGTCCGCTGTTACGTTCTATCTGGTCCGCTCGAACGATAATATTCTAAACCGCTCGAACGGACACTACGTGGTCCACTCGAACGATCATTCTCTGGACCGCTCATACGAATTTTGCTGGTTCGCTCGAACGAACATTAGCTGGTTCGCTCGAACGAACATTAGCTGGTCCGCTCGAACAGACATTGTCTGGTTCGCTCATTAGTACACTTTCTGGTTCGCTTATCTGAACCTGTTTGATCCGCTTATCTGTCACGTGCACAGATTGATTTGTTTTTGTGGTTTGGTTTTTCAAAAATCTCGAAAATTTTTCTAAGTGTTGATTGATTTTGCAGGTACGATCAAAATGGATGATATTTTCATGAATCCCTTCAGCGATATGTATGCTTTCATGGGTAGTTCAGAAAACAACGATACTTCTTCAAGCAATGCAAACAAAAGTCCACCGAAAGAAAGAAAGAAGGAAGCTTGGGAGTCCGAAAGCGCATTTGGAACATTTAACAAACCTCCTAAGCTGATGGCTATAGAAGATTACAGCAGGTGGGCAACAAAGTTCGAAGATTGGTTGATGGCATTTGCTTTTCCTAGCTGGAAGAGTATGAAGAATGGTTATGCCCAAGGAAAGAAGAATGGTGAAGCATTAAGATCAGCTGAAGAGATTGAGAGTTTTGTGTCCGAGCAAAAATGTGTGGCATTATTGTTTCAATCGGTGCGTGAAGACATCATTTCACTGATAGATTACTCCAATGCTAAAGGCTTATGGGAAAAACTCGAAAAGAAGTGTCTTGGAAGCAAAGAGATTGTAAAAAATAAAAAGAAACTTCTTAGGAAAGAGTTTGATATGTTTGGTTGTCTTAAAAATGAATCAGTGTGTAAAATGATTGAAAGGTTCGGTCATCTGAAGCTGGAATTAGCAAGACATGATATCAGATATTCTGATGATGAGCAAGTAGACAAGTTGTTCGATTCGTTGCCAGACGAGATGGAGTGGAGATATTATGCTCTCATGCTTAAGAACACTATTCCTTCTGAATTGTTGAAACCAGATTTGGTGATTGAGAAACTTGAGAGTCACGAGTTGGAGTTGAAAAAGACGTACAAAGTTAATAATTCATCTTATCAACAGAATCTGGATCTATACTATCCAAAAAGCATGATGCCGAAAGCTATTTCTCCAAAAACTGCATTTTCTGCTGAGAATGTTTCTCCAGCAAGCAAAGAAAGTCAAAGCAATTCAAGCAGCGGAAGCCAAAGTGGTTATCACAGTGGATCTACGTCTTCTGCAAATCGTTCTGATGCGAAGTTTTCTTGCAATATCGCAATAGATCTGAAGAACGCACAGAATTTTGATGAGGAGTCGGCCAAGCAATAAATGGTCTTTCTGGCATCTGTTCTGGAATCCTACGAAGGATTGGTGGCTGGAAAAATCGGAAATACAAATCTGACGAAAGAAGACTACGATCAGATAGACCCTGAAGAAATGGAGCTGATCGACATTCGTTGGGCAATGGCAAGTGCAGTTCGACGTGCACAACGCTTCATGGAGATTACAGGGAGAAAAACGATCGGTGGTCCGTCTACAAAACTGGGGTTCGACAAGTCAAAAGTGACATGTTTTAAGTGTAAGCAGAAGGGTCATTTCAAACGGGAATGCAGGAATGCGTATGCTGATGAGTCAGAGAATCCGTTTCGAGATGATTATTACAAAAAGGCAATCTACCATCAGAATAAATCCGAGCCGCCTAGATTGAAGCAGTCTGAAGATAACAGAGACAAATCAAGGGCTCTTGCTGTGATTTATGATGATGAGGGGTATGATTGGAGCAAGGAAGTTCTACCGGAAGAAGATGCGGTGGGTTACGCATTCATGGCAAGCAATGATGAACCCATTAAGTGGAAAGATGATCATACTGAGGAACAGAAGTATCAATACCGGAAGATGATTGCTGAAAACAAGATTATCAGACTTTTTGGTATCTTTCTGGAAGCTAGAAGAGCAAACAGATGGGATCCAGATAGAGAGTGCTATCTTGATAGGTATGGCAACATTGCGATTGATGACAAAACGCTAGATATCGAAGCCATCATCAAGGAGTACAAAGAAGACGATGAATACTGGCAGCACAAGTGGTGGGGAACACCAACGTCAAAGATGATTGAAGAAGCGAAAGAGAAAGAGAGAAAGGATAAAGAGGAGAAAGAGAAGATAGAAAAGCAGGTTGATACAGGCTTGATTGATACTACGCAAGAGTTGACAGCTGAGAACCTGGAAAAGATGGCTGACAAAGTGCTAGCTGCAAAAGCACTTGAGGTAGATTCTAATTCTGTTACTGAGTCAAAGGGGTCGGTCAGTCAAAGTGTGTCAACAAATGCGTCAGGTAACAAGATTGACGGGAATGCTGACTGCAAAAATTGCACCAAACAATGCAATTTTTGTAGCACTGTCACGTATCTTAATAATGAGAAAATTCAGAATCTGACAACAAAGGTTAGAAAGGTTGAAGATCAGATTCTCGATCGTGACAAAACTGTAAAAGCTTCAACTGAACGGATCAAAGAATTAACGGCTCAAATTGAAAATGATAAAACTGAACGTGAGAAAATAAAATCTGAAAATGAAAAGTTAATTCTTGAAAACCGTCAGATTTCTGAAAAGTTTGAGAAATTGAAAAACATTGTCAAAGATAGTGATGATCGTAATGGCAAAACATTTAAAGAAAATGAACATCTAAGAGCTGTTTTGAGATTAAAAGAAGAATCGATTAATGAACAACTGGATCAAATTGCTAAACTGAAACTTAAAGTTCAAGAAGCTGAAATTGAGAATGAACGAATCCAGTTGAAGCTTAACAGCTATAAATCGGCAAGCTTTGTTTTGCAGCATATTGTTCCTAAACCTATAGGGAAAAACAAAGATGGCGAGGATGTGTTTTCTGATGGAACGGGTGTAGGTTTTCACAAAGTTCCACCGCCAATTTTAGACAACTACACGAAAAAGCAGTCTAGTTTGGTGGAAATTGAGGAAGAAAGTGAAGTTAAACTTCCTGAAAACATTGATGTCACGTTCACATCTTCCAATGACGAGGGTGTCCAAAGTGATGTGGTGAAAAGTGTGGTAGACAAAGTGCTTAAACCGGATTGTGACACTTCTGAGGAGGATGGGTGTTTTCTAGACAGATACATTCCGAAACAAAAGTCCAAGAACAACTTAGATGAAGAATCAAACCTTGTCATGTACAAGATGATGGGTTCGGATAAGTTGTTTTCGGATTCAGAGTTTCCGATTGAGAATGTTAACATGAACAAATTGACAAATGTTTTCAAATTGGTTGAAGTTGAGTTGTCAGAAGTGAACAATCTGAATCAAACAAAGAGGAAAATGAGTTTTGAGAAAAATAAATCATATTACAAGAAATCTGTTAATTCACCACGTTTTTACAATAACAATCGAAATAATTGGTCGGGTGATTATCGGGGTGGTAAGAGTTATCAGAAAAAGAGTTTTCAAAACAAGAGGTTTGCTGAAAAGAAGGTGTTTGTAAACAGTTCAAGTTCACTTGCTGATGAAGAGAAAATGATTTTTTCAAAATCGAATGAAGAGTTTTTTGAGAAAAGAGCTTCACAGTATCAGTCTGAAGGCACAAGTCGAGTTGTTGATACTCGAACATGTTTCAGATGTAACCAAGTTGGTCACATTGCACGAATGTGTACCAATGTGAAGCCTAAGATTGAAAATGTGAAGTTTCAACAAAAGAAAGTTGACATGAAGGGTAAAGCACCAATCATTGTTGAGAAAAAGCATGTGAAAAATGACAACATCAAAGTGAAAAATGAACCCATAAAGAAAATGGTAACTAAAAATGACAAATTTTACAAACGGGTTGCATTATCTCAACAAGTTTGGAAACCAAAAACAGAAATGAAAATTTCAACTTCTGAAGTGAAAAAGGCTGAAGAATCAATTTCGGTTGATTATGATGCAAATTTTCCACCTTTGAAGGCTGAAAATTTCAAAATTCAAATTGCAAGAGTCAAGGTTACACCTAAGGCTGATGAGGCCTGGGTGGACACCATGTTCGAATAAGCAGTTTGAATGGCCGGAGCTTCCTGGATAGCGAAGCATGAATCGGCATCTTTATTGAAATGTTTTAAAATCAACTTGTGGTATGTGCAGGATCTTCCAAGAGCCATTTCAAGATGGATCATGGATAGTGGCGCATCTCGACATATGACAGGAAAAACTGCATTACTATATGATGTGAAGAATATCAATGGTGGTTATGTGGGATTTGCAGGTCATGAAGGTGGTAGAATTGTTGGTGAAGGAACGTTATCCAATGGGATTGTGAAGTTTGAGAGAGTTAACTACATCACTGAGCTGGAAAACAATCTGCTTAGTATCTCGCAGATTTGTGATAATCAGTATACTACTCACTTCACTGATAAAGAATGTTTGATTTTGAAACCTGGTTTTGTTATTCCTGAAGAATGGATTATTATGAGGGCACCTAGAGTGAATGATTTATATGTGTTAGATATGTCTGTAGCAACTACAACTACTGGTCAAGCACATTGTTTTGTGTCTAGAGCAACTGAGAAAGAATCAAGATTGTGGCACCGAAAGATGGGGCATATACACCTACGGAAGATGAATCACTTGGTGCACAATGATTTGGTATTGGGTGTTAATATCAAAGGTTTTCATCTGGAAGGGGAGTGCATTAGCTGCATCAAAGGTAAGCAGAAGAAAAAGTCACACCCTACAAAGCAAGTCAATTCAGTTTCGAGACCACTGGAAAGACTTCACATGGATTTGTTTGGTCCTGTGAATGTCAAAAGTGTTACAGGAGATTATTATTGTTTGGTCGTTACTGATGATTATTCCAGATTTTCGTGGGTTTCTTTCTTGAAGACGAAAGATGAAACATTTGACAGTTTGATGGGGCTGTTCAGGAAGATAGAGAATTTGTGCCAAAGGCGTATCAAGAGAATTCGAAGTGACAATGGTACTGAATTCAAGAACAGCAAGATGGAAGAATTTTGTGATGAAAGAGGTATTTTGCATGAGTTTAGTGCTCCGTACACTCCGCAGCAGAATGGAGTCGCAGAACGCAAAAACCGGACACTAATCGAGACGGCTAGAACTATGCTCGCAGATTCAAAGTTACCGATTAATTTTTGGGCTGAAGCTGTTTCCGCAGCATGCTATACGCTCAACAGGGTTCTAACTGTCAAGAAGTTCAACAAAACATGCTTTGAGCTAATAAATAATCGCAAACCAAATTTGAAGTATCTAGAACCGTTCGGGTCACCTTGTACGGTCATAGAGCCTTTTGGAAAGTTTGGTCCGAAGTGCATTGAGGGTATATTTGTTGGTTATGCAAATCCATTGCGACGTGTCTTCGTTCCAAGTGAGAAGCGGATTATTGAAGCTGCAAATGTTGAATGTCAAGGTTATACTATGTCGCCGCAGAATCCTGGTGATTCATGGCGTTATCATTATGACAAACTTTGGGATTCGTTTGACATGAGAGAAGAATCAGAGGATGATGAAGATTTCTTTGATGAGTTGGATATTTTGCGTGAATATGAGTCGCAGTTAAGGTTCCCAGCTGAGTATTCGAGGAGACCACGGGAAACTTCAAATGATGATGAAGCAGGTCCGAGTAATGCTGGTGAACATGATGATGTCCAACAGAATGAAGTTGCTCAGGATAATCAGTCGGCTCAGAATGATAATCTAGAAGCTGAAAACATGCCAGTATTTGATCATGGTGATTCAGATTCAGATTCTGAGGGGGAGCAAATTCAGATTTCAAGTCAAACAAACCAAGTTGGTGAACAAGATGCAGAGCAGAATGTTACTAATCTGGAGGGAAATGTAGATGTTCCAAGTGAAGTGATGCCGCGAACTTTTTCATATCATCCAGAGGAGTTGATCATAGGAGAATTGCAGAAAGGCGTTCGCACTCGAAATCATATTGATAAAGGGCTTACATGTTTTTATACAAAAGTTGCTCCTTTGCAAACTGAATTCTCATTGAGATGTTTTATCTCACAGGTTGAACCAAGAACTTACAAAGAGGCGCTTACTGAAGACTCTTGGGTCAATGCAATGCAGGAGGAACTTAGTCAATTCGAGAAGTTGGGAGTGTGGAAGTTAGTTGATTTGCCAGATGGTCAGAGGAAGATTAACACCAAGTGGGTGTTCAAGTGTAAGAGGGACGATAGAGGAGTTGTCGTAAGGAACAAAGCTCGACTCGTTGTTCAGGGATTTAGTCAACAGGAGGGAATTGATTTTACTGAAGTCTATGCTCCTGTAGCACGACTAGAGGCAATCAGAATTTTCCTAGCATTTGCGTCTTGGAAGAACTTCAAAGTTTATCAGTTGGATGTTAAATCGGCGTTTCTTTACGGGAAGGTTAAAGAGGAGGTTTATGTCGGTCAGCCGCTGGGCTTTACTGATCCAATCCACAAAAACAAGGTCTACTTATTGGACAAAGCGCTGTATGGTTTACACCAGGCCCCGAGAGCTTGGTACGAGACTTTGTCTCAACACCTACTAGCCAACAAGTTCATTCGTGGAAAAGTGGATGCCACTCTCTTCACTAAAGTCGTTGATGGTCATCTTCTGATTGTTCAGATTTATGTGGACGATATAATCTTTGGGTCGACAAATGAAAATCTATGTAAAGATTTTGAATCAGTGATGAAGCAGAAATTTGAAATGTCATCAATGGGGGAGATGAAATTCTTTCTGGGATTACAAGTTGAACAACTTCCTGAGGGAATTTTCATTCATCAGTCAAAGTACGTTCATGATATTCTAGAGAAATTTGGGATGTCAAGTTCTACTCCAGCTGCTACCCCACTTGCAACAAATCATGGGATTCACCCAGATCTCACCGGAGACAGGGCTGATGAAACTTTTTATCGATCCATGATAGGTTCTTTAATGTACCTAACTGCTTCACGTCCTGATATTATGTACCCAACGTGCCTCGCAGCAAGATTTCAGTCTAACCCGAGAGCATCACATATGATCATTGTGAAGAGGATATTGCGCTACCTGAAAGGAACTCCTTCATTAGGGTTGTGGTATCCTAGGAAAGGTGATTTTACGCTCGAAGGGTATTCCGATTCGGATTTCGGATGCTGCAAAGTCAATTAGAAATCAACAACTGCAGGATGCCAGTTCTTTGGTCCTAGATTGGTTACCTGGCAGTGTAAGAAACAAACGTCTGTGGCGTTATCTACATGTGAAGCGGAGTATGTTTCTGCTAGCAGTTGCTGCTCTCAGATCTTGTGGATACAGCAACAGATGCGTGACTACGGTTTGCAGTTTCTTAACACACCTCTTTTTGTTGATAATGAGGCCGCTATAAATATAACAAAGAATCCAGTACATCACGCTAAAACTAAACACATAGAAATTCGTCATCACTTTATTCGTGATTGCTTTGAGAAAAAGTTGATACGAATTGAGAAAATCCACACAGACGAACAGAAAGCTGATTTACATACCAAAGCTTTTGATAAAAATCGGTTTAAATATTTGTTAAAACTGAATGGTATGAAGCTTCTGTCGGTGTCGGATGGCATAATTGGCGTTGATGAGGGTACTGTTGCGGATGAAGACGAGAAACAATCTGCACTGGTTTGTCGAATTTTTACTTGTTTTGGTATTTAGGGGGAGTAGATGTTTGTACATAGTTTTTTTTAGAAAATACAAAAACAGTAAAAATGCAAAAATACAAAAACATGATAAAATCCGAAAAAGAGCTTGTGTTTATAGGGAAAATGATAGTATATCAGCTAGACGATTACAGTATGCTAAAGATTTGAAAAGTATAAAAGAGTTAAACAATCTTACTGATGATGTGTCGATAGGTTTTCACACATTTAGTAGATTTATTCGGGATATAAACCTAAAATTCAAACTTGTGAATTCGTGGGGAACACTACTTGGATATATAGGTAACCCCTGAAATCTCGTTTGAAAGGTCTCTTAATCTGATATACTAGGTCTTTATACTCAATGATGTCTGGGGTATTATTCCGGGACTTCTGCTGAACGGTAGTTCTGACCTAGTCCCTGGCTAATACTTGCTGCAATGCTTGAAACACAGCATTAAACCCTCAGCATGCTGAAACAATAAAATTGATAAATGCTGCTGTTGTAAGCAAAAAGATCCTCTAAAGGGGACGCACCGAAAAGTCGAAGCTGATATCTCTCTGCGTATACGGAAGTATCGACCTGAGATCCCTCGGCCCTCGCATACCTAAATTATATACAGATATCATTGTAGTATTCTCACCTGTAAGACTGATTATTGAGATTCTGGATACGGGAGTATATTCAAGAGGTGGGACACATGAATGATCTAAGTTCTTAATTCATCTAAATCGTATCCTGAGTAAATTGAAATTTGTGTGAGAATTTAAGATGGATCAGTATATCGACAATCGAGGTGAATTGTTTAAATCTAAGTATGTAATGTAGCTTAACGGTACTTGTGATTTGTCTGAAAAGCTGATATGATTCCCTGACACGCTCACCAAAAATATGTTTGTAAATAGTTTACTTTGTTTAATTTCTGCAATTTAAGTTTTCTGTATTTCATTTCTTAGTTTAAAACATTTTGATAAAATCCAAAAAGATTTTATTTCTGCTTTATTTTCCGACAAACCAAAGTGGAGAGTTGGTTGTTGGATTCCTAGATGTTTGAAGCAGATGCAGGAAACTCTGGACTGAAGAATGAGGAGAGCTTATCTTGATAGAGTTTGATTTATTGAATAGTAAAAAACAAGTTCATTAACTTGATACTTGTTATTTTCAGAAAATGTTTGAAATTGTTGTTTCTAAATCAGTTTGTTTCGTCAAATGATCAACCAAGGTTATTAAATTGGACTTGGTAGATTAATTGAGTAATCAGGGTCATTAACTTGGACCTGAATACTTGAGTGGATTGCTATAACTGATTGATTTTGTGATTTAATGTTGAAAAAATAGTTTGTAATGTTTGTTGGTTGAGTAACAGGTTTGAACTTCATTATTCCCAATGGAAGCTATTTGTCAAAGCTTAAACCAGATATCTCAGATTCTAGCATATCGAGAGGGGGAGTCTGTGAAAGGGGGAGTCTGGATCAACAATCAATGGGAATGTGAAGATAGAGTGCTTATGATGAAAAGATAGAGTTGAAGAAAAGACTAAGACTGAAGACTCAGGAGCTGAAGACTACGTCAACATCCAAGGGGGAGTCTGTTGATGCATGGAATGTCTGTTGACTGCGTCTACAAAAAAGTATGAAGTTAAGATTAGTCAACAAGGGGTCAAAGTGTAAATATTGTATGAAATAGGGTTAGGTTCGCTTATGTGTTATTGTCTTAAGTCTGGATCGCTTTTATGTCATTGTATATTCTGGTCCGCTCATAGGGACTTAATGTGGTTCGCTTATAGTGCAGTGATGTAGGTCCGCTCATATGGCATGTCATATGAGCGAACCAGCATGTCTATATATAGAGGAGTAGTCTGAGCGGTCCAGAACATGTATGTGTGTGAACTGGAGCCGAAACTCTGTCAAAATATCATCAGAAAGCTAATAAAGTGAAAGAATTGAAAGGATAAGCTGCTGTTACATTACATATTCTGATTCCGCCTTTATATGTAATGATGAACTTTCTCAACTGATCGGTTAGAGTCACGACACGGTCCAACAAGTGAAACCACTGAAACTTCTTCACAAGAAAATCAAGAGTTTTGTGATTCTTCTTCTGAATCTGTCTCAGTGGGCATCCCTAATGTTGAATCTAGTGGGATCCCATTGGAAACTGTAGTGGAAATTGAACCTGAATTAGTTTCACATGATACATGTGTTGATGAAACGCATGTTGATGAGACTTCTGCATGTTCAAATACTGAAACTGAATCTGGTAAAGAAGAAAAAGGTTTTAAGTTAAATAAGGAGTCATCAGAAAATGTTTTTGAAATTAAAACATCAACTTCAAATGATGATCACGGTAAAGAAAGGGTGTCAAATTGTTCATCAACATTACATGAATGTGTAAATTCTAATCAGCAGACACCAAAATGCTCAGAACAGCCACAAGCAAAGCATATTAGGAAAATCAAAACGTCAAATCATTCAAAACCAAACAAAGATTCTTCATTAAAGTATCAAAATTTTCAAAATACTCGCACAATGAAACGACAAACATGTTTTAATTGTGGAATTACTGGACACATTGCCAGAAACTGTGTTCAACTCCCAAGTGCCCAGTCCAAGGAGAAGTTTGTACAAAATCAGAAGGTCAAGTCTAACCGATATCGTTGTTCAGAGTCAATGACGACTGAAAAGTCTAAGACAATGAAAAACAACTATCGCAAGACTAAACCTTCTGATCAAGATTGGAATGCAGCCAAACGTAAAAAACAAAATCAACAAAATGATTTTCGAAGAAATCAATATAAAGCTTTTGGTAACTACAATTCTCAATGGTCAAACAAGCATTGGAAACCTAAAGCTAAGGCCACGCAATCCAATCCGTCTCATACATTTCATCGAAATTCTGCCATTGAAAATACTTCGAAGTTTTTAAGTAAAGACAATTTAGTGTGGCAGAGAGTGACTTACATTGATGCACAAGGAAAACCCAGATCCACTATGGGCTGGGTTCCTAAATCTAACCGATCCCACTAATTGTGCAGGAACAGCTGTGGAGGACTACCGTGCGCCTCTGGTACATGGATAGTGGCTGTTCCAGGCACATGACGGGAGACTTATCCCAACTGATAAATGTCAAAGAATTTAATGGTGGATATGTCTCATTTGCGGGAGGAGAATCAGGAAGGATCACATTGAAAGGAACCGTAAGAAACGGCGTTTTAAGCTTCAAGAATGTTAACTATGTTCCAGAACTGAAACACAATTTGTTGAGCATCTCTCAGATTTGTGATCGAGGAAATTCAGTTCACTTTACAAAGAAAGGATGTTATGTACTTAAACCTGGGATTGTCATTCCAGAAGATTGGTTCTTAATGTCAACAGAGAGACAAGGAAACACTTATGTGATTGATATGAACAAGAAACCGTGTGAAGAAGTTACTTGCCTATTCTCGAAGATTTCAGAACATGATGGTCTACTGTGGCATCATCGCCTTGGGCATGTGAACATGAAGAATCTGAACCGACTGGCTAAAGGTCAACTAGTCCGTGATCTTCCAATCAAAGATTTTATGTTGGTTGAAAAATGTGTTGCTTGTGCGAAAGGAAAAGCTCATCGAAAACCTCATAAGTCTAAACCTGCACCCTCAACGAAAGCTGTGCTCGAATTACTTCACATGGATCTTTTTGGTCCAGTGAATGTGTTGAGTATTGGCAAGAAAGCTTATTGTCTCGTAATTGTTGATGATTATTCACGTTACACCTGGGTGTATTTTCTCAGCCACAAGAATGAAACTGCAGTCTTAGTGAAACAATTCATCACTCTGGCAGAAAATCAAGCGAGCACCAAAGTGAAGGTTATTCGATCTGACAATGGGACAGAATTCAAGAATGTAACTTTGGACACATTTTGCACTGAAAAAGGAATTGATCGTCAGTATAGTGCACCACGAACTCCTCAACAGAATGGAGTAGCTGAAAGAAGAAATCGTACTCTTATTGAGGCTGCACGAACTATGCTGGCTGACTCGAAGCTTCCTAGTTTCTTTTTGGCTGAAGCAATTAGTACGGCTTGTTACGTCCAGAATCACGCTTTAGTAAATAAACGTCATATGAAAACTCCTTATGAGATTCTGGAAGGACGTAAACCTTCTATTTCACACTTTCGTATCTTTGGATGTCCATGTGTATTATTACTTCTGGACTCTAATGGAAAGTTTGAAGTCAAAGGGGACGGATGTTTCTTTGTTGGGTATGCAAAAGGCTCTGCCTATAGAGTATACAACAAAGTAACTAAAAAGGTCGTCGAGTCGTGCAACATTGAATGGCTCGAAGAAAATGCTACGGATGCTAGAGTTGGACCAGATTGGTTATATGATTATGCAAATTTGTTTAGATCATTTAACATTTTGTCAAGTGTTTCTTCAGATGCAGGAGTGTCTACGCCAAAGCAGCCACTGTCTTATGGTGATACTGAGGAAGAAGAACAGGCAGAAGGGATCATACCATTGACCCGCCAGGAATGGTTTTTACACAGCATCCTTTGCCTCAACAAACATCTCCTGAAGGTGCACAATCCAGTGAAATTTCAACTAATGCAGCTGGGTCAGAACTGTTCGCTGATCCTATTCCTGAAGAATGTACTGTTATCACTTCTGTGAGTCACAGTCCTGTAGCACCTAATGAGGGGGAGTCAAGCAACATACACACATCTCCAGACGAGACGATACCTGAATTTGCCATTCCAACAAATGTTCAAAGAAATCATCCTATTGAGAATGTGATAGGTCCCGTGAATGCAGGAGTTCAAACCAGAAGCCAATCAGGAACCATTAATTTGTGCTTATATTCTAGCTACATTTCTCAAATTGAACCTAAAACCATTGATGTAGCGTTGCAGGAACCAGGCTGGGTTGATGCTATGCACGAAGAGCTAAACCAGTTTGAGAAGCTAGGAGTATGGAAACTTGTGGAGTTGCCAAAAGGAAAACGCAAGCTTGGAACTCGCTGGGTTTTCAGAAATAAGCAAGATTCTGAAGGAGTTATTGTTCGAAATAAAGCACGATTAGTGGTCCAAGGATTCAGACAGATAGAGGGACTGGATTATGATGAAGTCTATGCCCCTGTTGCTCGACTTGAAGCAATCCGGATTTTCTTAGCATACGCATCCTTCATGGGATTCACTGTTTACCAGATGGATGTCAAAACGGCATTTTTGTACGGAGAAGTGAAGGAAGAAATTTTTGTTGAGCAACCGCCGGGTTTTATTCATCCAGACATCCAGAATATGCCTACAAGCTTGACAAGGCATTATATGGGTTGCATCAAGCACCTAGGGCTTGGTATGCTACTCTGACAGAACATCTTCTGGCTCATGGATACACACGAGGCACAATAGATCAGACTCTGTTTATCGAAAGAGTGGGCAAGGATCAAATCTTGGTTCAAATTTATGTCGATGATATTATCTTTGGGTCTACAAGTGAGGAGCTTTGCAAAGATTTTGAGAGAGTTATGCAAAAGAAGTTCGAGATGAGTGCACTCGGTGAAATGACATTGTTTTTGGGTTTACAAGTTAAACAAGATTCACGGGGCATTCTAATTCATCAAGGGAAATATGTGGACGATGTGCTGAAGAAATTCAAGTTCACTGACGCTAAACCGGCAGAAACTCCAATGGCGGAAAGATCGTTGTTAACTGAAGATGCTGAAGGATCCTCTGTTGATCAACGACTTTATAGGTCTATGATTGGATCGTTGATGTATCTGACGGCTAGTCGTCCTGACATTATGTTTGCTGTCTGCAATTGCGCACGATATCAGGCTAATCCTAAAACTTCTCATCTTACTGCTGTTAAACGAATCTTTCGGTACCGTAAAGGCCGACCCAGGTTTGGTCTGTGGTATCCGAGGGATTCGAATTTTGACCTGTTTTTGTTTTCTGACAGTAATTTTGGAGGCACTGACAAGGACAGGAAATCCACCTCTGCTGGATGTCAATTTTTGGGTGACAGGCTCATTTCTTGGCAATGCAAGAAGCAACAAACGGTAGCTATTTCCACAGCTGAAGCAGAATATGTTGCAGCTTCGGCGTCTTGCTCTCAAGTGGTGTGGATGCAACATCAATTGCAGGACTACGGTTTGACTTATCTTAAGACTACCAGATACTGTGATAATGATGCTGCCATACAAATTGTAAAAAATCCTGTTTTCCACTCAAAAACCAAGCACATTGATATTAAAGTTCATTTTATACGAGACTGTTTTGATAGAGGTCTTATCAAACTTGAGCAAATCGACACAGATGCAAATGCTGCCGATTTGTTCACAAAACCTGTCAGCAGTTCGAAATTTCAAGTGCTTGTGGATTTTCTGAAAATGATCCGCTTTACTGATTGAGCATGTTTTTGTTTTATTTCGTAGGTAAATTTGTTCATAAAGTTTTCTATTCTTAGGTAGTTTTTATTTATGCTCAAATTTAGGGGGAGAAAATTATGAAAAATACAAAAACATTAAAAAATTGAAAAATACAAAAAGAGGCGTTGCATGACTGGGAAATGAAATGAATTTTCACATTATGGTCAAGGGCTGACTCATGTAAAACCAGTATCGAAACAGTTTGACTCTAGTATGATGTGTTGGTAGGCTCTATCCTTAAGACTAGAAACATTGACTGTTTTGTTCAGAACTAAAATAGTACATGACCTCAGAAAAGAAAATCACTTGGAATTAGCTCATGTCTATTTGAATGTCTGTATGTTGTCCCGATACACACAATTTTGGTCTGACTCTGAAATTTTCTCTGAAAAAGTCGTGTATCTCCTCTGCTGCATCAAGATATATGCTGACCTGGAGGTGCTAGGCAACGTCAGCTTCTGCTGCATCCGGATACATGCTGACCTAGCTGTATGTTGTCGCTCTGTAGATCAATTATACACCCGAAAGAGGCCCTCAAGTGCCCAAAAGAAACCCAAGAAACCTATATCAAACTAAGAAAAACTCATTTGATCTGTATATTATACCATCTCTGCTTAAGATCTATTCTGTTCTCTTCTCAATCTATTCCCAGTTAAGATTTCAGAGATCTGGATTGGACTTGTGAAATATGTGGTAGGGAAGCTACTTGCATGATAGAGTGTGCTGTATATAACTCTGGGATTTGATTAGTATTTGTTTGGGTGTTCATTGTTAAGAAATCAAAACATGATAAAATTTGTTACAGGCATGTCACACCCCGATTTCCACATGTCACCGGTGGGCCCGGTGGGGAGTATCGTGACGTGGTTGGTAACATAATAGTCAAACAACACAATATTTAATATGCACAGCGGAAGCAAATAAAAGATATAATTCAACCGAATATAATATTGTAATATCAAGTATCACAACAGTCGATTGTTTATCCACAGATGGATCGAAAATAAAATGGAAACAGTAGTTCAACAGACGTTAGGCATCTTAAGCTTGCGAGACTCTTTATTGATGCTAAGGAGACAATCCAGCCTATTACGCTTAGTACCTGCATTTAATCTTTTTGGGAAAATACGTCAGTTTACACTGGTAAATACAATCAACTGACTCATTTTAAAAATGATTAAAAATTGATTTGGATGCACGTGGCATAAACATTTTATAACTTGGGATAATTATTTAATTATATAATCTTGTAACAGAATTACATGTCCCTTATGCGTTCGGTAGCCCGGATCGTGTCCGGGTTAAAGATCAATAGACACACCACATTATTCTTTTATGCACTGACGGGTGTACGCCTACACCCCGCGCTTAAGTCGTGGCCATTTCGTAAAATGATGCCAGGGATATCCGGGACATGGTCATTAACCCCCCAAAGGCTTTAAGTAAACAAAACATATTTAAATGGGCCGATTAAATTATTCAATTAACCACCAAACGATGGAAGATTTAATGCCCGACCAAGCGGTATTTTATATACCGTAACCCAAGCCCATATAGGGAAAATAAGTTAAAAGTATTTACCTGAGCAAAGTAATAATCACAATAAGCAAATGCAAGTAGCTTTTACTGGTTCTCCTAATCTGGAACGAAGGTTTATAATAACCTATTAGAATCCTAACGGGTCTTTAGTTAAGCTTAAGCTTAGACCGGTTAGTTTCAATGATACGGTTCGTACGCACTATTAAGCGAAGACCGGATAGAATGTGATTTAGACCCGACAAGTTTAGGAGACTTTATTAATATGGGTAATTCATACACACTCTGGATTTTGAGATAAAACCGATAAGGTTTGACCCGTTTCGGCTAATTTATGTAAACTTGTTACATAAACCAAACCGAACGCGTAATAAGCGTAACGGGTATCCGTAAGAGCCATATACAGGTTTCCTAAGTTAATATGCTTCAAATATGTTGTGACATCAGTAAGATGTCTTTTATTATGCCCGAAACGAATTTAAACACAAACTATGCCTCGTAAGGGTAGTTTGGTCATTTTCAAGGTTATAAAAGAGTCTAAGTATTTACCTGAGTTACAGGTCTGATATAATCAACAAAAATACTTATTTTACTAAGTTATAACAGTAGGGTAAAGTATATATGTGAAATTTATCAATTATAACCAAACTATGCACCGTAGGGGCATTTTGGTAATTTCACATAAGCCGAAAAGCTCAAAACTGAAGTCTGAGTTAAACAACTTTTGCTTACTGTTAAAATATTCTAATTTACCTAAAATATCAGTAGGTATCACCCTTTGTATGTTTAAAATAGTTCTAGTACATACTATGCGTTAAAAACGCTTAATTAGGCGATTAGAAGCCGTTTCCGGGTTCTATATAGAAATCTGATATTTTTATTATTCCAGCAGGCTTAAAATAATTTATTTATCATATCTAATCAGTAGCAAAAGGTTTGGAGTCGATTAGATATGTAAAACTCATTTTATAGCCCGTAGGGGCAAAACCGACAATTACCGGATTAAGCCTATGACTATTAGTTATGCTCAGCCTAAAATTAATTAAAAATATTCAAAAATCCCAAAATAATATATTACATCAGTGGGTAAAGATTTTGATATCAAAAAGTAGGGTTAACTAGGCTATACGCTAATTACGCCGTTTAATTAACATAAAGCTTCTTAATTACGCTAATGAGCATAACTCTCAATCTACACCTCAAACTGATATCAAATTTTGGGTGCAAGTTTATATATCAGTAATTAAAGTTTCTACTCTTTTACATTTTCAAAAATCACGTTTTAAGGTGAAAAGGGCATAATGGTCAACATATGAGCAATTAACGGAATCATGCATATTAATTGGATAACTAATGAACCAAGGTGTATAATCACAGAGGGTTATACTAGCATGTAACCTAGTCCAATTAAAGCTCTGAGGCATTTCTAAAACATGCCTAAACGGGTCAGAACTGAAGTCAAAGCAAAAGTCAAAGCTTTGCGACTTTCGGTTCCGAACCGGGTCTAAACATAAAATTGTCGGGTTGAACATGTTTAGACATGTTCTTACACTAATTACCAAGTTATATTAATGATCAAACAGGTTGTATGTGGTCTACATTGCTAATTATGCATAAATTAGAAATTAAGCATTCTGTTGACTTTTTAATAACAAGTTTGACCCGACATTTGACCTAGTTAGAGTGGGAATCAGGGGGAACCCTTCTAAGGGTTTATTACCCACATAATTACCAACTTATAACTACTTTCAATTCGACTAATCACTGGACCATTAGTGATTAATCTTGAAGTCAACCGTTAATTACGACGGTTTGACTTTTAAGCTAAAACTAAGTAAAAACTTAACAAAGGAAGGATAAGCAAACTTACTGAAGTCCTATGCACGATTTGTGAAGCTTAGAGAGAAGTCTTTAGCTCCAGAAATGCTCCAAAGTGCAGATGGAAGGTGTGAAGAACTTGTTGCAACTTAGTGGCCTTTTATAGTGTTTAAATCACCATAGATTGTTGACATCTAAGTCTACAACTGGCCATAACTTACCCACAAGTGTCCCTAGTGCTCTAGGAACTGTTTAGGGGTCGCCCATAATGTGAAAATATCTGTTAAAGGTCGGTTAAGCGCGAATACAGGCTGCTGTCTAGTTTTTCTATATCTGGGCGACTGACGCGGCCCGCGTAAAGTCTTGTTAACCTTTACGCGGCCCGCCTGAGACCTGTTGTCAGCTTTCACATTTTCAAGTTTTTGCATATTTGTCTCTTGGCCTTTCGAAAGGGCAACTAACTTAATTCTTGCAATTTGAGCCCTCCATATTTACCTACAAGGGCTTTAGGACTTATACCCACTTTATTTGGTCCTTGATCACTTTGTTATTACCCGAAAAGTCATAACTTTCATCGTTGACGCTTTAACCCTTTACATACGAATTTGATCATAACTTTCTCATACGATAACGAAACTTTATGAAATTTATATCGTGCATTCTAGTGAGCATACTTAACCATTACAAAGCTTCGGGTTTGTCAAAAGGTCACTCAGAGGTATAACTTAAACATGTTGACACATTTAACCCCTGTTGTTTGTAATCTCTCACTTTCTTTCATATTTAGCTTCGTATGATCCATGATTTATTCGTTTGAAGGTATGAGTATAAAGTAGGGTTAATGTACAGTATATTTATTCACTGTTGACATTTAGAACACGTATATTCACATACTTTCCATGATTGTCAACTTTAGTCCTTCAAGAATATTCTTTCACACGTTCAATCATATGACACGTGTCAACACATTACAGGACGTGAATTTTCGAGGTGTTACAAGGCAGTTATATGGAAAAGGTCTAGGGAGGTGAGTTTAGATGGACAAATATACTGGCAATCGTCTAGATCATTCGGTAGTAGATCAGTGTTGATAAGTGAAGTCAAGCCCGAAACCTCGTGATTTGATCCCTGAGCAATTTTGTTAATTTCCTATTTTATTTTTGTAAATAACAGTTTCTATTATTTATTTTTGTTTTAGGTTTTTGCATTCATGGAATGTGCTCAGAAGGTTAAGTGGGTTATTGTAATTATATATGATATTTAAAGGATGTGTTTCATAGATGAATTAATTGATTTAATTAAAAATCCTTAAATATCAGTCTTAGCCCAACAATTGGTCTCGGCCCAAAGTATAAATGGCCCAGTTCACATTTGGGATGAGGTATATAAGACAGGTCTCGAGTCGAGACCTCATTTCTCACTCGAGACCAACTGATATTCTCTCTCAAAATTCCGGCAAGTTTTTACTGTTTCCGACGCGTTTTTCCAGTCTCGATTCATCAAACTTGTTTTCCGGTCTCGATTCATCGATTTTAAAGGTATTTTGATGTTTCTTTTGAAGTTTTGCAGGAAGTTTGAAGATTTGATGTTGATTATATGAAGATTTGAAGATGAACTAGAACCCTAGTTTTGAATATATCTTGGTCTTCAAATAAATCATAGGGTGTTTTGGGATTTTGATCCAAAAAGCTGAGAAGATGAAGTTGTTTGTGGGGTCTCGACTCAGATAACACATAAGGACTCGAGACTAGTGGTTACGAGTCGTAATCTCATGGTCTCGACTCGAGACCTCAAGGTTTCGACTCATGGTCTCGACTTGAGAACTCATAGTCTCGACTCATGGTCTCGACCCAATGACTCATGGTCTCGACTCGAGAACTCATGGTCTCGACTCATGGTCTCGACTTATGGTCTCGAGTCAAAATTAACAGTCTCGAGTCAAAATTTTATTATCTGAGTCATGATGCTGTTGACCTGTTCTGATTGTTGACTTTATGATTTGAAAGTTTCATACAAATATATAACTGTAAATGTTTCTAATGCATTTTCGCTTTATGCAGAATATGTATTTGAAATTCATTTCTACACACAATCAAGCAGGGTACTTGGCACCACCTCCGGAGAAACACAAGAAGATGTACACTTCGTTGATCAAGGGTCTCAACAGTTGTAGAATTGTTCACGCATTACGAGAAAATCCAGTAGTTTACGAAAGTCTCATTCAAGAATTTTGGAAAAGTGCGAGGATTGAAGTTGTTGAAGGAAAAGGAGTTATTGTTCCTGACATTCAAAAAAGGGCTGTCACTGTGACTGAACAGATGATTCGAGAAGTATTACAGTTCAATGACCAAGAAACAGACTCCATAGAGCTTCCAGCTGGAACTGTGGAAGAAATTTTACCTCAATTGAGTTACGAAGGAAAGTATCCGCCTCTGGTAAAGAAATTTGTGCATCCTTATTGGCGTCTTTTGGTGCATATGTTTATGTTGTGTATGACAGAAAATAGAGGAGGTACAGATCAATTAAATATCACACAGTCTGCTGCTCTTGTTTGTGTGATAACGAACGAGCCTTTCAATTATTCAAAGTATATTTTGGAAGCGATGAAGAGAAATGTGTTTGGAGTCAGAAAGGACAAGTTTCTTATGTATCCAAGGTTCTTGCAAATGATTTTTAATGCTTGCTATCCTGAGTTGGAGAGATCTGGAAACACATTGGAGCTGAAGCCCATGGGTCCAGCTTGTTTTGGTGCTCTCACTCCAAAGAAGGGTACTGAAAAGAAATTTGAAGGTTTAATTCCGTTAGAGAAATTTGGTCAATTTGCAGAGACTGAAGATGTAGCTGCTAATCCAGTAATAGTGCAACCTGTTCCAGTGAATGATGCGCCAATCAATGCACCTGCAAATGCTATAGTTGCTGAAGAACATGACATTCAAAGGGATATTGAAGATGAGCCCGAGACAGAGATTTTAACAATCAACTCTGACGATGAAGGCATTGAGATTATGTGTGATTCAGGAGAAGATGAAGAGCTTCCTCCTGAAGCTGAAGCTGATATTGTTGTTTCTGCTGTTCCACCTGTGATTTCTGCTGAAAATTTGGCTTTGCTGTTAAAGTCTGTAACTGATAAGATGGGAAATCCTCCTTCTGATTTTCAGTATCAAGTGAAGAGCCTAGTGAGAACCCAAAGGATCCTGATTCCCTGCCATTGAAGCGGAAAAGGAGGGATCCTCGACTCGGAATATATGTTGAGCAAAACAAAGATAAATCCATGAATATTGCTGAAGATGATGATGGTTTGTATGACTTCGATTTTGAGAAAAGTGTCACTAATACCACCACCACTACTGAAGATATCTTTGAGTTTGATGCTGACACTCAAAGAAATGATGTGGATACCACCACTGCTGATGTTCAAGTTACAACTGTTGATACTGATTCTGTTATTGATACTATGCCACTTGGTATTTCTGAATCTGCAGGTCCTTCTAGAGTTGTTCATGACTTACCTAGCAGTTCAAGCGGTAAGAGACCTGAAGAACCGTTGAGGATGCCATTTGATGATGACTCAAGTGATGATGATGAGTTTATTAGCATGAGGGAGATGAAGAAACGACTGGTTGTGCTTGAGCAAGATTCAATTCACAAAGATGCAAAGATTATCCAACTTGAAGATACTATAGTGAAGAAAGATTAGCAGATTGAACAGCTTCAAGGAGATGTTAGTTTGTTGTTCAATATGGTTTATGATTTACGTGGAAAGTTGGAGAAGAAATTTGGGCAAGAGTTTTCTGATCCGACTGACGTTGAAAACAGAAGAAAAGCTTTCGATAAGGATGATGCTGAGAGAAGTGCTGCTATGGAACAATACTTCAAAAGAGTTACTGATCCAGCGACAGACAAAGAGAAGGCTGAAAGAATTAAAAAGAAAAGGGAGTTTGTAATTTTGAAGAACAAGAATCTAAATCCAGATGATGATGATGCTCATGCAACTCACCATTTAATGGATGTTGGTGAAACTCTCTATGATAAAGTTGGAAATCATTCTGGTGTGGTTAGCTGGGGATTTGATCATGATCGCAAAAGATGGTGGATAAAGAGAAAAGTTGGTCCTGTCGAGTGGTACAAACATCCAGGCCAGTTTCAGTCTTTCACTAAGGTTGATTTGACAAATTTGTCTAAAGCACCTTATGTAGATGATAAGTCTGGAGGTCCTGGATATGTGTTTTTCGAGAGATTGAAGAGGGAAGTTCTTCGTAACTTTCCTTCGATGCGCACGGCAGAATCCTTTGTTAAACCAGTTAAAGGCATTAGAGATCCATACACAAACAAGCGTATGAAGATTGTGCACTGGCCTGTAACTGACAAAGAAAAGATGATTCCGTTAGTGAAAAAGATTCCAAAAGGTGCTTTGAAGTCCTTACATTTCTGGGCTTATGATGAGCGTCTAGGACAGGCAGTGTTTGTTTGTGATGATGATGTGAATTTTCGATTGGTTGATCAAGTTGATGTGCTGAATCTTGCTCTTGAAGACCTGGAGGTGTTAGCTCGAAATCAAATTAGAGCTACTGAAAAGTATGAAGAGATTGCAAAAGGATGGACTGCTGCTGTTGTTTCAGCTATTCATATTCGCACAAAAGGTTTTGGTGGGCTCAAGGATCGGTTGGGTGGTGATCGTGAAAGTTGAAGTCTCAAGAATCTCCATGCATAAACCTAGGGGGAGATTGTTGGAACCTTAAGGTTTATGCATAGAGTAATAAAATAGTTCAGGGTTGGTCTTGTAAATGTTTAACTAGTTATTTTGGGTCGATATGTATGGGTTGGGATAGTTTGGCTGGTTTCGAATGGGCCTAGTTTAGTAGTTCATGTGTTTTAGTATTTAAGAAAACTTCAACCATTGTGTTGAGGTTGATCAGTTAGTTGCGTACAAGAGAGGCCAGCCGAAACTCATTGTGTGTCTTGTATCCGTCACCTTCCATCAGTGAATGCAAGATATCTTGGTTTGTTTTAATTGCTTTTAGTGTTTTGGTTATATTTGTTCTTGAATCCGCTTGTGTTTGATTTCCGCACTTACACAAGTTATTGTTTGATATCATTGAAAGATCCACACGGGTTTTACAATGTTCATGTTTATGCTTATGTTTCTTCATGATCTTTATATTTAACAACTTATATCATCCTTTAACCAACATAATATGAAGTAAAATGAGATTAGGAAGGTCTTACTACTAGCACAAGGCTAGGGATGATGTTCAAGAAGATGAAGATGACAAATGAGGTGGATAAAAGCACTAGAGAGAGGTCCTTCAAGTTCCGTTGCTTGCAACCTTCTTAGATAGGCTCGAGACACCTTAGAATCACCTTGGATTACTTGGAATTGGATTGAAAATGGATAGGTTGTGAGGGGGTGTTTGGGCCGTAGGTATGGAGGAAGGGAAGAAGGAGAAGGTTTCTTGAATGGTGATGGTGATTATGATATAAAAACTAGTGATTTTCTAATATAACTTTCAACATTTAAGGTAGCATATGGTATCTTATGCTTAGCATATTCTCTACAAGATCTTATAAAATATAGTAAACAATTATTATGTGGGACCCATGTCCCCTAACCGGCCATCAAAAGGGGGGGGGGGTAAAGTGTAACATTTAATGGTAAGTTAAGTATTTTAGTTAGATTTCAAGTATACTAGTTAGGGTTATATGTGTTATATGTTTATAGGATGTGTTATGATGTTCGGTGACCATAACTAGTTTTGTGACACTAAAACAATACTTCTAGTAAGAATTTGATGTTTCGGGTAGTGTCCGGTTGTTCGTTTCGTTACTGTTCGTTAAAGTGCTAAATTGCGCAGTTTAGTACGCTTTATGTTATCTTTCAAGACAGTTTTGATTCCCGATACTTAGGAAAGTATTCTGGACCATTTAACCACTTTTCTGCATTATTTTTAGATGTTAAAAGTTGAATTTTTGCTGAATTTATTTATTTTCTGCAGAATTTTGCATTTTTAGTGTGTTTCTGGCACTTTCCGGTACCTATGTCATCACTAGGAAGCCAGTTTTGTAATCCCTACTTTCCTACACACTATACTAGTGTAACACTTGGTCCTGGGGCTTATTTTGTGTCTCAACATCATGTCTGTGTAAGTACTGAACTCCCGTCAGTACTTTTAGTTTGTTTGATAATTGTGCCAACTCTGCTTTGTGCATTAATAGAACTATATTGTGTTGCATGTAGTAATGATAAAAGTCTTGCAACATGAAATGCCATTGTATGTATATAACAGTAATCAAAATTTCATTCGTCTTGTAAACCAAATCATGCACAGTTATTAAAGCACAGATTACTGTTTAATTATTGTACGGAATGCATGAAAAAGTGCCAGTTGTCACATTTTTCGCGTTTTGAACTTCCAACTTGTGTGTGTATGCTTCCAATACTCCATAATGCTTCCCAAAAACCTTCCGTTAATCTCCAAAAGCCACATGTTAAGCTCCGGGTACCTATAAATCAAAACCAACTTAAAGTAAACTGTTTTCACACACATAATCATGTAAAACCTCATAGTTAAACACTTTAGAACATGGTTAAATACCCTCACATCAAGCATATTGTTGATTTTTTTCTTTACATTTTCATATAAAATTTTATTCAAAATGGAAATATGTGTATGAGCATAATGAATGTTTTTTTCAACGTGAATTTGTCTTCGAAACCAAGGCTTACAAATTACAAAGCCCCGCCGCAATGCACATGTTTATTGGTTGGTTTGATAGATTTAGATTCAAAGTTAAATAAAATTATTTTCTTTTATTGTTGAGTTTCATATAATGATTTGAAATGAAAAAGAGTTGAAGGTTTCCCAACTTTAAATCCTCTCGTATACCTTGTTATGGAAAAAAAAATATATAATGATAATAGCTTTAGTTCAATATACAATCAACCATTAAAAGGTTTTTACTAAGGATATTTTATGTGTTTTTCATTAGAGAAATGATGTTTTTTTTTACATCAATTTGTAGATTTTTAAAGATACAATTTAAACTTTCGACCTTTTGGATGTAAAGTAGAACATTTAAACTTCCCTCACCGAGAATCGAAGCAGGGGGTTTCAAAACGTTAAGCGGGGATGAAGCGGAAGGGTTAGTGAACCAGTTCTCGATTCAGGAAGTAAGGAAAGCAGTTTGGGATTGCGGTACAGATAAGTCACCAGGACCGGATGGGATCACCTTCAAATTCATCAAAGTTTATTGGGCGGAAGTGAAAGGTATAATAATGGAGATCATGTACCAGTTTTACACACACGGATCAATCCACCACTCGTGTAGTGCTTCATTTATCGCTCTTATACCAAAGGTAATGGATCCTATTACTTTTTCAGACTTTAGACCCATATCTCTAGTTGGTGTGATAAACAAAATTATTTCAAAGGTGCTAGCTAATAGAATCAAAAGGGTCATAAAGAATGTAGTGTCCGATGTTCAGTCGGCATTTTTGGCGGGTAGAAACATAATAGAAGGACCATTGATAATAAATGAAGTGGTGGGTTGGGCAAAGAAATCGGGAAAGCACCTGTTTGTTTTCAAAGCAGATATAGAAAAAGCTTATGACACGCTAAACTGGAAATTCTTGATTTCCATTTTAACATATATGGGTTTTCCTCCAAAATGGAGGAATTGGGTTATGGGAATACTTTTTGCGGGGAGAGGATCAATTTTGGTGAATGGTTCACCCACGGGTGAATTTCACTATAGGAGAGGTTTAAGGCAAGGGGACCCCGTCCCCCTTTTTGTTTATCATCGCTATGGAGGCCCCTACATGTGATGATGTCGAAAGCCAAAGAGAATAATTTATTCGAGGGTGTAAAATTACCAAGGGAAGGGCCATACTTGACGCATATGTTTTACGCGGATGATGCAATATTCATTGGGGATTGTGGGGAAAACAATGCAAAGAATCTCAAAAGGATTCTTCGCATTTTTTATTTAATATCAGGCTTGAAAGTTAACCCAAGGAAGAGTCATTTATATGGGGTGGGTTCAAGTGAGGAGGAAGTGAGAAATATGGCAACAATATTTAATTGTAAGGATGGAAAACTCCCGTTTGTATACTTAGGCCTAAAAGTCGGTGCGAATATGAACAGAATAGCACATTGGAAGGAAGTAATTGATCTATTTAATAAAAGGCTCACAAATTGGAAGGCGAAAATGTTATCTTTCGCAGGGAGGGTTATACTTGTTAAATCAGTTTTGGGTAGTTTACCAAATTATTACTTTTCTCTATATAAATGCCCAAGTGGTGTACTAAAGGTTTTGGAAGGGATACGGAGAAAGTTTTTATGGGGGGGGGGGGGGGAAGTACATCAATCAATAAAATTAGATGGGTAAAATGGGAAAAAGTAGTTGCCTTGAAAGATTTTGGGGGACTAGGCATCGGTAACTTGAGAGACATGAACTTGGCTCTCTTAGCAAAATGGTGGTGGAGATATAAGATGGAACCGGAAAATCTGTGGTCTAGAGTAATTGGGTCGATACACGCGAACCAAAGAAGAATTGAGTCGATACCATTTAAAAAATCAATGGTGGGGATATGGAAAAATATTGGGGAAATAGATAAAGAGTTCATGAAGAATAATATAAATATAAATACAAGTTTCAGAAGCAGAGTGGGATTGGGGGACAAGACTTTGTTTTGGGTGGATATATGGTTGGGTAATGAATCTTTGAGGGAACAATTCCCTAGTTTATACCGGTTGTCATCTAAGAAAAAAACAAAAGTGCAGGAAGCCTATAAAATTGTGAATGGGGGAATATTATGGGATTGGGCATGGAGTAGGGCTCCTTATAGTGATTTGGAGAAACAGGAAATGGATATTATGAAGGATCGATTGCAGCATATAAGTATAGTGGATAAGGAAGATATTTGGGTGTGGAGATATAATGAGAATGAGGAATTCAGTGTAAAACTGGTTAGGCACACGTTGGGATGTAACCTGGATATAAATGCAATTCCGAATTCATTCTGCTGGAACAGTTGGGTAACAAGAAAGAGTTCCGCGTTTGTTTGGCGAGCAATTGAGGAAAAGATTCCGTCGGCCGTGGCATTAAGAAACAGAGGAATTGATGGGGTACGGTATTAAACCCGACCCGAGCGGTCAGACTTCCCGTTACGTTTTGCTTTTATATTAATTATTTATTATTGTTGCTACTAACCCAACCGCGAGGCCCAACGCGATGTAGTTTACACTACTTTGGGTCGGGGCTTGTAGAGATAACCCCTAACTGGGCCTGGCCCATTGAGGTTAGGGGAGGCCCATATCCCCCTATATAAAGAGGTCTCCACCTCTTGAATAGGGCAGAGCATATGGAGCCGCCACACTTTTTGTAGCTGGAAACAGGAGAATCTTCTCCTACCGGCAATCTCTACAGCTCCACTTTCTTCTCTTCTCCATTGCAGATCTAGGTTCAAGAGGAAGAACAAGGTGTGATTCTTCACCCTTATGTAGAACGCGGTCCAATCATCCAGGCGGTGAAGCCGTGTTTCTTCATTGGCGCCCACCGTTTCAAACTCTAAACCAACGAATCACAACTTATTCTCCTCGGCTCAAGCTCTCAGATCTGTGGTTTTCTTGAGTTTTACAAACGGTTCTCGGTCAAAAACTTCAGGTTTGAGTTGTCTTATTCCTAGATCTGATACTTCTACGATTCGAGAACCACATCTTGTGGTTCTTCTCTTCCCAAAGTTCTAGATCTTAGTTCTGGAAGAAATCCGCCCTTGAATTTCGTTTCAGGTTTGAAACTTTTAATTTGTAGCAAAAAAAAAGGGGGGGGGGGGGTAAAAATTGGATATGAAACTCAAAGTTTCTCTTTTGCAATAAGACTCAGATCTGATGGGATGATGTTTCATACAACTTTGAAATCTGTCCATCCTATCATGTTAATGTTAATCATATTTTACATTTATCTTTCTCTCACATGGTAAAAGTGAGTTTACATGTGGTAAAGCATGATGTACAAATGGGAGTTGCACAATCCCCTTTTATTGCTTGCCTCAAACCACTACATCGTCCATGGTATCAAATTATAATTATAATTATACATGGTACAACTAATAATGCGTGATGTATAAGCATATTGTGCATTGGCTAGTCAAAATCTCACATTGGATGTATACAACTGTATTAAAAATGATCCTCGATCAACCACTTCACATGTGGGTTTTCTTTTAAGTTATATGGGGGTTTTCCTTATTTACACTTGAATAATCATTAAAGTTTTTTGTCATAATCCTTGGATTTGATTTTTGGCACAAAGATCTAGATCCATTCAAAGAATGGATTATTATTATCCTCTAATTTGCAAACGTTTGTTTTTTAAGAAAATGTGTACAACTGTCGAGTTACAAATCATGTTGCACAAGGTATAACCCTTATTGCACATACATCTTTTGTGAGGAGACATATACTGACATTGACAGGTAAAAGTGTACTAGTGTTCCCTACTTTACACCTATACTTTGTCACCATGCAAAAGGGACTCTCCTTTGATCTCCGCCTCCACGCAATTTGTTACCAGCAACGTTCAGCAAGAAGTCTACGTGTCAACGACCCTCATGGTGCTCCCTGTTTGTATCACTTGTGCTTCAAACACCCGACATCAACCACGTCGCGCGCAACCAACTGCCATCTCTGGCATGAACCACATCGCGCGCAACAATCAACCTACCATCTCCCGCATCAACCACGCCGCGCGCATCAAAAAATCAACTGTCATATACAACATCAACCATGTCGCGCGCTACAATCACGTGTCATCTCCGGCTTCAACCACGCCGCGCGCATCAAAAAATCAACTGTCATATACAACATCAACCATGTCGCGTGCAACAATCACGTGTCATCTCCGGCTTCAACTACGCCGCGCACATTAGTCACCTGCGCATGCAGCCATGAACTCATTGAGTCACGCAACAAGGATATACCTCCTCCACCACGCTACCACCACCAGCCATCAAGGGAAGACATCTCTTCCACGACGTCGCGCGTCAACCAACCACTTACCACCCCGGCATCACTGTGTTGCGCACCTCGACCACCCTGCGCACAATGAAGTGTCTTTCTCCCATATGTGATGCAAGTAAGCTTAAAAAAAGGTACAACTTTTGCCTTCATCTTTATTATGTCTCGGACAAAGTACAACCTCATCGCGCGAGTGCGAGCAAGTCACGCATGCGCTGGACGCGCCCCGCTGCACGAGCAAGGGCTACATGCGCGGGATCGTCCACCGCCCGAGCTCGCCCACCGCGCGAGCGAGCAAGTTTCACATGCGCGAACACAACCCATCGCCGCGTGAGTACACCCGCTTGTCGACACTCCGTCGTCGCGCGCGTACTCTCCACCCTTGCGCATATAAGACACACCCTCTGTCACCCGCGAGCATACTCCGCTGCGCGGGTTATCCCCGTGTGCATTCCGTACTCTCCACCCTTGCGCATGTAAGACACAACCCATCTCCCGTTGCGCGATTACATCGCCTGACACACTTCGCCGATACGGGTAACCCCCGTCGTGCATTCCGTTTGTCGCGCGACAGCCTGGAATCTCATATTTGGGTGGCTGGCGGAGAGAGCCGACAGAGCTTGTTTTATGCCTTACGGTTTTTCTAAAAAGAAAACTGATAATAAAGCTAATACATTTCTTACTTGGACAAGCATCCTTTCTAGTCATTAAAATAAAGCATGCACTTTATTCTGTCAGAAACATACCTTTATATAAACCATGTGGCAAATTCGAAAGAGACAGATCTTTATATATCCCACAGTGGTTAATATTCAACCCATGAAAAAAAAAATTTCAATTACACAAAAACAAAAAGGCACGTGCCTTAGTTTGGTGTTCACATGCAAGTTTTTCAAACTTGCACAACAACTTACAACTTTACATACAAATCACCCCTTCAAATATTATACAAGGACATTTTTTAATCCCTTGGTAATTGACGTTAAGCTTACTATCTTTTTTATAATATATATATAATTAAGAACTATGGGCATAACAAGATCTCGGGGATTTTTATTTATTCTCATACAACAAATAGATTTCTCGGACATGATGCGTCATAACTATCCTTGCCATCGCCAATGTTTCTTGTGAACGGCCCATACAAATGCTATAAACTGGCACTTATATTAATTTTACGTGTCATGACTTTTAATGGTTTCAATGCCTTCTAGCATGTTCCAACAGTTGGTGTTAGCCTTTTCGATATACATGCTACATATTTCTTCGAAAAAAAAAAACAAGTTGGCTAAAGTCTAGCACATGAAGCTAATTCAACGACACGGTTAGTCGTTCGTCGTTTTAACGGCTACTACCCTTGCGATATTTACGACACATACTAGTATCATTGCTTAGTGTTATTATTCAAGTTCAATGCTACTGACATTTTTTAGCAGCTGCAATAAACAAAAGGACTAGCATAGTACAACACCATTCCGAAGTTCGCAGTTGCTTGCACATATTGTGAAGTACGGATACGTAACGAGAACTCCTCCTAAGGACAACGTTTCGGTACAATATTTTCCATATATCCAAACGTATATTACAATTTACCTTGTCAGGTTCTGCAGGAATGGCAATATACTCAATCGATAAAACGCAACGGGTGATTCTCATGCACGCCGATGAAAGCCTAAAAAGCGCCCTTTACTTACGAGCACGCCGGTCTCCAAAGGAGTCTACTGCTCTACATACGAGCATCTCAGCCTCCATGCGAGCCTGCTGCTCCACATACGAGCACGTAAGTCGCCATCCGCGCAAGCTCCTTTACAAACGAGCACGTAAGCCGCCACGCGCGCATGCTCCTTGACATTTGAGCACGTAAGTCGCCAACCGCGCATGCTCCTTTACATCTGAGCACGTAAGTCGCCAACCGCGCATGTTCCTTTACAAACGAGCACGTTAGCCGCCACGCGCGCATGCTCCTTGACATTTGAGCACGTAAGTCGCCAACCGCGCATGCTCCTTTACATCTGAGCACGTAAGTCGCCAACCGCGCATGCTCCTTTACATCTGAGCACGTAAGTCGCCAACCGCGCATGTTCCTTTACAAACGAGCACGTAAGCCGCCACGCGCGCATGCTCCTTGACATTTGAGCACGTAAGTCGCCAACCGCGCATGCTCCTTTACATCTGAGCACGTAAGTCGCCAACCGCGCATGTTCCTTTACATCTGAGCACGTAAGTCGCCACGCGCGCATGCTCCGTTACATTTGAGCACGTAAGTGGCCAAGCGCGCACGCTCCTCTACATACGATCCCATTAGCCGCCTCGCGCGCATACTTCATTACTTACGAGCACGTAAGTTGCCATGCGCGCAAGCTCTTTTACATACCAACACGTTGATCCCCATACGAGTCTGTTGTTCTACATACGATCATCTCAACCTCCATGCGAGTCTTGCTGCTACACATGTAAGCACGCTAATCTCCACGCGACCCTGCTGCTTTACATACGAGCGTGTGTGTCACCCGCGCGCGCATGCTTAGCCATATATGAAAACGCTTACAAAACGTAAACTGTGCTACAAATGCACGCACCACTTTGGGTATACGCAAAAACACATTGGCTGAAATAAAGTTTCGCTTACACCTACAATCTTCAAGACAAGCCACATCTCCTTGCTTCATGCCACATTGCTGTTGTGTCACACCAGAGGATTAGCGCAGGCTCGGGTCTCCACTTCATTATTCCTGACGCAACTTTATGCCAATTCTCATTCGGTATAACCTGTTCAAAGTGGATTAACACGTGCAACTATTGTAGACAGCAGTTTACAAAGATTCAAACACTATAAATACATATGCTTCATGGCTTAAGACACGCGCGCACCTTGCGCTAACCAACAGAAGTCACACCATAGGGTGAATATTTTACAATAGCCACATGACTGTGTGCGCACCGCTAAAGCTGGGCCACACTCACCTGACAGGCGAACCGTCAGTGACAACATAATGATCGCCGCGTCAGCAGCCAACTCAAGGGTCACCAACAACGACATTTGCACCCTGTCAGAATTTAAATTTCGAGAAATTTCTCGCCTAAAATTACAACAAAACTGCAAGTTGAATTTAGCAAGGGTTGCGCCGCATGCTTCATCAACCAATGATCATGCGCGCCAGCTCTCAAAAGCAACAGGTATCAATTAACAAGCCTGGTAGCCGCGCCGTAGTAATTGACAAACACTTACACACGCGCCAGCTACCAAGACCTAGCAAATTCTTTAAAGACCAGCACGCCTTTCCTTTCTCTTTTTCCTGAGTCCAGAGCTCCAGCCATTCACTTCGCGCATGGAAGCAGCACTGGACTGGGGGGACTTAAAGGGGTATGGTCCCAAAAAGCCGCGCAGACCATACTCCTTATGCGTTAATCAAACTAATCTACAGACCACGCGCGGGCTGCTTGGACAAAACCTAAGCCAAGCGCGAGGTTTAAACAGGATTGAAGATCAGATTCAGCACTTAGCATCCTGAATGAAGGCCCTCAATCCCTAAGCCTTGCGCCAGCTGGTCGGACACACACCAAAGGCCGGGCAAGGGTGGCGGCGCAGGTTCATTTCAGGAAGCATGAAAGGTACGAGTGGCAGAAGAGCAAGCCAATCAGCGTCCAACAGGTTGTATTCTATCGCGCTCCATGATTAGCAATCGGGCGTGAGGCAGAAGGAACGTAAGGACGCCTACGTGGTTCCAATCAGGGTGCGCTAGCACCAAAGATCTTCTAGAAGACACAAACGGTTGGCACCAAAGGGACAGAGCGGATATTCTTTGTCGCCGTCTTCAGGCCCAAGGCCCATCAGCCCATCTCCTTCTAAACTACTCCGACTAAAGATAGGGTCCTTCATACACAGGAAGGACCGTAGCTAAGCTCAGGAAGGATTAAGAAGATTAACCCTTATGGTCGAAACATAAACCCAACTAATAAACCTAAAACTAGTTACGTACGCGCAACCTTGACAAGCTCATGGCAATGCGCCAATAGCAACTACCCGCAATCAAACAGCGTGCGCCAGGTTTGCCCAATCAATTTCCACGATGAACAACCAGGGGATATTCATTATTCCATTTATCTCTACTCACAGTGAAAGACAGACGCAACAAGCATGGACAACAACTTTCCCGCATCTGGGCGACTGGTAAGCCTAAAACTCAATCTTTACTTTCGAGCACTCCTAACAAGTCTAGTACTCCTACCACGCTTGCACGCGGAGCAGCACTAGACTGGGGGACTTGATGGGGTACGGTATTAAACCCGACCCGAGCGGTCAGACTTCCCGTTACGTATTGCTTTTATATTAATTATTTATTATTGTTGCTACTAACCCAACCGCGAGGCCCAACGCGATGTAGTTTACACTACTTTGGGTCGGGGCTTGTAGAGATAACCCCTAACTGGGCCTGGCCCATTGAGGTTAGGGGAGGCCCATATCCCCCTATATAAAGAGGTCTTCACCTCTTGAATAGGGCAGAGCATATGGAGCCGCCACACTTTTTGTAGCTAGAAACAGGAGAATCTTCTCCTACCGGCAATCTCTACAGCTCCACTTTCTTCTCTTCTCCATTGCAGATCTAGGTTCAAGAGGAAGAACAAGGTGTGATTCTTCACCCTTATGTAGAACGCGGTCCAATCATCCAGGCGGTGAAGCCGTGTTTCTTCACGAATGGATCTTCAGGATGTCATATGTAAAATCTGCGGAGAGCATGAAGAATCAGCGATTCATATTTTGTTAAGATGCAATCTGGCAAGAAGGGTTTGGCATGAGGTGGCGAAATGGACGAAAACTCCGATGGTGAGTACTGAAGGCAGTTTATCGGAAGTTTTGCAAGCTTTTCTGGATATTCAAAGGAGTCGGAACATAAAGAAACCGAACGATTCAGATGATTATGGAAGAGATAAAGGATTCTTCGTTACAAGGTGTGAGACAACGTTCAAAGCATAACACAATTTCAAAACAAGAATGGTGGGATTTCAGTTTTAATGTGTAGATAGTTTGCTGTTTCTGTTTTATCCTTTTTTCTTTTCTGTTCTTGTTTTGGTTCTGCTCCTGTATCAGCTTCTGGCTGAAAACATTTGGCAAGTTTTTGGTTTGAATGAAGTTTGCATTGGCTATTCAAAAAAAAAAAAAAAAAAATATATCCCTCCTAGTAAAAAGGATGTTTTACACATTTTGAAATTTGATGTAGGTGAGTTTGGTTGGTATTTAAGGTTTGTGTTGACTTGTAATAAAATCAATTGAAAAAAATGATTTACAAATAGTCAAAAACAATCCCTGGATTTTGTCTTAAGATCATTTTTCTCTCAATTTATCAGCCAACAACCACTACCATATGTAGGGTAAGATGGACGACACATAAGATTAAATTACATAAATATCAAAACATTAATTTAAAGGCTGTTTGACAACTTCTGAATGGTTAAGTACTGAATCAGTAAGAGGTCTGAATCATTAAGTGCTGAAACAGTAAGAGGTCTGAACCATTAAGAGCCTATATAATACTTAACCGTTCAGAGGCAAATACCATTCACACTCGGTATAATGCTTAACAATTCAGATGCAAATGTCTCAACCATTCAGACATCTGCTCGCGAAACAAACAGTCTGAACCATTAAGTGCTGAACCAGTAAGAGGTCTGAACCATTAAGAGCCCCATTAAAAGATAAACAAAAAGCCCATTGAATAGTTTATCATCTAAGTCCAACAACAAAATTCATAATCAAATCCAAACAAATCCATCATTCATTCATTCATATTATAAAATATAGTATATACGTCACTAAACCCCACAACTAAACATAACCAAAAAAAAATATTTATTAATCTATTTAAATAACTATATATAGCTTGGACGAATTTGAATACTTCAAAGTTCAAACTAAACCTAAAAGACTTGCACAAATTTGAACATAGTTCATCTTTATACAGAAAACCTTGACTTCCATAGTAAAAGAAAGGCAAAGATTAAAAAAAAAAGGACCAACAACCACAAATGAGGCAAATCTTTATAATATATAATGTTGCATTTTAGAAACCAAGTGAAAAGGAAAAAGAAAAAAAATGAGTATCAAATTTTGATTAAGTACTTCAGTTATTATTTCTATATGGTTAAAGCATTCACATTCTTTCCACTCTTTTAAGTTTTTTTTTACCCTATAATTACACTAAAAATATTATATTTTGTCCCTCCTTTAAATTAAATAATATATATATAGGGGATGGTTCAAATGAAAACCACTTTTATTGTGAAAACTCGAAAACTAACTAAAAAAAAACCTAAAAAAATTAAATATATGTTTTTTTGGCTTTTTTTAATTAGTTTTCGAGTTTTCACAATAAAAGTGGTTTTCATTTGAACCATCCCCTATATAATAATATATATATATATATATATATATATATATATATATATATATATATATATTATAATAATGTAGCGACAAGTCATCATTATTATACGACCTAACATGAACAAAAAATTCGGACATCGAGTTAAAAGAAATCTAAGAACCAAAAAAAAGCCTACGCTGGTGGAAAACTATCCTACTTGGGCACAAGAAACTTGCAATAACGCGTGTCAAAATTAAAGAACAAAAAAATTTAGAGAAGTGCGATAGCCACATAAACACGTGAACCTATTACTTTAACTGTGACAACAATTATATAACCACGTAACGCCTATCTTCTCTCCACCACCACTATAGCTGATTAGCACAACGTACAAATGCTTAAAACAGTTTTCGCGATGAATACAAAATCAAACTGCAAATGACACTCGAACAAATGCCACCATAATGTTTTAGAATCAACTAGCATATTACAGTTGACAAAATAATATTTTATGGTCCTAAGATTGCATGATTAATGGTCTTGATGTGTATGATCTATTTCACAATCCTAAACACTAATCAAACAGGAAATTATTGTACATTTCCTCATCTATCAGAAGTACAACATACACACCATAAGTCATAACTAGTCAATCTTATTTTTCCTAGCTCAAGTCTTCTGACACAACAACAGCTTCTTCACTTGGTTCAACAACTACCTCCGACTTTTCATCGACTTGTTCGGTTGGAGGGAGATCAGGTTGCGATTCAGAACTGCGTGCAAGAATAAAAATTATTTGTTATGGATTCGATTTTGTACAAACAACTTTCACATGGGTTATAAAAATTAAAAGAGTAAAATGGTCCCCGAGTTTAGGTCACTTTTGCCACTTCAGTCCAAATATGAACTTTTTGTATTTGGTCCCTGAGGTTTATTTTTGTTGGCATTTCCATCCAATTGGCAAAGTGGGTTAGAAATTTCTGCCCTTTTTGTCGTTTTCCTCATTTAAATGGAGGGTATAATCGTCATTTTATGCCTGAACTCTATCAGGATTCCATTTAAATGAGGCAAACGACAAGAAGGGCAGAAATTTCTAACCCACGTTGCCAATTGGATGGAAATGCCAAGAAAATGAAACCTCAGGGACCCAGACACAAAAAAGTTTTATTTTTGGACTGGAGTGGCAAAAGTGACCTGAACTCAGGGACCATTTTGGCATTTTCCTCAAACTAAAAAAAAATTAATAAATTACTTGTGTTTCTGAATAAGTTTAGTAGCTTCATCAATAGCAACACTTGCGGCATATAGTCCCATCTTCTTCACCTGCAAAACCATTACGATCAAGACCGGTAATTTGATGGTTAGCGAGAGTGTAATAAGTACCTCCAGTTTATCTTCTTTGGATCTATGAGTTTTTGGAAGTAACCGGAACTCTTCTGTTAAACGGATGCACTCTCCAACGTTATCCGGTGACACAAAGTCAAGAGCTACTTTAATGCATGACTGTACAAAAGAAATTATTTACTAAACTATCACTGCCAGACATCACATATGAAAAAAACTATATACTTGACAAATGGACGGATGTGTCATTAGTAAAAGTAAGCAATTTCAAAACGGGTCAAAAGAGGGTCGGGTCGGGTTCAACTAACACTTTTTATCTCCAAATTTTTTATAAAATATAAATGCATTAAATATGATCACAAAAACTATATTACTACATAAAGCAGTTTAGGATGTATGCATATATGGGCCACTTTCGACCCGTTCCACTCATTTTTCCTCTTTTCTTACTTTGTTCCATTTGACCCGTTACAAATAAAACATACCCGAAATCAACCCATTCATAAGTACACGTTTATGAAATATATAAAAGCAAAAAATAACACTACAAATCAAACCTGTCTATTTCTAACTTGATGCGGGCAACCTGCAGGGATAAAAACAGCTTCACCAAGGTATTGCTCAAACGTCCATGGTTCCACGCCTGAAAGTTAAACCCAAGAATCACCATGCATTTTACAAAGATATAAAATTGCAACAATTTTTTTCGATGGTATTCCAAATCTAATTTACCTAATATGATTGAATTATTGAACAGGATACCAGGATATTATTATATTATTATTTTTTATACTGAGACGGAAGCAAAGTGATCGATCATACCAAACTCCTCCTTGAGCTGTTTTTTGTGTTTTTCATCAAAATAAAATTGTTGGTCATGGATGGGATGAACAACCTAAACAATGAACAAGTTCAATACTTAGTATAAAATATTTATTATTATTATTATTATTATTATTATTATTATTATTATTAATATAAAAAGATAATACTCACAGATCCCACAGGAGCGTTGTTGATGCCACGGAATTCTTTCTGATGTTTTTTGATGTATTCCGTCAGTTTGGGGACGTCCTGCCTACGGAAAATATCCCATAAAGCACCACCATATTCAATATCAGAATCACTTTGAGGAATATCTTCATCTTCAGCTTTGTTTTCTACCAATGATTAACAAAACCATATTATGACTTAGATAATTGGTGTTATATATGATTAGGAAACCAATATTATCACTACAATTTTTGGATAAAACAATTTAAGAGGTGTGCTTTAAAAAAAAAGGCTTGACCCGTTTGAGATAATACACATCCCAAAGTGATCCATTCATAAGTAAATGGATTATTTTAATTTCAATATTATTGAAGAAGAATAAACCAAAAGTAATCAAATAAATAGACTATCAACATCACAAGACGTAGTACCTTCGGGGCAAGTGAATTCATTTTTGTTTGCCTCGGTTGTCGACGGATTCACGGAATCCACCATCATATCTTGGCTGCCATTAAAGCTTAGAATTTCGGTCATTAAAGCTTCACTATTACCAGCATCTCCTTTCTGTATGCATACAGAATCCACATTTGAATATTTTGGTGCTTCTGTTGTGAGATTAATATCTTCTGCTTTGTTTTCTACCAATAATTACAAAAACATCATTAATCCAAATAATTGATATGTTAACTATGATTACAAAAATCTCAACTTTTGAACAATACAATTTACGAGGTGTGTGCTTTAAAAATAGGCATTCGACGACTTTCAACCAGCTTGATCTTTTAACTAAACAACCCAATTTGACCCATGCATAAGTAAGTGGATCGAAATAACTTTAAGAGTAAAGTACACGGATGGTCCCTATGGTTTACCAAAATTTTGGATTTGATAGCTAGCATTCCAAAAGTACACGGTGGTTTGCACTTTGTAATGCAAACTAGTAATTACCCCGCGGCAGGCGTTTCGAAAAAAAAAATTACCAACCGAAAACGTACATAATAATAAGCATAAGAACATACTATATTTGACCCGACTCGTTTCAAGGGAAAATTTATGTCGAAACGTAAATCAACTTGAATTTATACCCAAATATACATAAAAATAAACGCATTAAACTCGATTACAAAGTCTCTAGAAAGTTAAGGGGTTGTAAAAGTCAATGCTGAAAGTTGAGGGGTAAAAGTATAAAAATTACAAAAAGACAAAAAAAACCCCTCAAATCACTATTCACCCAAAGTTGGTAATTGTAATATATAATAGAGAAAAATGCCCGGATAGTCCCTTTGGTTTGCTCCATTTTCACCTATAGTCCCTACATTTTTAAAATTACAGCTATAGCCCCAACTTGTGCACATTTGTTCTCGGATAGTCCCTAGCTTGGATGGGGTTTAGTTCTCTTAGTTAAGTGGGTCTGAATTGCCTAAAGTGCCCTTACTCTAAAAGAATTAAACATTAAATAAAGAGTAAATTACGTTTTTGGCCCCTGTGGTTATATCACTTTTACTATATTAGCCCAAAATAAGAATTTTTAACATATTTGCCCCCATGGTCTCTATAACTAACCATTTTGGCCCCTAAGTCTAACCATTTTAGCCCTCATGGTGTCTATAACTAACCATTTTGGCCCCCATGATCTCTACACTTAGGGGCCAAAATGGTTAGTTATAGAAACCATGGGGGCAGATATGTTAAAAATTCTTATTTTGGGCTAATAGAGTAAAAGTGGTATAACCACAGGGGCCAAAAACGTAATTTACTCTTAAATAAATATAGGGTCCACCTATTTTATTGTTTAATATTATAACTAAGTGGGACCCACCAACCCCCTTTCTTCCTAAACCTACCTTTCTCTCTCTCTCTCTCTCTCCATAGTTGTCAATAGCGATCATAGTGATCGCTATAGCGTGCTACATAAAATAGCGATTGATGGCAAGAATAGTGACTCCTTATTTTTTTGTTTTAATATAAATCGCAATTAAACATAGCTACAAATTAGCTGGATTTTAGGTTTTTGTTAAATATACATGTAAAATAGCATATATACCAGGGTATTTTGATATAATATACATATAAAATTTTAATTTTCTTTTTTGCTAGTGTATCCCTATTTATAAAATAGTGCCCGCTATTTATCGCTATTCGCTATGTAGCATATAGGTACCTTATCGCTCGCTCTTTGTCGCTATTCACCATTAACAACTATGACTCTCTCTCTGGCACACACACACATAATTGCAAGTTTGAACTTAAGTTTCTTGGAAAGGATGGTGCTCATGTCCATACAGAATTTAGTCAAAGGCTCAAAGCTTTGTAATTTCTAATCTCAAGAATGCAAACCATACATTGGAGATTAACAACTGATTTAAATAAAGATACGGGACAAAAAAAAAAACTAAGTTGAAATGATTGGATATGCATATGAATGCTTCATATATAATTTGCCATAATGATAATGAAGATACAATGGACTTAAAAGTGGACTAAAATGTCAGAGCAAACTTTATTATAATTCATCAAAAAATTCACTAAACCTCAATGACAGATCTCATAAGCAATACCTTGCAGCATAGTTGTCAGATTACGTTGCAAAGGGATTGTTGCATAAGTGGTTGTGGTGGTTGTTGCAGCGATTGGCAGTGGGGGTTGTTGCAGCAGTGGTGGGGATGTGTTGCAATTGGCAGTGGGGGTTGTTGCAGTGGTGGTTGTTAGTGGAGATGGTTGGTCAAAATGGTGGGTGTAGCGGTGAAGGAGATGTTGTCTTGGAGGTTGTAGTGGTTTACGGATGGAGTTGAATCGTGGGGTTTGTAGTAGTGGTGGTGAGTGGAGGAGACATGGGGTGGCGGCATGGTGGTGGATGGCGGTGGTGGGCTACAGAGGTGGGTTGAACGGTGGTCCAAGGTGGTTTAGACGGTGGGGTGGGTGGATTGGGGTGGGGAGATATTATGAAGAAAAATAATAAATTGATTTTTGTAATGTGTTTAATCTATTTTGTTTTATATAAAGGGTATTTAGGTCATTTTACACTCATTTAACACCAAAAGCTAACTCCCATCCATGCTAGGGACTATCTAAGAACGAATTTGCAAAAGTTAGGGACTATAGCTGTAATTTTAAAAATGTAGGGACTATAGGTGAATATGTAGCAAACCACAGGGACTATCCGGGCATTTTTCTCTATATAATATATAATATATATAATAGTCCACAGCCAACAAATATAAAGGTTTTAGCATGTCCAAGTTAGGGACTAAATGTGTTACAAAGTGCAAACCACAACAACAATTCATGTACTTCTGGAAAAAAATTGGGCTAAGTACGTTACAAAATGCAAACCACAGGGACCATCCGTGTACTTTTGGAAAGCTAGGGACCAAATCCAAAATTTTGACAAACCATGGGGACCATCCGTGTACTTTACTCTAATTTTAATATTATTTAAGTGTAACTTAACACCTAAAGTAGTTTAAGAATTAGACATCAGCATTACAAGGCAATGTACCTTCGGGGCAAGGAGGAAGCTTAGAATCTAATTCATGTTTGTTTGACTCGGTTGTTCCCAAAGTCAATGGATCCGTCATCTTATCTTGGCTGCCATTGATATTATTGTCAAAGCTTAGATTTTCGGCCATTAGAGCTTCATTATCACCAGCATTTCCTTTTTGTACATCCACATTTGAATCTTTTAGTGGTTCTGTTGTGAGATTGCTATCTTCAGCTTTGTATTGCTTCCGCAACTCGATAATACGTTTGAGTTCCCTAGAAGAAACGTTAACTTTGGTTGTGTGTAGCAGAATGTTAACCTGTATTTCAAAAAACAACAAAAGAAAATGATACAATACAATACAAAGTCGTTTTAAGTAACTTTTTATGCTAGGATATATATATATATACCGCATCAGAAATGTCACAATGTAGTTTTGTGACTGAATCGCCTCTACCGAGCTCTTCAGGAAACCCATAAGCAATATAAGATTTAGGACCCAAATCGGGCCTTCTAGAACCATCCGGAAGTTTTGTAGCAAGATTAAGAAGACCAGATCTAGGATGAGTATAATCACTGAAAGGAAGCATTGCGATGAACTCCGCACAATGTCTTGGCAAACACTCGTCAAACGAATTTGTCGGTGGCCAATCTTTGAGCTTTAACATCTCCGGCCATCCGTTTCGATGCCTCCGACCCTCCACATACCCCCTAAAAAACTGGTAAAGATGAATCTCGACCTAAACCCACAAAAATTTACAAGTGTTATGAGCATGGTTGTAAAGATCCCGACTCGCCTCCGATTAGTCGCCGATTAATCGCTAGTTGGAGGTTCACCGAGTAATTTTTATCTAATCGGCCAGTTAATCAGTAGGCGATCAAGTCCAGTCCTATGGGTCGAAGAAGGTGTTAAAACATGTCTAGTTAAAAAAAGACATGTCAAAATGTGTGTATATACATATAAAACTGAAAATTACATATAAAATCCCAATCTGATTAATCCTGAGTAATCGCTAGGCCGACTAGCGCTTAGCGATTCTTACAACACTAGTTATGAGTACTAACTCGAAGTTGAAATAGAACTATTCATTAAGTTAGAATAACTCAAAAACACATTTTCATGCATACATACCTCACATAAATCCAAGCAATCAATAGCCTTGACACATTTATTTTCCTCCTTAAACTTTATTTGAGCGCTCCTAAAGCCCCGCATCATGACCCGCGGTTCCCAACTAAGCCCGCAAGTCTTTTTTTCAACATTTCTAACCACAACCGGTTCACCTCTTCTCCAATGCATTTGAAAATGCTCAAAATCATTATCTTCCAAATCAATAGCGTTAGGGCAATAAAGTAAATTGTCGTTACTACCCTTTCGAGAAGCCGATTTCCTCACAACATCATCGTCATTTTCCACATTAGGGCATACGGGACATCTTTCTCCAAAGTCCACGTTCGCCATTTGAAAGTCGCCAGTCAAAGCTTCTGACTTTTCAACAAGCTCATCGACCCAATCAGCTTCGTATATTCTTTTCAATTCTAGCATTCCGATACCGCAACCTCCACGAGCTTTTGGAGGGCAGGGTATGCTTCCGTTCACGTTCGCTTTCCAAATAGGGAAATCTAACGAATTGTTGGTTATTGAAGTTTCTGGTTTAAAATCGGCTTTCCAACCGAAAAACTGCGTGTTTGGTTCGGTACCCTGAAGTTGAGAATGTTCAAGAAACTGTTGGAAAGAAGATTCGGCTTCCGTACCGCCAGGCTGGATGCCGTCTCTTAGTTCACGACAACAATTGAGACAAATATCGTACGAGCAATCGGGACTTGGGCAGCTTCTGTGAAAATTGACAATTGATGTATTGCAGTTGTCACTGTCCAACAAGAATTATTATTGTTTAGAAATTAGAATCGGTTATAAAAAACGGGTGCTTTAGGATGAAATTTACCAGTACACTCTGTCATCTTCATCAACCGAAGTTTTCGGTACACGTTCTTCAGTCAATTCAACGCCTAAAAGTGGATAACAAACAACCACCTTAAACTTTAAACAAACTTGTGACTTTAATATAGTGACGGTTTATGAATAAAGTTGTACCATGTATGCCAGATTCCACCAAAAGCTCAGATCTTTGCTCTTCTTGTATATGCTTCAAAAGAGGCAGAGTTTTTGTAAGCAAATAGAGAGACCTTTGCAGTCGGGTATCTTCATCGGCTTCTTTATGAGTAGCCTATAAAAGTCAATGGTTTTTTGTCAACGTATGAAAGTCAAACGTATAAAAAGTTGAAAGTGCAGGAATAGAAGCATTTACCTTTACAATTACGTTTGCTTCAAGACAAGTTCTGCAGTTGCAATTGCCACGACAATATGGACATGCAACCTTGACTTCCGCTTTTGTTCTCTCTGGATACCTATTATTATTATATTCAAAATTTTATGTAATAATTAGATTAAGTAGTTAAGCTTTAGGAAGTCCGATTATTAAAAGTAAATATTAAATGACAAATCTGTGAATATATATCCGCTAAGAAGTTTGTTTTGCCTAAGAACTATGCAGTTATAAAATCATATGGCGGTCAAGGTCCGCTATATGATATATAGGTTATAGCGGTGGTATATCGGTACTTTTTATATTTATCCGCCATTGACTGCATAGCCTAGGAAGGCTAAGAAGGATTTTTAAAAATCCCAGCTCAAACGAACTCCGATTGAACTCGCTCCAGTGGCGTTGGAACCGGCTCGGGAACCCTAAACCCTAAGCCAAACACTAAAGCTAAAGCCGAAAATTGAAGCCTAAAAGCTGAACCCTAAAAAAGATGGTAGAGCATAGTTGTTAATAGCGAATAGCGACAAGGGACCTATATGCTATATAGCAAATAGCGACAAATAGTGACCGCTATTTTATAAATAGCGATACACTAGAAAAAGAATTTGGAAAACTTTTATAATATATTATATCAAAATACCCTGGTATATATAGGCTATTTTACATGTATATTTTACAAAAACCCATAATCCAGCTATTTTATAGCTATATCTAATTGCTATTTACATAAAAAAAAAAAAAAAACTCTCGCTACTTACGCTATCGGTCGCTATAACCCAAATAGCGACACTTCATCGCTTTGCTACATAGCGCGCTATAGCGATCACTATAGCCACTATTGACAACTATGTGGTAGAGTTTGACGAGCCGGTTCCAACGTCGTTGGTATCAGTTCAATCGGAGGTCGTTTGAGCCAGTTATGAATTATCATAAAATAAAATCCTTTTTATCTTTCTTAGGCAAAACAAACTTCTTTATCCTACATAGGGGAGGGATAATTTGAGAACCACCTCTAGTTGCAAGAACTCCTATCAAACAAACGAATTTTAAAAAAAAATTCTCATATTTTCTATATGTTACTAAAATATATGGAAAAAAATAGATAGAGAAATTACATGTATGTGAAAAAAATACTGTTACATATATGTAATAAATGTGTAATTTTTTGTTCTTACATGTGTGTTTTTCTCACATATACTCTATTATTTTTTTTTTATATTTCATGTTTTCCATAAATTCTAGTAATATATAGGAAATATGAGAAAAAAAATCGTTTGTTTAACAGGACTTCTCGTGGTTCTCGCAACTGGAGATGGTTAAAAGGAAATAAGACTCTCAATTCAGGTTAAAAGGAATAAATAAGTAAATATCTTCTGCCCTTTGATATTTGCAGCCTGTGTAAACTAAAACTAACTATCAGAATCATAACTGTTTAAAGGTGATTGTAAATCCCTTACCAAGTCGTAATGCATCCATAGCAATAGCGTCTTCTTTTGCAGTTTGAACAAGAGGTGACATTTTTATAAACGTTCAAGCGGCAGTGGTGACACATCAAACTTTCCTTATTTCCATTCTGCATCGGTCAGAAAAACACATTGACTTTGCACATAATACAAGTCCAGAAATGTGACAACCGTTATAAACTAACTAAAAAAGAAAGAATGAGGTTGAACTCACTGAAACACCTGCATTCGTCTGGCCGTTTATGTTTCTGTTCCGAGTGAGTCTCCGAGAACCATCAGTATATTTCTTGGGCCTGCCTCTGGACCTTTTGGGGACAGTGGGATCCTCTTTCTTCTTAGCAGGTTTTTTACTTTTCACCTCATTATTATAAGCCAAGATTTCACCAGCTACAATTAACCGCGGTTTCTTCTCACGCTTTCGCTTTCGCTTACGCTTTCCATTTCCATTTCCACTTCCACTTTCACCTGCATTATTCGCATCTTCCACAACATAATAATCATCAACAGTAGCTCCAGTTTCACCATTCTCACCCTAATTAAAAGAAGCATGCATTAGAACAAAAACTAGCATAATTTTGCTACTGATTTATTTATCAATTTCTTAGAGAACAAACTCACCTCAACGCCTGATTCCTTGCAGTCCAATCCGTTAATCGGATTCTCATTTTGAGCACTAACATGTTCATCAACTATAGTTTGACTTTGACTTCCACCCAACGGCCGACTTTTGCACTTCCTTGGCTTTTTGTCTTTACAACCCTTTGGTCGACCCCTGCCAACACCCTTACGAACACCATTCGTATCAATACTCTTTTTCGCCTTTGAAACTTGTTCGACATTCTCAATTCCATTCAAAGCTTCACCTACATTACTCTCATCTTTCTCACCACTTTGACAAATGTCTTTGATCCTCTTCTTTTTGTTCTTTTTCGCCTTTGAAACTTGTTCGACATTCTCAACTCCATTCAAAGCTTCACCTACATTACTCTCATCTTTCTCACCACTTTGACAAATGTCTTTGATCCTCTTCTTTTTGTTCTTTTTCGCCTTTGAAACTTGTTCGTTATTCTCAACTCCATTCAAAGCTTCACCTACATTACTCTCATCTTTCTCACCACTTTGACAAATGTCTTTGATCCTCTTCTTTTTGTTCTTTTTCGCCTTTGAAACTTGTTCGTTATTCTCAACTCCATTCAAAGCTTCACCTACATTACTCTCATCTTTCTCACCACTTTGACAAATGTCTTTGATCCTCTTCTTTTTGTTCTTTGAACCCTTCGGTCGACCCCTACGCTCAACTTTAACACCATTATCACCAACACTAACCTCTTCCATCTTCTTCTCCAAAACTTGTTCCGAATTCGCATCATTCTCACCGTTCCCAATCCCATTGGAACCTTCACCTTCACCTACATTATTAGCAACACCAACACTAACCTCTTCCGTCTTCTTCTCCGAAACTTGTTCAGAATTCGCATCATTCTCACCGTTCCCAATCCCATTGGAACCTTCACCTTCACCTACATTATTAACAACACCAACACTAACCTCTTCCATCTTCTTCTCCGAATTCGCATCATTCTCACCATCACCTACATCATTCTCATCTTTTTTACCCGAAAGCTTCCGCCTTTTGTAACTCCCTCTAACACTCTCTACATCAAAACTCTTACAAAGAAGACCAACAACTACCACCCTATCTTTTTCCCCTGCTTCACCCCCTTTCTTTTTATCATCATCATCAAAACACACATTTTCACCATCATTTCTCATCCCCACAACAACATTCAAATCCACCTGATTTCCCTCTTTAACAACCTCCTCAAGAACCCCATCAGAAATCTTCACATTTCTTGACTCATCTACTCCACCCCCACCAATCTCTTCCATCTCATTCAAGAATCTTCAACACCCACAAAACAAAAATCATCAAAACCAAAAACCCATATCTCAAAACCCTAAATTTCGCATCTTTCCAAAAGGGTTGAAAAAGAACCGAAAAAGACGCTAAATTGGGGACAAACGGATACCAATTATGTGAAATTGAAAAGGAATCTTGTGAAAAGATTGTTCTTCAACATATGATTCTTCGAAATTGTGAGTGAGAGTGAGAAATAGAAAGTGGGTGTGTGTAAAAGTAATTAATTGTTGATTCGAAATTCAAATAGAAAAAGGTAGGACTGTACTGTCAGCACACAGGAAACCTAATTAGATGATGGGATGTAAATTACGGATTTTAATGTGGCTGTTTAGAAGACTACAAAGTGAAAGATGTTTGGTTTGGTGTTTCCGATGGGTATAAAGACAACGCCGGCAGGTGGGTGTGACACTTGTTGAGAAGCTCTACGTGTGAGGAATCATATGTTAAGCCTTTTACTCTTTTAGTTACCTACCAGAAATGAAATTAAAATTGTTCTTTTTGGCATAGTCTATTATTAGAATGTATGGTGGTAAAATGGAAATGTGTGTTTTATTGTTTTTAGAGTTAACTGCTTTATATGGTTTGATTATTTTAATAGTTTTGTCCCAATCATTTAAAAAATATCATTTTCCCTGATGTTTCTCTATTGGTTCCTAATGTACTCCCGCCCCTAACTTCGTTATATACTATAGTTAAAGTAAGGTCATTTTGGTAACTTTACATCTAAGAGGAAGGGTATTTTGGTAATTTTACAAATAAGGATTTAGTTATTTATTATTAAGTCATTAAATCCATTTTTGTTTTTTTTTATATATAAATATATATAAATCTCTCTCCCCCTCATCTCTTTCTCCCTTTAAAAATCTCAGGCCACATGTCATCACCACCAACAACCACTGTACAGATGCCACCACCATCACCACCAGCAACCACCGTACCACCAGGCACCACCATAATCAACCGCCATCAGCAACCATCGCCATATAAACTATATATAAAACCCTCTCTCACTCATCCCTTTCTCTAAAAAAATCCATGGCGCCACTAAACATCATCAACAACTACCACAATAACTAACTAGTGTAAGGCCATATAATTGAGTAGGTTTACGCTTATCTTTATATTGTGTTTAGTTTTCTAGTGGGTTAGATAGTATTGGGATAAGCCATATGGGCTAATTAAATGTTTTGAGCTTGTTTAGTTAATAGTGTGCATGTGGGTTTGGCCCAGGTTGTATTTAAGTCACCCTATATAACTATAAATAGGGTGAGCTGTCACACCCCGATTTTCGGTATAGCGGAAGCGTCGCGAGGTGTGGCCAGAGCGATAATCATTGCATTCAACCAAGTAAACAACATGTGTAGACCATATCAAAATGTATAACCATACGTTTATTTAAGATAACATTACAACCAAAAGTTTGTTCGAAACATACTACACTTTGACAATATTATTCAAACCACAAGTTTCAAGTACATGATTACAAACATAAAGACCAAACACTGGATGACATCAAACCACTTGACTTCATAATTCCACAGACACGTTTTTCCCAAAGGCCGTCCACTAATTTCCTGTAATACATGTTAGTTTTGAAAACGTCAACAAAGATTGGTGAATTCATGTTATTAGTTTTCGTATCAAATGAATCTTTAAAACATTTGAAATAGTAAATTCATTTTGTATAGCATAATGAAACTTGCGCGATCATTAGTGTTTTGCAAGGATGCTAATCTGTATGCCAGAATAGGAGGCAACCAAACCTTGACGATTTAATTGTGTCAGTGACACTAGTTTTAGACACAAAAACACTCTGTAACGATCTTGTTTTGTTCAGAGTGGGGCTCGTCAAAACCCAATAGATCTATCCATTCGTTCCTCAGTACTTGTTTATTCATTAATGGCCCCTTTATTTAAAACACCTATTCGCATGTGATCTAAATATTTTCATTTTCTAGCTATACAAATCCTAACATGTATACATCCCCGAGCGTTTAAAACTATACAAACGTTTAAATAAAAGGGGGAAAACATGAACTCACAGATTTGCGTTCCGTGCAAATCTCTAGTCGATTCCTGGTTCTTCGTTTGTTTCTCGACCTACAAGTGTTCTAATCTCGTTAGACACTTAGGTTTATGTTTGTCTTTCGTACAAGTATCTCATCTTGAATTTCATGTTTGGTTCTTGTATTCGTGTGTTTTCTTTATTTGTGTATGCCTATATATATATATATATATATATATATATATATATATATATATATATTATATCGTTTAAGTTTGAATGGGTCTAGCCCATGAGTTAGATATGAAATTCCAATTCAAATGTTTAGTACATATGGGCCTAGCCCACTTCATTTAACTAGTGTGGGCCTAGCCAATTTGTTTTGATTAGTATGGGCCTAGCCCAAGTTGTTTTGATTAGTGTGGGCCTAGCCCAAGTAAATTTGTTTAAAGTGAATCAAACCCAATTAGTTTGTAAAAGTGGGCCTAGTCCAATTTAGTTATGTAAGGGTGGGCCTAGCCCAAAAATAGTTTACAAATGTGGGCTTAGTCCAATGTGTTTTTATAAAAGTGGGCTTAGCCCAAAAATAGTTTCTAAAATGTGGGCTTGTCCATATGGGTTTACAAAAGTGGGCTTTAGTCCAATTTAACTAAAAAAATAAGTTAGCCCAATTTTAGTTTTAAAAGATGGGTTAGCCCATATGGTTATTTAATTTGGGTTGATCCATATTTTTATTACTTACTAGTAATGATAATATTAACTTATAACAATTTAGTTTATAAAACTAATAAATATTTTGTATAAGTTATTTTTATAATTTCTAGTAAAAATAAAGTGAGTGTCGGTTCGTTTGTTTGTCCTCGATCGTTTCCTTCATGTCATTTTGGTTGATTCGCGTCGCCCAATTCATTCGTACCGTCCGTCTCGTTTATGTTGTTTATTTCGTCCGTGCCATATATTTTATTTTGTCCGATTGTCAAAGGTGTCCAAATTGTCCGATTTGTCTGTTTATGTCCAAGGATGGACACTTCCATTTTTATAGTTTTCGTTTTTCAAGTGTTAACATATATTTTTGTACTTTGGTAAATATGCATTTATTCCTACTTGGTCTAAATACATAATATACATATAAAATATAAGCATGACACTTGATGAACTTTTGAAGCATATATTTTTATCTAAAATACATACTTTCCCAATAGGAAATCTTTATAAAATATGAACTTACACTTTCTTACCCAAAAATCCGTTTAGTCATATTTAAAAATCTTAAGTCGTTTCTAGTCACCGAATCTTTCGTTTAACAAACTTTGATCGTAACAAATTTTATAAAAATTGTGCCATAGTTTCCTCTAAACTATGGACACCCATGTTTTATACAAACATGTTTTTAAACCATTTTCAACTCAAATCATCATCAAGTATCAAAGATCATCCTAACTTGCCAACAAAATGTCATGAACCAGTTGTAGCTTTAAACTTTCCTAAAAAGGAAACTTTATTTATGATTTTTACCAAAAATTTCTAGATTATTATTTTATATAAAAACTCATACTTTAGGTGACTCGTGAAATCTTTTTAAGTAGGAATATGTGTTCATAACACTTCCAAGAACAAATTCATATTCATGATCTTTCCAAAAATGGAAACTTTAATTACACATTCCAACAAAATTTTTAGTTTATGAGTTTTAAATAATAATCCATGTTTTGTATGATGCATGTGACCATTTTAAGTACAAAAATTCATGTTCATAGCATTTTGTTGGTGAATCTTGCTAGATCTAAACATGCATGTGTTTAGAACACACTTTTCTTCTTGAAAATACAAGATTCAAGTCTACTACTATATGACTATTTTAAGTTCATCAAAAATCATCAAGAAATTTCTTGATCATAATAATAATAAACAATTATAAGAATGTAGGTGCTAGGTTTTTGTTCTTACTAGTTTGCTATGAATGAACAAGATTGTTAATGCATATGTCTGTTGACTTCGTCTTGTATCGAGTCATGTATTAGAATGGATAGACCAGAAAACACGAAATGCCAGAAAGCATGAAATGCCAGAAAGCATGAAATGCCAGAAAGCATGAAATTCCAGAAAGCATGAAATGCCAGAAAGCATGAAAGTTCGTGGGGTCTGGCATTCCTATTAATAGGAGGTCTTGGATCTTCATTTGTAACATTGTGATTCCAGTAGCGAAGCTCTGCTGAAGTGTCTCCAGCTCGTGTAATTGTGTCAAATCAATACATTAGACATTTAAAGTGATTCTAAGTGTAAATCAAGCTGCTACAACATCAATACGTCTGATTCTGCCTTTCGTATTGATCGAGAACTCTTCTGAACGTCTCGTTTGATCGATTCACCAATCCTACAAGTGGTACCAGAGCTCAGGAGGAAGAGTTCTTACCATTTCAGCTTGATTTCATCAATAACAACTGATTTCTTCTCATTTCTACACATTCTTCTACACTTTCTTATCAAATTTCAACGAATTTACGGTTAAAATGATTTGAATTTCACATATAACACGTAAAACTGAGTTTTAATCAATCCTTGAAAAAATTAGAACCTAATTCAACATAAAACTTGATAAAATTGACCAAACCGCGTGAAAATCATGTCAGTTCATTCGAGAATCATCCAGGTCGTGTGAAAGTATCACCAGTTCGCACGGTTTGAGTGGAAATCTTGTCAGATCGCACGAGCTAAACATCCAACTCGCACGAATTGTTCAGATTGTTTGGATTTCACCCTAGGTTGTACGGTTTGAACCAGTTCGTTTGGAAGTTTAATCAGGTCGCACGGGGTGATTGAAAACTCCAGATCGTGTGAAATATAGCCTTCAGGTCGTAGGGTGTGGTTAAAAGCATTCCAGGTCGTTTGAAATCGGGTTCCAGTTCGTGTGAAACATCTCCAGGTCGCTTGAAAGTATCTAGTTTGTGAAATTGATGGTACCAAAACATGGATTCTGAATTTTACAACGCATTTGCTACCCCGATCACTATGGCTCAGAACGTGAACTTAGAAAATGAAATGGGTACTATGCAAAAACCACCTAAGCTCATGACTATCGAGGAGTATAGTGGATGGGAGGAACGTTTTGAAAATTGGGTTCAAGCGAATCACTTAGAGTCGTGGGAATGTGTTGAAGAACGATATGTTAGACCGATTGATGAATACGAAGAGATTTTTGCTATTAAAGATTTAGATGACAAAGAGAGAAAGAAATACAAAAGTGAAAAGATGATGATCAGTATATTGCAACAAGCCATTAAGGAAGACATCTTGATTTTATTGCAACATAACGGAATTGCACACTCAATGTGGAAAGCACTAAAAACGAAGTTTGTTGGAAGTTTAGACATGATCAAGAACAAAAAATCGCTTTTGAAGAAAGAATTTGATCTATTTCGTGGATTAAAAACTGAAAACACCAAAACGTTTATAGAAAGATATTGCAATTTGGTGGTTAACATGAAGCGTTTGGATATCAAGAAAGATAGAGAATAATGGGTTGAAAAATTGGCCGATGCGTTACCACAAGATGTTTGGGGCACGTATCTTATGATTTTGAAGAATAATGGTGAATTTGCGAATCTATCGCTGAGCAAGTTTATTGAAAAACTCGAAGTTCAAGAGATGGAACAACGGAAGATGGAGAAAATGAAGAATTCTAATGGTGAACAGGACATTGGTCTATACTACAAAGGAAGTACGATTGATAAGACCAACATTGCACCAAAGATCGAAACTGCATTTAACGCAAACAATTCTTCTGGAGGGTTATCTCAAGGATCAAAAAACAATACTGGATTCTCTTCATATCCATCATTCGATCCAAATTTTTCAGCAATCAATAATGACCAAGTACTACAATGTAACATTGCATTAAATCTTCAGAATGGTCAGAATTTCTCTGAAGAGGTTGCCAAAGGTCATATGTCTTTATTGGTGACCGTATTAGAGTCCTATGAAAGTTTGGTAGCCGGAAGGATTGGTAATCCAATGTTGACCAAAGAGGATTATGATCAGATTGATGCTGAAGAGATGGAACTAATGGATATAAAGTGGTGTATGGCTAGTGTGTTGAGAAGAGCTGAGAAGTTTAAACAGATCACTGGAAGAGATGATTTCCGTCATGCTGGAACTTCACCTTTAGGTTTTGATAAATCTAAAGTTACTTGTTTTCGTTGCAGGGAGAAGGGGCACTTTAAGCGAGAATGCACAAACCGCGAAGCAAGTGGAGCTCAAAATCCATTCGGCAACAATGATTATCATCGAAAAGCGATTTATCATCAAGTTGCTCCGCATCAACAACAATCGTCACAAACCTCGCATGCTAGGAAGGATTAGATCGAAGAGCCATCAAAGAAAGCTTATCTAGTTCATCAAGAGGATGAAAGAATTCCAGAAGGTTCTAATTGGGATCATTATGATCCTAACAGAACTTCAGATTCGAAAGCATTTGTTGCTCAAATTTTTGAAGATTCAACTGCTGAAGATGAAATAGCGTATGCTTATTATGAATCTCAGCAATTCAGTCCTAAAAAGAAAGAAGAAGAATCAGTTTCAGCAGAAGAGGCTTCAGAAAAAGCACCAATCTTTGATCACTCATCAGATGAAGAGAGTGATGATGACAGTGAAGAAATTCGAAAACTTGAATATTATAAAAGAGAATTTTCACCTGATAGGTATAATTTGTATTTTGCAGGTAAAATGGATAAGATCAAAGAAAGACAAGCTGCGAAAAAGAAGAATCATAAGGCAGCAACTGTTAAAGAAAAGGTCAAACTTGAGGAAAATGTTCGAGTGATAAAGAAGCAGGTTAAAGAAATTCCAGCTTTCAAGGTTGAGAGGGAGGCAGATACTGAAAAGATGCATGAGAAGTGTGAAAAGGCACAACAACAAATTGATTCATAACATGAACATACTGAAAGAATCTTATGATGTTTTAAACAAAGCTATGAATCAATATAACAAGTCAAGCAATGAACAAGAGATAGCTATGAAGACACTCAATGGAGCGTTCATGACGAAGCAGAAAATCATCAATCAGTACATTGAGAAATGTGCTGAACTTGAACAAAAATTGGAAACTCAGAGGATAGAAACTGAGAGGGTAAACAGGTTATTGAAAAGTTATTCATGTGCTTCTTACGTGATTGACAGGATTTACCCTACAGTAGAAGGCATGGAAGCGTTTGAAGAAAAAAAATCTGAAGTAAAGGATACTGGTAAGAAACATAGTATCAATTATACCAAGTGTCCACCTCCGCATGAAGAAGGATATTCTACACGAAATCCTAATTCAGAAAGAGTCAAAAAGGCAACCAATTTAAAGTGGGAATCTGAACCTTCAGATGGATTGCCAGATAGCATCGATGTCACTTTCACAACATCTGATACTGATCATGAGTCCGAGTTAATTAAGAAAGTGGTCGATCAGGTGTTGGATAAGGATGAGGAGTCAGAGTCAAAGTCTGAGTCTGAGACTTCGAGTTCATCAGTCAACAGTTCGAAATCATTAGTCAAAAGGGTTTACAATAAAGATTTTCTGATGTCACATAATAATTTGAATGACGAAACATTCAAAGTAGCATATACTTTGAATGATTCTGACAAATTATATTCTGATGAAGAATTTCCAATAAGATGTGTTAAAACTGAAATGATTAACAAGGTTTTCAAATTAACATAAATTAATATTTCTGAAATAAAAGATGTAAATCTTACTGAAAAACCTAAAAAATACACTTCAAGAGTTCAACAAAGGTTAAATAAGAAAAAATGTTACAGTTCTGGTTCTGGTTATCAAAAGAAACCAAACTATAACAGTAATTTCAAAAAGAAAGGATTAGGTTTTATTCCACCAGAAAATCATAAAAATGAGAAAATTTATAAACCAAAAACTGTTTTTGTATCAGGAACAAGTTTGGAAGAGGAGAAAGAGAATTTGTTCAGAAAGCAGACGAACAAAGAATTCCTTGCTAAAAAGCAAGAGGGAATGAAGAATGATGTTGCTCAGAAGAAGGAAATGAAAACCTGTTATCATTGTAAAAAAGTTGGGCACATTGCATGGAACTGTCCAATGGCAACCCAATCAAAACTGGGAGTCTCTAAAAACTTGAAAGAAAAGTTGGTTGATAATGAACCACCAACCGAACAATTTAAAGTGTTCAAAAATTCAAAATTTGAGGTTGGTGAGAGTTCAAAACGTTTTTACAAAAGAAGAGTGAATCTGAACAACCACAAGTGGGTTGTTAAGAAATCAGAGGCACTTTCTGGCGATGAATCTGACTCGTCAAAGTCAGAGGAGCCACAAGTTGAGCTAAAAAGTGATAATTCCGTTCCGACAATGGATGATGCAAATTTTCCACCATTGTCAAACGGAAACTTAAAGCAAAAAATTGGCAAAGTTGATGTCGCAACCCCCGATCCCTGACCCCCGGGAACGGGCGGACGCGAACGCAGTGACAGTGGTATCAGTTTTGCTTTTTAATTTGGCAGCGGAATTTACATCAAGATCGTAGTTAGGAAATATTTATCAGAGGAAAACCACCATATTTCATATTAATAACCACATGGGTAAAACCCAAGTTTCTTATTACAATACATGTATAGGGATAAACCCTATTTTCTTGAATTTAAAACATCATTTATTAGGTAACTTTTATAGCCACATTTTCCCAAGCCTTCAGTGCTCTCCAGCTGGCTTTTTACTAATTGGCTGTCACATTGTGTTACCTGAAACGTGTTTTAAAAACATTTGTAAGTCGGAAATACTGGTGAGTGAATCCCAGTTTAATCAAGTTTAAATAGAAAGTCACAGTGAACAGTATTGAGAGCGATCACATTGTTTATTTCTACACAATTACTCCATTGGTACTGTCAATCCTGACTTGTGGGTCATATTACCCATTGGCTAATTCATTGTCCAATGGTAACGTATTGTCATCCCGACTTACTACTCACAGTGTAGTAAATTTTGTATACAAAACCCCAACATACCGGCAGTAATTGAAGAACTACAAAGACTCAATCACTGCTAAATTTTATTCTAAAACATTTAAGGTTTGGTAAAACATTACCAAAAAGATTAACAAAAAGAGGATAAACTCACATTGCTATCTTAGACTTCGCGTAAAGGTTTCCTGGATATAATCTATAATTTATACAAATGTACATTGGTTAGTATCATAACCCTTTGAAAATATTAATGATACCCTCCCCGAGACGGCATTCCAACAACTACGTCGGGCAGAACCACGACAGTTATTACAGAACCCTAAATCAATCGGGCAGCGTATCTACTATGAAACCGGGGTTATAATACTTACAACGGAGCAGAACCTCGCTAATTAGGGGTATAATACCCAACTATAATGCTTATAACTTCAGAAATTCGTTTAGAAAGAAAGATGTGAGCGACGGAAAGTGAAACCCGATGGCCTTCTTATATAGTGCTGATATCTGGTCTCCACGCGGGCCGTGTAAAGAACAGACAAGGGTTACGCGGCCCGCGTCAACCCTGGTCAACTAACTAGCTTGTCCCGGTCATGATCTAGACCCGCCACGATGTCGACACGTGTCAGCTCAGGGTGTCTCCGCGTTTGATGATCTCTAGCGGCCCGCGTAAGTTTTAAGGTGAGCTTACGCGGCCCGCCTTAACTTAAGATGTCACGACCCCCGACCCACCCTGGACGGAATCGGGAGCCGCAAACAACCAAGTGGTACCGGTGATTATTTTGAAAAATATTGCAGCGGAAATTTCATCAGGACCGTGAGTTAGGAAAAATATCAGAGTTTAGAAAACACCTGATTTTATTTATTAAATAGATGGGATAAACCCATGTTTTACAAAGGTAGCTTTAATATGGGAAAACCCCAATTACATAAAACAATATTTCTTAATTTGATTTAATTAATAAAATAAGCCACTTCTTGAAGCCTTTCAGTGCCGTATCCATCTCTTACTCCAATCTACTGTAATTACCTGAAACGCGTTTTAAAAAGGTTTTGTCAGCAGGAAATACTGGTGAGTTCATTCATTTTTGATAAAACATATTTGTTATAATTTACAGCATTAAGAGTTTTTACATTTGCTTCTTTAAGATTGGCAAGGACTTAATCACTGCAAAGTATAACTAGAAAACAGTGTTATAAGTTACAGTATTAAGAGCGATTACAATGTTTCCATATATCAACCAACTACCCACAGTATTTGTCACTCGACCATCCATTGGTAACCTCAGATTCCAATGGTGTCTGTGACTATGGTCATATCACCCCTTGGCTAACCCGTTGTCCAATGGTGAAGTTTATCAAGTAATGTATACAAAACCCCACATACCGGCTGTAATTTGGTGACTACAAAGACTTAATCCCTGTAATTATAACTTTGAAAACTTTTAAGAAATTATAAAGTATTTTGATAAAAAGAGAATGACTCACATTATAAGCATGAAGATTTATACGGGCAGAATTTAGCCTATTGATTAGTCTTGTAACCTAATGCACACGAACTCGGTAAGTAACTAATACAACATTTACGATAACTCACGAGATTAAAATCCTCACAACGAATGACAAAGTGCAACACTTAAACATCCATCGGATTCGCAACGAATGACAGAGTGCACCCCGAGTTTGGGTGGCACTCAAACATCCTGTTGGATTCACGACTAATGACAAAGCATAGCATTTAAACATCCTGTTGGATAGTTTCAATCGATCGGATATTGAATCGTAGCAGCGATCAAGTTAATACCCTTTATCGTAGCAGCGCCCTGCTATGCTAATTTGTGATTTTGAGCAGTGGGAATACGTTTTTGAGTTTTGGTTTCGACATCAGCTGAAAGCTCATAGCCTGTCCTATTTATAGCTAAAAATTGGGTCTCATGCGGCTAGCGTGAGCCCTGGCTCGACTCTTACGCGGCCCGCGTAGCCGCCTAGTCTACGTGTAGGGTTGCTGAGTCACCAGTAGGTCTGCCAGGTGGATGCCACGTGTCCCTTAAGCTTATCTGGAGATTTGCCTTGCTGTCGCGGCCCGCGTAAGCCTCGGCTTATCTTTACGCGGCCCGCTTGAAGACCAGAATTCTTGATTTCTTGATTTTTGATATGGATTGGGGTTTCAGGGGTCCGGGTTTTTACTTATGGATCGATTTTGGGACATTTTTGAATATAATTATATTACAAAGAAAAGGGAATAAAATAGTGAGAAAAGAGAAATGGACCCACTTTGTAACTTTAGGGTTCAACTAGAAAGCCTCCTGGTATAAATTTTGGGTATAACTTCTGAGCTATTTAAAAATATATATATTTATATATTTGTACTTGTGTTAAGTATAGTACCCCTAATTCAACCTTGTCCCTATGTCACGAGTCAGAACCCCAAAGAACTTAGCCAGGCAGAGCCTTGACATGTGTTATGGGGCTCAGATCAATCGGAAATGGTAGCGGTGATCGGGAGTTAAAACACTTAAAAATGGGACAGGGACTTGAAAAGAAATATTAAAGGAAATAAAATTGGAATTATGGAATGAAAGAGAGGGGCGATCGAGAGAAAGAAATGGTGTGCAAAGAATTGTTTACAATTACATCTATATATATAGTTGGTAGTAACTTAGAGATCACGAAATGATATACCTTCTGATCCATACACGTGCATACTATCCATATTCATAATACACATACTCATCATTCATATTTTATATTTGTTTTAGATTTTAATTATTTATTATTTATTTCTTTCTAAGTGACACGTATAACTAACTAAATTTAATTTTAGTTATTATTATTTTATTCTTATATTTCATACGAAATGTTTTGATTATTATTATTATATTATTATTAATTTATATATTATAATTAATTCAACTGCTTTACTTATTTGGCGCGTATAACTTTTAAAATATAACGTTTTATAAAATAAGGAATATGTCACTAGAACGAGAATATTTGTATCTACATTTTGAACCAAGTTTCATTAAAAACAGAGTAGGTTCAAATACAATGTATTTTTATAATTTAATTATTAAACGGTTCATGGGTCCATCTAATTACTTCATATTTCTAATCTTCAACTTACCCGTAATCTACCCGTCTAATAATATAAGTTTTTTATATACTTTTATTTTATTTAGAAAGGTCACCTATATACAGGCCAATTAATTAATATAATACTTCAACCAACTATATAAAATAGTGTTTAAAACTATTTGGGTTGAATATTTGTATTAAAAATAAACTAGTTACTAGTTACTAGTGGTTAATAAATTTAACCAAACCTATAATTCTTATATAAAAATAGGAATGTTACATAAGAAAACCAACGAAATCAGTTTGATGCCTTGATACCGCCCGCGTGAGCTTGAGGTGAGGTCCTACGCGGCCCGCCTCAGCTTAATAATTATGGTTTTTAATTTATTTTATATGTTATAACATAATTCGGGCTCGGTTTTCACATATGGGGTGTATATAAAGACATATGAGGGTATTTTAACATATAATAGGGTGTCAGGAATATTATGAGAGTGTTGGTTTTACCGAGGGTTGTTACATTCTCCCCACCTTGTTTTAGAGCTCGTCCTCGAGATCTACTGGAACAAGTGCGGATATTTCTTTTGCATTTCCGATTCAAGTTCCCATGTGTACTCAGGTCCTCTTTTAGAGTCCCACTTCACTTTGACTAGAACTAGTCTCTTATGTTTGAGATTCTTGACTTTCCTGTCTTCAATTTGCAGAGGCCTTTCTACAAACTTGAGTTGTTCATTTACCTCTATATCTTTAAGAGGTACTATCAGTGATTCATCAGCTAAACACTTTTTAAGATTAGATACATGAAATACATCATGTATTCCTGCCATTTCCTCTGGCAGTTGTAGCTGATAGGCTACAGATCCTATTCTTTTAATAATCTTAAAAGGTCCAACATACCTGGGACTTAGTTTTCCTCTTTTGATGAATCTCACTACTCCTTTCCAAGGAGAGACCTTCAATAATACTTTATCCCCTACTTGAAATTCCAAGGGTTTGTGTCGGTTATCAGCATAACTCTTCTGTCGATCACGTGCTGCTTTCAGTCGTTCCTTGACTTGAATAATCTTATCAGTTGTTTCTTGCACTATCTCAGGTCCAGATAGTTGTTTTTCCTCAATTTCTGCCCAATAGACTGGGGTTCGGCACTTACGTCCATAAAGTGCTTCAAATGGTGCAGCATTGATACTTGTGTGATAACTATTATTGTAAGAAAATTCTATCAAAGGTAAGTGATCATCCCAATTACCTCCGAAATCGATTACACAAGCTCTAAGCATGTCCTCCATTGTCTGAATTGTCCGTTCGCTTTGTCCGTCCGTTTGAGGATGATAAGCTGTGCTTAACTTTAACTTAGTTCCCATTGCCTTTTGGAAACTTGACCAAAAATGAGAGGTAAATCGACTATCCCTATCAGAAACAATTGATAAAGGAATTCCATGTAAAGAAACAATTTCATTTACATATAATTTAGCTAATTGTTCCATACTGAATGTTTCTTTCATTGGTAAGAAATGGGCTGACTTGGTTAGCCTATCTACAATCACCCAGATTGTATCATTTCCTTTCTTGGTTTTGGGTAATTTAGTAACAAAATCCATTGTTATTAATTCGCATTTCCATACTGGCATTTCTAATTGTTGCTATAAACCTGAAGGCTTCTGGTGTTCAGCCTTAACTTGTGAACAGGTTAAACATTTAGAAACATAGGCTGCAATGTCCTTCTTCATTCTTATCCACCAGAAATTTTTCCTTAAATCCTGGTACATTTTATCACTTCCTGGATGCATTGTATATTTAGACTTATGGGCTTCTTCTAATATATGATGACGTAGGTTTCCTAATTTAGGTATCCACATTCTCTTTTCATGGAATCTCCAAATTCCATCTGTTCCTTGTTCTAATTCTTTTAGCATACCTTTTAGCTTTTCAGTATCTTCCTTGATTACTGATTCTTGTGCTTCTCTTATTTGATCATTTAAATCTACTTGCAGATTTAATTTGAGAGAACGCACTCTTTTTGGTTTTTCATGATACTTTCGACTTAAAGCATCTGCTACTACATTTGCTTTTCCTTCATGATACTGGATATTACAATCATAATCACTAAGCATCTCCATCCAACGTCTTTGTCTCATATTCAACTCCTTTTGTTTGAAAATATACCTTAAACTCTTGTGATCAGTGAATATGGTAAACTTACTACCATAAAGGCAATGTCGCCAAATTTTAAGAGCAAAATTATAGCTCCTAGTTCCAGATCATGGGTTGAATAATTCTCTTCATGATTCTTAAGTTGTCTAGATGCGTAAGCTATAACCTTTTGTCGTTGCATCAACACACATCCATAACCTAATTTAGAAGCGTCACAATATACTACAAAATCTTCAGTTCCTTCTGGTAACGCTAATATGGGTGTATGGGTTAATCTTTGCTTAAGAATTCTAAAAGCTTCTTCTTGTTTTAATCCCCATTCAAACTTAATAGATTTACAAGTTAGCTTAGTTAAAGGAATGGCTATTCTAGAAAAATCTTGAATAAATCTTCTATAATAACCGACCAATCCTAAGAAACTTCTAACCTCAGTTGGTGACTCAGGGGTTTTCCATTTAGTAATTGCCTCGATTTTGGTTGGATCTACATGAATTCCTTCATGATTGACTAGATGTCCGAGAAATTGTACTTGTTTTAACCCAAAACTCGCACTTTGAAAACTTAGCATAAAGTTTTTCCTTTCTTAATAAACTTAAAAGTGCGTGCAAATGCTTAGCATGATCCTCTTTACTCTTAGAGTAAATTAGAATATCATCTATAAATACAATTATGAATTTATCCAAATATGGCTTACATATTCGGTTCATCATGTCCATAAATGCAGCTGGGGCATTGGTTAAACCAAATGGCATGACAGTAAATTCATAATGGCCATACCTTGTTCTGAAAGCGGTTTTAGGAATATCCTCTTCCTGTACCTTTAATTGATGATATCCTGACCTTAAATCGAATTTAGAGAAAAATCGAGCTCCTTGTAGTTGATCAAACAAATCATCTATTCTCGGTAATGGGTACCGATTCTTAATTGTGACTTTGTTTAATTCACGGTAATCAATGCACATGCGCATCGATCCGTCCTTCTTTTTAACAAATAGTATCGGCGCTCCCCAAGGTGACGAACTTGGTTGTATAAATCCTTTTTCTAACAATTCATCTAATTGTTTCTTCAGTTCCTGCATTTCGGCGGGTGCCAAATGATAAGGTGCTTTGGAAATTGGTGTTGTTCCTGATAGTAGATGGATTCTGAATTCAACTTCTCTGTCTGGCGGTAGTTCTGGTAATTCTTCTGGAAATACTTCTGAAAACTGAGATACTACTGGAATATTTTTAAATCCTTTCCTTTAGTGTTAGTGATTATAGAAATCAAATACACTATAGAACCTTTTCTTATATAGCTTGCAGTTTTCATCACAGAAATAAACTTAGTGGACCTAGAGGGTTTATCTCCTTTAATTGTGATCGTTTTACCTTTTGGTGAATTTACTTGAATTGACTGTTGATCACATAAAATACTGGCTTTATTGGCTATCAACCAATCCATTCCTAAAACAACATCAAATCCTGCCAGATTCATGGGATATAGGTTTGCTATAAATTTCTGATTTAAAATTTCTATTCTTGCTCCCTGTAAGATTTCAGAAATTCTAACGGTTTCTCCATTAGCTGTCTCTACTAAGCATTCTAGTGGTAGTTTAGTTATTGATTGATTTAGAAATTTGCAAAATGATGTATTAATAAAACTTTGGTTTGCACCAGAGTCAAATAATACTTTAGCAAAGACATCATTAACTAAAAACGTACTAGCTATGACATCTGGAATCATCTTAGATTCATCTGCAGTCAAAACAAATGCTCTAGCATTTTTGGTATTCTTATTGTCCGCAGCTGGAGCTAATTTCGGATAGTTTGTCCTGATATGGCCTTTTTCTCCACAGTTATAGCAAAATCCATTACTGGATTTCTTCCTGCAATTTTCTTCCTTGTGTCCTGGCATCTTGCAATAATTGCAAAGAATGGAGCATTTTCCAGAACGCTTTTTCTTGCAGACCTTGCAGAAAAGTGCAGAGGTAGAACCCATATTTCTACGGTTGAAATTTCCAGAACGAAATTCTTGAGTCAATTTCTGGGTTAGGTTCCTCCTTTGATCCTCTTCTCGGGTACGGACTAACTCATCAGTCAAGGTATTGGCTAGTTCTACAGCTTCTTCTATGGTTTGAGGTCTAGCTGCCTTGACTACATGTCTAATCTCTCCGATTAATCCCCAAATATAACGGGAGATTAACACTGGTTCTGGTGAAGCAAGAGTTGGCACTATTCTAGCATATTCATAGAATATTTTAGTGTATCCCTTACTATCCACACCAGTCATTCTAAGGTTTAGGAATTTGTTTGCTATCTGTTCTTTTTCATTGGGTGGGCAGAATTTCCTTTCTACCATATTCCTAAATTCTTCCCAATCCATACTATAAACCCTATCACTTCCTTTAGACTGAAGGATAGTGTTCCACCATTCTAGTGCTGCATTCTTAAACAGATTAGAAGCAAACAATATCTTATCTTCTTCAGCACACTTGCTTATTCTTAAGACTGCCTCAGTTTTCTCTATCCAGCGTAGAGCTACAATGGCCCCTTCGTTGCCCGAGAATTCCATTGGTTTACAAGACCAGAATTCTTTATAAGTGCAACCGTAAGGCACGGTTCTTCTTCTTTTGGGAATAGGCAATTGAAGTATAGGTCCATTGTTCACACTGTTTTCTGGTTCAATTGGTCGCTTACTGCTATGTTTACTTTTATTATTCGCTTCTTGAATAGTTTGAATAATAAATGGCATGGCATCTATGATTCCTTGTGCCACTATGTGTTGAACGGCACTATTATCCATCTGGTTTCCATTGTTATTGATGCTCGGATTCTCATTAACCACGTTAATGTTACTCTGGTTATCATTATTCAGATTTCCTTGATTTCCGTCATCGGCCATCTGAATTTTAAACATTTACCCCATATTAATATCACAAGATAATAGATAATATAGTAAATCACATGACACGCAATCTAGCAAAAAACGTCGATCATTGCGACTTGTACTCTATTTTCATATACTATGCGTCTCTTACATACTAGTACTGAAATAAAATTACAATACTAACAGAAACAGAATCACACTAATAGTAATATGCATCCGTACACACATATTTTATTTTATTATTTTATTATTATTATTATTACTACTATTTCCTCCATTCTTACATTCATGGATATGGATTTATCCCAAATCCATATTGCGTTCATCGTATTTCCATACGAGACGCTCTCCCACCTGACGCATTCTCTCACTGCTTTCTAAAATTTCCTCCCCGAAAGTCCTAAGTTCTTGGACGTCTTCTGCACTCATTGGGGGTGTAGGTTCTCGGACTGGGTTTGGAATCTGGGGTGCGGGTTCCTGATATGGGGGTGATAGTTCCTGAAATTGGTAAGGATCCTCTAAAATCTCCCTAATATAATCATCTTGGTGATAGGGATCTAAAGGGTCCATACCTGGATAGGCTTCTATGTTCTGTATGGGTGGGTATTCCTGGATAGGGTAACGTTGCACAAAGTCCCTATTGTCGTCCCACCAGGGGTCGTAATTTGGGTCTAGGGGATTTGGTGCAGGTACCCTAGGGATTTCTTCTGGGTTAAAGTCATGCATCTCCACTTGGTTGTCAGGATTTTCTATCTCCATGGGTTGTTCTGGGATTTAGGGTTGTGGGGCTACTAGTTGTTCTAGACTTGGATCAGCAGCAGTTGTAGCTAGGATATGGAAATTAGCTAGGCTTCTATTAAGCATATCCTGTGTATGGGCATCTGTTTTTCGCTTAGCAGCCGCTAAAACTCTTTGCTGTTGCAAGTTTCGCATTCTCTTCCTACGAGCAAAAGCTTCCTTACTGAACCATCCTCGTTTCTTATTAGGAAATGGCTCCTCCGACTGAGCTCTAAAAGCAAATATTCCTTCTTCCTGATCAGCAGCATACCCAGAAAGGGCAGGCTGTGATGATGTACCTTCACTCCTAGGTGAATCAGACAACTGACGATTCATGTCTGAGGGTCCTTGATCACTCATACTGTAAACTAACAGATAGTCAAATAACACATAACAAATAAATACAGTTATGCACGTATTTTCATAATTTATTTCCTAACACAAAATTTAGAACTTAAGTGTCAGCAAAACACTTCTTTGGCTCAGACCAGTGGCTAGGCTCTGATACTACCTCCTGTCGCAACCCCCGATCCCTGACCCCCGGGAACTGGCGGACGCGAGCGTAGTGACGGTGGTATCAGTTTTGCTTTTTAATTTGGCAGCGGAATTTACATCAGGATCGTAGTTAGGAAATATTTATCAGAGTAAAACCACCATATTTCATATTAATAACCACATGGGTAAAACCCAAGTTTCTTATTACAATACATGTATAGGGATAAACCCTATTTTCTTGAATTTAAAACGACATTTATTAGGTAACTTTTATAGCCACATTTTCCCAAGCCTAAAGTGCTCTCCAGCTGGCTTTTTACTAATTGGCTGTCACATTGTGTTACCTGAAACGCGTTTTAAAAACATTTGTCAGTCGGAAATATTGGTGATTGAATCCTAGTTTAATCAAGTTTAAATAGAAAGTCACAGTGAACAGTATTGAGAGCGATCACATTGTTTATTTCTACACAATTACTCCATTAGTACTGTCAATCCTGACTTGTGGGTCATATTACCCATTGGCTAACTCATTGTCCAATGGTAACGTATTGTCATCCCGACTTACTACTCACAGTGTAGTAAATTTTGTATACAAAACCCCAACATACCGGCAGTAATTGAAGAACTACAAAGACTCAATCACTTCTAAATTTTATTGTAAAACATTTAAGGTTTGGTAAAACATTACCAAAAAGATTAACAAAAAGAGGATAAACTCACATTGCTATCTTAGACTTCGCGTAAGGGTTTCCTGGATATAATCTATAATTTATACAAATGTACATTGGTTAGTATCATAACCCTTTGAAAATATTAATGATACCCTCCCCGAGACGACATTCCAACAACTACGTCGGGCAGAACCACGACAGTTATTACGGAACCCTAAATCAATCGGGCAGCGTATCTATTATGAAACCGGGGTTATAATACTTACAACGGAGAAGAACCTCGCTAATTAGGGGTATAATACCCAACTATAATGCTTATAACTTCAGAAATTCGTTTAGAAAGAAAGATGTGAGCGACGGAAAGTGAAACCCGATGGCCTTCTTATATAGTGCTGATATCTGGTCTCCACGCGGGCCGCGTAAAGAATAGACAAGGGTTACGCGGCCCGCGTCAACCCTGGTCAAATAACTAGCTTGTCCCGGTCATGATCTAGACCAGCCACGATGTCGACACGTGTCAGCTCAGGGTGTCTCCGCGTTTGATGATCTCTAGCGGCCCGCGTAAGTTTTAAGGTGAGCTTACGCGGCCCGCCTTAACTTAAGAAAACCAACGAAATCAGTTTAAGCCTTGATACCGCCCGCGTGAGCTTGAGGTGAGGTCCTACGCGGCCCGCCTCAGCTTAATAATTATGGTTTTTAATTTATTTTATATGTTATAACATAATTCGGGCTCGGTTTTCACATACGGGGTGTATATAAAGACATATGAGGGTATTTTAATATATTATAGGGTGTCAGGAATATTATGAGAGTGTTGGTTTTACTGAGGGTTGTTACAGTTGAGATTTCAAATCAATTCTTTTCTGAAAAGAAAGAATTTGATGTTGAAAAAGCCTTTAACCCTAAAGTTCTAAATATTTTTGGAAAAATGGTTGACGGGAAGGTCAAAGGGGTAAAAGAATTATATGAAAAGAATAAGAAAGGAAAGAAACCGAGTGATGATGACTCGGAATCACCCAAGGACCGTCAGGCTTGGGTGAATCTCTTTAACTGAAAATCCTGACTTGCCGGAGCTCCCAAGTTGGTAATCGTGGAGCGTGAATCGGCATCATTCTTGAAAAATGTTTTGTGAAAAATCTACAAGTGAACTTACAAGTGGTCAAAAGAACAAAATGATGAAGTAAATCCCATGATTTTTAATCAACAAAACTAATTTTCCGGAAAAACCATTTTGAATAAAACAAACTTAAGTATTTTGAAATCATAATGGGAAAATAGTTTGTTGTCAGGGGGAGTTCTGATTGTTTATGCCAAGTGGATGGAGAATTGAAGCAATTAACATCAGTTTATCATTTTATTTGTACAGTTTATTGAAAGTAAAAGCAAAATATTTTCAAATTTTCTCGGAAAATAAAAAATTGAAACATATTTTTTGATTTTAGGGGGAGTAAAAAAATTTAGAAATTTTGAAAAATAAAAAAACATGATAAAATCTAAAGGCCAAAAAGCTCGAAAAATCAAAATGAGTTTTGTTGTGAAAAAGTGGAAATGATAGTACATCAGTAGACAATCACAGTATGCTAAAGAATTGGAAAGTTAAAATGTGATAAACAGTCTCACTGATGATATGCCAGTAGGTTTTTACACGCTTAGTAGATTGTTTTCGAGATATAAACCTAAATATCAAATGCTTACTTATCTCGTGGGGAACATCTCTCGGATATATAGGTAACCCCTGAAATCTTGTTTGAAGGGCTTTCTATTCCTGACATACTAGGTCTTTGTACGTGATGATATCTGGGGTATTATACCAGGACTTCTGATTTTGCGGGAGCAATATCCTAGTCCTCGTATAATACTCTGCACTGATTTAATCATAAAGCCCACCCTCAGCATAAAAAATGATGAAACATTGAAAAATGCTAATCATGTGCTGTTGAAGAAAAGATCCCCAAACGGGACACACCTAAAGTCGAGCCATCATCTCTCTGATTGAATGGAAGTTCTAGCCTGAGCTCTAATGGCCTCGCATTTACCCCTTACAGATATCATTAGTGTACATTCACCTGTAAGACTGAATATAGGAGTCTGGATACGAAGTATATTCTGAGGTGGGATACGCGAATAAGTTTAAGTCATTAAAACACTAATCTCGTATCTCGAATCAATTGAACTTTGTGTGAAAATATAAGTGGATCAGTATACTGACAATCTAAGTGAATCGTTTAGAACTTAAAGTGTTTTAAAGCATACGGTGCTAGTGATTGTCATAAACTGATATGATTCTCTTACACAAACTCACAAAAAAGATGTCTGTATATAGTTTATTTCCCAAAATCCAAAAAGAATGTGTTTTAGCATAAAATTTTGAAAAAATCAAAAGATTTTATTTCATCTTATTTTCGACAACTGATGTTGGAAAGCGGATTTTCAAAATTCCAAGTGCTAAACATGATGACAACAGGGTTGGGAGTGTTTGTTTGAAATAAGAAATGAATTTGAAATGTTTAAATGGTTCGTTAATTTGAAATCAAAATTTGAGCGTTACGAATACAAGTGGTCAAGCAGAGATCATAAATGAGAGATCATGTTGATTTGAGAATGTTTCAAGTAGTTTCTAAAATTGTTATAAATAAAAAAAACCTTATGTTTTGGGTAGAGAATTGTGCAGGTAAAAAGCTCTGAAAAAGCTAGGTTTCGACTCCTGAGGATTTTTCGTATAAGCATATGCAGATTAGAGCCAGGTTTCTGATCCTGTTGCTACGGAGAGCCAGGAGACGTTCCTGAACCTGTGAAAGATGCAGATAGTGAATTCCAGACTACGATCCCAGCTTATCGAAAGGGGGAGTCTGAAGATATAAGTGTCAGATTGAGAATCTAGGAGAGAAGAGAGAGATTGATGAGGATGCTTACAGAGAAAGATACTTTGGAAAGAGAGAGAAGACTGATCAAGACTGAAGACTCGACACACTGAAGACTCGTCATCATCCAAGGGGGAGTTTGTTAGTGCATATGTCTGTTGACTTCGTCTTGTATCGAGTCATGTATTAGAATAGATAGACCAGAAAGCACGAAATGCCAGAAAGCATGAAAGTTCGTGGGGTCTGGCATTCCTATAAATAGGAGGTCTTGGGTCTTCATTTGTAACATTGTGATTCCAGTAGCGAAGCTCTGCTGAAGTGTCTCCAGCTCGTGTAATTGTGTCAAATCAATACATTAGACATTTAAAGTGATTCTAAGTGTAAATCAAGCTTCTACAACATCAATACGTCTGATTCCGCCTTTCGTATTGATCGAGAACTCTTCTGAACATCTCGTTTGATCGATTCACCGATCCTACAAAGATGAAGATATGAAGAAGATGTGATGATCCAAGAGCTTCAAATGCTACCAAAGTGCTTCAAGTGTATCTTCAAATCTCACAAACGTCTTGAATCATGCATGCACCTCCATGTTAGTATGATTTTCTAGTTTTTGGGTTTGAAAAAGATGAAGATGATGGGTGGTGTGCTTGGCCGATTACAAGAGAGAGAGAGAGGAATTGTATGAAAAGTTTTATGTTAGAAGATGAAATGAGGTGGAGTGTTAGAAAGGTGGGTTTGACAAATTAGAGATGAGTGGGCAAGGGGGGGGGGGGACCCCAAAACCATGAGCAAGAAGGGGGGGGGGGTTGTTATCTTTTTTTTTTTTTAAACTTGTTTAAATATATAAACTTCAAGAACTTGATTGTTTCATGTATTAATTTTTATAAGATTTGATGATCCAACATTTTAAAGAAATGCTACAATATGTCAAACTAACTCACAAAAATTATTGTTTCGTTGTTTGGTTGATAAATTCGGTTTAGGTCTTGTACCGGGTTAAATACTGACATTGTGTGTTACTTATATAAATCCATCTATAAAATTGTCTTTACACTATTTTTATCGTCCAATTTATTAATCCAACACTCCGGACTAATAAATTTATTATTTCGGTCACAGTTCCTGTACCGGCTTTGTTGTCAGGAAGTTTGCTGAACAAGTTGTGCAGCTTACAAAACAATATTTATATAAGGGTTTTGGTGTCATTTTTAATACCCGTTATATTATCTATAATAAATAATATTTGTTTTTGGGTTTTCGGATATTTACTGTTTCGTTCTGCGGAATGTTGTACACTTCCGCAGGATTACTGCATTTTTCTGCGGACTTGGACAATTTGGTGTTTTAATGGAATTTTCTAAATAATATAAGACACATGTTATTTTTAGATAAAGTTTTTATCGAATATATGTGCAGACATGTCTTTATGTATCGTTTTTGTCATGTTAGACTGTACTGCGACTAGTACTGACATGTATTGTTTGTTTGCGTTTCTGCCGCCAGTCTAGGATATAGTTTCTAACCGTAACGGATTTGTTATCATAATTAGCTATTATTTTTATAATTCTTAGAATTTTAAGACTTAATCAAATAAAAATCAAGTCAATTACGTGAAAATTATTAACGTAAAGTTGTTCAGGTTGTACGGAATTACCGGTATTTTGCCGTGTGTCACATGAGCCTAGGTCATCAGAAGGTTGTTGATTGTTTGCAAACACTGTAATCATGTACCCGACGATCCTTTGTGATCGTGTGCACCTTTGATATTCAATCAATACAATTCTTCTTCTTCTACACTTTTCTTGTTATTCCGTAACTTGTTTAGTGTATTGTGATATCCGATTGGGGTTCTTGGACTGACAATAAACTTCAAGAACTTGATTGTTTTATATATTAATCTTAATAAGATTTGATGATCCAACATTTTAGAGAAATGTTACAATATGTCAAACTAACTCACAAAAATTATTGTTTCGTTGTTCGGTTGATAAATTCGGTTCAGGTCTTGTACCGGGTTAAATACTGACATTGTGTGTTAATTATATAAATCCATCTATAAAATTGTCTTTGCACTATTTTTATCGTCCAATTTATTAATCCAACACTCGACTAATAAATTTATTATTTCGGTCACAGTTCCTGTACTGGCTTTGTTGTCAGGCAGTTTGCTGAACTAGTTGTACAACTTACAAAACAAGATTTATATAAGGGTTTTGGTATCATTTTTAATACCCGTTATATTATGTATAATAAATAATATTTATTTTTGGGTTTTTGGATATTTAGTGTTTCGTTCTGCGAATGCTGTACACTTCCGCAGGATTACTGCATTTTTCTGCGGACTTAGACAATTAGGTGTTTAAATTGAATTTTCTAAATAATATAAGGCACATGTTATTTTTAGATGAAGTTTTTATAGAATATCTGTGCAGACATGTCTTTATGTCTCGTTTGTGTCGTGTCAGACTCTACCGCGACTAGTACTGACATGTATTGTTTGTTTGTGTTTCTGCCGCCAGTCTAGGATATAGTTTCTAACCGTAACGGATTTGTTATCATAATAAGCTATGATTTTTATAATTCATATACTTTTAAGACTTCATCAAATAAAAATCAGGTCAATTACGCGAAAACAATTAACGTAAAGTTGTTCAGGTGGTACGGAATTACCGGTATTTTACCGTGTGTCAGATGAGCCTAGGTCATTAGAAGGTTGCTAATTGTTTGCAAACATTGTAATCGTGTACCTGACGATCCTTTGTGATCGTGTGCACCTTTGATATTCAATCAATACAATCCTTCTTCTTCTACATTTTTCTTGTTATTCAGCAACTTGTTTAGTGTATTGTGATATCCGATTGGAGTTCTTGGACTTACAATTGGTATCAGAGCCTAAGAAGTCTTTCAAAGACTCGATTCGTTGGATATTACATTGAAGAACAAGACTGAAGAAACAACTGCTGATTCGAAGAAGATTAAAAAGGTTGTGTTTTAGTATTTTTTTTGCTCGAAGCCTGTAAAAATTCCAGAATTTTGAAGAACAACTTTGAAGATTGAAGAACAGTTAAAAAGTCTTTGTTTGATCCGTTTTGGAAAAGTGAAGATTTGTTTGCATGTTCTTAAAATTATTGGAGGAAAGAATAAAAAGAAATTGAGTTTCGAATCAATTCCTTAGTTTTTGGGATTCAGTTGGCTGATTTTTCTACAAAAATAGCTCAGTGTACGGGTTTAAATTCAAGGTGTACGACCTGGGAGTGTGCGGATAAGTTCAGAATTCATAGTGTGCGACCTGAGTTAAGTGTGCGGCCCAATATTGAGCTGTGTGTGGTCCATATACGTAGTGTGCGACCCAACTTGTAGTGTACGGTTTCAAGGTGTGCGACCTAAGACAAAGGTGGATGTTTAACCAGCTGACATGTACAGTTTTAAACGTAATTAAGCGTAGAATTTGATCTGCAAACAATCTTGGCAAACCGACTGCAAGGTTAGACTCTTGTGATTTTTAGGACAAAAAAGGCACGAAAAATCCAAAAAAGTGGTTGGACATAATATATCATTAGACTCAAAATTTCAAGACGAGTCTAATGGTACGATTTGGCAAGAACAGTTTTCGGTCAGTTTTCGAACGGTTTTAATGGTCCGGTTCGATAAAACAGACATTTCTGGGGGATCACAGTTTAGCGTCTTAGGAATGTCTTCTCAGAGTGATGTGCTTGAGCAAAACCTTGAAAGTTTCAGATACTTTCCTGGAGAATCTGTAGAAGCATTAATTGGTCGGTTTGCTGAACTTCTCTCAGAAATGAAAAATGTAGAGATTGTGGTGTGTACTTATATGAGGAACAAGAAGCTTCTAGATGCTCTGAAAAGGATTCCAGATCAACCCAAGAGTAGTTGGTTTAGGAATGTGAATTAGAATGTCTTGACAACCAACTATTATAGAATGAAGCCGGATGAGCTGATCTCACTTATCAAATCATATGATACGACTGACAAGCAGAAGGCTCAAGGCAACACATCTGCTGCAGTTTGCTCATCCACTTCTGCTGTTCCTGATGCTCCATCGCCTGCTGCTGTTGTTTGCTCATCCACTTCTGCCGATTCATCGCCGAATTCGGAATCAGGTTGCTATACAGGTACTCAGATTCATGACTTCACTCCTACTCCTACTGAGGTATATGTAGATGATATTTGTTGTACTACTGCCTGTAGAGAGAAGGTAAGCGGGTACAAAGAACATACCAACTCATTAATTATGCAACTGCAGTTATCCAAATCTAATTTATATCAGATCAAAAAGAAAATCAGTGGATACAAGGATATGGTGGAGGCGCAAAAGCGAGATATCCGCCAGTTGCTTAATGACTTGAGTCAAGAAAGGTGTAGGCATCTCCACTTTAAAGAACTTTATGAAAAACTAACCGCTGAACTTGATTCTCTAAAATCAACTTTTGAAAATACAGAGTTTAATTTTAACAAATTTTACGTTTCAAGTGAAAAAGTTGAGAACATGATAAATAAGCACTTACAGTTCAGTAAGAAAGAAGTTAGGAATAAGGGCTTGGGATTTGTATGCATTCCTCCACCATACAATCACAACTATACCTCTATTCCTATAACTGAAGAGGAGATCGCCAACATGCCTAACATGGCCTATGGTGGGGTTAAGGGTCTGAAAGTTGAGACAGTCAAGACCTCAAAAGTTAAAATCTCAAAGCCTAAAAAGAATGAAACAAAGACAACCGAACCAACATCTGCACCTGTCTTTGTTAAATCAGAGAATGTCTCTAAACTAACATAGACATTGAGTTTTGAGAAAAATGCAGAGGTTGATAAACACTTTTAGGTTTTAAATCCGAATGAACCGACTGAGCCAGCTGCACTGACTCCAAATGTGAATCACCTGAAGCAACTGATTCTGAGAAATTGGAATCACTTGATTCTCGTGAATCCAGCTGTGAGTCTTTTGGAGCTCAACAGTAGAGGATTCATCAGAGCCACTACAAAATGAATGTAACTCAAGTGGTTCAGCTGAATCAAGCTGTGAAATAGTGACTGAGCCCACAACGTCTGAAATTGAAACAACAAGGCTAGTCCCTGAGTTTAAGTGTATGAACGATACTGATGCTTCTACTTCATGTGCAGATGAGGTAAAGGTAGAGGATTGGGTTGAGGGGGATGATATTGTTTGCCAAGAGACTACTGATGTTCGTTTAAAAACATCAAATTTGTCTGTTGATGCTCCTCCATATGTGAAAAAGGCTGTTTCTGAGCCAACTTTGAGAGGACCATCAAATAAATATGTGCCTCTAAATCCAAAAGTTAGAAATGAAAATGCTAAATCTAATACTGCTTTTAGAAAGAAAAAAAGTGAATGTACTAACTGTTGTAAACAGGGACATATGAAGCAGAGCAGAAAGGTTGAAAAATCTGCAAACAAATCATCCAATAGATCTTATAACTCAAACTTATCATCAGTTGGATCGAATGGATCGGGATATGCTCATTATGTGAAGAAGAAAACATGCTACAACTGCGGCATACCCGGTCACATTGCAAGGAATTGCACACATAGTCCCTATATGCCATATTATACAAAGAATCAGAGGGTTACACCTAGGGATAGATCTTATTCTAAGCCAATGACGGTTGAAAAACCTAAGGCAATGATGAATAAGAATCCCCAGGTTAAACCATCTGATGGGGATTGGAATGCCTCAAAAGCTAAAAGAAAGCAAGCTTTGAAATCTAAACAAGTTTTGAAAAATAATAAGGTTGAAAAGCAAACTGTTTTGCCCAAGGCACCTAAGAAATTAGAAAAGCCTAAACAAGTTTGGAAGGCAAAACACAAAGCATCGACATTACCAATCCCTGAAACAAAAGGGGACATGTGCTTGCGAGAAGTATCTTATGTTGATGCTTCAGGAAATCCTATGACCACGATGGCCTGGGTACCAATGTCTTACCCATCTCCTTATTTTCCAGGGACAACCAAGGAGGAGTTGTTGACAATCCTTGGATGTTGATAGCGGTTGTTCCAGTGATCTAACGGGTAACATCTGACTGTTGCAAAAAAGGTATATTTCTTTACACTTGATATGTTTCCTTTGAAGGAGATAAAAGAAGTAAGATAAGATCAGCGAAAAAGGTACAAATTTAAATTTTATGTTCTAATTTTGATATTGATTAGTTTTAAATCTAATGACGGAACGGTTAAGCAAAAACAACAAAAATATTTTTAGTTTCTTTCGTTTTTCTTTTCGTACTCTTTATAAGGTAAATTTGTGCATAAGATTTATGCACTAATGTAGGGGATAGAGAAAGACCTCTGTATATATGTTTAATTTTAGTGAGAGAAAATGAGAAAAATATAAAAATAGTTTATTGCATCATTCGAAAATGAAATGAATTTTCACTATGTGGATTAAGGCTGACTCATGTAAGACCAGTATTGAAATGGTCTGACTTTAGAGCGATATGTTGGTAGGATTTATCCTGATGGCTGGAAACTTTGACTGGTTCTGTGCAGAACATAAAATTACATTATGACCTCAGGAATGAACGTCACTTGGAATTAGCACATTTCTATTTGAATGTTTGTGTGATGTCCCGATACTCAAAATTTTGATCTAGTTCTGAAATCTTTTCTGAAAAAATCGTGTATCTCCTCTGTTATGCGTGAGCAAAGACCTGGAGGTGCTAGGCAACATCAACTTCTGCTGCATCTAGATATATGTTGACCTAGCTGTACGTTGTCGCGCTATAGATCAATTACATCCGAAAGAGGCCCTCTAGTGCCCAAAAGAAACCCGAAAACCTATATCAAATTGAAAAATTCATTTGATCTGTATATTATATCCATCTCTCTGCTTATGATTTATTCTGTTCTCTTCTCAACCAAGTCCCAGTCAGACTTGTGAAAATATGTGGTAGGGAAACAGCTTACATGATAGAGTTACTGATTAAAATTCCAGGATTTGATTGTAATTTGTTTGGGTGTTCATATTTAACTTACCAAAACATGATAAATCAGTTATAGAGCGTCATATGGAAAAGGCCCAAAGGAAATAAGTTTAAATGGACAAACATACTAGCAATCGCTCGGATCACCGAAAGTAAATTAGTATTGATAAGTGTAGTCTGGCCCGAAACACTGTGATTTGATCCCATTGCAATTCTAATTGTATACTAGTTTCTTTGTTTATTTGTGTTTTAGTTTATATTCTTAAATTCAAAAATAAAAATTAAAATATAGAGTGTTTACTTGTTTTATTAAAATTTTTAACCGTTCTTGAAGATTTGATAAATCATTAAAAAATTCAGAGAAATTTGATGTACCAAGTGTTCATGTGGTATTTCCCTCTGTTGCTTAGAAATGTTTGCTAATGAACTTCTAAGCATGTACAGAACTTGATTTAAATCAAGAAACAGGGGCTGGTGAAGATTGAGATGCTGTTGATTGCTGACAAAGCATGAAACATCATAACAACAAGATGTGTCTGAGTTAGAAGAACCAGAGACGAGTCATCTGATAATGATAGTACATTTGAAGAAGTACCTGTGAACTTGCATGAAAGATAAAGATTGAAGAAGAAGCAAAGCTGATCATGATTAATAAGAACAAAAGACCCAAGTTTGAGAATGTAGGATCGTTTTACCGACCAAGTGAGTCAATCAGAGGCAATACACACTGTTTGAGAGGCGGAATCAAACAAACAGAGCTGAATCAGTACAGAATTGAGTAGAAAATAGAGAATATCACTTTAACACTTGTTTCTCATTAATAATTCACTAGAAAATCCGGCAGCAATTCGGTATACAACTTCTGATTCCGTGCCAAATGAGAAACTAACATCACCTATATATAGGCTTGAGATTTCGCTTGAAATGACACATGTCATTTCGAGCGGAATCACATCATCTGATTTCGCTTGAAATGACTATGTGTCATTTCAAGCGGAATTACATCAAATGACACATAATTACACTTTTGACCCCTGTAAAACCCTATACAAACATGACCTAGACTTAAGACGTAGGCCGTAGACATTGTGCACCAACAAACTCCCCCTTGGATATAGCCAGAGTCTTCAGTCTAGTCTTCAGGTCTTCACAGCGACTTAAACTTTTCTTCCCTTTGCTTAGGCTTCTTCAGCAGCATCTTCCTAAGCTTTTCGTTCTCATCAACCTTTTTCTTCTCTTCAGCAGCCATTCTTTGATTCAAAGTATGTCTTAACATGTTATCTCTATCTTCACGTGCTTTTCGTTCTTTTTCAGCTTTTAAATTTTCTTCTTTCTCAATCTCTCTCCACTTTGAATTCCATTTGTTGTCAGCATTGATACCCTTTTGAAAGCAAATGGATATAACTTTCTGGAATTGCATCGCTTGATCTCTATCTTCTGCTTTGAACCAGATTTTGTTCACAAACAAGCATTCTATGTCTTTAGCAGAGCAATTCACCAGCCATAGAGGATCATACACAAAGATTTCTCTAACTTCATTTTCAGTCCTGTAGGTAATTACAGCTTCTGTTGACAAACAGCTGTATACCCAACACACAAAACCTTTATGAAAATCCTGCTCCATTTTTGGCACATGAATATTCTTCAACACTTTAGGCTTTTTCACATGCAAGATCGTCTCTTCATTCCCAATCTCTGGATTTACCCTCTTCACTTTCTTCGGGTAATGAGGTTTCCAGTGTTTGAAGTTTTTCAATGATTCATACTTTATCAAACCCCACATAGGCACATCATTCTTTCTGATTGGATAGTTCAATGTTCTGACCTTTGACAACTCTTCTACATCCCACCAGGTTAGGGACATAATATCATAAAGAAGTTCAAAGTATTGTACACCGTACTCTCTTCTGATGGCATATGCATTCACTTGTGGTAGAAAACCCCAACTTATAATATCCCCCAGTGACACTTCCCTGTCTCTTCTATAATATTTCAGTGGCCTCTTGAATTTTCTTTCATTAGTCTGTCTAAACCACTTCTTTCTTTCTTCCTTCTGAGCATCTTTCACAGTACCATCAAAGTTCTTATCTTTCAAAATTTCTTCTACTTTCCTTCTCAGCTCATCTCTATTCTCTTGAGTGAAAAATTCGACAAGTGTAGGAAACTTAGAAGTATCAACATTCACATCTTCTTCATCACTGCAATCTTCGACTTCAACTCTATCATACAGATCAGCATCCTTAACATACTTATATTGATACTCTGGCTGTTGGTTGATATCGAAAACGTTCAAATCTTCTTCAAAATCGAACTTGAAATCAGGATCAACAATACGTGTCATTTCTTTAATATCAGCCATTGTATACGTATGCCTGAACTCACCTTCCTCTACTGCAGGTTCTAACCGCAAGATTAACTTCTCAACTTCATCAATATTTTGATCATCAGTGTGCTCCCCCTCACCTTCAGCACTTTCATGTTCTTCATTCACATCATCATGCATATAATCATCAACTTTTTGTTTATTCGATTTCTCAGAAACTTTAACACCAGTAGCACCTTGATCGTCATCATTATTATCATCATCATCACTGTGGCTACTTGTAGAAAATACTTCATCATCTTTTTCTGCATCATCATCCTCTTCTTCATCATCTTCATCAACATCTTTTTCTTCATTAACCACATCAAGTAACAGGGTTCTCAGCTGATATCTCAATTGCTCTCTCCTCAGAAACACCTTCAATGCCTTTTCCCTTATCCTTCATTTTAGCATCAATCTCTGCTTGTTTTCGAGCTCTAATTTCTTCAATCTTTATCTCATCAAATTGTTGCTCAACAGATTTACCAAGCATCTTTTCTAGCACTTTGTTTATCATAAAAATCTCTTGCTCTTTCACTGCTTTGGCTGCTTCTAACTCTTTGTTCTTCAATTCGAAATTCTTATTCTGCTCATCTCTGCGTGTTTTTCTTCTAGTAACTCTGCTATCTGAACTTTCATCACATCAATTTCAGATTCATCAGCTTCAATTTTCTTTAACAAAGAAGAATTTTCAGCTTCCACAGTCTTAACACGCTTTACCAACCTCTTGTTATCAGCTAAACTTCTTCAACTTTCTTTTCCAAAAACTTAACTTGCTCATCAGTCGCAAAATTGAAATCACCAATGTCTTCAAGTGGTATATTTTCTGGAATGTTTGGAAAGGTTTTGTAGCCTGAAGAACCAGGTGTAGTTTGAATAGGTGGTGTTTGGAAGATTTGCTGTGAAGTAAGAATAGGTTGTTCATGTTGTGGTATATGGTGTGGTGGAGATGAATGTGGTGGTGAGAGATGTAATGGTGAAACATGTGGTGGAGGTGATGGTGGTAGTGTGGATTGTTTTGGTGGTGATTTATGTGGAGACTGTGGTGGTGATGGTTCAGGTGGTGGTGATGGTGGTTTACTTGTTTTTGTTTTCGGTGTGCGTTTAGGCAATCTCAGAATCAACTTTTTCACCTTTGGAATAACAACTTTCTTTGCAGTTGCTTTCTTTTTGCTTCCAGAAGTAGGTGGCATTTGAGTTTCAATATCTTGCTCTGGAGATGGCTTGTACACATCATCATCATCTTTACCACTCCTTTTTCTCTTTTTTCCGTTTCTCTTTCTCCACAACAGACATGACTTTCTTATAACGCTCAGTCTCGTCAATTTCATCTTCAGAAGAACTTGTTGTACTTTTGTTAACATCATCACTCTCTTCATCACCAGCAACTTTCTCTGTTTCAGCATTGAATTTAGTAAGAGATTTCAACAACTTAGCAGATTGAGGAGAAAAACGAACATCTCCTTCAACATTCACTTCAGTTTCAGCTTCATCTTCAGCTTCAGCTTCTTCTTCAGACTCATCAACAAGCAAAGTCTTAGGAGTTTTCTTTTGACGTTTCTTGGGTTGTGAAGACGAACCCTCTCCTGCTTGTACTTTAGGAGTAGCTTTCCTGCCCCTCTTTTTCTTCTCCTTCAAGAACCACTCATTTCTAGTTTCTTTGAAATCTTTAAGAACTTTCAATTCATCTGCATAACTTGACTCTTTCATCTCTTCTTCATTCCTCCAGTTCTGATGATTTACTGGATCTGGATCAACGTAATTCTTATCCTTGATGAAGCCAAAAAATTCAGCATTAGTCTTTGGCTCTGGATGATTCGGATGATATCTTGCCAACTGTTTCAAAGAATCATTACTCATGTGAGATAGCACCAACAGATCATTGTTTTCATTTCTTTCAAGGTCAGGATATGCATGATCTATCATCATTTGAACAAATCTTGGATACACCCAAGTCTTACTCTTTGACGTAATGTTCTCCACCATATAATGAAACACAATCTTTGAAAAGTTATATTTTTTGTTCAATACAAGAGCTGTCACCATGTTCATCTGATAGTCTCTTATAGCATCATAACCTCCCTTACAATGACTTAGATCATGCAGCACCGAGTGAATAATAAACTTATATGGCTTTGTAAACTTTGATTTCAAGTAATTAGCACTATTTAGAGCACCAGCATAACCCATCCGCAGCATACAACCTTTTACCATTCTCTCAGGAAATTTCGTCGGTGAGTCTTCATCATCAGGAAAATCCAAAACTTCACGTACATATGCCTCCGAGATAATAATTGGTTTCTTTTCACCATTTAGCTTAACAAACGAATTGATTACTTTGCTTTCTTCATCATATGTTGCGTTCTTCCAAAAACGTTCGATATGAGATTTAAAAACCAAGTGTTGGTTCGTCAATGCTTTCTGAATTGGCAATCTCCTCATGAACTCCAAAATACTCCTGAAATCAGACAACTTTGGAATCTTCACCTCATTAAAATCAAAGCAACTGTTGTGCAATGGATCAAAAATCACATTCGAAGCCTGAAAATCAACACAATACAAATAAATCAAACACTTAGAAATTTTTTATCATCAAACATCATTCAAGCGAAATCACTTAAAATGAAATAACATTTCAAGCGAAATAACATATTTACATGAGACAACATTTTAAAGCGAAATCACTTGTTTTATAAGAAATGTCATTTTCAAGCGGAATGTCATTTGAAACGGAATCAACATTTGAAGCTGAATTCCATTTGAAGCGAAATCAACTGTTTTTTAAAAAAAAATCAGTTTCAAGCGGAATCATGAACAAAAATTTTCCAACACATTTCTGATGATGAAATTTAATCATCTGGGTTTGTTCATCAGTGAATTCCGAGCACAATGGTGTATTTTAATTTCATTTTTATGAACACAAACAATTTAGATCTAAGTCCGAAAATCCTGTTCTTCGTCATTCAATCAAAACATTAGATCTAGTTCAATCAAAACCCTACAATAGTTCTACAACACATTCCGATCACACTTATATGATTTACGTTAATTTTATGTCAATATTAAACCCTAGATCTAAGAAATGAGTTCTGTTCATCGCCGACAACCAAAAATAGTTCAGATCTGGTTTAAATTGACACAAAATCTTACCTTTCCCATGATCTAAGATGTGCACACCAAACTTAGATCAGATTACAGACAAAAAATTGGCAGTATAACGACTTAAAATCGAAGGTTTTGAGGTTTCGCTCGAAATCGCTTTGATGTGTGTCTGAAGCGGAATAAACACGAATGAGCTGTTCAAGCGGAATCAGCTGGCTATTTATAGACCACCTGATTTCGCTTGAAATGGACATTGATGCAATTCAAGCGGAATCAACATTCGAGCGGAATCATCTTTCCAAGCGGAATCAAGTGTCTTCAAGCGGAATTACCTTTTTCAAAAATTAACTTTTTGATTTTTTTTTAATTTTTTCAGATTTTACCGACACACCCAGTTAACCAAGTCCAAGTTAATGACCCTGGTTGACCAGTTTATGAAGTTTGCTGACTTTCTGAAAAGATTTAAGTTCAAATTAATGAACTTTTGAACTTTCAAACAATAACCGATCATTTTTTCACAATCTTCTGCTTACCCAAACCTCAAGATCCAGACTTGTTCAGCACACAAGACTTTGATCCTCAGATCCCCAACGTCTGTTGTCTAAAATAAGATGAAAAACAAAATCTTTTTGGATTTTGAATATGGTAAGCAATAAACTGTACACACAATATTTTTGTGAGCGTGTTAGGGGATCATATCAGCTGCCGACGAGATACAAGTACCGTTAAGCTTAGATTACATTTTCAGCATTAAACAGTTTGCAATGATTGTCGATATACTGGTCCACTTTAAATTTTCACACAAAGTTCAATCTGTTCAGGATACGAATTTAGTGTTTTAAGGCTTAACTTTTATATGTGTACCACCTCAGAATATACTCCCGTATCCAGATCCCAATATTCAGTCTTACAGGTGAGTATACCTAGATGATATCTATAGGGGGGTTAAATTGCGAAACCATGAGAGCTCAGGTCAGAACTTCCGTTCAGCAGAGAGATGACGGTTCGACTTAGGTGGGTCCCATTTAGAGGATCTTTTTTACAACAACATTGATTAGCAATTTTATTGTCTCATCATTTTATGCTGAGGGCGGCGCTATATTTCAAGCAAGCAGTAAAGTATTCTCCGGGGACTAGGCTATTGGTTCCGCAAAATCAGAAGTCCCGGGATAATACCCCAGATTTCACTGAGTATAAAGACCTAGTATCTCAGAAAGAGGGACCTTTCAAACAAGATTTCGGGGGTTACCCATATATCCGAGAGATGTTCCCCACATAAAAGCAAGAAATTTTTATGTTTATATCCCGAACAAACTTACTAAATGTGTAAAAACCTATCGGCATATCATTTGCAAGACTGCTTAACTCATTTTTACATTACATTTCTTTAGCGTACTGCACTATCTAGCTGATGTACTATAATTTCCCCTTTATACACAAACTCATTTTTTACTTTTTCAAATGTTTTTGGATTTTGAAATTTTATCATGTTTTTGTATTTTTCTGCAAACTTTCTCCCCCTAAAAACAAAAACATATTTTTGTGTTTTTGGATTTTATCAAAAGCAGAAAATAAACTGTACAAAAACTGGACAACATAACGTGGATCACATCAGATCGCCGTCCTCCTCGGCTTCACACTCGATTACCCTCCCAGAAAACAGATTTTTCATCCCGTTCAATTTCAAAAGATAATTAAATCTTTTTCTATCAAAAGGTTTAGTGTAGAAATCAGCCTTCTGTTCATCGGTGTGTATATGTTCTATTCGGATCAACTTCTTCTCGTAGCAATCACGGATGAAGTGATGCCGAATTTCAATATGTTTAGTTTTCGAGTGGTGAACCGGGTTTTTAGTTATTTTAATAGCCGCTTCATTGTCCACAAAAATCGGAGTGTTCAAGAACTGCAAACCAAAGTCTCGCATCTGCTGTTGGATCCAAAGGATCTGAGAGCAACAGCTCGAGGCGGAAACGTATTCAGCCTCGCAAGTAGAGAGCGCTACTGAGGTTTGTTTCTTGCACTGCCAGGTGACAAGTCGAGTTCCAAAGAACTGACACCCAGCAGTGGTGGACTTTGCATTTTGTTTGCAACTACCAAAATCTGAATCAGCAAAACCTGAGAGAGAGAAATCGCCAGACTTAGGATACCACAAGCCGATGCTTGGGCAACCTTTCAAATACCGTAAGATTCGTTTCATGATTGTCAGGTGAGACTGGCGTGGGCTTGACTGATATCGTGCACATAAACACGTCGGATACATGATGTCCGGGCGGGAAGCAGTAAGATACATCAAAGATCCAATCATTGACCGATACAGCGTCTCTTCCACTTTCTCTCCACTCTCGTCTGGGCAAATCCCATGATTCTGAGCTAGGGGGGTTGATGCTGGACTGGATTGATCCATGTTGAACTTCTCCAGAATATCGTTCACATACTTTGTTTGGTGAATGAAGATTCCTTCGGGCATTTGCTCCACCTGTAGCCCTAGGAAGAACTTCATCTCCCCCATCGAACTCATCTCAAATTTCTTTTTCATTACATTCTCAAAATCTTTACACAACTTGTCATTTGTCGAACCAAAGATGATATCATTGACATAGATCTGCACGATTAAAAGATGGCCTGCAACTTCCTTGATAAACAACGTACTATCAACTGTCCCTCTGCTAAACCCGTTGGCCAGCAAATGTTGGGAAAGCGTCTCATACCAGGCTCTCGGGGCCTGGTGTAGTCCGTAGAGTGCTTTGTCCAGAAGATAGACTTTGTTCTTGTGTACTGGATCAGTAAACCCCGGCGGTTGACCCACATACACCTCTTCTTTGATTTTCCCGTACAGAAATGCAGATTTCACATCAAGCTGGTATACTTTGAATCCTTTCCACGATGCAAATGCTAGGAAGATTCTTATCGCCTCGAGCCTAGCTACAGGGGCATACACCTCAGTAAAATCGATCCCCTCCTGATGGCTGAAACCCTGTACTACCAGTCGTGCTTTATTCCTTACAATCACGCCTCTATCATCTCTTTTGCACTTAAAGACCCATTTTGTCTTTATCAGCTTCTGGTTTTCAGGAAGGTCTACTAATCTCCAAACACCCAGTTTCTCGAACTGCTGCAGCTCTTCCTGCATAGCGTTCACCCAGCTGTCTTCAGTCAAAGCTTCCTTATATGTTCTGGGTTCGATCTGCGAGATAAAACATTTAAGTGAGAATTCTTCCTGCAAAGGAGCAACATAAGTAAAAAAGCAAGTAAGAGCTCTGTTGATCTGGTCTCGCGTTTTAACACCGCTCTGAAGGTCACCAATTATCTGCTCTGAAGGATGGTAAGATAGAGTTCGTGGCATGACACTGTCAGGCACATTCACTTCCGATTGCAGATTAGTGATGTCTAGATCACCGGTGTGATCCTCAGCTTCAGTCGTAGCAACATTTGGATCCTCATCAAATATCGGACCGTTTTCCGAATCTGAGTCATCGGATTGATCAAATGAAGGAGTTGGTTCCTCTGGTGGTTCGTGAGCTGTTCCACTGGGACCAGCCTCGTGATTGTTTGTACCAGTTGTAGGAATGTTTGTACCCACATCAGGTTGAGAAACCACCAACGGTCTAGGTATCTGATCTTGTACCATTGATTGCTGCTGTTGGTATAAGTAAGCAAGTTCCTCTTCACTCGAATCTGTCGGCAGTTGGAAAGATTCCCAGAGTTTGTCGTAATCGAAAAGCAATCTTTGTCCGGGAAGTTGCGGTGGAGCCGTATGCTTCTGACAGTCTACATGCTGAACTTCAATTACCTTCTTCAGACATGGAACGAACACTCTTTTTAGCGGACTCGCATATCCAAAAAAGAAACCCTCATTGCTTTTTACACCGAACTTGCCATCAGGATTAATGAAAGTACACGGTGATCCGAACGGTTCTAGAAACTTCAGATTTGGCTTATATCTATGAAGAAGTTCAAAGCAGGTCTTTTTGTATTTCTTCACAGTAAGAACGCGATTCAATGTATAGCATGCCGCTGCCACTTCTTCACTCCAGAAAAATATTGGTAACTTGGAATCGGCGAGCATTGTACGAGCAGTTTCGATTATGGTACGATTCTTTCGTTCAGCTACACCATTTTGCTGTGGAGTGTATGGTGCACTGAATTCATGAAGAATTCCCTTCTCGTTACAGAACTCGAGCATGCGATTATTCTTAAACTCCGTTCCATTATCACTTCGTATTCTCCTGATCTGCAGCTTATACAACGTTTCCATTTTCTTGAATAGAATCATCAATGACTCAAACGTTTGATCTTTCCTCTCCATGCACACCACCCAAGAAAATCTAGTGAAGTCATCAGTGACTACTAGACAGTATAAATCTCCACTTATACTTTCCACATTGACTGGTCCAAAGAGATCCATATGGAGTCTCTCGAGAGGCATTCTGATTGAATTCAGCAACTTCTGTGGGTGTGATTTCTTTGTCTGCTTTCCCTTCTTGCATGCTACACAATTATCATTCAAATGAAAATTTTTCAAATTTACACCTTCAACTAAATCATTGTGTACAAGAAAGTTCATTTTTCTAACATGAATGTGGCCCATCTTTCGATGCCACATTATCGACTCTTTTTCTGTTGCTTTGGTTTTTGACACAAAACATTGTTTCTGATGATCTGTTGTTGTTGCGACACTCATATATAGAAAATATACAGATCATTTTCTCGTGGAGCTCGCAACAACACCATTTCTTCCGGAATTTTGAAACCAGGTTTTAAGACTAAACATTCGTTTTTAGTAAAGTGGACAGTAAATGATTTGTCACAGATCTGCGAAATACTCAGCAGATTGTTTTCAAGTTCAATTATATAGTTCACTTTATCAAACGAAATGACTCCATTCGTTAGAGTCCCTTGACCAACAATCCTTCCTCCGTGATTCCCAGCAAATCCCACGTATCCTCCGTTTAAAGATTTAACATCATAAAGCAATGCTAGCATTCCGGTCATGTGCCTTGAAGCTCCGCTGTCCATTATCCACTTCGAGATGAACGGCTTCGGAAGCCCCTGCAAACATCACAGACAATTTATTCGAATAACGAGGCCCATGATTTCTTAACATTCGGAATACTTCCAAACACAAAATCACAATCTACTTCAACTTTCGAAATACTGAAGATGACATTTGGGTCCACAGATTTGACTTTTGATTTTAAATCTTCCTTCTTAATCGGTGGAAACTCTTCAAGTAATTTATCAAGTTCAAATTCAAGTTTATCCTCATCATTTTCAAAAACTTTTGATTCATTTTTCTAAACACTTTCCATCTTTTTCTCTTCAACTGATGATTTTGGTTTCACCACCCAAGATTGATTCTCAAAAACTTTCATATTTGGATAAATCTTTCAAGTCTTTTGGGTTTTCGAAGATTCTCCAACCTCAAAAGTTGATTTCGGCTTTTCCTCGGACTTCAGAGATTCACCTCTCTTCAAAATACGAACTGGTGAAATCATTGGTTTTTTACCCTTGTTATCAGTTGGAGTTTTAGGTTTTTGCAAAATAGGTTTATTGAAAATGGGTTTTTCAATCTTTTTGGTACATTGCTTTGCCATATGACCAATCTCATTGCAGCGGTAACAAACTCTTTTGTCATACTCAACAAAAGTAGACATGTAGGTCTCTTCTTTCAACTTTTTCGCTGCATTGAAATCATCAATGGCTTTTTGACTGAAAATATACGCCTTTTCATCAACAAAGTTCATTCCCGTGACAAAAACATCACACATCTTATCTTTTGGCTTTACCTCATGTTTAGCCATCTTCTTTTCAAACCCAATACCTTTGTTTTTAAAATTGTTTCCATTTTTTTTGTTAGACCCATTGTTACCCACCCTATGATTCTTCCCAGGGTTGTTTTGTTTCACAAAATACTTTTTAGGTTTAAAAAAGAACTCATTGTTGTTTACCTCAGAAATGTCAATCTCAACCAATTTAAACACCTTTTCAACATTTTTCATGTTCGCGTTCTAGATTGGATACTCAACATCAGAATAGAGTTTGTCAGTTCCAATCATTGTGTAGACCACCATGATCGGATCATCATTCACAACCTTTTCTGATTTTGGTATAAACTTGTCCAAAAAGTTACCATCATCTTCACACTCAGAACTGGAATTTTCCAAATGAGTTTTCACAGTTTCAAAATCTGAGTTATCACTCTCTTCGTCTAACACTTGGTCAACAACGGTCTTGATCACCTGTGACTCATTGTCAGTGTCAGACGGAGAGAATGTAACATCAATACTTTCAGGAAACTCATTCTCAATGGTTCTCAATTTGAGGTTCAAAGCAGCTTCTACCCCATCTGGATACTTCTGAGTGTAATGACTCCACATTGGGGGTGTAACACTGTTAAAGACATGTGTTGCATCTGGTTGTTGCAGGACAATCTGTTCAATCACATATGAAGATGCAACATAACTCATCAACTTCTTATCAATTCTTTCATTCTCAATTTTTGTTAACTCCAATTCCTTTTTCAATGAAGCAATCGTGTCCAAATGAAAGTTGATTTCCTTTTGTTTATAAAAAACTGTTGATTTTAACAATTTTGTGGCTTTATCGTTTTCAAGACTCTCATTTTGAATCATTTTGATAGATTTAGCCAACTTGTCATACGCTTCTTTTACTTCACTCAGATCAAATTTAAGTTCATCAGTATATTGTTTCAATTCCTGAAACTTTGTGTCCTTTTCAAGACACTCCATGCTGGGTTTTGAACAGTTTTCGCATGAAGTTTCAGACATTGACTCAATATTTTCAACAATCTTTTCCTCTTGATCAATTTTAACATCCTGTTTACCGACATTATCAGATTCTGACTCAGACACTCCTTTTGATTTAATCTCCTCACTTTCCAATTTCCCATCAGACTCCTTTTGACCTAACTCTGCTTTGACCGACAGTTTTTCAACTGACTCAGTATCAACAGACTCTGGTTTTACAGATTCCGTGTCTACCTCTTTCAGTTTTGCCATCAAGGCTTTGTCAGCAATCTCTTTCAGTGTTTCTTCAGTCATTTCTTTTGAGACATCAATTATCTCTTCAATCGGAGCTTTCTCAACCTCATACTGCGGGCAAAATCCGGTTGTTGGCTCACTGAAAAAACCTGCAAAAGAATCAAACACATTAGGAGGCATGATTGATTTTAAAGAACTAGCTAAATCCTCCTATTGGGATTGATAATAGTAGACTTCTGCAGCAACTTCCTCGAGATCAACCAAATTTTCTTAAGACACATCTTCACTAACAACCTCTGTCTCAACAACACTCTCAGACACCTCCACAATCTCAGCCATCATTGCTCTACCCTCACTGCCCGGGATATACTTGTCCCAACTGAACCCTTCAGCTACCTTCTCATCATCTTGGTTGACAATAAGAGCTTTTTCCGGCTTGTTTTCGATCTAAGGTCTTTGAACGACAGGTTGTTGATTTGTCTTGTGGTAGATCGCCTGTCTGTAGTAATCATTGGTAAATGGATTTTGGTGGTTGTCGACCTCTCTATTCGAACACTCCCATTTAAAATGCCCCTTCTCTTTACATCTAAAACAAGTCACTTTTGACTTATCAAGACCAAGCTTTTGATCTGGTCCTGACAAACTGTCTCGACCCGTAATTTCCATAAATCTTTGGGCTCTTCTAACCAAGCTAGCCATTCCCCATTTAATGTCAATCAGCTCTAACTCCTCTGGATCGATTTGGTCGTAATCCTCCTTTGTCATGTCTGGATTACCGATCCTCCCAGCTACCAAACTCTCATATGACTCAAGAACGGAAGCTAACAGTGCAATGTGTTGTTTTGCAGCTGCTTCTGTAAACTCTTGTCCATTTTTGATGTTTACAGCAATGTTGCACTGTATCCCAGAAACATATCCCTGATTGTTCGAGCTTGATGAGCTTTGTGGAGAGATTTGTTCTGAACTCTTGGAATTCGGCTCATAACTTGCAAACGGTGAAGGCTTGTTGTTGCTTGAAGTACTAGACGAAGCTCCAGATGTCGAATCTGCACTGAAGGCTGTTTGAATCTTCAGGCTCAGATTCGTTGTTGCCGGAGAACTGCCTTTGTAATATAGTGAGACATCCTATTGGACATTTGCAGAATTCATTTGTTTAATCTTTGTTAACTCTAATTCATGTGCTTCGATCTTCTCTATGAAACCACTAAGATTCAAATTAACATAATCTGAATTGTTCTTTAGCACCAGCAAATAAGTACCCCACTCATCATATGGCAACGCATCTGCCAATTTATCGATCCACTCCTCATTGGTATTTTTTATTTCCAATCTCCCCATCTCCACAACTAGATGACAGTATCTTTCAATCAATTGTTTTGTAGTTTCACCTTTCATACCAGTAAAGATGTCAAATTGTTTCTTTATCAAAGCCTTTTTGCTTTTGATCATGGAAAAACTCCCTTTAAACTTTACTTGCAGCGACTGCCAAATAGATTGTGAATTATCCTCATGCTGTAACAACACCAAGATATCCTCTTTAATCGCCTGTTGAAGAATACTCATCATCTTCTTTTCAGCTTTGAAATCTGCTTGTTCAGTTTGTGTCAAACTGCCAATCGTCTTCACAAGACCCAAACCATCTGTAGGAGGACCATATTTCGTTTCGATCTTCATCCAGCACTCAAAGTGGTTTGCTTGAACCCACGTCTTAAACCTTCCAGACTAACCCGAATACTCGTCAATATTCATCAACTTAGGAGGTTTCTGCATCGTCCCAAGTTCATTCTCCATATTCACGTTTTGTACAATACTACCCGATGTTTGTGCTGCCGTCATTCTACCACCGGCAAAGAAATTATAAAAATCTTGATTTTCCATTTTATGAAAACAGTTTACGAACAAATTTTCAAGTTTTGAAAACAGGTTTTACACGAGATCAGACTTTCGAACGAAATCACGAACAATATGGACTTTCAAACGAAATCACTTTCAAGCGAGATAAGGTTTTCAAGCTGAATTAGGTTTCAAGCGAAATCAGTACTTTCAAGCGGAATCAAGTGATCATTCAAGCGAAATCACCAACTCAAGCGAAATCAGTATTTTCAAGCGGAATCAAGTGATCATTCAAGCGGAATCACCAACTCAAACGAAATAAGGTGACTTTCAAGCGGAATCACTTATTTCGCTTGAAATTACTTCAATTGTTCAAGCGGAATCAGATCTTTTCAAGCGGAATCTCTTATTTCGCTTGGAATTACCACAGTTTTTGAAGCGGAATCAAATGTCTCGTTCAAGCGGAATAAGGTTTTTAGTCCATTTTTATATGATTTAGTCTGAATTTTGATCTGATTCTCTCAAGGGTTTGTTTAAACACTGTTTTACACACAATATCAAAAACTCAGTCCATTTTGTCCGTTAAAATGTCCAGAAGTCCAAAAAGTGTATCAAAAAGGCACTGATTCAAGTGTATTGGCTCATAACTGGCTCTGATACCAATTGTAGGATCGTTTTACCGACCAAGTGAGTCAATCAGAGGCAATACACACTGTTTGAGAGGCGGAATCAAACAAACAGAGCTGAATCAGTACATAATTGAGTAGAAAACAGAGAATATCACTTTAACACTTGTTTCTCATTAATAATTCACTTGAAAATCCGGCAGCAATTCGGTATACAACTTCTGATTCCGTGCCAAATGAGAAACTAACTCACCTATATATAGGCTTGAGATTTCGCTTGAAATGACACATGTCATTTCGAGCGGAATCACATCATCTGATTTCGCTTGAAATGACTATGTGTCATTTCAAGCGGAATTACATCAAATAACACATAATTACACTTTTGACCCCTGTAAAACCCTATACAAACATGACCTAGACTTAAGACGTAGGCTGTAGACATTGTGCACCAACAGAGAATGAAGACACGAAGTGAATTCTCACAGAGACATGATGAAGACAACAGTTTGATAAAGACAACATAAACTTAGGGGGATATTTTAAGGCCATATAATTGAGTAGGTTTACGCTTATCTTTATAAAACACAATTATAAGCTATTTTGCTTAGTTTTCTAGTGGGTTAGATAGTATTGGGATAAGCCATGTGGGCTAATTAAATGTTTTGGGCTTGTTTAGTTAATAGTGTGCATGTGGGCTTGGCCCAGGTTGTATTAAGGTCACCCTATGTAGCTATAAATGGGTGAGCCTAGGTCATCAAAAGGTTGTTGATTGTTTTTAAACAATGTAATCGTGTACCAGACGATCCTTTGTGATCGTGTGCACCTTTGATATTCAATTAATACAATCCTTCTTCTTCTACACTTTTCTTGTTATTCCGCAACTTGTTTAGTGTATTATGATATCCGATTGGGGTTCTTGGACTTACAACTAGCAACCACCATACCAAAGCAACCACTACCACAACCCTATCTAAATCGAGATCAACCCACCACCACCAACAATTGAGCAAAATCAGCCTACCATCACCATCACTGCCCCATATTAGAAACCCTTTAAGCAGATCTGATTCATCTTACCACCACCACTCAAACCAAAACCCTAGCCGTCGTCATTAGACCACTCAGATCTGAGCTCAAAACATAAACCCTAGTCGCCGCCCATTTTTCTTCGAGTTCTAAACCCCCATCGTCCAACACACGATTTGCAGGTGGTGGTTTGATTTGCAGGTGGTTCGATTTGTAGGTTGTTCGATTTTCAGGTGGTGTTTTGATTTGCAGGTGTGGTGGTGATAATGGTGGTGGTATCCATTTGCTTCGCTAAGATCTGTGGAGGTGTCGTTCAGTGGCAGGTGGTGGTAACTGAGGTGGAGGTGGCAAGTTGTGATGACAGGCAAAAATGGTGGGGTATGTGACTAGTTTTGAGAAAGGGGAACATATGTGTGTACTTTGCATCTATATGTGTATTTGATAAAAATAATTAGACTTTTGTTTTTTATTTTCGATTTTCAATATATGAAAGACAATAAAAGATTTTAGGAAATATAAATAAATAATTAAATCCACACTTGTAAAATTACCAAAATACCCTTCTCATAAGATACTTTGAATTGAAAAGACAAAAGTACCCCTTACTTTTAATAACAAAAATGAACGGAGTTAAGGGCAGGGAGTATATTAAAAAACCAACAATAACATCAGGGAGGAAAATTGCACTTTTTGAATGATTGGGGAAAAATCGTTAAAATGACGAAACCACAAGGAGTAAAACGAAAGTTAACTCTTGTGTTTGTAATAAATAAGAAGGATTTGGGCCACGTGGCATTTGATTAGGCTATTGTTGGTGTGGTTTTTTATAGACTCTTTTCTTGTGAAGTTTCATCTTTGAAAAATACTAAGGATTAATTTCATATATACCCTTACAAACTTGAAAATTTCATATATACCCAATAAAAACTAAAAATATCATATATGCTATTATAAAATAGTTAAAATATCAAATATACCCAATTTATTAAAAACAATCTAATAAATAATCATTTTACACTTATTTTTTTACTTCAAGTTTTCATATATGCTCATCTTTTTAACTCCATATTTTTATATAACACATTTTAAGCTTAAATTTATATAAACCATAGTATTCTTCATATATAATATTTAAACTAAATAAATTAAGATAGGTGAGTGAATATAATATTTGAAATTAAGGGGTCATATATGAGATTTCAAAGTTTTAGAAAAATAAGGGTAAAATATATTTAAACTAAATAAATTAAGATAGAAATGAGTGAATATAATATTTGAAATTAAAGGTCATATATGGGATTTCAAAGTTTTAGAAAAATAAGGGTAAAATTGTTATTTATTAATTTTTTTTATGAATTGGGTATTTATGATATTTCAACTACTTTGTAAGGGCATATATGATATTTGTAATTTTGTAAAGGTATATAAAGTTGGGTGGGAGTTGGCTACAAAGTCCATTTTTCCTACAAAGTGTACAAAGTCATATAACACCACAATTTCAGCCATAAAACACTCTCAAAATCCACAAGTAATAAAGTGCAGATTACTAAAACACCACATTTGCGGGTTTTGTGTTGTGTTTTGGATGATAAGGATTTGATTTTCGAGTGACTAACATTAGTGTGTTTTATGTTGATTATCATGTTGTGTTTTATATGCATAGTTCTATGATGGTGTGTTTGAGGTTATTATGGACTGTTAGGGTTTGAATATTGTGTTTTAATGCCCTTCACTTTGTTATTTATGGGTTTTGAGTGTGTTTTATGGCTGAAATTGTGGTGTTTTATGACTTTGTACACTTTGTAGGAAAAATGGACTTTGTAGCCGAACCTCACCCTTGAAAGTTTGTAGGAGTATATATGAAATCGTCCCTGTTAATGTATGCATTCTCTTTCTAAAGAATTGACAACCCTAATTCATATTTTTCTTCAGCCGTTTCTCTCTGTCAGTTCATTATTCTTCTACGATTCATCATCTTCTTCTTTGATTAATCATCCATTTTATAGGTATGTTATTTAGTATTTTTGCCTTTGTTATATCGATTGTGAATCTAATATGTATATTTATTCGAATTTACTATCAGATCGATCAAATATGCTCCCTATTTAGTAGAGAAGTTAGTATTGCAGAATGAATGTATGCTAATTGTGTTGCTTATTGCAGTGACTCGAGGATCAGGGTCTCATTGTCTTCGTCTCGAGTCGTTGCTTGATTCTTTAATTGTGCTCCCTACTTCACCGGTAATATAGATTACGGTGCTTCTTATACATTGTTCAGCTTTTTATTATTGGTTTAAACATCTTTTGTGTGTTCATCAAGGTTGAAATCTAACCGTTTTTTAAATATTAGATTCGATTTGTTTATATAGAGGGGTAGCGGCGCAGCTTGTTGCTCGCTTACCTGCGATATTGATGTAACTCGGCCAGTTCTTATAGCATTATATATAAAGAGATTGTATAAAAAATATTTGTTTATATCACTTCCTTCTTTTCCCCATTTTTGATTTTGTGGTTCCTATATCTAGAAAAAGTGTATCGTATAAAATGTCTTAATGTATGAAGCGTACGCTATGGCAAGTTCGCATGTTATAACCCTAGAAAAGAAATCTCGCATGTTGAAAAAAACCAAAGATCGCATGTTAAAAAAAAATAATTTCACATGTTAAAAAAAATCGCATGTTGCTGAAAAAAACCAAAATCACATGTTCAAAAAAAACCATATGTTGATACTGCATCTCGTACGTAACGTACGTTAAGACAATTTCTACAATAACAGGCCTCCCTATATCTATTCATTTTAAGTAATTTAGATTAATCCACTGTTGATGTTATAGAAAAATGTTTTATGTAGCCCTGTTGGGGGAACAAAAAAAGTCGTGGGACCTTTTGATGTTGGAGATCAAAGAAACGAACGAAGAAAGTGTATTCATTCATTTGAATGCGTTACAGTTGTCATATTTATATACAAATTTATACTCTGATGTGTGTGTGCGTCTGCTAATGATATTATTTGGTTGTAGTGTTGGATAAATATTTGTAGACAAATTTATGTCCTGGTATACTCTTTTACCAAAGCTCTTTTTGTTTCCAGACAAACATTTGCAAAGTTCATTTCTATTTCGTATAGTTTGGCTATAAAAGAATTACCTATATAAGAGGAATGGTCAAAATGGGATGTCGACAGGGGCCCCTTAGTTGGGCTCCCTGTCCAGACTAATCTTATTGGGCTCACTTAACAGGCCTAACTATCGTTTCTAATAAGTCACATTCAAAAGAGGCGGGAAAAGGGAAGTCTTTCATGTCATCTTCCCTGCAAGGTCATTAATGGCCTGCAATAAGAGAGAGAAACTTGCAGCCAGAGAAGTACGAGGTAGGTACTGACCTCATTAATGGAAAAGGCCATCTCTTCGGCTGGAAAGGGACACATATTTCACATTGTCAGGAGTATCGGCTGACACATAGAAGACCGTTAGATCGTCCAGAAGATCTGGGCTGGCTGATACGCTTATCTTTGTATATAAGCCATCCTCATGATCATCCAAGGTATGCATTCAATGACCCAAGCATTTACTCTCACAAACACATTAACTCCCAACATTCTCTAAGCCACATTGAATACTCGGAACTTAGGATTCACACCAGACATTCCGACGACACCAGCACGTCGGAATAATATTTTGTCTACGGCAAGTTTACTAATCCTCACGCCGGAGCTTGGCCACGGATCCCCCCTCCAGGGCACTCTATGACGAGGCTAACGGTGCTTTGTTTTGCAGATTAGAAGGAAGGCCCATCGGAGCGTTGATGGGTGTCTTTAACCTCTAACTGGAGTTAGGGGATTCGACATTGGCGCCATCCATGGGACCTCTGTCAATAGAGATATCCCAACAAGAACATTTACGCTGTTAAGGGTTTTTCCTTTTCTTTCAAAGACGACCCATAAAATGACAACCCCACCACCTCCTAACTCTAAGAGTACGAAGGTAACTCAGAAAGCTGGGGAGCAGGTTACTGTCGAAGATATCATCGGCGAGTTCGAAGCCATCAACGACACAGAACCACCGTCCAAAAAGAGCGATATCACACCAGATTTTGTGTCCAGACACAAGGATGAGCTACGAAAATAACTAGACGATTTGGAAAAAAAATGGAAAGGTTGGAAAGTTTGCAGTCAAGGCTCGTCTTCGACACACCACAAAATGAAAGAGAAAGGTGATGACAAAGGAGACCACAAGGATAATGAGGGTGAGGGTAGCAACGTACTTGACAAGCCCTACCTACCCAAGGACCTTGCAGAGGTCTCAAAGTTCACTAGGAGAATTGCGGAGGCACCTTTGCCTCCAAAGCTTAAGCCACCCCATAACCTGGACACGTATCACGTAACCAGAGATCCAGAGGACCATCTCCATGCTTTCAGGGGAGCCGGTTAGGTGGGCAGATAATCCATGCCTACCTAGTGTCACATGTTTGTGCAAACATTAACTGAAGGAGCCCGCCTTTGGTTTGATAGTCTTCCGGCATGAAGCATAGATAACTACAAGCATCTATGTGAGAAGTTCCTGAGGAATTTCAACCAACAAAGGAAGGTGGTCAAGAACCCTAACGAGATCATTCATATCCGTCAAAAGAACAACGAACGGGTAGAACCGTACATGGAAAGGTTCATCAATGAGAGCATGAATGATGTGTGCAAAATGCAACATATAAATTACATCAAATGAGACATAAAACTAACCCTTTTTTTAGTACTAATGTTGGAAAAAAACGTGTTTCTTTCTTCCTTTTGAATTAACAGGACCAAATGCGCTTAAAAGAACAAAAGGAGCTAATAAGCAGCCAAAACCAACATAAATACAAAAAGAAGGAATAAACGTGACATGCCCGACCCCTCGGCAACATCCCCAAAGCAAAAACAAGGCAACAGAAGCCTGACCACAGGGTCGTGCCCAGCTGGGCATGGGGCGTGGTCAGGACCTGCACAAAAGACAAACCTGTCGAAGCTTCCACGCCTACCACGTGGGCATGCCCAACTCAGCACGGGGCATGGTCAACGCAAAGATACGTAGAATCTTGATAAATTTTGATAGTCAGATACGAGTTGACCACGGGGCCGTGCCCAGGAGACACGGGGCCGTGTGGGGCCATATGCTGACACTTGCAATTAATGAAGGACGAGAAAAGGCTGGCCTCGGGGGCGTGCCCAACGGACACAGGGCCCTGGCCAGAGCTCTGTGCAGGCTATAAATAGGGGTGCTTGGTTCACTTCAAAGACATCCCTTGGCAAACCACTACTCTCCCACTTTGCCACTACTCCACCACCACTACAACACCAACACCCACCACCATCATCCGTCATCCATCTTTAGAATGTGTGGTAGTCTCGGGATCCAAGATTGATTGTAAGGGTTCTTGCCAATCAAAGGTCATGTTTGGTTAAGCCTCTTACATCACTTGGTGAAGACAAGTTTTTACGTATTACTTTTGATTTTTAATATTTCGGCACCTTTTACTTGAGTTTGTATTAATGACTTTAATAACTAGTTTCTTATGTTGAAGGTGAATTTTCTTTCTCATTTTTCCGTGGTGTCTTGAAGTTACTTTACTGTCTATATAAAGTAAAAGATTGCATCATTCATGTCTTTACGGTCTATATAAAGGCATATTGACTGCCTGGTCGGGGGTTAGGGGAATGGTTTGGTAAGGTTCTTACCTTGTTCAGTGTATAGATCCTGCAAGGACCTGGTTCAAGCTTACTAGGACCTCCTTCAATACCCACTGGTATTGGATGGCGGAGGTTCAAATAGCTTGAACCCCTCATATGTAAACTACTATTAATACTTTAAACCGGCTTCTTGGGATTGTATCCTTGCTGACTAAAACCACTTAGCTGAGGGTAACGTCACCTTCAAAAGAGGGGCCTACCACTTTTCGCATTAACAACGTACTTAATTATCTTTCAATATTCTGACACTTTGGGATTGTATCCCTGCTGACTCAAACCACTGGGTTGAGGGTAACGTCACCTTCAAAAGAGGGGCCTACTACTATAACTAAGATAATCTCTTAAAAAGCCTGGAAGTGCGAAATCATCAAAGGATACATTAAAGGCGAGTCGGATCCAAGTGATTCTATCTTGTTTATCTGTTTTTATTTTATTTATCTTTTCATCTTTAGTTTTTATTTTTATGTTTAAAAATTTTTCTCAAAAATTTAGATTGATTAGACGTTGAGAATAAACCGGTACTAAAAGCTCATGTGTCCTTGGACGACCTCGGTATCTTACCAACGCTATACTACGCTCATGATGGGTGCAGTTGCCCAAGTGTGTGTTTAGTGTTAGTAGAATATCGTGTTTTATAAATTTAAAACTTGACTAATGCGTAAAATGGGCTCAAAATATTAATAAAAATGTATCACGCTTCTCACACACCAAGTTTTTGGCGCCGTTGCCAGGGACACAAGGATTTTAAGAAAATTTAAAATCAACGTCCTAATTATTTTTATTTATTTTTCTATTTTTTTAGGATTTTTTTAAATTTTTCAGTTTCTGCAGAATTCAGCACGGGCCGTGCTCAGCCACACACGGGGTCGTGTCCATTTTCGTTATTGGCAATCCTGTTTTAAGTCAGATAGTAGGTGACCACGGGGCCGTGCCCGCTGAACACGCCCCCGTGTCCAACCCTCAGTTGCTGAAAACAGAACCGTAAGATCCCGACAGTTGGTAATTTCTGACAAAAATATGAGTGATATTGATTATTTTACTTTCGCTCCTCTTACGGTTAGTGGTGTCAAATATGTGGTGGATTCCATAAAGATTTAGAATGTTTCTTTCTAAATTGCACTCCCCACTATTTAGACCCATCGTTTTCCTGTAATAAACTTAAGATGGGCGAAAGTAAAAACGATCACTATCTCTCGCCCGAATGCCCTCAACCATCTCTTTCAGACGACATAACCTCCGAAGAATTATGTCGACTCGAAGAAATAATTCTCCGAAAATTAAAAGAATTAGAGCTTGAGATGAAAACAAGTTGTTCATCACAAGACAACGATCAAGGAGAATTGTTGGGGTCACATTCGGATTCTACCAACATCGACGATACCAAAAGTATCTCAACCTCTTGTGAAAACATGAGCGATAGTCATCCCTGTTTCGATTGTGCCGTGAAGGACTCTCCATCGGTCCCCACCGATGCGCTCATAGACCTGAGCGATTCGACATCTACCTTATTTAACAAGAGCCCGGATAAGAGGAATAAATGTTGGTTTCACCCACCGGTATTTAGTTTAGGTTTTACCCTTTCCGATAACCTCTTGCGTTCTTGTTTAAATCAAGAGCAATTAAGGTACTTTAGGCACTTCAGTGTTGTTCCCTCCAGTAAGGAACCGCCCGATCCGAATAAAAACCTTAAAATAAGACGCTACTTCATAAAATACTCTAGCCACGGGGCCGTGTCCAGGTCAACACGCCCCGTGCCCATCTCAAAATTGACCACGGGGTCGTGTCTAGGCCAATACGCCCCGTGCTCATAATACGGACAAAATGTTTCAGAACCATGTCTGACCACGAGGCTGTGTCCAGCCGACAGGGGGCCGTGGTCAGCGTGCTGTCGTTTTCTATAAAGTCAGCATGAATTCTTCACATTTAGACTAATTCCAAAGACCAAGATTTGCTGGGATCTTCACACATACCTTAAAAGGTATATCCCAAAGAAGGTTTCTCAACAACCATGTTATCTTTGCCACTTTTGTCACTTACCTTCTTCTTCAAAACTCTTCAACCTCCATTAAAGCTTGAAACATTCATAACTTGAAGCTTTATTGTAGTATTTGCAAGGTTTTTAACCAATGAATCTTATCAAAAATAAGTTTTACAACACTGTTTTAAGTTATTTATGTTCAGAAATGTTTCAAAATACAGAAAAATAATTTAAAACAATAATATTCCTTGATTCAAAAAACTTGCAGAGAGGTGACCACGAGGCCGTGCCCAGCGGGCACGGGGTCATGGCCGGAGTACCAGTTTCATATCTTTGAAATTTTCATCTTGTTTTCTTAGAATGTCGAGCCAAAACAGTGGAACATTTTCAGCTCACTCAAGAAACAATCGAAAGGGGAGAAGACCATCAATGGAAGCCTCCTTGGTCAACTATGTGTATGCCTTGCGAGAAGCCATTGATGAGATGACATCCGTGGAAGAAACCCTCATTGACCGTATTAATCATTTGATGGTGGGATTAGATAGTTGCCTTCAAGAAGTCAACCTTTTGCACCAAAGGTTGAATATTCTTGCAACACCTCCCATGGTGCCAATCGTCACGCAAGGAGGTTGGAATGTCATGCAGAAAATCATTATCCCAAACAGATGGAATGTCCTTCCTTCGGAACCTCTTCTAAACGTATTAAACGGGGTTCCGGTAGCTGTTGCACCTCCTCCATAAGATATTGTGGAAAATGAGCCCACCTTTTTTCTCCCTAGGGAGATCGAGGAATGGCTCAACGACATTTGAGGGACATCCTCCTGTCTCAAGATCTAAAAACCCTTAGACTCCGGAAAATCATTTTCGGGTTTTTATCATCCTTATCATGTAAAACATCTAGGGTAGAACTCCATTGTGATTTAGATTTCCTGCATTTCATAACCTATCTATCTTAGGACTTTTGTAGTTTTTCATTTTTAGGACTTCATTTTTTTAGGAACTATGTATTTTGTACTCTTAATGAATGAAAGTTTAAATTATTATGAGGTGTTTGGATGATGTTTTAATGGTTTAACAAATGAGAAAAGATAGAGGTTACCAAGGGAACGTTAAAACCACACCCCATGCACGAAAACAGAGCATTCCGACAACTTTTCTAGCATTTCAGCAAGTTCAACATGGGGCCGTGCTCAGCCCAACGCGCCCCATGCCCAGGCTTTGCAGAAAAACTCCCAGTTCAGGTAACTGGCCACCGGACATGCTCGCTGAACACGCCCCGTGGCCAGCCTTCTCTTACATTTTGATACTGGCGATCTGACCACGGGGCTGTGGCCAGACGCCCAGTAACATAAAAACTTGTTTTCAAACACCTTTTTACATATTTAATCAATCTAAAAACTTATTTTTGGGACACATTGAGGACAATGTGTAATTTAAGTGTGGGGGGGGGGGGGATGCTAAAACCTTGAATCTTGCAAGTCCTATAACAAGCCTTACACAAAACTCTATTGGAACCGCTAATCACCCAAATTTTTTCAAAAATTTTCATTTTTTTTCACTATACTTGATCACATTATAAACCCGTTCCCACAACAAGTGAGTTGTGAGCCTTTATTGAGAATACATGCATATATCTTTAAACTAAATGCTCATTTTTCGTTTCTTGTGTGAATAGCCGCTTGGTTCTTACAACTCTAGAACTTGCCACGACGATACATTCCTGGTCCTTACCAACTTGAACCCAAGTAAGTAAATGATGGAGGCATTAGGACTAACCCATTTTCCTTTCAACACCATTATTTTTCATCTTTTTTATCACATACCCCAAATCCCCCTAGTTATCCCCTTTGTGCCTAAACCTTTTCATTTCAAAACCCACAAAACAAACACCCTTTACCCACCAAAACCATTTTTCTTTTCAACCCCTTTGTTTTAGTAAAAAGCTCGGTTATATTGTGACAAAAAAAAATGAAAGTCTTGCAATAAACAAACAAGTTCCTCAAAGAAATCTTGTTTGAATGTGCTTAGTTTGAATAAAAGTCACAAAAACAAAAAAGTTTTGCTACGACCGACGCTTTTTACGCTTTTCGCCATTTTTACTAACCACTAACCAAAACCACCTACCCTTAGCCCAAGCCTAACCTTTCCCCAAGTCCTCTTGATATTACGAAGGCTTATATTTAAAAAGGAGGAGGCTTGATCGCTTGGCAAGCATATGGTAGAAGTAAGTTCCATGCCGGTCTCGAGTGTTTCACAAAAATACATCTTCGGTCAAGTGTTGAGTGATCTCCCGTGAGGTATGTGAACTTGTATATAAATGGAATTTTAAGAAAGAATGTTATGCCCAAATAATAATTTTTCTTATAAAATGTTCTAAATAAATCATGACGAATAGGATTATAAATACAACAAAAATAAAACTCAATAAAAATCTTGGATTCCTGACACTCAAGATAAGCCTAAAACTTCTCCTCTACCTCTTCCATTTGGGTGTGTAAAGCCACATATTAGAGAGTTTTACTTGAGGACAAACAAATATTCAAGTGTGGGGGTATTTGATGTATGCAAAATGCAACATATAAATTACATCAAATGAGGCATAAAACTAACCCTTTTTTAGTACTAATGTTGGAAAAAGAGTGTTTCTTTCTTCCTTTTGAATTAACAGGACCAAATGAGCTTAAAAGAACAAAAGGAGCATATAAACAGCCAAAAGCAACATAAATACAAAAAGAAGGAATAAACGTGACATGCCCGACCCCTCGGCAGCATCCCCAAAGCAAAAACAAGGCAACAGAAGCCTGACCGCGGGGCCGTGCCCAGCTGGGCATGGGGCGTGGTTAGGGACATGCACAAAAGACAAACCTGTAGAAGCTTCCACGCCCACCACGGGGTCGTGCCCAGCTCAGCACGGGGCATGGTCAATGCAAAGATACAGAGAATCTTGATAAATCTTGATAGTACAAATACGAGTTGACCACGGGGCCGTGCCCAGGAGACACGGGGCCGTGTGGGGCCCTCTGCTAATACTTACAATTAATGAAGGAAGAGGAAAGGCTGGCCACGGGGGCGTGCCCAGCGGACACGGAGCCATGGCCAGAGCTCTGTGCAAGCTATAAATAGGGGTGCTTGGTTCACTTCAAAGGCATCCCTTGGCAAACCATTACTCTCCCACTTTGCCACCACTCTACCACTACTACAACACCAACACCCACCACTATCATCCATCATCCATCTTTAGAGTGTGTAGTAGTATCGGGATCCAAGATTGATTGTAAGGCTTCTTGTCAGTTAAAGGCCATGTTTGGTTAAGCCTCTTACATCACTTGGTGAAAACAAGTTTTTTATGTATTACTTTTGATTTTTAATCTTTAGGCACTTTTTATTTGGGTTTGTATTAATGACTTTAATAACTAGTTTCTTATGTTGAAGGAGAATTTTCTTTATCATTTTTCCGTGGTATCTTGAAGTTACTTTACTGTCTATATAAAGTAAAAGATTGCATCATTCATGTCTTTACGGTCTATATAAAGGCATGTTAACTACCTGGTCGGGGGTTAGGGGAATGGTTTGGTAAGGTTCTTGCCTTGTTCAATGTATAGATCCTGCAAGGACCTGGTTCAAGCTTACTAGGACCTCCTTCAATACCCACTGGTATTGGATGGCGGGGGTGCGAATAGCTTGAACCCCTCATATGTAAACTACTATTAATACTTTAAACCGGCTTCTTGGGATTGTATCCTTGCTGACTCAAACCACTTAGCCGAGGGCGGAGTGGGGTAGAAGTGATACATGAACATTGTTTCCTCAGATTTGACAGAGACATAAGGGACAAATTGGAGGAAGACTCCATACCCCTAGTGGGCTTTAACAACAGCGTCTCGCACCCCTTAGGGAAGATAAGGCTCTCATTCATAGTGGGAGTGGGCGACAGAGTAAGAACTATAGAGCTGGTATTCACTATGGTCAGAGCACCCTCAAAGTATAATGCCATATTGCGGAGACCGGGAATTGGGGACCTTCAAGCACAAGCTTCAACCCCTCATGGAGCCCTCGTATTCCAAACCCCCAGAGGGCTTGCTTGGGTAAAGTCCTCCTACGAGGTAGTATCATCAGTCTCAGAAGTAGGAGTTGGAAAGAAATCTCAGGGGGAAGGGATAGAGCAATGGGTCCTGAATGAAAGATTCCCGGAGCAAGCTATACGAGTGGGTGCACATTTATGCGATAAGTGTAGAAGTGATCTCAAGGAATTACTGCTCTTCAACATAGACGTCTTTGCATTTCAACATGGAGACATGTGTGGCATACCCCGAAGCTTGATGGAACATCGGCTCAACACCCATAGTTGGGTAAAGCGCGTCAAACAAAAGAAACGAAGTATGGGACCAGATAAGAGGAGAGCAACATGTGAGGAAACCAGGAAACTCCTCAGGGCAGGCATTGTGAGGGAGGTCAGGTATCTTACTTGGATTTCAAACCTAGTCATTGTAAGCAAAAAAGATGGGGGGGGGGGGGTTGGAGAATGTGTGTGGATTACAAGGACCTGAACAAAGCAACGATGCTGGGTTTCAGTGGTGGTGGGTTGTGTGGTGGTGACGGTGGAGGTGCAACGATGGTGTGGTGGTGACGGTGGAGGTGCAGTGGTGACGGTGGAAGTGTAGTGGTGGGGGATGAAGGTGGTTCAGAGAGAGAGAGAGAGAGAGAGAGAGAGAGAGAGAGAGAGAGAGAGAGAAGAAAGAGAGAAAAAAAGAGATGAGAGAGAGAGATGCAGGTTTTAAGAGAGAGAGAGAGAGATTGTGTTGTGTGTATGGGTGGATAATATAATAATATAATATAATGATAATAAATTAGCTTTTTTATATTCTTTAACTATAAGGGTTATTTGGTCATTAAATAATAGTTAACAAAAAAAATTCTAATGGTGTTAAAAATTTGGATTCAAAAGGTTAGGTAAAAATTTGGATTCAAAAGGTTAGGTAATAGGTAATCAAAATGTGTCTTTAGGTAATCAGGGTATAGAACTTTTTAACTTTGGACTCAAGTGGTTAACATTACTAAAATACAGGGTATAGAACTTTTTAACTTTGGACTCAAGTGGTTAACATTACTAAAATACAGAGACTCGAAAAGTAATTTACTCTATAATCTAATCGTAATGATCATTATCTCTAATAATTAAAACATGGTAGATAACTCGAAAGTTTCAAATAATTAATTAAACTTGCCACTATGACGCCTTCAACTTTCTTTCAACTTCGTTTAGGATTAAAACCTTCAATCTCGCCCTTAATCCTAAAATCCTACCATGCTTCTCTTGCTCGGTAACCTGATCAAACAACACGGGGTTTGTTCGTTCTTGGTTCTTGATCGTTCATCATACTTTCATGCTTTCGTTTCTTCTTTCTTTCTATCTTCAAGACCGCCTTCCTTCAAGAACTGGCTTTTGACTGCCTTCTTTCTTAAAGATCTAGCTATTGATTGCCTTTTGTCTTCTTTTAACAAGCAAATTCTTGATTACCTATTACCTTCTTTCAAGAAACGAACTTGGCAACCTTCTTTCCAATAAACATTTTTGTTTACCTTCTTTACCTACTTAACCTGTTCCTCATGAAAACGTTCTTGATAACATACTCAGCTAACACCACACAAAAATCACCTTTTTTCCAAGATCGCCTGAGACCACCTACTGCCTCGATTTTTCTTTCAGCTGACTCTTACCACTTTCAGCCTTGTGATCGCAATACCTTCTTAAATCGAAACTACTTGCCTTAGTTACTTTCTCGGTCAAACCACTGCTGCATTTTTTTACTTCTCGATCGCTGTACATTAAATGGAAAATACCTATTACGATAAATAGACTTGCTTTTCCGCTGCAGCTTAATAACTGAACCTGACTTGCTTCTCCGCTTCAACTTAATAACCAAGCTTCCTGCCTTCTAATAACCTTTTACCTGCTTCTGTGCTTGTTCAAACTAATCAAGCTTCCTAGGTGGTTGCTAGCTTTACCACTTTACCAGCATGCTTTTTTTTCTTTGTTGTTGATGGTGAGAGAATTCACCTAGTAACCTTTCGATGTCGAAGCCAGGGGCGGACCCACTCCCAGAGCCGGGGTGGCGGGTGCACAGCTTGAAATTGTTTTTAGTGTACTAATTACATACTGATGCTACTAGTTTTGGTCAACAAGGTGGATACTTGTGTTGTGTGATTATTGAAGCGATTTTATGAATTTGAGTATTTGACTAATAAATAGTCCAACTTTTACCCAGTTCCGAAAAATGGAATTGAAGTGAAGCCGCAAAGGAATGCTTTAAGTGTTCTTCAACCAACTGGTCATGAAAATGATGATGAGTATGAATATGATATTTCAAGCACTGGCTCTAGACTTTTACCTAATTTTACTGTGTTGAGTCCTAATTGAAAAAAAGATGGGGCTGGGAAGTCACAGAATATTATAATTTGTTAGGTCTGAAAAAGGTTTATATGTAGAAGTTACTAATTTATAGAATGTAGAATATAGAATAGATATCAATAGCTCTAAAATGAGTATATGCAAAACTGCAACTTATTTGTTATTTAAGACATGTAGGGTTATTTTGATCCTCTATTATTACAAGTTTGATATAGACAACAGTCAAATTTGGATGGCTTTGTGTGAGCACTATTCTTTAGGCCCAAACATGCTTATAGATAGTAACATTACCAAATTTGGTCATTTTTTTCAGCTGTTCTTTCTTCTCTTTTGAAAATCGGGCTTTTGTTAATTGTTTGAAAATCGGGCTTTTGTTAATTGTACTTAAATGTATGAAAAAAATAATTTTTTGTTTACATGTTGTGGCTAATAAAAGTTACCGAAAAATCAGTGTTTCTTTTTGAGTGGGGGCAAATATGGATATATAAGGTCAATTAATATCGACATGAGGGGTTAGATTGTAAGCTAATCATTCTGGCTACTTGTAATGAAAAGTTGTTTCTCTGATCGATCTGTACGTTTCTGGCTGCTTGCTTCTGCTATAGTCAACTCACAGCTGATGCTGCTAGCGTTGAGATTTCAGTTTGGGATCTTTTGATATGCATAGTTCTATGGAGAGGAGATACAAAGAGAGCACAACCACTATTAAGACACAAATTACTCACTTGATTATCAGAATGAAAGGAAGCAATAAAAGTATAAGAACAATGGAAGCAAACGAATGAATTAAACCCCTTATGGGCATCAAGAATAGCAAAGAAAGAAGGATGAAATGCAACACCATAAAATGAACGCTTTACACTCAATGTCGTTTTTACATTAAAACTTAAAGACTAAATTATGTTAAAGCTCGCCCTAAAGGGCTACATGTCCCCCTGTATAAGATCGAGCTTGTTCCGGTAGATACAAGTATCTACCTTCATCTGCCACTAGCAATGGGCAACATAGTATGCTTGCTCATGCTATCGAAGGTGCTTGAGCTTACAATGCTTATACTGCCACCATTTGTATATTCATCGTCGTTTATTAGTCCTTTTAACAAATACTCACCTTCATTTTCATTTGGACTACTTTCCACCCATGGATGTTTTTGAATCATTGAAGCCAATATTCCTTGGAGCTCGATTGCTACTTCCTTCATGGTAGGCCTTTCGTCGCCTTTAACGCGTAAGCATCTTTCAGCCAGTCTTGAGACTTGGATAATCTCGCTAGGAACATCGTTTAGCTGCAAGTGTTCATCAAGAACCTGGAGGAGTTTCCCCTCTTTTAAAGAATATATAAAATATATAGCTAGGTTCCTCTCTGCCTCTGGCCTATCAAAGCTAAGAGCCTTTTTTCCAGTTAAAAGCTCCACTAGTACGACCCCAAAACTATATACATCGCTTTTATCCGTGAGTTGGTTTGTCTGCAAATACTCTGGATCTAAGTAGCCTAGTGTTCCTTGAACTATAGTGGCCAATTCAATCTGGTCAATAGGAATTAGCTTAGATGCTCCAAAATCAGCCACTTTTGCTACATAGTTTTCATCCAAAAGTATATTCATTGGCTTGACATCGCGATGGATGATTGGAACAGATGCTGCAGAATGTAAGTATGAAAGTGCTTCAGCTGTCTCCGTTGCTATTCTGAGACGGATGTCCCATGTAATAGACGACGACTTGCCTTTATTATGGATGTGATCAGAGAGTGTTCCATTTGGAATGAACTCATAAACCAATAACGGGATTTCTGCTTCCAGGCAACACCCAATCAGCTTCACCACGTTCCTATGATTTATTTGGGACAAGATAACCACTTCATTGATAAATTGCTCTATCTGAGCCTGTGTTTGATCTCCTAATTTAGACTTCTTTATTGCAACTACTTTGTTATCAGAAAGAACCCCTTTGTAAACAGTACCATAACCACCCTTACCGATAATCCTGCTCTCGTCATAGTTATTGGTTGCTCTCTTTAGCTCCTCTATCGTGAATACTCTTGCTTGATCATGAGAACCCCCATCTCCAGAAATTCGTTGCTGTAACATTACTCCACCATTTTGTTCAAAGAATTTTTCTCTCAGCATCATGAGCTTTCGCCTTTTGAGCACCAAGTACAACCAGGTGACAGTTATAAGGAGAAAAACAGCAGAAGCTAAGGTGCCTGCAACAACATAAACTAACTTTTAGCACGGATGCATGCTGATTTGATTTCTAAAAGTAGGTTTAGATATAAGCGGAAAAAAATATTGCATGATTACTTACTTACAACTATCTTTATAATGGCGGATTGATCAGCAGTACAACCTGATCCATTTTTCCTACCATCTCCAGAGTAACCTTTTGGACAGGTACATGTATAATTTCCTGCTGTATCAGCGCATTCATGTTCGCAAACATCATTTCCTCGTTCACACTCATTAATATCTATTGAACAAGGTAGTGTCGATCATTTATTTGAGGTGAAAGCAAATTAGGAAAGCAAAAACAAGAGAATGTGAAATGAAAGCTTACTCTTGCAGCCATCTGCAACATAAGGGTTGCCTTCATAACCTTCAAGGCAACGACAACGATATCCCGGACCTCCATAATCCTGATCACATTTGCTGGTTCCCTTGCATAAGAAGTTATTTGTGTCTTTTGCTTTGTCACAAGTCAAGTTCCCAATTCCCCAATCCAGTAACATTGGCATCTCCCTTACACTTCCAAAATCAACCAGGTTAGTTGTAGAAAAGTTGAACTTCCCTTCTTCAACAAAAAATGCATAGCTACAAGGGTTGAAGTCCGTTATATTCTCATGGTTATTAAAGCTACCAAGAATCGTACTACTCCTATCATAAGATTTCATTCCTTCTGGAACTGCTACTTCGCAGCATCCAACTCCCGAGCAAGATCCGTTTATAAAAGGGCTGTTTCTATCACATGTAGAAATACAACCGGTACCGTGAGAATCATTCCCACTTCTTACTCTTAATTGCGCATACGTATCACACCCAATCGCTACAAGTTTGTTCCTGGCAGATATTTGGAAATTTCCAGACCTTAAAGATGGTCGGTTTCTACTGACTCGGCCAGAACTATTGTAGCAATCACGCGCTACAGACAGCCTAATCTCCACCTCACCTTTTTCTATGGACATATTTGAAATAACGACATTTCCTGTGTTTCTTCGTTGTCCAAAGATAAGTGTTGGTTCCCTAGACGATCGGTCACAAGTTACGAGGAAACTGCGACTGTAGTAGCATCCATTTCCTGAACCAAATGGGAAAGCAATAGACACATTGCCACATGAACTTTCACAAGCTGGTCCCTCTTGAGCACTTGCTGCCACCAAAGCTGCAATAGCTACTGCTAGTAGCATCTTTAAATGCATAGCTGCTTTCTTTATGTTTCTGTGTTTATAATTATTTTTGGGCATTTGATTTGAGATGATGTGTGATTATAGACTTATATATACCCACATACATACATAACAACTTGATCATTTTATCGAGAGATGCTATAAGGAAGCAGGTTCCTAATTGCAATTAATATATACCCACTAGTACTTAATAGTTGAAAGGTCAAGACACATGGCTTGCTAAAAACTGAAATTCAGACGTAAGATAGTGACGGGTGTTGTCATTTATAGAAGTCCGTAATTAAAATATTTCATTACGCGTAGGTAATAGTCTACAAGTTATAATCAATGGCCATTCAGAAAGAAAAGCAACTTTAGAGCTACAAAGTTGACGGAAATCCTCTTTGAAAGAGCGTGTGCGTCCATGATTAATGACCAACCAAGCCTTCAATATTTAATTTCTTGGTTGCTTCCATTTTTGTTATGCTTAATACGGACTTTTGTCATGTTTAAGATTAATGACCACACCTACAACATTTTCTTGGTTGCTTCCATTTTTGTTATGCTCAATACGATTTTTTTTTTCATGTTTAATTAGGTGGTTTAAAAGAATTAAAGTGTTTGTGGGTGGTCAATCAGATTTTAAGCCTATCTAGGTATAGTGCGCTAGTTGGGGAAGCGGACTTGCCAAAGTCAGTTTGTGTCAGTTGTGAACTTTTAAATTTTTTATTTTAATATTTTTATTCAATAACTTATTTTTCTCTAGTAACTTGTAATATGTAACATTTTCTAAAATCAAAATACATAGCTAGTTTGTTTAATTTTTGATCCTTTTTTATTCAATGATTTATATACCAATAATTTGTTTTTTCTCTAATAAGTTGTAATATCTAACGTTTTCTAAAAATCTAAATAACATAGCTAGTTTGTTTAGTTTTTTGGCCCTTTCTCTAATGAAAACCGAGTTATTTCAAAAAGTCTTAGATCATTATCTCTAATACTAACTTAGATCACTATCTCTAATAATTAAAACCTAGTAGATAAGTCTAAAGTTTCAAATAATTAATTAAATACTAATTAATTAAACTTGCCACTTTGACCCCTACAACTTTATTTCAACTTCTTGTAGGATTAAAACCTTCAATCTCGCCAATCCTAAAATCCTACCACGCTTCTCTTGCTCGTTATCCTGATCAAACAACACGGGGTTTGTTCGTTCTTGGTTCTTGATCGTTCATCATACTTTCATGCTTTCGCACTTTCATTTCTTCTTTCTTTCTATCTTCAAGACTGCCTTCTTCCTTCAAGAACTGGCTTTTGACTGCCTTCTTTCTTAAAGATCTAGCTCTTGATCGCCTTTCGTCTTCTTTTAAGAAGCAAATTCTTGATTACCTATTACCTTCTTTCAAGAAACGAGCTTGGCAACCTTCTTTCCAATAAACATTTTTGTTTACCTTCTTTACCTACTTAACATTCTTTAGTTCATCATGAAAACATTCTTGATAACATACTCAGCTAACACCACACAAAAATCATCTTTTTTCCAAGATCGCCTGAGACCACCTACTGCCTCGGATTTTTTGGAGCTGACTCTTACCACTTTCAGCCTTGTGATCGCAATACCTTCTTAAATCGAAACTACTTGCCTTAGTTACTTTCTCTGTCAAACCACTGCTGCATTTTTTTACTTCTCGATCGCTGTACATTAAATGGAAAATACCTATTACGATAAATAGACTTGCTTTTCCGCTGCAGCTTAATAACTGAGCCTGACTTGCTTCTCCGCTGCAACTTAATAACCGAGCCTCCTGCCTTCTAATAACCTTCTACCTGCTTCTGTGCTTCAAATTAATCAAGCTTCCTAGGTGGTTGCTAGCTTTACCACTCTACCTGCATGCTTTTTTTTCTTTGTTGTTGATGGTGAGAGAATTCACCTAGTAACCTAGTTGCTTAATTAATTCAGTAATCAGCTAACTTGTAAACGGCGTACAAAGGATATCAACCATCGAATAGCTGCGGCCCTTTTCTCCTATTGACTTTCTCAGTTCGTTCTTATTGATTTGCGTTACCAAGTTTTGGGGATGAATTGCGATGCTAGCATTGGAGCATAGCAGTCTTGAGTCTACTTGTCTAGGCATTGGGCATTCCCCCCAAAATCCCTGAATTTTCATCACCAAAATTTGAAGTTGCTCCACATCTTACATCTTCAAGCCTCAGCTCTCTAGTTGGATTTTCCCTCCCCCAACTCGACCATCTTATTTAGACCTGCAACCTATTCGCTCGACTGAATGACACCTGTACCACTCGTCTACACCAACCGGCCTATAGTTGCCACCCTGTTACCCGAATATCTCCTCATATCACCTCACTTTTACACGGTTTGGTATGTTATTATTTTTTGGTGTTTTTATTTTTGATGTACGATTCTTTCTATGTCGAAGCCAGGGGCGGACCCACTCCGCCGGGGTGGCTGGTGCAGACCTTGAAATTTTTTTTAGTGTACTAATTACATACTGATGCTACTAGTTTTGGTCAACAAGGTGGATACTGGTGTTTATTGTCTATCAGAGATGAAAGTTAGGAATTGTATTCATATTCTATGTTTCTTGATGTATTACAAATGATAAAAAAGGCCCAATAAATAGGCCGGGATACAAGATATTTTGAAAAAAAGATATAATAACAATAGAAAGGAAAGGATTGAGCCTAACCGCTCCTAGCCTTGAGAGTGCAGATGTCAAAAAGTCCACCAGCAAGGAGATGATGAACTTGATTCTGATCCTTTTTATTTTATTTATTCCAACACTCCCTCTCAAGTTGAGTGGTGGTTTCCAATGCTCAACTTGGCAATACAGTTATTGAATGGTCATCCGTTGACAGCTTTGGTTAAAATGTCTACTAATTGGTCTTTTGATCGAACAAATGGAAGCTCTAAATCCATGTTTCAAGTTTCTCTTTAATGAAGTGTCTATCAACTTCCACGTGTTTTGTGCGATCGTGTTGCACATGATTTTCTGAAATTTGTATGGCTGCTTCGTTATCACACATGAGTCTATTGGCTTTGGTTTGTGTAACATTCCCAAAATTTTTATGTATAAAATTTAAAATAAAGTATATAAAAACTTATATTATCAAACGGGTAGATCATGGGTAAATTGACCGATAAAAATATGAAGTACCTAGTCGGACCTAGGATCCATTTAATAATTAAAATACATTATATTTGAACTTACTCCGTTTTTAATGAAACTTGGGTCAAAATGTAGACGCCAATATTCTCGTTCTAATGACATATTCATTATTTTATAAAACGTCATATTTTAGAAGTTATAAGCGATAAACAAGTGAAGCAGCTGAATTAATTATAATAATAAATTAATATTAAAATTAAATCTAACTTTGAATTTAAATTGTGTGTACGTGGATCTGAAGATCAGATCAAATTGATATTGGCGTGCACATCAAGTATTCCATCCAAATATAAATAGGCATCAGCCTTTCCTTTTTTTTCCTACCCTTCCTTGTCTCGCTTTCCCTCCCTGTCCCTTTATAATTTATTTCTTTTCTTTACTAACTCACCCTAAAATATGGCAAAGCTATGCCCTGTTTTAAGTGTTGTAACCCCTGATCACTGAGTCAATACCCTGTCCGATTGATTTAGGACCCACCAACGCATGTCAAGGCTCTGCCCGACTAAGTACGTTGGGGTTCTGTCTCGTGACATATTGATAAAGTTGAATTGGGTTACTATACTTAAGGCGAGTGCATTACATATTTTATTAAATAGTATAGCAACCCTCATAAAACACCCTAAACGCTCCTAGATACACCCGTATACGCTTAAACGAACCCAAATAACCTTTATATTATTAAAGATCAAATAAAAACAATTTCTAAGGGTTCTCGCGGGCCGCGACCCATCTCCCTGGGTCTGTCGCGGGGCACGACATAGTGACATCAGGCGGAACCCGCTTGCGCCACGTGTCCCAACACGTGTGAAGGCTACCCAGGTGACTCGCCAAGCCTATAGCCTAACCTACATCGCTCGCGGGCCGCGAAGGCCATTCGTGTATCTCTCGCGGGGCGCGAGCCGCCCCTGTTTCCAGCCTATATATAGAGAGTTCGAGCTTCAGTTCACAAATCGTTCATTCTCGAATTTCTCTCTCAATTCTCTAATAGTCAAAGTAATATCCGGGCATTATACCCACTAAAAAGCGAAACTCTGCCTCGATGTAAGTAGTATAACCCCCGGTTACGTATTAGTTACGCTGCCCGATTGATCTAGTGCTCCGTAACGCATGTCGAGGCTCTGTTTGACTCAGTCGTTGGAGTTCTGTCTCGAGGATATAACTAATGTAAATTGGGTTATTATACTAACACGTGTTCATTGTTTAAATTAATAGATTTTAATCAGGAAGTCACCAGGAAATACCTAAAATAGCAATGTGAGTAATCTCCTTTTTGTAAACCTTTTTGCAAACTGTTTTACAAAGCCTCAATGTTTTAAATTATATTTCACAGTGATTGAGTATTTATAATTCTACAGTTAACGTCGGTATGTTGGAGTTTTGTATACAAAATTTGTTACTACACTCTGAGTAGTAACATGACCACAAGTCGGGTTGACAGTATCGTTGGTGGTAATTAAAGTAGAGATATAAACAAATGTAATTGCGAGATTGCCCTCAATGCTGTAAAATGATAAAACTTGTTTTGATTAAATTGGGATTCACTCACCAGTATTTCCCACTGACAAAAATGTTTTAAACGCGTTTCAGGTAATAAAATGTGAAAGCCAAATAGAAGCCAGCTGGAAAGCACTGAAGGCTTAGAAAAGTGGCTATAAAAGTTACCTAAATAAAAAAGGAGATTTTGTTTTCAATAACTAGGGTTTATCCCTATAAATATATTGTAAAGAAAACTTAGGTTTTATCCCATTTATCTATTTTAAACATTTTGGTGTTTAACTCTGATAAAAATATTTCCTAACTACGGTCCTGATGAAAATTTCCGCTGCCAAATTAATAAACACCGATACCATCTGATTGGTACACGGCTCCCGCTCCCAGGATGAGGTCGGGGGCTGTGACAGTTTGAGGAAACCCAATCTCAGTTAGTAGTGTATGTATCCATAGAACCTCTGCTAAGCCCCGTTCAATGCCTCGGAATTCTGCTTCAGTGCTGGATAAAGCTACCACCTTTTGTTTCTCGCTTCTCCATGTGACTAAGTTTCCACTAACCAAGGTAAAGTAGCCTGATGTTGATCATTCTTGTTTCACCTAGAAGATCGAGTATATATTTCTTCTGGCATATAAAGATCCCTCATTTAGACCTGAAAACTTTGATCCCGAGAAAATACTTCAACCTTCCCAAGTCCTTCATCTCGAACTCAGTGAATAAGTTTGTCTTCAATTTCTCCATTTCTTTCTCATCATTTCTTGTAATAATCATGTCATCAATATATATAATTAAACAAGTCACAAGTTTACCTCTTCATTTAAGGAACAATGTATGATCGGAGTTGCTTTGTTGGAAACTATATCCCTTCATTGCTAAGGTAAATCTTCCAAACCAAGCTCGAGGAGACTGCTTAAGCCCGTAGAGAGTTCTTTTTAAATGACAAACTTCATTGGCTTTAAATTTTTCGGTGAACCCATGAGGGGGTTCCATGTACACTTCTTCCTTCAACTCTCTATGTAGGAATGCATTCTTAACATCAAATTGATGGAGAGGCCATCCTTCGTTTGCGGCAATAGAAAGGAGTACGCGAATTGTGTCAATTTTGGATACTGGAGAAAAGGTTTCAGAGTAATCAACCCCATATGTTTGGGTATAACCTTTAGCTACTAACCGAGCTTTATATCTTTCAAAGATTCTATCTGGTTTGTGTTTGATTGTAATGACCCAACGACAACCCACTAGTTTCTTCCCTGGGAGAAGGACATACTCTTCCCATGTCTCATTTTTAATAAGAGCCTTCATTTCTGTTTCCATAGCTTTCTTCCAGTTTTTAGAGTCCAAGGCATGTTCCACCGAGTTTGGAGTTTGATCTTCATATAGAGATGCAGTGAACGCCTTGGCTTCTCTTGATAAATTGTTGTTGGCAATATTTGCCATTGGATATCTCGAGGCCCTTGCCTCTTTTTCTGGAGAGTACCGTTTTGGTGGGACCCCTCTATTGACTCTTGGTGGTAATACGTATCTACTAGTTCCCTCATCTTGCATATCCTGATCTTCTTGTGTTGGTTCCCCTTGTTCCTCTTGCACAGTCTGTTCTATTGCTATTTCGTTGTTGTCGGACATATCAGTATGAGGCTCAATATTTTGAGTATCCTCGTATGTGTGAGAGTGCCTTACCTCAGTAGTTGGACTAGAAGGATCTTGGTTAGTGGCACTGACGGGTTGAGAGGAAGTAGCTGACTCATCTTGGGTATTGTGATTAACTTCTTTGGGTGGATTTTGGTTAATTTCTTCTGATGATGGAACCGAATTTAGCGAACTCAGTGTGTCAAGGCATTCCTTCTCCCCCTGATCACTGTGTTGGTAAGTATAAAAGAACTCAGTTTCAAGGAAGTCACAATTTAGGGTAGTATACATGTTCCGACGTTTTGGGCTATAACATCTATACCCCTTTTGGTCAACACCATAGCTTACGTACATAGAATTCTCAGCACATGGACCAAGTTTACCTCGATCATGTTTGGGAATGTGAGCATAGGCAGTGCATCCGAAGACCCGTGGTTCTAATGTAAGAGGTGGGGGAATTTTAGTAAAATTGGATAAGGTATGGACAGGAGTTTTAAGATCAAGGGCTTTGATGGGAAGCCAATTGATAAGATAAGTGACAGTAGCAACTGCCTCGGGCCAAAACGAAGCAGGGACATGCGATTCAATTAAAAAGGCTCGAGTTATTTCTAAGAGAATGCGATTTTTCCGTTCGATAGTGCCGTTTTGTTCTGGAGTGTGTGGGCAAGTTTTTTGGTGAATGATCCCTTTGTTTTGACAAAATTGTTTCATGTAATCATTTATAAACTCTCCACCATTGTCAGAACTAAGAATTTGAATGTTGGTTTTAAATTGTGTTTGTATCATATTATAAAACATAGTAAATTTAGCAAAAACCTCAGATTTGTGTTTTAAAAAATAAACCCACGTCATACGATTACAATCATCAATATAAAGTACGAAAAAAACAAAAGTTTTGTCCCCCAAATTTCGGTGGGTCCCCAAACATCAGAATGAATAAGAGAGAAAGGTGAACCAACTCTTGTGTTATTTAGTTTATAAGTGTGTCTATGACTTTTAGCTAAAGCGTAAATTTCACAATTCAAAGTTTTATTGGACGGAAATAGTTTTGGAAATAAAATATGTAAATAGCCAATAGATGGGTGTCCTAATCTTCTATGCCGAAGCCAGGCTTCTTTATCTATAGTCCGGTGAGCAAGCATCACATTACCTTGTTGAGTCACCTCTTCCACATAATATAATCCTTGGCATACTATGCCTCGCCCAATGATCGTTCCCGTCCTGATATCCTGAAGGATACAAAATGTGGGATGCATCAAGACCGTGCAATTTAATTCTTTCGTCACATGACTAATGGAGAAAGGTTTATGTGATAAGGACGGGACGTAGAGACAATTTGGAAGTTTTAACGTTGGAGATATTTCAATAGTTCCTTTTCCTTTAGCAGGAACGACCCCCTGTTAGCGGTTTTAATATGGTTGATCCTTGGTATATTTTTCACAACTATGTTGGCTAGATTAAATGTCATGGTGAGAGTCGCGCCACAATAAATATCCAGGATTCATCTAGGTTCTCGCAATTTTGAGCAATATTAACTTGAGGTTCTTTTAAAACATCCTTTTTGTTTTTTAATCCTTTCTCATTTTTAAAATCATGTGTCCAAAAAAGGTTTTTAGAGTTATCATTTTAACAGGTAAATCGTTTTTATAACTTTTGGTTATATTATTTTCATCAAAAAGATCACTTTTAACAAAGGAATTAAGTTCTTGTCATGTATCAAATTTTTGGATTTTAAAGGGGGATCTTTTGTCATCTCCTCAATTATTAAATAAAAGAATTTAGGGTTAACAAAAGAGGGGTCTATGGTTATTCCCCCAGACCCGTTACCCCCATCTATAGCGCCGCTACCTCCGTTCATCAGTGAAGTCACATAATATTATATTTTGTTAGGTCTGAAAAAGGTTTATATGTAGAAGTTACGAATTTATAGAACATAGAATAGATATCTGTTGAGTATGAAGCCACTTGATCAAGTGGACATAAGAAAAAGCTTCTCTGATTATAGGATACGAGGATAAGGGGCATGGGCAATTATTCACGGATCTTGCTTTTTCTACTTCTTTCTCTTTCTTCAATCTCTATATAAGAGATTCATATGTATTGTAAACTTTGTACCTTACTCAAGCTTATTATAAACTCCTAGTTACCCGTGGACGTAGGTTAGTTTAGACCGAACCACGTAAATCCTTTGTGTTCTTGATTGTGGCAGATTGTGTGAGAGCGTTCGATCCTAACAACTGGTATCAGAGCTCAGGCTCGTGTTGTTGAACCGAACAGAACGAACAGAAACCGAACAGAAACGAAGGTGTAGAAGAAGAAGATACCTGAAGGTGCAGAAATCTGAACTAGGGTTCCGATTTGCATCAGTTTCTACCGGATTGTTCACGTCAGCCATTTTCTGTTTGAAGCCACTGCCGCCCACACCGACGGGGCGACGGGTTCCGATTAGAACCGCGGCCACCGCCATCAGAACCGCCTCTACCGCCATCAGAAATCGCCAGAACCGCCGTCGCCTCCATACTCTTCACCCTCGCGACTAGGGTTTGCTGACCCAGTAGTCGCCGTTACTTAGGGTTTTCAATCTTTGTTTTTTCTGGGTGTTGATTGCATCCAGAAGAGAAAAGAAGAGAAGAAAAGGAGAGCAGAGTTTTGTTCTGTGGGAGAAGAAGCACAGTCGTGCTTTATTCTTCTTTTTTGGTGGAAAATTGAAGTTTATCAATTTGACCAAGGAGGCCCCTCAACTTTAAAAAAATAAGAAAATTGGGTTTAGTTCTTTTTTATTTAATCCTTTGGCAGTAGTAGCCAAACTTTTATTTGTCAAAGAACTAAGTTTTTTTTGGGGCATTAGGCAGAAGGTTTAAAATTTCAGGATCAGTTTTTTGACCGGTTAAACCAGCAAATTTTCAGAGTATCATTTTGTTGAAGATCGAAGAAACAGAACTGTAGACCAGTGCGTTTTTGGGTTGTTTCAGTTTGATTTTCTATTTATTTTTCGATTTCAGTTTCGTTTAGTCGTGTTTGAGTTATCATGACAGAAGACGGGAAGGTGCAAATCGGCAAGTTTAACGTTACAGATTTTAGCTGGTGGAAGATGCAGATTGAGGCATTATTGGTTCAAAAAGATCTTGATATTGTGTTATCAGGAGTTAGACTGGGTGGAACCAGCAGATTGGGAATCAAAAGACAGGAAAACCAGGGCAGTTATTACATTAGCGTTATCAAAGACTGTGGCATTTAACATCATGAAGGAAACCACAACTAGTGGCATGATGTACGAGAAGCCTTCGGCAGCTAAAAAAGTCTTTCTGATTCGAGAGCTGGTGAATACTAGGATGAGGTAAGGCAGTTCAGTCACAGAGCACATCAACAAGTTGAATTCAATTGTGGCCAGACTTGTGTCAGTGGGCATCAAATTTGAAGATGAAGTTCAAGCTTTGCTACTGTTATCTTCTTTTCCAGACAGTTGGTCCGGAACTGTTACAACGATTTCCAGTTCATCAGGTACCAGCGGATTTACCTTTGAAGGGATTCGTGATCTTATTCTGAGCGAGGACGTCAGAAGGAGAAGTTCGAGTGGATCATCGAGTGAATTACTGAATGTTGGCAGAGGAAGGAAGAATAACAGAGATAGTCGGAGCAGGAACAGAAATAGGACTCAATCTAGGGCTCGAGGTGATGTAACCTGTTGGAACTGCAAAGAGATAGGACATTTTAGGAATCAATGTCCAAATGAGAAGAAAGAAGTTAACGCTGCATTAGACCACTCAGATAATGATGTTTTGATCTGTAGTGTGGAGAGCAATGTGGATTCCTGGGTTATGGATTCGAGTGCTTCATTTCACGCTACCCACAGCAGTGAAGCAGTGCGAAATCTGAAAGAAGGTGATTTTGGTAAGGTAAGACTGGCGAACGATGAGTTTCTTGATGTGATGAGCATGGGTGACTTAGATCTGAAGACTCCAGTCGGTTCATGGACTTTGAAGGATGTCTGGGTAATTCCAAGTCTGAAGAAACAGTTGATTTCTATTGGGCAGTTGGATGAATAGGGGCATGAGGTTAAGTTCAGGAACGGGCAGTGGAAGGTTCTAAAGGGAAATCTAATCGTAGCTCGAGGAAAGAAACGGGGTTCGCTGTATATGGTCAGTGTACCGTCTGAGGGAGTAACCTTCCCAGTTCAGAAGAAGACCAAGATCCGTTTCACAGAATCTCGTGGGCAGAAGAAGGTTTGTTTTGCAGGAGACAAACCCAGAGCCACAGGTCAGATTCAGGTTGAACGTGCTAGGAAAGGTTCAGAGAAACCAGTCAGGGGTTTTCATGGCAGTGGGAGCACAGGTTGTCACACCCCGATTTTCGGTTTTTGCGAAAGCGTATTGCGAAGTGTGACGAGAGCGGCAATCGTTACAATCAATCGAGTAAACAATATATTTGAAACATAAAAGATGTTCATCCATACATTTGATTCGAAACCATAATTTACATTACATATGTCGTGTTTGAAACTTGAAACAACAACAACTTTAACTACAGTATTCAAAGTTCAAAACATAACAACCAAAAACGGATGACATCACAAAAGCTTGCGTTCTTGATAACCACTTGAACATATTTTTCCAAAGCCGTCCACTAATCTCCTGTAATACATGTTAATTTTGAAAACGTCAACAAAAGTTGAGTGAATTCATGTTATTTTGTTTTCGCATCAAATGAGTCTCCAAAACATTTGAAGTAATAAAATTCGTTTTTGTATAGTATGATAAAAAAATTGTATGATCATTAGTGTGTTGCAAGGACACTAATATGTATGCCGAATAGGAGGCAACCAAACCTTGACAATTTATCGTGTGTGTCAATGACACTAGTTTGGACACAAAGGCACTCTTGACGATCGTGGTTATCGTTGTCGTTAAGAGTGGGGCTTGCCAAAACCCAAATAGATCTATTCGTTTGTTCCTCGGTTCTTGTTTATTTATTAATGGTCCCTATATTTTAAACACCTATCTACATGTGATCAAAATAGTTTCATCGTATTATCATACTATTTGTAACATGTATACATCCCCGAAGTTTAAAGCTATAGACATTCAAAGTAAAAGGGGAAACATGAACTCACAGATTTGCTTTCCGTGCAAATCTCTATTCGATTCCTTATTCGTGGTTCGTTTCTCGACCTATAAGTGTTCTAATCTAGTTAGACACTTAGGGTTGTTTTTGTGTATCGTACAAATATTCTATCTTGTATTTGGTTTTTGTGGTTTCGTATATATATAACTTCCTTGTATAAATATTTATTTTATTTGATTTGTGTTTGAACGGGCTTAATTTATGTTTTAGGATTTAAGTCCATTTTGGGTATTTGGTGCTTATAGGCCTAGCCCAAATAACTTTGTTTAAAAATGGGTCAAGCCCAAATTAATTTGTAGGAGTGGGCCTTAGCCCAAAACATTTTATAAAATTGGGCCTAGCCCAATTTAGTTTAAAGTTGTGGACTTAGCCCAAATAATTTATGTAAGAATGGGCATAGCCCAAATTGTTTTCTAAAAATATATCTAGTCCATAATAATTTGTAAAGATTGAGTTTTTAGCTCAAGTATTTGTAAAGTGGGGCTTTAGCCCAATTTTGACTAAAACTATATTATAGTCCATTGTTTGTAAAAGTGGGCCTAGCCCAAATTTTTATTTATGGGAAATGGGCATTAGCCCAATTTTAGATTTATGGAGTACTTTTTAAAATACAAATTTTGGGCTAGTAAAAATAATAGTAATAGTTGTATTTTTATAAAAATCTATTTTTTATAAAAATTATTACTTATGCCATAGTTGAATCATTTTAGTGCGTAAAGTTGTGTGACGGCTCGTATTTTGTTATAGTCGTTTTACTACTTGTCGGTTTTATTTATTCGTATCGTTTATCCCGTTTGTGTCCGTCTCGTTTTTACCATTTGTTTCATTTGTGCTATTTTAGTTTGTCCAAAAGTCCATATCGTCCAATAGTGTCCGAATTTGTCCATTTGTGTTTTCGTGTCCAAGGATGGACATTTTATTTCGTTATTCAAGTTCATATATATATATATATATATATTTGGTAGTTTTAAAGGATGTGTAACAATTTTGTATTCGTTTCTACTTGAACTAACATATGATGTACACATTAAAATATATACACTTATGATACTTGATAATTATTTTTGTAAGTACACATTTTATTCAAAAATATATACTTGTCATTTTTATTTAGAAATCTTTTTATAAAACATGGATTTATATCTTTGTCCAAAATTTGTTTAACCATATTCAAGACCTCAAATGTTTGTTTTAGTTACATACTTCCTTGTTTAACAACTTTTAAAAACATAACAAAATTTATAAAAATTTTGCCATAGTTTTGTTTGAAATATGGATTTTCCCCAAGTTTATACAAAACTTGTTTTCAATTTATTTCAATACAAAACATAATCAAGTATCAATATCTATCAAAACTTTTCAACAAAAGTAGCATGAACATGATATTGTTCTTAACTTTCCTAAAAAGGAAACTTTATTCCTTAGTTTTGCCAAAAATTTGTAGAACGAGATTTTATGAAAAACTCTTGTTTTATGTGTCTTACAAAGTCATTTGAAGCATAAATATGTATTCAAAACGTTTACTACTAACATATTTCTTGATTTTGATCCTTACCAGAAATGGAAACTTTATTCAAGAAATATTTCAAAAATTTATTTTCTTGATTTTAAATGGTTTCTTACATTTTACTAGCATGCATGTTCATCAAAATTTCATGTTCATCACTTTGTTGATGAATCTTGGTTGATCCTTCATGCATGTATGTAGATCATATTTTTAAGTAAAAATAACCAAGATTCAAATTTATTAGGCTAGATTTCTCCAAGTTCATCTCTTAATCATAGAAAAATCATGTTTAAAAATAATGATTTTTTGTTGTTTCTTGTTATTTTTCAAGTGGGTTTTTGATGAACTTGTAAAAGAAATCAAAAATAAAAGTGAAGCTAGTATGATGTTCTTACAATTTTGCAAGGAAATAAAGATGAAGATAAGAAAATCTTGATGATTTAGAGCTTCAAGTTCCACCAAAAAGACTCCCACTAGCTTTTATAAACACCCTGGTAGTTTGTTTCATCCATGGACCTCCATAAGTGCATGAACTCTTGAGTTTGAAGATTAAAATGAAAGTGATGTAAGGGGTGTTTGGCTTGAACGATTTTAGAGAGAGAGAAGAAGAAGAAGGTGGTAAAGTTTGATGGTTTTGGGATTATGGTAGAAGGTGGAGTGTTAGAAGTATCAAAATCTTGGAAAGAGATACTAATCATGCATTTCCTTGTTCCAACACAACAATTGGATAAGTAAGCTTAGGTGGGGGTCCCACATTTTGAAAATTCAGCTATGGGAGAGAGATAATGGCTGAATTTTTATAAAAAAATATTGTTTAAACTATAAACTTTAAGCATTTTTATAACTTTGATATTTTATGTAAAAATATCTACAAGTTTTTAAGCTCTAATATTTTAAAGTAATGTGACACTAGGTAAAACTAGTTCACCAAAATTTTTAGTTTGTAGTTCGGGTGAAAAAGCATGTTCGGGTCCTGTACCGGGTTAAATACTGACACTGTGTTTTCTTTAGATAAATACATAACAAAAATTATTTTTGCACATGTTTTATTATCCAAATAATTAATCCAACTTTTTGGACTAAAAATTTTATTATTTTTGACACGGTTCCGGTACCGGCTTTGCTGACTGGCAGTTTACTGAACTAGCCGTGCGGCTTAACGCAGTAAGATTTGATTGCGGATTTTGTGTCATTTTTAATACCCATGATATTATTTATGTCATATAATATTTATTTCTGGGTTTTTCGGACAGTTACTGTTTCGTTCTGCGGAATGCTGTATATTTCCGCAGGATTGTTGTATTTTTCTGTGGAGTTGGACAATTTGGTTTTTAATTGGAATTTTGTAAATAATAAGGTACATATTATTTTTCGACAAAGCTTTTTTTTTATAGAATATTTGTGTAGACATAACTGTTTGTCTTGTTTTCATTGTGTCAGACTGTACCGCGACTAGTACTGACAAGTATCGTTTATTCGCGTTCCTATTGTTAGTCTAGGATATTGTTTCTAATTGCAACGAATTTGTTATCATAATTCACTATGACTTTTGTAATTCCTAGACTTTTAAGACTTTAATTAATTAAAATCAAGTTGTATATGCGAAAATAAAAATTGAAATAGTTGTTCTGGCTGTACGGAATTACCAGAATTTTGCCGTTTGTCACATTCTCCCCCTGTTAAAGAAAATTTCGTCCCGAAATTTTAAGCTGCGTCACTTTTTTGTAGGGACTTTCTTAAACAAATGAGGGTACTTCTTTTTGATTTCTTCTTTTCGTTCCCATGTGAACTCGGGTCCTCGTTTCGAGTTCCATCGGACTTTGATTAGTTTGATTCGACTTCTCCTTGTTTTGTAAATCTTTGAATCTAGATCCTCAACAGGTTCTTCGATGAAATGGTGTTTATCGTCTACATGGATTTCGTCCAGGGGAATAATAAGTGATTCATCTGAAAGACACTTTTTCAAATTCGACACATGAAAAGTGTCGTGAACGTTACTGAGTGATTCTGGCAGTTTTAACTTGTAGGCGACGTTTCCAAACTTTTCCAAGATTTCGTAAGGTCCTATGTATCTCGGGCTAAGCTTCCCTTGCTTACCGAATCTAGATATGCCTTTCCACAGCGAGACTTTTAGCAACACCTTGTCTCCAACCTCAAAAGACAACGGTTTGCGGCGTCTGTCCGCGTAGCTTTTCTGTTTGTCTCGAGCCGCCTTGATACAGTCTCGAATTTTGAATATTTTTTTGGTAGTTTCTTGAACTAACTCAGGACCTAACATTTGTTTCTCACCTAGTTCAGCCCAGCATAGAGGAGATCGACATTTACGGCCATATAACGCTTCGAATGGTGCGGCTTTAATACTAGTGTGATAACTGTTATTGTATGAGAACTCCACTAAAGGCAAGTGAGTGTCCCAATTACCACCTAAATCTATTACATAAGCGCGCAACATGTCTTCTAGAGTTTGAATTGTGCGTTCACTTTGGCCGTCAGTTTGGGGATGAAAGGTCGTGCTCAAATTTAATTGGGATCCAAAGGCATTTTGAAATGACTGCCAAATCCTTGATATAAAACGACCGTCTCGGTCAGAAATTATCGACATAGGTACACCATGTCTTGCTACAATTTCTCTGAGATAGATTTCAGCTAACTTCTGAGTACTATCTTTCTCACAGATAGGCAAGAAGTGATTGACTTGGTTAATCGGTCGACGATTACCCAAATCTTGTCGTGACCACGGGAAGTTCTGGGTAATTTAGTTACGAAATCCAAAGAAATATGTTCCCATTTCCAATTAGGGATTTCGGGTTGTTGAAGCAAACCAGAAGGTTTTTGGTACTCGGCCTTAACTTTAGCACATATGAGACATTTTCCAACATATGTCGCAATATCACCTTTGATATTAGGCCACCAATAGAATTCCCGGAGATCGTGATACATCTTATCTACTCCAGGATGTATCGAATACTTGGATTTGTGAGCCTCATCAAGAATTAGGTCTCGAAGACTGTAACACCCCAATCGCGTAATACAACAACACGCGGCGGAAATATTGGGGAGTCACGTTACAAATTGCTCACAACTACTGGTACTAAATTGTTTCAATATCATTAACATCGTTTTACAAACAAAATATACATGTAATTGTTCTTTTATTTTAGTAGTCTAAGGCCCGTATGCAGTCCTATGCGTTGCATGCTTGAACAGTCGAAAACCTGAAACATATGTGAAAAACAGTCAGCATAGAAATGCCGGCGAATACATAGGTTTTATTAGCCAAATAAATGGCAAAACATTTGGTATTGTAATACTTTAACAGCTACGAGAGCTGTCAATTGAAAAATAAATCTTGAAGCCAAAGAATGGCAAAAATTTAGCATTTGCAATACATAATCTTAATTTTGAAAACTCGTGACAAAATAGGTTTGTATATGGCAATATGATTATTACTAAGTCATTTTTATGCCTTACATTGAAATCTCGTTTAAACCATCGTAAAAACTCGTTAATATGTTATTAGAAATCCAATCAAGGATTAATAATAACTGTTTTGAAATAAACTAATGTAAGTATTATATAAATCAAATCAATGAGTCATGATAATACTTCATATATCTTTCTAAGAATCTAACATATAAGAAAAAAATATGGAAAATTCTACGAAGATTTCGATACTCGAACATTGAAACAATCATACACAAAATCCTAAAGTGATCCAGATAACGCTACAAGAATAAAAATCTTATATATAGGAAGTACCAGCGGCGTATCCACCATGTTCTTATTTTATTACACCCGTTTCGTTATCTAAATCACAACTACCACATAAACACATAATCGTCACCTTGTTCCATCTCGTAAACACGCATTAAAGTACACAATGAATCCAAACTGGGGCTCCAATATTAGTACTCTAAACATCTCATATAGGTCTAGCTATGAAGATAGATAGATACTACAGGGATCAGGTTCTCGTTACCTCATCTAATCTAACATGCATTAAAGTACACAATGAATCCAAACAGGGGCTCCAATATTAGTACTCTAAACATCCTACAAGTATATCTAGCTATGAAGATAGATGGATACTTCAGGCGTCAGGTTCTCGCCACATCAAATCACTGTATCACAACATCCTAAATCCTAATGGTGATTCGGGATAACGCCACGAAGGGTAATACAATAAGCACACTTATATATAGGAAGTTTCGTTATCTAAATCACCAACAATCTACACACAACCAACCATCGAGTCGTAAAGTACTTCTTAAAACCTTACTATGAAGATAGGAAGATCTAAGACTATACTTCAAACATCCTAAAAGAATGAATCTATGAAGATAGATAGATGCTATAAGGATTCTAGATAATCACTGTGTTTACATAATCGGAATAAGACACCTCAAATCACTTAGTAAACACATACATGCCATACATTTCGAAAACAAATCAATTACACATATGAATCACCCTAAAACATTTGAAAACGGTAAAAGAGGGGAACTATGTACTCGCCTGGGATTGCATATAGTTCCGGTTCAAAGGGTATAACAAAGCTCAAAAGACCAACAGTTTAAGTGTTGAAGCGGTTCCTAGGATAACAGATACTATATTAGCGATTCGACACCGAAATCGGAAGATCGGGTAGAATGAGGTCTTGTAAACCAACGAGTATTGGAACTCATGTGATATGGTTTAAAAAAGCCTACATTCTAAATCGGAACCTATCCTAAGTGCTTACGACCCATTACGACTCATTAAGGTAGCTTATGCTACTTTAACGCGTCGTTCGCGCGAAAGCGCGTTCGAGATGCCTAACTAGTCCTATGACAAGAATTATATGCCTTAATATATCTAATTATGTTATATAATCAGTTTAGATGTCAAAACATGTGTTACATGTTCTTAAAATGAAATTATGTGCAAAAAGGGTATTTTGGTCATTTTCCTAAGGCATATAAACTACCTATCATACAACTAACTAAACGAAGTGACCATAAGGTATAACCTCGGAAGGTTATTATCTATACAACTATGGTCACAATATATGTTTGGTCGGATCCTAATGATCGACCAAACGGGTCGGGTTCGGAAGTCTAAGCGGTTGTTTAGACCGCTTATCTTACGAGCCTATACAAGCACTAAACTAAAAGTGACGAGTTAAAGATGTTAAAACATGTTTAACTAAGTTAGAAAACAAGTTTGATATCAAAACAAATGGTTTTGATACCCAAGAATAGTTTGGTTGCAAAATACGCATAATCAAGTATTTTGACCGAAACTATGACTCGTCACTACGCCTAATTAACGTGGTAATAAGTAGGTATAGTCACAAGGGACTATAACCATCGTGATTACGCTCACGTTGCAAAGTTCAAACGAACTTTGTGTTGACCAAAGACTGGTCAAAGCAGAAAGTCAAACACTGCTTGACTTTCACGCTTGAAAAACGATAATAAGCATGAAAGAAACTTACAAAGGGTCCAAGCTAGGAAGATCTTGATCCAAAATACTCAGGTATGAAGTTTTTGAACTCCAACTTAGAGCAATTCAGATCAAGTGCGAGAATGAAAGTAAAATTAAGTGGGTATTTATAGGATTTCAAGAACTATTAGGATCGTTTCTCTTAAATCGTGCTTCAATCTAGACCTTACATGTGTGGCACACTGATTTACAATACTAGGGGACCTTAAAACTAGCTAATGGTTTGTTAAAACCATGTACAAAACCCAGAAAACAAGCTGCTGAATGCAAAAACAATGAATCTGCCCAGATCAGTCTCTGGCGCCCCGCTAGAGTCCTGTCGCGCCCCGCCAGAGACCAAAAACACAGAATGTCAGAAATGGTCCCTGCAGCTCCAAACTTGATTTTTCGACGCGTTTAGCCCCTGTTAACCCATTTTCAAGGCTCAATAATGAAGTTAAAGTATAGGGGACATGAAATATGCTCAAAAACATCTCGGATGTCGGTTTGTTTGGTCGTACGGTCTCGTTGTTCGGTTAATTACGACGGAAGTCGTAACGAACGTGAAATCGATCCAAATTACGCGACGAGTGAAAATCTAATATTCCAAACACTAAAATAAAATATTTTAATGATTAAAATTTTTTTTGGATGTCCGGATATATTCAGAACGTAAGATATGCGCGTAAATGCAAACTTATTCAGAACGTAAGATATGCGCGTAAATGCAAACTCTAAGGTGATATAAGCATATTTTCGCATAACGAACCCCTGAAAGCCTATTTCTACGTTCAGCTTATGATCAAGTTCCAGAATATTCGTTACTATGCAAATCAGCAGACTTTCGCATGTTGACGCAAATAGTCCCTGAGAGTGAATAAACTTATTTTTGACACACCAAAGCCTTCAAAACATATTTCTAAGTTATATAAAAGTTATTTAAGGTATGTTAAGCCTATGTCACTGTTCCAGAGTGTTTTCTGCATTATACTGATTACGTTTATGCATCAGTTAGTGTATAACTTTCCAGAAAGCGATTTAAGGCTTTGAAATTGAACTAGAATCAAAACGTGAAATTGTAAAACACAAATAAACAAAATACATTGTTTATTTGATAAAAGATAGTGTCCTACATCGTGTGTGTTTACGGAGCACAAGTGTCACAGTCTCCCCTACTTCAGGAAATTTCATCCCGAAATTTATTTGAAGGAGACCGTAGAGTGGAATTGAAACAACTGATGGATAAGCAGATTGCTAGATCCCAAAGATGCGGAGCATCATTTGGTGTTGGAAATTTCAGGGGATTCAAAATGTGATTTGGGATATTCAAAGTATCTTAAGGTATTCAACCCTTTGAAACTTGTGAAAGTCGTCTAGTGTTCAAAAATCATTTAAGTATGGCACTATGTTATACTAAGCTCCTAGTGTAATCCCTAGCAAACAAAGGGGTGTACATTCAAGCCCTTCACGTACTCGGTTTCTAACGCCCCACGAGGTACATCCAATGCACCATGAGCATCCCATGCATAGGAGACAGGTCAACATACCTATAGCATCAAGATCGTCACCTTTAACACCATATTATACTCCCGGTCGGCTCGATTTGAGTTAATGAATGTACTCGTTGTTGTCCATCGGAAATAAACACACAAACAACAATTAAGCACATAATCACCTAATGGTCCAAGATAACATAAAATCACAAAGTAATCTTAGCAACGTTCTGAAGAATAACACAATAAGAACACTTATATATAGGAAGTACCATCGGCGTATCCACCGTGTTCTTATCGCATCATACTTTTCCCGTTACCTTACTCACTGTAGATTTTATGCCACCATACTTAACAAGGCTTACTATGATTCTCATGCGTCGAATCTCATAATTAAGAGTGCACCCATAATTACTCGTTTCGTCGCATGGTCCACATAGCTCCTCTTGTTAAGCGCGGGTAACAAATAATAAGGTTGAACTATCTTCTAAATTGAATAAACATCGTCACAACATAATATCTGTCAAATCAAATCGTATTTTATACTAGCAATGATAACACTACTTATTTGCATACAACCAATTTAGTAGTAGGTGTTCTATTCTAGTACGAATGTTTATATATATGTTTCATATTAACCAAACAGGTATAATGCAACATATACTAATCATACATTATCATCATAATGTAAGCATATGAAGAGAATATTTTTAAATCATGCGCTAGGTATGCTAAGTTAACAAACTAAGTACGTTAAATCAACATACGAAGCAAATTGTATTTATAATCATGTATTATACATATTAGATAAACAAATCGTGTATATAATGCTATGATCATAAAATGGTACTAACTTGTTCATAGTATTCGTATCAATCGTGTTACCAAGTTCGTACGAATGTACCAGTGTGCAATCATATTATGCTAAATTATAAGACTTAGTTCCTAAAGAACGGAATCCTCAAAATCAGCATGTAATTATAATTACTCATAGTGTAATCACATTAGAGTTTGAAACTGGAAAAATGATTAACAAAAATAAAATAAACTTCTTGAAATTCGTATTGTCATTACAAACATAGTTGAAATATGTACATTATTCTTGAAAATAAACAGGAAATTTAGAGGTTCAGATGATCATAAGCGCTTGATCATTAGCTTGAGCCTCGTTGACGTTGAATACTCATCCATTAGCATTGGCAAGCTTGGGGCAGTTTTGCTTAAAATGATTTAAGTCACCACAATTGAAACATGCTCTCAGGCAAGTCTGAGTAGGGGCTGCTCGGTTCTGGATACGATAGGTCACAGCTAGATGTCCAAATAAACCACAAATTATACACTGGCGGCAAGGGGAATTTGATGCATGATGATAGTTGCAAAGATTGCACCGAGGTTGCTTCCCACGATAAAATCCCTTAAAGGGTACTAAGTTCAGTGGAACAGGTGCAGGAATTACAAAATTCTTTGAAGCCTTGCGCTTCCTAGAACTTTTAGAAGATTCGGCCTTTGATCTTTTTGAATTCTCGTTAACAGATTCAGTGTTTTATTTCTTATCTCCTTTTCGAAACAGTTTACCTTTTTTAACCTGGGAGTCGGTTAAGATAGCGGCTAACTCCTTAGCTTCCCTAAGCGTTGCAGGTTGGCTGCCAGTGACAATGTCTTGGACAAGGTCAGGTAAACCATTGATGTATTTCTCAATGGCCCGATCCAATGGTGTGACCATAGTGGGGCAAAGTAGGCTTAACTGTTCAAATCGGTCAGTGTAGGCACGGTTTTCCCACAATCCTGTTTTAGATAATAGAAGTCATCTTCAAGTGCCCGTATTTCGCTTCGTGGGCAGAATTCTCTCTTCATAAGATCTTTAAATTCTTCCCACGTCAGTTCCATTGCTACATCGGCACCTCGGTCTCTCAAAATACCATTCCACCAAGTGAGTGCTCTCCTTTGAAAGACACTCGAAGAAAAATCTACCTTGCGCTCATTAGGACACTGAACATGGCGGAATGTGCTTTCTATACTTTCAAACCATTGTAGGAGTGCGGTTGCTCCTTCAGACCCAGTAAATTTCAATGGCTTAGCTGAATTGAACATTTTGAAGTTACACTGAGCATTGTTATTATTGTTATTGTTATATGCTTGATTTATCTGAGTGATAAGGTTCGGAAGCACAACAGTCATCTCCTGAATGATTGTGGTTGCGAGGGCAGCATTTTCAGTTTGGTCGCGTCTAGGAGGCATCTTGAAAGTAAAACTATAGAGAAAATCAGATAGGTTAGATTTATCCAATTGTTATGAGTTTGTAACATTACTGTATTGTGAAAAATTTGATCTAGTAGAATTTTTTTCATTGGTCTTGTTCTTGTACTTAGAATATATGGTGTTGTGGATTTTGTTTTGAAAGAAAAGTTGTTTGAAAAAAAAATTTGTAATTATTTTTGGATGAGAGAATACAAACCGAGTTAATGGTTTGTATTATAAATACTTTACCTGTTAAAAATTTATTGCTTTTAAGACAAAATGTTTTTGAATTAAAATTTTAAAATAAAGAAACTTTGTGTTTGAAATTTTGAAAATTCTCATCCAAATGGTAAAAATTTGAAATTTTGAAAGACAAGGCTAGTGTTTTGAAAATGAAATAGGATCTCGTAGTGTCGTGAAATGAAATGAGATTCATTTCAACTGTATTGAATCAAACATATCAACGAAGGTAATATGATGAAATAGTATTGGGAAAGGAAAGTTGTTTCGGTTGTCGTAAAGAGCAAACATATTACCGAGGGTAATATGAATGAGTAGTGTTACAAAGGTTGTTTAGAAATCGTTCGGTAGGGTTGACGTGCTGTCGTAGTACACGCAAATTTAATCCAAATAACAACTATAGATAGTGGTAAATGGGTATCGAACTCAGGGAGTATGTGGAAAATGTGTTGATTTTATAGCTTTGCACTTTAACTAAAATTAACCTAATTTGCAGAAAGTAAAGATCAATAATTTGGATTGTTTGGTTTTAAAACTAAAATTAACTAAATAACTTCAAATCAAAGGTTGGTTGTAAAGAAGATTAGGAGAACAATGACCATCTTAGGATTCAGTTTCTTTTAACAATTGTGCAAAATTCCAACTAGAAAGAGTTACATAGACAAAACTCATGCATAAACAATTGTTGTGATAAAAGGGAACAAAGTACTCGGATTATATGAACGCGAGGTTGTTTCCCGATGATCAATCAATCAATATCCAACCCTAACCCTTCCCGTGATATCTCGATTGCCAACGGCACCAAGAACGTACGATTAAGACTAGAAATTGTTATATCAATTAACAAGCTACAAAAAATTATGCATACACCATGATAATCAAGCAAACACAAGTTATCATTCTAGAAATACTGGAACAACACACAAAAGTTTAGAGAAACCTTCACCTAAGATGATCACAACAAGTTTAGCCGGACATTGTTCGGTTGATCATCATAACATTAAACGTCAAGTTCATACGAATCAAAAACAAGAACCAAATGTTTAGAATTGTTTAGAACCAACAATCATCAGCCAAAATCGCCACCAAAGTGCAGAGAAACTGTCCAATGATGAGATAATGTGAAAAGACACCATCAAAACCGTTTTAATGAGCAGTTACGGATTTCCTCGCAGCGTCCACCGTAAATTACGGTGCCACCGTAAGTTACGATGGACCAAGACTTGTTACGGTGCATCTCTCCTGAGTTACGGTGGAGAATTGGGTGTTTTTCAGGGCCACCGTAAATTACGGTGGCCACCGTAATTTACGGTGGAGCCCTGAATGTTGTGCCTTGTTTCTTCTTTCGTTCCACGCGCGACCCGTTCATCTCCAAACCGTCCAAAGCTGTGTTTTATCCCTTTTTAGCTCCCGAACCGCACCTGAAACACAAGCATTCGTAGTCATCTAATTCTAGATAATTACTCGACTAAGTGAAGGATAATTCTTCTTTTAACATCATTAAGGGTTGTCCTATGGACCACCCGTCACATCCCCACCCTTAACCGTTGCTTGTCCCAAGCATCTCATTAAACCATTTTCAAGACACAAGCGATCAACATAAATCAAGCAATAACATGTAGTCCTTTTACTAACCCCTTTTTTAACACCCAAAAATTAATGCACCCCTCACTATGTCTCTCCTCTCGGTAACAAGTAAGCACTAGCAAATGTAAGCTAGATACACAAAGGCTAACGGGAGGTTGCACAACTATAGGCTTGTACCTAAATCAATCCTTCTCCTAAAATGTGTCAAACATGAATGCAAATCAAAGGGACTTTCAAGGTTGTAATGTGGCTAGGGGTACGGGTAGGAAATGGAATATATATGAAGTAGCGAAAACTTAACCCGGTCTTTTATTACATAAAGAAACAAACAAACAACTACCAAACTTACTACTATATACAAGATAACTAAATATCACTTCTTTTTTCATTTTTCATTGCTTTTTCTCTTTTTCTCTTTTCTTTTTCTGTTTTTTTTTTCAACATAGCATAATAACTTTCAACATAACATCAAATAAATTACATACTACTAAACAATCACTAACACTATAAGACCGGGTCAAGTTGGGTAAGTTTTTCGGTAACTAGCTAATGGGTAACAAACGATAGGCTTTTAGGCACAAAATTGGGCAACTAAATGTCCAAACCCCCGCCCCTCTCACAACCATGCTCATATATATAATTTATGAGGTCCAACCCCCCAAATCCCACACTCGCACACACTAAAGACGAGGCTACCTAAATGCCCTTATCCTTTTCACATTCATGTCTAACTAAGGACTCAAACTGTATCCAGGCACAAGTTCTAGTGCACCCCCACCCATAGCCACTCTCATCAAAGATAAGTATTATTTTTATTTACTCGTGTGGCTTCAACTCTCACCAAGAATAAAAGGTAATAAGGGTTGCCGGTGCATCAATTTGGGGTTAATCTAGGGTGTTCAAATTTTCACATTGTTTCGCTTGATTTAAAATTTTTTAAAAAACTTCAAAAATTTCCCCCCATCCCCACACTTGGGATACATTGACCCCAATGTATGGTTTTAGGAGGCTTTGATTGCCAAAACTCTTCTATACCAACTAAAGCTCAACACTCAAACCACAAATTTCTTTTTGGTACTTTTTTTTCTTTTTATATTTTTTTTATGTTTTTCTCTTTTTAAGACATCACACCGCCAACTCTCACCAACCCAAACATAACATCAAAAACTACTAACACCACCCAACCATAAACATATCACTTAATAAATATTCACAAAATATACAAGGAAGGAACACGACCTGACTAGTAATAGCGTGGTTGCGGAGACCCAAAAATGGAAGACATCGTGTCATTCCATTCTCCAAATGCAAATGAACCGCTACTACTCCCACCTTGTTGCGGAGCTCCTTCTTGTTGGCGCGGATCGATCCATTGTGAATGATGGAGCGGCGGGGTCGGATACGATATACTACCATCGTAAGGTGGTAGAGACGCATAATCCACGTGTTGTGGATCCACAACCACCGGCCGCCCGGCGTGCCAATCTGCATGCATTCTTCTTTGTTGGTCATCATGGTATCGATTATTCATTTCCAATTCATGGGAATACGCGTGTGTGCGATTCCACGTCTCTTGACGATCAAAATTATGCTTCAAAGCACATTCCATGCTTGCACTCATCCTCGTTTGTTGATCAAATAACGTCCGCTCCGCACCCGACCATGACTCAAAAACGGGTGTCGGAGGACGTTCGTTCTCGATAACCTCTTGCATAGTGCCACTATAAGCCCAATTCGGCTCATAAGAACGCTCCGTATAATCGTAAAAAGCACCACCATAACCTCTACCTAGGCCCCCTTGGCCTACATTCTCACCACCATGCGGCTCGTCTGCATAATCATTGATGTGTTAAAAATGCAACATATAAATTTCATCAAATGAGGCATTAAACTAACCCTTTTTTAGTACTAATGTTGGAAAAAGTGTGCTTTTGTCTTCCTTTTGTATTTTCAGGATTAAATGAGCTCAAATTAACAAAAGAAGCAAAAAGATATCAAAATCTAACATAAATACAAGAAAAGGAACAAGACGTGACATGCCCGACCCCACGACAGCATCGTCCCAAGCAAAACAAGAGATCAGAAGCCTGAACACGCCCCGTGCTCAGCCAGCACGGGGGCGTGCCCAAGTGTCAGCAGAAAAGACAAAGTGGTAGAAGCTTCTATTGCCCACCACGGGGCCGTGCTCAGCGGACACGGGGCCGTGGTCAACTATAAGATTCGCAAAATCCAGCAAATCTGCATAGTACAAAGATTCTTCTGCACCACGGGGTCGTGCTCAGCGGACACGGGGGCGTGGTCAACTAAAAAGACAAAACTGCATTAAATGAAGAAAGAGAAGGATGTGGACACGGGGCGGTGCCCACTGGACACGGGGCCGTGCCCGAGCTTCTGTTCAACCTATAAATAGAAGCGCTTGGCTCAAGCTCAAACCATCCCTTGGCACACCACCTCTCTCACACTTTACCCACCACCCACCACCACCATAACACCATCATCCACCACCATCATCCATTGTCCATCGTAGAGTGTGTGAGTCGTCTCGGGATCCAAGATTGATCATAAGAGTTCTTGACAATCAAGGCCATGTTTGCCTAAGTCTCTTACATCACTTGGTGAAGACAAAGTGTCTAGTGTAATACTTTTTATTTCTAATCTTTTCGCACATTTTACTTGGTTTTGTATTAATGACTTTAATAACTAGTTGCTTATGTTGAAGGTGATCTTTCCTTATCGTTTGTCCGTGGTGACTTGGCATTATTTTACTGTCTATATAAAATAAAAGATTTTCACCATTCATATCTCCACGGTCTATATGGAGGTATGTTGGCTACCTGGTCGGGGGTTAGGGGAACGGTTTGGTAAAGGTCTTGCCATTGTTCAGCGTTTAGAGGTCCTGCAATGGACCTTGGTCAAATTTAGTAGGACCTCCTTCAATACTTAACGGTATTGGATGGCGGGGGTCCAAACTCTTTGATCCCCTAATAAGTTAACTACTATTAATACTATAACCCGGCTATTTAGGACTGTATCCCTGCTGACTCAGACTACTTAGTCGAGGGTAACGTCACCTCCAAAAGAGGGGCCTATCATAATTTGCATTAACAACTTAATTAATTATCTTCCAATAATCCACCCTTTTAGGATTGTATCTTTGCTGACTCAAATTACTGGGGTGAGGGTAACGTCACCTTCAAAAGAGGGGCCTACTACAATAACTAAGATAATCTCTTAAAATAGTGCAAAAGTGCGGAAATAATCAAAGGTTACACTAGATACGAGTCGGAACCAAGTGATTCATCTTGTCTATCTGTTTTTCTTTTTATTTTAGTTTCAGCATTTTTAGTTAGTTTTTATTTTTCTTAGTTTAAAACATTTTTCTAAACTTTTTGTTTTGATTAGACGTTGAGGATAAACCGGTACCAACAGCTCTAGTGTCCTTGGACGACCTCGGTATCTTGCCAACACTGTACTACGCTCACGATGGGTGCACTTACCCATATGTGTGTTTAGTGTTAGTAAAATATCGTGTTTTATAAATTTAAAACTTGGCTAAAAATAAGTGTTAAAGGGGCTTAAAATATACACCTAATATATATAACACTTCACACGCATCAAGTTTTTGGCGCCGTTGCCGGGGACACAAGGATTTTAAGAAAGTTAGGAATCAACGGCCTAATCGTTTTTCTTATTTTTCAATTTTTTAGGATTTTTTTTTTTAGTTTTTCAGCTTCTGCAGAACCCAGCACGGGCCGTGCCCGCTGAACACGCCCCGTGCCCAATCATTGGAACTGGCAATCCTGTTTTAAGTCAGACAGTAAGCTGAACACGGGGTCGTGCCCACTCAACACGCCCCCGTGCCCAAGTTTCAGTTGCTGAAAACAGAACCGTAAGATCCCGACGGTTGGTAATTTCTGACACAAACATGAGTGATACTGATACTTTTTACTTTCGGCACTCTTATGGTACTATGTGGTGTCAATTATGTGGTGGTAACCATAAAGAATTAAAATGCTTTTTTCTAAATTATAAACCCCACTATATAGACCCATCATTTCCTAGTATCCTTAAGAGGGGCTAAAGTAAAAATAATCCCTATCTCTCCCTCGAATGCGCCCAACCGGATTTTCTAGGAGATATGCTTCTCGATGAATCATTTCAACTAGAAGATCTAATTTTTAATTGGTTAAAAGAACTTAGGGAAGATTTCAATAATCTTTTCCAAGACAATAACCAAGAAGAAAGGTTGGAAACGCATTCAAACAACTTCATTGTTTCTAATGATACTTCTAACTCTAGTGAGGACTTGAGCGATAGTCGTCCCTGTGTCAATTGTGCCGTGAAGGACTCCCCATCGACTTCGTTCGATGCATACATAGACCTGAGCGATTCGACATACACCTTCTTTAACGAGAGCCCGGAAAAGGGTTGGACTTGTCCACCTACATATAGCATAGGAATCACCCTCACCGACAACCTTTTGCGTTCTCGTCTTAATCTAGATCAATAAAGGTATCTTAGGCACTTTGGGGTTGTTCCATCTAGTAAGGAACCACCCGATCCGGGAAAATTCCTTGAAATTTGAAGAATTCCTTAAGACAGCTTCTAGACACGGGGTCGTGTCCAGGTCAGCACGCCCCCGTGTCCACCCAAAAGATTCCCTTCTGATTTTGTCAGAATGCGGACAAAAATGTGTCAGGATTCCATCTGCACACGGGGCCGTGTCCAGCCAACACGAGGCCGTGCGCAACGTACTGTCGTTTTCTATAAATGCAGCCAAGAATCCGGCACATTTGAACCATTCCAGGGACAGAGATTTGAGGAATATTCTCACATACCATCCTAGGTATTTTCTAAAAGAAGTTTCTCAACCATCTTCTTGTCCTTTCCTCTTTTATCCACTATCTTCTTCTTCAATTTTTCTCATACTTCCATTAAGGTTTGAACTTTCCATAATTTCAAGCCTTATTGAGATGTTTGTTGGATTTTTGACCATGGAATCTTGTTAAAAATAAGTTCTACAACAATGTTTTAAGTTGTTTCTGTTCAAAAATGCTTTACAAATCATAAAAACAATTTAAAACCCCAAGATTCTTTGCTCCTAAATCCTCCAGATGTCTGAACACGGGGCCGTGTCCGAAGTACTGATCCCATATAAATTGAACTCTTTTCGGTATGTTTTCTTAGAATGGCAAGCAGAACTAGCGGAAACTCTTCATCGCATTCCAGGAACAACCGGCAGGGGAGAAGATCATCAACGGTTGAAGATTCACTTGTAAACTATGTTTACGCCTTGAGAGAAGCCCTTGATGAAGTAACAAGTGTGGAAGAGGCATTGGTCGACCGCATTAATCATTTGACGGTGGGGCTAGAAGGATGTCTCCGGGAGGTCAACCTTTTGCACCAAAGGTTGAACATTCTCGCCTCTCCTCCTTTGGTACCGATTATCACCCAAAGGGCATGGAATGTGGTACCGGAAGTCATCATTCCGGCCGAATGGTACGCCCTACATCAGGAGCCTCCTCGAGACATACTACAAGGGGTTCCAATTGGTGTCACTCATCCTCCACAAAATGTTGAGGAACATGAAGCCACCTCCCTTCTCCTGAGGGAAATAGAAGAATGGCTCTAGCAACATCTAAGGGACACCGTTCGGCTTGGAGTTCTACAAAGCTTTTAGACCGGAAATCTATTTCTGGAATTTTGGTTCTTGTTGTAGAAGTAGGGCTCCTTAGGAAGATTTTACGGATCACTTAACCTATTTAATATTAGGACTTTTTACTTTTATTTTCTGCTTTATTTTTCATTTTTAGGACTATTATGTAATTCTCTCTATGATTAATGAATGATGGTTTTAGTTAATTTGGTGTTGAAATGAATAAAACACACTTGAGATGGCAAAGGATGCAAGGGAAACTTGAACCAGCACTCCATGCAGGAAAAACAGAGCCGTCCGACAAATTTCTTCGTTTACAGCAAGTTCGGCACGGGCCGTGTACGCCCAACACGGCCCCGTGCTGCACAGTCTGCAGAAAAAGACCCAGTTCAGGTAACTGGACACGGGCCGTGTTCACCCAACACGCCCCCGTGTCCAGGCTTCTGTTTCGCTTGTTTTAATTTTTGTTACTGGCACTTGAACACGGGGCCGTGCCCGGATAACACGGGGCCGTGTTCAGCGCCCAGTAACACAAAATTTTTTGCTTTTTCACACCTTTCACACATCCAATCAACCTAAAAACTTGTTTTTGGGACACATTGAGGACAATGTGTAATTTAAGTGTGGGGGGATGCTAAAACCTTGAATCTTGCAAGTCCTAAATACAAGCCTTACACAAAACTCTATTGGAATCGCTAATCACCCCAATTTTTTTTCAAAAATTTTCATTTTTTTTTCTTGTCTAGGTTTAACTCGGGAATTTCAAGTTCTAAAAAGGTTATATTTTTACGAATTTACAACCGATAGCGTCGTGATAAAAAGAACCAACATAAGAAAATTATGAAACACATTATAAGCTTAGTTAAAATTTGATTATATATACTTGATCACATAAAAACCCATTCCCACAAAAGTGAGTTTTGAGCCTTTATTGAGCATACAATTACATATCATTAGAACTAAATGCTCATTTTTCGTTTCTTGTGTGAATAGCCGCTTGGTTCTTACGACTCTAGAACTTGCCATGAAGATACATTCCCGGTCCTTATCAACTAAAACTCGAGTAAGTAAATGATGGAGGCATTAGGACTAACCCTTTTTATTTCTACACCATTATTTTCCTTTTTACCACCTACCCAAAATCCCCCTAGTTAGCCCCTTTGAGCCTAAACCTTTTCATTTCATAACCCAAACCAAACACCCTTTTTACCCACCAAAACCTTTTTCATTTTTACCCCTTTGTTTTAGTAACAAGTTTGATTTTTCGTATGACTTTAAAATATATATATATATATATATTGTGTGTTGATGATGAAGCAAAAGAAAATAAACAAACAAGTTCATCAAAAATAACTTTGTTTGAATAATAGCTTCATCAAAATAAAAGTACAAAAATAGAAAGTCTTACGAAAACCGACACTTGTTACGCTTTTCGCTTTTTTTTTCCTACTAACCACCAACCCAACCACCTACCTTTAACCCAAGCCTAACCCTTCACCCACAAAGTCCTCTTGATATTTACAAAGGTATATAAGTTAAAAAGGAGGAGGATTGATTGCTTGGCAAGCCTATGGTAGGAATAAGTTCCATGCCGCTCTCGAGTGATCCACAAAAATACATTTTCGGCCGAGTGTTGAGTGATCCCCGTGAGGTATGTGAACTTGTATATAAATAGAATTTTAAAGAGGCATGTTATGCCCTAATAAGTAATTTATCTTATGAAAAGTTTTAAATAAATCATGACGAATAGGATTGTAAATAAATAAAAATAAAATTAAATAAAGATTCTTGGAAATCCCGACACTCTACGACAAGCCAAAAACCTTCTTCTCTACCCATTCCATTTGGGAGTGTAATAGCCAAATATTAAAGAGTTTTGCTTGAGGACAAGCAAAGATTCAAGTGTGGGGGTATTTGATGTGTTAAAAATGCAAAATATAAATTTCATCAAATGAGGCATTAAACTAACCCTTTTTTAGTACTAATGTTGGAAAAAGTGTGCTTTTGTCTTTCTTTTGTATTTTCAGGATTAAATGAGCTCAAATTAACAAAAGAAGCAAAAAGATATCAAAATCTAACATAAATACAAGAAAAGGAACAAGACGTGACATGCCCGACCCCACGACAGCATCGTCCCAAGCAAAACAAGAGATCAGAAGCCTGAACACGCCCCGTGCTCAGCCAGCACGGGGGCGTGCCCAAGTGTCAGCAGAAAAGACAAAGTGGTAGAAGCTTCTATTGCCCACCACGGGGCCGTGCTCAGCGGACACGGGGCCGTGGTCAACTATAAGATTCGCAAAATCCAGCAAATCTGCATAGTACAAAGATTCTTCTGCACCACGGGGTCGTGCTCAGCGGACACGGGGGCGTGGTCAACTAAAAAGACAAAACTGCATTAAATGAAGAAAGAGAAGGATGTGGACACGGGGCCGTGCCCGAGCTTCTGTTCAGCCTATAAATAGAAGTGCTTGGCTCAAGCTCAAACCATCCCTTGGCACACCACCTCTCTCACACTTCACCCACCACCCACCACCACCATAACACCATCATCCACCACCATCATCCATTGTCCATCGTAGAGTGTGTGAGTCGTCTCGGGATCCAAGATTGATCGTAAGAGTTCTTGACAATCAAGGCCATGTTTGCCTAAGTCTCTTACATCACTTGGTGAAGACAAAGTGTCTAGTGTAATACTTTTTATTTCTAATCTTTTCGCACTTTTTACTTGGTTTTGTATTAATGACTTTAATAACTAGTTGCTTATGTTGAAGGTGATCTTTCCTTATCGTTTGTCCGTGGTGTCTTGGCATTATTTTACTGTCTATATAAAATAAAAGATTTTCACCATTCATATCTCCACGGTCTATATGGAGGTATGTTGGCTACCTGGTCGGGGGTTAAGGGAACGGTTTGGTAAAGGTCTTGCCATTGTTCAGCGTTTAGAGGTCCTGCAATGGACCTGGGTCAAATTTAGTAGGACCTCCTTCAATACTTAACGGTATTGGATGGCGGGGGTCCAAACTCTTTGATCCCCTCATAAGTTAACTACTATTAATACTATAACCCGGCTATTTAGGACTGTATCCCTGCTGACTCAGACTACTTAGTCGAGGGTAACGTCACCTCCAAAAGAGGGGCCTACCATAATTTGCATTAATAACTTAATTAATTATCTTCCAATAATCCACCCTTTTAGGATTGTATCTTTGCTGACTCAAACTACAGGGGTGAGGGTAACGTCACCTTCAAAAGAGGGGCCTACTACAATAACTAAGATAATCTCTTAAAATAGTGCAAAAGTGCGGAAATAATCAAAGGTTACACTAGATACGAGTCGGAACCAAGTGATTCATCTTGTCTATCTGTTTTTCTTTTTATTTTATTTTCAGCATTTTTAGTTAGTTTTTATTTTTCTTAGTTTAAAACATTTTTCTAAACTTTTTGTTTTGATTAGACGTTGAGGATAAACCGGTACTAAAAGCTCTTGTGTCCTTGGACGACCTCGGTATCTTGCCAACACTATACTACGCTCACGATGGGTGCACTTGCCCACATGTGTGTTTAGTGTTAGTAAAATATCGTGTTTTATAAATTTAAAACTTGGCTAAAAATAAGTGTTAAAGGGGCTTAAAATATACACCTAATATATATAACACTTCACACGCATCATCATCATCACCACTTGGAGCTTCCACATCACTTTCCGGCTCATCCGCTTCTCCCGGTAGAAGATCTCTTGCACCCACCTTTAATGCTCTCCATCTCTGCCCCTCCGACTTGAGCTTATGATACCGTTCCGATTGCGTGTAAGTCCAACCAATCCCCAACTTGTCTAAAGTAAAAGGCTGATGCCTTTTTGGTGCCCCTTTATCCTCTGACGTGATTGCCTTTTGTTGCTTCATCAATCCCGTGATGATTCGACAATATGGGACAATATCTCTCCCCAACTTGTTTCGGCAAATCCATAGGTGGTTCATGATCAAGTATCGGATTGGAAAACGCGGAGACCCGTTAAGTAGTGAATAGAGGACAGGTACTTCCGGGTACCTCACTTGCTCCTTGTCCCCCGTTCCCAGAATGACATTTAAAATGCAAATTGCTAGCAACAACTTCACTTCAATTCTCAAGTTCCTCCGGTACAACACTCCACAGTAAGTACCGAGCAAAAACAACGCTACTAACATATCATTCCAACGAGGATGCTTATCCGGTTTGTGAAACAAATCATCAAGGCTAGGGATCATGTACTCACGAGCATGTAAACTATTATACTTCCCCAATTTCTTTAGCGTATCAAATGACATCTCTACCGGGATCCAATTCACTTCACCTATCAACTTCATTTGCGATGGCTTTTCGTATGTGTTGCACTTGAGGGTTGCCATCCATTCTTGAATTTCTTTCATGAACAAATTCTTGCTATCCTTATCATAACAACTAAGCGCCCCCTCCCATCCTAAAGCGCGGAATTTGGCAAACACACCAAACGGAAAAAATTCAACCTCACGAACTTCTCTCTCGCAAATAAATGTGGCAGCCCTGTTTTTCAATCGATTCATACTATCGTGAAAGAATGTCGGTTGCCAATGCTCCGGTTGGTCTTCCAAAGAACCTGACTCCCATCTTGGCTTTTCAGCCAGGTCCAACTCCATTTCTTCATCTTCGCTTTCACTTTCATCAACTTGACCCAAATATTGCCTTTTTCTTGGTTGTTGTTCCGGTTGCTTGCCCTTACCTTTAGACGAAGAAGACGAAGTTGCTCTGGTTTTTTTCTTCGTTCGTGCCATTTTCCTACACACATCAAGGCAAACAACACAACCAAACAAAACAAAATTAAACCCTTTTCGCTAAAATATCCCCACACTTGCTTGTTACTATGGTTGTAGATGCTAGTGAACCAAAAAGTTTATAAATCTTGTTCAAAAATTGGGCATGGTGTCTCTACAATGTAAAGATTCCCAAAAAGTTCTCTACTTTACCATCAATCCTACATCTACAACCCATAACAATGTTCAAATAGCTATTTTCATAACAAAATCTAAGAACAAGCAACTGGGTATGAACAACTAACACAAATAACCTTACTTTTCACAATGCATCATCAAAACATAATAAATAAACTTCCATACCTTTGCTTGAAGATGCTAGAAAGCTTGTGCAACGAAAACTTCAAAAAACCCCAAAATTTTTCGGACCTAGGGTTTGTAATTCGGACTAGAAAGCTTCGTTTTTTCGCAAGTCTCTTCTCAAAATCAGAAAGTTCGTGAAAAATTAGTCAAGTTAGACCTAAATTTCACTGGATTTGGCTAGGAATTGAGAAAGATATGAAGAATTGGAGGTTGAAGAAGGCTATGGAGTTCTTAGATTTGGTGGGGCAATAGAAAGTGATAGATGAGAATGTTTGGAGGAGATGAGTGAAGGGAAATTGTGTGGATGGGGAGGAGTTCACGTGACCTGATTGCTTTATTAATTTTTTTTATGTAACTACAGGAACCGGAACGATTCACTTACTCGCCAGGTCCACCGTAAATTACGGTGTGGACCGTAAATTACGGTGGATGCTGGCAACATGTTTCTACCGTAACTCAGTAGCGCCCTTCCGTAACATCCAAAAATTTTTGATCCCCACCGTAAATTACGGTGCTACCGTAAATTACGGTGGCACCTGGGCCTCTATTCTTCGCCAAAAATGTGATTTTTAGGTATATTTTTTTATATTTTTTCAGTTTTTTCGATTTTTTATGTGTTTTTAAAATTTTTCAAAAACATGTAAAAATCACCCTACCCCCTCAAAAGTCCCGTGTTGTCCTCAACACAATGTTAGAGCTATTCATGACCCGAATGTCCCTACACTTGTTTCAAACACAAGATTCAAGTGAGTACGGTAAATATGCAAACTAAACAAAACAAACTAAACAAAATGCTAACTGTTTACACTACCAAACCTGGGCCTCTCATGGTTGTTCCTCATCGACCGGGCGTAAGATGTAGCCCGCTTTATCAAGCTCCAAGTTGTTGATGTCGTTCCCTTCCAAGTATGGCTTCAACCGGTGACCGTTCACCGTTTGTTGTTTCAGTGTTTGCTCATCTTGGATATCTACATCACCAAACCTCCCAACTCGCCGAATGACATACGGGCCCATCCATTTGCTTTTAAGCTTGCCCGCGAACATCTTGAGTCTTGAATTGTACAACCAAACCTTTTGACCCACTTCAAAGGTTTTCTTCCTCAACTTCGCATCGTGTACTTTCTTGAGCTTGTCTTTATAAGCCGATGCACATTCATACACCTCATCTCTAATCTCTTCTATCTCGCTCAATTGCAACTTTCTCATCTTTCCCGCTTCATCGTAATCCGCATTTACCGTCTTGATCGCCCAATGTGCCCGATGCGCTAACTCCATTGGCAAGTGGCAACCCTTTCCATAAACCATCCGGTAAGGTGTTGTGCCGATCGGAGTCTTGTAGGCCGTTCGGTATGCCCACAATGCATAATCCAACTTGGTCGACCAATCCTTCCTATCCGTTCTTACTGTCTTCATGAGGATTTCTTTGATTTGACAGTTGGACACTTCGACTTGTCCACTTGTTTGCGGATGGTAAGGTGTGGCAATCCGGTGATTCACGCTATACCTCTTCAATAATTTCCCGAAGTTAAAGTTCTTGAAATGCGAACCACCATCACTTATAATAACACGCGGAATACCAAAACGAGAGAAGATGTTGGATTGAACAAATTTACAAACAACCGAATGGCCGTTTGTTCGTGTTGCAATAGCTTCAATCCACTTTGAGACGTAATCCACCGCTACCCAAATGTATAGAAAGCCATTTGAATTCGGGAAGGGACCCATAAAATCTATACCCCATACATCAAATCTCTACAACCAAGATTGGTTGTAATGGCATCTCATCCCTCTTCGATATGTTACCCATCTTTTGATAATTTATGCAATTTCTGGCAAACTCACATGCGTCTTTGAAAATCGTGGGCCAATAAAACCCACATGAGAGAACCCGGTAGCCCGTTTTATGCCCACTAAAGTGACCTCCACATGCGGATGAGTGGGCATGAGTCAAAATTTCTAACACCTCCGTTTCGGGCACACACCTCCTAATGACTTGATCCGGCCCGATCTTGAAAAGGTCCGGTTCATCCCAAATGTATTGCTTCACTTGGACCATAAATTGTTGTCGTCGCTTCTTGGTCCAATGACTTGGGATGGCACCCGTGGCTAAGTAATTTACATAATGAGCATACCACGGTGCAACAAAGGTGGAAACGGCTAAGAGTTGCTCATCGGGAAACCTTTCATTTATTTCACTATCATCATCAACCCCTTCTACCGGAATCCGAGACAAGTGATCCGCCACTACGTTCTCACTTTCCTTTTTGTCTCGGATTTCTAAATCGAACTCTTGTAGCAACAATACCCACCGAATCAAACGAGGCTTCGCGTCCTTTTTCTCCATCAAATATCGGACCGCACTATGATCCGAATAGACCACCACTTTGCTCCCCCAAATATACGCACGAAACTTATCCAAAGCATACACCACCGCTAATAACTCCTTTTCTGTTGTGGTGTAATTGAGTTGCGCCTCGGATAAAGTCTTGCTTGCTTAATAAATCACCACCGGCTTTTTATCAACCCGTTGACCCAAAACTGCACCAATTGTGGTGTCGCTTGCATCACACATTATCTCGAACGGCTTTGACCAATCCGGTGGTTGCAAAATAGGAGCTTTGACCAAATGTTCCTTCAAAACAGTGAAAGCTTGCATACACTCATTAGTATACTCAAATGGGACATCTTTCAATAACAAGTTGCATAAAGGTTTGGTGATAACACTAAAACGTTTTATGAAACGTCTATAAAACCCGCGCATGTCCCAAAAATGACCTTACACCCTTAACATTTTTCGGAGGTGGCAAAGATGCTATTACCCTTATTTTTGCCTTATCCACCTCCATTCCCCTTTCCGAAATTACGTGACCCAACACAATGCCCTCTTGCACCATAAAGTGACTTTTCTCCCAACTAAGCACTAAATTTTTCTCAACACATCTTTTTAAAACTTTTTGTAATTCGTTGAGACAAGATTCAAAACTATTGCCAAAGATTGAGAAGTCATCCATAAACACTTCAAGCTACTCTCCAACCATGTCCGAGAAGATACTCATCATACATCGTTGGAAAGTTGCCGGTGCATTACACAAGCCAAATGGCATTCGCCGAAAGGCAAAGGTGCCATATGGACAAGTGAAGGTGGTCTTGTGTTGGTCATCCGGGTGTATTGCTATTTGATTGTAACCCGAATACCCGTCCAAAAAGCAGTAATATTTTTGACCCGATATTTTTTCAATAATTTGGTCAATGAAAGGTAGCGGAATGTGGTCCTTAGAAGTGGCGGCATTCAATTTTCGGTAGTCAATACATACACGCCACCCGTTGAACGGTCGGGTGGCAATTTGTTCACCACTTTCGTCCTTGACTACTTGAATGCCGGCCTTCTTAGGCACAACTTGGGTGGGAGTCACCCAAGCACTATCCGAAATCGGATAGATGATTCCCGCATCCAACCATTTGATTACCTCCTTTTTTACTACCTCCCTTAGGTTCGGATTCAATCGCCTTTGAGCTTCTCGTGTCGGCTTTGCATCTTCGGTGGTAATAATCTTGTGCATGACGATTGATGGACTAATTCCTTTGAGATCGGCAATCGTCCATCCAATAGCTCCCTTGTTTTCTTTCAACACTTCCAACAATGCTTGCTCTTGCGCCAAATCTAAATTAGTAGCAATAATGACCGGCAAAGTGTCATTATCCCCTAAGAAAGCATACTTCAAGTGGCTTGGCAAGTCTTTAAGTTCCAACCTCGGTGGTTCTTCTAATGATGGTTTTGTACCCGAATTTATGTCCACCGGCAAGCCTTCAAATTGGTGAGTCCATGGCGGTCGACCTTCTTTCAAAGCCATGGCATCCTGTTTTTCCTCTTCAACCCGTAGTGCATAAGCATGTACCTGTTCAGAAAAATCACACAAGCAAACATCCATACCATCCTCCTCATACTCATGCGGGTTGCATCCATCAACTAAATCTGCCATGAAACACTCATCAACACCATTAGCATTAGAATTGTTAGTAAAAACATTCAAGCGCATTTTTCGATTTCCAAAAGTCATATCGACTGTACCAAATCTACAATCGATCATAGCATGCGCGGTGCTCAAAAATGGCCGACCCAAAATCACGTTTTGTTGTTGTTTTGGGTCCGCGGACGAGTTGTCCAAGACTAGAAAGTCAACCGGGTAATAAAATTCATCAATTTTCACTATCACGTTTTGAACCATCCCCCGGGGTAACTTATGAGACAAATCGGCCAAAACAACCGTTGTCTCCACCCTTGCTAACGGACCAAAATCGTATTGGTCATATAAGCCCCCCGGTAAAATGCTAACCCCGGCTCCAAGATCTAGTAACGCCTTTGCCATTTGAAAGTTACTAACTTGTATGTTAATTAATGGCGTACCCGAATCTTGGAGCTTAGGAGGAAGCTCCCCATTCAAAACTGCACTCACTTGCCCGGTCAAATCTACCCGCTTAGGCATTTTCTTCTTTTGTTGCCTTTTTTGTGTACACAATTCCTTTAGAAATTTAGCATAAGCGGGTACTTGTTTTATTGCATCAAGGAGTGGAAGATTTATTTTTACTTGTTTAAACATATCCCACAATTCTTCTTTTTAGGGACCTCTTGATGCAATAAAATTTTTCTTTCCCGGGTCAAGTAAAGCTGATGGAAACGGGACTTGATTCGGCTCCCCCTCAACTTTTTCATTTGTTTTATTTGCATTTTCACCAAAACCCGGTTTGTTAACATTTAATTCTTTAGGTTTAACCGGTGAAACTTCATCATCACTATCATTACCCGTGATGTCCTCAACTACCCCCTCAACCAAATCCGGTGACAAATTGGCTTTAAATTCTTTGCCACTTCTTAAAACACTAGCATGATGAACATTAACATTACCTCGTTACGAACCATGTGAAGGATTTACCTTGGTGTCGCTAGGAAGTTGACCTTTGTTCTTCTTTAACTCCGCCACATCGGTTGCCAATTGACCCATTTGGGTTGTTAGTGATTGGATGCTCTTGTCACGAACCTCATCCTTTTGCATCCGGACTTCATCGAGTTGATTTCGCTTTTGCATATCCGCTTGTATGCTCTTCAACATATCCATCATCTCATTTCCACCCGAAGACCCTCCTTGTTCTTGACCCGTTTGATATGAACTTTGATACCCTTGGTTGTTCCCACCTCTATATCCACTTTGATTGTTGTAAGGTTGGCGCGAACCAAAGTTTCTACCTTGAAAGTTCGGGTTTGCTTGATTTGAAGGGTTCCCATACCGAAAATTTGGGTGGTTTCTTAACCCGGGGTGGTACGTGTTAGAATTCATGTTGTAGTTTCTACCACCCCCTCCTTGACCTTGACCTTGTACCGCATGAACTTCTTCATATTGCCCTTCCATCATTCCTTGGCAATTTTCAGCCGCATGACCTATTTCATTGCAAATGGCACAAACATCGTAAATTTGGTTAGAAGTTTGTACATTACCATCATCGACCGCATGCACTTGAGTTCGGGTAACGGCCGGTCGTGCTCTTCTTGATGCTTGAGCTTTCCTCTTTGATGTAATGGCCATTTGTTCCAAAAACTCCCAATCGTCATTTTCATAGTTGTGCCAAACGTGCCACCGGTAATAGATATTAAGTCGCGAGCATCTTCGGCACTTAACCCCTCATGAAAAGCGTTCATTAATTCCCAAAGTTCAATCCCATGGTGAGGGCAATTCTTGATCATCATGTTGAAACGCTCAAAGGCTTCATGAAACATTTCACCTTGTTGTTGTTGGAAACTCCTCAACCCCTTCCTAGCATCATTAGTCTTTTGAGCGGTGTAGAATTCATCTAGGAAAATTTGTTGCATTTCCGCCCAAGTGTAAATAGATGCTGAAGGCAAAGTGTAGAACCACTTCTTTGCTTTGTCTTCTAGAGAAAATTGGAATAATACCAATTTGACATCGTCAGTCGAAAATCCTTGACTCCCAAAAGTATTGCAAATTGAGTCATAGGCCTCCAAATGAAAGTACGGTTCCTCCGTCGCTAGCCCTTTATACTTCGACAAACTTTGTAACGAATTAGTTCTCACTTCAAAAGTTCTCCCTTGATTGTTGTGAGGAATAACCACCGGTGAAGGTTTGTGAGTAATCATCGGCCTAAAATGCGCTTCAATGCCCCTCGCATGTTCTCTAAGATGCCTTCTTGGTACACCCAATCGACCCCTTGGATGGATAGGACCCATTGGTCTTGGTATATGCCCTTGTGGTGCGAATGGTGGTTGAAACTGTTGTTGTGGCATCGGTTGGTGTTGAATCGGTCTTTGGAATTGTGGGCTTGCATTTTGTGGGCGAACTTGCTGCAATGGTATAGGATGTTGCACTGGTGGCCCTTATGGCCTTGGCCGAATATGTTGTGGTATTAGTTGTTGTTGTGGCATTCCACCAACACTTGTCATCCCTTGAGATTGGCCTTGCACATAACCAAAGTCTCCTTGATCACCATCACCCCCATAAGCATACCTGTCTTCATCATAACCCACAAAATCTTCATATCCTTCCTCATATCCATCTCCCCCTATACCCGAAGATTGCCCAAACGGAAGAGTCGAATATTGAAAACCCGCTTGGTTTGATGGTCTAAATGTAGAAGTAGCATGAACGACAGTTGAACCTTGTGGTAATGTATAGGTTGAGGATGATTGCCCTGAAACTGGGAAGAAATGAGTGAACGGTGGAATCGTAGTAGAAGGGTTAAAAGTCAGTGTAGGTTCTTCTTGAGTGGTAATGGGTTGGGTGGTGTTGGTTGGTGTAGTGTCTTGAGTGGTAATAGGATTGGTGGTGGTGTTTGGAATGGAAGTGTTTGGTGAAGGTTGAGTGGATAATGGTATAAATGGTGGTATAAGTTCACCCGTAGTGGGTGGTGGTTATGGTGGATCCATGTATCGAATTGGTGTGATTGGTGTAGTTGGTGTTGTTGGTGAACTGCTGATTCTGTTTTCTCTTAGAAAAATTCTGTTTCCCCTTAATGTTCGCTCAATTTCCGGATCAAATGCCAATGGTGATAGCTTGTGAGAGCTTCTAGTACTCATGCACCTGTAGATACCTGCACACTAACACACCTAGCGTAAACCAAAAAAATAACAAACTTAAAAAGAACGAAAACAACACACGTTGCGCACTACTCCCTAGCAACGACGCCAAAATTTGATGTGCTGTCGTAGTACACGCAAATTTAATCCAAATAACAACTATAGATAGTGGTAAATGGGTATCGAACTCAGGGAGTATGTGGAAAATGTGTTGATTTTATAGCTTTGCACTTTAACTAAAATTAACCTAATTTGCAGAAAGTAAAGATCAATAATTTGGATTATTTGGTTTTAAAACTAAAATTAACTAAATAACTTCAAATCAAAGGTTGGTAGTAAAGCAGATTAGGAGAACAATGGCCATCTTAGGATTCAGTTTCTTTTAACAATTGTGCAAAATTCCAACTAGAAAGAGTTACATAGACATAACTCATGCATAAACAATTGTTGTGATAAAAGGGAACAAAGTACTCGGATTATATGAACACGAGGTTGTTTCCCGATGATCAATCAATCAATATCCAACCCTAACCCTTCCCGTGATATCTCGATTGCCAACGGCACCAAGAACCTACGATTAAGACTAGAAATTGTTATATCAATTAACAAGCTATAAACAATTATGCATACACCATGATAATCAAGCAAACACAAGTTATCATTCTAGAAATACTAGAACAACACACAAAAGTTTAGAGAAACCTTCACCTAAGATGATCACCACAAGTTTAGCCGGACATTGTTCGGTTGATCATCATAACATTAAATGTCAAGTTCATACGAATCAAAAACAAGAACCAAATGTTTAGAATTGTTTAGAATCAACAATCATCAGCCAAAATCGCCCCCAAAGTGCAGAGAAACTGTCCAATGATGAGATAATGTGAAAAGACACCATCAAAACCGTTTTAATGAGCAGTTACGGATTTCCTCGCAGCGTCCATCGTAAGTTACGGTGCCACCGTAAGTTACGGTGGACCAAGACTTGTTACGGTGCATCTCTCCTGAGTTACGGTGGAGAATTGGGTGTTTTTCAGGGCCACCGTAAATTACGGTGGCCACCGTAAATTACGGTGGCCACCGTAATTTACGGTGGAGCCCTAAATGTTGTGCCTTGTTTCTTCTTTCGTTCCACGCATGACACGTTCATCTCCAAACCGTCAAAAGCTGCGTTTTATCCCTTTTTAGCTCCCGAACCGCACCTGAAACACAAGCATTCGTAGTCATCTAATTCTAGATAATTACTCGATTAAGTGAAGGATAATTTCGTCTTTTAACATCATTAAGGGTTGTCCTATGGACCACCCGTCAAGGGTCAAGATGGACAGGTTTTTATAATGCTTCACGAAGACATACTTTAGCCTATAAGTGGGCACTCACCCTAAGAGTTCCCAGGTAAGAGTGACTGGTCCGATAATGCGGATTTATACGAACACTCTAGCCTTAGACATAAAACTCGGGGTACATGCATCCACTCTTCCAGATTGCATGTGTTCACATTATTAAAACCCAAGATTTTGATGAAAAACGTTTGAGAAAAACATTTGAGAAATCCTTTGATACAAATTGTTTGAGATAACACATGTTTGCGAAATATTTTGATAAAAACATTAAAGAAAACATTTTGAAAAATATTTCAATGAAAATGTTTTGAGAAAACATTTTGAGGAATACCCTAAGGCATGAAGCCTAAGGTTCAGGATAAATCATCTAAGGCTAGATGATTTGTAATTCATAGAGTAGTAATGGCACGGATAAGGATGAGGATTTAGGAAAGAGTTCCTAAGACTACTCATGTTTGGGTCCTAGGAAGGTTATAGACTAGGTTTAAGGCATTCTAATAACCTAATTCCATATAACCAGTGCTCTGATACCAATCTGTAACACCCCAATCGCGTAATACAACAACACGCGGCAGAAATATCGGGGAGTCACGTTACAAATTGCTCACAACTACTGGTACTAAATTGTTTCGATATCATTAACATCGTTTTACAAACAAAATATACATGTAGTTGTTCTTTTATTTTAGAAGTCTAAGGCCCGTATGCAGTCCTATGCGTTGCATGCTTGAACAGTCGAAAACCTGAAACGTATGTGAAAAACAGTCAGCATAAAAATGTCGGCGAATACATAGGTTTTATTAGCCAAATAAATGACAAAACATTTGGTATTGCAATACTTTAACAGCTACGAGAGCTGTCAATTGAAAAATAAATCTTGAAGCCAAAGAATGGCAAAAATTCAGCATTTGCAATACATAATCTTAATTTTGAAAACTCGTGACAAAATAGGTTTGTATATGGCAATATGATTATTACTAAGTCATTTTTATGCCTTACATTGAAATCTCGTTTAAACCATTGTAAAAACTCGTTAATATGTTATTAGAAATCCAATCAAGGATTAATAATAACTGTTTTGAAATAAACTAATGTAAGTATTATATAAATCAAATCAATGAGTCATGATAATACTTCATATATCTTTCTAAGAATCTAACATATAAGAAAAAAAATGGAAAATTCTACGAAGATTTCGATACTCGAACATTGAAACAATCATACACAAAATCCTAAAGTGACCCAGATAACGCTACAAGAATAATAAAATAAGAACACTTATATATAGGAAGTACCAGCGGCGTATCCACCATGTTCTTATTTTATTACACCCGTTTCGTTATGTAAATCACAACTACCACATAAACACATAATCGTCACCTTGTTCCATCTCGTAAACACGCATTAAAGTACACAATGAATCCAAATAGGGGCTCCAATATTAGTACTATAAACATCTCATATAGGTCTAGCTATGAAGATAGATAGATACTACAGGGATCAGGTTCTCGTTACCTCATCTAATCTAACATGCATTAAAGTACACAATGAATCCAAACAGGGGCTCTAATATTAGTACTTTAAACATCCTATAAGTATATCTAGCTATGAAGATAGATGGATACTTTAGGGATCAGGTTCTCGCCACATCGAATCACTGTATCACAACATCCTAAATCCTAATGGTGATTCGGGAAAACGCCACGAAGGGTAATACAATAAGCACACTTATATATAGGAAGTACCAGCGGCGTATCCACCATGTGCTTATTGCATTATCTAGTTTCGTTATCTAAATCACCAACAATCTACACACAACCGACCATCGAGTCGTAAAGTACTTCTTAAAACCTTACTATGAGGATAGGAAGATCTAAGACTATACTTCAAACATCTTTTAAGAATCAATCTATGAAGATAAATAGATGGTATAAGGATTCTAGATAATCACTGTGTTTGCATAATCAGAATAAGACACCTCAAATCACTTAGTAAACACATACATGCCATACATTTCAAAAACAAATCGATTACACATATGAATTACCCCAAAACATTTGAAAATGGTAAAAGAAGGGAACTATGTACTCGCCTGGGATTGCGTATAGTTCCGGTTCAAAGGGTATAACAAAGCTCAAAAGACCAAGAGTTCAAGTGTTGAAGCGGTTCCTAGGATAACGGATACTATATTAGCTATTCGACACCTAAATCGGAAGATCGGGTAGAATGAGGTCTTGTAAACCAAACGAGTATTGGAACTCATGTGATATGGTTTAACAAAGCCTACATTCTAAATCGGAACATATCCTAGGTGCTTACGACCCATTACGACTCATTAAGGTAGCTTATGCTACTTTAACGCGTCGTTCACGCGAAAGCGCATTCGAGACGCCTAACTAGTCCTATGACAAGTATTATATGCCTTAACATATCTAATTATGTTATATAATCAGTTTAGATGTCAAAACATGTGTTACATATGCTTAAAATGAAATTATGTGCAAAAAGGGTATTTTGGTCATTTTCCTAAGGCATATAAACTACCTATAATACAACTAACTAAACCAAGTGACCATAAGGTATAACCTCAGAAGGTTTGGTCGGATCCTAATGATCGACCAAACGGGTTGGGTTTGGAAGTCTAAGCGGTTGTTTAGACCGCTTATCTTACGAGCCTATACAATCACTAAACTAAAAGTGACGAGTTAAAGATGTTAAAACATGTTTAACTAAGTTAGAAAACAAGTTTGATATCAAAACAAATGGTTTTGATACCCAAGAATAGTTTGTTGCAAAATACGCAAAAGCACGTATTTTGACCGAAACTATGACTCGTCACTACGCCTAATTAACGTGGTAATCAGTAGGTATAGTCACAAGGGACTATAACCATCGTGATTACGCTCACGTTGCAAAGTTCAAATGAACTTTGTGTTGACAAAAGACTGGTCAAAGTAGAAGGTCAAACACTGTTTGACTTTCACGCTTGAAAAACGATAACAAGCATGAATGAAACTTACAAAGGGTCCAAGCTAGGAAGATCTTGATCCAAAATACTCAGGTATGAAGTTTTTGAACTCCAACTTAGAGCAATTCAGATCAAGTGAGAGAATGAAATGAAAATTAAGTGGGTATTTATAGGATTTCAAGAACCGTTAGGATCGTTTCTCGTAAATCGTGCTTCAATCTAGACCTTACATGTGTGGCACACTGATTTACAATACTAGGGGACCTTAAAACTAGCTAATGGTTTGTTAAAACCATGTACAAAACCCAGAAAACAAGCTGCAGAATCCAAAAAAAATGAATCTGCCCAGATCAGTCTCTGGCACCCCGCCAGAGGCCTGTCGCGCCCAGCCAGAGACCAAAAACACAGAATGTCAGAAATGGTCCTTGCAGCTCCAAACTTGATTTTTCGATGCGTTTAGCCCCCGTTAACCTATTTTCAAGGCTCAATAATGAAGCTAAAGTATAGGGGACATGAAATATGCTCAAAAACATCTCGGATGTCGGTTCGTTTGGTCGTACGATCGCGTTGTTCGGTTAATTACGACAGAAGTTGTAACGAACGTGAAATCGATCCAAATTACGCGACGAGTGAAAATCTAATATTCCAAACACTAAAATAAAATATTTTAATGATTGCAAAAATTTTTGGATGTCCGGATATATTCAGAACGTAAGATATGCGAGTAAATGCAAACTTATGCATTTTTTGATGCTTTTAGTCCCTATTGATCAAATAAGCATATTTTCGCATAACGAACCCCTCAAAGCCTATTTCTAAGCTATGTATAGGATATTTAGGGTATGTTTAGATTATGATCAAGTTCCGGAATGTTTGTTACTATTCAAATCAGCATACTTTCGCAGTTTGACGCAAATAGTCCCTAAGAGTGAATAAACTTATTTTTGACACACCAAAGCCTTCAAAACCTATTTTTAAGTTATATAAAAGTTATTTAAGGTATGTTAAGCCTATGTCACTATTCTGGAGTGTTTTCCGCATTATACTGATTACGTTTACGCATCAGTTCGCGTATAACTTTCTAGAAAGCGATTTAAGGTTTCGAAATTGAACTAGAATCAAAACGTGAAATTGTAAAACACAAATAAACAAAATTTGAGACCAAAAGACATTGTTTCTTTGATAAAAGATAGTGTCCTACATCATGTGTATTTACGGAGCACAAGTGTCACAAAGACCACCAAAATGAGGAATCCAAATTCTATTCATGAAATATAAGGCTCCGTTCTCTTTCGGCTCTAGTTGTTTTTACATACCTCTAAGCATTTCTACTTTGACATTTTCTGATTTTAATGCTTCTTGCTGAGCATCATGAACTTAAGAGGTAAGGTCGTTATGAATTGTGAGCCTTAAAGATCACACACGCAAAGGTTTAACTCGCTCTTTCCGACTTAATGCATCCGCGACACCGTTCGCTTTACCCAGATGATATTTGATTTCACAATCATAGTCATTCAACAATTCGACCCATCGTCTTTGGCGCATATTTAACTGTTTCTGGTTAAATATATGTTGAAGACTCTTGTGATCCGTGAATATCGTGCATTTACTACCATAAAGATAATGACGCCAAATTTTTAGTACAAATACCACCGCACCTAACTCTAGGTCATGTGTGGTATAGTTCCTTTCGTGTATCTTTAATTGGCGTGATGCGTATGCAATAACTTTCTCCCTTTGCATTAACACGCATGCTAACCCTTGTCGTGAGGCGTCACAATAGACAATGAAATCATCCGTACCGTCTGGGAGTGACAGAATTGGTGCATTACAGAGTTTGTTTTTAAGCAGTTGAAAAGCTGCTTCTTGCTTCTCTCTCCTTTCAAATTTCTTATCTTTTTGAGTGAGAGAAGTGAGTGATTAAGCAAGCTTCGAAAAATTCTCAATGAATCTTCGATAATAACCGGCCAATCCTAGGAATTGACGCATTTTAGTCGGTGTCTTTGGTGCACTCCAATTCTTTATGGCCTCAATTTTCGATGGATCAATGTGTATGCCTTTCTCGTTGACTACGTGTCCGAGAAATTGAACTTAACGAAGCCAAAATTCGCATTTGGAAAATTTCGCATACAGTTTTTCCTTTTTCAACAACTCAAGAATAGTTCTAAGATGGTGCACGTGCTCATCCTTGTGAATATATCAATATATCATCGATAAACACTATTACGAATTTGTCAAGGTAGGGCTTGCACACACGGTTCATTAAATCCATGAACACTGCTGGTGCATTTGTTAAGCCAAACGACATAACAAGGAACTCGTAATGGCCGTAGCGAGTTCGGAATGCCGTTTTTGGAACACTTTCGTCTTGAATTCTGAGTTGATGGTACCATGATCTCAAATCGATCTTCGAATAATAGCTCGATCCTTGAATTTGATCGAATAGATCGTCAATCCTCGGTAATGGATACCGATTCTTGATTGTGAGTTTGTTCAACTCCCGATAGTCTATGCACATCCTAAAACTTCCGTCTTTCTTCTTCACGAACAGCACTGGAGCTCCCCAAGGTGAGTGGCTTGGTCTGATGAACCCTTATCCAACAACTCTTGAGGTTGTGTGGATAATTCTGGCATTTATGAAGGAGCTAATCGGTATGGAGACTTTGCCACAGGTGCGGCACCTGAAATTAAGTCTATTCGGAATTCGACTTGTCGTTGCGGTGGTATTCCCGGCAAGTCTTCTGGAAAGACTTCAGGGAATTCCTTCACAACCGGGATTTCCTCTAGTTTTAGCTCCTTGGCCTTCTTGCCAACAATGTGCGCTAAGAATGCTATACATCCTTTTCGAAGGCACTTTCGGGTTTTCATACAGGAAATAATTCATAGCGGTATTTCGTTTTTCTCACCGTGAACAAGAAGTGTTTCATTATTAGGAAGGGGGATTCGAATGATCTTGTCGTAACATACGACTTCAGCTTGGTTGGTGGATAGCCAATCCATTCCAACTACAATATCAAAACTACCTAGTTGAACGGGCATTAGGTCAATTTTGAATTTTCGTCCTCCTAACTCTAAGGAGCATCCTTTAATAATTTTATGGGTTTCAACCACTTTTCCATTCGCTAATTCGATAGTGAATGGAACATCTAGTTTAGTTGACTTTAGTCCAAGCATATCTTTAGATTCTAAAGATATAAAACTAAAATCTGCACCGGTATCAAATAAAATAGAAGCGAAATGATCATTGACAGGGAACGTACCGGTGATTACGTTGGGATCCTGTTGCGCTTCTTTGGCTCCAACCACAAAGGCTCGTCCACGTCCATTGTTTTCTTTGGGACAGTCTTTCAGAAAATGTCCCATATAACCACAATTGAAACAGCCTTGGTTTTGTCCTCGTTCATTATCGTTTCTGTTGCCTCCTTCTTTCTTAGTCACCTTGTTGTTACCCCAGCATTTCTCGGTGCGGTGCCCCATCTTTCCGCACTTGTCACACTTGACAGTTCGGCAACAACCCATGTGATGATACCCGCATCTGTTGCACTTTGGTGCATTCCCCGCATAACCCTTCGGTTCTGTTTCTGCTGCTGCTACGAGTGCCTTCCCCGTTCTCTTTAGAGGGTTTTCCTTTTTCTTATTGCCCGATTAGGATCCTTTCTTAAATTGTGAGAACTTTCGCTTATTGTCATGTGAAGCGGATTCTCCTTGTTTTTCCTTCTCTTTCTCGGTACCCTTCTAGTCAAATTTATTCATCCTCTTCGCTTCTTCGGTTAGGCTAACGGAGATTGTGATGGCCTCAGTGACCGTGGTAGGATGTGAAGACGTGACCATACTTTGGATCTGGGGTGCCAATCCCCAAATATACCTTTCAACTCATTTAAACTCTGGAGTTACCATATATGGGACTACTCGTGAAAGGTCATGGAATCGTTGTGTATACCCGTAAATGTCTGGTCCGTCCATTTTTAGATTCCAAAACTCCGTTTCTAACATTTGTAACTCTGCCCTCGAACAGTATTTCTCCCTCATCCTCTCCTTCAGTCTATCCCACATGATGGCATAAGCCGCTGCGTCTCCCAAAATTTGTACTTGTAGATTCCACCAAGATAAGGCTTCAGCCATGAACATACCTGAGACATATAACACCGTCTGATTTGGGGTACAATTGCTCATGCGAATGACGAAATCCATTTTCTCCATCCAACGGACAAATGCTACGGCACCACCCGTGCCATCGAAATTCAAGGGTTTGCAATCGAGGAATTGTTTATACGTGCATCCTGAAATATTGGTTCTCAAATTGTCAAAAATATATATTTTGCAAATAAATATTAATTAGAATTCCCTTGAAAGGTTAAGAGTAACCAACCGTTTACAGGATTTTGGGCTACTGGTGGAGGTTGAACTCTCGGCCCATTATTTCGATTACCAGGGGTTGCCTCGTACTGTGCAATCGCATCCGCGATGCGTTGGTTTAGTAAGGCATCAAGCTCAGCTTGAGTCGTGGGTAAAGGATCTTGAACGTCACGTAAATTCCTCCTTCTTGGTGCCATGAATCTTCATATGAAAATCATATAGAAGAATTTAAACCAATATTTAAAATAAATATTGTCATTCATGGGCTCAAAAATAGAATGTAACAATCATCACAACACATACATACATCAAAATAGGATAAATCGATCATTTCTCGCGCAAAAACATCCATACCAAAATCGTCACCAACATAAACACAAATCCAACAACAACAAAACATAAAAGAAGAGATACCACATACATATATAGTTGTCAACTTGATACAAAATGTTTGTGATGAAACCAAAAATATAGTTAGGAGTTACATTACTCCAAAATCCATGTCATAAACAAAATACAACTACAAAATAGATTCTTCTTCACATAGTTCTTCGTCGTCTTCAAGTTGATTATATATATATCTTCAAAAGTCTCTTCTAACAGTCTTCTAACCTGCTAAGGGGATCTACCTCATGATGCGACCACATACCAAGACTAGAGTGGAGGTGGGGGTGGGGGTGGGGGTGTAGATGCACCAATGACCCCTCAGACATAAGCCATATCCTCCTCTAAAAGCACTAACGCGCCCCTCAATAGACGGAGGTAGGGCATGGTGTGGGGGAAACGATGGTGCTGGTTGAGATGGAGGTGGAGGTGACATCGGTAACGGTGGTGGTGGAGGGGTGGATGATGTCGGTAGTGGTGGCAATGAAGATGATGACGGAGTGGCACTCGTAGGTGCTCGAGAAGCAGACTGTTGAGTACTAAGCTCATGAAGGTGATGGAATACGATGCCGAGCTGAATCTCGATTGATGTGAGCCTAAACTCAGTAGTGGACCGAGGCAAGTGTCTTAGATGGTATGGATCAAGCGGACCCATGCCCGGTGGGGGAGGTGTATGATAATCTGCAAAGTATAGATATGGATATGTGACAGTACTGTGCATGGAAGTAGGAAAATGATATGGATCTCCAAACAAAGGAACTGAATTATGCGAAGGATACCCCGCCATAGGGTAGCTAGGAGCAGTGTAGGATGGCCCGGCAGCATACGGGTCAAAATGAGAACTAACTGTGGACCTGACAGGGGTAGAAAAAGATCCGAACGACAGATAAGGAGGTAAATGCTCATCTAGCATAGCCACACCACTCAGTGAGTAGTGAGCTGGTCCAGTAACAGAAGGGATAATCGGATGGATATCTAGGAATGTAGTGGGCAAAACAGGATCATCCTGGAATGGCAACGCCTCCAAAGGAGGAGGTAACACTGTGTCAAGGGAGTGAAGTGGAGATGGAGTTAAAGGTGAAGTAGGGGCTGAGGATGAAATCTCAATAGTGGTAGCATCGGGATGAGAAACCTCAAGAATAGCAATATCAAAATCAATCCCGATGCCTAGATCATCATGAAGGTGTTCGACCTGAACAACAGGGATGACCATCACATGTCCTCAACATCGTCATCTTACATAGGATCAACAATAGGAGGGACGTCATCGCCACCCTCTGGACCTACAACATCGAGTGGAATCGGAATGAACGCAACAACATGCTCACCCTCGGGGTGGCCAAGTATTATCATGTCATGAAAGTGGGGGATAGCAAGCACGTCATCCACCGGTGGGATGTCGGCTGGATCGGGACCAGGAAAGGCGAATGGCTGGAAATCAACGTCCATCCACTCGTCGTTGGAAACTTCATCATCAGAAACGAGTATAACAGGTGGGGCAAGATCGTCTAACAGTATGTAGTCGGCATCAGAGTGTGACCCGCTGAATCTGTGTCTGAACCGGATGGCATGGTCCTGGCAAAATAATCCGTACATCGTATACATGTGAACAACTCATAAATAATAGATTTTTGGGCAACTGTACATTTGTTTTCATTGTTGTTTATATCGTTTATTGTTTCGAGTTCGACTTATTGTTATCATGTCTAAACCCCATAGACTTGTACCAAATAAACTAGTCTTTGGTATTATCGGTTCGAACTATCGTTTAATACTATTACATAGTATCCTTGCATTTTTGTTTTGTATTAGTGGACGCTTTGTAAAAATATAATGTAGAACGCTTGTTGTAAAGAACATCGTTTTGAAATTGTAGACTAGACTCATAGAATCTTAGTTCACTGCAATTGATGCTCTGATACAAGGTCTGTCACACCCCGATTTTCGGTTTATGCGAAAGTATATTGCGAAGTGTGACAAGAGCGGCAGTCGTTACAATCAATCGAGTAAACAACGTATTTGAAACATAAAAGATATTCATCCAAACATTTGATTCGAAACCATAATTTACATTACATATGTCTTGTTTGAAACTTGAAACAACAACTTTAACTACATTATTCAAAGTTCAAAACATAACAACCAAAAACGGATGACATCACAAAAGCTTACGTTCTTGATAACCACTTGAACATATTTTTCCAAAGCCGTCCACTAATCTCCTGTAATACATGTTAATTTTGAAAACGTCAACAAAAGTTGAGTGAATTCATGTTATTTTGTTTTCGCATCAAATGAGTCTCCAAAACATTTGAAGTAATAAAATTCGTTTTTGTATAGTATGATAAAAAAAATTGTATGATCATTAGTGTGTTGCAAGGACACTAATATGTATGCCGAATAGGAGGCAACCAAACCTTGACAATTTATCGTGTGTGTCAACGACACTAGTTTGGACACAAAGGCACTCTTGACGTTCGTGGTTATTGTTGTCGTTAAGAGTGGGGCTTGCCAAAACCCAAATAGATCTATTCGTTTGTTCCTCGGTACTTGTTTATTCATTAATGCTCCCTATATTTTAAACACCTATCCGCATGTGATCAAAATAGTTTCATAATATTATCATACTATTTGTAACATGTATACATCCCTGAAGTTTAAAGCTATAGACATTCAAAGTAAAAGGGGAAACATGAACTCACAGATTTGTGTTCCGTGCAAATCTCTATTCGATTCCTTGTTCGTGGTTCGTTTCTCGACCTACAAGTGTTCTAATCTAGTTAGACACTTAGGGTTGTTTTTGTGTATCGTACAAATATTCTATCTTGTATATGGTTTTTGTGGTTTCGTATATATATATATAACTTTCTTGTATAAATATTTATTTTATTTGATTTGTGTTTGAATGGGCTTAATTTATGTTTTAGGATTTAAGTCCATTTTGGGTATTTGGTGCTTATGGGCCTAGCCCAAATAACTTTGTTTTAAAATGGGTCAAGCCCAAATTAATTTGTAGGAGTGGGCCTTAGCCCAAAACATTTTATAAAAGTGGGCATAGCCCAATTTAGTTTATAGTTGTGGACTTAGCCCAAATAATTTGTGTAAGAATGGGCCTAGCCCAAATTGTTTTCTAAAAATATATCTAGTCCATAATGATTTGTAAAGATTGGGTTTTTAGCCCAAGTATTTGTATAGTGGGGCTTTAGCCCAATTTTGACTAAAACTATATTTTAGTCCATTGTTTGTAAAAGTGGGCCTAACCCAAATTTTTATTTATGGGAAATGGGCATTAACCCAATTTTAGATTTATGGACTACTTTTTAAAATACAAAATTTTGGGCTAGTGAAAATAATAGTAATACTTCTATTTTTATAAAAATCTAATTTTTATAAAAATTATTACTTATGCCATAGTTGAATCATTTTAGTGCGTAAAGTGGTGTGACGGCTCGTATTTTGTTATAGTCGTTTTACTACTTGTCGGTTTTATTTATTCGTATGGTTTATCTCGTTTGTGTCCGTCTCGTTTTTACCATTTGTTTCATTTGTGCCATTTTAGTTTGTCCAAAAGTCCATATCGTCCAATAGTGTCCGAATTTGTCGATTTGTGTTTTCGTGTCCAAGGATGGACATTTTATTTCGTTATTCAAGTTCATATATATATATATTTGGTAATTTTTATGGATGTGTAACAATTTTGTATTTGTTGTTACTTGAAGTAACATATGATGTACATATCAAAATATATACACTTATGATACTTGATGATTATTTTTGTAAGTACACATTTTATTCAAAAATATATACTTGTCATTTTAATTTAGAAATCTTTTTATAAAACATGGATTTATGTCTTTGTCCAAAATTTGTTTAACCATGTTCAAGACCTCAAATGTTTGTTTTAGTTACATACTTCCTTGTTTAACAACTTTTAAAAACATAACAAAATTTATAAAAATTTTGCCATAGTTTTGTTTGAAATATGGATTTTTCCCCAAGTTTATACAAAACTTGTTTTCAATTTATTTCAATACAAAACATAATCAAGTATCAATATCTATCAAAACTTTTCAACAAAAGTAGCATGAACATGATATTGTTCTTAACTTTCCTAAAAAGGAAACTTTATTCCTTATTTTTGCCAAAAAAATTGTAGAACAAGATTTTATGAAAAACTCTTGTTTTAGGTGTGTTACAAAGTCATTTGAAGCATAAATATGTATTCAAAACGTTTACTACTAACATATTTCTTGATTTTGATCCTTTCTAGAAATGGAAACTTTATTCAAGAAATATTTCAAAAATTTATTTTCTTGATTTTAAATGGTTTCTTACATTTTACTAGCATGCATGTTCATCAAAATTTAATGTTCATCACTTTGTTGATGAATCTTGGTTAATCCTACATGCATGTCTGTAGATCATATTTTTGAGTAAAAATAACCAAGATTCAAATTTATTAGGCTAGATTTCTCCAAGTTCATCTCTTAATCATAGAAAAATCATGTTTAAAAATAATGATTTTTAGTTGTTTCTTGTTATTTTTCAAGTGGGGTTTTGATGAACTTGTAAAAGAAATCAAAAATAAAAGTGAAGCTAGTATGATGTTATTACAATTTTGCAAGGAAATAAAGATGAAGATAAGAAAATCTTGATGATTTAGAACTTCAAGTTCCACCAAAAAGGCTCCCACTAGCTTTTCTAAACACTCTAGTAGTTTGTTTCATCCATGGATCTCCATAAGTGCATGAAGTCTTGAGTTTGAAGATTAAAATGAAAGTGATGTAAGGGATGTTTGGCTTGAACGATTTTAGAGAGAGAGAGAGAGAGAGAAGAAGAAGGTGGTAAAGTTTGATGGTTTTGGGATTATGGTAGAAGGTGGAGTGTTAGAAGTATCAAAATCTTGGAAAGAGACGCTAATCATGCATTTCCTTGTTCCAACACAATAAATTTTTTTTTTGAACGACAAAACACTATATATATATATACGTATATATATATATATATATATATATATAGGGTAGGGTTCATGCGAGAACCACCCTTATTGCGAGAACCGCGAGAACCAATGTGAACATGGGGCAATTTTGTAAATACCAAACAACTTTAAAAAACCCGCTTAGTTGCTTCCATTTATTATCGGACTTCAAACAAAACTTAAATTACATTTAATACAATTTTCACGTCCACTCTCATTACATCCAAGAATCTCAACAACCTGAATCTATCAAGAATTCGTCAATTACAATCGATTTCATCATCGTCTGGAATACATCATCACTTCACCATCATCAGTTCACCATATTGAAGAATCTGGGTTGAGATTTTATCTCAGATTTGAGATTTTACCAGCAGTTATTTCATATTTCGTCATATAATCGAGGTTAGTTCCCAAAATTCGTCCAGTGATTATAAGAATAGACGATTCAATGAGTGTGTCCCTAAGACGGTATCACCGGAATTAATCGCCGTCGAAATCGCCGCCGCCAACGAAATCATTGACGGATTGGTAATATAGATATGGTCATATTAATCGAGACACCGTTTGCAAGTTTATACAATTCGTTTATATTGTTATATGATAGATAATTTGACGTTTGTACTTTTATATGATAGATTATTTGTCGATTCAAGCTTCGTTTTGTATTGTATTGTGTGATATATAGCTATGCACATGTGCATATTTTGACATCATAGGTTTAACAGAATTGGCTAGTAAGGTAATTCTTGTGTAATATGTGGTTATGCACATGTGCATAGTGTGCAATAACATGTGAATAAGGTAGTTAATGTTGATGCAGGTGACATTAGATAAGGTATTTAGTTGTATTTTGGTGTGATGTATAGTTATGCACATTTGTATTTAATGTTAGATTATGTTAATAAGGTAGTGTTATGTGATATATAGATATGCACATGTGCATAGCTTGACAAAATATGTTAATATGCACATGTGCATAATTTGCCATAATTTGTATTTAATGTTAGATTATGTTAATAAGTCTATGGGATTTTGTCGCTGAATGGTGCAAGTTGGGATCAATATTCGTGCTAGATCTGAAGGATTTTGTGTATCTGCATCAGGGATACTGCGGATCTAAAAAATGGAAACAGGTTATGCTCTCAATCATTCAGATTATGCTATTGTTTATATGGAGAAACATGAATGATGTTTTTAATAGGAAGCAAACGAATCTGACACGTCTGAAGGAGGAAGTTAACACGCTTGGGTTTCTTTGGATAAAAAATAGGGAAAAGTGCAACGCTTTAAGTATCTGTTTTTTATCAGTAACACTCGGTAAGGATCTGATTATTACCAGTAGATATATATATTGTTATTTAGGTATCTGTTTTTTATCAGTAATTTTGAAGTAATTCTGATTTCCATCAATGATTTATATGAATGTGATTCAACTCGTTGATCTGTTAACTGTGCTTGTTATGTTATAGCACAGATCTTATACAGTGCCATAGCCGACCTAGTATGTATATGTGAACCAAATAAAGTTAATAATATCATTCATGTGCATAGTGAGTTTGAGCATATTTGTTTAGGATACGTGTATATGATTTTGGGTAATTAGAAAATGCTGGTGTTGTTGTTTTAGGTAATGCACATGTGCATAGTGAACTTGAGAAGTTTTGTGTAAGATACGTGGTTTTGTGTAATTAGGATATGATGGTGTTATTGTGATTTTGTGTAATTAGGATATGATGGTGTTATTGTTTCATGTGATTCACATGTGCATAGCAAACATGAGCAGCTTTGTTTAATATACGTGTATGTGATTCTGTGTAATTAGATTTTGTTGATGTTGTTGTTTAAATTGATGCATATTTGCATATTGAATTTGAGCACATAACATTAAACTTTACATATGGATTGATTTTAAGCATCATTATAAGAATATGTGATGCACATGTGCATATAGATGCACCAATTCATATCGTTACAGTGATGAAAAAGGTTGTTTAATGCACATACTAATTGAAATTGCATGTTTGATTATATTATATTTCAATTATTATTGTAGGAAAAAAAATGGAAAAAAGCGAAGAAAAATAACACTTTTGTTGAGATCGAATGACAAAGGGGCAACAAAACTGCCAGATGATAAGGAAGGTGAATACAAAAGTGTTAAGTGAAAAGCCAAAAAAGGTTGGTTATCAGTCGATGATGCAGTTGGTAATATATGCACATGTGCATCCAATTGTTACTTTCTGTTGAACGTTGTTCTTTGATGTCACGTGTATTTATGGCAGGATAAAGAAATACAAGGAATATTACAAGTACACGAATGCACGATGTGATGGATCTTATGTGATGGATGATAAGGGCGACAAGGCAGTGGAAAACATTAATGAAAGAAAGTTGGATAGAACGATGTTATATTGAAAATCATGGCTGTTTTTTGTATGATGGTTTATATGTTGGTTATTTTCTTTTAACGATAATTTATATTTGTTTATTGGACGATGACAACTATGTGATCGTTAATTCCATAATTTGATGTAATATGGTATAGTATATGTTGGAAATGCACATGTGCATAAGGTAAATTAGTATGAATAGTGGTGATATATGATGTGTTACCGGATGATTATATTCAATTTACAACGTTTTCAATTGTTATATGGTGGTTGATATAGTATATGTTAGAAATACACAAGTGTGTAATATTGTGACGTAAATGATTGTGTTGCCTATGCACATGTGCATATTTATATATTATGATGCATAGTGGTAATTCATGATGGTGTTTGGTATAGGATATGTAGTTTACAATGTTGTATGGTGTATGGTATAATATATGTTGGAAATGCCCAGGCACATATTGATGTGATATAATGTGTGGCATAAATTATTTTGGCGTGCATAACGTAAAGGTAGTAATGTTTAATGTTGTTTGACATAGTATATGGTGGCAATGCACATGTGCATAATGTATACGTTGCAATGTATAATAGGTGGATTGAAAATGGAGTACATGCACTTAAAACATAATGACATTAGAAACAGTGAATCGACAAGTTTAGATGCTACGGTTTCAATGTTGAAAATGCACGCGTTGGGTAATGCACATGTGCATGTGTTGAAACAGTGGACATATTGGTAATTTATGTTAAATGAACATGAATAAAACAATGAATATTACACTGTTAAGTAGATAAACATTAAGTATAAACAATGAATGTAAAGAAAAACAAGTGATAATCAATATATACGTAGTTGCGTGTGGAAAATCCAGTTGTTGTATAATAAGTGTTGTACATCATCACAATGTCCTCCTATTGATTAAACGTTATATTTAGAGTAGGGAATTCAGCATCAACATCAGTGCCAACCCCACCCATCTTGACCCGTCTTCACTCTGGTGTTTCTCAGCACGCCATAAGATGCATAAACTCCACCCATGCCTCCCCGGTTGTCGGCTTGTTTTTCCATTTTTTTGTAGTTGTCCGCCACCCAAGACCCTTTGTTTAATGCCATTCTGTACATAATTAGATAGTCATCCATAAGGCACCTGTTCAGAATCCATACATAAACAGAATCCATACATCAACGACATGGTATAATTTTCAACGTAATGCCATTCTGTACATAATTGGATAGTCATCCATAAGGCACCTGTTCAGAATCCATACCTAAACAGAATCCATACATAAACAGAATCCGTACATCAACGACATGGTATAATTTTCAACGTAATGCACATGTGCATATAAGTTACTACAATATCATTTACAATCAACATGCACATGTGCATATACAATTCTCTCAATCTAAAACAAGCTTTTCAAGACAACGATTTAGCTCATCAATTTCTATTACATAAAGATAATATAATGCATTATATAGGTAAGATGAAAACCCATCATAGATAATTCCCAATACCAACATCACTGTAATACCTCTCCTTTTGTGACCAGCTCTAAGGTTTTTATTTGTTTAAGTCCTATTTTGAGATTGAAATTGACTTGTAAGATAGCTTATGTTTCAGTGTAATACTTATAACAATAATAGATTTAACAAGCCTTAAAATTGACCAATTAACATATAACTTTAACAAAATACCAACTTAATGCATACTTAAATAACAACTACAAGTAAAAGCTAAAGTGAATGTAAACATAAATTACAAACTATACCATCTATTGACAAATTAAAGATTTATATATAAACCTTTTACCTGAGAAGATACCACTTGGCTAAAAATTCACCATCACTTCTGACCTGCAACTACCACCAAACACCAAACAAGAATGCCTAATTTATTTGGGATTCTAATAGAATAAAACCTGTTGGAGTATGCTATATGTAAAATTGAATTACTTACAGCAGCCATCGTCATGTCATTGCAACTTGTTTCGATTCCAGAACAACCAAATAATCTTTCAAAACGAGATTCGAATCAAGGGCAAATCATAAATTGAAATCATAGCATAAACATCTGAATTGGATTCGAAAACTAAAACCTTCAGATGCCGTAGGTTCAACTCCAACACGAGCCGTAATCAGTATCCCAATCGAATCCCCTGTAAGATCGCCGCCGTGAAACTCACCGCCGTAGTATCCCAACGCCGTAATCAGTATCCCAATCGAATCCCCTGTAAGATCGCCGCCGTGAAACTCACCGCCGTAGATCTCCGTCGCCGATTAAGCAAAATCTCCAGCGAAACCCTAGATTGTGAATGACGATGGTGAACAGGGGCTGAAATAAGAGGAGAGCGTGTTTTTTTTATTAAATGTCATTTAATTACAAATTTGCCATGTGTTCACATTGGTTCTCGTGGTTCTCGCAATAAGGGGTGGTTCCTAACGGATCTTTGTCCTATATATATATATATATATATATATATATATATATATATATATATATAAAGAGCCAGCAAGAAGCTGAGATACAAAAACGACAAAAAACAAAACGGAACAGAAACAAACCCGCCTATTACATCATATCTAAAATACCAAAAACTAACCATTTTTCCCAAACCGGCGAGCTCCCCTTGGATCTGTTGCTTATCCAATGGAAAGCGTCTTCTTTTATTTGATCCACCGATATGGATATCGGGATGAATTTCTCTTCGATCACTTTTAAGTTTCTTGCGTTCCATATCCACCAAACCGTAGCGATGGCTACGGTGTAAACCGTCTTCTTCCATCTCGCGTCGCCCGGCTGACACTTGATGAACTCGATTAAATCTTTTAGGCTGTGCAAATTAATCGAAGGGCTCACCCCAGACCATAATATTCCACCAGATACACCTGGCCCAAAGACAATTTAAAAAGATATGGTCTGAGTCTTCGTCCGCAATACCGCATCGCGGGCACAACACATCACCGAGCGGAATTCCCCTGTGACGCAGCCCAATCTTAGAAGCGACTTTTCCAAGCATCGCCCTCTAAATCAAATAGTTGGACTTTGGCGGGGCCCAACTATTCCAAGTATATAAAACTGGCCCGCGAACTCCATTAGAACTAACATCATCAAGGTCCAAACGAACTTGTTTGACGGAAAAGGATCCATTCGGGTCATTTTTCCATTTCCATGACGCCCCCTCCTGAATCAAATTCTGCTTTAAATTAATACCCGCTTTTGCTAAGTCCGCTTCCACCGCAACAATTCCCCTCCAAATACCTGGGACCGATTTTTTTTAAAGGCAGAAAAGGAAGAGCATAATTTGACCTGTTGTCACAGTGTATCGCACGGAGAACTTCAGCCCAAAGCTGATTGGGATGTTCTTTAAATCTCTAGCACCACTTAGTTAGCATCGCAAGGTTGAAACCTTGAATGCCCCCTAGGCCCATACCACCGGCCTTTTTAGATTTGATCAAAAAATCCCACCGAATCCACCTCATTTTATGTCCGGTGACCGTTTTTCCCCAAATGAACTCTCTCCTTATCTTTTCGAGCTTGTTGAGAATACACTTGGGCGCAACAAACACCGAAAGATAATAGGAAGGAAGACTCCTAAGCACCGATTTAGCAAGGGTCATTCGACCTGCAAAGGAGAGGTGATTCGATTTCCATTTAGACAATTTGGCCGAGAATTTATCGATCACCGGTTTCCAATACCTCGCCTTTTTCATATTGGCATCGATAGGGATACCTAAGTGCAAAAACGGAAGGGTACCAGTCTCACAGTTGATTAAAGCCGCGAACTCAGCCACCTCCCTATCAAGAACTCCAACTCCGAATAACTTGCTTTTTTGGTGATTCACTTTTAGCCCGGACACAAGATTAAGCCATCTCAGCATGCGATTCAAAGCTAAATTGTTGTGTTCCGACCACTTGCCAATGAAGATAACGTCATCTGCGTAACACAGATGCGAAATTAAAGGGCCACCATTAGGGAGCTGAGAACCGTGAAATAAACCTAGCTGACACGCTTTATTCATGAACAAACTGATGATTTCCATGGTGATGACAAACAAAAAACAGAGAGAGCGGGTCTCCTTGTCTTAGGCCTCTTTTAAACTTAAACTCTTTGGTAGGCGAGCCGTTAACTAACACCGAACCCCAACCCGAAGAGAGACACCCCTTGATCCAAAGAACCCATTTATCCGGGAATTCCATTTTTTCCAGCATACGGTACAGGAATCTCCAGTTTATCGAGTCATACGCCTTTTGGAAGTCCACTTTAAACACTAAAAGCTTCGTTTTGGATTTTTTTGCCCAAGCCACGACTTCGTTCAAAATAAGCGGGCTATCCAATATATTTCTTCCTCCCACGAAAGCCGATTGGGTATGGGACGAGATCCCATTAATTACAAGCTTTAGTCTATTTGCCAAGATTTTTGCCAGAATCTTATATGGCGATCCCACGAGCGAAATCGGACGATAATTGGCTAACTCCTGAGGATCGTTCGATTTAGGAATTAAGGCGATAAACGAATCCAACACAACAATTAGATGAGTAAGCTTAGGTGGGGGTCCCACATTTTGAAAATTCAGCTATGGGAGAGAGATAATGGCTGAATTTTTATAAAAAAATATTGTTTAAACTATAAACTTTAAGCATTTTTATAACTTTGATATTTTATATAAAAATATCTACAAGGTTTTAAGCTCTAATATTTTAAAGTAATGTGAAACTAGGTAAAACTAGTTCACCAAAATTTTTAGTTTGTAGTTCGGGTGAAAAAGTCGGTTCGGGTCCTGTACCGGGTTAAATACTGACACTGTGTTTTGTTTAGATAAATACATAACAAGAATTATTTTGCACATGTTTTATTATCCAAATAATTAATCCAACTTTTTGGACTAAAAATTTTATTGTTTTTGACACGGTTCCGGTTCCGGCTTTGATGACTGGCAGTTTACTGAACTAGCCGTGCGGTTTAACGCAGTAAGATTCGATTGCGGATTTTGTGTCATTTTTAATACCCAATATATTATTTAGGTCATATAATATTTATTTTTGGGTTTTTTCGGACAGTTACTGTTTCGTTCTGCGGAATGCTGTATATTTCCGCAGGATTGTTGTATTTTTCTGCGGACTTGGACAATTTGGTTTTTAATTGGAATTTTGTAAATAATAAGACACATATTATTTTTGGACAAAGATTTTTTTATAGAATATTTGTGTAGACATAACTGTATGTCTTGTTTTCATTGTGTCAGACTGTACCGCGACTAGTACTGACAAGTATCGTTTATTCGCGTTCCTATTGTTAGTCTAGGATATTGTTTCTAATCGCAACGGATTCGTTATTACAATTCACTATGATTTTTGTAATTCCTAGACTTTTAAGACTTTAATTAATTAAAATCAAGTCGTATATGAGAAAATAAAAATTGAAATAGTTGTTCTGGTTGTGCGGAATTACCAGAGTGCTTTAGTCAGAACTCCTAGACGAGAGTGGGTTAAGAGAACCTATATTCCAGCGGTGAAAGTCTCTCCAGTGAATTACCTGCTTATGATGGAGAGTGTTAGTTCTCAGGTTTTCTCAGAATCCGGCAGTTCGTGTCAGTGGGAGCCGCTGGAGACAGAGAATGAGTCAGGGGCAGACTTAGCCATGACTGATGTGTTGAAGCTAATGAAAGCTTCAACGGCCCTTCTGGATAATTGAAGAAAAGGCCGGGTAACTAGGAAGGAGCTAAGATCAAAAGTTTTCTACAGAAATGCAGATGCACAGTTGAAGCACAGGTGAAGATTATCCCGTGGCTTCAAGTGGGAGATTGTTGAGTATGAAGCCACTTGATCAAGTGGACATCAGAAAAAGCTTCTCTGATTACAGGATAAGAGGATAAGGGGCAGGGGCCAATATTCACGGATCTTGCTTTTTCTACTTCTTTCTCTTTCTTCAATCTCTATATAAGAGATTCATATGTATTGTAAACTTTGTGCCTCACCCAAGCTTATTATAAACTCCTAGTTACCCGTGGACGTAGGTCATTTTAGACCGAACCACGTAAATCCTTTGTGTTCTTGATTGTGGCAGCTTGTGTGAGAGCGTTCGATCCTAACAATATCAATAGCTCTAAAACGAGTATATGCAAGACTGCTACTTATTTGTTATTTTAGACATGGGGGTTATTTTGATCCTCTACTATTACAAGTTTGAGATAGACAACAGTCAAATTTGGATGGCTTTGTGTGAGCACTAGTCTTTAGGCCCAGACATGCTTATAGATAGTAACATTACCGAATTTGGTCATTTTTTTCAGCTGTTCTTTCTTCTCTTTTGAAAATCGGGCTTTTGTTAATTGTTTGAAAACTAATTGCACTTAAATGTATTAATCAAATGTGAAAAAGATAATTTTTTGTTTACATGTTGTGGCTAAAAAAAGTTACCGAAGAATCAGTGTTTCTTTTTGAGTGGGGGCAAATATGGATATATAAGATCAATTAATATCGACATGAGGGGTTAGATTGTAAGCTAATCACTCTGGCTACTTGTAATGAAAAGTTGTTTCTCTGATCTATCAGTATGTTTCTGGCTGCTTGCTTCTGCTATAGTCAACTCACAGCTGACGCTGCTAGCGTTGAGATTTCAGTTTGGGATCTTTTGATATGCATAGTTCTATGGAGAGGAGATACCGATAGAGCACACCACTATTAAGACACAAATTACTCACTTGATTATCAGAATGAAAGGAAGCAATAAAAGTATAAGAACAATGGAAGCAAACGAATGAGTTAAACCCCTTATGGGCATCATGAATAGCAAAGAAAGAAGGATGAAATGCAACACCATAAAATGAACGATTTACACTCAATGTCGTTTTTACATTAAAACTTAATGACTAAATAATGTTAAAGCTCGCCCTAAAGGGCTACATGTCCCCCTATATAAGATCGAGCTTGTTCAGGCTTGGTAGATACAAGTCTCTACCTTCATCTGCCACAACAATGGGTAACCTAGTATGCTTACTCATGCTATCGAAGGTGCTTGAGCTTACAATGCTTATACTGCCACCATTTGTATATTCATCATCGTTTGTTAGTCCTTTTAACAAATACTCACCTTCATTTTCGTTGGGACTACTTTCCACCCATGGATGTTTTTGAATCATTGAAGCCAATATTCCTTGGAGCTCGATTGCTACTTCCTTCATGGTAGGCCTTTCGTCGCCTTTAACGCGTAAGCATCTTTCAGCCAGTCTTGAGACTTGTATAATCTCGCTAGGAACATCGTTTAGCTGCAAGTGTTCATCAAGAACCTGGAGGAGTCTCCCCTCTTTTAAAGAATATATAAAATATATAGCTAGGTTCCTCTCTGCCTCCGGCCTATCAAAGCTAAGAGCCTTTTTTCCAGTTAAAAGCTCCACTAGTACCACCCCAAAACTATAAACATCGCTTTTATCCGTGAGTTGGTTTGTCTGCAAATACTCTGGATCTAAGTAGCCTAGTGTTCCTTGCACTATAGTGGCCAATTCAATCTGGTCAATAGGAATTAGCTTAGATGCTCCAAAATCAGCCACTTTTGCTACATAGTTTTCATCCAAAAGTATATTCATTGGCTTGACATCTCGATGGATGATTGGAACAGACGCTGAAGAGTGCAAGTATGAAAGTGCTTCGGCTGTCTCCGTTGCTATTCTGAGACGGATGTCCCATGTAAAAGCTGACGACTTGCCTTTGACGTTGTGGATGTGATCAGAGAGTGTGCCATTCGGAATGAACTCGTACACCAATAAAGGGACTTCTGTTTCTAGGCAACATCCAATCAGCTTCACCACATTTCTATGATTAATTTGGGAAAGGATAAGAACTTCATTGATAAATTGCTCTATCTGGGTTTCAGTTTGATCTGGTAGCTTGGACTTCTTTATGGCAACAATTCTGTTATCGGAAAGAACTCCTTTATAAACAGTACCATAGCCTCCCTTACCGATAATCCTGGTATCATCATAGTTATTGGTTGCTTTCTTTAGCTCATCAATCGTGAAGACTCTTGCTTGATCACGAGAACCCCTATCTCCAGAAATTCGCTGCTGCAACATTATTCCACCATTTTGTTTAAAAAATTTCTCTCTCAGCATCATCAGCTTTCGCTTCTGGAATATCAAGTACAACCAGGTGACAAAAATAAGGAGAATTATAGCAGAAACTGAGATACCTGCAACAACACAAACTAAATTATAACACCATTTCATGCTGATTTGATTTCTCGGGTAGTGTAAGATATGAACTGAAAAAATATTGGATCATTACGTACCTAGACCTATCTTTATAACGGTGGATTCATCAGCAGTGCAACCTGTTCCAGCCTTCCTACCATCGCCAGAGTAACCTTCTCGACAAGTACACGTGTAATTTCCTGGTATATTAATGCAATGAGCGTCATGTTCGCAGTCATGATTTCCAAGATCACACTCATCAATATCTGTGTAATAACCAATGGTCAATCAGTTCATTGGGGGAGAAAGTAAATCAGGAAAAAAAAGCATGCGGATGTGAAATGAGAACTTACCCTTGCAACCAGTTGCATCTACAATATAAGGGTTTCCTTCATAACCTTCACGGCAACGGCAACGATATCCAGGACCTCCATAATCTTGATCACATGTGCTGTTTCCCCTGCATAAGAAGTTACCCGTCCGCTTTGCTTGGTTACAAGTCAGGTCTCCAATTGCCCAATCAAGTAACATCGGCATCCTTTCACTTTCAAAATGAGCTATATTAGTCGTAGAAAAGTTAAACTTCCCTTCTTCAACGAAAAAGGCATAGCTACAAGGGTTGAAGTCCGATACATTCTCATGGTTGTTAAAGCTACCAAGAGATATATTATAAAAGTTCATTCCTTCTGGGACTGCTACTTCACAACACCCAACTCCCGAGCACCATCCATTTGTAATAGTGCTATTTCTACCACATGAAGAAATGCATCCGGTAAATATATCAGAATCATTCCCTCTTCTTCCACTAAAACGTGCATTCGTATCACACCCGATGGCTACAAATTTGTTTTTGGAGGAGATACGGAAATCCCTCAACGTCAAATGTCGCTCATTTTTTTCGACATGGCCAGATTCGTTGTAGCAGTCACGAGATACAATGGGACTAAGCTGTACCTCACTCTTGCTTGTCGACATATTTGAAATAACAAATTTGCCTGTTCCAAAGAATGGTATCGGTTCCCCCGATGATTCGCTACAAGTCACAAGGAAATCGGAACTGTAGTAGCATCCCTTACCTGAACCAAATGGGTAAGCAATAGTCACATTGCCACATGAACTTCTACAATTCGGCCCGTCTTGAGAATTTGCTGTCCCCAAAACTGCAATAGTTGCAACTGCAATTAGCATTTTTAAATGCATAGTTGCTTTCTGTACGTGTGTTAGTGATTTTCGGTATTTGATTGGGGAAGGGTGATTAGTGATCTTATATCAACATGCCAAGAAGACTTGGTAATTTTATGCAGAAAATTATTATCCTTTATTTCTTCGTTCAATCCTTTTCTCTGTTATCTCTTGGACCGAGCATAAGACAGCGATGGGTGGTATCATTCACGGAAGTTCATTTTATAATAACAAATAATCAAATTTATCAGAAAATAATTTTATCCTTTTTATTAACTCATAACTTTTTTATACTAAATACTTAATATTAGTTTCTAAACGTAATTCAAAAGAAAAAAAAATAATGATACATACTTGATATTATTTATAAGAGTTGCTGTTATCTATAACAGTAAAAGAATGTAACTTTGTTTAAAATGAGTGATTCATGCATTTCAATTACTCAATATTCATCATGTAACTTTCATTTCTATTCGTATTGAATAATAGTCTACAAATTATATTGACCATTTATAAAGCATCTTAATTATTCAATATTCATCATGTAAATTTCATTTCTAGCTCGTATTGAATAGTCTACAAATTATATTGACAATTCATAAATCATCTTTACCACCTACCAAAGCTGACGTGAAATCGTCTTTGGAACTTTTGCTTCCAAGAACATGCATGTATATTGTGAAAAAAGAAAACATGAGCTATAAGTGTTATATATATATAGGGTCAGTATTTAGAGAAAACGGTGAAAAGTGTAAGAACAGTGAGAACGGTTATGGATTGTCCGATCAAAACAATTTATGGACTAGATTGGCGCGGTGGCGTTTTCCTAAATAACACCAATTCTATTAAGTAGACGCGATTCATTAAGGGTAAAAGGGTCTTTTACCGCTAAAATTCAAAACGCCACAAAAATGATAACACACCATTCAAAAACAAATAAAACGCCATTAATACAAAACGCCAAAAATTAGTGACAAAACGCGTTGGAGATACAGGAAGATGAAACAACACGGTAACTGAAATTCAATTATTAACATTTATTAGAAGAAATTCTCTCCAAAATTACGTGCCAAAAATATCATTATATAAACGACGTTAACCATCGCTTCCATAATCACTTCAATCCGATCCATCACTCTACAAAAACATCTTTTACCAAAAATGCCAAGTTTAACCAAAACGCCAAAAATGACAACTATCGTATGGAGATACACTCTAAGAATCAGAAGATTATTCATTGAACAATAAAGAACGATGAGGGTGAGCTTTCAACACGGGGAGGTTTATTCATTGACAATGGACGAAGTGTTGAACACAGATAAACTACATCTTATTGAACAGCTCTGTGATTTAGCACCTACGAACGATGCTAGATCCAGTGTTGTGAATACATTCAAGTATAGGATGCAACAAAGAAGAGACGGGATTATGGCATTATACGCCAATGAACAAGATGATGATGATGAGTCCGAGGAGAGTGATGAATAAAGCGATGGTTATATCTCTGATGTAATACCATCCACAGAAGACTATTAGTTTTTGTTTGATTTCGTCTTATCTGTACTCCTTTAATTACTAATGAATTTAAAAACGCATGAACGCCAAGAAATTTACCTTGGTAACATTTGTGAACTATTGAAATCCACAAAAACACCTAATGAATTTGGGAAGCGCCATAGAGGAAAAGAAATTATAATTACTAAATGATTTACTAAAACACCATAAATGCCAATATATTTACTATGCATGTGATCTAAAAAAACAATAAAAACGCCATGTATTTGTTGCATCTAACTAAACGCCAAAAAAATGAAGCGGTGTTAAGACGGATTGAAAAAAAGAATATAAAAGGACAAAAAAGCCCCTCCGCCCTTCACTATATCGCGTGCCACGTGTTGGGCCAGGATCCGTTCTCACACTTTAGGGCGTTTTCTCCTGATCCTATACCTATATATATATACATATATATATACATATATATATATATACATATATATATATACATAGGATTAGGTTCAAACGTGAACATTTTCTCCAGCGTGAACTGCGTGAACTAATCTGGACCATTGATTTTTATGATCTTGAGATTTTAAGTGAATGGCATGATGGTAATTATTTGGTTATTTGGTACTATTTAATTAAGTGAACAAGGGTATTTGTGTAATTTTCCATATTAAATTGGTTGCATAAATCCCGTTTATATCTATATTTAGGTTTTATTCACCTCTTAGTCAAACATACATAACTTTCTCTCTCACATATCATCGCCGACATCAACCACAAAACAGAGGATACCTTCGAAGTTTCCATGCCGCCGGAAGCAGAGGAGACCATCTCCGACAATCATCTCTCTCTTTGCTCTGTTATCAGCCTTCATTATCGCTGATGAAGTAGACGGTGGTCCGATGGGGGTCGAGTTCCATGCCGCCGGAAGCAGAGGAGACCATCTCCGACAATCATCTCTCTCTTTGCTCTGTTATCAGCCTTCAAGATCGCTGATGAAGTAGACGGTGGTCCGATGGAGGTCGACGGCGGTCCGATGGGATCTGATAGGTAACACGTACTGCCTCCTAGGGTTGTGGTTAACTTTGAAAGGTTAATACTGATTTAACAACTGATTTTACTCGTTTTATTCACGATTCTTAGTTGTTGGTTATTGTGTTTAGACGATTTGTTTTTATAACCTTATTTCAATTTGGGAGGAATTAGGGCTGTGGAAGTGAGAATGTAGGTAATCTTGTGGATTCTTAGTTGTTGGTTATTGTGTTTAGACGATTTGTTTTTATAACCTTATTTCAATTTGGGAGGAATTAGGGCTGTGGAAGTGAGAATGTAGGTAATCTTGTGTTTAAACTCAGTTACGACGAGCTTGAAAGAGATTTAATCAATCAAGGGATTTTGTGTAAATGAGTTGTGAATTTGTCATCTGTGAATTTCTGAAAGATCTATGCATGGAAGATTAGGCAGCTTCTAATATGGGTTAAGCATATGATTCTTCTTTTAATATCGTAAACAGTGGATTGATTTCTTGAAGTTCTAAATTATTCAATATTTAACCAAATTACCAAATAGTTTTGCATTTTTTCATTGTTTTGATGTTGAAAATTATTACTGTTTGGTTGAGAATTTGAAGATTTGTTATGAGGTTCTGAAGGTTGTTGTTAATGCAATGTACACACGTGTATTTCTTTTATTTTGCTCTGTTCTTAAGGCGCTATACACATGTGTATTCTGATTTTGCATGTTTTTAAGGCGTTGTACACATGTGTATTATGATTTTGCTCTGGTTTTAAGTCGCTGTACACATGTGTATTCTGATTTTGCTATGTTTTTAAGGCGATGTACACATGTGTATTCTGATTTTGCTCTGTTTTTAATGCGATGTACACATGTGTATAGCGTCAGTTTTTGTGATATCTCATATTTTTTGTGAATTATGCAAAGTATTAATTGCTGAGTTTTTTGTGTTATTATAGGAGACGTCGTAAACGAGAAAAGTGGAGATGGAAGGTCGATAAGGATGATTCACGTATGAGGTCGATAAGGATGATTCACGTATGTTTGTTTGCTTGGTCCATAAGGATGATTCAGCATACAACGCGACGAATAGTTGTAAAAGACTATGTCTTTTTTATTTTTCCGATTATGTTGCGTTTATTGTTTTCACGAAACTGGAACTTGTAATTGTATGTTTTTTTTTTGGTTTGGCAAACATTATGTAACTTGTTATTTGCTTAATATAAACTAGTTTTACAGGTTTTGTTTGTTTATATGTATGTATTATGTAGCTAATTACACATATGTACCATGCTGAGTACACATGTGTACTGTTCAAAATCCCAAGTACACATGTGTACACCGTTGAAATATGAAGGTTACGTGGATCTTAAAAATCATAATTCGAATTCTGGTGGTGAAATGTGAAAAATAAAAATGAAATAAAAGATATTGTGGATAATGAATTTAAAATAGGAAAGATGTAACTTAATTGAATTATTAAAATAATGATTTAAATCTAATTTTTTATATAATTACAATCATACCCTTAACAACTAAAAATGAAATCAATGGTCCAGATCAGTTCACGCAGTTCACGCTTGGGAGGTTGTTCACGCTGGAACCCTACCCTATATACATATATATATATATATATATATATGGGAAGGCTTAAATGAGAACGCTAAATATTGTGAGAACCGTGAAAACGAATGAAAAATCGCGAGAACATCGTAAAAAGCAATTCAAATTCAAATTTTTTTGCACTTATCATTGTTATTTGAAACAATGCTAGAAGTTTAAGACTTAAATAGCAATACTAGTACGGGTAAATAAGGTCAAACAGACACTAGACAATCATTTGGTCAAACGTTCTGAAATCTGAAAAGTAGTGGAAACATACCGAATATGATATTTCAAAATGCCATAATTACATGTCACATTATAGGTCTGCATCCTACATAGCACAACAATTGATACACAAAATACATATAAAAAATTACTGATATTTTTTACCACAAAAAATATATATCTACATGGCGCCCAGAAAAAGAAAAAAAAGCTCATTATATAAGTACAACAACTAACACAAAAAGCTTCAAACTCCACAGATTCACTAAAAACGCCACGCATTGTATAAAACGCTATACAATTCAACAAAAAATGGAACATGTTATTGCATGGGGTTTGAGAGGTCAGAGGGATGTTTCGTCCTAAAGTTCTCTGACAGGAGAAGGGTGAAAGTCAAAACAATAAAGGCCATACTTAGTGTTGATGAATCCGTTCAGAGGGATATTGTAGCCCTTGGGGTCCTAGTGGCCTACGATTGTAACAGGAATCGAATGGCAATAAGAAGATTAGAGATAAAATTTTCAGAAGATGATGATGATGATGATGATGATGTTGACGATTCTGATCTACCAAAAGTTACCAGGTGGATTCTGGATGAACAATAAAGAACGGTGAGGGTGAGCTTTCAACACGGGGAGGATTATTCATTGACAATGGACGAAGTGCTGAACACAGATAAACTACATCTTATTGAACAGCTCTGTGATTTAGCACCTACGAACAATTCTAGATCCAGCGTTGTGAATACATTCAAGTATAGGATGCAACAAAGAAGAGACGAGATTATGACGTTATACGCCAATGAACAAGATGATGATGATGAGTCCGAGGAGAGTGATGAACAAAGTGATGGTTACAACTCTAATGTAATACCATCCACAGAAGACTATTAGTTTTTGTTTGATTTCATCTTATCTGTACTCTTTTAAATTACTAATTGAAGAAACACTAACTAAATGGTCGGAACCGAGATAGTTAGGGGGTTTGAATCCGCATAAAAGGGTTAGCTCTCTCTCGGTTGATTCAGTTGCAACGGAATTTCTTCTCCGGTGGTTCTGCAAAAAAGAACACTGTTAGCCTCGTCAAGGGGAGAAGAGGGTTCTCTCCTTGACCCGACTCCGGCGTGAGAATAAGTATCGGTAACGGAGAAGATAAGTATTTGAGAAGTGAGAGTAATCTGAGTTTATACCTGAACAGTTCTCTTATTTATAACCGGGAGTTTGGGAGGGAAAACCTGTTATTGAAAAGATGACGGAAGATGCTAACGCCGTAGCCGTTATCTTTTCTTCCGTTAAGTTCTTTGATCCTTTGTTAAGTTGTCTCGATCCGATGTGAATGCACACGGATCGTGGTTTGATCTATGGCTGGGGAGTTGCCACGTGGAAAATGATTAAGTGGAGATTACTCTCCAATTGCATGCCTTCGTTGTGATTTCAGAGTTGCTTGTGGTGATGACACGTGTCCAGACGGTTAACCGTCTGGGAGGTGCACGATTTTATTTCTTTCTAGAAGATTACTGCTGTAATCTGGTGTGATACCTTACTGTGTGGACACAGACAAATAAATCCCAAATCTGGGTTAAATAGTATCCAAGTCTGGATATTTAGGCGGAAGTATTGAATAAAGGATTTTAATCCTTTGTTAAATGGGAGAAGGCCCAAGGATTCATGTTTTCCTTTTGGGCGCGTGATTGTGAATCACTGACTTTCCCTTCTTTGTAAGACCGATGCGCGGCCGCGCAAGGTCAAAAGGCTAAAAAGGTTGGTTTGTGGTATGGTCTCAAATCCTTTTTATGAGGTTTTTGGGACCTTACCCCTTCACTAATGAATTTAAAAACGCCATGAACGCCAAGAAATTTACCTTGGTAACATTTGTGAACTGTTGAAATCCACAAAAACACCTAATGAATTTGGGAAGCGCCATAGAGGAAAAGAAATTATAATTACTAAATGATTTACTAAAACACCATAAACGCCAAAATATTTACTATGCATGTGATCTAAAAAATCAATAAAAACGCCATGTATTTGTTGCATCTAACTAAACGCCAAAAAAATGAAGCGGTGTTCTGAGATGGATTGAAAAAAAGAATATAAAAGGACAAAAAAGCCCCTCCGCCCTTCACTATATCGCGTACCACGTGTTGGGCCAGGATCCGTTCTCAACTTTACAGCGTTTTCTCCTGATCCAATACCTATATATATATGTAGGGGACCACTAAAATGAAAACCACCTCCAGTTGTAAGAACAATGAGAACTTTTTGATCCGGGGCGAGTTGGACCAATTTTTTTTTTCATAAATGTAGATGCTTGTATTATAAACACATTTGTAAAAAAAAAAAAAAATTCAAAAAAAAAATGTCGTGTGTGTAGTTTTGAGCACCACAAGTTTGTGTTTACGGGTACCGCATGGTTCTTACAACTGCAGGTGATTTTCATTTTAGCGGACCCCTATGTAGGTATATGTATATGTATATGTATATATATATATATGTGTATATATATGTATATGTATATGTATATGTGTATATATATATATATATATATGTGTATATATATGTATATAGGGAGAAGATCATGCGAGAACTACCTCTTATTGCGAGAACCGCGAGAACCAATGTGAACACAACCAAAAATGCCTAAAAATAGCTAAAAATCACACAATTTTTTTTAATATTTTTTATATAAAAATCGCTACTTTTCGAAGAAAAAAAAATTAAAATTTTTTTTTTTGGCCACTAAAAGTAGCGATTTGAGCATAAAAAATATTAAAAAAATATTTTTTTTAGATTTTTTTTTATTTTTTAGATTTTTTTTAGATTTTTTAGGTTTTTTGGGGGTTTAGTTTTTAGCATTTTAGCTTGGGGGGGGGGGGGGTTAGGGTTTTGGGGGGTGGGGGGTGGGGGAGGGGGGTTAGGTTTTTTATAGGTTTTTTGGGGGTTTTATTTTTTAGCATTTAGCTTCGACGGGGGGGGGGGGGGGGGGTTAGGTTTTTTTTGGCGGGGGGGGGGGGTGGGGGTTAGGTTTTTTTTAGCTATTTTAGGTTGTGTTCACATTGGTTCTCGCGGTTCTCGCAATAAATGGAGTTCTCGCATGAGCCCCTCCCTATATATATATATATATATATGTATATAGGGGAACGCTAAAATGAAAACCACCTCCAGTTGTAAGAACCATGAGAACTACACTGTACGGGGCGAGTTGGACCAATTTTTTCATAAACTTAGATGCGTGTATTATAAACACATCTGTAAAAAAAATTTCAAAAAAAAATGCCGTGTGTGTAGTTTTGAGCACCATAAGTTTGTGTTTACGGGTACCGTAAATTTTATCAAAATTTACGGTACCCGTAAACACAAACTTATGGTGCTCAAAACTACACACACGACATTTTTTTTAATTTTCTTTACAGATGTGTTTATAATACACTCATCTACGTTTACGAAAAATTTTTTTGGTCCAACTCGCCCCGGATCAAAAAGTTCTCAAGGTTCTTACAACTGGAGGTGGTTTTCATTTTAGCGGTCCCCTATGTATATATATATAAATATATATATATATATATATATATATATATATATATACGTATATATTTATATGAAAGGCTTAAATGAGAGCGCTAAATATTGTGAGAACCGTGAAAACGAATGAAAAATCGCGAGAACATCGTAAAAAACAATTCAAATTCAATTTTTTTTTGCACTTATCATTATTATTCGAAACAATGATAGAAGTTTAAGACTTAAATAGAAATACTAGTACGGGTAAATAAGGTCAAACGAACACTAGACAATCATTTGGTCAAACAAATCTGAAATCTGAAAAGTAGTGGAAACATACCGAATATGTAAAGTAACCGCCAAAACCATGTCACGAATAAAAGGCAAATCAATCGCCAGGTGTTTAGTGAACTAATGAAACATCGAGTTGACTGCAAGATATTTGATGAAGCTGTCGTGGGCTAATAAAAAATACAAGTATTTTTAAGACTTTAATAGCAATACTAGTACCAGTAAATAAGGTCGTCTCCACAGGGAATATGTGGTAGTGTTTAGCTATATTATCTAATTAATTAACTATGAAAAGAGTTATGTAACACCCCAAATTTCGTATGTCATATTATAAAAATTATAATCGCTATATTTTGAAGAAAAAGAAATGGTAAATATAAATTTTTTACCATTTATAAAGTTTTATAAGTTTTAGTAAATCTAGATTTTATGTATACATGAAAGTTAACTAAGTTAGTATGTAAATGTGAGGAAAGTGGCATGTTCTAAAAGAATGACGGGGTGGAAATGAAAATTGTGGAATTAAAACACTTAATAAAAATTTTGGTCAGTAAGTGAATGGGGGTGTGTGTGCGCGATCGAGAGAAAGGGGCAGGGGAAACCCTTCATCCAAAAATCTTGCAAATTGACCAAATTGAGAAGGTTTAGGGCTGAATTCTAAATGCATGAGTTAGGAATGTTCATCCCCTATGTGAATTTGATATCAAGTAAGTTTAATTTTATGTTTTTGGTAAAGTTTGATAAAGTGGGTTGTGGAAGTTGTAATTATGTATCGAATTAAACATGTTTGCTAGATGATATGAACAACTAGGAATGTAAATTATGCTTGAATTTGTTATGTTGATGAACTTGGGGTAAAAACCCACTTGAATGTCATAAAATGATCAAAGAATTGTGAAACCCTATTGGCTAATTAGTATGATGTTGATGATTGAAGCAATATGTTGATGAAATTTTTATGAGTAATTGATTTAGAACTATATGTTCATAGTTAGGATGGTAAATTGTGGAATTAGGGATGTTTATGTTAATCAATGAATGAATTATGGAAATTGTACATAAGATGCTTGTACATTATGCTAAACTAACGATACGCACACAACGTGTTCAATGAAAAGCCTAAGTTGGTTTATTTATGGTTTTATATGAATACTTGATAAGTTGATGTAACACGTTTATGGTAAAGACATATGTGATTAGTAGACATCATAATGTACCGTAAAGAATATGAAAGCAATAAAAGCTAAGTATATGAAATTATGATGTATATGAACAAAGAAAGAAGAAGGAACAAGTCTATCCAAGGCACAAGGAACGCAAGACCACAGTAAGTTCATATGAACTTCATTTTCTCTACATGTAGACTTACGAATGTTAGTTTGGGTAATTAAATCCTAGTGTAGAATTTTTACGTTTGTTCATGGTAGAGTTGTGTTATGTTGAGTATTGGTAATGGATAGGAAGTGTATTAGCAATGGATGCGTTTTAAGCCGCTTCAAGTGGGTCGAAATATTAAAAGGAATGATAATGTAATGGTTTAAGTAAAGACTTGTAGATAACGAGTCGGAATGAGGAAAGTGCGTCGAAAGTGGATGGTATGAATTGATCCGTTATGAATGGGTCGAAAGACTTACATGTTGAATGTATTCGAAAGGTAAGAATAAATGAGCATGAAGAAATTTCATGCTAGAACGAAAAAAATGATTTTAATAAGGATATTGATAAAATGTTTTATTTCGTTAATAGGTCAAATTAGAATAAGCAAATGATACCCATTAAATTTGTTTTGAGATTTGAACTAATGAATGTTTGCGTTATGTATGTTATGTAAATCCCGCTCTTGACGATGTGAGCTCGGACCGAACACACTACATCTCCCTTTATGCGCTTCCGATTAAAGTCGTCTTTTGTAAATAGGTCAAAATGTTTACATAATGTAAATGTTAAACTTATGTCTAGGATGTTTCGTAAGTAAGTTATGATTTTAAATCTTATTTTGGTAGTTCGGACAAAACATTTGTGATGGAATCTTGTATGGTTATTACTTTTATGTCTTTTGGAACGTGTCGTAGAATTTAGTTTGAATGATGGTTGTTAAAAACAGGGAATCGTTTATCGTACGAACGGGTCATGCCCAGTTTTTGTTAAAATTAGTATGTCATTATTATTATTTTCGAATGTGAAATAAGGGCGTTACAAGTTGGGATCAGAGCCGAGGTTTGAGGGATTCAAGTATTAGAGTTAAAATGCTTGAACTCAAACCGAAAGCTCGTATGAAGGTGTGTTCGTTCCGAAGCGCTATGCAAGTAAGTAAATTTTAAATTTTGATTATGCTTATAGTTAGAAACGGGAAGGGGGTTATAGTTAACTCACTGGAATAACCTGGGTTATAAAATTACGGGATGTTAAGGGGGGTTTCGGAACGTCACGGAACCTTTTCGGGTCATATCGGGGCTCGGGAATGAAGCATGTGGGTAAAAATAAGAGAAATCAGCGTTTGCAAGTCAGAAGACCCGTCGGCGATGGCCCCCTATGGTGTCAGCGACGCACTTGGGTGTCCCGACGACCTAATCTCCTGTCTACGCACAATTTCCAGCGACACAACAATCTGGGGTGCGTCAGCAATGCGGTCCAGTGCCATCGGCGACGCCCCTTCCCGGTTCATTTTGCTGATTTGTTTTGTTTGTTATTCCGTGGCCTCCAATTCAGTTCCGGACCTTCGTTAAACTTAGAAAAAGCCCAAAATATTAATGAAACCATGAATATAAGTTGATTAACACGAAGGCTATTAGTTAAAGAACGAAGGATTAAGAAGTAAGTGTAAAAATGAATGTATGTTTTGATTAACATGTGTAGAATGTTCGTAATGAAGGATAATATGGTTTTATGATCTACGGAAATGAATTATTGAAAGCAAATAATGCATGAATGATAAAGAAATGAATGATACGGTATATAATAAAAGTATGTAATTGTAGATGGCGGACGCAGTGAATGTAACTGATGATGATAATGATATTACCAGTAACGATGGTAAAGATGATGCCCTATGATAAATGGTATGCGGTGTGGTCATGAAATGACCGTTAACACCGAGAATGATGAATGGTATGCGGTGTGGTCACGAAGTGACCGTTAACACCGAGAATGATGAATGGTATACGGTGTGGTCACGAAGTGACCGTTAACACCAAGGATGATGAATAGTATGCGGTGTGGGTACGAAGTAGCCATTAACACCGAGGATGATGAAAGGAATGCGGTATGGTCACTAAGTGGCTATTAACACTCGGAATTATGAAATAAAGGCATGATAACCATAATTAAAAGGACAAAGGTCAATAAGACGTAAGCATGATGGCATGAAGTAACATATAACGAAGTGAAAACTATATAAAATTAACGAATGTGTAATAAGTAAGAAAATGTAAGTCATTGAAATATGTTAGGCATATTAACATATTTCCTAAACTATGTTGTAGAATATTTCTTAAGGCAAATCCAATAGTTTTGTTAAGTTTCTGAAAATGCAACCTATGATAATTAGGATCCTCTAAATGTCAACCGGGTCATGTCGAAATGTTTCGAAGTAAGAACGTGTATGATTGGAAGGTTGTGAATGAAGTTCTAGTTGGGTTTATCAACCCTATAATGAGAGATATGTGGTGTGGTCATAAAGGACCGTTAACACCTAGCATGAAAGAAAGGAAAGTATAAAAATTTAAAATGTTAGAATGAAATGAACATGAAAGGATGATAGAATTTCGAGTATAGTATGGTCCTAAGGATGAAAATTTTGTCAAACAAAAAGTAAATGTTATTAGAATTAAAATTTTCAAGGAAGATATTTATGTGGTAAGCATGGATAGAGCCTTAAGAAAGGGTTGTAGACGGATGAAAGTTAGAGTCGTTGGGTGGGAAGGAAAGTATGAAAGCAAATGAGGAGATGCTTTTTCTCCACCTAACTAAAGATAAGTATAAACATAACACGTAAGTGGCATAGATAGCTTGGTTGGTCAAGCATAATGTACGACTAAAAGAACACATACACACACACACATATATATATATAAGTGATGCGTATGTGAACGTATGTGAGATATGTTGCCGCTGGTTGTGGGAATATGAGTAGGGATATGTTGATAGTTAGTTGTCGTAGACCTAAACTGGATATACGAGTAAGAGTAAAACATATGACAAATGTGGTAACATGTGATGGTGTAAGTAAATATATATATATACATACAAAGATGTTGAGGTAATAAGATTTTGTGTCCAGACACAAGGATGAGCTACGAAAACAACTGGACAATTTGGAAAATAATGGAAAGGTTGGAAAGTTTGCGGTCAAGGCTTGTCTTCGACACACCGCAAAATGAAGGTAACACTTTGTAACGACTCTCATCAAAGGTCATAATTACTAAAGTAATTTGACCAATAGGAAACCCTAATTGAGACACCCAAGTGATTCTACGCAAACCCTAAGATTTTCATAATTTTCAGAATCAGGATTAGGGCCCCTAAAACTCAGGGGGGGTTAAACCCTATTGACGATTATCCACTTAAAGCGTGGGCAGAAAGGAATTTACAAAAACTGTCGACTCAGCTGAGCTAGTCCCACACGTGGCAACCCTATGCATGAAAATAGTTCTCACGCGGGCCGCCTCAAGTTAGCTTAATTCTCACGCGGGCCGCCTAAGGGTCAAAATTCACCTATAAATACAGGAGCTTGGGACTTGATTCTGGGAGTTGAAACGACGTTAGAATTCCAATTCTACGCAGAGTTATGCTCTGTTTACTCCAATTAACACACACAGGCACTAAATCGACGCCGCAATCAGGGTATTAGCACAATCGCTATTACGATTCATTGTCCGATCGATCAATGTACTCAATGGATGTTTAAGTGCTGCCCACATTAGGGTGAGGCTTTGTCATTAATCGTTAATTCGATGGATGTTTAAGCATAGCACTTTGTCATTCGTTGTGATGGTTGATCTCGTGAGTTATCGTAAATGCTGGATTGATTACTAACCCCGAATTGTGTGCTTGTTATTGAATTTAGGATAAAAGGCTAAATCAGTAGGCCAAACTCTGCCCGTATAAATTTACAATGTGAGTCATTCTCTTTTTCTCACAGTTTGTGAGTCATTCTCTTTTTCTCACAGTTTGTGAGTCATTCTCTTTTTATCAAATTATTTTACAATACCTCAAATTATTTTCAAGGTTATAATTACAGGGACTAAGTCGTGGATATCTTGAATTACTGGTTAGTGGGGTATTGTGCACATTACTAATTTCTCCCAATTAGGTTCATTGACCTACTCGGGATAATCACTGTCAGGTTCATTGACCTACAGGGATAATCATCACTATTTAGGTTCATTGATCTAAATAGTGGTATGACCATCGTCACCATTGTGACATGTCACCATTGTGACAGAATGCCAGATAAAAATAAGATAGAAGCCATTGTAATCGCTCTTATGCTGTAATTGATAACTATGCATCATTATGCAAAATAGAATGATTCACTCAGTATTTCCCGCTGACAAAACTTTTTTCAAACATGTTTCAGGTGACCTGTTATGAATCAGGAAAAGTGCCATATAGCACTACAAGCTCAAGGAAGTGGCTCAGTATAAAATAAAAGAAACATGTTTTGTAAAAATAAAAGATTTCTTTGTGAAATCAAATTATTGTAAATTACCGGGTTTTATCCCGCGTTGTGAAATAAAATAATCGGGAAATATTTACATTTTAAAAGATCCTGATGAAAACTTCCGCTGTCAAACTCAATTAATTAAATACCGCAGTATTTCTGTCCCGCGGCTCCTGAAACGGGTCAAACCGGGTCGGGGGCCGTGACAGAAAAAGGTGGTATCAGAGCCACTTATCGAGCCACTGATTTAAGCCAATTAAGTATTTAGAAAATACTTAATTTTTATTAATTGCTATTTTGTGATTATATGTTTTAATTATCTGGCTAATTGTATACAATATGGGCAGATTTTTATATGCTAACCAATGTAGCAATTAATACAAATTTTTACATAATTTGACCAAAGTTTTGCACCTTTATTTTATACAGTCTAGAAACCTTATTCAGTAAATAAATTTACAAATAAAACCTAGTATGTTTTCATATTCGGTTGTTTCATACTTACTCAATATGAAATAATATTTAAAAGTTTTCTATGAAATTTGATATAGTTTTTAAACTTAGTAATTGTGTGTATCTTGCATAAACAGCATGAGTGATCTGTCGGAAGCCCTTCAGAATTTAAATCTCTATCCAGTAAGAATCGAAGTTTCCAGAGATTTCAATAGGTATATTCCAGACATAGAAGAATCTATAGAATTCAACGCTTTACCTTTTGAGAAACCTAAGGCTAAGAAAATGGAAATTGGGGAAAGTTCTAGGCCAATTGAGGGATTACCATCTCAAGAAGAACTAGATTTTATAATGGCAACCGATGATACTAATGAGCCTGTTAATGAAAATGATTTTATTCATTCTCTTGAAACACAACTACCAATGAATTTAGAACCAGCTATTACAAACCTTTCAATCCACTCGCAAATAGACGAATGGGTGACTAATGAAATACTGTTACAAAACCATCCCTATAGGCTTTTTCCTAAGTTCAAACCAGAACCTTTATCAAATTCACCAATAAGTAACGAGAATATGGCTAAACTCCATCATTTTGACGAAATGGATGCTGGGAATAGGATCCAAGAGATTTTGGGGCAGATCTCCTGGAAATACGATGAGAAGGAACGCCGTTACTAGAATATCACCTGGCAAAGGATAGTGGATTATGAAACTATGATTGTGTAATAATAATAGTAAAATCGGTATGTGTAAAATAAATAATAAAACGGGTGTATATAGAAGCAAGATATAAGGAAATTTTAGAAAGTTACAAATTTTGTTTGCATATTCGTTTATGTGATTATGTGCAATTAAATTATGACATTGGATTATTTCCTTTATACTAATTATGTATATATAAATTAGATATCAGATGGAAAACGCTAATAATGAACCAGTTAATGAGGTTAATCAATCTGAGCAACAACCGGGGGATCAATATGTGACTAGGCAAGATATAGAAAATATAGTTGCTCAAGGGATAGCCAACACTATTCCAGGAATAGTTGCTCAAGGGATAGCCAATGCTATTCCATCAATCATTGCTGCTGTTAAAAATCCAATTGAACCACAACAAATTGTTCCGAGTAAACGTATTTCTGAAGATAACTTCAGTAATAGCGTAAATGGAGGCGGTAATCATGTTAATCATGATAATGAACCACGGCAAGCTCCGCTCCCTAAGAAAAGGAAAGTTGCAATGCCTGGTTGCACTTACAAAGAATTTCTTGCTTGTAAACCCATTGAGTTTGCAGGCAATGAAGGAGCGACTGCGGCACTACATTGGTTAGAGAAAACCGAGGCAGTAATTGCCATAAGTAAATGTGCTCAGGATGATCAGGTCATGTACGCGTCAAATCTTTTCAAAGAAGGAGCACTAGAATGGTGGAACACGGTGTTAAAAGCAAAAGGAAGAAGGATGGCGTATGCTATGAACTGGGAAGAATTTAAGAGTCTTGTAGAAAGAAAATTCTGTCCCGAGTATGAAAAGGAACAAATGACAAATAAGTTTCTAACCCATCGAATGGTGGATGTAGATTGTCGAGGATATACTACGACATTCTTTGAATATGCTCGAGCGGTACCAACCCTGGCTTCGCCAGAACCGGTACTTATTTCTCGTTATATTTGGGGATTGATTTCCGAAATCCGTAATATTGTCAAGGCTGCGAAACCTCGCACGATTGATGATGCGGTGGAATTAGCCAATACTCTGACTGACGAACTAATACGGACAAGAGAAGAGAATAGAAGGAAGGAAGTAGCCCAAAAGATTACCCAAGAATTCCGTTCAGGTAACCATAATAATTTTAAGAAAGGAGGGAATGGGCAATCTTCTACTAGCCCATTTTGCAATTTCTGCAAAAGGAAGCATTTTGGAAGATGCAAAGGATATTGCAATTTTTGCAAAATTCCGGGGCATCAAGAAGAAGAATGCAGGAGGAAGAAATTTTCAGTTTGCTACAACTGTGGAGAAACTGGACATCTTAGGCCAAATTGTCCAAAACTGAATAAACCATTTGACAATAAAGCCAAACCGGCAGAAGGAGCAAAAAGGAATACGAGAGCCTTTCAGCTGACTACTCAAGAAGCCGAGATGATTCCAGATGTGATAGCCGGTATGTACTTAGCTTACAACGTTTACACAAAAGTATTATTTGACTCTGGTGCAAACCAAAGTTTTATAAATACTTTACTCTGCCAAACTTTTAACTTACCGTTAACAAGCATTAGATAAATTTCTACAGTAGAAATGGCAGATGGGAATTTAGTTCATCAAAACGTAGAAATAGAACTTTTAAGTCATAAATTTTCTACAACCCTATTATCTATGAAATTAGTTGAAATCAAGATTGTGCTAAGAATGGGTTGATTAGTAAAACAACTATGCTCGAATTCTTTGTGATAAGAATTCCATAGAAATTCAGGCAACTACTGGAGAAGTAATAATGATTACAGGAGATAAAACCCTGTAAACCATAAAGTTCATAATCAATAATGGAAGTTGCTAATTATGAACAAAAGCAAGGAATAGTATACATGATTTCAATAATCATCAATACTAAAGATAAAGAAATTAAGGAAATTTCTGTAATTCCAGAATACTCAGATGTATTTCCAGAAGATTTACCTGGATTACCACCAGATAGGGATATAGAATTTAGGATTTATCTAATTCCAGGAATTTTACCGATAAGCCAGGGAACCTTATCGGTTAGCACAATATTGGTTGTTAAGAAAAAGTATGGTTCAATAAGAATGTGTATTGCTTATAGAGAATTGAATAAAGTTACAATTAAGAATCGATACCCATTACTTAGAATTAATGATCTATTCGATCAATTCCAGGAAGATAGATAGTTTGCTAAGATCAACTTATGTTCCGGATATTATCAATTAAAAAGTATCAGAGGAAGATGTACCTAAGACTGTTTTCAGAACTAGGTATGGTCATTATTAGTTTACAGTCCTACCCTTCGAATTAAAGAATGCACCTGCAGCATTCATGGACATGATGAATAGGATCTGTAAACCATATTTGGATAAATTGGTAATTGTCTTCAACGACGATATACTTATTTATTCCAAAAATCAGGAAGAACATTTTCAGCACTTGCATGTACTCTTAACTTTGTTAAGAAAAGAGAAGCTTTACGCCAAATTTTCGAAGTGTGAATTTTGGTTACAAGAAATGCAATTCTTAGGACATATGGTGAATCATGAAGGTATTCATTTAGATCCTGATAAGATATTACCAAAATGAAAGGTTCCCTAATCCGCAATGGAAATTAGAAGTTTAGTCGGATACTACAGACGATTTATTAAAGATTTTTTCTAAAATAGTTATACCATTAACTAAGTTAACCTGTAAAATAGCTAAGTTTGAATGAGGATCTTAAAGCATAAATTAATCAAATACTCAGATATTAGCCTTATGAATTAAAGATTTTGAAGTATAAGGTAATGCTTCAAAGTTAGGATTTGAATGCGTGTTAATTGAAAAAGAACGAAGGAACTATACCACTCACGAGTTAGAATTAGGAACCATAATTTTTGCCTTAAGATTTGGAGACACTATCTGTATGGAAGTAAAGGTACTATCTATACGGATCATAAGAATTTAAGATATATATATTGGGGCAAAAAGAATTAAACATGAGGCAAAGAAGATGGATGGAAATTCTAAGTGATTATAACTGTGATATTCAGTATCACGAAGGAAAGGCTAAAGACGGCTAGAGATCGCCAAAAGAATTATACAGATAATAGATAAAAGCTGTTGGAGTTCGAGTTGGAGACAAAATGTAATTGAAAGTATCTCCTTGGAAAGGAGTAAGAAAGGAAAGCTAAGTCCAAGATATGTAGGACCATTTCAGTAATCCAACATATAGGACTAGTTGTTTATCATTTACAACTACCAAGAAAGTTAGTTGGAGTACATGATGTATTTCATATATCCAATCTTAAAGAAATGTTTATCAAACGAATCATTAGTAGTACCTCTTCAAGACATAGAGGTAAACGAAAAGTTAAAAATTTTTAGAGAAACCTCTTCAGATAGAAGACAGAAAAGTGAAGTTTCTCAAGCACAAACGACTAGTGCTAGTTAAAGTAAAGTGGGATTCAAGGAGAGGATCTAAATACACTTGGGAATTAGAATCAGAAATGAAGCGAAAGTATCCTCACTTATTCCCGTAAATCTCGAGGACGAGATTTTTATTAAGGTGGGGAGAATGTAACGACTCTCATCAAAAGTCATAATTACTAAAGTAATTTGACCAATAGGAAACCCTAATTGAGACACCCAAGTGATTCTACGCAAACCCTAAGATTTTCATAATTTTCAGAATCAGGATTAGGGCCCCTAAAACTCAGGGGGGTTAAACCCTATTGACGATTATCCACTTAAAGCGTGGGCAGAAAGGAATTTACGAAAACTGTCGACTCAGCTGAGCTAGTCCCACACGTGGCAACCCTATGCATGAAAATAGTTCTCACGCGGGCCGCCTCAAGTTAGCTTAATTCTCACGCGGGCCGCCTAAGGGTCAAAATTCACCTATAAATACAGGAGCTTGGGACTTGATTCTGGGAGTTGAAACGACGTTAGAATTCCAATTCTACACAGAGTTATGCTCTGTTTACTCCAATTAACACACACAGGCACTAAATCGACGCCGCAATCAGGGTATTAGCACAATCGCTATTACGATTCATTGTCCGATCGATCAATGTACTCAATGGATGTTTAAGTGCTGCCCACATTAGGGTGAGGCTTTGTCATTAATCGTTAATTCGATGGATGTTTAAGCATAGCACTTTGTCATTCGTTGTGATGGTTGATCTCGTGAGTTATCGTAAATGCTGGATTGATTACTAACCCCGAATTGTGTGCTTGTTATTGAATTTAGGATAAAAGGCTAAATCAGTAGGCCAAACTCTGCCCGTATAAATTTACAATGTGAGTCATTCTCTTTTTCTCACAGTTTGTGAGTCATTCTCTTTTTCTCACAGTTTGTGAGTCATTCTCTTTTTCTCACAGTTTGTGAGTCATTCTCTTTTTCTCACAGTTTGTGAGTCATTCTCTTTTTATCAAATTATTTTACAATACCACAAATTATTTTCAAGGTTATAATTACAGGGACTAAGTCGTGGATATCTTGAATTACTGGTTAGTGGGGTATTGTGCACATTACTAATTTCTCCCAATTAGGTTCATTGACCTACTCGGGATAATCACTGTCAGGTTCATTGACCTACAGGGATAATCATCACTAATTAGGTTCATTGATCTAAATAGTGGTATGACCATCGTCACCATTGTGACATGTCACCATTGTGACAGAATACCAGATAAAAATAAGATAGAAGCCATTGTAATCGCTCTTATGCTGTAATTGATAACTATGCATCATTATGCAAAATAGAATGATTCACTCAGTATTTCCCGCTGACAAAACTTTTTTCAAACATGTTTTAGGTGACCTGTTATGAATCAGGAAAAGTGCCATATAGCACTACAAGCTCAAGGAAGTGGCTGAGTATAAAATAAAAGAAACATGTTTTGTAAAAATAAAAGATTTCTTTGTGAAATCAAATTATTGTAAATTACCGGGTTTTATCCCGCGTTGTGAAATAAAATAATCGGGAAATATTTACATTTTAAAAGATCCTGATGAAAACTTCCGCTGTCAAACTCAATTAATTAAATACCGCAGTATTTCTGTCCCACGGCTCCTGAAACGGGTCAAACCGGGTCGGGGGCCGTGACACACTTCTTCCCACGACGGGGGTACCAACCCAAACCCTTTTGCAACTTTCATGGCAGTATTCAAACAAATGACTCCTGATGAAAAGGCTGCGATAATGAAAGAGAAAGGTGATGACAAAGGAGACCACAAGGATGATGGGGGTGAAGGTAGCAACGTACTGGACAAGCCCTACCTACCCAAGGAGCTTGCAGAGGCCTCAAAGTTCACTAGGAGAATTGCCGATGCACCTTTGCCTCCAAAGCTTAAACCACCCCATAACCTGGACTGGTATGACGTAACCAAGGATCCAGAGGACCATCTCCATGCTTTCAGGAGAGCCGGTTAGGTGGGCAGATCGTCCATGCCTACCTGGTGTCACATGTTTGTGCAAACATTAAATGAAGGAGCCCGCCTTTGGTTTGATAGTCTTCCGGCAGGAAGCATAGATAGCTACGAGCATCTATGTGAGAAGTTCTTGAGGAATTTCAACCAATAAAGGAAGGTGGTCAAGAACCCTGACGAGATAATTCATATCCGTCAAAAGAACAACAAACAGGTAGACCAGTACATGGAAAGATTCATCAAGCAGAGCATGAACATAAAGGGAGTCCCCGAGGTAATGAAGATAAGCAGCTTCATTAATGGATTAAAGCATACTCAACTATGTGAGAAGTTGGGAGAAGAGTACCCCGAGACATTTGACGGCCTCATGGACAAGGTCAGGGCCTTCGTTAGGGGAAATGACACCAGCAACAAGGCCAATGAGCTGGACACCGGGTTCCGAAGGGTCAATACCACCCCCCGACTACAAGAAAAAGGTAACCTTTACTCTAAGAGACCTCTTTATGATAAAACCCAACATGACAGGTCTAGACCCACTTTTCCCCTTATAAGCCCGAGGAAGGGGACCAGCCCCTTACTATGAAAGTTTTACCCCTTTGACCAAGACACCAAGTGAGATACTGGCCACTGAAAGAGTCAAAAACTTTTTCCCAAGACCCCCTCCCCTCACGCCTGGACCAAAGGCCTATCCGAATGAATATTGTAAGTTCCATAAAGGATGTGGTCATAAGACAGACAATTGCATGTACTTGAAGAGAGAGATTTAACTGGCAGTTAAAACGGGGAAGCTTTCTCATTTGATAAAAGAAATAAAAGATGGAGGGGACAGGAAGGGGAAGGATACAAAGATGGAAGAGCCAGAAAGGGGTTTTGTGTACATGATTAGAAGAAGAGAGGAATACAGTTCTACCCGGAGTATCAAGGCCAGAGTGCTGGATGGATTGTATGAGAGTCCCTATACTCATGCCCCACCTAGAGAAGCACAAGGTCCAGAGGCTCCCCCTCAACATTTCAGCTAAAAACGGGGCATAGGGTTGCTCGAATACACGTAGACGAGGGGAGTGGGGTAGAAGTGATATATGAACATTGTTTCCTCAGATTTGACAGAGACATAAGGGACATAATGTAGGTAAACTCCATACCCCTAGTGGGCTTTAACAACAGCGTCTCACAACCCTTAGGGAAGATAAGGCTCCCATTCACAGTGGGAGTGGGCGACAAAGTAAGAACTATAGAGCCGGTATTCACTGTGGTCAGAGCACCCTCAAAGTATAATGCCATATTGCGGAAACTGGGAATTGGGGACCTTCAAGAACAAGCTTCAACCCCTCATGGAACCCTAGTATTCCAAACCCCCAGAGGGCTTGCTTGGGTAAAGTCCTCCTACGAGGTAGTATGATCAGTCTTAGAAGTAGGAGCTGGAAAGAAATCCCAGGAGGGAGGGATAGAGGAATGGGTCCTGAATGAAAGATTCCCGGAGCAAGCTGTAGGAGTGGGTGTAGATTTATGTGATAAGTGTAAAAGTGATCTCAAGGAATTACTTCTCTTTGAATTTCAACATGGAGATAAGTGTGGCATCCCCGAAGCTTGACGGAACATCGACTCAACAACCATAGTTGGGTAAAGCCCGTCAAACAAAAGAAACGAAGTACGAGACCGGATAAGAGGAGAGCAACATGTGAGGAAACCAGGAAACTCCTCAGGGCAGGCATTGTGAGGGAGGTCAGGTATCCTACCTGGATCGCAAACCCTGTCGCAGACCCCAACTCCTGCCTCTGGAGGCGGGCGGCTGCGGCCTACTCAGAAATGGTGGTATCGGTGTTTATCATTTATTTGGCAGCGAAATTTCATCAGGACCGTAGTTAGGAAATATTTTATTAGAGTAAAACACCACATTTTTTATAATAATAAATACAATGGATAAACCCAAGTTTCCATTACAAACATGTTTATAGGGATAAACCCTAATTTATTGAAATAAAACTTCTTCTTTATTTAGGTAACTTTTATAGCCACATTTCCAAGCCTTCAGTGCTGTCCAGATGGCTTCTAATTGGCTTTCACATTTTGTTACCTGAAACGTGTTTACAAACATTTTATCAGCAAAAAATACTGGCGAGTGAATCCCAGTTTAATCAAAACAGGTTTTATCAGTTTACAGCATTGAGGGCAATCCAACAATTACATTTGTTTATATCTACTTTAACTACCACCCATGGTACTGTCAATCCTGACTTGTGTAAATGTTACTAGTCACAGTGTAGTAACAAATTTTGTATACAAAACACCAACATACTGACGATAATTGTAGAATACAAATACTTAATCACTGTTAAATATAATTTAGAACAATTGAGGTTTTGTAAAAACACTTTGTGAAAAGAGGAATCACTCACATTGCTATTTTAGATTTTTCCCTGTGACTTCCTGGTTATAATCTAATAAATTAAACAATGCACACGCGTTAGTATAATAACCCAATTAACTTTAGTTATACCCTCCCCGAGACAGAACTCCAACGACTGAGACAGGCAGAGCCTCGACATGCGTTACGGAGCACTAGATCAATCGGGCAGCATATCTAATACGTAACTGGGGGTTATAATACTTACATCGAGGCAGAGCTTCGCTATTTTAGTGGGTGTAATACCCGATATAGTAATTGCTATTCAGAAATTTGAAAGAGAAAGATCGAAATGAACAAATTGGACTGAAGGCCGATGGCCTCTATTTATAGTGTCTGGTCGACACTTTCTGCGCCCCGCAAGAGATACACAAAGGGGCTTCGCGGCCCGTGAGCTAGATTATCTAGGGTTTAGCTTTGTCGAATCAATGGCATAGGTTGGCCACGACAGGGACACGTGGCGGCTCAGGGGTTCGCCTGATGGCCAAGCTGTCGCGACCCGCGACAGAGTTAGCCAAGGGCTTCGCGCCCCGCGAGCGCACTTTATTCAAGTTTTTAATTGACTTTTGTTAATTTTAAGGTATTTCGGGCCTATTTCTTGTATACAGGGTGTATTTTAGGACATATATGGATGTTCTAAATATTTTAGGAGGGTTGTTATATCCTCCCCACCTTATTTTAAATCTTGTCCTCGAGATTCACCGGAACAGGTGTGGATATTTCTTCTGCATCTCTGATTCAAGCTCCCAAGTGTACTCTGGTCCTGTCTTGGAATCCCATTTCACTTTGACTAGAACCAATCTCTTGTGTTTGAGATTCTTATCTTTCTGTCTTCAATCTCTAGAGGCCTCTCTACAAATTAAGCTTCTCATTTACCTCTATATCCTTAAGAGGTACTACTAATGATTCATCTGCTAGGTACTTTTTGAGATTACAAACATGAAACACATCATGTATTCCTGCCATTTCCTCTGCAGTTGTTGCTGATAAGCTACTGGTCCTATTCCTTTGATAATCTCAAAAGGTCCAATATACCTGGGGCTTAGCTTTCCTCTTTTGATGAATATGACTACTCCTTTCCATGGAGAAACTTTAAACAATACCTTATCCCCTACTTGGAATTCCAACGGTTTTCGCCTGTTATCAGCATAACTCTTTTGACGATCGCGTGCTGCTTTTAGTCTATCCTTGACTTGAATAATCTTGTCTATGGTTTCTTGTACTATCTCTGGTCCAGATAGTTGCTTTTATCCAACTTCTACCGAACAGACTGGAGTTCGGCACTTCCGTCCATAAAGTGCTTCAAATGGTGCAGCATTGATACTGGTATGATAGCTGTTATTGTAAGAAAATTTTATTAATGATAGATGATTGTCCCAATTTCCTCCGAAATCAATTACACAAGCTCTAAGCATATCCTCCATTGTCTGAATTGTCCTTTCGCTTTGTCCATCCATTTGGGGATGATAAGCCGTGCTTAGATTTAACTTGGTTCCCATTGCTTTTTGGAAACTAGTCCAAAAATGAGAAGTAAAACAACTATCTCTATCAGAAACAATAGATAAAGGAATTCCATGTAATGAAACTATTTCATTTACATATGACTTGGCTAATTGTTCTATACTGAAAGTTTCCTTCATCGGTAAGAAATGAGCTGACTTGGTTAATCTATCTACAATCACCTAGATTGTATCATTACCTTTTCGTGTTTTGGGTAACTTGGTAACAAAATCCATTGTTATCAATTCCCATTTCCATATTGGCAATTCTAATTGCTGCAATAACGTGTGAACAGGTTAGACACTTGCCAACATAAGCTGCTACATCCTTTTTCATTCCTATCCACCATAAATTCTTTCTTAAGTCTTGATACCTTTTATCACTTCCGGGATGTATCGTATACTTAGACTTATGGGCTTCTTCTAAAATTCGGTGACGTAGATTTCCTCGTTTAGGTATCCAAATTCTTTCCTTATGGAATCTCCAAATTCCATATGTTCCTTGTTCTAATTCCTTAATCATTCCTTTTAATTTTTCAGTATCGTCCTTGATTACTGATTCCTGTACTTCTCCAATTTGATCATTTACATCTATCTGCAGATTTAATTTAAGAGAACACACTCATTTTGGCTTTTCGTGATACTTTCGTCTTAAAGCATCAGCTACTACATTAGCCTTTCCTGTATTATACTGGATATTACAATCATAATCACTAAGAATTTCCATCCAGCGTCTCTGTCTCATATTTAACTCCTTTTGCGCAAAAACATATCTTAAACTCTTATGATCGGTGAAAATTGTAAACTTCCTACGTAAAGGTAATGTCTCCAAATTTTAAGGGCAAAAATTATGGCTCCTAATTCTAGATCATGGGTTGTATATTCTCTTCATGACTCTTAAGTTGTTTAGAGGCATAGGCTATAACCTTTTGACGTTGCTTTAACACACAACCATACCCTAATTTAGAAGCATCACAATAGACTACAAAGTCTTCAGTTCCTTCTGGTAACGCTAGTATGGGTGCGTTGGTTAACCTTTGCTTAAGAATTTTAAAGGCTTCTACTTGTTTTGGTCCCCATTCAAACTTAACAGATTTACAGGTCAATTTTGTAAAGGAATGGCTATTCTAGAAAAATCTTGGATAAACCGTCTATAATAACCAGCCAATCCTAAAAAGCTTCTCACCTCTGTTGGTGATCCAGGGACTTTCCATTTAGTAATTGCCTCGACCTTTGTGGGATCCACATGAATTCGTTCATGATTAACTAAATGTCCAAGGAATTGAACTTCTTCTACCCAAAATTCACACTTCGAGAATTTAGCATAAAGCTTTTCTTTTCTCAATAATGTAAGGAGTGCATGTAGATGTGTTGCATGTTCCTGTTTACTCTTAGAGTAAATGAGAATATCATCTATAAACAATTATGAATTTATCAAGATATGGTTTACATATTCTGTTCATCATGTCCATAAATGCGGCTGGGGCATTGGTTAAACCAAATGGCATGACGGTAAATTCATAATGGCCATACCTTGTTCTAAAGGCAGTTTTAGGAAAGTCCTCTTCCTGTACCTTCAATTGATGATATCCTGAGCGTAAATCGATTTTAGAAAAGAATCGAGCTCCTTGCAACTGATCAAATAAATCATCGATTCTCGGTAGTGGGTACCGATTTTTAATCGTGACTTTATTCAATTCACGGTAATCAATGCACATACGCATTGATCCATCCTTCTTCTTGACAAACAAAATTGGTGCTCCCCACGGTGATGAGCTAGGCTGTATGAATCCTTTCTCCAGAAGTTCATATAACTGTTTCTTCAATTCTTGCATCTCTGCGGGTGCCAAACGGTAAGGTGCTTTGGCAATCGGTGCTGTTCCTAGTAGCAGCTGAATTCTGAATTCGACTTCCCTATCCGGTGGTAGTCTAGGTAATTCTTCTGGGAACACATCGGAGAATTGAGACACCACGGGAATATCTTTCAATTCCTTTCCTTTAGTGTTAATGATTATGGAAATCATATACACTAGTGACCCTTTTCTTGCATAACTTGCTGTTTTCATCACATAGATGAATTTCGTGGATTGAGATGGTTTATCTCCTTTAATTGTGATCTTTTCACCTTTTGGTGAATTTACTTGTATTGACTTTTGATCACATAGAATACTGGCTTTATTAGCTATTAACCAATCCATTCCTAACACAATATCAAATTCTTCCAGATTTAATTGGGTAAAGATTTGCAACAAAATCCTGCAAGATTTCAGTGATCTTAATGGATTCTCAATTTGCCGTTTCTACTAGGCATTATTATGGGAGTTTAGTTAATGATTGATTGAGAAGTTTGCAAAACCAAGTATTAATAAAAAATTTGTTTGCACCAGAGTCAAATAATACTTTAGCAAAAACATCATTAACTAAAAACGTACCGGCAATCACATCCAGAATCGTCTTGGCTTCTTTTGCAGTCAGAACAAATGCTCTAGCATTCTTGGTAGTCTTGTTGTTCATGGCTGGAGCTAGTTTCGGACAGTTCGGCTTAATATGCCCATTTTCTCCACAATTGAAGCATACTCCATTACTGGGTTTCTTCCTGCAGTCTTCTTCCTTGTGTCCTGGTATCCTGCAGAAATTGCAGTATGTAGGACATCTCCCAGAATGCTTCTTCTTGCAGGTCTTACAGTAAGGTTTAAAGGTAGAACCTATATTTTTCCCATGGTTGGAATTACCGTAGCGAAATTCCTGGGTAAGCCTTTGAGCTAGGTTCTTCCTTTGGTTTTCTTCTTGGGTACGCACTAGTTCATCAGTCAAGGTATTGGCTAGTTTTACAGCTTCTTCTATAGTTTGTGGTCTAGCTGCCTTGACTACATGTCTAATCTTGCTGATTAATCCCTAGATGTAACGGGAGATTAATACTGGTTCTGGTGATGCTAGGGTTGGCACTATTCTAGCATATTCAAAGAATACGGGTGTAACCCTTACAGTCTATTCCAGTCATTCAATGGTTTAAGAACTTCAGCTATCTGTTCCTTTTCATTGCGAGGACAAAATTTCCTTTCAACCATGTTCTTAAACTCAGTCCATTCCATATTATAGACTCTATCACTTCCTCTAGACTGAAGAATAGTGTTCCACCATTCTAAAGCTACATTCTTAAAAAGATTGGAAACAAACATGATTTTATCTTCCACTACGCACTTGCTTATTTTTAAGACTGCTTCAGTCTTTTCTATCCATCGTAGAGCTGCAATGGCTCCTTCATTGCCAGAGAATTCCATTGGTTTACAAGACCAGAATTCTTTGTAAGAACAACCATAAGACATGGTTCTTCTTCTTTTTGGACTAGGCAATTGAAGTGAAGGTCCATTGTTTATGTTGTGAGTGGGTTCAGTAGGTGGTCGTTTACTTCCACTATTACTTTTATTATTTTCTGCTTCCTTAACCGTTTTGATAATATATGGCATAGCGTCTATAATCCCTTGTGCTACTATGCGTTGGATGGCACTGTTATCCACTTGGTTCCCATTATTATCATTATTCGGGTTTTCCTGATTCACTTGGTTGTCCATCTGAATTATAAACATTTACCCAATATTAATATCACAGAACAATGTTTAATGCAAACAATCACACAACAAACACATTGATCAAAATCGTCGTACATTGCGACATTTACTCTATTTCATATATCTATATATTACAAGCTGCAACTGGAAATTGAAATACAATACTAACTATGCATCAGTAGGTAGTGTACTATCTATTATATTTTTTTTCAAACTACTCTCACACACACACATATATATATATATATATATATATATAGAGTTAAATGCCATTTTAGTCCCTGTGGTTTGGGTCATTTTGCCAGTTTAGTCCAAATGTTTCATTTTTAACCTGTGGGTCCAAAAAGGTTTCACTGTTGCCATTTTAGTCCACTGGGTTAACTTCATCCATTATTTCTGTTAATGAGAAGGGCGGTTCGGTCATTTTGTATGGCCGAATTGCCTTTCTAGTTAACAGAATTACATATAAAATGACCGAATTGCCCTTCTGGTTAACAGAAAAAATGGATGAAGTTAACCTAGTGGACTAAAATTGCAACGGTGAAACCTTTTTGGACCCACAGGTTAAAAATGAAACCTTTGGACTAAACTGGCAAAATGACTAAAACCATAGGGACTAAAATGGCACTTAACTCATATATATATATTATTACTACTAGTGGGGGTTCATCCAATACTGCATGTTGCGCTCGTCATACGTCCAAACGAGCTTCTCCCCTATTTGCCTGATCCTTTCACTTTCATCTAATAACTCCTCACCAAAGGTATGGAGTTCCTGCACATTTTCGGTACTCATGGGTGGTGCTGGTGCTGGTGCTGGTGCTGGTGCTGGTGCTGGTGCTGGTGCTGGTGCTGGTATCGGTTCAGGGAATTGGGGCATCGGTTCTTCGTACGGGTATGGGTTCTCTAAGATATCCCGAATATACTGGTCATTATCCCAATATAGATCTAGAGGGTCAAGGTTTGGGTATGGTGCTACAGGTTTTTGTATAGGTTCCTCCAGTGGATAGAGTTCTCGGTAATCCCTATACTCATCATTCCACGGATCATAATCTAGGGGATGGGGTGTTGGGACTCTAGGGACTTCGTTTGGGTCGAAGGCAGGTATTGGAATCTGGTATACTGGGTTAGGTTCAATTTCCATGGGTTGAGTTGGAAACAACAGTAGTGGCTGTGGTGCAATGATTTGTTCTAAGTTTGGGCCTGCAGTTGTGGTAGCTAGTATGTGGAAATTGGCCAATTGTCTATTGATTATTTCCTGGGTTTGGGCGTTCATTTCTCTATTCGCGGCTGCTAAAGCCCGTTGCTGCTGTAATTTCCTCATTCTTTTCCTACGCTCTTGTGCTCCCCGACTGAACCATCCTCTCTTTTTGGTAGGGAATGGTTCTTCGGACTCTGCCTTAAATATGAAAATCCCATCTTCTATGTCAGCTGAGTACCCTGAGGGGGTAGGCTGGGAAGAAGTTCCTTCATCCTTAGGAGAACTAAACAGTTTACGATAAGCGTCCAATGGTCCTTGATCACTAATACTGTAAACTAACAAATTGTTAAATAACACAAAACAATAATATACGCAAGTAATCCCGTAGATTATTTTCTAACATAACATATAAAATTTTGATGTCAGCAGAACACTTCTGTGGCTGAATCAGTGGCTGTAGCTCTGATACCACCTTCTGTCGCAAGCCCTCCCGAGGTAGGGGTCGGGGGTTGCGACAAACCTAGTCATTGTAAGCAAAAAAGATGGGGGGGGGGGTGGAGAATGTGTATGGATTACAAGGACCTGAACAAAGCAACGATGGTGGGTTTTAGTGGTGGTGGGTGGTGTGGTGGTGACGGTGGAGGCGCAACGATGGTGTGGTGGTGACGGTGGATGTGTAGTGATGGTATGGTGGTGACGGTGGAAGTGTAGTGGTGGGGGATGGATGTGGTTCAGAGAGAGAGAAAAAGAGATGCGAGGAAGATGCAGGTTTTAAGAGAGAGAGAGAGAGAGAGATTGTGTTGTGTGTATGGGTGGATAATATAATAGTATAATATAATAATAATAAATTAGTTTTTTTATATTATTTAACTATAGGGGTTATTTGGTCATTTAACAATAGTTAACAAAAAATTCTAATGGTGTAAAAAATTTGGATTCAAAAGGTTATAAAATGTGTGTTTAGGTAATCAGAGTGTTAAACTTGTTAATTTTGGACTCAAGTGATTAAAATTACTAAAACACAGAAACTCAAAAAGTAATTTACTATATAATCTAATACTAACTTAGATCATTTTCTCTAATAATTAAAACCTAGCAAATAACTCGAAGTTTCAAATAATTAATTAAATACTAATTAATTAAATTTGCCGCTTTGACCCCTTCAACTTTCTATCAACTTCGTTAAGGATTAAAACATTCAATCTCTCCCTTAATCCTAAAATCCTACCATGCTTCTCTTGCTCGTTAACCCGATCAAACAACACGGGGTTTGTTCGTTCTTGGTTCTTGATCGTTCATCATACTTTCATGCTTTCACACTTTCTTTTCTTCTTTCTTTCTATCTTCAAGACCGCCTTCTTCCTTCAAGAACTGGCTTTTGACTGCCTTCTTGCTTAAAGATCTAGCTCTTGATTGCCTTTTGTCTTCTTTTAACAAGCAAATTCTTGATTACCTATTACCTTCTTTCAAGAAACGAACTTGACAACCTTCTTTCCAATAAACATTTTTGTTTACCTTCTTTACCTACTTAACCTTCTTTAGTTCGTCATGTAAACGTTCTTGATAACATACTCAGCTAACACCACACAAAAATCACCTTTTTTCCAAGATCGCCTGAGACCATCTACTGCCTCAATTTTTCTTTCAGCTGACTCTTACCACTATCAGCCTTGTGATCGCAATACCTTCTTAAATCGAAACTACTTGCCTTAGTTACTTTCTCGGTCAAACCACGCCTGTGCGAAGTCACAGTATATTATATTTTGTTAGGTCTGAAAAGGGTTTATATGTAGAAGCTAGGAATTTATTGAATATCGAATAGATATCAATAGCTCTCAAAAGCGTATATGCAAAACTGCTACTTACTTGTTATTTTAGACATGTAGGGTTATCTTAATCCTCTACTGTTACAAGTTTGAGATAGACAACAGTCAAATTTGGATGGCTTTGTGTGAGCACTAGTCTTTAGGCCCAGACATGCTTATAGATAGTAACATTACCGAATTTGGTCATTTTTTTCGGCTGTTCTTAATTTCTTCTCTTTTGAAAATCGGGCTTTTGTTAATTGTTTGAAAATTGGGTTTTGTTAATTGCACTTAAATGTATTATTCAAATGTGAAAAAGATAATTTTTTGTTTACATGTTGTGGCTAAAAAAAGTTACCGAAGAATCAGTGTTTCTTTTTGAGTGGGGGCAAATATGGATATATAAGATCAATTAATATCGACATGAGGGGTTAGATTGTAAGCTAATCACTCTGGCTACTTGTAATGAAAAGTTGTTTCTCCGATCTATCAGTATGTTTCTGGCTGCTTGCTTCTGCTATAGTCAACTCACAGCTGACGCTGCTAGCGTTGAGATTTCAGTTTGGGATCTTTTGATATGCATAGTTCTATGGAGAGGAGATACCGATAGAGCACACCACTATTAAGACACAAATTACTCACTTGATTATCAGAATGAAAGGAAGCAATAAAAGTATAAGAACAATGGAAGCAAACGAATGAGTTAAACCCCTTATGGGCATCATGAATAGCAAAGAAAGAAGGATGAAATGCAACACCATAAAATGAACGATTTACACTCAATGTCGTTTTTACATTAAAACTTAATGACTAAATAATGTTAAAGCTCGCCCTAAAGGGCTACATGTCCCCCTATATAAGATCGAGCTTGTTCAGGCTTGGTAGATACAAGTCTCTACCTTCATCTGCCACAACAATGGGTAACCTAGTATGCTTACTCATGCTATCGAAGGTGCTTGAGCTTACAATGCTTATACTTCAACCATTTGTATATTCATCATCGTTTGTTAGTCCTTTTAACAAATACTCACCTTCATTTTCGTTGGGACTACTTTCCACCCATGGATGTTTTTGAATCATTGATGCCAATATTCCTTGGAGCTCGATTGCTACTTCCTTCATGGTAGGCCTTTCGTCGCCTTTAACGCGTAAGCATCTTTCAGCCAGTCTTGAGACTTGTATAATCTTGCTAGGAACATCGTTTAGCTGCAAGTGTTCATCAAGAACCTGGAGGAGTCTCCCCTCTTTTAAAGAATATATAAAATATATAGCTAGGTTCCTCTCTGCCTCCTGCCTATCAAAGCTAAGAGCCTTTTTTCCAGTTAAAAGCTCCACTAGTACCACCCCAAAACTATAAACATCGCTTTTATCCGTGAGTTGGTTTGTCTGCAAATACTCTGGATCTAAGTAGCCTAGTGTTCCTTGCACTATAGTGGCCAATTCAATCTGGTCAATAGGAATTAGCTTAGATGCTCCAAAATCAGCCACTTTTGCTACATAATTTTCATCCAAAAGTATATTCATTGGCTTGACATCTCGATGGATGATTGGAACAGACGCTGAAGAGTGCAAGTATGAAAGTGCTTCGGCTGTCTCCGTCGCTATTCTGAGTCGGATGTCCCATGTAAAAGCTGACGACTTGCCTTTGACGTTGTGGATGTGATCAGAGAGTGTGCCATTCGGAATGAACTCGTACACCAATAAAGGGACTTCTGTTTCTAGGCAACATCCAATCAGCTTCACCACATTTCTATGATTAATTTGGGAAAGGATAAGAACTTCATTGATAAATTGCTCTATCTGGGTTTCAGTTTGATCTGGTAGCTTGGACTTCTTTATGGCAACAATTCTGTTATCGGAAAGAACTCCTTTATAAACAGTACCATAGGTTCCCATTGGTTGCTTTCTTTAGCTCATCAATCATGAAGACTCTTGCTTGATCACGAGAACCCCTATCTCCAGAAATTCACTGCTGCAACATTATTCCACCATTTTGTTTAAAAAATTTCTCTCTCAGCATCATCAGCTTTCGCTTCTGGAATATCAAGTACAACCAGGTGACAAAAATAAGGAGAATTATAGCAGAAACTGAGATACCTGCAACAACACAAACTAAATTATAATACCATTTCATGCTGATTTGATTTCTCAGGTAGTGTAAGATATGAACTGAAAAAATATTGGATCATTACGTACCTAGTGAAATCATAATCTCCTTCACAACCTAAAGTGCAAGGGTTAATTAGTATATAGTTAATAGTTAAGAATTAGATTAGAATTAGATTAGTGATAGAAGTATGGGGACTAAAGGTGACAACACTACAAAAAAAAGCCATTTAGTGGCACACACTTATAATGGCATTTAGTTTTTGTGCCGCTAATTTAGGTTTTAGTGGCACTTTACGTATGTTATATTTGCTTAGTACACACTTTTAGAGACATATAGATTTTATGCCACTAAATTAGGTTTCTAATGACACTTTACTTGTGCCACTAAAACTTTTTCTATTATTTCCCTCTTTCCCTCCTTCAGTTCCTCTTATAAAATTTCCCAATCGATCATTTCCCTCCCCTAAAATTTCAATTCCCTCCCACTTAAGAATTCCAATTCCCTCCCAAAATCAAATCCCCCTAAATATTCTCTCACAACAGTTCAAATTCCCTCCCATTTCTCTTCCTGCCGAAACCCTAGTTATTTTCCCTCTCTGACGATTTCTTATCGGCCTTTATGGATAGGATCGTGAAAAAGATACAGCAACAGCCGAACTCCAATGGGTTGAAATGGTTGATGGACATCCTTTTTGGGTTCGATTCGGCTATACAGAAAAACGAAATGAATGATGCCAGCGGAATAAGGGTAATGACTAAATGAAAGCCATGCGTCGTGGTGTGATAAATCGCTCATTGGCTGCTGAAGTAAACCCCTGATTGAGGTTAGGGCTTTGTTTTCTCTATTGGAATTGCATTTTCTTGTTTATTTTCTTAATTAGTGAATGCACTATGAAATTGAGCTTCACTTGAATTGTTAATTTCGTTTTTCAAATGTGTATTTTGACCTGCCCTATATATGCATTGCTCGTTTTCCCTTACAGTTCCTGCTATATCAGTAAAATGATATGATTATCTATATCTTATCTAGTGAAAGAAATTATAATTATCATGTAATTTTAATATTAGAAGTTGATTGCTGAATAGGGTCAGAAAATCAACATATGCCTAGTGGCCCTAGACCATATTTCATATCAACTTTAGTACAAAAAGGTTATAACACTCTTGGCCCATTTTGAGTTCTTTGTGATTAATGTTGGTAGTGAGTGTATGGTGGAAGATTTTGTTGAAGATTATTGGTGGCCATGGTAACATTAATGGCACTTTAGTAATCTTTCTTAAATCTAGTGTTCTGTTAATCACCTACATAGTTATTATGCTTCCACAGTATATATTGTTGGGCTCTACAATGCAAAGCCTGAAGAAATTGAAGGTTTTTTTGCAAGTATGAAACTCTTGTGAACTTCAGTTGCTCCATATGTTTGGTTGTGAAGTTTTTTAAACCAATTATATCCTCCTAAGTAGTAAGAATTATCCTCTGTCACACTAATTATATAAACCCAATCCAAGATATGCAAATGGCTTTTAGTTGTTATGGCATAGGGTAGGGGTATGAACAGAAACAGTTGATATTTTTGTCACCGACCATGAACTTCATATTACTACATATGCTGATAGTTCTTATTATAAAGCTGCTGATCATGAACTTCATTACTACATGCTGCTAGTTGTTGTTAATAGCAAAAATTAAAAACTGAAACAGTCTACATGCTTATAAAAAAACAGATGTTTTGACTTCTTATTATAAAATTGTTGATCTTGAATTACTAAAGCTTTGTTATACAGTCTGTGTATCATCTCTATGTATTATAAAAAAACTAACAGCTTTGAAACAGTCTATGTATTATAAAAACAACTGTGTAACAACTGTGCAATCTCTCTTTTTTTAGAGAAAGCAATTTTTAACAAACCGACACGACCCGAAACCCGTTCTGACCTGGACCTGTTTCAACCTGACATAATTGACCCTTGATGTACAATCTCTCTCTTTTTTAAAAAAAAAAAAAGCAATTTTTAACTGACCCGAACCTACCCGAAACCCGTTCTGACCCGAACCCGTTTCAACCCGAACCGGTTCTAACGCGAACCCATTCCGACCCGAACCAAAACAACCCTTTTTTGTAATTGACCCGCTTTGACCCGAACCCTTTTTGACCCATGACCCGACCCGAACTGACCTATATGTGAATGTAATATGTAGTTGTGTTTGAATTGTGATTGATCTGAATGTTACATTGTTTGAAATTAAATAGTTGTTTGGTATGAGACCTATCTTGGATTTAAGAGGTTCAAGACTGTATAAGATCATACACCAATACTATGTATAAGGCCATACACCAATAATATGTATCAGCTCATATGATTTAGATAGTAATGGCAGTAAGGGTTGAAGGGGTTGACCACTATATAACTTAATGAAGAAAATGAAGCAAATTAAAATATCAATTCAAGATTAATGTAAATGGTACGATAACTCTCAGTTACATTCACAAACTACATTCACAAACTGACACATAATGATATTTAATTTGGAACATAAACTGATCATGCAAATGCAGCTAGACCCTTGTAAAAGATCTACACTTCATATCTATCTAGTCAAATGTGAGTCAGACGCACGCTTAGCCTCTCAGGCAAGCCTAGACTGTTGCGCATAAGGTAGACGCAAGGTCCACGACCATTATGTGAGAAACAAATCGAAAGTCGTTCTATTCCCTTTCCTGCATAGAGTAAGTGGTAGTTTATCATCATTTCGTTCTTCTTTTATGATCCAATTTATTTTTTATCTGCAGAGTCATTGGACAAGAATTACCGAGCCCGTAGGGGGTAGGCTATGGCTTTTGGTACATACGTTGTTGCTAAGGCTTTCGGTACATGCGTTGTTCTTGCTGGCTTCTCATCGGGACTTCAAGGAAGTAAGTATCACCTCTACCTGAATATACATCCTTGTCAATTACATTGAGGCAAGGGGATGTACATTTTTTTAATCAAGGGTGACCTCTAGAGTGTAAGGTGTACCAAAGATCCGTGATCAGGTGTCCTGTATGCGTCGACCAGGTGGCCAAATGGCTAGGTCAGTTGTGTTGGGTAAAGGGTAAAAATCGAATTTATGGGCTAAAAGGGTTATGTTGGCCCAGAGTCTTTTCAATAATAACCTATTGTCACCATGTGACCAACTTTTGACCTTTATTTATCCAATTGTTTAGCCATAAGGATACTGAAACAAGGTGCAACGATCTTCAAGACCAATTAAAGGTACTTAACCCAAGTTTATTTGACTTCCCTTAGGTGAAAATATGCATTTAATTTGATTGAAGGCTCTGTTGTTGATGATGCCATAACTAACCAGTGAGCAAGATAGCCTAAGAATTAAAATTTTATATAGTATTTAACTAATGGTAAATAAATAAAACAAATATTTAACTAATAATTCAGGAGAGAAGCTCAGAAGCTAACAAAGTGTCAAGAAACAATATTTCTTTTGGGAAAACAGCTAAACGAATCAAATCTTGTTGAAATAGTAATGAAAACCAACTGCAGCATAGCGTGGGTACAATTACTAGTTTTTGTTTATTTACTAATTCTTGGATTTTTTTTCTTTCTTAACAGGAAATGCGGATTCTATAACCGGGTCGCATATGTGAATGCAAATGGTAAATGGCAAATGCCTTGTGATGCTAGAGTGGGGAGTTGGCTTTTGCTTACCATTTACTTTTGATGTTTATTATGTGAAACATTAGATGTTATGATTTTGAAATTTCATAAAATGGTTACATTTTTAGGTTTGCTTGTAGGTATAAATGGATATAAATGCACTATGTTAAAGTGATGCCAAAAGAAGTAAGTTTGCCTTTTATTAACTGCTCTTACATGTTTGATAGCTATGGTTATCAGATCTAATCAATTTAACATGAATTGTGAAATTTCAGGTTGAGTATGGTCAGTTGGCTAATGTAGCGAGAATAAGTAGTACGTGCTGCGAATTATGAAGTGGAAGTATGACTACTAAGAAAACGTTAACACAATGATTATTTAACTCGCATGAAGATTGTGAAAGAGATTCATGAACACAATGAAGTTTTGAGTTTTTATTCATACACTTGTTAGTTTATTTGAGTTACATGTTTAATCATTAGAATTAGATCGACACTTATTAGACATTTGGAATCTTTGGAAGCCTGATTGAACTTTTAATTAAAGTGATTATTTTATGATTTCTAAATTTTACAATTTTTTTTATATTTTTATGTAAATAAATGATAATTGTAATTAATTGAAATTAAAATGATAAACGTCAATAGCATTTAATTTGATGTGATTTTTGTGGCAAAAAATATGTGCCACTAAAAGCTTAAAAGTTTGTACTGGCAGATAAAAAAGTGCCACTAAAAGCCTAAAAACTTTGTGCGGCACATTGAAAAAGTGCCACTAAAAGGCTTTAGCGTCAGCACTTCTTGTGGCACTTTTTTTGTGTGCCGCCCATTCATAGCAGGTTCTTTAGTGGCACTTTTTTGTTTTTCTGTGGCACTTTTTTGTTTTTCTGTGGCACTTTTTGCATGCCACTAGATGGCATTTTTTTTGTAGTGCAAGTTGAAAGTGGATAACCTACATGTTTGGAGCGACATCTCCTTGGGTCGCGACTCTTCAGTTTGGCGGCAACAGGAAACAAGAAACACAGGGACGTGACTTTTCAAGGAGAGACACACCTCTTCATCTTCAATCACAACCATAAGATTCTAGAGACGCAACCGTTCAACAAGGGACACGTCTATTGGATCGCACCTCTTCGATTAGTATAAATAGGGTTAGATTTCTATTGTAAAAACACTTGTACGTACATATTCACAATCATTATTCTTTCAATCAAGGTTAGTTTATGTTTATTCGTTCATTGTTATATTCATTGTTCTTTAAGATTCTGGGCAATAGTGGTATCAGAGCCTAGGGCTCAAATTCGTTTCGGGAATACGATCATCAGGCGGGTGGTTGAATTCCCTAACAATTCTGATCACGCAGGAGGCGTTGATTGGGTTGTTCTTTATTAAGTTTTAACATCAATCGCATCAAGCGGGTACGATTGTTGTTCTATTTTTGATCCGATCATCACTGAGGGTGTTTGGATTCTGAGTTATTTTTTTAATTCAAATCACGGCAAGAGGCTGCGGTTCGAGTTAAGAAGACGGAAGCAAATCTGAGAAGTTTGTATTCCGGTTTGAAGAAGCAATCGCAAATCTGAGAAGTTTGGGTTGTTTGAAATTTGCAAAAGACACAAAATCTGAGAAGTTTTGTGATATCAAAGCATCAAGAGGGTGTTCGGTTGAGAAGTTTAGTCGCAAATCAAGCGGGTTTGGGGCTGATTTTTGGTTTGTGTTTAGAGAGACGCGAATCAAGCAGGAAGAAGAAAAAATGCAGCCAAGAGGGTTGTTAAGAAAAGTCAGAAAACCGTACGGAGAATCACCATAAGAGAATTCGGTCGGTTCGCAAATTCCAGGTTCTACGTTCTATTTTTTTGGAATTTAAATAAGGTTTAGAAATTGGTTTGATTCCGTTAGAAAGTTAGTGTGAATTTTTGGAATCATAGACTTCGGTTTTAGAAGAAAACCAAAGTATAGAAAGTGAAAATTGTTGGAAAAGAAATTATGGCGGATTCAGGAGGAGCCTCTCCGTCAAACGCGGTAGTGATTAAAGATGGTAGTTCGTTCTCCCAATTTAAGTGTCCTATCTTAAAGTCTACAAACTATAAGGTATGGGCAATCCGTATAAAAACCATTTTGAGGGCAAACGGATTATGGGAAATGATAGAACCAAAGGAAAATACGCAAGCGGATGAAAAGAAGGATATGATGGCGACCGGTTATTTATATCAAGCACTGCCGGAAGATATGATAATACAAGTTGCAAGTTGCAAGCGTGCAAAAGAAATTTGGGATGCATTAAAGACTAGGCACGTCGGTGCAGATCGAGTGCAAAAGGCACGTCTTCAAACGCTCAAAACAGAGTTTGAGATGTTAAAAATGAAGGAGGAAGAGACTATCGATTTGTTCACTGCAAGACTAAATAGTATTGTCATGAGGGCAAGTGGTCTTGGATCAACTTTTGATCAACCAACATTAGTACGGAAACTTCTGAGTTCTGTACCAAAAAGGTTCGTTCAAATTGTTGCAACCATTGAACAATTCGCTGATTTAGAAACAACGACGCTAGACGAGACAATTGGAAGATTGAAGGCCTACGAAGAAAGAACCGGTTTGATGGATGAAAAACCGGTATACAATCAAGAGAAACTTATGTTTACACGACGCAACAAGAACTATGGTCGTGGTAAGCATTTTGGGAACAATGGACAAGGAAGGTTCAATTCATCACAAGGCAAGTGGTGTGATGGAAAGTTTAGACAAGAAGAAGATGAAGAAGATCCTTCACATGATAACTATGGACAACAAAGAAGGGAAGAGAATTCCTCACAGAATTCTTACAAGAATAGAAGCTACCAAAGGAAGTTTGGGAAGGATTTAAGCAAGATAAAATGCTATAATTGCCAAAAGTTTGGTCTTTATGCCTGAGATTGTCCTTGTCCTGAATCAAATCAAAGAGGAGAAGAATCAAATCTGGTGCAGGAAGACGAGGAACCAACTCTCCTAATGGCAATCAAAGAAGACTGCAAGGATCTTCAACAACAAGTTCGTGATAAGGATGGGGAAGCACATGATGGCAAGCGAGACATGGAAAAAGATCAAGGTGAAACTTAAGGATGTTCGAGATTAGGGGGTGAATGAAATCATAATCTCCTTCACATCCAAAAGTGCAAGGGTTAATTAGTATATAGTTAATAGTTAAGAATTAGATTAGAATTAGATTAGTGATAGAAGTATGGGGACTAAAGGTGACAAGTTGAAAGTGGATAACCTACATGTTTGGAGCGACATCTCCTTGGGTCGCGACTCTTCAGTTTGGCGGCAACAGGAAACAAGAAACACAGGGACGTGACTTTTCAAGGAGAGACACACCTCTTCATCTTCAATCACAACCATAAGATTCTAGAGACGCAACCATTCAACAAGGGACACGTCTATTGGATCGCACCTCTTCGATTAGTATAAATAGGGTTAGATTTCTATTGTAAAAACACTTGTACGTACATATTTACAATCATTATTCTTTCAATCAAGGTTAGTTTATGTTTATTCGTTCATTGTTATATTCATTGTTCTTTAAGATTCTGGGCAATACCTAGACCTATCTTTATAACGGTGGATTCATCAGCAGTGCAACCTGTTCCAGCCTTCCTACCATCACCAGAGTAACCTTCTCGACAAGTACACGTGTAATTTCCTGGTATATTAATGCAATGAGCGTCATGTTCACAATCATGATTTCCAAGATCACACTCATCAATATCTGGGTAATAACCAATGGTCAATCAGTTCATTGGGGGAGAAAGTAAATCGGGAAAAAAAAAGCATGCGGATGTGAAATGAGAACTTACCCTTGCAACCAGTTGCATCTACAACATAAGGGTTTCCTTCATAACCTTCACGGCAACGATATCCAGGACCTCCATATTCTTGATCACATGTGCTGTTTCCCCTGCATAAGAAGTTACCCGTCCCCTTTGCTTGGTTACAAGTCAGGTCTCCAATTGCCCAATCAAGTAACATCGGCATCCTTTCACTTTCAAAATGAGCTATATTAGTCGTAGAAAAGTTAAACTTCCCTTCTTCAACAAAAAAGGCATAGCTACAAGGGTTGAAGTCCGTTATATTCTCATGGTTGTTAAAGCTACCAAGAGATATATTATAAAAGTTCATTCCTTCTGGCACTGCTACTTCACAACACCCAACTCCCTAGCACGATCCATTTGTAATAGTGCTATTTCTACCACATGAAGAAATGCATCCGGTAAATATATCAGAATCATTCCCTCTTCTTCCACTAAAACGTGCATTCGTATCACACCCTATGGCTACAAATTTGTTTTTGGAGGAGATACGGAAATCCCTCAACGTAAAAAATCGCTCATTTTTTTCGACACGGCCAGATTCGTTGTAGCAGTCACGAGATACAATGGGACTAAGCTGTACCTCACTCTTGCTTGTCGACATATTTGAAATAACAAATTTGCCTATTCCAAAGAATGGTATTAGTTCCCCAGATGATTCGTTACAAGTCACAAGGAAATCGGAACTGTAGTAGCATCCCTTACCTGAACCAAATGGGTAAGCAATAGTCACATTGCCACATGAACTTCTACAATTCGGCCCGTCTTGAGAATTTGCTGTCCCCAAAACTGCAATAGTTGCAACTGCAATTAGCATTTTTAAATGCATAGTTGCTTTCTGTACGTGTGTTAGTGATTTTCGGTATTTGATTGGGGAAGGGTGATTAGTGATCTTATATCAACATGCCAAGAAGACTTGGTCATTTTATACAGAAAATTATTATCCTTTATTTCTTCGTTCAATCCTTTTCTCTCTTATCTCTTGGAACGAGCATAAGACAGCGATGGGTGGTATCATTCACGGAAGTTCATTTTATAATAACAAATAATCAAATTTATCAGAAAATAATTTTATCCTTTTTATTAACTGTTGATGCATATTTTGGTGTGTGTAACTTGTCTTTATTATCGATGTATTTGTACGGTCTTTTATTATCGAGTCTGTATTCGTCGTCGACCTTAGTTGGATATCCTCTTATCTTTCTATGGTCCGACAAGTTTGTCTGGTCTGATGTAAAGTTATATGAACAATGCATGTTGCATTTTGGGTTAATGTTTGTTTGTGTGTTTATGATGTCTGCTGCAAACTGTCTAACAGTTTGCAGCCAAACAGCTTTTGCAGCCCTCGACAAAACTCCAAGTTTCGTCGAGCTCATGTATGACGAAACTCCCATTGGTCACAACTCCAACTTTCGCCATGAACAGTGACGAAACACCCGACTGTGAAGTTTCGTCAAGCCCATTTAAGTTTCGTCGACTTATGGGCCTGGGCTGCCTATATAAACACAACATAGTTTCACACAGAAACTATGAGAGCATGAGAGCATAACCTGTCTGAAAGTTTACTGTCAAACATTGTGTGTATTTGTTTGAACCTTGTTCCCATCTAATCAATTGACTGTGATTCATTGGTTACTTTGTGTTTTTACTTTCTGTGTTTGGTTTGGCATCGTCACGGGGATTCCGCACTCGTGACCGTGTTTGTGATAAACAAGTGATTTGGTTTCGTATTCGATCCTCAGAAAACGGACCTACAAGTGGTATCAGAGCATTGGCTCCTATCCTTGTTTAAAACCAAACATAGTTGGGATTTTATCAAGTGTTATTGTTGATTTTTTGAAAATTGTTCTTAAAAACTCACAAATTTCTTGAAAAGTTTCTTAAAATCTGTTTGGATCTTGCTTGTTTGCTAAAACGTTTTATCAAAAACCTTGTTAGTTTGCTTGTTCACGTGGTAAAACCGGGTTTTTAGTGAAAGTTTTAAGCATATTTGTGTTACGGAAAATTCTCCGGTGAAAAATCTGGCAGGAAAGTTCAAATATTCATCAGTGTTCTTCAGTTGTTCATCATATCTTCATAGTGTTCTTGGACTTTAAAATTAAAAGAAAATTGAAAATTGATTAAAATATGGAGACCATACTTGGGTTGGTAAGTTAGGCATGTTGTAGGTTGAAATCGGGTGTACTTTGTCAGACTAAAGATAAGATATGTTTTTGAAAAATCTCACCAACTTTCACCTACTCATTGTGACCTTATATCGACCAAAGTTAAACAGAGATGAAACCCGATAGATTTTCTCCATAAGGAACTTCGACGAAACCCCCAGTGTTTCGTCAAAGGTACTCTGACGAAACCTCTTGAGTTTCGTAGGAAGAGTTTCGTCGAGAAACTTGTCAATTTTTAACAGATGCTTTGTAAATCTATCATAACAGTGTCAAGTGTGTGATTAGGTATTCTCTTTGATATATCAATCATGAGTACAAGTCCATGGGATTGGAGCACGGACCCAAGACCAGGTCAAGATCAGACCTCGCAGCCGCGTGGTTAAGGAATGTCATGCCTCGACAGTCTATAAGTGCAAGTTAATGGGCATTGGTGTCGAATCAGAATCAAAGCATTCAAAATGTTTTGCTAAGCGAGAGTGAAACGGGTAGCAACAATCGCCCACCAAAGTTTAATCACATGAACGACTATCCATCATGGAAGGGTCGCTTTCATACATACGTTCTAGGGCAGAATACCGAATTATGGACGTGTTTCACTTCTCCATACAACACAGCCCTCGAAGAAGCAGGATCAAGTGCGGCGACATTGGCAAATATGCTAGAAGATGACAAGAAAGCTTATGATCTAGAAAAGAAGGCATTTTCTATTCTCACACAAGCACTCCACAAAGACATCTATCATCAATTCTCTTATTGTACAAGCAAAAAAGCTTTATGGGATGCCTTGGTAGCCACGTGGTTAAGGAATGTCATGCCTCCACAATCTATAAGTGCAAGTCAATAGGCATTGGTGTCGAATCAGAATCAAAGCATTCAAAATCTTTTGCTAAGTGAGAGTGAAACGGGTAGCGATAATCGCCCGCCAAAGTTGAATCACATGAACGACTACCCATCATGGAAGGGTCATTTTCATACATACGTTCTAGGGAAAAATACCGAATTATGGACGTGTTTCACTTCTCCATACAACATAGCCCTCGAAGAAGCAGGATCAAGTGCGACGACGTTGGCGAATATGCTAGAAGATGACAAGAAAGCTTATGATCCAGAAAAGAAGGCATTTGCTATTCTCACACAAGCACTCCACAAAGACATCTATCATCAATTCTCTTATTGTACAAGCACAAAAGCTTTATGGGATGCCTTGGTAGCGAGAGGAGAAGGGAATGCGGCTACTAGAAAGACACACCATGATCTATTGAAGAAGGAATTTGAATCATTTCAATTGTTGGAGAATGAAACCCTAAATGATATGACAAATCGTTTTTATCATTTGATTAGTGAAATGTATTCTTATGGTGTTCTTGCAACTCAACAGGAAATGGTTGCATGGTTTGCTGATGCTCTACCTCCAAAGTGGAGCCCATTCATTGAGCTTTTAAAGCATACGGGCGTTTTAGATACTGTCAGTATCTATGAGTTCGTCCAGAAGTTAGAGCACAAGAACGAAGAGGAAATTCGGAAAGCTAAAAGGATTGCAGTTCCTCAAAACACAGAAATGTATCTGAGTGGTTTTAATCCTGCAGCTAGTTCTAGTTCCGTTCAGCAACCGAAGCTTCAAACGGCGTTTATGTCAAATACAAGCTCTTTTCCGTTTCCACAATCAACTCCACCTCAAGTTTTCGATCCGAGTGCATATCTTCCGCCAGCGCATGTCATTGCTCAAGCTCATGATTTTTCTAAACCTCAACTCGATCCGAGTGCTTGGCTACCGAAACCCCAACCTCCACCTCAAGTTTCCACTACTCAACCTCAGTTTGATCCAAGTGCTTTTCTTCCACAATCTCAACCACAAGCTCAACCACAACAACAGCAAGCATGTTATACTAACAACCCTCCACCCCAAAACCCCAAGACAGTCAGAGTTGATACTTCAAACCTCTCGAAAGTTAGCATTGTAGTGGCAAAGGAGCATATGGAACTCATCAATACAATGGTCAGTTCCTACTGCAGATTGGTCTCATGTCAACTTGGAAACATCAATATGACCAATGAAGATTATCAACAGATAGACCGTGATGAAATGGAGTTAATGGATATCAAGTGGGTGTTTGCAAGTGTTGTTAGAAGGGCAAGGGATTTCATGAGTCGAACAGGAAGAACATCCTTGGAAAGCAAGAAGGATACGAAGTACGGATTTGATAAGGATGCGGTTACATGTTTCAATTGTGGCGAAAAGGGTCACTTCAAACGTGAGTGCACCCGACCAAGCAAACAAGGCAACCAGAATCCATTCCGAAATCAGACGAGTACTTCCAATGCCAATCAAGACAATCGTGAAAGAAGGATGGTAGCTGTGAACAACAACCCGAACCAGAATTAGTCTGGACCTTCAAACACCGCCAGAGCATTAGTTGTCCAAGCTGATGAAGGGTGTAATTGGTCTGTACAATTTGGGGATGGTGATCAAGAAGGAGGAGGAACAGCGTGTTATGTGAAGATCATCAATCACATCAAGCACGTTCACAAGGAAGAATTTTCCGAAAGTGACGATAGTTCGGGTTATAGCGGGAGTTCTGATGAAGAAAGCTCTAATTCGGGTGGTTATAATTCTGAATCTGATGTGAAGGAAGGAGGGAATTCTAATGTTGATGATTTGTTGAATGAAGCAGAGGAGTTGAAGTGTCAGAAATCTGTTCTGATAAAGAAGGCTACTGTAGCATCAAAGGAAATGGAGAAGTTCTTCTCTGAAGACGGATTTTTTTCTTATCAAACTGCCTTTATGGCAAATGTCTCAGCCTCTACGAGTCAGGTAAAATCCGACACTCCTGCTCCTAGTGTATGTAATTTGTGTGCAGATTTGAAGCTTGAATCCGAAAAGGTTCATAGTCATAATCAATGTTTGGTTATTGAGCTGTCTAAGTGCAAAGAGGCAAATATGGCTTTAGCTAGAAATGAAAAGGATTTTAAATCTGTAATTGAAACTCTAAAGAAAAGTGTTTCCGAACTGACCAAAACTGTTTTTAACAAACAAATTGGTATTAACAATTACATTAATATCATTGAGGAAACCAAGAAAGGGCTAGCCATTGCTAAATGCGAGCATAATGCAATCAAGCTCAAATTGGAGAGTTATTCTAACTGCTCGATCACATCATTGATGCTCAACAGCTGAAAGGAAACAAGAAACGCGTTGGGTATAAGAAGTGTCCGCCCTTTTTGAGACACAACTATACTCGAATGCACGATGAAGAAGAAATGCCATGTTTTGAACCCAGTGTGCCTCTTGATTATGAGGAAGTTACTACTGGCTAAGGGTTCAAATCAGACAGTTCCTCGAATACCCCATCTGAAGGAACAGAAAGTTTAGCATCGAATAATCAAAGTGCTCTAATTATTGAGGACTATGAGTCGTCTGATGATGATTCAGATGTGAGTGATCAGGATAAATCACTTGATAAAATGAAAGAAGTAGAAATTCCAATTGAGAATTACATTCTTTGTTATCCACCTACTCCTGCTGCTCAACCAGTTGTCAAACAAGTGATAGATCCTGTCAAGGATGATAAGGAATGTGTGTCTGCTGTTAAGTGCAATAACGTGTTGTATACTTTGGTTGGAGATGTTAAAATTTATTCAGACAACGATTTTCCAATTAAAAATGTCAATCCATCTTCGATTGATAAAGTTTTTGAAGATAACACAAGTAAGTTTTTGGGAAAGACGATCCCAAGAGTTGTTGTAATTCCAAAATCTGAGATTAGAAAACACTTTGGAAATAAAAAACAACCGACAAAGCAACAACCTATTGCTTCTAAGGGTAAACAACCAGAAAGGCGAGCTCAAAAGCCTAATGTTTCTCAATCAAAATCTGAAACAAAAGAAGCTCGTTACCCGAAGAAAAGCAATAATGTCAAATTTGTAGCATCGAAGGGTACTGATAAAATTGAGACTTTTGAAAACAAATCAAACACTGATTTTGTCCAACAAGTCTAGATTTTAAAACGTAACGGTCAAAACAATTAACTCAACATACAAACGGGTGTGATGAAAAAGCAAGTACCTCAGGTTCTACGGGTTTGACATCTGTTCGTCGATCGAATTCTCATAAGTTTATTGAAAGGAGAACGTGTTGTAAATGTGGGGAGTTTGGACATATCATCAAAAATTATACAAACACTCCCAAAGAGAAATTTGTTGAGAAAGCCCCACCTGAAAAGGTTCACCCTCAACGTCGTCCTGTTTCACCCAAACATGTCGTCCTCGTCCTGTTTCACCCAAACATGATAAAAGAACTGTTAAAGAACAAGAAACAAAACACCGACGTCAAAACGTCAAGGCAGTTGAAAAGGCTTTAAAATCTGAAGTCAAATCTGTTAATAGGGAACCAAGTTCATCAAAATCGTTAAAACCAGAGGTTTCAAAATCTTTTCATAAAAATCAAACTGGTAAACAAAATTAAACTTGGAGACCTAAGACGGGTGAAAGTTCAGGGGGAGCTGCTGTGTTTGAAAATCATTAGGAAATCGAGATCACTTTTCGTGATGGTCAGGGACGACCCAAGACTACTAAGGCTTGGGTCCCCATCCTCAACTAATGGTTGGATGATATGTGCAGGATGTTCCAGGAGGAACTGTTAATAGTCATTGGATTGTTGATAGTGGAGCATCTAGGCACATGACAGGCGACTTACGGCTTCTGTATGATGTGAAAAATATTAGAGGAGGCTATGTCGCGTTTGCTGGAGACAACGCTGCTAGAATGTTAATCTGCCAACCTTTGACGAAGCATCTGCAGCTGCTAGAATGTTATTTGATAGTGACAACGCTGCTGGCTCGCCATTGGTTAGACCTGTTATTGTTAACCCCCAAGCTTCTAATTCGGTTAACAACACGGTACAAAATGAGATATTTGAAGATGCTACTGAATACAATGAGTCATTGGAAGAGGATGAATACCATGATGCGAATGAAGGAACTTTAGCTCCAGTTGCTCCTGTTCAAGGTGCTTCTTTAGAAACTCCTCATGTGCAGAATGTTGATACTGCTGAAGGGAATGCATCCACTTCTACGCCTATGCCCGGTGTGGAGTTGGTTGTTGATCTTAATCTTAACAATTTGGGTATTAATGCTCGTGTTCCTGATTTTCCCGAAACGAGAATTCATGATACCCATCCGCAGCATAATATTATTGGAGATGTCCAACGCGGGGTGCAGACGTGTAATCAGCTGAGAAACTGTTTGTGCACTGATGTCTGTTAACTTCGTCTTTAATGAAGTCTTGTATTGATTGTAATAGATCAGGGCACGAAAATCGAGAAACAGTGTTTTAGGGTAATTCCGCACGAAATTACACTAATGTAATTTCGCATGGATTTAGGTATTTCATACGGAATTACTAATTTCGCACGGAATTAGTAATATCGCATGAATGTTTCGTGCGGAATTATGATTGCCTATAAATACCTGTTGTCTCTGATTCATTTGACACGGAATTAGTGTGTGAGAGCTGAGGTGCTGCCAAATTTTTGTCAGAATTGTTTGTAAAAATCTCAGGAAATCAGTAATAGATAAAGATTAGAAACGAATAAGCTGTGTTGACATCTTTTACATTGATTCCGCCTTTGTACTTGTTGATGAACTACTCATACTGACTATTTAGGGTCACATGATCGATCCAACAAGTGGTATCAGAGCTCAGGACGAGGAGTTCATACCAATTCAGCTTGATTTCACCGGATTTTCTCACTTCTACTTATTCTTTTCTGATTTGAACAAGTTTGAACGGACAAAATGACCCGATTTTCACATATATCAAGCGAAATATAGTTCTAACCAATCCTTGAAAGAATTGGACTAAAACTCGAACAAAATCTGATAAAATTTGATAATATCGCTTGAAAACTGTTCGAACAATGCTGATGTCATCGTAATCTCGTTTGAGATCATCTCTATAATTCCACACGAAATTACTCATCTAGCTTAATTCCGTTTGAAAAATTATTAATTCCCTACAAGACTTAATTTCGCTTGAAACAAATCTAATTCCGCACGGAATTAGATTCTCTTGGTAATTTTGTGTGAAACTAATATCGTTTGAAAGTAATCTCGTTTGAAGTTCACAATTCCATGTGAACTAATTCAGTTTGAAAGTAACTTTTCAAAATTTCAAAAATTTTGCTAAGTGTTTGTTGATTGTTTCAGGTACGTTAAAAATGGATGATTACACGAATCCATTTTGTGACATCTTTGCTTTTGCTGGAAACGGTGGGGGTGATTCTTCAAACGACACATCAAACAACACGAATGATAAAGCTCCGAGTGTGAAGAAGACTCTTGCGGATACATTAGGTGTTGAAAGTGCGTATGGGACGTATAACAAACCTCCAAAACTATTGGCAATAGAAGATTATAATATGTGGGCTACAAGATTTGACGAGTGGCTTCAAGCCTTTGCATATCAAAGCTGGAAAAGTTTAAAGCTTGGTTACATTAAAGGAGAACGTTTTGGTGAAAGTTTGACAGATACTGATGATATTGAAAGATATATAGCTGAACAAAAGTGCATCGCGTTGATTCATCAGTCAGTGAGAGATGATATAATTTCATTGATTGAATATGAAAATTCAAAGGATATTTGGGAGAAACTGAGGGTAAAGTGTGTAGTGTAACACCCCGGCTGGAGGCGGAAAAGCAAAGGTGTCACGAAACTTGATAGAATGCATTTGAGCACATGATTGTTAAATTAAGTTGAAATATAGTTTAGGTTCAATTAAAGAGATTGCATTCACATCTGAGTAGATAACAATACATAAATGAAATAACAAATTGTTTCACAAATACAATAGATTCGGATTTAATCTAAGGCATAAGTCTTGATCAATCCTATGTAAAATATTCTTGCAAATCATGTCATCAAACATTGTCACCTGAAACATATGTTAGGGAAAATATTGGGTCAACAAACGGTTGAGTGAATTCATAGGTTTTGTTAGGCAAAATTAACAATGTGATATGAAAATGAGTTAACACTGTGGCATGCGATATGTCTTTAAGCAAAAGAGTAATACAAGTAGTCACTTAGTGGTACATTCAAGCCTGCGTTATGACGTAACACGGGTCTATCATCTCACTCCTAAGCAAAACAACAACTGCAACAAAATGAGAAGTGAGACGGGTCTCGCTTCTAAGCAACAAAATGAGAAGTGAGATGGGGCGTCAATCCTATAGCGCTATAATATAACCGTTGGGCTTTTGCAAGTTAATGAACGTAAACTTCTTAAAGCAACAACAACAAGTATTAAGCAAATGCAAAGGCAATCGGGGGAAACCACAAAATAGCAAATAGTTTGTATCACATTGTAACATATGTATCATCCCAAAAATAATGTAAAAAGGGACTATGAACTCACCTTGATTTCGGGTAAGTCCAAACAAGTATGCAAAGTGTGAGAGTTCTTGGAAATAAGATTCCACGTCACTCTAATTAATAGAACATGCAACAATATGGAATATGTATCAACAATAATGTTTAAATGGGATAATTGGAAATCCTAAATCTATAGGATTCGGTAGTGTTTAGTTTAAATGGTAATTATGTGGTTTGGATATCCTAACAAGAGGACTCGGAAAATGAATATGTTATAAAGGAATTAATTATCAAAAGTATTTGTTTAACATAAATAATTAAATTGAAAAATTATGTAATTGATTTAATATAAACATTTGTGATAATAACTCAAATATAATTAACTTGTATAATTAAATAACATAGTTAATTAAAATAATTATAACCAAAACATAGTACAAGTGGTATACTTAATTTATAAAAATTATAGATTAATTCAAATGGCCAATTATATATATAAATTGATAAATGATAAATATATAGTTTAAAAGAATTAATAAGATAATTCTATAACTAATTATCAAAATAATCAAATTAGATCAGGATAATTAAAGATAATATTTTTAGTTGTTGAACTTGAATATTACTGATTTAAAATAATTATTATGTAAGTATATATTATGTATGGGAATATATATATACTAGTGGGAAACCCGCGCGTTGCCGTGGAGTCGACAATATGGGGCGTGAACATACCACCAACTTTCCATCAACACTTACCATCTACAATACCCTTTAACATAGATTACCATGTTGGTCTATTTCTAAAAAAAGTTGGGAAAAAAAAGAAGACTACCATATTGGCCAGGATGATATTGTTCCCATTCTTGTTGTTCTCGCTCCCATGATGGTCGTTGCGACTGTCCGTGGCGGCTTGTCTCCCACCATGGTTGTTCCCTCACCAAACCACACTGAGTAAGAGACAATGGACAAAAGAAGCGAGCAAAAACTTTAATAAAGAAGGAACTTAAATAGAGATGGTTAGATAACGGGTCAAAACGGGTTCAAGTTAAGAAGGGTCCTTTTAAACACAGGTCAAACGTCTTTGGTGGGCTAAGCCCGCACTCTTTTTAGCTTACTTCTTAAAAAAATGATCAAGTGGCACAAGCATCAAATGGTTACATATACATACCTTTAAACCAACTATTGCAAGTTTAGTTATTTAATTAAAGGATGGGTGTACCTGCTAAATAAAGCAAAACTAAGGAGCTGAACAATCTTTTCACAACAAAGTTCCTTGCTGACATTTCACTCTTATTACAATAACAACTGTAAACCTTCAATTTGGATGTAATCTGAAAACTGTTGATATGAAGGAGCTGGACAATCTTTAGTCAGTTCAATGCACATTGAGTAGAACACTTTATCCAATGAATTGCTGGAAGTTCAGACATCTAAATCATCAAAGAAGCCTAAATATTTATTTCTTTCAAATTAGTCGACATATGTACAATCTCACTCTAATCAAATCCTAAATAAAACACAACTCATTCATTCTAGCTATAACTATAGTTCAGATACGTTACTAACAACTCAAGAGCAATATGATCATTTGAACAACCAATATCACAGAAATAATCACACCATGAAATCAACTAAAACCCCTATTATTGAAAAAAACCAACAATCCTTGTGTAAAAATTTGGATTTTTCTGTAGAAACAAATAAAATCAAAGCAATAAAAAAGAGACTTACCTCCTATCGTTCTTCTCCTGCAATTTCTCTTCATAGAGTTGCAATCCGTGACCGAAGAAACAAACTGAAATCAAAGCCCTTAGTTAAATTTTATGAAAGAAGAACAACTATCAAAGCCCTTGGTGGCTGTTTAGTCTAGCTTCTTCCAACCTCCGCTACACTCTCTCTTCTCTCGAATTCTCTTCTTCACATTAGTTAAACACCATACATAATTTTACATCAATCGACAGACTTGAAAAAAAAAACTCAAACGAGCGATAGCGTAGAGTAATCGCAAACTTGCCACATCAAGGCACACATGCCCTTTCCGGTGACAACATGCCAACACTTCTATCTTGCGAAAGCATATATAAATGTATGCCAAGCGTACATGCACGTGATGTGTGTGGTTAGAGTAGCTCTAAATATGAATTTGGTCAACATAAATTTCAGCAACAGATTATAACCAAAATCAAAAGTAAAATATGTAACATGAGCTCAAAAGAAAATACAAAGTGTTATACTTTTAGGTGAGTTGCGACCTGCTCAGCCTATTCAACCTGTCTCCTTTTTAGGTATTTTCTATTTGACCAGTTAAGAGATGAAACATAACTTCATTCAACATGTTTTTTTTAATAAACAGGTCAAAATCCCACCTCTAAAGTGAAAGAGTAGTTAATACTTGAGTTTGCATTTCTTCATATCACAGGTCTTCGAATACTACCTCTTTCCTTTGGTAACCAAGATCAAACATACAGAGCCTAAGTTACATACTTAATGGTAACCAAGATCACATAACTAAATAGTCGAATACTACCTCTTTCCTTTGGGCAGCCTCTTCGCCAGTAACCAAAACCATCCCGATTCCCATATTAAATGTACGCTTCATTTCAGCATCTTCAATGTTTCCATCCTAGAAAAGGAACAACAGTTAAAAGCATGTATATTGAAGGTACAATAGTCAACTCACCATCCAAGAGAATATGTTGAAGATTGCACTTCCTATTCGAATACTTCAGCAGCCTTCTCCACATTGCAAAGTTGTGCCTTGTGATCTGCATAATTCTTCTAATATTCATGAGAGCACCTCTCCATCAAGTCTCGCCTACTCCCACTCTCACGCCATGCCCCCTAATACCAGGCTATTAGACATTGACTTTTTCAGTCAAAATATACGATATATTTTTGTTCTAAACCACATATTACGAGACTTGTTGATTAACTCAACTGAATAGCTAATTTGAAACAAATAGACACCATATTTCATATACTTCCGGCATTGTTTTTCTGCTAAATAGCTTCCAGTGGATACCATTTTCAGATAAACAAATAATGACAGATCACACACCATCTAAAAATATTAAATTACTCCACCTCCTCCCCAAATCTTCCATTTCACACAATGATCATGGTATAAAAAAGAGCAGAAATTCATACCATAAGCATATGATCTATTATCACAACCTGAAGGTATGGAAACACCCATGTTTCTTTCAAATTGGAAGTCAAAGAAGTTGTGTTCTACCTGATGCAGTCGGCCACCCATGAACACGAATAATCAATCGAACTTCTGGCTCCACCTGTTCATTGAAACAATGTAATTGTTTTATTTTATAGGAATCTATATATAGCATCAACAAAACCAAAACTGGCATTAAATCAAACACCTTATGTGCAGAACTAAAATTTCTCTGTAGAACTTCAATTTATCTGAACGGATGAAAACAATTGGATACGATCTAACAATAATTAAAATCACCTGCTCAAATCGCCTCTCCGGCTACCGCCAATCAACCAGAGACCGTCAAAACCATCAATTTTAGCAGGAAACGAAGTCGAAGTTTGGTGACCACCATCATCTGGGACCGATATATTTCGTTGTAGCAGAAAAAATAGGATGATCGATCGAGTGAAGGAAGAACAATCGTCGGTGATCGGTGGAATTTCTTCGTTGTTTCGAAGAGCGTGATTGAATGATTGGTTCTTGTGTGTTTCAACCATGATGAACTTGAGATGAAATTGAAACACACCGATGCTTCATCTGCAACCTGGAGACTCCCACCATTATTCGCATTCAATCTGCCTTTCTATCTTCACTTCTTAATTGCAAGATTCATTTACATGCTATATAATGGGATATTAGGGTTTATGGGTGAAATCCCTAGCCTGCCCCTGCCCCTGTAGCGTCTTAAAATCGGCTGAACTTCCTCTTCTACGAGCTTGCAGTCGCTTGTACATGCTTCTTAAAAATGTGTACCCCTGGTCAAATTACATTTTTGTACATCACTTCTCCTTTTTATAATAGTATAGATAGTTTGTAAATTAAACCCTTGTAAGTTATGTCCAAGAGTTAGATTGTTATGTTAATGTCCAAAATCACATATCAATACAAAGATGATCGGACGGTATGATTTACCATCACCTATCACCATGAGTATGATCGGATTGTATTACATATCAATACAAGTATGACCGGACGGTATAAATTACTCATCTCTTATCAATACAAGCATGATCGGATTAAAAGGAAAATAACAACATAATAATAATAGAGTTTGTAGTTAAGTTAGCTTAACCCAAAACACAAATCTTATCACAAGAATTATGGTAGACTCGGTTGGTAAACCAAAACACTTGCCACCACAAGAACTATGATAGATTTGGATGGTTTTAATATTTGTAGTTATGTTAGTCATTAATAACAGGAAGTTAAGGGGGTTTTCACACCTCTAAACTCATGAGAATTAATCATACTTAAGTGTCTTGAACATGGTTTTGATTAGAAGTATGGAGGATATAAGTTTCATGCATGTTAGTTTGAATATAGATAAAGTATAAGATTAATCATAAAAGCAGAGAGTTTAGATCATGAAATGATGTTGTTATACCTTAGTTTGATAAGATAAACTGAGGGAAACAATCCTAGAGAAGATCCAAGCTTTGTTGAAGAAGATTTGATGAAGAAAAGATGAAGAAATGTGGGTATGAACACACTTTGGTTCTTGAGAGAATTCTGCTTGATCTTGAATTTCCAGAGATTTGAGGGTGATTTTGATGTTATAGAGGTGATTAGCAAGTGAAAATGGAGTCTAGGGGTCTTGTATTTATAGATGGAGGTGGTAGGTGGTGATCTAAACGTGTAAGAAGGCATGCAGTTGGTGAACAAGTTGGAAAATTCTGCAAATTCACGTTTCTGGGAAGTTGCTGAATGAATAGTGCCTGCAGGGCACTGTTCACACTATTCACCTATTTTTTTTTAATACTATGGATTAAAACAAGCACGTTTTATAAAAGAGGCCTATGCTAAAAAGATTTCTAAAAATTATTAAAAATCCTTTTGTAAAGTTTTACGCTAAAATTTATTAGAAAAATATATTTGTATAGTTTTTCGGTTTCGTAATGAAATTAAGTGTTTGTAACATAGAATTGAATCTAGAATAAGTATACAATAATTTATTATAATTAACGCTTTGAAAAATAGGATACAAATATGGATAAAGATACGAAAATACGAGGCGTTACACAAATACAGTAATTGTTACAATGCAAGTGAAAACAAATACAAGTGTGAAAACCAAGAAGGTTACAGTCTCCCCTACTTTTGAAAATTTCCTCCCGAAATTTATTCGAAAGAGATCGTAGAATGTAATTGTAATGATTAGAAAGTTAAGCAATGCGTTAGTTTCTAGAGCATTGTTTGGTGTTGATAATTTTGAGGAATCTACGGGAATCATTGTATAGAAATTGTCTTGCATGGTACTATGTTAGGCTGAATTTGTAATGTAAATCTTAGTCAAACAAATGGGTGTATAAATAAACAAATAATGGATAATTACATAACCACCTAATGTTTTTATATGTCACCGTACTTAGCAAGGCTTACTATGGTTCTCATGCGTCGAACCTCGTAATTAAGTGTGCACCCAAAATTACGTGTTTCGTCGCATGGTCCACATAGCTCTTCTAATTAAGTGTGGGAACAAATAAGGTCGAAGTAACATCTAAATCAAATAGGTATCGTCACAGCATTAATTGAATCAAAATGTGTTTCACACTAGCAATGATAGCATTGTTTGTTTTGCATACAACAAAAGCAGGTATTTTGTTCAAGTACAATGTTAATATGTATTACTTGTAGGTAAAACACAAAATGCAATAGAATGTATGTGTTGAACAATTCAATCATAAAAGAATTTGATAGTCTATTATGATGTGAATAATTTACATTTGAAATAAGTCATGAAATGGATCAAATTCAGGCTCAGAACTAAGGTGGAGGTGGTAGAGGCAGTTGCATATGATCAGCTAATTGTCTCAGCATGCTTTCCAACTATTGATTTCTTTCTGTCAGCCGTTGTACTTGTTGAGATAAATTTTGAACCTGATCGTTTAACCTAGTCACTTCGACTGCCATTGAATCTGGAGGTAGATTCATTTGAGGCACCGTACTTGGGCCTGCTATGTCAGTTGGTGGCAGTTGCTGTTCTACTTCATTTAGTAGCGACTGGAAAAACTGTGGCGGGTATGGTTCCGAGGTTAACTGTTCTTGGAGCATCATGTTTTCATAAGTTTCTTGCATCGTTGGATCCTCCTTGAAAACTATCGGTGAGGAGCTTGGTAAGACGCTCGGTGTTAATGGTTGGGATGGGTTAGTTGTAAGATGTTCTTGTATGTATGGCAGTGGTGGTTGCAGATCATATCAGATCATATCGATAAAAAGACGATTGAGGAAATTGCAACAATGCTTGTTGTAAATTTTGTGTGGAGGTACTTTCTAAGACAAATGGAGCTCCCTCCGACTGGAATGGTTGAGTTGGTGCATAATGGTGAACAGGGGTTAGCCTAATGATGTTACAATTTACAATCCCAGGTGCCTTTGGTGGAGATAATCCTTGGATAATCTGGTCACTTAAGACACCTAATGATTTTGCTATCCTCGTAATGTAAGACCCTCCCATGAGACTTCTCAGGGGATTTGTTTGTTGACTAGAAAAATATGCAGCAAGCTCGTGGGCAATATTACAAGGAACTTGCTCGAAAATACTATGCAGATGAAAGAGTTCGGTTGAACTAACCCTTTGTTGATTAATCTGGCGCCCCGTGATAGTGTTGGCTAAAACACGGTGCATATACTGATAACGAGGGTCTTTAAAGTTTATAGAATTATTGTTGCCGCACCATGCTTTTGATGCATGGCGTTGCCAATATTCTTTCATTTTCACATAGGAATAGGAGGTTGATACCCTCGTAAAAATGGGTTGTTTAACTTCTTCATCGGTATATATACCCAGATGAACTGCGAATTCTGTTAATGACATGTTATAAGGCTGTCCACAAAGCCGAAAATGAATGGATTCATCGGTAAGACTTCTATTAGGATTGTAATAGAAAGTGGACAAGAATTCATATACCAGTTCATCATATGATGGCTCTAGGATGTCGAAGAAACGGCACCAGGGTGTATTATGTGGTAGTAATCTTGCCAGTGAACCACTGGGGTCAACCATTCCTATTCGATGCCAATCAATACCGCCGATGGTAAAAACTTCAAGATCCTTGAGTTTCTGATACTTCTCGTGAGTGGGTAACTCAGCAAACCGAAGGAATCGGTGAATTTCCGCTGCATTTGAAGGTTCAGCATATGCTACTGAAAATTTTGCCATTTAAATATTGGGTTTTGTTGAACTAAGAAAAGCTTAGGTATGGGTTATTTTGGGTATGTGTTGGTTTATACAGAGGTTGTAGTTCTTGGGTTGGTTAGCTCGAGTAGTGAGTTTCTCCGACGAGTGTGTGAGTGATATGAAAAGAATGGAGTTTAAGAGGGTGTTGTGGTGATGTGAGGAGGTAGAACGGTTTGGTTTTTATAGCTCTTGCAAATCTCGTAAAGTCTGAAATGATTTATGATGAGCCGTAAATGTGCTACCAAAAGTCTAGGTTCACATTGATCGACAAAATGGAAACGCGGATTCTAATCATTTACCGAGAAATCAGGAGCCGGAAAAAAAATCGGCGACGATATGTTTGAAAAAGGAGACGGTTGTTGCTGTCAGGTTTTTGGCAGCAATTTTTTAAAAGATTTAACAAAGTTGTCACTTAGTAAAAATTTGAACGTTAGGTTGTTTGAATGATCAGGAGGCTTGACGGAGTGGTTAATGTGCATGTTTGTGAGAGTAGTGACCTGAGTTCGATTCTGGGCGTTGCCCTTTTTTTTCTTAAATATTTTACTGTAGCTAGTTTAAAATTTTGAATTTGAAAAGGTATGATCTCGAAAATGATTTGAATTTGAAAAGAATCTTGGTAAAACGATCTTATATTATCTATAAGACCCTATAGACATACGAAAAAAAGTTGGTTTGGTTTCCGCTTGATGGCGGATATCTTTAGTAAAATGATGTAATGTGATCGTGTTTTAATGACTATGTTAAATAGGAAATTTATGGAAAAGGGAGTCATTGGATTGATTAAGTATCTGTAAGTGGTAGGGGAAAACATAGGGTCATAGGAATCAAAACGAAATGTTTTTGGTGGAATAGTTTCATAAAATCAATGATGAGGATAGAAAACACATAATAAGATGATATCATTTATTCCACGAATAAACGACATCTATGACAAAGTCAAAGTAGTTGGGTTCTTATAACTTAGTGAAGTCATGCTTTTGCCTATAAGTGGACACTCATCCCAAGAATTCCCAAGTAAGCACAACTGGTTCCTCGAGTTAGAATTTATACGAAGTGCTTGCCTAGACAGAAAACCCAGAATACAGGCATCCACCCTTCCAGATTGCACGAGTTCGTTATTAGAGCCCAAGACTTTGATGAGAATTTAAAAATCAGAAGAGGTTTTGAAAATAATCACCTAAGGATAGGTGATGAGCATTTGTAAAATCTAAAGATTCTAAAGATGAGATCTGCGGTGATGAGGCATTGGTTACAAAAGATAAGGATAGGGATGAAGACAAAGGCAAAGATAACGGAAGAGTTTGCTAATGGAAAAGTGTCATAAGTAGTTATAGTCTAGGTCAAAGTATTACTAATAACCTATTTCCCTATAACCATGGCTCTGATACCAATCTGTAACACCCCGGCCGGAGGCGGAAAAGCCAAAAGTGTCACGAAACTTGATAGAATGCATTTGAGCACATGATTGCTAAATTAAGTTGAAATATAGTTTAGGTTCAATTAAAGAGATTGCATTCACATCTGAGTAGATAACAGTACAGAAATGAAATAACAAATTGTTTCACAAATACAATAGATTCGGATTTAATCTAAGGCATAAGTCTTGATCAATCCTATGTAAAATATTCTTGCAAATCATGTCATCAAACATTGTCACATGAAACATATGTTAGGGAAAATATTGGTCAACAAACGGTTGAGTGAATTCATAGGTTTTATTAGGCAAAAATAACAATGTGATATGAAAATGAGTTAACACTGTGGCATGCGATATGTCTTTAAGCAAAAGAGTAATACAAGTAGTCACTTAGTGGTACATTCAAGCCTGCGTTATGACGTAACACGAGTCTATCATCTCACTCCTAAGCAAAACAACAACTGCAACAAAATGAGAAGTGAGACGGGTCTCGCTTCTAAGCAACAAAATGAGAAGTGAGATGGGGCGTCAATCCTATAGCGCTATAATATAACCGTTGGGCTTTTGCAAGTTAATGAACGTAAACTTCTTAAAGCAACAACAACAAGTATTAAGCAAATGAAAAGGCAATCGGGGAAACCACAAAATAGCAAATAGTTTGTATCACATTGTAACATATGTATCATCCCAAAAATAATGTAAAAAGGGACTATGAACTCACCTTGATTTCGGGTAAGTCCAAACAAGTATGCAAAGTGTGAGAGTTCTTGGAAAAAATAAGATTCCACGTCACTCTAATTGATAGAACATGCAAACAATATGGCATATGTATCAACAATAATGTTTAAATGGGATAATTGGAAATCCTAAATCTATAGGATTCGGTAGTGTTTAGTTTAAATGGTAATTATGTGGTTTGGATATCCTAACAAGAGGACTCGGAAAATGAATATGTAATAAAGGAATTAATTATCAAAAATATTTGTTTAACATAAAAATTAAATTGTAAAATTATGTAATTGATTTAATATAAACATTTGTGATAATAACTCAAATATAATTAACTTGTATAATTAAATTAATTATAACCAAAACATAGTCAAAGTGGTATACTTAATTTATAAATTTATAGATTAATTCAAATGGCCAATTATATATATAAATTGATAAATGATAAATATATAGTTTAAAAGAATTAATAAGATAATTCTATAACTAATTATCAAAATAATCAAATTAGATCAGGATAATTAAAGATAATATTTTAGTTGTTGAACTTGAATATTACTGATTTAAAATAATTATTATGTAAGTATATATTATGTATGGGAATATATATATATATATATATATATATATATAGTTTGTAAATTAAATCCTTGTAAGTTAAGTCCAAGATTTAGATTGTTATGTTAATGTCCAAAATCACATATCAATACAAAGATGATCGGACGGTATGATTTACCATCACCTATCACCATGAGTATGATCGGATTGTATCACATATCAATACAAGTATGATCGGACGGTATAAATTACTCATCTCTTATCAATACAAGCATGATCGGATTAAAAGGAAAATAACAACATAATAATAGAGTTTGTAGTTAAGTTAGCATAACCCAAAACACAAATCTTATCACAAGAATTATGGTAGACTCGGTTGGTAAACCAAAACACTTGCCACCACAAGAACTATGATAGATTTGGATGGTTTTAATATTTGTAGTTATGTTAGTCATTAATAACAGGAAGTTAAGGGGGTTTTCACACCTCTAAACTCATGAGAATTAATCATACTTAAGTGTCTTGAACATGGTTTTGATTAGAAGTATGGAGGATATAAGTTTCATGCATGTTAATTCGAATATAGATAAAGTATAAGATTAATCATAAAAGCAGAGAGTTTAGATCATGAAATGATGTTGTTATACCTTAGTTTGATAAGATAAACTGAGGGAAACAATCCTAGAGAAGATCCAAGCTTTGTTGAAGAAGATTTGATGAAGAAAAGATGAAGAAATGTGGGTATGAACACACTTTGGTTCTTGAGAGAATTCTGCTTGATCTTGAATTTCCAGAGATTTGAGGGTGATTTTGATGTTATAGTGGTGATTAGCAAGTGAAAATGGAGTCTAGGGGTCTTGTATTTATAGATGGAGGTGGTAGGTGGTGATCTAAACGTGTAAGAAGGCATGCAGTTGGTGAACGAGTTGGAAAATTCTGCAAATTCACGTTTCTGGGAAGTTGCTGAATGAATAGTGCCTGCAGGGCACTGTTCACACTATTCACCCGTTTTTTTTTTGTTTTTGAATACTATGGATTAAAACAAGCACTTTTTATAAAAGAGGCCTATGCTAAAAAAATTTCTAAAAATTATTAAAAATCCTTTTGTAAAGTTTTACGCTAAAATTTATTAGAAAAATATCTTTGTATAGTTTTTCGGTTTCGTAACGAAATTAAGTGTTTGTAACATAGAATTGAATCTAGAATATGTATACAATAATTTATTATAATTAACGCTTCGAAAAATTGGATATAAATATGGATAAAGATACGAAAATACGAGGCGTTACACAAATACTGTAATTGTTACAATGCAAGTCGAAACAAATACAAGTGTGAAAACCAAGAAGGTTACATGTAGGCAGTGCTGAGATAGTGAAAAACAAAAAGAAACTGCTAAGAAAAGAGTTTGATTTATTTGGTTGTTTAAAGAACGAGTATGTTTCCAAGATGATTGAGAGATTTGGGCATCTGAAATTGGAGCTGGCAAGACACAAAATTGTTTATACTCAAGAAGAGTTAGTAGACAAATTGTTCGACTCACTGCCAAATGAACAAGATTGGCAGTACTTTGCATTAATGCTGAAGAATACAATCAAGTCTGAAGAGTTGACAGTAGATCTGCTTATCGAAAGACTGGAGAGTCACGAGCTGGAGATCAAGAAATCTAGCAAAGTCAACAACTCATCTTATCAGCAGAATGTAGAGTTATACTACAGAGAAAATCTACCAAAGACTGGTTCTCCAAGAACAACATTTTCTGCAGAGAGTTCAAATAATGTGAATCAAGAAACTCCTCACAGTGGTTATCATAGTGGATCTTCTTCAACAACTTCGAGTCAATCTGCATCAAAGAATTTGTTCCAATGCAACATTGCTGTTGATCTGAAGAATGGTTAGAATTTCATTGAAGAGTCTGCTAAACAACAAATGGTGTTCTTAGCATCTGTGTAAGAATCGTACGAAAGTCTCGTTGCAGGAAAGATAGGCAACTGATGTGCGGTAAAGTGTTATATATATTAGGTGTATATTTTAAGCCCTTTTTAACACTTATTTTAGCCAAGTTTTAAATTTATAAAACACGATATTTCACTAACACTAAACACACATATGGGCAAGTGCACCCATCGTTGAGTGTAGTATAGCGTTGGTAAGATACCGAGGTCGTCCAAGGACACAAGAGCTTTTAGTACCGGTTTATCCTCAACGTCTAACCAAAATAAAAGTTTAGGAAAAAATGTTTTAAACTAAGAAAATTAAAAACTAACTAAAATGCTGAAAATAAAAATAAAAGAAAAACAGATAGACAAGATGAATCACTTGGTTCCAACTCGTATCTAGTATAACCTTTGATTATTTCCGCACTTTTGCACATAATTAAGAGATTATCTTAGTTATTGTAGTAGGCCCCTCTTTTGAAGGTGACGTTACCCTCACCCCAGTAGTTTGAGTCAGCAGGGATACAATCCTAAAAGGGTGGATTATTGGAAGATAATGAATTAAGTTATTAATGCAGTATTGTGGTAGGCCCCGCTTTTGGCGGTGACGTTACCCTCGGCTAAGTAGTCTGAGTCAGCAGGGATACAGTCCTAAATAGCCGGGTTATAGTATTAATAGTAGTTAACTTATGAGGGGATCAAAGAGTTTGGACCCCCGCCATCCAATACCGTGAAGTATTGAAGGAGATCCTACTAAATTTGACCCAGGTCCATTGCAGGACCTCTAAACGCTGAACAATGGCAAGACCTTTACCAAACCGTTCCCTTAACCCCCTACCAGGTAGCCAACATATCTCCATATAGACCGTGGAGATATGAATGGTGAAAATCCTTTATTTTATATAGACAGTAAAATAATGCCAAGACACCACGAACAAACGATAAGGAAAGATCACCTTCAACATAAGTAACTAGTTATTAAAGTCATTAATACAAAACCAAATAAAAAGTGCAAAAGATTAGAAATAAAAAGTATTATACTAGACACTTTGTCTTCACCAAGTGATGTAAGAGACTTAGGCAACCATGGCCTTGATTGTCAAGAACTCTTACGATCAATCTTGGATCCCGATACGACTCACACACTCTACGATGGACAATGGATGATGGTGGTGGATGATGGTGTTGTGATGGTGGTGGGTGGTGGATGAAGTGTGAGAGAGGTGGTGTGCCAAGGGATGAGATGAAATGAATCCAAGCACTCCTATTTATAGGCTGAACAGAGAGCTGGGCACGGCCCCGTGTCCGTCTGACAATCTCTCTCCTCATTAATTGTAATTCGCAATTACAATAAATGCGCCTGCTGTACTTTCGACACGCCCCCGTGTCCGCTGAGCACGGCCCGTGGTGGGCAATAGAAGCTTCTATAGGTTTGTCTTTTCTGCTGCTTCTTGGGCACGGCCCCGTGCTGGCTGAGCACGGGGCGTGTTCAGTCTTCTGATTTCTCTTCTTTGCTTTGGAAGGTGCCGTTGAGGGGTTGGGCAGTCCACTAATATTCCTTTTCTTGTATTTATGTTGGATTTAGCTGTCTTTTTGCTTCTTTTGCATTTTTGAGCTCATTTAATCCTGAAAATACAAAAGGAAGACAAAAACACTCTTTTTCCAATATTAGTACTTAAAAAGGGTTAGTTTAATGCCTTGTTTGATGTAATTTATATGTTGCATTTTGCACACATCAGCAACACTAACCTAACAAAAGAGGACTATGATCAGATAGATCCTGAGGAGATGGAATTGATTGATATAAGGTGGTGTATGGCCAGTGCAGTGAGAAGAGCGCATCGTTTCATGGAGATTACGGGGAGACAGTCTATTGGTGGACCTTCTACCAAGTTAGGCTTTGACAAGTCAAAAGTGACATGCTTCAAATGTAAACAGAAAGGTCACTTTAAGCGTGAGTGCAGAAATGCTTATGCTGATGATACTGCAAATCCATTCCATGAAGATTACTACAAAAGAGCAATCTACCATCAAAACAAATCTGAACCCCCCCAGAATGAGGCAGCTGGAGGATACTCCCAAAGAAAAATCAAGAGCTCTTGCTGTTATTCATGATGATGAGGGATACGATTGGAGTGATGTGTTACCAGAGGAAGATGCAGTAGGATACGCTTTTGTAGCAAATGAAGTTCCTTTCAAAGACACAAGAACTGAAGAACAAAAATACCAAGCCAGAAGGCAGAAAGCAGAATTCAAGATGATGAGATTATCTAGGGTGTACAGTGAAGCTAAGAAAGCAAAGAGATGGGATGCAGATAGAGAATGTTATCTTGATCCTCAAGGAAACATTACTATTGATGCGAAAACTCTTAGTATAGAAGCTTTCGTTGAGGATTTTGCTGAAGAGGAAGATGCCAGACAGAGAAAATGGTGGGGAGGTGAAGAAGAGAAAGTTGTAGAGAAAGAAAAAGAAAAAGAAGCAGAGAAGAAGCTGCAGTCTAAGAAGATTGATGATGGAATTATTGATACTTCACAAGAATTCACAGTTGAAAACATGGGAAAGATGGCTGACAAAGTTCTTGCTGCAAAGGAACTTGAGGTAGACTCTAAGTCTGAAACTGAGTCTAAAAGCAAGGTCAGTCCAAACGTTTCAACAAGTGAGACAGGTAAGAAAGTCAAAGGTGATAGTGACTGCAAAAGTTGCATGAAAAACTGCAAGTTTTGTAGTACACTCACTTATCTTAGTGATACAAAGGTTAAAGAACTGACAACAAGAGTCAGAAAGGTTGAAGATCAGATTATTGACCGTGATAAAATGCTCAAAGCTTCAAATGATCGAGCTAAAAATTTGACTGAGAAAATTGAAAATGATAAAATTGAAGTAGAAAGAATTAAGAAAGAAAATGAAAAATTGGTTCTTGAAAATCGTAAAATCTCAGAAAATTTTGACAAACAGAAACGAACGGTAAAAGATTCTGATGAAAGAAATGGTAAAACCAATAAAGAAAACTTGGGAAAGATGGCTGATAAAGTGCTTGCTGCAAAGGAACTTGAGGTAGACTCTAAGTCTGAAACTGAGTCTAAAAGCAAGGTCAGTCCAAACGTTTCAACAAGTGAGACAGGTAAGAAAGTCAAAGGTGATAGTGACTGCAAAAGTTGCATGAAAAACTGCAAGTTTTGTAGTACACTCACTTATCTTAGTGATACAAAGGTTAAAGAACTGACAACAAGATTCAGAAAGGTTGAAGATCAGATTATTGACCGTGATAAAATGCTCAAAGCTTCAAATGATCGAGCTAAAAATTTGACTGAGAAAATTGAAAATGATAAAATTGAAGTAGAAAGAATTAAGAAAGAGAATGAAAAATTGGTTCTTGAAAATCGTAAAATCTCAGAAAATTTTGACAAACAGAAACGAACTGTAAAAGATTCTGATGAAAGAAACGGTAAAACCAATAAAGAAAATGAGCATTTAACTGTGGTTCTTAGATACAAAGAAGAGCAAATCAACCAACAACTGGATGAGATTGCTAATTTGAAGCTTCAGTTTGAAGAAGCTAAGATTGAAAATGAGCGTATCAATCTGAAGTTAACCAGTTACAACTCCGCAAGCTTTGTTTTACAACACATTGTTCCTAAACCCATCGGGAAAAACAAAGCAGGCGAAGATGTTTACTCGGATGGAACTGGGGTTGGGTTTCATCAGGTTCCACCACCAGTTTTAAACAATTATTCAAAGAAAAAGTCCGGGTTGGTTAATGATGAAGATGAAAATGATGTTAAACTTCCAGAGTCAATTGATGTGACATTTTCTTCATCATCATCTGATGATAGTGTTCAAACTGGTATTGTTAAAAGCATGGCTGAAAGTGTTTTGAAGTCTGATAGTGATTCAGCTGATGATGTTGAGTGTTTTCTGGACAAATACATTCTGAAACCAAAATCCAAAAACAACTTAAATGAAGAACCTACTCTTGTCATGTACAAGATGTCGGGATCGGATAAGTTGTATTCGGATTCTGAGTTTCCTCTGGAGAATGTTAATGTGGACAAGTTGAAAAATGTTTTCAAACTGGTTGAAATTGATTTGTCTGAAATTGAAGGATTGAAAAATGCGAAAAGGCAACTGAATTTTGAAAAGGATAAGTCTTACTACAAAAATCCTGTTGTTCCGCCACGTTTTTATAACAATAACCAAAACAGATGGTCGGGTGAATATTAGGGTGGTAAGAAATATCAAAGAAAGAATTTTCAGAACAAGAAATTTGCTGAAAAGAAAGTGTTTGTAAAGAGCTCGAGTTCTCATTCCGAGCAAGAATCTGAGATTTTTTCGAAATCAAATCAAGAGTTCTTTGAGAAGAGGGTCTCACAACCTCAGTTTGAAGGCACAAGTTGGGTAGTTGATACTCGCACATGTTTTAGATGCAACAAAGTTGTACATATTGCAAGAAAGTGCACCAACTTCAAGCCTAAGACTGAAGTTGTTGAGAATCAAAAGAAGAAACCTGATGCAAAAGGAAAATCTCCAATGGCTGTTGAGAAAGTTTTGAAAAATGACAACACAAAAGTCAAAACTGAATTCGTTAAGAATGTGGTAACTAAAATTGACAAGTTTTACAAACGGGTTGCTTCATCTCAACAAACATGGAAACCAAAATCAGAGAAACAAACTTCAATTCCACAAGAGAAGAAGTTTGTTCCTAAAAAGATTCTTCAAAAAGAAACCAGAAAAGAAAATATTCCAATTTCTTATGAAGATTTTGTTAAGAAGAATGTTTCTTTGGGAAATGAGGTTAAGATTGACATTAAAGAGGTTGTTGATAACAAATTTTCAGTGAATGATAAAAATTTTCCGCCTCTTAAATCGGTTGTAAAGTGCATTGATGAGATTAAGTTACCTGAGTCTGATGAGGCTTGGGCAGCTTATTTCAGCTAAATCATATTTTAATTGGTGCAGGATCTTCCAAGATCCGTTTCACGTTGGATTATGGATAGTGGAGCTTCTCGGCACATGACGGGGAAAACAGCCCTGCTGTACGATGTTAGAAATTTCAATGGAGGTTATGTGGCTTTCGCTGGAAATCAAGGTGGTAGAATAGTTGCTGAAGGAATGTTATCCAATGGCATTGTAACGTTTGAAAGAGTTAACTACATTGCTGAGCTTGAAAACAAACTTTTGAGCATTTCGCAAATCTGTGATCGCATGTATACGACACACTTCACAGACAAAGAATGTTTGATCTTGAAACCAGGATTTGTTGTTCTCGACGAATGGGTTATTATGAGGGCACCCAGAGTGAATGATCTGTACGTGTTGGACATGAGTGTAGCTACTACAACCACGGGTCAAGCACACTGTTTTATGTCAAGAGCAACAGAGAAAGAGTCAAAGTTATGGCATAGAAAGATGGGCATATTCACTTGAGGAAAATGAATCACCTGGTGCATAACAACTTAGTAACTGGTGTTCATGTGAAAGGTTTTCATCTGGAAGGAGAGTGCATTAGCTGCATCAAAGGAAAACAAAAGAAGAAATCACATCCTAAAAAGAAAGTCAATTCAGTCTCAAGACCGTTAGAGAGACTCCATATGGATCTGTTCGGTCCAGTAAACGTCAAAAGTATTACAGGGGATCTCTACTGTCTGGTGGTAACAGATGACTACTCAAGATATTCATGGGTATCATTTCTGAAATCAAAAGATGAGACGTTTGATAGTTTGATGCCGTTGTTCAGAAAGATTGAAAACTTGTACCAAACTCGTATCAGAAGAATCAAGAACAACAAGATGGATGAATATTGTGATGAGAGAGGTATACGGCAAGAATTTAGTGCTCCTTATACTCCGCAACAGAATGGAGTAGCTGAAAGAAAGAACATGACACTAATCGAAACGGCCAGGACGATGCTTGCTGATTCAAAGCTACCAGTCAATTTTTGGGCAGAAGCAGTGTCAGCCGCTTGCTATACACTCAACCGGGTTCTCACTGTGAAGAAATTCAACAAGACATGTTTCGAGCTGATCAACAATCGCAAACCGAATCTGAAGTATTTAGAACCGTTTGGGTCTCCCTGCACAGTTCTAGAGCCTTTTGGAAAGTTTGGTGCAAAGAGTATCGAAGGAATTTTCGTGGGTTATGCTAGTCCATTGAAACGAGTCTTTGTTCCAAGCTTGAAGCGGATCATCGAAGCACAACATGTTGAGTGTCAGGGGTATACCATGCCTCCTCAGAATCCCGGTGACTCATGGCGTTTTAATTACGATAAATTGTGGGGTTCGTTTGATATTGAAGAAGAACCGGATTTCTTTGATGAGTTGGATATTCTGAGAGAGTATGAAGAGTCGCAGGAAAGATTCCCAGGAGAAACTTTCATTCGTCAACGACAAGCTTCGAACAATGATGAAGCAGGTCCGAGCAATGCTGGAGAACATGATGATATTCACCAAATGAAGTTGCTCCTAATAATCAGACGGCAGAGAATGACAGTCAAGTATCTGATAACATGCCAGTATTTGATCATAGTAATTCAGATTCTGAGAGGGAGCAAATCCAGATTTCGAGTCAAACAAACCCAGTCGATGAACAAGGTGCAAATCAGAATGTCACAAATTTGGAAGGCGAGGTAGATGTTCCAGGCGAGGTGATGCCGAGAACTCTTTCATACCATCCAGAGGAATTGATTATTGGAGAATTGCAGACAGGCGTCCGCACAAGACGACAAATTGACCAAGGCCTTACTTGTTTTTATTCTACAGTTGCTCCTTTACAAACTGAGTTTTCACTTAGTTATTTTATTTCGCAGATCGAACCGCGAACATACAAAGAGGCGCTAACTGAAGATTCTTGGGTCAAGTTTGAGAAGTTAGGTGTGTGGAAGTTAGTAGACTTGCCTGATGGTCAAAGGAAGATAAACACCAAGTGGGTGTTTAACTGCAAGAGAGACGATAGAGGAGTTGTTGTTCGTAACAAAGCTCGACTCGTTGTCCAGGGCTTTAGTCAGCAGGAGGGTATAGATTTCACTGAAGTATATGCTCCAGTTGCGCGACTAGAAGCGATCAGAATCTTCCTAGCATTTGCATCTTGGAAAAATTTCAAAGTTTATCAGTTAGATGTTAAATTGGCTTTTCTCTATGGGAAGGTAAAAGAGAAGGTATATGTCGGACAACCACCGGGCTTTACTGACCCAATCCACAAAGACAAGGTCTATTTACTGGATAAGGCGCTGTATGGTCTACATCAAGCCCCGAGAGCTTGGTACGAGACATTGTCTCAACACCTGCTTGCCAACAGCTTCATCCGAGGAAAAGTGGATGCCACTCTCTTCACCAAAGAGGTCGACGGTCATCTTCTGATAGTTCAAATATACGTGGACGACATCATATTTGGGTCAACAAATGAAAATCTGTGCAAAGATTTTGAAAGATTTATGAAGCAGAAATTTGAAATGTCATCAATGGGTGAGATGAAATTTTTTTTGGGACTGCAGGTTGATCAACTACCCAAAGGAATTTTCATACAACAAACGAAGTACGTTTATGATATCTTGGAGAAATTCGGGATGTCAGGTTCTACTCCAGCTTCCACCCCGTTAGCGACGAACCATGGGATAAACCCTGATCTCACCGGAGAGAAGGTAAATGAAACAATGAATCGTTCCATGATCGGATCGTTGATGTACTTGATAGCTTCAAGACCCGATATCATGTACCCAACCTGCCTTGCAGCATGATTTCAGTCTAATCCTAGAGCTTCGCATATGGTGATTGTGAAAAGGATATTACGCTACCTGAAAGGAACTCCATCGTTGGGGTTGTGGTATCCAAGAGAAGGCAATTTCACGCTCGAAGGGTATTCTGATTCTGATTTCGGATGCTGCAAAGTTAACGCTAAATCAACAACAGCGGGGTGCCAGTTTTTCTGACCACGATTGGTCACCTGGCAATGGAAAAAGCAGACCTCTGTAGCTTTGTCCACATGTGAAGCTGAATATGTATCTGCTAGCAGTTGCTGTTCTCAGATCTTTTGGATCCTGGAACATATGCGCGACTACGGTTTGCAATTTCTAAACACCCCTATCTTTGTTGATAATGAGGCAGCGATAAATATAACGAAAAATCCTGTTCATCATGCTAAAACCAAACACATTGAAATTTGTCATCACTTCATTCGCGATTGTTTCGAGAAGAAGTTTATACGAATTGAGAAAATCCACACTGACGAGCAAAAAGCTGATTTACACACCAAAGCATTTGATAAAACTCATTTTCAATATTTGTTAAAACTAAATGGTATGAAGCTTTTATCAGTGTTGGAGGATATTATTGGCGTTGATGAAGGAGACATTGTAGATGATGTTGAGAAGCAATCTGCAATGGTTTGTCGATTTTTTACTTGTTTTGGTATTTAGGGGGAGAGTAGGGTAAGTAATATTTTCAGAAAATACAAAAACAGTAAAAAATTTCAAAAATACAAAAACATGAGATATTTTCAAAATCCAAAAACAATAGAAAACCAGAAAAGAGCTTGTGTAAAAAGGGAAAATGATAGTACATCGGCTTGACGGTTACAGTACGCTAAAGAAATGGAAAGTTTAAATGTGTTAAACAGTCTCGCTGATGATGTGCCGATAGGTTTTTGCACATTTAGTAGGTTTGTTCGGGATATAAACCTAAATCTTTACTTACTTATTTCGTGGGGAACACTACTTGGATATATAGGTAACCCCTAGAATCTTGTTTGAAAGATCCCTCTTTCTGAGATACTAGGTCTTTATACTCAGTGATATCTGGGGTATTATCCCGGGACTTCTGATAATGCGGAAGCAATGGCCTAGTCCCCGAAGAATACTTTACCGCTTGCTTGAAACATAGCGCCGCCCTTAGCATAAAATAGACAATAAAATTGCTAATCAATGCTGTTGTAAAAAAGATCCTCTAAAGGGGACCCACCTAAGTCGAAGTCGTCATCTCTCTGCTGAACGGAAGTTCTGACCTGAGCTCTCACGGTTCTTCGCATCTTAACCCCTTACAGATATCATCTGTGGTATACTCACCTGTAAGACTGAATATTGGGATCTGGATACGTGAGTATATTCAAGAGGTGGGACACATGTATAAGTTTAAGTCTCTAAAACACTAAATCCGTATCCTGGACAGATTGAAAATTGTGTGAGAATTTAAGTGGATCAGTATATCGACAATCTAAGTGAATTGTTTAATTCCGAATATGTAATTAAAGCTTAACGGTACTTGTGACTTGTCGAATAGCTGATATGATTCCCTAACACGCTCATCAAAAATATGTTTGTAAATAGTTTACATTCTGCATTTTAGTTCTGTATTTCATTTTCTAGTTTAGAATGTTATTAAAAATCCAAAAAGATTTTTCATTTCTGCTTTATTTTCCGACAAACCAAAGTGGAGAGTTGATCTTCAGATTCGAAAGTTGAAAGCAGATGCAGGAAGTTTCTGGGCTGGATGATGAGTTTGGAGCTAAACATGATAAGTTTGTGAAAGTTGAAAAGTTAAAACAAGTTCATTAAGTTGAGACTTGTAAATTTCAGAAAATGTTTGAACTAGTTTGTTTTCAAATGTCAGTGTGATTTATCTCAGATCAACCAAGGTCATTAAGTTGGACTTGGTAGACTAATTGAGTAATCAGGGTCATTAAGTTGGACCTGAATAGTTAAGTGGATTTCTTAACATAGAAAGTTAAAAGATAAGTTTAGTTTGAAACTGTTATTGTCATATATCTTATATTTAGGTAGAGATTGTGTAGGTAACAGGAGTTAAGATCCCCATGGCAATGAAAATGTCAAAGTTTGAACCAGATTTCAAGTCCCAGCTGATCAAGAGGGGGAGTTTGCAAAAGGGGGAGTCAGAATTCTGGATCAACATCCAAAGGGGAGATTGTAGATTAAAGTTTAAAGATAAACGGCTGAAAGGGAGCTTTTACAATGTCAAAATCAATCAAGACTAAAGACTGAAGACAGGATGCTAAAGACTTCGTCAACATCTAAGGGGGAGTCTGTTGGTGCACTGATGTCTGTTAACTTCGTCTTTAATGAAGTCTTGTATTGATTGTAATAGATCAGGGCACGGAAATCGAGAAACAGTGTTTTAGGGTAATTCCACACGAAATTACACTAATGTAATTTCGCATGGATTTAGGTATTTCATACGGAATTACTAATTTCTCACGGAATTAGTAATATCGCATGAATGTTTCGTTGATTGCCTATAAATACCTGTTGTCTCTGATTCATTTGACACGGAATTAGTGTGTGAGAGCTGAGGTGCTGCCAAATTTTTGTCAGAATTGTTTGTAAAAAGCTCAGGAAATCAGTAATAGATAAAGATTAGAAAGGAATAAGCTGTGTTGACATCTTTTACATTGATTCCGCCTTTGTACTTGATGATGAACTACTCATACTGACTATTAGGGTCACACGATCGATCCAACAGAAACAACCAGAATGCTGGTTTGTATTCAGTCATTAGAGAATCTGGTCTTCAAAATGATTGGTCCTTCGCATGTTACGTTTCACAAGAAGAACCGAAATCTTGGAAAGAAGCCTTAAAGGATAAATCTTGGGTTGAAGCCATGCAGGATGAACTGCAACAATTTCAAAAGCTAGGTGTTTGGAAGCTTGTTGAAAGGCCTGAAAACTACAAGAAAATTGGCACACGTACAAGAAGGACGATCGTGGAGTAGTCATTCGTAACAAGGCGAGATTGGTTGCTCAGGGATTTCGCCAGATCAAAGGCATTGACTACAATGAAGTTTATGCACCTGTTGCACGTCTGGAAGCTATTCGGATCTTTCTAGTTTATGCTTCATTTAAAGGATTCAAAGTCTACCAGATGGACGTCAAAAGTGCTTTCTTACATGGTGTGGTTCAGGAAGAGGTGCATGTCGAACAACCTCTAGATTTTGAAGATCCTATTCACCCCGATCGGGTTTGGTTGCTCAACAAAGCTCTTTATGGTTTACATCAGGCACCGAGGGCTTGGTATGCAATCTTATCCAACTCTCTGCTGGAGAATGGTTTTCGACGAGGTCTTATTGATTGCACTCTCTTTATTAAAGAACAAGATGGAGATCTTCTGTTGGTGCAGGTATACGTTGATGATATAATATTTGGTTCAACTAATGATTCTTTGTGCAGGCAATTCGAGCGTGTGATGCAAGAAAAATTTGAGATGAGCGCAATGGGGGAAATGAATTTCTTCTTGGGCCTACAAGTTTAACAAACCGAGTCTGGGATATTCATACATCAGACTGAATATGTTGGTGACATCTTGAGCCGGTTACAGATGTCTGATGCAACGCCCATTGGTACCCCACTTCCGCAGAATCACGGGATTACTCCGGATCTGAAGGGTGAAAGCATTAACTCTTCATACTATCGCACTATGATCGGATCCCTCATGTATCTCACAGCCTCGAGGTCCGACATCATGTATCCGACGTGCCTGCTTGCAAGATGTAACATTCCCAAAAAATTTTATTTTTAATAAAGTTATTACACGAGTAGGTCATGGGTAAGTTGACCGATAAAAAAATAAAAGGTACTTTGGCAAACGTAGAAACTATTTCATAATTAAATTATAAAAATACAATATATTTGAACCTACTCTGTTTTTAATGAAACTTGGTTCAAAATGTAGATAAGATTATTCTCGTTCTAATGAGATATTCATTATTTTATAAAACGTTACATTTTAGAAGTTATACGCGCCAAATAAGTGAAGCAGCTGAATTAATTATATAATATATATATATATTTAATAATATAATAATTAAATAAACTTACTTATCACATATGTAAGTACGTGACTTTTGAAAAAAAAACAAAAATCAACTTTACTTTTAATATATATAAAAATATGTACGTGTCGCATTTAAATAAAATAATATTAAACCTAAAACTATCTTTTGATTGTTGACGCGTGTATGCATGACTGTCCATTTTACTTGCACTCCAAACTTTCAAAATAGTATAAATAGAAGCATGGTGCAAACATTCAAATTGTTCAAAATATTCTTCTGGCTATCTCTCGCCATCCCTCTATATATTTATATTCTTTTTTTTCATTCACTTAATAATAATAATAATAATAATAATAATAATAATAATAATAATAATAATAATAATAATAATAATAATAATAATAATAATAATAATAATAATAATAATAATAATAATAATAATAAAGCCCTGTCCCGTTTTAAGTGTTCTAACCCCTGATCACTGACACCCTGTCCGATTGACGTAGGGCCCCGTAACAAATGTCAAGGCTCTGCCTAACTAAGTTTGTTGGGGTTCTGTCTCGTGACGTAGGGATAAAGTGAATTGGGTTACTATACTTAATGCGAGTGCATTATATATTTTATTAAGTAATCCAGGAGTTATACCCAAGATATACCAACCCTCCTAAAACACCCCTGACACCCCTACACGTCCTAAAATATACCCCGTATACGAAAAGTGAGCCCGAAATACCTTTATATAATTAAAGATCAAATAAAAACAATAAATTAAGTCTGTCGCGGGCCGCCACAGACTGATCCTAATTCTATGCGGGCCGCGACCGAGTAACAAGTGGCTAGACTTGGTGACGCCACGTGTCCCTACACGCGTCAACACCCCCGGGATGACTCATCACCACCGCCGCCTTTTCTGATCCTCGCGGGCTGCATAAGACCTTGGTGTGGTCTTCGCGGGGCGCGACGAAATTCCTGACAGCCCTATAAATAGCGTCGATCAGCCTTCAGTCCCATTTCGTTCACAATTCTCAATCTCTCTCAATTCCTGTAGTGTAGGCCCTATACCCGGGTATCATACCCCCCTAAATAGCGAAGCTCTGCCTCGTTGTAAGTATCATAACCCCGGTTACGTATTAGATACGCTGCCCGATTGATCCAGGGTTCCGTAACGGCTGTCGAGGTTCTGCCCGACGTAGTCGTTGGAATGCCGTCTCGGGGAGGGTATTACTAATGTAAATATTCGGTTATTATACTAACACGTGTGCATTGTTTATTTAATTAGATTATAACCATGAAGTCACAAAGGAAAGACCTAAAATATCAATGTGAGTAATCTCCTTTTTGTAAACAAATTTTTTTACAAAACCTTAACTATTTTACAATGCAATTTAGCAGTGATTGAGTCTTTGTAATTCTACGATTACTGCCGGTATGTTGGGGTTTTGTATACAAAATGTGAGATACGTTACCATTGGACGAAGAGTTAGCCAATGTGTAATATAACCCACCAGTCAGGATTGACAGTACTGAATGAGTAATTGGGTAGATGTAAACATTGTAATCGCTCTCAATACTGTTTAAATTAAATTAACATTTCTTGATTAAACTGGGATTCACTCACCAGTATTTCTTGCTGATAAAATATTTTAAACATGTGTTTTCGGTAACTTAGTGTGAAGCACATAAAAGCCAGCTGGAGAGCACTGAAGGCTTAGAAAAGTGGCTATAAATGTTACATAAGTAAAGAAGATGTTTTATTTCAAATAAAATAACGTTTATCTCTATAAACAGTTTGAAATAAGAAACTTGGGTTTCCCCATGTATTTGTATTTATAAAATATGGTGGTTTACTTTGATAAAATATTTCCTAACTACGGTGCTGGTGAAAATTTTTCCGCTGCCAAATTAATAAACACTGATACCACCGAAACTGGCTCATGGCTCCTGCTCCCAGGGTGGGGTCGGGGGTTGTGACAGAAGGTGGTATCAGAGCCACTGGTTTAAGCCATCTAGGTGTTCTTTTAATACCTAACACTTAAACCTTATGTTATGAAATTATGTAAATAACCTCTGTGCTATTCTGCGTAGCTAAATTTTCATATTTATATTATGATTATTATGTTATTTAACAAATTTTAAGTTTAGAGTATGAGTAACCAATATGATTAGATGTACCTATAGGTTACCTAGGCAGATATATTATACTACACTCTTATGCAATTAGTAAATTAGGGTACCACCTTGAGTTGCATCCCTTTATAAGGAAATGAATGTACCATCTTAATTAAGCTATACATAAATATCAATCTATTTCTGCATATTTACATTTAAGTTAAACATAACTTTAAATACAAATGTATACATAAATAAAGTATGGTAAGACAATACATAATTTATAAAATTTTATACAATATATAACTTTATTTAAGAATTGTATACAAGGTTAAATTTTATATATCGAAGTGTACATACAATATACACATATATACCTTATGTGTTTTGTGTGTATATCTATATGTAGTTGTATTTAAATATAAATATAAAAGTATATAACTTTTATAAAATAATGTATAAACTTAATATAAATATATGGTTATATACAACGTAGAATTATGCTATGTACCCAAGACATTTAATATAAATTTTGTATAATTATAAATTATATAGAATTACACAGAAAGCATAATTCATTACAATCAGAGTTTTCCTAAAATATGTAGATTTGTGTTTTAGGTAAATACAAATGTAAATATATACTTTAATATATATAATAATTTGTCAAACTAGAATACTTTAGTTGAAAACAAAGTTAAGTTATTACTTTTAGTTATGAGACATCATATAAATAGAATAGCCTTTATATGTATATGTAATAGACTAATTATTCAATAAAAACTTCAGTTTTAACCACAAGTTCAATGTTTTATCTACATTATTTAAAACTAATTTATTTAATAAAATGTTTCTGTGTTATAGTATTGTTTAGATATATTAATGTAAATACAGGATCATTATGAAGTAAATAACCTATTGACTAAGTTCATATATTACAGACTTATGTATAACAAGATATTTGATACATTTATTGTTATTATAATTTTAACTCCAGTTGAAAAATAAACCTCAGTACAATATTGATAATTATCACATAACTTATGATAATAGATATTAGTAATATCTTATTGCTCATCTAAATACATGTTATATTACCTTGTTTCGTTTTATAAAATGATGTCGAAACCAAAAATATTGTAATAAGTGAAGAAGCCTCATGATTGGAAAAGACGGAAGATGTTCTTAAAATCAGCAAATGTCTGTTTTAAGTGCTTTAACCTAAAACACTTTACCTTAGAATTTGAAATTTTAAAATATATTCTCGTAGTGATAATTTAGATTATAATCTTTTAAAATATTAATCTGACTAGTTTTGTAAATGGCATGGTTTAAGTAATCATGAAATATAAAATTTTATACATATACAAGCTACACGTACTAATAATTGGAAGTATATATATACATTATAATAACGTCTAAACAATATTTATATGTTTATACGTGTACATAATGTAAACTAAAATGTATTTAAGGATACATGTAAAAATTAGACATTTAAAACTATAACATAATTTAAAGAAAGGGTATGATCAAAAGATTATTATATGTATTATGATAATCATAATCATGTTTTTATTCTCTATCATTGAGAATATGATATTTATAAGAAGTAATAAATTTCTATGATATATAATAAAAGAAGAGAAAATAGGGATCTAATGGTTCGTACAATCAGTATATATATAAAAGAGATTAGATAATTAATTTTTAGAAGTAAAGATATTACAAATATGAAAACATCTTTTCTTATCCGACTTAAATCAATAATTTAGTATATATTTATTTATTTTACCTTGCACATTAAATTTTTCAAAACATTCTAGTTATTGTTTCATTTTTAAGCAAAGATTACAATGAATACCCCACATAAATATAATTGACCCAAATGTATGTTTAATACAGTTGTCCTTTATACAACTATATAAAAGAAGAAGAAAAATTTACAATTTTAATATTGTAATATCTTTAAACAAATTACTATTACTACTGTTTGGGATATACATGCATAGTCTAATACATGCATATTACTCAATTACCTAATATATTTAGAATTAATTTTAGAAACGTCAAACTTTGTATTACTTAATACTTCCTTGAATAAATAATATAATAAACAATAAATTAAGAGTTAAGTTTCAATATTTTAAACCAATATGGTTCAACCCACAAGTTAAAAATGAAGTTGTTCCCATGAGTCCAGAAAATTTATATTTTGAGTAATTTATTTCCCTAAACTCTTATCAATCCTTTAAATTCCAAAAAAAAAAAATTAAAGTTTATTTCCATATATTGCTTTTATAAAAGAGTAAATAAAGCTAGGGGAATAAGTTTGATAATTGGTACCATCGGATATATATAAATTAAAGATATTACGAAATAATTTAATATATGTGTGTATGTATATATCTTATGCAAATTTTGATATTAACTAGAGATCTGAAATTTTATGTTTCTAAAATATATCCATTATGCATATATACAATATAATAATAAAATATTCTCTGTAGATAAACATAAGAGAAAATATCACTAGTGATTCATATGAAAACATGAAGTCATTATAAGAATAAATCATGAAACATATTATGTTTTAAAATATCACATGTCTCAATGAAATATTCCTTGCGACAAAATCTAATAATGTATAAGAGTTAGCTGGAGGCATACTAATCACATTGAACCTAGCCATAATATCAATAGAGACAATGATATTTTTGTCAAAACTCCATTTTCCAAACAAAAGAAAGTTACAACCATAATAATATCTATGCTTAAACGAAAAGAGTTGAGATTTTAATATTTACTGGTAACACCCGAGATAGTATTTAGACTTGAACTTAAGGAAAATGCCTTAGTATAAGCTTCACGATAAGCTAATTATTTGCGTAGATAAAATGTGATGGATGTTGGTATGCCGTGAGAATGATGACTAGAACGATGCAAGTATGATAAATAAGCGATGTCACACCCCGACCACGTAAAACAACAAAATGTGGCGGAATCGACGGGGAGTGTTGTAACAGAATCATTGTTTCATAACACATGGAAATTGAAGTTTTGTTTTATTGAATCAAAAGAAGTTACAATGTCTTAATAACAAAGAAACATAACATAATTGACTAGTCTTGCATCTTTTATTGTCACTAAGGCCCAAGTCCGCCTAAGTGTATCTTGATAAATCCTATGCATCAATTCCTGAAACACATGTGAAAATAGGTACGTCAGCATAAAAATGCCTGTGAGATACATAGGTTTTGTGAAAATAGGATTCATGACTTATAAGTTTAGAAAAAGTTGTTTAACAAAAGTTAGTCATGATCCTTGTAAAATGTTTTGTTTTATAATAATTTGAAAAACGATGATAAAGTAGATGATATGTAAAAGAGTAATGTAAGGTTAAATGAATAACCAAGTAAAATGAGTTTGTATAAAATGAGTTGTTTTGTATAAAACAATTGTTTAGTGAAAATATGTCATTTGTGTAAAATGTAATATGTCAAATATTGAAATGGTTTAAATAACGCTATGATATGTAATATTATAAAAGCACTTATATATAGGAAGTACCAGCGGCGTATCCACCATGCTTTTATCTTATTACACACGCCTCGTTATTTAAATCACTTAAACAAAACCAGCTATCAATGTAAAAATGTTTATTTATAGTCAAATGTCAAATGTTTATGTAAAAACCATCAAAATGTAATGTTTAAACCAATTGTCAAATGTTTATGAGTAAACCAAGTCTATTGTCAATATAAACCATGTAATGTATAAGCAAAAGTCATGTATGGTAAGTAAAATGAGACTACTTAAACCACAAGTAAAAATGTACTAAACAAAGTATTTGAATAAATCAAAGGTTATGCTTTGTGGAATAATGCATGTTTTACTGATACAACCATTTATGCGGTAATGTTAAACGCCTACATCCAAGCCTTGAGACAGACGGATAACCTTAGAGTGAAGGTTATCAAAGAAATGTTTTCGGATTCGGTCATTCCTTCCACCCAAACAAACCTAGGGTTTTAGGAACGGGATTTGTCAAGTCCTATGGTACCACTACTTACTACCGAGCGGCGTAGCTAATGTTAATGAATGTAATTTAGTCCCGTTGAACAAACCAAATGTCATATCAAATTGTAAACATGTAATGAAAGAAATGTACTATGTATGCTAAGTTAACATACAAAGCAGAAAAGTCATGTAAATCTATATGCTAAATATGCTAGGTAAACATACATAGCAAAAGAAAGTGAAATTTATGTACTAATAGTGTACTAATGAACATAGAAAGTATATGATATGAAAACATGGAAAAGAATGAAAATAACAAGTAGGCACATGTGTTTCACCCCAAAATGTTCGGAAAACAGTAAAAGAGCGGTCTATGTACTCACCTTTGGGTGCGTTTTTATACGTTAACACAATCCCACAATTTTTTTATTCGTCCTAAATTAAATAAGAATGATTTAATTATCAAAACTCACAAAAATACATGAGTTTCTCCGATACTTGGAATTTTCACATAACTTTGAGATTTTTCTCAAAAGAAGTTATTTTTTTATTATATTGGTGTATTTGTATATATATACTCAAGCGTAACACACATAATCTTGTCAACACTAACATCATACACATATAGTAAAACACATAGCACATTGTAACACATAAAATTTACCCATGAACAACCCATTATAGTAGTGTATGTCGAAAAACACGTATTTTAGCGATTCGGTGACATTTTTGGGCGTCGGAAGTCACGTATGACTAACCAAACACCAAGTAAACTTAATATAAGTTAAAATACTTCTTTTTATACCAAATATATCAGTTTGGTTACTGATCTAAAACAGTTTTGCAAAAATACTCCGAAAAGGAGATTTTCGACCGTTTTACCGCATAGTTTTGCATCAAACGTTACCCGAACCATCCCAAATCGAAACGACTTGAAATTTTGACACAACCCATGTTATTTACTGAATAAAATAATGGTTATACTCATGATAGTGCAGGTCTTAAACAAAGCACATAAATCATGCAAATTTCACATAATTTATCACTTTTTAAGCTATATGTACAACATGCAAAGCTATCAAACCTATGTCAAAGTTTTATGTCCTTATAATATACCAAATAATATTATTTTTAGTGTTTGTAACCTGGTCTAAAACAGTTTTTGTCATATAACCATTTTTCATCATTTCTTGAGTTTTAAATCAACATATTTTCACATGTACAAGTGCCTAAAGCATACTATCATAGCAACATCATTTTTTTATTAGTTTAAAAGCATCAAATATGAGATTTATTTAGGTCTATTTGCTGATGTATTTGGTCCTCTAACATAGCATACATAAATCACCAAATACTTGCATTTTTACCACCATTCGAGAACATGTAACAACATATACAAGTACTTAACAATATATCAAACTTCAAAACTCATATACACACATACATATGTGCGGTTATACATATATATTTACACCACCATTTTTTTATTTGTTTCAAGACCCATTTCATTTTAGATTCCAAGTTTAGTGAAAATCCCAAGATTCAAGAGAATCTTCAAATCATCAAGAACAACCAAGAATCAAAGTATGATTTAAACATAAGTGTTATACCTTCAAGATTCAAGTGGGTTGTGGGATGAGATTTTGATGATAGGAAGCTTGAAATTTCTTGAATGCACCTTGGAAACCCCTTTTAGATCTTTACACCAACTTGAAGGTTGCTAGAAATGAGCTAGAATATGAAGAACAAGGTTGCAAAAAGATGAAGATGGAGAGAGAGAGAGAGGGTACGGTTTTGAGGGAGGAGAGAGAGATGAGATTGAGTGTTGTTGGAGGTAGGATGATCTTGGAAAGATTGTAAAGATATATAAAGAGATATTGGAAGGATTATGAGGGTGGCATGCACATACAAGTGTCAATTAAGGATCCAAGAAGATTACAATATATCAAAATGAATCTAGTAAATATTTTTAGTGGGGGCCACATTATGGTGACCGTAAATTGAGTAGGGGGGGTTAAATGTAAATTTGTTGGTAAAAGTAGATAAAAATAGGTGTTTAACTGGGTACCGGATATTTTATCTAGCGTTTAAACCCCGGTTTATGGCGTTCTATATTATTTTTATTATTCTATAAAAATAAACCTGCCAAAATATTGCTGAAAAAAATTTCAGTTGTCCGTGTTTTGCAGTAGAAGCACTGTGTCACGCAGTAACACGCGGTACGTGCTTTAAACTTGAAAAATAACGTTTTTAGGCGTTTTATTTTATTTTTCAACACGAACCTGATTAAAATAAAATTTTAACCATAACAGAATATTTTTGGGATTTAAAATATTATCCAGGTGGTCACCAACGTTAGTTTCGTAGTTTTGTCGTAAATAGTTCTTTAGTTCAAATAAACATGTTTTTGCCATACCGAATCCTTCGAAACTTATTTCTAAGTTATGTAAAGGATATTTAGGGTATGTTTGGCTTACGTCACAGTTCCGTAGTGTACGTCATGTTAAACTGATTGCGCTTATGCACCAGTTTGCGTATGACCTTCCGGAAAGTGATTTAAAGCTTGAAATCGGAATCGAATCAAATTGTAAAGTCATCAAACACAATAACACATATAATAACACCAAAGCACATTGTTTTATTGATAATCAACATTGTTTTACATTATACGATGCTTATAGAACACAGTTGTCACAGTCTCCCCTACTTTAGGAAATTTCGTCCCGAAATTTTATTTAGAGGAAACTTGTGAAAGCTTGAAACATGAAATCGAAAAGATAAAACAACACTGGTTAGAGTTCTGAACTTCTAGTAACTTTCAATAACATTATGCTTGCAATGTAAGAGGGACACTTATATACAAGTATATGAAGCGCCATTGGTGCGTCCACCGTACCTCCATTACATTGTTCACGTTTCATTATTGTTGTCACTATTGGTTCTTACACATGATAAATCTTATTGGTGGTTTCCATGCATTGAATTTTTTTATAATTATGTACGCGTCCATAATTACGTAATTCATTGCATAGTCCACACAGTGCTTTGATAATGTGTAAGGGAAAACCAAATGAATGAACCTGTGATGAGTGTGACTGGACCACCATGGGGTCCTTTCAGCTGTATCATCACATGCCATTCTTAACCAGATTCTGAATCAATCTTTAACTAAACAACTCAAGGGTCTCTTTTTGAATCATGGAATGGTACTATATAACCCAAGGGTCTTAACTACCACGTCAAAGCCCATTAAGGATTTAAGGTAGTACCTTTTGAATATCCTACTATGAATCCCTCATATGAAGATATGGAAGATTCTATGAGGATTTGGATAACGAAAATTGGATCACATAATAAAAGAGAACGCATAAACACATAATCGCATTAATCGTTTAACTTGACCTTTAATTTGTTATCTTTGGACACGGGTATTTAAAGCATACCAGGAATCCAATCCGTAGATTTCATTTGGCACTTTAAATATATTCAAGAATCTAACTATGAAGATAGGAAGATCTTAATAGGAATTCGGTTTGTCCTTATTGAGTTGTAATGTACATATCAAGGTGTACAAGGAATCCAATCAGGGCTACGATTTTGGCGATAATCATCCACAAGGATTCTTAAAATAGAGCAACCCATCGCCCTTTCGTTTCAAGTCTAAGCTCGTGTTGAAGTGGTAGCTCATATTTCAATAAGCCTTCGTTTACACAAAATCGTTGTTCTTGAAGGACACGAGATTGAATATCAGATAGAGTTTGAACAGAATGAAGCTTGACTCGCTCCTTTCGACCAAGCGCATTGGCTACGACATTCGCCTTATCAGGAAGGTAGCGAATCTCGAAATCGTAATCGTTCAAGAGCTCAACCCATTGTCGCTGCCTCATGATTAGCTCCTTCTGATTAAGAATGTGCTGGAGACTTTTGTGGTCTTGTGAAAACCACACACTTCATTCCATAGAGGTAGTGTCTCCAGATCTTGAGAGCAATTACCACAACACCTAACTCAAGATCATGAGTTGTGTAGTTCTTCTCATGAACTTTCAACTGTCTTGACGCATATGCTATGACTTTACCTCATTGCATAAGAACATAACCAAGGCCTAGATTCGACGCGTCATAAAAGACAACGAAATCATCGTTTCCATTGGGCAAGGACAAAACATGAGCATCACATAGCTTCCGTTTCAGCGTTTGGAACGCTTCTTCTTGCTTGTATCCCCACTCCAAAGGCTTATTATTCTGAGTCAAAGCAGTGAGTGGCACTGCGATCTTCGAGAAGTTTGAAATAAAACGATGATAATAACCAGCGAGACCAAGAAAAGAACGAATTTCTGTAGGTGTCGTTGGTGTATTCCAATCCTTAATTGCAGCAATTTGGATGGATCCACATGAATACCCTGCTTGTTAACAACATGACCCAAAAACTTAACTTCTTTAAACCAAAATTCACACTTGGAGAATTTAGCGAAAAGTTTGTTCCTTCTTTAGGAGTTCCAATGTCAAACGAAGGTGTTGCTCGCGATTGGCTCGAGACTTTGAATAAATGAGAATATCGTCGATGAATACAAAGATGAACTTGTCTAAATAAGGTTTACAGACCCTACTCATTAAGTCCATGAAGATAGCTGGGGCATTCGTCAAACCAAAAGGCATGACAGTGAACTTGTAATGCCCATATCTTGTATGGAATGCAATTTTTGGAATATCTTCTTCGAGTACACAAAGTTGATGATACTCTGATCGCAGGTCGATCTTGGAAAAGCATGCAGCACCTTGCAGCTGGTCGAAGAGATCATCAATTCTAGGTAGGGGATATCGATTCTTGATGGTAAGCTTATTAAGCTCACGATAATCGATACACATTCGAAAAGATCCATCTTTCTTTTTAACAAAGAGGACAGGAGCTCCCCAAGGTGAAAAGCTCGGACGGATGAATCCTTTATCAGACAACTCTTGAAGTTGTTTCGATAACTCTTGCATCTCAGACGGTGCAAGACGATAAGGTCTTTTGCAATTGGGTTGGCATTGGGTACAAGATCAATATGAAACTCGACTTGACGAACTGGAGGCAAACCAGGCAGTTCATCGGGAAACACCTCTGGATAATCCCGAACAATCGGAATATCCCGAGTACTCTTGCTCTTGCCTTTCTCCTCGGCCACATGTGCCAGGAAAGCAACATATCCTTTTCGCAAATAACTTTGAGCCTTTGTACACGACATAAGCTTCAAACCATCAGATGGCTTCTCGCCACGAACTTCCAGAACATCGCCAGACGGAAGAGGAATACGAACAATTTTATCGAAACAAACCACCTCAGCATGATGTTTAGTTAACCAATCTATCCCTATGATAATGTCGAAACTCCCAAGTTGTATCGGTGTGAGGTCCAGAGGAAAAAGATGATTACTCAAATTGCCACTTCGTTTCTCAGAATGAAACAAGCACTTAGAATTTTCGAGGGAATCATGAGCGATCGTATGAACGAGAGAACTACAAATACGGTTCTTTGGTGTAGGTATCGTAGGGGTATGCCATACACATATGTAACTACAATTGTACATCAGAATTGTGAACAACAATTTATTTATGAATAAAACAGATTGTTTCACATTACAAGAAAACAAAGGAAACAAAAGCATAAAACAGCAACATCTTCTAATCAGCCAACTGCTCATCCGAGGGTCAGATTTGCATTAGCAAGCTTTGGGCATTTGTTCACGAAATGACCCATCTTGCCACAGTTGTAGCACGATCCAGGTGGAAAGCGAGCTTGGACAGGGTTGGCTTGTGGTTGATTTGGACCACCTTGGTTCGGGTTAGTTCGACAAACACTTGCCAGGTGACCAACTCGCTCACATGATACACATAGACGACACTGTAAGTGAGCTTGGTGATGCCCTTTACATTTGTCGCATAACGGTGTCGTACCCTTGTATTGCTTCTTAGCAGGCGGTGTTGCCACTTGGCAAGGTCCTGTTTGATTTGGTGCAATGACTGGAGAAGTCTTTGAAGCTTTATATTTCTTCGGTTTTGGTGAAGGCTTGGCTTCTGTTTCCTGTGATGGCTCCTGCGTGGATTCATTCTGGAGTCGATACATCGCAGTAGCTAATTCGACGGTCTTCAGGATCACTTCGCCTATTCGCTGGTCAAATTTGGTAGTTTGCTCGTACATTTGACCGTTGCTAAGAGGAAGAGACATTCTAGAAGAAAATGAAAGACATAGGAAGAAACAAGTGAAAGGTTTATCGGATAATCAAAACAGAATGGCAATGCATAGTATTTGCGATCATTTGTTTTGTTACCTAAGGCAAACAAACGAGACGGTGACTAATCGAAGTAAACGAGTCATATTAATTTATCACTGAAGACATGCTCGCCTATAAGTGAACACTCACCCCAAGAGTTCCCAGGTAAGAGTGACTGGTCCGATGCTGCGGATTTGTATGAACACTCTAGCCTTAGACAGAAAACTCGGGATACAGGCATTCACCCTTCCAGTTCGCATGTGTTCACATTATAAGACCCAAACTTTGAAGAGATTTTAAAAACTTAGAGGGTTCAAAACCTTATAATAAATCATCCTAGAACAGATGATTGGTTTTCAAAGCGGATTCGGAATTTGTGTTCTTGTTGTGGTTGTCACCTAAGGATAAGTGACAGTATTGTTTTAAGATCTAAACACAAGAATCTTGTGTTAGGGTCCTAGGAAGGTTATAGACTAGGTCAAAGCATTACTAATAACCTAATTCCCTATAACCATGAGCTCTGATACCAACTCTTCTGTCACACCCCGACCACGTAAAACAACAAACCGTGGCGGAATAGTCGAGGAGTGTTGTAACAGAATCATTGTTTCATAACACATGGAAATTGAAGTTTTGTTTTATTGAATCAAAAGAAGTTACAATGTCTTAATAACAAAGAAACATAACATAATTGACTAGTCTTGCATCTTTTATTGTCACTAAGGCCCAAGTCCGCCTAAGTGTATCTTGATAAATCCTATGCATCAATGTCTGAAACACATGTGAAAATAGGTACGTCAGCATAAAAATGCCTGTGAGATACATAGGTTTTGTGAAAATAGGATTCATGACTTATAAGTTTAGAAAAAGTTGTTTAACAAAAGTTAGTCATGATCCTTGTAAAATGTTTTGTTTTATAATCATTTGAAAAACGATGATAAAGTAGATGATATGTAAAAGAGTAATGTAAGGTTAAATGAATAACCAAGTAAAATGAGTTTGTATAAAATGAGTTGTTTTGTAAAACAATTTTTTAGTGAAAATATGTCATTTGTGTAAAATGTAATATGTCAAATATTGAAATGGTTTAAATAACGCTACGATATGTAATATTATAGAAGCACTTATATATAGGAAGTACCAGCGGCGTATCCACCATGCTTTTATCTTATTACACACGCCTCGTTATTTAAATCACTTAAACAAAACTAGCTATCAATGTAAAAATGTTTATGTATAGTCAAATGTTTATGTAAAAACCATCAAAATGTAATGTTTGAACCAATTGTCAAATGTTTATGAGTAAACCAAGTCTATTGTCAATATAAACCCTGTAATGTATAAGCAAAAGTCATGTATGGTAAGTAAAATGAGACTACTTAAACCACAAGTAAAAATGTACAAAACAAAGTATTTGAATAAATTAAAGGTTATGCTTTGTGGAATAATGCATGTTTTACTAATAAAATCATTTATGCGGTAATGTTAAACGCCTACATCCAAGCCTTGAGACAGACGGATAACCTTAGAGTGAAGGTTATCAAAGAAATGTTTTCGGATTCGGTCATTCCTTCCACCCAAACAAACCTAGGGTTTTAGGAACGGGATTTGTCAAGTCCTATGGTACCACTACTTACTACCGAGCGGCGTAGCTAATGTTAATGAATGTAATTTAGTCCCGTTGAACAAACCAAATGTCATATCAAATTGTAAACATGTAATGAAAGGAATGTACTATGTATGCTAAGTTAACATACAAAGCAGAAAAGTCATGTAAATCAATATGCTAAATATGCTAGGTAAACATACATAGCAAAAGAAAGTGAAATTTATGTACGAATATTGTACTAATGAACATAGCAAGTATATGATATGAAAACATGGAAAAGCATGAAAATAACAAGTAGGCACATGTGTTTCACCCCAAAATGTTCGGAAAACAGTAAAAGAGGGGTCTATGTACTCACATTTCGGTGCGTTTTTATACGTTAACACAATCCCAGAATTTGTTTATTCGTCCAAAATTAAATAAGAATGATTTAATAATCAAAACTCACAAAAATACATGAGTTTCTCCGATACTTGGAATTTTCACATAACTTTGAGATTTTTCTCAAAATAAATTTTTTTTATTATATTGGTGTATTTGTATATATATACTCAAGCGTAACACACATAATCTTGTCAACACTAACATCATACACATATATTAAAACACATAGCACATTGTAACACATAATATTTACCCATGAACAACCCATTATAGTGTATGTTGAAAAACACTTATTTTAGCGATTCGGTGACATTTTTGGGCGTCGGAAGTCACGTATGACTAACCAAACACCAAGTAAACTTAATATAAGTTAAAATACTTATTTTTATACCAAATATAGCAGTTTGGTTTCTGATCTAAAACAGTTTTACAAAAATACTCCGAAAAGGCGATTTTCGACCGTTTTACCGCATAGTTTTGCATCAAACGTTACCCGAACCATCCCAAATCAAAACGACTTGAAATTTTGACACAACCCATGTTATTTACTGAATAAAATAATGGTTATACTCATGATTGTGCAGGTCTTAAACAAAGCACATAAATCATGCAAATTTCACTTAATTTACCACTTTTTAAGCTATATGTACAACATGCAAAGCTATCAAACCTATGTCAAAGTTTTATGTCCTTATAATATACCAAACAATATTATTTTTAGTGTTTGTAACCTGGTCTAAAACAGTTTTTGTCATATAACCATTTTTCATCATTTCTTGAGTTTTAAATCAACATATTTTCACATGTACAAGTGCCTAAAGCATACTATCATAGCAACACCATTTTTTATGAGTTTAAAAGCATCAAATATGAGATTTATTCAGGTCTATTTGCTGATGTATTTGGTCCTTTAACATAGCATACATAAATCACCAAATACTTGCATTTTTACCACCATTCAAGAACATGTAACAACATAAACAAGTACTTAACATGATATCAAACTTCAAAACTCATATACACACATACATATGTACGGTTATACATATATATATAAACCACCATTTTTTTAATTTGTTTCAAGACCCATTTCATTTTAGATTTCAAGTTTAGTGAAAATCCCAAGATTCAAGAGAAACTTCAAATCATCAAGAACAACCAAGAATCAAAGTATGATTTAAACATAAGTGTTATACCTTCAAGATTCAAGTGGGTTGTGGGATGAGATTTTGATGATAGGAAGCTTGAAATTTCTTGAATGCACCTTGGAAACCCCTTTTAGATCTTTACACCAACTTGAAGGTTGCTAGAAATGAGCTTGAATATGAAGAACAAGGTTGCAAAAAGATGAAGATGGAGAGAGAGAGGGGGTACGGTTTTGAGGGAGGAGAGAGAGATGAGATTGAGTGTTGTTGGAGGTAGGATGATCTTGGAAAGATTGTAAAGATATATAAAGAGATATTGGAAGGATTATGAGGGTGGCATGCACATACAAGTGTCAATTAAGGATCCAAGAAGATTACAATATATCAAAATGAATCTAGTAAATATTTTTAGTGGGGGCCACATTATGGTGACCGTAAATTGAGTAGGGGGGGGGGGTTAAATGTAAATTTGTTGGTAAAAGTAGATAAAAATATGTGTTTAACTGGGTACCGGGTATTTTATCTAGCGTTTAAACCCCGGTTTATGGCGTTCTATATTATTTTTATTATTCTATAAAAATAAACCTGCCAAAATATTGCTGAAATAAATTTCAGTTGTCAGGACTGGCTGGGTTGTCCGTGTTTTGCAGTAGAAACACTGTGTCACGCAGTAACACGCGGTACGTGCTTTAAACTTGAAAATTAACGTTTTTAGGCGTTTTAATTTATTTTTCAACACAAACCTGATTAAAATAAATTTTAATCATAACATAATATTTTTGGGATTTAAAATATTATCCGGGTGGTCACCAACGTTAGTTTCGCAGGTTTGTCGTAAATAGTTCTTTAGTTCAAATAAACATGTTTTTGCCATACCGAATCCTTCAAAACTTATTTCTAAGTCATGTAAAGGATGTTTAGGGTATGTTTGGCTTACGTCACAGTTCCGGAGTGTACGTCACGTTAAACTGATTGCGCTTATGCACCGGTTTGCGTATGACCTTCAAGAAAGTGATTTAAAGCTTGAAATTGGAATCGAATCAAATTGTAAAGTCATCAAACACAATAACACATATAATAACACCAAAGAACATTTTTTTTTATTGATAATCAACATTGTTTTACATTATACGATGCTTACAGAACACAGTTGTCACAAGCGATATCACCTGGCCACTATTATTTCTTGTTTATTAGTACTACTCGGTTCTAGAATATGATCCATCAGGAGAATACTAATTTCCTTGTTTCTTGATATAAGCAATAAAAAATGATGTGAGAAAAATTATATTTATGGGAAATACAACGATAATTACCTCTCCGGCAAGCTTGGGTATGATGTGGTAAACACTCCAGCTTGTCCGGGTAAGATGAGGGTACCTCTCCGGCGAGACCGGGTGAGATGGGGTATGTGTTATTTTAATGGAATTCCCCAAATAGTACCATGACCGGATATTTGACATATTTTCAAAAATATGAATCTGTTAAATACATTGACCTTATGAATGGTGTGTATATTACAAGCATGTGAAATACATGATTATATAGATATGTATATCTATAACGAAATCCAAAAGCCATAATGATTGGCAATTAGGGATAAATCACGAACAGGTATGTCAATGATAATTGTAGAAATCTCTCGTATACATCTATAATTCCGATATCAAACATTATTTCGTTTGATTATCCGTGTTGTAATTCGTGCGACAAGACAGAAGACAGGAACTCTATAAGTTGGGACACCATCAAAAGTATAAGAATTCCCCTTGCGATTATTAATGCATTAGAAAACCTGTAACTAAAAGGTGTGCTAAGACACAAAACATCTAAAAACTTACGCTAATAACAATTTACTTTCATTAAGAACTCTTGAGAAGATAAAACTCTCAAAACATAGAGAATAGTTCCGGTCAAGGTAAAGTGAAAGTCAAAGCAAGGACCGGAATATACCTACGAACTAGACTAACTAAAAGTATTCATTCATATTTCAGGGAATCTCGAGGACGAGATTTAAAACAAGGTGGGGAGAATGTAACATTCCCAAAAATTTTTATTTTTAGTTAAGTTATTACACGAGTAGGTTATGGGTAAGTTGACCGATAAAAAAATATAAGGTATTTTGGCAAACGTAGAAACTATTTAATAATTAAATTATAAAAATACAATATATTTGAACCTACTCCGTTTTTAATGAAACTTGGTTCAAAATGTAGAAAAGATTATTCTCGTTCTAATGACATATTCATTATTTTATAAAACATACGCGCCAAATAACTGAAGCAGCTGAATTAATTATAATATATATATGTATAATAAAATAATAATTAAATAAACTTACTTATCATATATGTAAGTACGTGACTTTTGAAAAAAAAACAAAAATCAACTTTACTTTTAATATATATAAAAATATGTGCGTGTCACATTTAAATAAAATAATATTAAATCTAAAACTATCTTTTGAATGTTGACGCGTGTATGCATGACTGTCCATTTTACTTGCACTCTAAACTTTAAAAATAGTATAAATAGAAGAATGGTGCAAACATTCAAATTGTTCAAAATATTCTTCTGGCTATCTCTCGCCATCCCTCTATATATCTATATTCTTTTTTTTTTCATTCACTTAATAATAATAATAATAATAATAATAATAATAATAATAATAAAGCCCTGTCCCGTTTTAAGTATTCTAACCCCTGATCACTGACACCATGTCCGATTGATGTAGGGCCCCGTAACAAATGTCAAGGCTCTGCCTAACTAAGTTTGTTGGGGTTTGTTGGGGTTCTGTCTCGTGACGTACGGATAAAGTGAATTGGGTTACTATACTTAATGCGAGTGCATTATATATTTTATTAAATAATCCAAGAGTTACACCCAAGATATACCAACCCTCCTAAAACACCCCTGACACCTCTACACGTCCTAAAATATACCCCGTATACGAAAAGTGGACCCGAAATACCTTTATATAATTAAAGATAAAATAAAAACAATAAATTAAGTCTGTTGCGGGCCGCGACAGACTGCTCTTAATTCTACGCGGGCCGCGAACGAGTAACAAGTGGCGAGACTTGGTGACGCCACGTGTCCCTACACGCGTCAACACCCCCGGGATGACTCAGCACCGCTGCCGCCTTTTCTGATCCTCGCGGGCCGCGTAAGACCTTGGTGTGGTCTTCGCGGGGTGCGACGAAGTTCCTGAACAGCCCTATAAATAGCGTCGATCAGCCTTCAGTCCCATTTCGTTCACAATTCTCAATCTCCCTCAATTCCTGTAGTGTAGGCCCTATACCCGGGTATTATACCCCCCTGAATAGCGAAGCTCTGCCTCGTTGTAAGTATCATAACCCCGGTTACGTATTAGATACGTTGCCCGATTGATTCAGGGTTCCGTAACAGCTGTCGAGGTTCTGCCCGACGTAGTCGTTGGAATGCCGTCTCGGTGAGGGTATTACTAATGTAAATATTGGGTTATTATACTAACACGTGTGCATTGTTTATTTAATTAAATTATAACCAGGAAGTCACAAAAGAAAGACCTAAAATAGCAATGTGAGTAATCTCCTTTTTTGTAAACAATTTTTTTTTACAAAACCTTAACTATTTTACAATGCAATTTAGCAGTGATTGAGTCTTTGTAATTCTAAATTACTGTCGGTATGTTGGGGTTTTGTATACAAAATGTGAGACACGTTACCATTGGACGAAGAGTTAGCCAATGTGTAATATGACCCACCAGTCAGGATTGACAGTACTGAATGAGTAATTGGGTAGATGTAAACATTGTAATCGCTCTCAATACTATTTAAATTAAATTAACAGTTCTTAATTAAACTGGTATTCACTCACCAGTATTTCTTGCTGATAAAATGTTTTAAACACGTGTTTCAGGTAACTTAGTGTGAAACACATAAAAGCCAGCCGGAGAGCACTGAAGGCTTAGAAAAGTGGCTATAAAAGTTACCTAAATAAAGAAGATGTTTTATTTCAAATAAAATAAAGTTTATCCCTATAAACAGTTTGTAATAAGAAACTTGGGTTTTCCCCATGTATTTGTATTTATAAAATATGGTGGTTTACTCTGATAAAATATTTCCTAACTACCGTCCTAATGAAAAATTTTCCGCTGCCAAATTAATAAACACCGATACTGGCTCACGGCTCCCGCTCCCAGGGTGGGGTCGGGGGTTGTGACACAAGATATCAAGCCAACCCGGAGGCCTCGCATCTTGCTGTTGTTAAAAGGATTTTTCGCTATTTGAAGGGATGCACGGACACCGGTCTATGGTACCCTAGGGATGATAGCTTCGATTTGATAGCATACAGTGATTCTGATTTTGGTGGTTGCAAAATCGATGGCAAATCAACTGCAGCTGGATGTCAATTCTTAGGAAATCGCCTGGTCACGTGGCAGTGCAAAAAGCAAACATGTGTTGCTACATCAACTTGTGAAGCAGAATACATTGGTGCCTGTAGTTGTTGCTCCCAAGTTTTGTGGATCCAACAACAAATGCGCGACTACGGTTTTGAATTCCTATCTACTCCTATTTTTGTTGATAACAATGCTGCCTTACAGATCACTAGAAATCTTGTGCAGCATTCCAAGACCAAACACATCGAAATTAAATATCACTTCATACGTGATTGTTTTGACAAAAGATTAATCGATGTTGTTAAAGTTCACACCGATCACCAACGTGCCGACCTGTTTACAAAAGCTTTTGATAAATCATGTTTTGATTATCTACTTTTGGTTAATAGCATTAAGGTGATACCCGAGTAAAACATCTTTGGCTAATCGTTTTTGTAAATATTTTCTTTAAAAACTCTAAAAATTCAAAAAGATTTTCGTTTTCGTAACCTTTTAGCATTTTAGGGGGAGTAAATTCAAGAAAATACAAAAACATTTGAAAAATTAAAAAAATCCAAAAATATGTCTTTACTTTCTGTCTTTAAGTTTGAAAAATTCAAAAATCCAAAAAACTTGATTGAAAAAATTAAAAAATCCAAAAAAATTGATTGAAAAAAATTCCAAAATTCAAAAAAAATTAGAAAGCCAAAAATGAGTTTCTTGGGTAAAGGAAGATGATGATATTCACTGGTGTGGTCGGTCAACGTGTTCAAAATGTAAAACAACAAAAATTGAGAAATGATAAGTATCTCTACTAACGATGTATCGGTGGGCTCACAATCAGATTAAAATGTGCAGGATGATACAAACCTAACAGACTTCAAGTCAGGTGGGAACCATTCATTGGCATATGGTCTTGGTACCAAAATTTTGTTTGAGAGATTGCCGAGGTTATGAGATATTCGATCTTTATGCTGCTTATCATCTGGGTATCATGGTTGTATCTTTTACCAAAAAATAACGGAGACAAAGTCTAGATCTTCCATGATACTATACATACATGTACATATTGCATTCGACCTCAATAAATGATCAACAATCACATGTCCAACAAAATAAGTGATAAAATATCACATTTATCCGGGAGTCAAGTTCGTCTCTTTGATGTACATTGTACTGACCTGTTCACGGACTTGCTCCTGTGCCCTCATGCATATGAAAATCAAGTTCCTCATCAATAAGTGATTCTATCACATAGGGCTTGTTTTCAATAAAAAATAAGTGAGTATCTCACATTCTTTTATACGGTCAAACAGATGATAAACGGTATACTCACCGGTAAGATGAAGTCTCGTGCATACCTTGATACGGGAATGTGTCATGAGTGGATGAACATCGAATTGTAAGTATAATCTTTACCGTAAATCGTATCTCCTAATTATGATTACATCTGATCAGTTTGAGCTTATGTGGACAACAATATCGATAATCATGGTAGTATACTTATCCAGAGCTTTAAACCGAACAAAAATCATGTTGACTAAGACCGTAAGCTGGTATGATTCCTTTTCCTTGAAATTCACAAAAAGATTGCCTTTGTAAAGTTGTTTATTGCCTTTTATAGTTTTTCGTTAGTTTACCGCGCTTTAAATTCTGTTTTAGTGTAGTTGTAAAGTTCATTTTTGATTAGCCGAAGTTGTAACTTGGTGTTTTCTGCCGAAAGCCTGAAACCTACTTCATAAAATGTCCTTGCATTTGGTAAACTAAATCAAAATGGAAATCTATTCAAATAAACAAAATCTGTTCAAAAGTGTGCAAAGTTTCAAAGACTCAGTGAATTTGTGGGAAAATTGTCGACGAAACACCTTTTGGTCGACGAAACACCTATATGTCGACGAAAGTCCATGGTCAAAGTCAACTATTTTTAAACTTGGTCAAACTTGGTCAAAATTCATTTGGTTCACGACGAAACTCCATGTTTCGTCAAGGTCGCGACGAAACTCACCTGGCCCTTTTAACTTTCGTCATGGGCTCACTGTTCAAGCCCAAACCAAGCCCAATCAAGAGTTTTGTCAAGCCCACACGAGTTTCGGTGAGGTTTAAGTTTCATCGGGGTCATGAGTATATAAGGGGTCCCAGCAGTCAGTGTCCTCATTTTTCAAACCCACTTCACTGTTTGTCTTCTCCGACACTATGCACCCCATACATTTAACCGACCCTCAAAACCCTTCCTTTTCTTCACCGTTTTTTATCAAAATCGAAGGTATACAAATGATTATTCAAGTGTTTCGAACCTTAGGAACCCTGTGTTTTTGTCCGATTTTTCGAAAAACCCTCTGAGACACTGTTTATTTGATTTCTTCTTGATATAAACTTGTTGTTTGTCTTGGTTTTTCATGAAAACTGATAGAACTAGGGTTTGTATTGTTTTGCATATGTGATTTGAAGGTTGATATGGGTTGGGTTTCGGATAACAAAAATAGGGGTTGGGAAATAGTTTGAATGTTTACACCGGTTTGGGTGTTTTACTGTCAAAATAGTTCGGATTTACGTTCTAGGTAGTTTCGGTTTGTTTGGGTTTTTTACAAAGTGTCAAAATGTTTGATGTTTCCTGAATCAACAGTTGGCGAAACCCCTTTGTTTTTGAAAACCCCCAATTTTGACGAAACCCTAACTGTTGACGAAACCCCCTTGGACGACGAAACCTAAGTTTCTTCAAACTGTTGACGATGAAACCCCTGTGACGAAACCCCTTTAAATTGGAACAACTTTCATCGAAAGGATGTCGACGAAACTCCACTGGTCAACGGTCAACTCTGACTTTGTTTGACCAAGGGTGTTTCGCCGTGAAGAAGGAAGCTTGGTCGCAGTGATGAAGTTTCGTCGTCCTATACTTAGAAAATTTTCAAGTTTGGTGCCTTTCACTGAAGATGTGTATTTATATGTTAACTATCCACTTGACACTTGAACTTGCATAGACATATGTCTAATGCACATGTTATACCATTATGACTTATTGTGGATGTTTGCAATACAGATGGCACCAAAGGAGAGAAAACGCAAGCCCGCGACTAAGAAAGAAAACAAACGAGAAGAAGAAGTGATGTCCGAGAAACGTCACAACATGATTGCTTATCTGGATCCCGAAGGAAAGATCAGTGAATTGAAAGAAATCACACAGTGGATTAGGGAGTCACGGATTAATAAAGCTCCCACCTTTTCAACTCCTGTTTACAAGTCGCTCGTTAAAGAATTCTGGAATTCTGCAAGCGTTGTGCAAGTTGATGGAACTGAAGTCATTCAAGGGCAAGTGAATGATCTGAACGTGATTATCTCACCGGAAATCTTGAACACTGTTTTAGAGCTGCAAGATGATCTGAATGCTCCGTCCTCTATTCCAATCATGTGTACTCGTGGTTGTTTATTACTGATGAAGTGTATTGGCGACATCTTCAGTACTCAAATTAACAAGAGATATTTGCCGTTGCGTTACAAGTTCCTTTTGCACATTCTTATTCAGTGTATCAGCAACAGACATGCATGATATGATATGGCAAACAATGATCTTGTTGGTCTCATGGTGGCATTGGTGCTGAACAAATCGTTTAGCATCTCAAAGTATATCTTTACCAATATGAAGGAGAACATGACAAGAACAGGTGGTAGAACTACAGGGAACAAATTCTGGATGCATCCTCGTTTTCTACAGATGATCATGAACTTTCAGCATACCGGCCTTCCAAAAGCCGACAACGACATCCTAAAGATAGAAACTATGATTGAGAATTCATTAAGGATATTCAAGGGGCTTGCAGTCAAGAGATACACTGAAAGCGAGCCGCCTAGGAAGTTAATCGGTGCTCTTGGAAAACCCGACTACATCGCTCCAACAGATGACAAATGGCGTCACAATGACAGCCAATCTGATGATGAAGAGCCGGAGTTAAAGAAAATGATGGTTGAAAAGTTTGGTCAAAAGGATTCAGGTTCGTCTGACAGTGATAGTGATGATGATGATGATGAAGATGATGCTGGTGATGGTGGTGATGCAGGTGCTGGTGCTGTTGGTATATCTGATGTAGGTGCATCGTCTACTGGTGCAGCTGGTGGCACTTCAGCTGTTAATGACGAGGAGGATACTGCATCTGATGACAATCCACCTAAGCCCGGGTACGAAGTTTACTTTGATGAACGTGGTGTTAAAAGGCTTAGGAGGATTAGACAAGAAAACGATCCTGAATACGTTCCTTCGTATACCGAAATGGAACAATTGAAGAAAAAGGAAACGATTGTCCGTCGCAAGAAGAAAGCAAGAAAATTCATTGGTTATTCATCTGCACAACAATCCGTTCCACAAGAGCCTTCACAACAAGCGGAAATGGATCCAAACCTTGGATTCACGGCCACTAAAGCTTCTGAAATGGTTCCATCTCCTCCAAGGTCTACAGAACCATCTCTTGTAGTGAGTTCGACTCCTGAAACTCCTACAGTGACTCCTCAGGCACCGACTCACTCTATTGCATCGACGATTCGTGCAACTACGTCGCAGCCGACCGCTGAGCGCAGACAGACTATATTCTCTCATATGGATAAGGATGAAAAGGTAAACTTCCTATTCACTCAACTTCAAGCTGCTGCAGGTCTGATCAACAGACAAACGGAAGTGATCAATGCTACGAGAGGCGTCTCGATTAAGCAATAGTTGGAGATTAACAAGTTCAATGCCATTGTTGGGCGACAAGCAGCAGAGATCACTCGCCAACAGGCAGAAATAGAGCAATTGAAGGCAGAAAATGCTAGTTTGAAAGCTTCAGAAGAAGTGAGAGAGCGACAGTTGCAACAGATGCGAGCGGCAGACAATACTCGCGGTATAGAAATGAATCGCATGAAAGAAAGCAGCTCTAAACTTCAGAAGTTGGTCGAGTCCCTCAAAGAAAGGCATGATTATATGAAAGAGTGGTACGATTCTCGAAACACCACTATAGTTGATAGAGTCAAGCGAATAACTGAAGGCGCTGAGATTGTTAGAAAGAGGGTCAATGTATTGTGGAATGATCGTTGCAAGCAACAAGAAGTGTTGAAGAAAAAGGATGATGATCCTGAGGATCAGGGGAACCCAGACCCTTCTGCCACATCAGAGCAACCGCTGGCAACTACTTCTTCTCAACTCGTTGTCTTTAAGCCTGCGCAACTTGAGTCTGCTCAAGGAACCTCCAGTGGAACCGTTGAAGAAATACAACAGGTTGAAAGCATTTCCTACATCGAAAGCTCTCTACCGGGTACATCTTCTGTTCCTAGTACAGCTGGTCTTGCTTTGCAGGCTGTTCATCCTATCACTGGAGAGATTCTTGAAGAAGGAGAAATTATCGTGGATCTTTCACATGAGCAGTTACTTGCTCTGAATGAAATGAAAGAGATTGATGATGCTGAGATTGATCAAATGCCGAGTGAGCCTGAAGCTGCGGATTTAGAGAATGTGGAAGAGATTGTGTTTGAAGGAAATGACAAGAAGTCCTCGTATGTGCGAGAAGACGGGACTGAGTTCGCTCCGTTTAATGAAGAATGGTTAAAAGAGAACGTGGACGTCATAGATGAACATTTGAAGAATCGTGATACTTCTGAAAATGCCACAGATGCGTTCACAGAGTGGCGAAAGCAGTTCTTGTCTAAGGTTTCCAAGCCTTTACCAGCTGACGTTCAAGTTGATTACCTACAGTTTGAGAAAGAGAACTTACATGGAAGAATTCTCTGCTAGATGTTCGTGAAGGAAATTCACTGCGTGGCCATCAAACGGGAATTCGTAATTCAATATTTCAGGTCGTTGCTGAGCATATTGTCCTTACCTTTTTACGACGTTGCAGCTTTGACAAAGCTTGAGCTCATTAATCGTTCAAACTTCGAAGGAGCTACATTGTTCGCACGAAAGATAAAGATGGACAAAAGGACAGGCTGGAAAGACGAGTCGTACAAGCCTCGGTTTCCAATCTATCAACAAATACAGTTCACCTTGGATCCATCTACCAACACGGCGCGTTACAAGCTTGTTTATCAGCCCACGAAGGTTATGGACAAGATCCCGTTAATGTCAATGAAACAGAACTTTTTGAAAGACACAGCTTTATGGTGCTACGACTCAGATACGCACGAGGCGGTGATTGTTTTTAATGGTGATCGTGAGAATTTTAGGATGTTAGATCTGATGTGGATCGTGAACATATCCGCGGCCGACATCGACAAGTTGTATAGACACGATATTTTCTACGAAGACAAGGACGCGCATCAAGCGTTGTGATTTCAGCGCGTCGCTTGCGATTTCAGCAGTTCGTGGTCCGAGAAACACTAGAGACGGAAGATTGAAGACCGAAGACAGTAACAGACAAGGGGGAGTTTGTTGATGCATATTTTTGTGTCTGTAACTTGTCTTTATTATCGATGTATTTGTACGGTCTTTTATTATCGAGTCTGTATTCGCCGTCTACCTTAGTTGGATATCCTCCTATATTTCTATGGTCCGACAAGTTTGTCTTGTCTGATATGTAAAGTTATATGAACAATGCATGTTGCATTTTGGGTTAATGTTTGTTTGTGTGTTTATGATGTCTGCTGCAAACTGTCTAACAGTTTGCAGCCAAACAGCTTTTGCAGCCCTCGACGAAACTTGTATGACGAAGCTCCCATTGGTCACAACTCCAACTTTCTCCATGAACAGTGACGAAACACCTAGTGTTTCGTTGACTGTGAAGTTTCGTCAAGCCTATTTAAGTTTCGTCGACTTATGGGCCTGGGCTGCCTATATAAATAGCATGAGAGCATAACCTGTCTGAGAGTTTACTGTCAAACACTGTGTGTATTTGTTTGAACCTTGTTCTTATCTAATCAATTGACTGTGATTCATTGGTTACTTTGTGTTGTTACTTTCTGTGTTTGGTTTGGCATCATCACGGGGATTCCACACTCGTGACCGTGTTTGTGATAAACAAGTGATTTGGTTTCGTATTCGATCCTCAGAAAACAGACCTACATTAACTCATAACTTTTTATACTAAATACTTAATATTAGTTTCTAAACGTAATTCAAAAGAAAAAAAATAATGATACATACTTGATATTATTTATAAGAGTTGCTGTTATCTATAACAGTAAAAGAATGTAACTTTGTTTAAAATGAGTGATTCATGCATTTCAATTACTCAATATTCATCATGTAACTTTCATTTCTATTCGTATTGAATAATAGTCTACAAATTATATTGACAATTTATAAATCATCTTTACAACCTACCAAAGCTGACGTGAAATAATCTTTGGAACTTTTGCTTCCAAGAACATGCATGTAAATTGTGAAAAAAGAAAACATGAGCTATAAGTGTTATATATATATATATAGGGTCAGTATTTAGAGAAAACGGTGAAAAGTGTAAGAACAGTGAGAATGGTTATGGATCGTCCGATCAAAACAATTTATGGACTAGATTGGCGCGGTGGCGTTTTCCTAAATAATACCAATTCTATTAAGTAGACGCGCTTCATTAAGGGTAAAAGGGTCTTTTACCGCTCAAATTCAAAACGCCACAAAAATGATAATACGCCATTCAAAAACAAATAAAACGCCATTAATACAAAACGCAAAAAATTAGTGACAAAATGCGTTGGAGATACAGGAAGATGAAACAACACAGTAACTGAAATTCAATTATTAACATTTATTAGAAGAAATTATCTCCAAAATTACGTGCCAAAAATATCATTATATGAACGACGTTAAACATCGCTTCCATAATCACTTCAATCTGATCCATCACTCTACAAAAACATCTTTTACTAAAAACACCAAGTTTAACCAAAATGTCAAAAATGGCAACCATCGTATGGAGATACACTCTGAGAATCAGAAGATTCATCATACGTTTTGACAACTGAAGGAGGGTGTATGTTAGGACAATCAAAGAAATTTTGAAGATGGAAGAAGATGTACAGAGGGGTATCCTATCACATGGCATTGCTCTGGATAACGAATGTCATGAAACACATAAGCTTGAAAACATTAACAAGGAAATTTGGACCAATCAAAGCAGATGGAAAAACGGACCCAGTCATAACATCATGGCGTTTTGATGAGGAAACAGACATGGTGACCGTTATGTGTGATAACGGATAGCAGGAAGACTACCTGCTTGAAGACATCATGACAAAGCAGGGGGTTGGGTTCATGGAAGAGTTGCACAACGCCACGTGTTTAAACACGGACATGGACTTAAAAATCGCGTTGATGCAGGACATGTTCAAATGGAGGCTTTAGAATCTTCAACAACAAGAAGCCAATGAAAATGAAAGTGATGAATTAGATGACATAATAGAAGAAGAAGACAAAGAAAGTGATAGATACTTCTCAGATAAGATAAAATACCTTCTGACGAGGAGTTTTAATTTTTTTTTTGGTCTTCTTCTGTGTAATCTTTTTTTTTAAGATAATAAAATGCTATAATTCTTCCCTTAGTTTGAAAACGCTAAAGAATACTACAAAAAGTCATTACATACAAAACTCCAAAAATAATAAATAAAAAAATTCCTGTTTAATATTTTCTCTGTTATTGTATTTTGTCATCTTGGTATACATAACGCCATTAAAAAAACGTCAAACTTGGAAGATGGGACGTCTATCACCCTAAACTCATTAAAGCTGAACAAATCAGTAAATACACACAATAACTGAAAAGACGATTACTTTATTACTATCATTTATTATAATAAAATCCCTCCTAAACTATGCACTAAAAACATCCTATAAGAGAGACGTCTCTGCACAATCAATTGCTCACACCCAAAAAACAAACGCTGTGTTTCCTGGAAACCACTCACTTTAAAACGCAATAATAATAATAATAATAATAATAATAATAATAATAATAATAATAATAATAATAATAATAATAATAATAATAATAATAATAATAATAATAATAATAATAATAATAATAATAATAATAATAATTAAGAAAAGCACAGATGGCAAAGCTCGTTTATTCTATATCCAGATTTGTTCTACATGAAGTTTCACTGAATGGATTCTTCTCTAAGGTGGGTATCTCTATAAGCTTTTGCTGAATGAGATGGACAAATATTCAAGAATAAAAGACTGATGACAGTGATATGTCATCATGTGAGCTTTGTTCTTGATGTATATATTGACGACATGAAGGGATCAATACCAGTGTAAAGGCTATTTTGGACTCCATTATTATAATAGCATCCAAGCAGGCATTGATCTTCAACAACATGTCACCAAACTACAATAGATCACACCAAAATACAGGATGCCACTAATCAGCTTTGTCTAAAGATGAGCGTTATGTAGGAAAATTGGCATCTAGCTAAGGGATTCAAAGGTTCAAAACGACAAAACAAATTCAAGAAGAAGAGGCTGATGACAGCGAAGATTTGGATGAGAAATTAGATTAGCATTTTTTTTCATTTTCTATCTTTATTTTTTTAGGGGATCATTTTCTGTTGTTTGTTATCTAATTCTCTACTAATAAAACACGTTATATTTGCTAAAAAAAATTTATAAAACGCCAAAAACTACAAACACCAAAACGCCTAATAGAATGAAAACTGTGAAAACGGATGCTGGCAATGTATTATTAATAACAACAATAACTGGCTAAACGCCATTAAAATGTATAAAACAACGTGCCATTTGTATTTAACGCGATAAAAAACAAAACGCCAAACCCTGATAAGATGGGAAGTGTCACAGCCTTAACAGATGAAACTGAACAAAACAGTAACTGAAAACAGTAAAAATGAAGAGACGGGAACATTATTCCTAACATTTATTATATTAAAAGCCTCTACATTGGAAATTGAATTCATTTATCTTTCAAAAAGCCATAGTTACATGTCACATTATAGGTCTGCGCCCTACATAGCACAACAATTGATACACAAAATACATATAAAAAATTACTGATATTTTTTACCATAAAAAATATATATCTACATGGCACCCAAAAAAAGAAAAAAAAAGCTCATTATATAAGTACAACAACTAACACAAAAAGCTTCAAACTCCACAGATTCACTAAAAACGCCACGCATTGTATAAAACGCTATACAATTCAACAAAAAAATGGCACAGGTTATTGCATGGGGGTTTGAGAGGTCAGAGGGATGTTTCGTCCTAAAGTTCTCTGACAGTAGAAGGGTGAAAGTCAAAACAATAAAGGCCATACTTAGTGTTAATGAATCCGTTCGGAGGGATATTGTAGCCCTTGGGGTCCTAGTGGCCTACGATTGTAACATGAATCGAATGGTAATAAGAAGATTAGAGAGAAAATTTTCGGAAGATGATGATGATGTTGATGATTTTGATCTACCAAAAGTTACCAGTTGGATTCTGGATGAACAATAAAGAACGGTGAGGGTGAGCTTTCAACACAGGGAGGATTATTCATTGATAATGGGCGAAGTGCTGAACACAGATAGACTACATCTTATTGAACAGCTCTGTGATTTAGCACCTACGAACGATGCTAGATCCAGCGTTGTGAATACATTCAAGTACTGGATGCAACAAAGAAGAGACGAGATTATGGCGTTATACGCCAATGAACAAGATGATGATGATGAGTCCGAGGAGAGTGATGAACAAAGCGAGGGTTACATCTCTGATGTAATACCATCCACAGAAGACTATTAGTTTTTTTTTATTTCATTTTATCTGTACTCTGTTAAATTACTAATGAATTTAAAAAGGCCACGAACGCCAAGAAATTTACCTTGGTAACGTATATGAACTGTTGAAATCTACAAAAACGCCTAATGAATTTGGGAAACGCCATTGAGGAAAAGAAATTATAATTACTAAATGATTTACTGAAACGCCATAAACGCCAAAATATTTACTATGCATGTGATCTAAAAAACAATAAAAACGCCATGTATTTGTTGCATCTAACTAAACGCCAAAAAAATGAAGCGGTGTTATGAGACGGATTGAAAAAAAGAATATAAAAGGACAAAAAACCCCTCCGCCCTTCACCATATCGCGTGCCACGTGTTGGGACAGGATCCGTTCTCACACATTAGGGCGTTTTCTCCTGAACCTATACCTATATATATGTATGTATGTATGTATATATATTGTGACACTCTAGGTTTTCCCGAGCAACTTTCTTGTATTAGCATTATGTATACGTATATTATTAAATGAAAGTTTGTGAAGTAACGTAATGTGCTATGTGATCCTTGTATCTATTTATGTGTATGTAGTATATATATGTATATGTGTGTATTGGTGAGCCGAGACCACAAGAACCCGACTCGAGACCACTCGGTCTCGAGTGAACCAAACCAGTTGGGCCACACACCCGAGAAGCCCACTCGAAATCCATTTAGGGTACACCACCCGAAATGGGTATAAACCCCCATGAGCCTAGCCGACTTTCCCTTTTGGTGCAATAGCAATCATCTCAAATCCCAAACATTCCATCCCCTCCCTTTCTCTCCCCTACTTTCTCTCACTAGAAAACCCTAAAGTTCCACTATCATCCTCCTCCTTTCTACTCGGAACAAACCGGCAACAATAGGACTATCAGATCAGCTTGTAATCATCACTCGGAGGCTTCAATCTATCACCTTCTTGCACACCTTTGTGTCACACAACAATCGGTTAGTTTGTTTCTTTTGAACAAGATAGTATTCTATGCAAAAAGTGCTCATTTGTGTGAATAGCTAGATGTATGATGATAATGTACGACAAAGGTGTGTGCTTGATGAATAATATGCATGCTTGGTTCCAATCTAAGATGAAAAATATCTCTTTTGTGAAAAGTGTGAACCTTGGTATGATATTGTTTTGTTAAGATGTTTTGAATGGTAAACGAATGATAGTTTAGGATGTTTATGACCATCCGATTTATGTTAGATAGAACAAATGTTTTATTTGATGATGGCTTACAAGATTGCCTTGATATCTAGATTATGTGTTATGATTCTTGTTCACAGAATGCATGATTATGTGTAGGATGAACATGTTGATGGAATATGTAAACTTGAAAGATGAACTGTTTGAAGATCATTAAAAATATTTGAAAATGCTTTGTTTGATCCATTTTGGTTAAGATAGAATATTTGGAACATGTTTGTGCGTTTTGATTGGTTAGTACATAAAATCATGATTATGCAATTCTATTGGATAGTACAAAGTGTTGGCAGATGTTCTAGAAGGACCCCTTTATCAGATGTGCGAGTCGACACCTTCGGTTGCGGCTCGAGAACCCTTCATGGCAACTCGAGACCAAGCAGAAGACATCAAGGACTCGAAACCAGCAAGATCTCGATTCGAGATCTCCTGATCTCGACTCGAGAATGAACTCGAGACCTCCAAGGTTGCGACTCATGCATGCTCAACTCGAGACCACCCATCCGCAACCCGAGACCTCTTGGTTGCGACTCTAGACCCCATGTTCTCGAGTGGAGACCACCTGGTCTCGACTGGGCTGCTTATCTCCGTTATTGAGCCAAATTGTGGGTACTGTGTATGCCTGCTGCTGTTTAACCTGGATCTTGTGATACATGCTGTTAGTATGATACGACAGGCCCAATAACCCTTTGTGATATGGATGTTATGTGCTACTGCTGATTTGCCCGTTTAAATGTTAGAACAAGCCCAATAACTTAATGAATGTCTGTATGTTATGCAAGCTATGTGCTAGATACATGTATGATATACGTGACTCGTTTGTACCCTAACCTGACCCATACTGGTAACCATGTTAGGACGTGGTGACCAGCGTGCTTGACCAAGTAAACTAATCTACCGAGCAACCCAAGGTGAGTTCAAACTTTTAAAGCATGCGTTCCCAGTGGTTGGGAAACGAAACTTAAAACAACGCTATCCCCTTGTGAGGGATACAAACCTACTTTTCTCCCCTTATGCGGGACCTTTAGTTAATTACTATTTATATTGGATGCAACGAGCAATACTAAACGAAACTCTATCACTCAAGTCCCTACTACTTAATACCGATTAGTCGTCGGGGCCTGGCGAACGGGTTATTAGTTGATAGCGCTATTTAGGTCTCACCAGCCTCACACCGTGCCCGCGTATGGGATCAGGAGTGAACTAATAGACTCTGGCAAAACCGTCAATGATGATAGACATTGACAAACGGGGCACTCTGCGGAAACGTACGGTCGCATAGTATTCGGTATTGTAAACAGTTTAGTTGCTTACTTATGGGGTAGCTCCCCATGGCATGGTATAAATGAGTAAATTAACTGTTGAAAAAAAATTTTGGAATTAAAAACTGAACAAACTCGTGAACTCGCCAACATTATGTTTATACCCTACTGCATGCTTTGCAGGTACCCAGTGACTCAGGAGCTTATAGCTTGTGGATGTGTAGTGGTCGTCATAACCCATGTGTTGGGTTCTATAATAAACTTGAACTACGAACTTTGTCTTAAACTGTTTTTCCTATGCTTCCGCTACTTACTTAAACTGCCAATTGAGCTTAAGACTTTGAACCTTTTTTATGGTAATCACTAACCCTTATGGTTGGTGAACATTATTATTATATATTAAATGTTTAGTATAATTGGTGGCTGGATCCTAGTCAGTCACACGGCTCGCGGTAGTACTACGCATGTGGATTTGAGGGTGTGACATATATATATATATATATATATATATGTGTGTGTGTGTGTGTGTGTGTGTGTGTGTGTGTGTGAAGGTTTAAATGAGAACCATGAAAACGAATGAAAAATCGCGAGAACATCGTAAAAAACAGTTCAAATTCAATTTTTTTTTTGCACTTATCATTATTATTCGAAACAAAGCTAGAAGTTTAAGACTTAAATAGCAATACTAGTACGGGTAAATAAGGTCAAACGAACACTAGACAATCATTTGGTCAAACTATCTGAAATCTGAAAAGTAGTGGAAACATACCCAATATGTAAAGTAACCGCCAAAACCATGTCACGAATAAAAGGCAAAACAATCGCCAGGTGTTTAGTGAACTAATGAAACACCGAGTTAACTGCAAGATATGTGATGAAGCTGTCGTGGGCTAATAAAAAAAAACAAGTATTTTTAAGACTTAAATAGCAATACTAGTACGGGTAAATAAGGTCGTCTCCACAGGGAATACGTGGTAGTGTTTAGCTATATTATCTAATTAATTAACTATGAAAAGAGTTATGTAACACCCCAAATTTCGTATGTCATATTATAAAAATTATAATCTCTATATTTTGAAGAAAAAGAAATGGTAAATATAATTTTTTTTACCATTTATAAAGTTTTATAAGTTTTAGTAAATCTAGATTTTATGTATACATGAAAGTTAACTAAGTTAGTATGTAAATGTGAGGAAAGTGGCATGTTCTAAAAGAATGAGGGGGTGGAAATGAAAATTGTGGAATTAAAACACTTAATAAAAATTTTGGTAAGTAAGTGAATGGGGGTGTGTGTGCGCGATCGAGAGAAAGGGGCAGGGGGAAACCCTTCATCCAAAAATCTTGCAAATTGACCAAATTGAGAAGGTTTAGGGCTGAATTTTAAATGCATGACTTAGGAATGTTCATCCCCTATGTGAATTTGATATCAAGTAAGTTTAATTTTATATTTTTTGGTAAAGTTTGATAAAGTGGGTTGTGGAAGTTGTGATTATGTATGGAATTAAAAATGTTTGCTAGATGATATGAACAACTAAGAATGTAAATTATGATTGAATTTGTTATGTTGATGAACCTGGGGTAAAAACCCACTTGAATGTCATAAAATGATCAAAGAATTGTGAAACCCTATTGGCTAATTAGTATGATGTTGATGATTGAAGCAATATGTTGATGAAATTTTTATGAGTAATTGATTTAGAACTATATGTTCATAGTTAGGATGGTAAATTGTGGAATTAGGGATGTTTATGTTAATCAATGAACGAATTATGGAAATTGTGCTTAAGATGCTTGTACATTATGCTAAACTAACGATACGCACACAACGTGTTCAATGAAATGCCTAAGTTGGTTTATTTATGGTTTTATATGAATACTTGATAAGTTGATGTAACACGTTTATGGTAAAGACGTATGTGATTAGTAGACATCATAATGTACGGTAAAGAATATGAAAGCAATAAAAGCTAAGTATATGAAATTATGATGTATAGGAACAAAGAAAGAAGAAGAAACAAGTCTATCCAAGGCACAAGGAACACAAGACAACGGTAAGTTCATATGAACTTCATTTTCTCTACTTGTAGACTTACGAATGTTAGTTTGGGTAATTAAATCCTAGTGTAGAATTTTTACGTTTGTTCATGGTAGAGTTGTGTTATGTTGAGTATTGGTAATGGATAGGAAGTGTATTAGCAATGGATGTGTTTTAACCCGCTTCAAGTGGGTCGAAATATTAAAAGGAATGATAATGTAATGGTTTAAGTAAAGACTTATAGATAACGAGTCGGAATGAGGAAAGAGCGTCGAAAGTGGATGGTATGAATTGATCCGTTATGAATGGGTCGAAAGACTTACATGCTGAATGTATTCGAAAGGTAAGAATAAATGAGCATGAAGAAATTTCATGCTAGAAAGAAAAGAATGATTTTAATAAGGATGTTGATAAAATGTTTTATTTCGTTAATAGGTCGAAATAGAATAAGTAAATGATAGCCATTAAATTTGTTTTGAGATTTGAACTAATGAATGTTTGCATTATGTATGTTATGTAAATCCCGCTCTTGATGATGCGAGCTCGGACCGAACACACTACATCTCCCTTTATGCACTTCCGATTAAAGTCGTCTTATGTAAATGGGTCAAAACGTTTTCATAATGTAAATGTTAAACTTATGTCTAGGATGTTTCGTAAGTAAGTTATGATTTTAAATCTTATTTTGGTAGTTCGGACAAAACATTTGTGATGGAATCTTGTATGGTTATTACTTTTATGTCTTTTGAAACGTGTCGTAGAATTTAGTTTGAATGATAATTGTTAAAAACAAGGAATCGTTTATCGTACGAACGGGTCATGCCCATTTTTTGTTAAAATTAATATGTCATTATTATTAGTTTTGAATGTGAAATAAGGGCATTACAAGTTGGGATCAGAGCCGAGGTTTGAGGGATTCAAGTATTAGAGTTAAAATGCTTGAACTCAAACCGAAAGCTCGTATGAAGGTGTGTTCGTTCCGAAGCGCTATGCAAGTAAGTAAATTGTAAATTTTGATTATGCTTATAGTTAGAAATGGGAAGGGGGTTATAGTTAACTCACTAGAATAACCTGGGTTATAACATTACGGGATGTTAAGGGGGGTTTCGGAACGTCACGGAACCTTTTCGGGTCATATCGGGGCTCGGGAATGAAGCATGTGGGTAAAAATAAGCGAAATCAACGTTTGCAAGTCAGAAGACCCGTCGGCGATGGCCCCCTATGGCGTCAGCGACGCACTTGGGTGTCCCGACGGCCTAATCTCCTGTCTACGCACAATTTCCAGCGACGCAAAAATCTGGGGTGCGTCGGCAACGCGACCCAGTGTCGTCGGCGACGCCCCTTCCCGGTTCATTTTGCTGATTTGTTTTTTTTGTTATTTCGTGGCCTCCAATTCAGTTCCGAACCTTCGTTAAACTTAGAAAAAGCCCCAAAATGTTAATGAAACCATGAATATAAGTTGACTCACACGAAGGCTATTAGTTAAAGAACGAAGGAATAAGAAGTAAGTGTAAAAATGAATGCATGTTTTGATTAACATGTGTAGAATGTTCGTAATGAAGGATAATATGGTTTTATGATCTACGGAAATGAATTATTGAAAGCAAATAATGCATGAATGATATAGAAATGAATGATACAGTATCTAATAAAAGTATGTAATTGTAGATGGCGGACGCAGTGAATGTAACTGATGATGATAATGATATTACCAATAATGATGGTAAAGATGATGCCCTATGATAAATGGTATGCGGTATGGTCATGAAATGACCGTAAACACCGAGAATGATGAATTGTATGCGGTGTGGTCACGAAGTGACCGTTAACACCGAGAATGATGAATGGTATGCGGTGTGGTCACGAAGTGACCATTAACACCAATGATGATGAATGGTATGCGATGTGGGCACGAAGTAGCCATTAACACCGAGGATGATGAAAGGAATGCGGTATGGTCACTAATTGGCTATTAACACCCAGAATTATGAAATAAAGGCATGATAACCATAATTAAAAGGACAAAGGTCAATAAGACATAAGCATGATGGCATGAAGTAACATATAACGAAGTGAAAAGTATACAAAATTAACGAATGTGTAATAAGTAAGAGAATGTAAGTCATTGAAATATGTTAGGCATATTAACATATTTCCTAAACTATGTTGTAGAATATTTCTTAAGGCAAATCCAATAGTTTCGTTAAGTTTCTGAAAATGCAACCTATGATAATTAGGATCCTCTAAATGTCAACCGGGTCATGTCGAAATGTTTCGAAGTAAGAACGTATATGATTGGAAGGTTGTGAATGAAGTTCTAGTTTGGTTTATCAACCCTATAATGAGAGATATGTGGTGTGGTCATAAAGGACCATTAATACCTAGCATGAAAGAAAGGAAAGTATTAAAATTTAAAATATTAGAATGAAATGAACATGAAAGGATGATAGAATTTCGAGTATAGTATGGTCCTAAGGATGAAAATTTTGTCAAACAAAAAGTAAATGTTAGTAGAATTAAAATTTTAAAGGATGATATTTATTTGGTAAGCATGGATAGAGCCTTGAGAAAGGGTTGTAGACGGATGAAAGTTAGAGTCGTTAGCTGGGAAGGAAAGTATGAAAGCAAATGAGGAGATGCTTTTTCTCCACCTAACTAAAGATAAGTATAAACATAACAAGTAAGTGGCACAGATAGCTTGGTTGGTCAAGCATAATGTACAACTAAAAGAACACATACACATATATATAAAAGTGATGCGTATGTGAACGTATGTGAGATATGTTGCCGCTGGTTGTGGGAATATGAGTGACCTAAAATGGATATACGAGTAAGAGTAAAACATATGACAAATGTGGTAACATGTGATGGTGTAAGTAATTATATATATATACATAGAAAGATGTTGAGGTAATAAGATTATGATGAAGGAAGTATGCTCCGAATACGTTGCGTATTAAACATGTGATGATCGACTTATGAGGACTAAAATGAATAATGGGCTAAGACCTAGATGGATGATTTAAGCACCGACGAGGATAGAGAATTTTGTAAGAAATGGTAAAATGATAACAAGTATGTCTAAAATCAATAAGGAAGTACAAATGTGCGAATTAGTCCATACTGTAGGAATAGATTAACAAGCAACTAATAGTAATAGAGTTACTAAATGTTTGAGGCAAGTGTGTGTATATGTATATACACACACATACATACATTAGTAGTCAAAGTTTTTACGTCACAAGAGGGGGTACTAGGAAGAATAATGATATTAATAATAGAGGAACCAAGTAGTAGGCTCATGGTGAGCATTATTGTTTCTAACGACATAGTGAAGGAACAAGTATGGTTAATAACTTGGAAGGCAGAAGTAAATGACTCTTAATGCTAGTAAATAAATTATAATCTTCATATTATACAGGAAAGAATGGCGGCACTAAATTCTTGTTTATTGTAAAGTACGGTTATTAGATGTCTTGAAATGTCATAATGGAAAGATGGTAAGTGTCGACCCGCATATCGGAAAATGGGTTGTAGAAAAGAAAGAAAAGTTAGGAACTGTTAAGAAAGCAGGAAACTTTATTTGTAAGTATTGAAGAAAATCACAATCAACTAGATCTATGAAGAGATCATAGTCCTAAAGATCACGAACAAGAAAAAGAAGAACAGATGGGACAATTGAAATGAAGAGCATCTACTTCAAAGAATCACAAGTTGATCAAGAGCTGAATTGGATTATCAGAAAAGGTCATTTCTGATGGATCTGATGATATTTCTTCAGTATCTGACGATTCTGATCATCAGGAGTTTTCTGATGATTTGTTCATCAGAATTTCTGATGAAGTGGTTTATCAGAATTCTGATGAAATATCCCACTTGTCTGAAATTGGCTCTATCCTACCACACTTACCGAAGCAAGTTGACATTAATTGATATCATGATGAAAAAGGCAACTTGAACGTTGGATTCAATGAATATGTCAATTGGCCACTTTTTGCAGGACTTATTGCATGAATAAACTATTGTTTATTCATGCACCCAGCCGTCTATAAATAGAAGGCTCAACCAAGAGAACCAAAGTGAGTTTGAAGCTTAGCATTCACACATACATCAAAACTCCATTGCCCTCTCACCCACAGAATTCAAGATTCGTTTGTACTAGATAATAATCTTACAATCACCTTGTAAACCATTTTGTTTCAAAGTGATATAAACTTGATAATTCTGTAGGTCTTGTTTCTTGAAAGTCTGATTTCCATTTCCGCACATCTTTTTCACATCTACTGAAATCACTTGCCATATTACGTGAAAAGAAGTTGTTTTAAGGCCACACTGGGTCCAACAATTGGTATCAGAGCAGATTGAATAAACTATTTTCAAACGATCAATCGCTCATCTTCTTTTCTCTAAATATGGCCAGCTTTCAATCCTGGAATAATGCTTTTAACATTGGTTCTATGTCTAAACATTCGACTCTGGTCAGAGAGGAATACCCCCAATGGAAAATCAGGATGGTCAATTTCCTTAATGGTCATGACTGAGCTCTGTTTCAATCCGTTGAAAGGGGTCCACATATACCAATGACAGAAATACCTGCTATTCTAGCAACTGACCAATCACCAGCTATCCCTGCCTCCCGCGCTCCCAAAAGTGAAATTAACTGGAGCGCGGAAGATAAGGACCTGGTGGCTGGGGATGAAAGGGCAAAGTCACTTTTAATAATGGCCATCCCCAATGACATATTTTCACAAGTTGATGCATGTGCATTAGCTAAGGAAATATGGGATCAGTTAGAAAATCTTTGTGAAGGAGGAGAAAGGATGAGAAGAAACAAAAGAACAAACAATGTCTCATCCTATGAAAGGTTTAAAAGTTTGCCAAATGAAAGGTTAAATGATACATATAAAAGATTTACAAAACTTTTAAACGAGCTAAAGAAATTTGGAATAACAAAGTCAAACGATGAAAGAAACATCAAATTTCTTGATGCCCTTCCTAGAGAATGGAGAAGTCTAACCATGACTTTATCATCAACCTTAGAACTAGGAAACATGAGTCTTCATGATTTATACAGCACTTGATCCCCAGAGAAGAAGAAAAATTTGAAGAAACCAGTCAAAGAGGGGGATCTCTAGCTCTTATCTCAAACTCACAAAGAACAACACCCACCAATGATCCACAACCATCAAGCAGCCAAAGTTTTGAAGCTTCTGATACTTCATCAGATTTTTCAGCTTTTGCTGAGGCAATAGCACTGCTCACAAAAACATTCGAGCAGAGGTTGAGGGGAGGTAGCCAAAGATACCAAAGAAGTAACAGAGGAAGGATGGATGGAATATCTAAAGAAGAGGTTAGATCTAAGGATAAAGGGAAGGCTGAAGTTGTGTGTTACAAATGTAAGCAGAGAGGTCATTATGCATCAGAATGCAAGACCAAAAAGCTGAAGGATGTTGCCTATTATGAGAAAAAGCTTGAAGAAGCAAAGAAGCAGCAACAAGTAAGCTTAATTGCTGGAACAGATACATGGTTATCTGATGATTCTTCTGATGATGAAGAAGAAGAATTGGCAAATTTCTGCCTCATGGCACTCTCTGAAGGACTACAAGAAACTTCAGAACAAAAGGTAAATTTAGACAATCTTGATCTTGAACACAAGCTAAACAAGCTCATGTCAGATTTTCTAAATCTGCAAGAAAAACATCAATCAGATATTAGAAAATCTGATGAGTTGCAAAGGACTTTGAATAAAATCATTCTTGAAAACCAACTTCTTATAGAGGATAGTTTAGATCAAAGATCAAAAATTGAGTTTTATGAAAATGAAAGAAAAGATCTTTACCAGAAAATCAATGACAAAGAAATCAATGTAAGAGGTTTTCAACAAGCAAAAGAGTTCATAAATTTTATTGAGTCCACACCTAAGAACAAAGGAGAGGGTTTAGGTTATACAAGATCAAATGGAAATAAACCCACTGTCTTTGTAAAAGCAACTCATCAGAATTCTGATAAATTTTCATCAGAATCTGAATCTGAATCTTGCAAAACAACCTGTTCTGAATACTCTTTTGAATAACCAAACTTCAAAACAAACAAAAGTGAATGCAGTCAAGGATCTGTAAAGACTCCAGATGCAGTTCACTCATCTTTTCAAAATTATCCCATCATTCCATCACAAGAAGAAATATCAGAAAATTCTGATACACCTTGTATGTGTGTTGACATACTGAAGCTTGTTCAACACCATCTTCAAAAGAAAAATGTAAAATCTGTTAATGGCTCTGCATATAACAGAGTTTCTGATGCAAAACCAAGAAGAAGAAAAAATAAAGTAATTAATATTCCATCAGAAACAGTACCCAAGCATGCCTGGGTACCAAAAACCCTCTAATCATTTCATTTCAGGACCATCATGTGCAGCAGATCTGGTACTGCGACTCAGGAAGCTCCAAGCACATGACTAGGGACAGGAGCTTACTCAGCAACTTTGTTTCAAAGCTGGGTAGAATGGTAAATTTTGGAAATGGAGTGAAGGAAAGATCATGGGATATGAATGCATAAGGTATGGATGTATGACCATTGAGATAGTAGCCTATGTTGAGGGCTTAACAAATAATCTGCTTTGATATGGTCAGATCAATGATAAAAATTACTCAGATAATTTTATCACCAGAAAAATGCTTGATAAATTGCTTTAGTGGTAATCAAAATCATATATCTGATAAATCACCAGAAAATCTGGCAACTTATCATAAATTCTGATGAAGTCATCAGAAAATCTGACACAACATCAGAACACCTGATAAATCCTCAGAATTCTGGTGAATCAGCAGAAAATAAGTTGGATAATCAGAATTGTCGAAGTTCATTAAAACAAATTGCAGCATGTCATCATCCTTATTCATATCTCTTAACTGTATATTCATAAATTGTACATTAGCATATTTTTCTTAATTTATAAAAAGAGGTTTTTAATTCTTGTTAGTGCTGATAACGTCATCCAGCAGAAAATTTCTGGGAATTCGTTAACATGAAACTTTCTCTCTCCTTCATTTATTACACCCCATCATGTGTTAAGAAGGTTGAAGTGACATATTAGTAGGCTATCAGATTGCATCACCAGAAATTAGCCACCTAAATCATTAAAAGCAAGTGAAGTGGTGAAGGAACATATCTCTGTTATTTTTTTCTGTCCTCTGGTAATCATTAAAATAACAGAGATTGCAGTGAAGAAAATCCACAAGTTGGTAGCTTCCATTTATGGCAAATATTAAATTTACTATAAATAATCACCACTTTGAGTTAAAATATGTCATCTTCACTCCTCTTCTCTTCACATTCACACACACTCACAAAATGAACACCATCAAGGATGAATGCTTCCCACTTATTCTTTATCCATATCATAACCTTAGATTGAGGACCAATCTGGAAGGTCCTCAATGGGAAGGGTGTCAAGTTGTGCTGAAGATGCTCATGAGCTATGCCCTCACTGCTCATATAACTGTTCATCCAGAGATTCTTCAAATCTTCTGAAAAAATGCAACATTATCTGAGTATCAAAACAGGGAACAGATGGCCATCAAGATTGTGGTGCTAAATCAACAAATTCTGTTAAATGAAGCCACCATCAGGACAGCTCTTCAACTCAATGATGATAATGACGTCCTGATGTTCACAAGGGCTCAGAAGGATGATGTCTTGAGACAAATGGGTTATCACACACAAACCCAACAACGAGCAATCAACAAACATGGCTTCATCAAGCCATGGCAATATCTGGTCACATAGATGGGTGCATGCTTTTCAAAGAAGGTCATCAATCATCATGAAGTATCTCTTAGATTGATGGAACCCATACTGGCACTCGTACTCAAAGTACCTTACAACTTCTCTCATTATCTAATGAGTGATTTTGCAAGTAATATGTGGGTTGGCAAGCCATTCTTGATGTATCCTCGTTTTCTGACAAAGATAATAACGAGCCAGCTAGACTTTGCAGGCATACCTGCAAGTTATCCAAGAGCTGATTTGAGACTTCAAGAAAACATGGGTCTCAGCATGCTTGTACCCACCAACCACAACTTTGGGAGGATAACTGATCTGTTGTTGCTTCTAGAAATGGAACATGATGAAGGCATTGATATAGATTAGATTTTCCTTGGTTAGGATCTTTTGTGTGTAGTTTTTTTTATATACTTTCTGTGTGCTTATTCTGTTTAACTTGCTTATTGTCTGGGAGATAGGTAAAGAAAGTAAGAAAAATGATCATCAGAAAATCAAAATTTTGACACAAAACACTAAGTTTCTGATGACAGGAGACAAAATCTGGTAATTCAAAAATGGATCCAATTTTTATTTTTTGATAAAACTTCAAAATGATAAAATGTTTTAGAAAATATCAGAAAAAGCCAGGAGACATGGATGCCACCAGAAAAACAAATGTGAGTCTACTAAACTTATCTTATTCCCTCTCATCTTAAAAAAAAAATCTGTTGAAAAGGATCACAAGTTTAGGGGGAAATCTCAACAAAGAGATTTTGCTGAAAATTCTGTTGACTTCTGTTGACCACATCCACAAGGTCAACAGAAGTCAGAAAAAAAAGGGGGGATACATACGATCAACAAAATTTCTGACTACATCATCAGAATGGGACTTTCTGACTAATGAAGAAAAGAGGATGCATATGAAGAAAGATGATTGGACCTCCTATCAAATGGGGTCCACAAAGAAGAAAAGGTGTCAGAGAACCGATAGCTTTCTCCAATCAAAAATCAGAAATCAGCGCAACACTTTCAAGAAGGAATGATCGAAGAAACTACAAATTGAAGAGTCAAGTTGAAAGGGCATAATCACGATTCCATGATAAACAATTTCATTAATGTCTTAACACCCACGATCCAACGGTTACATTTTGAACCAAAAACTCAGCACTCACGATCTAACGGTTATAAAGACAATTAATGATCTCTTTATCACTATTTCATACCACGTTCTATATCCTTTCAACTCCTCCAACTCCATACACCCACAATACTCTGCTGAAACACTCCTATATAACACACCCATAGGAGAAACTCAAAAATCACTCATCTTCCTCACAAAAACAACAAATCTTAAAATCCCCTGTTCTTCACTCACAATTCAAAAATCCCTAAATTTCAAACCCTAACTTACAGAGATCAACAATGGCAGAAGTTAACCTCAACATTCCAATTGCTCAACATGAAGTACCTTTTATCGAGGAAGCAGAATTTCTACCAATGAAGGAAAACAATATGCTGATGAATACAGAGCATTCAGAGTATGATGAAAGATGTCAACTTCTGGTAGAATATCTCACAAAATGTCCAGTCTCAGGAGCACTAACAAAAGGAAGAGAAGTACCAGAAAGGCTACTACAGTAATTTGTTTACACCTTTAATGAAGTAGAAGAAAATAAGGTATCTGCTCATATATGGGGAAGTGTTTATGTAACATTATCCCCTGCAAGAGTAAGAGAATGGCTTGAACTGCCTATTCTTGATAGTTACACTGAAGCCCCAAGCAGAGAAGATTTAATAAACTTCATCATTGGGCTTGGCTACAAGAAAAGGGATATCAACAAGATTGGAGCAATAAGAAGAAGTGAATTGCCAGCCATCTAGCAAGTGATGATGGAAGTGCTAAACAAATGTCTCACCTCAAAGATAGGAGGAACTGATCAAATCAGTCAAGCTATTCTGACAATCATGTTTGGACTCATAAATGGGTACAAAATCGATTATGGGTCAGAAATTTTCAACCTTCTCAAAAGATCAATCATCACCAGAAATGGAAAAATAACCTCTCATCTGCCATATCCAAGGTTAATCTCAATTTTCATTTCTAAAGCATTTATTGAAAGAAATATGGAAATTCCAATCTTAGAAGATGTCTGGAGATCAAAAACCATGAAGGCCTGGAGTTCTAATCATGGATGGGAACCAGACAAAGATATCCCTGTGTTGCCAGAAAGCATGTTATGCTTCATTGCACCAGACTCACAATATAGAATACAACATGAAAAACTTCTGACAAAATCAGATTCTCCAACAGAAGAGCCCAACAGAGAAGTTGTGAACTGTTCTTCATCAACAGAAAAAGGAGATGATGAGATGTCCTCACCATCAGAAAAAGAGGGTGCAGAAGGAAAAAGAATTCAGGAGATAGCTAACTTGGAGATAGCTAACTCACCAGAAAGCAAGAAAGAACATGCTGAGAGTCAACAAATTCATGAAGCAAGAATTCATCATGAATTTGAAATTCATCAAGAACATTATGCAGAATCACATATTGCTGGAGAAACACATGCTGCTGAAATTGAAGCCACTGAAGTCATTCATTATGATGAATCTCACATTGCTGGTACATCCCTTTTAAACACTGTTCTAGTAGAAACTCACAGAGAAGAAATAAAATCAGAAAGTTCAGTTAATGTTTCTTACAAAATAGAATACAGAACAACGAATGTTGATGAAGAGGTTACTAGTTCCATTAATCTCAACTCTGAATCAGAAAATGAGGAAGAGGATGAGATCCCAACAGATGGAGATTAGGAAACTGATCAAGGAAATCTGGCTAAAGGTAATCTGTTTACCTCAAAAACTTATGGAGGATCATATGTTGATATGATTCAAGGACATAAGGAAACCCAGGATGAAAATGAGTTTTTCATCACTGGTGGAGATGATTCTGGTAAACTTAAAGTTGCACCAAAATCTGGTAAAGCCAAAAGTGATCCCATCATCTCTAAAACAGCAGCAAATGTGTTTGCAGCTGGAATGTTAAAAGGAACATATGTTGTTCCAATTATCCCTGAAAAACCTATAAGCCAAGAAAACTTAGAAACAGGGCTGGAAAATGTTTACAAAGTCTGCAAAAGAAATCCGGTGGAAGAAAAACTTGATATGTTGCTGTCAGAAATACAAGGTCAAAGGGCTGATATGCAGACGTTGTCAGAATCAGTGAAGGCAATAAAGAGACAAACTGAAGAAAACACTGAAGCACTAAGGACTCTTCAAAAGATGAAAGAAAAGGCACCAGAATCCAACATCTCTGCATCAGAAATCCAAACTATTCTCACAGAAATAGAAAAGATCAAAGCACAAGTTGCAAAGGTGATTGAATCAAGGCAGTCAAGTAGTACAAACAGAGTTTTGGAAGAAGTTACCATACTAAGGGCAAGTAATAATAGTATCACAGATGCCCTTGAGAAGCTGTCAAAAGAATGGACTGTAATTCAAACAAAAGCTCAAACAGAATTCACAAATGTTCAGAAAAACATAAACAACAACTCAAAACAGGTAAAAGAGGTGCAACAACTAATAGAGAAGATGCAATTCAACATTGCAAAACTGGCCAAAGTGGATCCCCAAGAACTCATGAAAGAAATTCCTGCTGAAAGCTCACATCAAGAAGCTCCAAAGTCAACTCCTCAACAATCATCAACCACACCAATCACAAAAGCTGGAACCACAGTGATGGGTCCTCCTCTGAATATCCCAAAAGTTAAAATGCTGAAAAGGTTAGCAACTGCAAAACCTCAAGTTATTACAAAATTGAAATTGCTAGCATCTGTCCCAAATCCAACAATATCTGATGACTCAGCAATAAGTAAGTATATGAATATACAAATAATGAATGAATGGGAACAAGAAGGTGAGTCAGCAACAAAATCAAAGATTGTTAAGAGAAAAATCTCTGAAACCAAGTCTATCATGGTTAAAGAGATTGCCCGGGATGTAATAATATTCCCTGAGTCCAATCTGGTGAGTTATTATTTAACAAAAGAAGATGAAGCACCAAGATTACTATCTCCTACCAGACTGGGTTTAAGAGAAGAAAGGATAAAAAGAGGGCCAGGTAGCATTCACAAACAAAATAGGAATCCAGTAAAAAGAATTCTAAAGGTGAATGAAATAAAAATTGCAACTGATGATATTGGAGGAACTCATGTGCAAAACAGATACACACTTCAGAGGGAGAATGGAGAAGAACAAAAGGTGACTGATGAAGAAATAGCTGACCAGTTGCATCCTTTAGACATTTCGTTTATGAAGGATCACTATGAAAAGGAAAAGAAAAATAACCAAGAAGTCAGAAGAGCATTAACTGGCATATCAAAGGCTGGAATACTGTTGTTTGAAAGAATGGCTTTTTTCAGACTTTGATCTATGCATCAATTTTGAGCATGTACACAACAAAAAGGTGTACGTCAGATCACCAAAGACAAAAGTTCCCTCAGACATATTGGAAGATGCAAGATCTGGAGACATCATTATGCTGACAAATAAAAATGGAGAACAAGACTATGGTGTAATCTTCAGAGATCATGATAATAACAAAGCTATGTTCAGAAGTGTTGACATCTACAAGTACTCAAATCAAACTCTGAGGTATATCTTGAAAACCATGAACAAAAGACAAGAACATCTTCAGAAGATAGAAAAAAACTTGGAGGGAAGCAGAAAAGAAATTGAGTAGATGATTGAAGAATGGATCCAAGCAAGAGAATGGTACAAACACTACGCCAAAATAGGGATACAGCCACACACAAAAAGTGTGACTATATGTCTTTCGCCACACATATCTTTTTCATGTCAAGTGTGACCAAAGCTCGAGTCATCGTATGTATCTTACGGCCACACACACCTTTTAGTGGCCTTAGAACTTAAAAGTGTGACTAAAGGGTACCAACATTTTTTGTTAGATCTAGCATTTCCTCTATTAAGTGTGGCTAAAGGGTTGCACCAGCCACATAAATTTAATTTAAGTGTGTCTGTTTCTATTATATAGTCACATATATTTACTAAAAACTATGTTTTAGCCACATCAATTAAAAAAATGTGTGACAAAAAAGGTTGTTATAATCAAACATTTTGTCTATTAAGAATGCTAAAAGGTAGCAACGGTCACATGAATTTACCCCAGGGACGAATTTAGCAGTTTACTCTTTATAATATTAAATTATGTAATTTTTAAATTGGAATATTATTTGAGGGGGAAGTTTTAAATTAGAATGAAATATTTTGGGGGAAATTTTTAGGATGAAATATTTTTGCGGGAAGTTTAAGTTTTAGGATGAGATATTTTGTTGGGAATTTTTAAAGATATAGTAAGTCTAACATTTGGTCACATATTTTTTCGATGTCATTTGATATTATTTCGTCACACAAAATAAACAAAGGGACGTTGGTGTGACGAATGTGTATGTGAAGCCATATGAAAATTTTAATTTTAAGTGTGTATATTATCTAACAGTTGGTCACACAAAATAAGATACGACTATGTGTGGCCACATGTATTAGCTTTTAGCCATGTTATCAAACATATAACATGGTTATAGATCACATTTGGCCACTTTTTTTTAGTGTGACTATTTTTTTAACGTGTGGTTATAGATCTCGTACATGTGTTTTTAGTCACATGAAACAAATACTATGGTCATAGATCATATTTGGCCACACTTTTATAGTGTGACTAATAAATGTCACAATTTTTTTCTTAAAGTGTGGCTAAAGGCTTTGAATACATGTGTTATTGGTCACGTGAAAACAAATAATGTGGTTGTAGATCGTATTTGGTCACAGTTTGGTAGTGTGGCTAATAAATGTCATAGTTTTTTCTTAAAGTGTGACTAAAGGTTTCAAATACACGTGTGTTTGGTGACATGAAACAAAATCATGTGACCATAGATCAGATTTGGCCACACATTTTGAGTTGTGGCTAATAAGGGGGTGTTTGTTTTTGCTTATTACATCTGCAAAAAGCTTATGTCTGCCCGCCTGCAGACATAAGGCCTTCAAGACCGTTTGTTTTTTTTCAAACAGATCTTATATTAGCTTCCAACATCTTAAAAAAGAAGCTTTGAAACAAAGCTTCAAACATCTGCACATGTCTTCTTCTTCCCTTCTCACCTGCTACCGCCAGCTCCGCCACCACCTCCGCCACCACCTCCGCCACCACCGCACCACCGTAGAGAGAGAGAGATATGTGAGAGAGAGAGCTGTGAGAGAGTGAGAGCAGTTTCTAGAGAGAGAGAGGGCAGTTTCTAGAGAGAGAGAGAGCAGTTTCTAGAGAGAGAGAGAGTTTCTAGAGAGAGAGAGAGCAGTTTCTGTGAGAGAGAGAGAGACCTGTGAGAAAGAGAGAGAGACCTGTGAGAGAGAGAGAGACCTGTGAGAGAGAGAGAGACCTGCGGTGGTGGTGGCGGAGGTGGTGGTAGAGGTGGTGCGGTGGTGGTGGTGGTTGTAGAGAGAGAGAGAGAGTTTCTAGAGAGAGAGAGCAGAGAGTGTGTTTTGTGGGTGAAGTTGTTTTTGAAGAAAAAAAAAACAAACCCTCTTCTCCTTGCAGACTGCAGACATTTGGGCCACATCTTCTCTTGCAGATGCCTGCAGATGTGGTTCGCAGACTACAGACATTTTTGTATCTGAAAAAACAAACAGCACCTAAGTGTCACATTCTTTCTTAAAAGTGTGGCTAAAGGTTTTGAACCGGTATACAATGGTCACATTAATAATAAAACATGTGGCTAAATGAGTTTTAAAATATTATGATTGACCTTTAGCCACACATTTTTTTCAAAAGTGTGGCAGGACGGTTTTGCCAAAAGTGTGGCCGTAGCCCATTTTTGACGTAGTGAAAGACATGTATGTCAGCTGCAACAAATATATCTCCTACAAAAACAAGTTAAAGAAAGGAGATGTGCATAAGAGAGTGAAGCTGAACTGAAGAAACTGTTTATCTGATTTCTCATCTTTTATGTAATTTGTTTTTTTTAAACATTAGTAACTGGTTTAATTTTACAAGAATTATGTTTCCACTGTTTGGAAATTAATAGTTTATGAGGTAGTTCATTTACTTACAATACTTAGGGGGAAACTGTTAGGAAACTATATTTGTAAGTATTGAAGAAAATCACAATCAACTGGATCTATGAAGAGATCACAGTCCTGAAGATCACGAACAAGAAAAAGAAGAACAGATGGGACAATTGAAATGAAGAGCATCTACTTCAAAGAATTTCTGATGAAGTGGATTATCAGAAAAGGTCATTTCTGATGGATCTGATGAAATATCATCAGTATCTGACGATTTTGATCATCAGGAGTTTTCTAATGATTTGTTCATCAGAATTTCTGATGAAGTGGTTTATCAGAATTCTGATGAAATATCCCACTTGTCTGAAATTGGCTCTGTCCTGCCACACTTACCGAAGCAAGTTGACATTAATTGATATCATGATGAAAAAGGCAACTTGAACGTTGGATTCAATGAATATGTCAATTGGCCACTTTTTGCAGGACTTATTGCATGAATAAACTATTGTTTATTCATGCACCCAGCCGTCTATAAATAGAAGGCTCAACCAAGAGAAGCAAAGTGAGTTTGAAGCTTAGCATTCACACATACATCAAAACTCCATTGCCCTCTCACCCACAGAATTCAAGATTCATTTGTACTAGATAATAATCTTACAATCACCTTGTAAACCATTTTGTTTCAAAGTGATATAAACTTGATAATTCTGTAGGTCTTGTTTCTTGAAAGTCTGATTTCCATTTCCGCACATCTTTTTCACATCTACTGAAATCACTTGCCATATTACGTGAAAAGAAGTTGTTTTAAGGCCACACTGGGTCCAACAGCGGGGTACACACATAGTATGCCAAATTTCAAATAATTAGAAAGAACTTCATGTAAGATGTGAAAGGTTAACGTCCAAGGAAGCTAGAATGAAAATATAAGAATGCGTAACTGTTAGAGGTGGAATGTTACATAAAGAGAGGTTGAATGGAATGTAAAATATGATGAATATTTGAATGGATATTTGAATAAATATTGCCCTCTGTCGAGTTCCCTATCGTATATGAGGAATTATTAGAAGATAAACCTCTAAAGAAATGTTCGAGAGTTAAACTTTTTATGCGCATGATTCTTGGTTCGTATTATAAAACAACCCTACGTGGTTGAGTGTAATCTCAATTATCGAATGAATAGTTGTGCCACGTTTTATGTAACTCATACGTGAAATGGAGTGGCATATGTAATAAGCTTATAATCTCATATGTAGCGGAACCTAGGTTGATAAGAATTAACCCTTTTAGGTTCACTGTTAGGTAATTGCCTTTGTAATACAATTGCTAGAAGGAATGATGTATGTATGAGAGCTATGGAATGTGATGACAAGTATAGATGAGTATGACACCTCGAGTGTAATATGAGTTGCTCAAATGTAAGTATTGATAACACGATCATATTGATAGCGTGATTAAAGAATATGTTGGCCCTTGTAACCTAGGGATAGACGGTAAAGAGGTTAGAGCAAGATAGTATGTACACGATTTGTATAAACGTATACATTAAGTTGTGGTTAACCATTCAGTTATGATGGATCATTAGTGAAAGAAATATTGGTCTCGGGTAAAGATTATACGTAGGGATTGCAAGAAAAGTATGAAAGAACTATCAAGCAAGTGACATGAAAGAAATTTTGCTAGATATTGGCCCTGGAAGGATGGGGAGTATGTAGAAGCTAAATAGTTAGAAACTATTGAATGATGTTTGATTTGTGATTATATATGAATGAATAGGAATGAACAAGTATGAATATTATGATAATTATTTCCCCTAAGTAGATGTTAGAGGTATGCAGGAATGAATAATCTCACAGATAAGTTTTAAGAAATCAGCTTAAATAATTGAACGATAATCATGAAATAATGTAATAGGATCGCTTTGATTCATACAAGGTTGAATTACCAAATGTATTAGACAACTTTAGAGTAGTAACGACCGATTCATCATGAGGGATGATCGAATGAAAGCATGTTAACGAAGTTCGAGGTATGTAATTACGAAGGGATACAGATAAACTCGTCAGAATGTATGTATTCAGGTTTTGGGGACGAAACCTTCTTTAAGGGGAGTAGACTTGTAACACCCCAAATTTCGTATGTCATATTATAAAAAATATAATCGCAATACTTTGACGAAAAAGAAACGGTACATATAAATTTTTTACCATATATAGAGTTTTATAAGTTTTAGTAAATCTAGATTCTATGTATACATGAAAGTTAACTAAGTTAGTATGTAAATGTGAGGAAAGTGGCATTTCTAAAAGAATGAGGGGGTGGAAATGAAAATTGTGGAATTAAAACACTTAATAAAAATTTTGATCAGTAAGTGAATGGGTGTGTGTGTGCGTGACCGAGAGAAAGGGGCAGGGGGAAACCCTTCATCCAAAAATCTTGCAAATTGACCAAATTGAGAAGGTTTAGGGCTGAATTCTAAATGCATGAGTTAGGAATGTTCATCCCCTAAGTGAATTTGATATCAAGTAAGTTTAATTTTATGTTTTTTGTAAAGTTTAGTAAAGTGGGTTGTGGAAGTTGTGATTATGTATGGAATTAAACATGTTTGCTAGATGATATGAACAACTAGGAATGTAAATTATGCTTGAATCTGTTATGTTGATGAACTTGGGGTAAAAACCCATTTGAATGTCATAAAATGATCAAAGAATTGTGAAACCCTATAGGCTAATTAGTATGATGTTGATGATTGAAGCAATATGTTGATGAAATTATTATGAGTAATTGATTTAGAACTATATGTTCATATTAGGATGGTAAATTGTGGAATTAGGGATGTTTATGTTAATCAATGAATGAATTATGGAAATTGTGCTTAAGATGCTTGTACATTATGCTAAACTAACGATACGCACACAACATGTTCGATGAAATGCCTAAGTTGGTTTATTTATGGTTTTATATGAATACTTGATAAGTTGATGTAACACGTTTATGGTAAAGACGTATGTGATTAGTAGACATCATAATGTATGGTAAAAAATATGAAAGCAATAAAAGCTAAGTATATGAAATTATGATGTTTAGGAACAAAGAAAGAAGAAGGAACAAGTCTATCCAAGGCACAAGGTACACAAGACCACGGTAAGTTCATATCAACTTCATTTTCTCTACTTGTAGACTTACGAATGTTAGTTTGGGTAATTAAATCTTAGTGTAGAATTTCTACGCTTGTTCATGGTAGAATTGTGTTATGTTGAGTATTGGTAATGGATAGTAAGTGTATAGCAATGGATGTGTTTTAACCCGCTTCAGGTGGGTCGAAATATTAAAAGGAATGGTAATGTAATGGTTTAAGTAAAGACTTGTAGATAACGAGTCGGAATGAGGAAAGAGCGTAGAAAGTGGATGGTATGAATTGATCCGTTATGAATAGGTCGAAAGACTTACATGTAGAATGTATTCGAAAGATAAGAATAAATAAGCATGAAGAAATTTCATGCTAGAACGAAAAGAATGATTTTAATAAGGATGTTGATAAAATGTTTTATTTCGCTAATGGGTCGAATTAGAATAAGTAAATGATAGCCATTAAATTTGCTTTGAGATTTGAACTAATGAATGTTTTCGTTATGTATGTTAGGTAAATCCCGCTCTTGACGATGCGAGCTCGGACCGAACACACTACATCGCCCTTTATGCGCTTCCGGTTAAAGTCGTCTTTTGTAAATGGGTCAAACCGTTTTCGTAATGTAAATGTTAAACTTATGTCTAGGATGTTTCGTAAGTAAGTTAAGATTTTAAATCTTATTTTGATAGTTCGGACAAAACATCTGTGATGGAATCTTGTATGGTTATTACTTTTATGTCTTTTGAAACGTGTCGTAGAATTTAGTTAGAATGATGATTGTTAAAAACAGGGAATCGTTTATCGTACGAATGGGTCATGCCCAATTTTTGTTAAAATTGTCATTATTATTGTTTTCGAATGTGAAATAAGGGCGTTACAAGTTACTAGGTTAAGAATAAATAACCCCCACCCAGAATCCCGAATGCAAGTTTACCACATAGATATGGTCTCAGAATTTAGGAATCTAAATTATGTTTAGGGACAAATTTTAATAATAACTGTACGGCCTAATGATCCATTAAGATATACCAACTACCCACGTAATTACCAATCTGCTAACGATGCAAGAAACCACCAATACACTTGTTAAAAGGCAGACAATTCAGATATAAATAACTTTTATCAAATCCAAGCATGAGTGATCAAGATATATCAGTTGTAACAATCATAAAAAACAGAGTATTTATATAAAATCCTAACAATCGTTCATCGGGGGAAGTCACAAATGGTTTAGAAAAAGGTAACCCCCTCCAAGTTTCAGATTCTAGATTTACACAAAACTCAGTTTACTCACCACATAGACATGGTGCTTAAAGGTCAGTTAATTTAAGTGGTAATAAAAAATAGGTCTTTGTCATCAGATTTTTTATAGTTCAATTACTCTATTTACCACTGTGAGTCAATCTACTATATGTCACCCAACAAGCTAGTAGGTTTTGTCATCAACCAAACAAGTTGTAAAGCAAGAACTCAAAACACATGCAAACAATTTAAATAAACCAACATATCAAATTGTTTATAAAACATTGTCAATGTCAAAAACAAATCCAAACATGAATAAAACCGAGACAAGTATTAAAACCCTAGGGATTTTTACATATTTCCCCCCTCCTAAGCCTCCTTATTACGTATTTCCCCAAACCATAAAATCAATTACATATTTCCCCATTTTTGAGAAATTACCCAGTGAGTATATCCCCATTCGTATAATCAACTCATCCAAACCCTACACAGAACGACGTGTCTTCTCCCCCACCAAAGACCACGTTCATCTTCTTCATTAGGTATGTTCAAAAAATCGACATCTAGTTCACTCGTATTATCATCAAATTCATCTATTTTTTCATCTTCTTCATCGATTATCGACTAGTTCGTTCGTAATTTTGAGGATGCTTGAGGATTCAAGTTTACGTAAGCTTATGTAAATATTGTGGTCTAATAGTTTCTTCATTACATGTATTACAAAAATTATATAATTTGGAACAATATGCATATAGTTTTTTTTTTTTTTTTTTGGTTACTGTTGGTGTTTGTTTTGGTTATTGTTGGTGTTAAAAATTAAAAGCTTCTTTACCTTACACTAACAAAGGTAAATAAGGATTTTGGTTATTCACAATCGTAGGAAGAAACTATCACTCGTGTTGCTGAGGTGATTTTGTTTCTTCAATTTTTTTTGGTTACTGTTGGTGTTTGTGATCTAATAGTTTTAGGTTTAATAATTAAAAATTATAGACCCCTTTTCTAGTTAAAGAAGCATAATTGTTAATAAAGCAGCAATTTTTAATAAATTTTCAACAATTCAGTTTTTTCCGAAATCATTCAATTAGAATCGTGTGTATATGATATCTGTTCATCAGAAGCATAATCGTATATGATTTCTGTTCATCAGGTGCTTTATATGGAAGATGATATGGAAAATAATTCATTTACACTAACTTGGGAGAATGGGGCAGAATCATCAATACTGCTTGAGAATGTTGTTGGCCAAGGATCAACTGAGTACAATATAAAATTAAAATATGGAGGTTATTTTCAGTTAGCTAAGAAATCCTACAAAAAAGGTTATTATTTTGGCTTTCAAAAATGTCTTAACATTTACACTTGCATATACGACTTTGATGATTTGAATGAAGAGGTTGCCACTCATTAGAGATAAGTCGAAATCCGATGGAGATGTCTCAATTAAAGAACTCCACAAGTGGGTTAAGAAAAATTTCAGTGTTGATCTACCGTACATGAAAATATTTCTAGGAAAAGAACAAGCTTACAGTGATTTGTACGGGAATTGGGAAGACTCATTCATAAAGACGAATGATTTTAAAGAGGAACTATTAAGGCGAAACCCAGGAAGTCTTGTTGAAGTTGACCTTGAGACTAAAGGTAATAAGAAACTATTTTTACGCTTTTTTGTATCACTACTAGCTTGTTGAAAGGGGTTTCTTGTTGGTTGCCGTCCCTATATTTCTCTAGATGCATGCCATCTAGAAGGGAAGTTCAGTGGGGTATTAGTCGTTGCCAATAGTGTTGATGGTAACAATTCTATTTTTCCGGTGGCTTATGGTGTACTAGAATCTGAAAACAAAAACTCATGGATATTGTTTCTTGAGTTACTTAAGAAAGCAATAGGTACACCTAACGGACTAGTTGTATCATCAGATATGCAAAAGGGTCTAGACATTGCAATTACACAAGTTTACCCTAATGTTGAGCATAGAGAGTGCATTAGGCACTTATTTAGTAATTTTAAAAAGCATTTTCGTGGTAATTTATTCTCAAGAAATTTATGGCGAGCTGCAAAGACCTATAGTGTAAATGATCATGATCGACTATTAAATGAAATTGCTGAAGCAAATAAAGATGCACTTACTTATCGTAATGAGAATCACAATAAGATAAGGAGTCGTTGTAGGTTTGGGGAGACATCAAAGTGTAACTATATTACAAATAATATTTCGGAGTCATTTAATGCGTGGATAAGTGAGGTGCGATATAAACCAGTTCTTGAATTACTTGATTCAATCAGAGAGAAGATTATGGTACGATTTGACAAAAAAGGAGGCTTTCAAAAAAAATGGAAGGGTACCTTAGTACCTAAAACTAAGACTTACCTGGACAAAATCTCTAAGGTTTGTATAGTGTTCCCTTTTTTACATATATTTCAAATATATTTTAGGTGAATGAATTTTTAATATTTTGAATGTTGTATATAGAAATTAGGTGCATATGAAATTTGTAGAAGTGGTGAAAATCGAGCTGAGGTGAAATATGAGGACAAATGTTGGGAGGTTTCACTTGATGATAGAAAATGTACTTGTCGGGTTTGGCAGGTAAAAGGTGTTCCGTGTGAGCATGCAACAACTTTTATTATTTTCACAAGGGATGTTAACTGGGACATGTATGTTGATCCATTTTATACTATTGGGAAGTTTAAATTAGCTTATGCTTTAGAAGTTGCTCCAATGCCAACAAAGGATCAATGGGTGCATTAGATAATGAGGAGAAGATATACCCACCTGCAATAAAACGTCCACCTAGGAGACCAAGAAAGAATAGAATTAGACCTGGTGACAAGCCTAAGAAACGACAAAAATGTCCACGATGTGGTGAGTATGGACACCATGAAAAGACATGCAAAAACATAGCACCTGAAGATCCTACTCAACATCAAGCGTCAACAAGTAAAAGGGGACGAGGAAAGTGTACAAAAAATATGTAAAAGTAAAAGAATTGGGGTTTGAACGGAATTTATGTTTTTATTATGAACGGAATTTATGTTTTTTTGAACGGAATCTAGTATGAAAGGAATCTATTATGAACGGAATTTATGTTTTTATTATGAGTATTATGGTTTTGTGTGTATTGTTTGACAAGAGTAACAAGTAGAAGAATTTGGGTAATACTATATAATATGGGTAAATATGTAATTGATTTTACATATTACAATGGGGAAATATGTAAACATTCATTAATTATTTCATTAAGGGCAAAATAGTCATAAATAAGATTCATTTAAGTGAAAAGGGGAAATATGTAATATATATGAGTTAGGAAGCGAAAATATGCAATTGATTTTATGGTTTGGAGAAATATGTAACAAGGAGACTTAGGAGAGGGAAATATGTAAAAATCCCTAAACCCTATAAACAGTTTGCCCTGAAGAAAGCTACTCTGAGAATTAGCCACGCATACTCGTCTGTTCCAGTCTAGATTTTCGTGCACCTGATAGCCCCAAAGAGGGCTTCCTTTGTCGAACCCCAAAAACAACCGTCCAAAACTTGCGAACTTCTCTCCTCTTCTTACGTCCCAAGCAACAAAGCTACTCCACCCTCCCCTCAAAAGGTCCTCCATAATTATGAGGGTCTGTGATTTCAACTGGTTCCTCGACGAATCGCAACTGGTCGTCGATTGTGAGCTCCTTTAAGGGAACTATGAGGGTCTCATCTGACAGACACTTTTTCAGATTTGACACGTGGAATACGTTGTGAACTCTGTTCAGTTCTTTAGGTAGATTCAACTTGTAAGCGACTTTGCCAATTTTCTCAATGATTTCGAACAGTCCGACATAACGCGGATTTAGTTTGCCTCATTTGCCAAAACGAACTACACCTTTCCAAGGTGAGACTTTAAGTAGCACTCGATCTCCAACCTGTAACTCGAGTGGTTTCCTTCCTTTATCAGCATAGCTTTTCTGACGGTCACGAGCTGCCGCCATTCGTTGTCGTATCTGAGCAATCCTCTCGGTTGTCTCTACCACAAGTTCTGGGCCTGTGATTTGACTATCACCAACTTCTGCCCAACAAAGAGGTGATCGGCATTTACGTCCGTACAATGCCTCAAACGGAGCGGCGTGGATACTGGTGTGATAACTATTGTTATACGAAAACTCCACTAACGGGAGGTGTTTTTCCTAGCCATTACCAAAGTCGATTACACATGCCCTAAGCATGTCTTCAAGGGTTTGGATGGTGCGTTCAGATTGCCCATCCGTTTGTTGATGATATGCCGTGCTCATGTCTAATCGAGAACCAAAGGACTTGTGCATAGCTTGCCACAATTCAGATGTAAAACGTGTGTCACGATCAGAAATGATGGAGGTTGGCACTCCGTGTCTTGATACTACTTCCTTTAGGTAGAAGTCTGCTAGAGTAGAAAACTTGCCGGTTTCCTTGATAGCCAAGAAATGTGCAAACTTAGTTAATCGATCCACTATCACCCAAATAGTGTCATTTCCGCGTTGAGATCTAGGCAGGCCAGTAACGAAATCCATGGAAATTTGCTCCCATTTCCATGTCGGGATCTCTGGTTGTTGGAGTAGGCCTGATGGTTTCTAATATTCAGTCTTGACTCTCGCACAAGTCAAACATTTACTGACGTAGGTTGCTATGTTGGCTTTCATACCAGGCCACCAGTATATAGTCTTTAAGTCGTGGTACATCTTATCCGAACCAGGATGTACTGAGTAACGAGACTTGTGCGCTTCATCCATCACAAGTTCGCGTAAGTTTCCGTAAAGTGGGACCCAGATGCGCCCTGTTACGTAGTAAGCGCCGTCTTCCTTTTGTTCTAACCGTTTCCTCGATCCTCGTAAGGACTCAGCCCTGATGTTCTCTGCCTTCAATGCATCAACCTGAGCATCTCGTATCTGAGCAGGGAGACTAGATTGGATGGTAAGTTGTAGTGCTCGCACACGTTTAGGTATAATATCCTTTCGACTGAGGGTGTCGGCCACAACATTGGCTTTGCCCGGATGGTACCTGATCGCGCATTCATAATCATTCAAGAGTTCGACCCATCGACGTTGTCGCATGTTTAACTCCTTTTGCTTGAAGATATGCTTGAGACTCCTATGATCGGTGTAAATGGTGCACTTGGTACTGTATAGGTAATGTCTCCATATCTTAAGTGTGAAAACAACCGCTCCCAGTTCCAAGTCGTGCGTAGTGTAGTTCCTTTCGTGAACTTTAAGTTGACGTGATGCGTAGGCAATGAACTTGTCACGTTGCATCAACACACAACCAAGTCCTTGGATGGAAGCGTCGCAATAAACCACAAAATCATCAGTGCCTTCAGGTAATGAGAGGATAGGTGCGCTACAAAGTCTATCTTTTAAGTGCTGGAATGCAGATTCCTGTGCATCACCCCAATGATAGGTGACACCCTTCTGAGTTAGTGAGGTGAGAGGTTGTGCAATCTTTGAGAAATCCTTGATAAACCTTTTGTAGTAGCCCGCCAAACCCAAGAATTGGTGGATTTCTATTGGTGTACGGGGTGCAGGCCAGTTCTTGATCGAGTCAACCTTGGATGGATCCATATGAATCTTATCTGTATTTACCACGTGGCCTAAGAAATGGACTTCATGAAGCCAAAAGTCGCATTTTGAAAACTTAGCATACAGCTGCTCTGCTCGAAAAAGTTCCAAGATAAGTCATAGATGATGCTCGTGTTCTTCCTGACTCTTGGAATTGATCAGGATGTCGTCGATAAAGACGATAATGAACTTATCTAGGTAGGGTTTGCACACTCGGTTCATGAGGTCCATGAAGACTGCAGGTGCGTTTGTTAATCCAAAAGGCATGACCAGAAACTCATAGTGCCCGTAGCGAGTTCTAAATGCTGTCTTGGAGATGTCTTCATCTCGGACTCTCAGCTGATGATAGCCCGATCTTAAGTCAATCTTAGAGTAGAAGCTCGACCCTTGCAGCTGGTCGAATAGGTCATCAATTCGTGGGAGAGGATAACGATTCTTCACAGTCACCTTGTTGAGTTCGCGATAGTCAATACACATTCTGAAAGTACCGTCTTTCTTCTTCTTCACAAACAAGACTGAAGCTCCCCAGGGCGAAGAGCTAGGGGGAATAAAACCCTTGTCCAAGAGGTCTTGCAATTGGGTGGACAATTCTTCTAGTTCTGATGGAGCTAAACGATAAGGTGCATGAGCTATGGGCGCTGCTCCAGGGGCTAGCTCGATTTGAAACTCAACTTGACGATGAGGCGGAAGACCAGGTAATTCCTCAGGAAATACCTCAGGAAAAACGCGTACAATAGGAATGTCTTCAATTCTCTTCTCTTCCATTGATGCGTCAGTAGCGAGAGCTAGAATGGCAGTGTGGCCCTTTCGCAAACATTTATGGGCCTTAAGGAAAGAGATGATGCCTACGGCTGCACCACTCTTGTCGCCACGAATCACGAGGGGTTCTTCATCAGGACGAGGGATGCGGACAATTTTCTCCTTGCAAAGAATTTCCGCTTGATGTTGAGATAACCAATCCATCCCAATAACGACGTCGAGATCGATAGAGAAGGTCTGACCAGCTAAGACGAGGTTACAGCCCTTAACTATGTGTGTGGCTTCAAGACTTTTACCGTTTGGTAGTTCTACCGTGTGTTGGGTGTTCAGAAGTGTTGGAGTGCGCTTAAGCATTTGGCTAACTTTTATAGACACATAACTAGTATCGGCACCCGAATCAAATAATACATTAACAATGAAGTCGTCCAGAAGAAACTTACCCATCACAACGTTGGGATCGTTCCTTGCATCACCCTGACCAATCACGAAGACACGACCTCGGCGCCATTGCCATTATTGTTACCCCTGTTGTTGCCTCCATTGTTGTTCCCGTTTCCTTGGTTGTTGTTGTTCTGATTCTGGTTAAGCTGAGGACAGTTCCTCTTAAAGTGGCCTTCAGCGCCACACTGAAAGCATCCTTTATTACTCTGTTGTTGCTGTTGGTTCGGTGGGGTTTGTTGCTGTTGCTGACGATTCTGATTTGCAGGATATGGGCTCCTACATTCCTTTGCTGCGTGACCAACCTTGTTACAACGGTGGCAATGACCTTTGTTGCATGGCCCACTATGGTGCATGTTACATCGATTGCACCTAGGGTGGTTCCCCTTGTATCCACCCTGTCCCTGATTCCCTGCAGACTGCTGACCGGGGCTCTTGTAGTCGTCAGTCCTTCGTTGCTGAGACTGGGTCTGAACAGAAGTAGAACCTTTGTTCGAATTTCCATCCCATTTCCGCTTGTTGTCACTAGGAGCATCCGAAGTAGCTGTAGCACTAATACGTTTGGGTAGCCTGTTCTGCTCCACCGCCTGGTCAGTGAGACGATGGGCTACTTGTATAACTTGTTGAATGGTACCAAGGTTAGCTGCAATCACATGACTCTGAATTTCTGGTACCAGACCCTTGAGGTACAGCTCAATACGCTTGATGGGAGGGTCTACCAAAGTAGGACACAAGATAGCCAGCTCGTTTGATCTCTTTGTGTAAGCTTCGATCTCGGATCCCGACATCTTCAAATTGAAGAACTCCACCTCTAGCTTGTGGATGTCGTCACAATTGCAGTACTCCTTTTTAATCAGTTCCTTGAAGTCGTTCCATGGGGTGGCATTAGCAGCAACCAACCCCAGCATCTGAACCTGAGCGTTCCACCACGTGAGCGCTACACCTTCGAGAGTGCCAGTAGCATATTTCAACCTTCGAGCTTCAGGGCATTCACACATTTTGAAGACTGATTCGAGCTTCTCAAACCAGTGAAGAAGGCCTACTGCTCCTTCTGTGCCATTGAAGGTACTGGGGCGGCAATCCATGAATGTTTTGAACGAGCATACAGGAGGCTGAGCATGTTGACCTCCTGCAGGGATAGCTGTGAGTGCCTCAGCAACTCGTTCATTGATCAAAGCCGTCAACTGGGCTTGAGTTAGGTTGATACCACCACGTCCTCCGCGTCCATTCATGATCTTCACAACGAAGAAACGTGAGTGAGAAAAGTGTCGCGAAAGTGCGTAAACGTGGGACGACAGAAGAGAGTAAGCACACAAGGCTCAAATAGCAGTTATCACATTAACTAATGCACTATGTGGACTATCAAACAGACAATATAAACATAATTCATACCACCTATTATGTCGAGTCTTGCACGTGGAGCGAAGCATCGTTGTGGATTTGTTGAGCACTGTACAGGTTATAGTCTGGTTTTATATAAAAAAAAAACTTTTCTCTCTTTAAAACCAAGTTCACTATAACCAATGGCTCTGATACCAATCGGTCACACCCCCAAAATCCACCATGCGGAGTATCACCGCTTGGAGGCGTGACATGACCAGGATCAAGCCACCAATCATATTGAACAATATAGTAAAGTAAATAAAAGTTCAACCACACAATATAATAGGTGTTCATAAACAAGTTAACCAAGTTCAATTTAAACAGCGGAAGCATAAAACATGAAACCCAAACATAAGTAATAAGTTCATAATGTTCAAATGTTAAGCACGGAACATAACAGTCCATATCCCACAACAACCTCCTCCTCGTGCAAGCTCCATAAGCATCTAACGACCTGTAAGGCATGTAACAACGAGTCAACAACAAAGTTGAGCGAGTTCACAGTTGGTTGTTTAGTTGTTCAAGTTTGTTTTGAAAACTGTAAGTTGTTTTGTAAACCAAAAGTTAACCAGTATCTTTGTTTTTACCAAACCATATTCATAATTAGTGGGGGCTTCCCCATGTGAACCACTAGACCTTTACCATATCGACAACTGACGAACTATAGTTGTGCCCTACGTCAATGTCTATCATCATTGACAGTTTGCCCAGATCCATTAGTATACGCCCGTCCGAACGGCACGGTGTGAGGCTTGTCAACCCTAATAGCGCTATTAACTAATGACCCGCTCGCCATTGGCCCGGCGATTAAGTCGATATAAAAATGAGGGACTTCATGATAGAGTTTTGTCTAGTAAGTTTTAAGGTTGTTGTCCTACCCAAGGAGGACGAACGTACGTATTCTACCCAAGGAGAATACGCAGGATTAATATTGGCATCCCACCCATGGAGGATGGCGGTACATATCCTACCCAAGGAGGATATGCAGGTTCCGTTTTAGTTCTTTAACCCATTCCCAACCACCGGGAATCCCATGCCTTAGAAAGAGTGTGAACTCACCTTTGGTTGCTCGGTTTGACTCTCAAAAATAGCTAACAATAGGTGTTGGTCAATCACGTCCTAGTATGATTACCACTTAGTTTATTAGTGACTACAAATAAGTAAGAAGTTCCTACACACATCTACCACATAACATATACTCATTTTAACAGTTCACGCCCATATAAACTTCCCCGACTATTACCATTCAAAAGTAAGCATACGATATTGTACATAACACTTTCATTGACATATAACAAGTTAGATCATTATCGGATAACTTAACCGACATTTAGACATGCAAATTACTACTAATGTCTTTTCAGCTTTAACATCCAAAACTGGACTGTTTTCGAGTAATTTAGTAAAATAGTTAACTTATTCCAAAAATTCCCAAACTTTTACAGAATGTTTTAAACAACCCAAATATTACTGTTTAAAAATATCGGGATCCAATTCTTTACTAATATTCTATAAAAAATCATTTACTAGGCTGCAAATCAGATTCGTTACTTTCTGACTGCAGTCCACGGAAAAATTCATTTAAAATTCATCGTAACTCCGATTGACGAAATTCCTGTGGGAGAATTACAACAACATCAGTGGTCATCTACAGTACAGATTTCATGAACTAATTCTAGACAGATTTCAAGTTATGACGAAACATATAACACATATTTTCTGCAGTAAAAACGCCGCTTTTGCTGTTGTGAAAAAAGACCATTTAAAAATAGCAAACGAAGTCCAAAAATTATTATTCCAGTGCCATTAGAACCGTATTTCAAAATAAAGCATTTATAGAATCAATAAAATCAATTTTTCGTTAAGTTATGACCTGGTTACAGCCGACTGAAGGCGGCTGTAACAGTTTGACAGCTTCCTGTTTTCAGCTTATAGTGCTCTAACGCAAGTTCTATTTGTTCCGTTAACATGTTTAGTGATCACCAACAACATCATACTAGCATTATTTCATCATAATATAATCTTTAACTACTAACACATGAAGTAAACAAGAGTTTAAAGAAGTCTTACACCTAGTTTAAGGCTAGGGAAGATCACTAGAGAAAAAGATGACAAAGATGGATCATGAAAGCAAATGAGAAGGATTCTTCAAGACCTTCAAGCTTCAAGCTACATGTATTACTTTCTAACAAGCTTAAAAATGGAATGGTGGTGGTGGTGGCAAGGTGGTGGTTTTAGAGTGAGCCAAGAGAGAGATATAGAGAATGAGAAAGATGGTGTGAAGATTGTGAAGTTATGCACCATATTTATAGTCATCATTTCTAGTGTTTATTCAACATAAGCAAGCCAAGATTAACTAAAATATAGAGATCAAATCTTGGATTCTAATATTTAGTCAACATAAGGAGGATAAGTATATTTAGTCAACATAAGGAGGATAAGTAGGTGACTTCTAGTATTCAAATCCAAGTATAAGGTTACATGTTTTAATTAGTAGATTTCTAGTGGTATAAGTAGGTAACTTCTAGTATTCAAATCCAAGTATAAGGTTAGTTAGTAGATTTCTAGTGGGTGTTATGGTGTACGGGGATCGTAACTAGCCAAGAAATAATTAAACAATGTTTCTAGCAAAATTTAATATTAATAAATCGTACGAATACATGTAATTATGAGGGTTGTCACATTCTCCCCCTGTTAAGAAAATTTCATCCCGAAATTTTGTACGTGGTTACTGAGGAAGCTAGTTAAGTTGCGTGGTTTACTGGTTTTTCTTGGGGTGTCATAAAAGTCAGCAAAGAAATGCCGGCGAGCACATAGGTTTTGTGAGGGTATCAGATTCATGGCTCGTTTACATGTTGAAATAACTCGTACAACTTCGTTAATCGAAATTAGAAAACCTTGTTTTGTAAAATGTTTGTATTGTAAAATGAATAGCCAACTCGAAACAAGTTGGTTATAGTTTATAAACCCTCGAAGCCATGAATCTTAACCCAAAACATTTGTTTATGTAAACCAAATCGTAAATCATTCTCGTAATAAAACTCGTATGGTTTGTATCGTATAGTAAACATCGTTGCGTGACATCGTTTAAAATCGTTCGTCCAAGTGAACTAAATAACGCCACGTAATGTAATATGATAAAAGCACTTATATATAAGAAGTACCAGCGGCGTATCTACCATGCTTTTATCACATTACACCCGTCCCGTTATATAATCACATACCAAAAACCCATCGTTTAAATCATTTAACTCGTTCTCGTTATAGGCCATCGTTCATTTGTTTAAATCGTTCAAATCGTTCCAAATCGTTTAAATCGTTTAAATCATTCAAAATCGTTCAATCGTTCAAATCTTTCTCATTTTAATTGTGAAAACTACTTTTGGTCATCTCGCTTATAACATTCAAACCTTCGCAACTCGTCCATCGTTTAACTCGTATTAACAAACCACCAAAGGGTAGGTTAACAATCACCAGGTTCAGTCGTTACCCACATAACTCCCATACATAACCATGGTGGCAGTCCGATAACGGGATTTGTTAGATCCTATGGTACCATAACCTAATACTGGTCGGCTTGATCAATGTTAATGAATGTCATTCGTTATGTAAATACGTCCAACAAGTTCTGTCACACCCCGACCACGTTAAAACAACAAACCGTGTCGGAAACGTCGGGGAGTGTCGTGGCAGAATTATTGTTTCACAACCATGGATACAAAAAGTTTCGTTTTATTGATAATATTTAAATATTAACATTGTCTTAACATATAACAAACAAGTTTCACATCGACTCTCACTGTTATTATGTCACTAAGGCTTCGTCCAGATCCTATATGACCCATGCATCCTAGTAATCAACATCAAGCAACATCACCTGAAACATATGTAAAAACAAAGTCAGCAAAGAAATGCTGGCGAGTACATAGGTTTTATAAGAGTATCGGAATCATGGCTTCGTTTACATGTTGCAGTACTTTATCAGACTACAAGGGTTAAAATACAAACCTCGTTTTGAAAAGTGTATTGCAACATAATTAACCAACAAACTCAAATCAAGATGGTTATAGTTTATAAAAATTCGTAGCCATGATTCTTAACCCCAAAAACATTTGATTTAGTAAACCAATTCGTAAAACATCTCGTAAAAACTCGTTAATAAAACTCGTATCGTTTATATCTTTTAGAAAACATCGTTGTGTGACATCGTTTCAAAATCGTTTATCCAAGTGAATAAATAACGCCATGGTATATAATATGATGAAAACACTTATATATAGGAAGTACCAGCGGCGTATCCACCATGCTTTCATCACATTACACCCGTCTCGTTATCTAAACGCTAACCAAAAACCAATCGTTTGTCCAATTCGTTTAACTTGTTCAAATCGTTTCCAAATCGTTTAACTCGTTAAAATCGTTTAAATCATCTTCATTTTAATTGTGAAAACTATTCTTGGTCATCTCGCTAATAACATTCAAACCATCGTGACTCGACTATCTCGCTTCTCGCATTAACAAACCACCAAAGGGTAAATTAACTATCATCAGATTCAGTCGTTACCCACAACCCCCCACACATAACCATAGGTGCAGTATGATAACGAGATTTGTCAGATCCTATGGTACCATAACCTAATACTGGTCGGCTTGATCAATGCTAATGAATGTTATTCGTTATGTAACTACAACCAACAAATTTGTTCACTTTATTGAAATCGTTATTAATTTAGTATAAACCATCTTAATCGTTTTTGAAATCATCGTTTAAACCTTGAAATCATTTTGTACATATGAATCACCCCAAAACAATTGAAAACAGTAAAATAGGGGAATTATGTACTCACGTGAAGTGCAAAGTATCCTCAATCAATAGAACTTCAACAAACTCAAGTAAACCAGAGAAATCAAGCAGCACCTAGTAATCGAATCACTAGTCAAACAATAGACGCCTAAATCGGAAGATCGGATAGAATGAGGTCTTGCAAACCAAATGAGTGTTGGAACTCATGTGATATGGTTTAACAAAGCCTATATCCTAAATCGGAACTTAACCTAAGTGCTTTCGACCCATTGTGACCCATTAAGGTAGCTTACGCTACTTAAAAGCGTCGTGCGCGCATAAGCCTGTTCGAGACATCTAACTAGTCCTATGACAAGTATTATATGCCTATACATGTTTAATTATGCTGTATAATCAGTTATGTGACAAAAATTTATGTTACATATGCTTATTTACCATTTATGTAAGAAAAGGGCATTTTGGTCATTTACCAAAGGCATATAAACTACCTATTATGCGACTAATTAAACGTAAGTAACCATAAGGTATAACCTCGGAAGGTTATTCCCTATGCAACTATGGTCACTAAGCATGTTTGGTTAGATCCTAATGATCGACCAAACGGGTCGTGTTCGAAAGTCTAAGCGGGTGTTTAGTCCGCTTGACTTACGACTCAAGACAAGCACTAATCTAAAAGTGACGAGCTAAACATTCTAAAACATGTTTAGTTAAGTTAGAAAACAGGTTTGGTATCAAAACAAATGGTTTTGATACCTAAAAGTAGTTTGGTTACCAAATACGCGAGTATACGCATTTTGGCTGAAACTACGACTCGTCACTGAGCCTAGATAACGTGGTAATCAGTAGGTATAGTCACTAGGGACTATAACCATCGTGATTACGCTCACGTTATGAAGTTCAAACGAAATTCGTATTGACCATAAACTGGTCAATGCAGAAAGTCAAACTAGAAAGTCAAACAAAGTTTGACTTTTACGATAAAAACGAATACAAGAACGAAGAAATACTTACAAAGGGTCCCCGCAAGCTTTGATCCGATTTACCCTCAGGTATGAAGTGTAAACTCCAACTTAGAGGGCCAAAATCAGATCAATGTGGGTTTTGCAAGTGAATGGGGGTGGGTATTTATAGGAAATGGACAACCGTTAGGATCGTTTATCAGGAATCGAGCTTTGATCATGGCCATACAAGTGGGCACACGGTATTAGAATACAAGGGGTACTCAAAATCCATCAAAATTTGCCCATAGAATGCTAAAAACCATGTTCAAAAGGCCTGAATACCAGCTGCTGTTTCAGAAAAATAGTTTGCTGATCTGGGTGTCTCAGGAGGCCCGCTTAAGATAGGGCTTAGTCTTACAAGGCCCGTGTGGGCTAAGTTTCCAGAAATTGCAAAATGGTCCCTGCACTAGAGAAACTTGCATTTCGGCTCATTTTTGACACGTTTAAGCCCCGTTATCCTCATTTCAAGGATATAAAATGAAGTTAAAGTATAGGGAACTCAAAACATGTTCAAAAATATCTCGGATGTCGGCTCGTTTGGTCGTACGGTTGCGTTGTTCGGTTAATTACGACGAAAGTCGCAACGAACGCAAAAACGATCCAAATCAAGCGAAGAAAGGAATTTTATCAAGCCAATCACTAAAATAAAATATTCTAATGATTACATAACTTTTTGGATGTTCGTATATATTCAGAACGAAAGATATGCGCGAAAATGCAAACTTGTGCACTTTTTGACGCCTTTAGTCCCTATTGATCAATAAAGTTTATTTTAGCATACCGAACCCCTCAAAGCCTATTTCTAAGCTATGTAAAGGATAGTTAGGGTATGTTTAACTTATGATCAAGTTCCGGAATGTTTGTTACTATACAAATCGGTATAGTTTTTCAGTTTGACATAATTAGTCCATGCGATCGAACAAGCTTGATTTCAACACACCAAACCATCCAAAACTTATTTCTAAGTTATGTGGAGGTTATTTAAGGTATCTTAAGCCTATGTCACTATTCCGGAGTGTTTTTCGCGTTATACTGACTGCGTTTACGCACAAGTTTGCGTATAACCTTTCAGAAAGCGATTTAAAGCTTGAAATTGGAATCGAATTAAATTGAAAGATCCTCAAACATAAATACACACATAATAACACCAAAACACATATAATAACACCAAAGCACATTGTTTTATTGATAATTAACATTGTTTATCGATTATAGAACACAGTTGTCACAGTCTCCCCTACTTTAGGAAATTTCGTCCTGAAATTTTATTTAGAGGAAACTTGTGAAAACAAATTCGGATATTTCGTTGTCATCTGGTCTTCACGTTCCCAAGTAAACTCTGGGCCACGTTTGAATTCCCAACGAACCTTGACCAAACGAATCTGTTTGTTGTTCAACTGTTTGAAAGCACGGTCCACTATCTCGACAGGTTTCTCGACAATGTACATCATTTCATCGATTCGGATCTCGTCGAGAGGATGTAAATATCAGCATCAGCTAAACACTTTCGCAAATTGGACACGTGAAAAGTCGGGTGAATATTCCCAAGCTCTGGAGGTAGCACTAGTCGATAGGCAACCTTCCCAATTCTTTCCACAATCTTAAATGGTCCCACATATCGAGGTGCAAGTTTTCCTTTCTTTCCAAATCTCACCACTCCCTTCCAAGGTGACACCTTGAGTAGGACATGGTCTCCAACTTGGAATTCTAAGGGCTTGCGTCGCATATCCGCATAACTCTTTTGACGGCTTCGAGCTGTAACAAGATTATCGCGAATTTTCTTGATTTTGCCTGTTGTTTCCAGAATGAGCTCAGGTCCAGTAAGCTGAGCTTCGCCGATCTCATTCCAACAGACAGGTGAACGACATTTTCGACCGTAGAGAGCTTCGAATGGTGTCATATTAATAATAGCATGATGAATATTGTTGTAACAGAACTCGATCAATGGCAGATGAGAATCCCAATTACCACCAAAGTCTATCACGCATGCTCTAAGCATATCCTCCAAAGTTTGAATCATCCTCTCAGATTGACCATCTGTTTGTGGATGATAAGCAGTGCTTAGATTTAGTTGGGTTCCCAAGGCAGATTGCATGGTCTTCCAAAAATGAGATGAAAACCGAGCATCACGATCGGAAATGATATCCAAAGGAACACCATGTCGTGATACAATCTCATCAACATAAATCTTTGCAAGTTTATCAGCAGATAGATCCTCGCGAATCGGAATAAAATGAGCTGATTTCGTTAATCGATCGATAACAACCTAAATAGCATCATGATCTTTAGACGTACGCGGTAGCTTAGTGATGAGATCTATAGCAATCTTCTCCCACTTCCAAACTGGTATCTCTGGTTGTACAAGCAAACCAGAAGGTCGTTGATGTTCAGCCTTGACTTTGAGACAAGTTAGGCATTTTGATACGTACAAGGCAACATCCTTCTTCATACCAGGCCACCAGCACTGAGTACGAAGATCCTTGTACATTTTATCAGCACTAGGATGGATAGAATATCGAGACTTATGAGATTCTTACATTACCAAAGTACGAAGATCGTCTTGTTTCGGAATCCACAAACGATCCTTGAAGTAGAGCAAACCGTCGTCTTTCCTTCCGAGCTTAAGCTCAAGTTGACGTGGTAATTCCTTACCTATAAAATTTTGTGAAACACAAAATTGTTGAGCTTGAAGGACACGAGTTCGAAGATCAGATAGAGTTTGAACAAAATGAAGCTTGACTCGCTCCTTTCGACTAAGCGCATCAGCCACGACATTCGCCTTACTAGGATGGTAGCGAATCTCGCAGTCATAATCGTTTAGGAGCTCAACCCAACGTCGTTGCCTCAAGTTCAACTCCTTCTGATTGAGAATATGCTGAAAACTTTTGTGGTCTGTGAAAACCACACACTTCGTTCCATAGAGGTAGTGTCTCCAGATTTTAAGCGCGAAAACCACAGCTCCTAACTCAAGATCATGAGTCGTATAGTTCTTCTCGTGAACTTTCAACTATCTAGACGCATATGCTGTAACTTTACCTCGTTGCATGAGAACGCAACCAAGGCCTAAGTTGGACGCATCACAATAGACAACGAGATCGTCGTTTCCATCGGGCAAAGACAGAACGGGAGCATCGCACAACTTCTGTTTCAGTGTTTGAAATGCTTCTTCTTGCTTGGGTCCCCACTCAAAAGGCTTATTCTTCTGAGTCAAAGCAGTGAGTGGAACTGCAATCTTCGAGAAATTAGATATGAATCGACGATAATAACCAGCAAGACCAAGAAAAGATCGAATCTCTGTAGGCGTCGTCGGTGTATTCCAGTCCTTAATAGCAGCAATTTTTGAGGGATCCACATGAATACCCTGCTCGTTGACTATATGACTCAAAAACTGAACTTCTTTAAGCTAGAATTCACACTTGGAGAATTTAGCGAAAAGTTGTTCCTTCTTTAGGAGTTCCAATGTCAAACGAAGTTGTTGTTCGTGATCGGCTCGAGACTTCGAATAAATGAGAATATCGTCGATGAACACAATAATGAACTTGTCCAAATAAGGTTTGCAGACCCTATTCATTAAGTCCATAAAGATAGCTGCAGCATTCGTCAAACCAAAAGGCATGACAGTGAACTCGTAATGCCCATATCTTGTGCGGAATGCAGTTTTGGGAATATCTTCTTCAAGAACACGAAGTTGATGATACCCAGAACGCAGATCGATCTTGGAAAAGCATGAAGCACCTTGCAGCTGGTCGAAGAGATCATCAATTCGAGGTAGGGGATATCGATTCTTGATGGTAAGCTTATTAAGCTCACGATAATTTATACACATTCGAAAAGATCCATCTTTCTTTTTCACAAAGAGGACAGGAGCGCCCCACGGTGAATAACTCAGTCGGATGAATCCTTTATCAGATAACTCATGAAGCTGTTTAGATAACTCTTGCATCTCCGATGGTGCAAGACGATAAGGTGATTTCGAAATCGGGTTGGCGTTGGGTACAAGGTCAATATGAAACTCAACTTGACGAACTGGAGGCAAACCAGGCAGTTCATTGGAAAACACCTCTGGATAATCCCGAACAATCAGAATATCCTGAATACTCTTGCTCTTGTCTTTCTCCTCAGTGACATGTGCCAGGAAAGCAACATATCCTTTTCGCAAATAACTTTGGGCTTTCATACACGACATAAGCTTCAATCCACCAGATGGTTTCTCGCCACGAACTTCCAGAACATCGCCAGACGGAAGAGGAATACAAACAATCTTATCAAAACAAACCACCTCAGCATGGTGTTTGGTTAACCAATCCATTCCAACGATAATATCGAAGCTCCCAAGTTGCATCGGTGTGAGGTCAATAGGAAAAAGATGGTTATCAAGGTTCAACTGACAATCACGAATAACAGAATCGAGAACAAGAGGTTTACCAGTAGCAACTTCGACAGATAAAGGTTTCCTCAGTTTAGTTCTAGGTATCGCAAGCAAAGGTTCAAAAGATAATGAAACAAAACTTCTATCGGCACCAGAATCAAAAAGAACAGATGCAGGTCGATTGTTAACAAGAAACATACCATTCACCACCTCGTTGTCAGCCCTCTCTTTGTTTGCATTCAAATTGTACGCTCGTCCACGAGCGGGATTCACATTTGCGTTGACATTCGTATTCGGGTTTGCATTAGCATTAGCATTCGCGTTTGCATTCACCAGCCTCAGACAGTTGTTGCGGAAGTGACCAAACTCTCCACAATTGAAACATGAACCCGGTGGGAATCTTGCAGCATTCCCCTGAACCGGAGCATGAACCTAGGCAACCTGATTCTGTCCCAAACGACAAATATTGGCCAAATGCCCAAGTTTACCACACGTTGTGCATTGCTTGCAAGCTTGCTGTGAAACATGATGGCCGTTGCAGATAGCACAATGAGGTGCGGTACCAGCATATTCTTTCTTTGCGGGAGGTTGAGTCTGTGGGTTCTGAGCAGTCTGTGCTGTAACAGCAAAATTCTGAGCACCCTTTCGCTTCCTCGACTTCTTCGACGACTCACCTTTCTTACCCTTACCCTTTTCCTTTTCAGAATCGGTTGACTTCTTTTTATCACCCTTGCGGGTAAGTTTACCCTTCCTGACTTGAGACTCAGTCAGGGTAGCAGACAACTCGATTACATGACGGATGGTAGTAGGATTAACGCCGGTCACAATATCTTGTATGGAATCGGGTACACCGTCGATATATCTCTCGATTGCTTTCTCCAGTGGGGTAACCATAGTGGGACACAACAGACTGAGTTCCTCAAAACGATCCATATATGCACGTTGTTCACCCCCATCTTGCTTTAAATCGTCAAACTCTCATTCCAAAGCTTGAATTTCATGATGGGGACAAAACTCTTTCATCATGAGAGCTCGAAGCTCTTCCCATGTTTGTGCCAATGCCACTTCGGCACCCCTATCGCGCATAATATCGTTCCACCACGTAAGAGCTCGCTTCTCAAACACACTTGATGCAAATTCAACCTTACGCGCATTCGGACACTGCACATGTCTGAATGTGCTCTCGATACTCTCAAACCACCGCAGGAGCGCAGTTGCTCCTTGCGACCCAGAAAACTTTAGCGGCTTACCAGAATTGAAATTCTTGAAATTACACTGAGCATTGTTATTATTATTGTTGTTGTATAACTCGTGGATTTGGGTCACAACGCTTGGAAGCACAGCAGCCATTTGTTGAGAGATAAGGGCTGCGACTTCTTCAACAGTAAAAGTTTGAGCATCACGTCGAGGAGGCATTGTCTAACAAGGAAACAGGAGAATCGAGTGAGGTTGAAAATTAGGAAAAAAAACAAAAGAGTTATCGACAAAACACAAAGGAGGCGATCATTTGTTCGTTACCTCGAACAAACAAACGACACGCAGTGACTAATCAAAGTAAATAGGTCAAAAATAATGTATCGCGAAGACATGCTCGCCTATAAGTGAACACTCACCCCAAGAGTTCCCAGGTAAGAGAGACGGGTCCGATTATGTGGATTTGTACGAACACTCTAGCCTTAGACAGAAAACTCAGAGTACAGGCACTCACTCTTCTAGTTTGCACGTGTTCACACTATTTTGGCCCAAACTTTGACGGGATTTTGAAAATTTAAAGGGGTTCAAAACCTAGTAATCAATCATCCTAGAACAGATGATTGGTTTTCAAGGCGGATTCGGAAATTGTGTTCTCGTTGTGGTTATCACCTAAGGATAGGTGATGGTATTGTTTTAAAAATCTAAACACAAGTAACTTGCGTTGGGGTCCTAGAAGTTATAGTCTAGGTCAAAGCATTATAACCTAATTCCCTATAACCATTGGCTCTGATACCAACTCTTCTGTCACACCCCGACCACGTTAAAACAACAAACCGTGGCGGAAACGTCGAGGAGTGTCGTGGCAGAATTATTGTTTCACAACCATGGATACAAAAAGTTTTGTTTAATTGATAATATTTAAGTATTAGCATTTTCTTAACATATAACAAACAAGTTTCACATCGACTATCACTGTTATTATGTCACTAAGGCCTCGTCCAGATCCTATGTGACTCATCCATCCTAGGAATCAACATCAAGCAACATCACCTGAAACGTATGTAAAAACAAAGTCGGCAAAGAAATGCAGGCGAGTACATAGGTTTTATAAGAGTATCGGAATCATGGCTTCATTTACATATTGCAGTACTTTATCAGACTACAAGAGTCAAAATACAAACCTCATTTTGAAAAGTGTATTGCAACATAATTAACCAACTCAAATCAAGATGGTTATAGTTTATAAAAATTCGTAGCCATGATTCTTAACCCCAAAAACATTTGATTTAGTAAACCAATTCATAAAACATCTAGTAAAAACTCGTTAATAAAACTCGTATGGTTTATATCTTTTAGAAAACATCGTTATGTGACATCGTTTCAAAATCGTTTATCCAAGTGAACTAAATAACGCCACGGTATGTAATATGATGAAAACACTTATATATAGGACGTACCAGCAGCGTATCCACCATGCATTCATCACATTACACCCGTCTCGTTATCTAAACACTAACCAAAAACCAATCGTTTATCCAATTCGTTTAACTTGTTCAAATCATTTCCAAATCATTTAACTCGTTAAAATCGTTTAAATCATCCTCGTTTTAATTGTGAAAACTATTCTTGGTCGTCTCGCTAATAACATTCAAACCTTCGTGACTCGACTATCTCGCTTCTCGCTTCTCGTGTTAACAAACCACCAAAGGGTAAATTAATTATCATCCGATTCAGTCGTTACCCACAACCCCCACACATAACCATGGGTGCAGTATGATAACGGGATTTGTCAGAACCTATGGTACCATAACCTAATACTGGTCGGCTTGATCAATGCTAATGAATGTTATTCGTTATGTAACTACAACCAACAAGTTTGTTCACTTTATTGAAATCGTTATTAATTTAGTATAAACCATCTTAATCGTTTTTGAAATCATCGTTTAAACCTTGAAATCGTTTTGTACATATGAATCACCCCAAAACAATTGAAAATAGTAAAATAGGGGAACTATGTACTCACATGAAGTGCAAAGTATCCTCAACAAATAGAACTTCAACAAACTCAAGTAAACCAGAGAAATCAAGCAGCAACTAGTAATCGAATCACTAGTCACACAATAGACGCCTAAATCGGAAGATTGGATAGAATGAGGTCTTATAAACCAAATGAGTGTTGGAACTCATGTGATATGGTTTAACAAAGCCTATATCCTAAATCGGAACCTAACCTAAGTGCTTTCAACCCATTGTGACCCATTAAGGTAGCTTACGCTACTTAAACGAGTCGTGCACGCATAAGCGCGTTTGAGACGTCTAACTAGTCCTATGACAAGTATTATATGCCTATACATGTTTAATTATGTTGTATAATCAGTTATGTGACAAAAATTTATGTTACATATGCTTATTTACCATTTATGTAAGAAAAGGGCATTTTGGTCATTTACCAAAGGCATATAAACTACCTATTATGCGACTAATTAAACCTAAGTGACCATAAGGTATAACCTCGGAAGGTTATTCCCTATGAAACTATGGTCACTAAGCATGTTTGGTTAGATCCTAATGATCGACCAAACGGGTCGTGTTCGAAAGTCTAAGCGGGTGTTTAGTCTGCTTGACTTACGACTCTAGACAAGCACTAATCTAAAAGTGACGAGCTAAACATGCTAAAACATGTTTAGTTAAGTTAGAAAACAGGTTTGGTATCAAAACAAATGGTTTTGATACCTAAAAGTAGTTTGGTTACAAAATACGAGAGAATACGCATTTTGGCCGAAACTACGACTCGTCACTGAGCCTAGATAACATGGTAATCAGTAGGTATAGTCACTAGGGACCATAAACGAACTTCGTATGAAGTTCAAACGAACTTCGTATTGACCATAAACTACGACTCGTCCATCGTGATTACGCTTACGTTTACGTGATTACGCTTACGTTATGAAGTTCAAACGAACTTCGTATTGACCATAAACTGGTCAATGCAGAAAGTCAAACAAAGTTTGACTTTTACGATAAAAACAAATACAAGAATGAAGGAATACTTACAAAGGGTCCCCGCAAGCTTTGATCCGATTTACCCTCAGGTATGAAGTGTAAACTCCAACTTAGAGGGCCAAAATCAGATCAATGTGGGTTTTGCAAGTGAATGGGGGTGGGTATTTATAGGAAATGGACCACTGTTAGGATCGTTTATCGGGAATCGAGCTTTGATCATGGCCATACAAGTGGGCACACGGTATTAGAATACAAGGGGCACTCAAAAACAATCAAAATTTGCCCATATAATGCTAAAAACCATGTTCAAAAGGCCTGAATATCAGCTGCTGTTTCAGAAAAACAGTTTGCTGATCTGGGTGTCTCAGGCGGCCCATGTAAGATAGGGCTTAGTCTTACGCGGCCCGTGTGGGCTAAGTTTCCAGAAATTGCAAAATGGTCCCTGCACTAGAGAAACTTGCATTTCGGCTCATTTTTGACACGTTTAAGCCCCGTTATCCTCATTTCAAGGATCTAAAATGAAGTTAAAGTATAGGGAACTCAAAACATGTTCAAAAATACCTCGGATATCGGCTCGTTTGGTCGTACAGTTGCGTTGTTCGGTTAATTACGACGGAAGTCGTAATGAACGCAAAAACGATCCAAATCAAGCGACGAATGGAGTTTTGTCAAGCGAATCACTAAAATAAAATATTTTAATAATTACATAAATTTTTGGATGTCCGGATATATTCAGAACGAAAGATATGCGCGAAAATGCAAACTTGTGCACTTTTTGACGCCTTTAGTCCCTATTGATCAATAAAGTTTATTTTAGAATACCGAACCCCTCAAAGCCTATTTCTAAGCTATGTAAAGGATATTTAGGGTATGTTTAACTTATGATCAAGTTCTGGAATGTTCGTTACTATACAAATCAGTATAGTTTTGCAGTTTGACATAATTAGTCCCTGCGATCGAACAAGCTTGATTTCAACACACCGAACCATCCAAAACTTATTTCTAAGTTATGTGGAGGTTATTTAAGGTACGTTAAGCCTATGTCACTATTCCGGAGTGTTTGTCGCGTTATACTGACTGCGTTTACGCACCAGTTTGTTTATAACCTTCCAGAAAGCGGTTTAAAGCTTGAAATTGGAATCGAATTAAATTGAAAGATGCTCAAACATAAATACACACATAATAACACCAAAACACATATAATAACACCAAAGCACATTGTTTTATTGATAATTAACATTGTTTATTGATTATAAAACATAGTTGTCACAAGTTCGTTCACATTATCAAAAATCATTGTGTTTCATATAAACCATAGTATTTGTTTTTGAAATCATCGTTGAAAGCATTGAAATCGTTTAACACATATGAATCACCCCAAAACAATCAAAAACAGTAAAATAGGGGAACTATGTACTCACTTTGAAGTGCAAAGTATCCTTGATTTAATGAACTATCAATGCTCGGGCAAACCAAGGAAATCAAGTAGCACCTAGTAATCGGATCGCTAGTTAATAAATCGACACCTTAATCCGGAGATTGGATAGAATGAGGTCTCTTATGCCAAATGAGTATTGGAACTCATGTGATATGGTTTAACGAAGCCTACATCCTAAAACGGAACCTATCCAAAGTGCTTACGACCGGTTACGACCCATTAAGGTAGCTTACGCTACTTTAACGCGTCGTTCGCGCAAATGCGCGTTCGAGACGCGTAACTAGTCCTATGACAAGTATTATATGCCCTAACATGTTTAAATATGTTGCATAATCAGTTTACATATGTGTGAAAAGGGCATTTTGGTCATTTTCCTAAGGCATATAAACTACCTATCATACAACTAATTAAACTAAGTGACCATCAGGTATAACCTTGGAAGGTTATTCCCTATACAACTATGTTCACTAAATGTGCTTGGTCGGATCCTAACGATCGACCAAACGGGTCGGGTTCGAAAGTCTAAGCGGTTGTCAAGACCGCTTGACTTACGACCCTAAACAAGCACTAGACTAAAAGTGACGAGTTAAACATGTTAAAATATGTTAAACTAAGTTAGAAAACAAGTCTGATATCAAAACAAAGTGTTTTGATACACGAAAAAAGCTTCGTCGCAAAATATGCATAAACACGTATTTTGACCGAAACTTTGACTCGTCACTTCGACTAATCAACGTGGTAATCAGTATGTATAGTCACAAGAGACTATAACCATCATGATTACGCTCACGTCCCAAAGTTCAAAAAAACTTTGTGTTGACCAATTCATTGTCAAAGCAGAAAGTTAAACACTGTTTGACTTTCATGATTGAAAAGCATAAACAATCACGCAAGAAGCTTACAAAAGGTCCAAGCAAGGAAGAATTGATCCAAAACACTCAGGTATGAAGTCTTAACTTCAACTTAGAGCAGATTTTGAATGAAATGTGAGGAATGAATGAGAAACCCACTTCAATTTATAGTAAGTTTGGATCAAGGAGATCATTCCATATGTTAGGAGGTTCAATCTTGACCCTACACTTGTGGAACATGGTTTCTAATACAATGGGATGCTCTAAAACAAGTCCATAGTATGAAAAATTGCATAAAAAACCCTGAAGTTCAAACTGGTTGCTGAAAACAGACTTTCTGTCAAAAGTAGGCCTTCGCGTGCTGCCACGGGTACCCCCCCCCCCTTGCTGTGGCGCGACACTAGCACCCACCTAAGCCTGAATCTTTCAAAAATTGGCAAGAATTGTCCCTGCAGCATGTTTAAGCCATTTTCGACGCGTTTATGCCCCGTTAACCCATTTTCAAGGCTCAACAATGAAGTTAAGGTATAGGGGACTTGAAATATGCTTGAAATTATCTCGGATGTCGGTTCGTTTTGTCATACGGTCACGTTATTCGGTTAATTACGACGAAACACGAACGGACGCGAGAACGATTCAAATTATACGACGAATGGTATTTTTGCATTCCAATCACCAAAATAAAAATTTTAACGATTACAAAAATTTTTGGATGTTCGGATATGTTCAGAACGTAAGATATGCGCGTAAATGCAAACTTATGCACTTTTTGACGCTTTTAGTCCCTGTTTATCAAATAAGCATATTTTTTTGCATAACGAACCCCTCAAAGCCTATTTATAAGCTGTGTAAAGGATATTTAGGGCATGTTTAGCTTATGATCAAGTTCCGGAATGTTCGTTACTATACAAATCGGCATAATTTCGCAGTTCGATGTAAATAGTCCCTTCGACCGAATAAACTTGTTTTCGACACACCAAACCATCCAAAACTTATTTCTAAGTTATGTAAGGGTTATTTTAAGGCATGTTAAGCCTATGTCACTGTTCCAGAGTGTTTGTCGTGTTAAGCTGATTACGTTTACGCATCAGTTTGCGTATAACTTTCCAGAAAGCGATCTAAAGCTTGGTATCGAACTAGAATCAAATCGTCAAACACAAACACACAAATATTAACACCAAAACACATCGTTTCATTGATAATTGATATTGTTTTACATCGTGCATCGTTTACAGAGCACAGTTGTCACAGTCTCCCCTACTTTAGGAAATTTCATCCCGAAATTTTAACTAGAGGAAACTTGTGAAAACAAATGTGAATATTTCGCTTTCATTTGGTCCTCACGTTCCTAAGTAAACTCTAGGCCACGTTTGGATTCTCGGAGAACCTTAACTAATCGAATTCGCTTGTTTTTCAATTACTTGATTTCACGATCCACTATCTCCATGGGTTTCTCGACAAAGTGTATCGTTTCATCAACTTGAATTTCATCGAGTAGAATATGAAGATCAGTATTGGCTAAACACTTTCGTAAATTGGACACGTGGAATGTTGGGTGAATATTCCCAAGTTCAGGAGGTAGCTCTAGTCGATAGGCAACCTTTTCAATTCTTTCAACAATCTTAAATGGTCCAACATATCGTGGTGCAAGTTTTCCTTTCTTTCCAAATCTCACCACTCCCTTCCAAGGGGATACCTTGAGTAGGATACGGTCTCCGACTTGAAATTACAAGGGCTTGCGTCGCATATCCGCATAACTCTTTTGACGGCTTCTAGCTGTCAGAAGATTCTCGCGAATTTTCTTGATTTTATCTGTCGTTTCCAGAATGAGTTCAGGTCTAGTAAGTTGAGCTTCACCGATCTCATTCCAATAGACAGGTAAATGACGTTTTCGTCCGTATAAAGCTTCGAACGGTGCCATATTAATGTTAGCATGATAACTGTTGTTGTAAGAGAATTCGATCAAGGGAAGATGAGAATCCCAATTACCACCAAAGTCTATCACGCATGCTCTAAGCATATCCTCCAATGTTTGTATCATTTTCTCAGATTGTCCATCTGTTTGGGGATGATAAGCAGTGCTTAGATTTAGTTGGGTTCCCATAGCAGATTGCATTGTCACACCCAACCGAAGGCGGAAACATCGGGGCATGGCACTGAGCGAAACAGATTTTCCATGAGTATCCATAACAACTATTCATTACCAGATAATTAAAACATCATGTCCCATACCACAACATATCCAAATAAGACAGTTATTACAAATAATTGTCTCATAAACAAATACTGCTCCGACGACTCAGATTTAAGTGTGACATAACTAGACCCCTAGCTTGATTCATCAAAGCACAGCAATCCCTAGCATCTTAAGCACCTGTCACATACCTTAAAATAAAGGTAAATACACATAGTGTAAAGGTGAGCATACAAGTTTGATAATAGCATAATAGAGTTCGAAATCGTTTACGCATAACCAGCATGTACAACGTATAATGTGAAGCATGTAAGTTATCGACAAAGATCCTATCAATACCAATGACTGCCAGCTGACTGCGAGTAGCGAGTGCGCAACACATATTCACCACTGTGAACACGTGAATTAATTGTCCTTAACAACCCAAAAGTGAACAGGTTCTGAGTCTAAACTATAGTACTATCGTTGCTAAGGCAGGTTGACATCAATCAATGTGTTAACATAACAAACATGCATTCATCGAGTCACGTATAACATACATTAGGGTCAGCGTATAAATAGTGTTTGCGTTGTGTGATCGATGTGATTTAGAATAAGTAACGTATGTAACACCCAAGAGTGCATAAGCAAAAAGGGATCGAGTATACTCACAGATAGCGTTTAACTTAATAAACACTGTCTTGGATTGAAGGGAGCGCTTGAGAAATTAGCCTGAATAGTTAATGATAGCATAAACGATGAGCGGCGCGTAAGATAATACAAGTGTACCAAGGATCGGATGGTAATCTGATCGGATGGCAACCCGATCGGGTGGCCAGTCGATAGGGTGGCAATCCTTTCGGATGGTCATCCGATCGGATGGCCATTCGATTGGATTGTCACCTCATTTGGTGAGGATGTGTTTGTGTATGATGGTTTGTACTTTGAAGTTTTCGTTGTATCATTTAGAAAATAGAGAAGTATCTCTGTCCTTCAGGTCAGTCGATCGAACGGTGGCTCGATCGGACGTCAATCCGATTGGCGAGGCTTCTCTGTTGAGAACAAGTTCTCAGCAGGACGGTCACTCGATCGGATGGCTATCCGATCGGGTGGCAATCCGTATGTATTAAACATGTTGAAAATTGTTTAAGTATCAAAGTCCTAACGTCACACGATCGGACGGTCGCTCGATCGGATGGCTATCCGATCGGGTGGCAATCCGTTCAACGTTCAGATCTTTGAAAAGTTTGAATAAAAACTTTAAGTGTGGAACCAAGTGCAACCCAATCGGATGGCCGGTCGATCGGATGGTATTCCGATCAGACGGTAATCCGTCCCAACGGTCAGATCGTCTTGACACTTGATTTCATTTGAAGTTTTGTAAATTTGAACGAAACATTATTATAACTGGCTTAAACAACTGAAACCCCATCTCGACCTAAGTGACCCGATCAAACAGGAATCACCCTAGTCTGACTGGTTCACAGTTAGAGTCGGTTGTTCATGTTCAAACCCGAAATCAGTAGTCTCTTAGATAGAATTCAGATCTGGAACTAACACGTCACTAAGAATGAGTAGAAGATCAGAACAAGCTCTGATTTTATCGGTTTTGAGTGCATTGAGTGTAAAAGACTTGAAAGAACGTTGGAAAACCTTCTCTCAATCCTTTTAACCATGAATTCGTGTAGATCTATGCGAAAATATTGTTTAATCATGTGGAAATCCTTTAGATCTAAGTTGTTCTTGGTGGAATGAAGCCAAACTTTGAAGTTCATAAGAACCTCATGATGACATCACCCTAGAACACCTCAAATCCGGTGATTTCATGGTTAAAAGTTGAGATTCAATGGTGAAAATGATGTAGAAGTGCGTGTAGATCATAGAAGTACAAGATTTAGGTTGAAAACTTACAAGAATCGAGAGAAATGAGGTCTTGAAGTAGGCTGGTCGAACAAGGGAGCTGTCACATCACAAATGATGTGATAGGTAGGTATTTATAGGATTTCCTAAAAAGGAAAGTGGGGAAAGTGGCTGGTTGATCGGGTGGCAACTCGATCGGGTGGCAGCCCGATCGGGTGGCAACTCGATCGGATGACAACCCGGTCGGATGGTAATCTGATCAGATGGCCACTCGATTGGTTGGCCACTCGATCCTAGTGTTTGGCGCGAAGAGTTTTGCTATTTCGATTCGCGTGTTGAGCGTTGTGATGTGATGCGATTCGAGTCAGTGATGCGGTAGTATTACCCATTAGTTACCCAAATAACATAACTACTATATCTAACCTACAATCACTATAATTAACTTGCGTTTATCGTTTTTTATTCGATTGCGATGCGATAGAATTGCGATTGCGATTAACGCCTCAACATAAACATAACATGCGCAAGTAACACATAAATTGCACATACACGTAAAACAATATCCAGAACACATAATTCGAGTTGTGATTGTTATAGCGATAAGCGATGAGCGATAAGTCGATTAAACGTGCGATTAATGTGCGATTAAACCTCGATTATTAATAGATACTCCACATAATACAAATAAAGTAAATGAATAAATAGACTCGATTATAAGTCAAAGAAGTCAAACAGTAGTTGAGCAAGGAGTGACAGATCGCAATTAGCAATCTTTTCTTCCTTTGACTTCAATCTTGACTTTCACTTTGACTTTTGAAACATGGGGTGTTACAGCCTCCCCTACTTAAGAGAATTTCGTCCCGAAATTAGGCTTTAGCCGTAACAAACAACTACGGGTACTTTGCCTTCATGTCGCTTTCGAGTTCCCAGGTAAACTCGGTACCGCGTTTGCCTTCCCAGCGAACCTTCACAATGGGAATGCGTGAGCGTCTGAGTACCTTGGTTTCTTGTCCCACGATCTCGACTGGCTTTTCCACGAAGTGTAGTGTTTCGTCCACTTTCAAGTCCTCAAGAGGGACATGTAATTCTTGGTCAGCCAGGCACTTTCTGAGGTTCGAAACATGGAAAGTCGGGTGGACGTAACTCAGTTCTTCTGGTAGTTCGAGTCTGTAGGCCACTTTTCCAATCCTTTCCAGAATTTTAAAGGGTCCAACATATTGAGGCGCGAGCTTTCCTTTCTTGCTGAATCTGACCACTCCCTTCCAAGGTGCAACCTTTAGGGGTAAGTGATCGCCAACGTCAAATTCAAGGGGCTTGCGACGTCTATCAACGTTACTTTTCTGTCGGCTCCGAGCTTTCAACAGATTGTCTCGAATTTGGAGGATCTTGTCTGTCGTTTCTTGCAACAGCTCGGGACCGGTAATTTGCGCGTCTCCGATCTCGTGCCATACAATAGGCGATCGATATTTCCTTCAGTATAGAGCCTCAAATGGTGCCATTTGTATGCTAGAATGATAACTGTTATTGTACAAGAATTCGACCAAAGGTAAGTACGCGTCCCAATTACCACCGAAATCTATGACTCACGAATGGAGCATGTCTTCAAGGGTACAAATCGTTCTTTCAGTCTGACCGTCATTTTGGGGATGGAAAGCGGTACTTAGATTAAGAGTAGTACCGAGAGCAGATTGAAATGATTCCCAAAAACGCGAGGTAAACTGACCATCGCGGTCAGAGATGATGTCGCGAGGCGTCCTATTTCGACTAATGATCTCGTTGGTGTAGATTCGTGCTAATCTTTCTACCTTAAAGTCTTCTCGTATCGGTAGGAAGTGAGCTTACTTGGTCAAACAGTCAACCACAACCCAAATGCTATCATGACCAGATTGAGTACGCGGAAGCTTCGTTATGAAGTCCATGGCTATACTCTCCCATTTCCACATCGGGATCTTGGGTTGAACAAGTAAGCCAGAGGGTCATTGATGCTCAGCCTTGACCTTGGAACAGGTCAGGCATTTCGAAACATAGGTAGCGATATCCTTTTTCATGCCCGGCCATCAGTACTTGTAGCGCATGTCCTGGTACATCTTGTCAGCACCGGGATGAATAGAATATCGAGATTTGTGGGCTTCGTCCATCAGAAGTTGTCGCAAATCCGTACTCTTGGGAATCCAAATTCAGTCCAAGTAATGAAAGATGCCATTCGACTTATTCTCGAGTTGGGCACTATCGTTTAGAATCCTTTCCTTCTTCAAAGTTCGCTCGGTAAAACAAGCATGTTGCGCGTCACAGATAAGAGCTTCGAGATTAAACTGGGCTTGAGAATTTCGAATGCTAAGCAAGTAGCTTCGTTGACTGAGGGCATTGGCAACGACGTTTGCTTTGCCTGGATGGTAACGGATCTCACAGTCGTAATCGTTGAGCAGTTCTACCCACCGGCGTTGACGCATGTTCAGCTCTTTCTGTTCAAAGATATGTTGTAGGCTCCTATGATCGGTGAAGATCGTACACCTGGTACTATAAAGGCAGGGTCGCCAAATCTTTAATGTAAAAACTACGCCAAGCTCGAGGTCGTGTGTGGTGTAGTTCTTCTCATGGATTTTGAGCTGTCGAGAAGCATACGCGATAACCTTGTCTCGTTGCATGAGAACACAACCAAGACCAAGGTTCGAGGCATCGCAGTAAACTACGAAGTTTTCGTTTTCGTCGGGCAATGAGAGCACAGGAGCATTGTAAAGCATGGTTTTGGAGGGTTTGAAAAGCTTCCTCCTGTTTGGTTCCCCAAACAAAAGATTTATCCTTATGCGTAAGAGAAGTTAATGGCATGGAGATTTTAGAGAAACCTTCGATAAAACGGTGATAATAGCCTGCCAGTCCGAGAAAAGAACGGACTTCAGATGGATTCTTAGGTGTAACCCAACTCTTAACAGCCTCGATCTTCGCAGGGTCAATGTGGATACCTCGACTATTGACAATGTGACCCAAGAATTGAACCTCCTCCAGCCAGAATTCACACTTGGAGAACTTGGCATAGAGGCGGTTTCCCTGGAGTAACTCAAGAACCAAACGTAGATGCTATGAGTGTTCGTCTTTTGATTTGGAATAGATCAGGATATCGTCGATGAATACGATTATGAAGCGATCAAGGAAGGGTTTGCAAACTAGATTAATCAAATCCATGAAAACTGCAGGAGCGTTGGTCAAACCAAAAGGCATGGCAACAAACTCATAGTGACCATAGCGGGTTCGAAACACGGTTTTGGAGATATATTCCTCATGAATGCGTAATTGATGATAGCCTGAACATAGATTGATCTTCGAAAAACACGTAGCACCTTGTAGCTGGTCAAATAAGTCATCGATTCGAGGCAAGGGGTAGCGATTCTTGATTATCAACTTATTCAGCTCCCTATAATTGATACACATCCTGAACAAACCATCCTTCTTTTTGACGAAAAGGACAGGCGCGCCCCATGGAGAGGTGCTAGGGAGAATAAAGCCTTTATTAAGAAGTTCCTAGAGTTGACTTGAGAGTTCGCGCATTTCAGAAGGAGCGAGACGATACGGCACTTTCGCAACAGGGTTGGCTCCAGGAATGAGGTCGATACGAAAATAGATATCACGAGCGAGAGGTAATCCCGGTAGATCATCGGGAAAAACGTTAAGAAATTCATGAACAACGGGGACGTCTTTCACCTTTTGAACTTCCTTTTTCTCCGCTACTACAATGTGTGCCAAGAAAGCTTGGTATTCCTTGCGGAGATACTTGCTAGCCTGAACACACGACATGAGTTGGAGTTTCTTCGACGCGACTTCACCATAAACACACAATTGATCACCATTTGCGAGCGAGAATCGAATCATCTTATCGAAGCAAACAACTTCAGCATGGTTTTTAAGAAGAAAATCCATGCCTACTATGACGTCGAAACTACCGAGCTGCATCGGAATAAGGTCGATAGGAAAGATGTGATTGTTGAGCTCGAGAGTACAATCACGAAGAACAGAGTTGACAGCGACGGTTCTTCCGGTGGCAACTCCAACATCGAACGTCGAGGGGAGATGAGCGCGCTGACGATTGAGGAGCTTTTCGAATTCAAGCGATACAAAACAGTTATCTGCTCTAGTATCAAATAAACACGAAGCATAAATACCATTCAAAAGGAACGTACCATTCACCATGTTGTTATCGGCTTGAGCTTGACGGACATTGATGTTGAAAGTACGTCCGCGGGGTGTTGGTGGTTGCTGTTGTTACTGAGGCTGCTGCTGGGGCTGCTGCTGTTGTGGCTCTTGCTTGACCACTCAGTTTGGGCACATGTTAGCGAAGTGGTTGGGATCACCACACGCATAGCAAGCTCTAGCATTGACCGCGGGTGCCTGAGCCGCTTGATGGCCTTGAGGAGCAGCAAGTAGAACTTATTGAGCAGGAGCTTCACCTTAAGTTGGAGCAGGGTTTTGACGTGGACCTGTACGGTAGTTGGCAGTGAAGTGGTCATACATGTTGCAATGAGCGCAATATCTGCAAGCACTTCCTACTGGGTGGTGATAAGTACAAGTAGGGCAAACCGGGTGAGGACCAGTATATGCACGCTTTGCTGGTGGTGCGTTGGTAACCGGGGCCGCTACTTGGAGGTGTTGGTGTTGCTGAGGAGCTAGAACAGCTTGAAGTGGGGCAGCATTGGTCACAACACAGTTCTTGTTGCTGGAACTGCTGTTGTTCTTTCTCTTGCGTCTCGAGAGCTTGGATGACTGAGGAGCGGTGGCGGTTTCAGCGGTTGAAGCAGTAGTAGCTTGATGCAGATTCTTGGAAGCTTTATCCCAGACACCAGACTTGACTCGCTTGTCATTGATCTCAGCAGCGGGCAAGTAGGTTTCTTCTATCGTTGTCATCTTTGCAGCTTGAACAAAATCAGCCACGCAATCCGGAAGAGCACATATATACTTCTTGATGGCGATTTCGGGCATCTTGACTTGATCCGGACAGATAATACTCAACTGCTTGAAGCGCGCAGTCAAACCAGCGTTGTCACCATCTTTCTGCTTAATGTGCCGGAATTCATCCTCCAACTTTTGGCGCTCATGGGGAGGGCAGAACTATTCCATCATCACGTCCTTCAACTCATCCCATGATAACCCGTAAGCTGCATCATTTTCGCGTTTATTTCTCTCGGCCGTCCACCAGTCTAAAGCGCGGGACTGGAAGACGCCAGTTGCGTTGAGAGTACGAAGATTTTCAGGACAGCCACTCTGACGCAGGGTGACCTCGATAGAATCAAACCATTGGAACATGGCCGTAGGACCATCTTCACCAGTAAACTCTTTTGTTCCGCAGGCTTTGAACTGTTTGAAGCTGAAAGCAGCTTTAGGAGTATCGGTCCTGGACTCTTCTGAAGATTTGCTTGCATTCTCATGAAGTTCACTGACGATCTGAGGAATAACCTTCGCCATTTGTTTAGCAACCATAGAGGCGAGGCGTTTATCTGCCTGTTTTCGACGTGCGGCTTGGGTAGCGCGAGATCCAGATGACGACATTGTCTGCATCAGACAGCGCCATAGGACTCAAAACACTATTCGATTATTCCTAGTATAGTCTAGCGATTTGCTATAAAGCTCAGGAACACGTATCCACATAAACACAGATTCACATAGGCACATAAACACATAAGCATATAATCACGTAGAGCACAGAAACACATAGACACGTAAGGCACGTAAGCACATGAGGCAATCAGAATACATAAACCTAACTATATGTTGCACGTATTCCCTATCCTTCACAGCGCATATAGCGATTGCGAGTATCAAGCATCGTTTGCGAATAATGACCAGCGATTTGTTAGCATATCATGTAGTGTGTTGTGTAATAAGCGGAGCAAGAAGCGTTAGATCAAAACCAATGATACCTCTAAACGCTAACAAATATGCATAAAACCACATAAATCACATGAAATCTCATAAAATCGATAAATCAGAGAGTTGGCTTTGGCAATTCCAGAATCGAAACACATAAAATTCGAGTATAGATTGTCTTGGCTAGATAGACGTTGACTATGCAAAGTGATTTGAATATTCATAAGGACTTTAAGTACACACTTTGGCCTTCGGAACTGTGCTCTCGCTTCTATTTGAGCGATCGACATGCATCCTTCCAATTACAGTGTGACCCTAGTCGTTAGAGTCCGTCGAAACTTTGGTGAGAATTTTGTAAAACCACATTAGAGAATAGAACGAGTCATCAAGGTTCGGGTTTCACCCCTAACTTAGCGACTACGTTCCTGCTTGTGTGATGAAATCACGGGATAGATAAAGAGATTTGCGTCGAAGTACAGATTTCACTCCTGATTCAACGCAAATTCTCTTGTTTTATAGCAAAAATAGCAATTTGAACGAGTAATCTGGTCGAGAGTTTGCGGGTTTCACACCTAATCTTAATCAGATCATTTGTTTGTGTGTGTAATCAGCCTTAGGAAAGGCTGATCTTGCGCAAAACTGTAGTATGCGATGTTCGCGCACATGTGTAGTGTACTGTGACACCCACAACGAAACCAGGTACACCCTAAACGGTCCAAAACTGTAAAGCACACTTAACACTTTAATTGCGCGAAAACCCAAAAAACATGTGTGACTTATATGCTTGATTAAACGATATCTGTTATGTCTCGGAGGAATCCGAGAACTCATTATGAATGGCATGACATTAATAAGGACCCATGATGTGAAATTGGTATCCGTAGACTTTAAACACGTGTTAAACCGGAGTTTTCCGTTTAACAGCGCACTAAACCTTTGACATTGATTATTAGGTTATCGGTAGCATTAATTAAGAATTCGAGTTCCAGGAACAACTTAGTTTTGTGCCTTAGACTGTGACATAAGGTTTGAAGCCAATAAGAGATCGGGCACGCAAAACGAAGCAGCTTCCCGGTTAGGGAAACGCTTTCGTTTTAGGCATAGCATAAGGCAAACAAACGTGCAAGGAACGATCGATCAAGCTTAAAAACATTTCAACCACACTAATAGGAGTCTTTTATGATTAAAAATGTAATTGGGTTCGGATTTCAAGACGGTTATGCATGATTTTTAAAACCGAGTCTTTTGACACTAATTACGCGTGAAACGGAGTCCATCACGCAAATCGAGAACGCGCCCGGGACCCGTAAACGAACCTAAACACTCAACGGAAGATAAATATCATCTTTTATCACGTTAGACGGAGCACGAGGTGGCCCTAAGGGGGCCTACCCCAAACCGCCACCACCCCCATCTATATCTATATCTTTCATTTTTTTTCCTTATAATTCTCACCCAAAAACCCTTCAAAATTCTGCTTCTTCTTCTAAAAACCCAGCAGAACTAACAAGAACAAGCCTCAAATTAAAGGTATCAACCTTAATTTTTATGGTTTTAAGCATGGTTTCTTGATTAAACATGGTTTAGGCCATGAAAACCAATTTTAATCCATTAATTTTGGAGTTTTAAAAAAGTTTAGGGGCTGAATATGAACACCATATGAATACCCTGGTGTTATATGGCAGCCATGGTTATAAATCTTTGGGGTTTGATACCCTAATCAACACTTATTCGACAAAAATAGCCTAACTATTCGATTAACCGAAAAACAATGAATCAAAGCTTGATTGATCTAAGTTCTAGCATATTTGGATTGTACTTGATGTGTAGGTACTAAATATAGCCCACACATACTTCTGGACTCACAAGGAACGCTCGGAATCGAAGGAATCGCTAGGTATATGACCCGAAACTTGAATCTAGACTAGGCAGAATATTGTTCTGATTATAACTTGGTCCCTGTTAATTGGATTGACCTGAAATTTGGTGTGGTGATGTAGGGTAGTGTCAGGAAGGACCACATAAAATTTTAGAATTTTGGGAATTTGCTACGATTTTTGGTGAATGTTTGACTGTTTTAAAAATAGAATTCTGGAAAAAATACCAAACGGATTCAATAAATCACCAAATTTTACAGAGACACTAAGGAACATATGGGGAATGTTCTGGGAAATTTAGGAGTCCATTGGTTGAGTTTTGATTTGGGTTAAAAATCCGCGTTTTTGCGAGTTTTCGGTAGCCCGGAACGCACCGAAACGAAATCGGAAAAATCTTAAAATTTTTGGAGATGTTTCCACATTCCTACTGATCACATATTTAATATACACTAGAGTTTGATTCCTATCACTCACACAGTTGTTACTTATATTTTATGATGTGAGAACTCAAGACTTTATTATGATACGATCTCACCAACTCTACTCTTATAGCTACTATAACGATGGTTATATACTAGAGTGATACTTCAAAATGAACATAGATACCCAAAGAACGCTCTAGTCGTTCTGATAGACTGGGAGGACGTGTACGGATCCTTACTCCACTTCTCATTGCTTCACATTCTATTGTTATACAGTCGTAGAGTTTAAACATCTTACGAAACTTTTTCGTCCGTGAATCCACGATTTATTTGAGTGTCCGCTGGATTCCTCTTCTGTTTACAATATTGGCTTTAGCCTTCACGTCGTGTGATACTAGAATGCTTCGTGGTATTCCTTAGCACATGTTTCGATATATGTTATATCTGAATATGACGATCTTCGGGTTATGGAGATGGCATGGAGCGCGTGAGTAAGTTACCCTTCCCTTTGTCATTCGGTTCCCTTAGGTATAAATTTTTTGATGATACAGATTCCTTGGAATGCTTTGCGTTGTGAAATCTCGTTTCGTGTGACCGTCGGTTACATTGTCTTTTTTTCTTCTTTTTTTTTTCCGATTAATGAGTGTTTCGGATTTCAGTTGGTTATTCACGGAAAGTAATATTAGGCCTGAATATTTTGGTGAACGGAACATTGATCATGTATATGGGTGTGGTGGATATGCTACGGTACTGCCTATATCTAAACACCCGGCTACATTATCAAGGTACCGTTACTTAGGGCAGACGGGCTTCATGTTGCGATCCGTTCGATTATGTTTTGGGTAATGCAGTGTTGAGACTTCGACCCTGGTTGATGCGAAAGAAGAGGCCACAGTTGTTGTAACCACGATATGTATACACGTTTGCGGTAATTCTAAATGAAAGGTAGTTAGGTCGACATATAACGACCTTTGGGTTAATCCTGGGGAAAGTTTTTAAAATTAAAAATCAAGGTTGTGTGCAATACGTGCTTATGTGTACATCTGTGGATTGTTGATTCTGGGTTATGTCCATGTTGAGGTAGTGATGCAGTCTTAGTACTTCCGTATTTTCGTAGTTTGTGCTGTCGTGGTATGATGCACGTACGTCACTTTGGTGACCAGTTTTGATAATGCATTTAGGCCCTAGCCCTTATGGGTTAAGTCTGTGTGCAAAATTTGATAGATGTTATTATATATGTGATGATGATTTTGGATATACGTGTTGTGAACCTATGTGTGCGATGAAATTATGTGATGTGCGATGGAATTGTGTGGTATGTGATAACTGAAAATGTGATAAGTGATGATTAACTATGTGACATTGATACATACATTTCTATTATTTATAATGGAATGGCCCTGAAATGTGTACCTCAAATGACAGAGACAGAAATTGCCCAACTGATAGCACAACAACTCCAAATGGTTATTCCAACAATCGTGGCACAGGTTAGCGCCGGTATTAACGCTAACCCCCAACCGAACCCACAGCCAGGACCGATAGGTCAAAGCAATAACCAAAACTATGGTTGGCCGGGTTGCACATATAAGCATTTCAGTGAGTGCAAACCGATGGAGTTTAATGGAACTGAAGGACCGAACGGGTTTGTGAAATGGATCGAGAAGTCGGAATCGGTCCTTAGCATAAGTAATTGTCCGGGTGACTGTGCGGTAAAGTATACAGCTTGCACTTTTACCGACCACACTTTGAACCGGTGGAATACTATTGTGCAATCTCGCGGGCAGGATGCGATTAATGCTATGACTTGGGATGATCTTAGATACTAATGAGAGAAAGGTTCTGCCCAATCCACGAAATTTAGAAACTCGAGCATGAGTTTTGGAACCTGCAGATGCAAGGTGTGGATCATGCAGGTTACACAAATCGCTCCAATGAACTGCCACGCATCTTGCCAGACATGGTTCGACCGGAGTCCAAGAGGATCGAGAGGTATATCTGGGGACTGGCCCCGGAAGTAAGGAGTATCATTAATTCAGTGGAGCACCTGACCATGCACGGAGTGGTAGCTAGGCCAGGCACGGGTACGTACGTCATGGTTAGACGTAAGATTTTGACAATGCCGGGAGAGCCGACAGAAATTAGCGAGAGGCCCCGTAAAGTAGTCCAGCGGGGGCAGCCATATCGAAGAGGGGGAGAGCCACTAGTCAAAGCTACGCCATGGCTACACCAACGGGAAACTCTGGTGGCTATAAAGGAACAGCCCCAAAATGCAACAAGTGCACTTTGCACCACTATGGTGCATGTCGAGCAGGGATCTGCTCGAGGTGCCATAAAAGTGGATGTCATACCCGAAACTGTAAGACACCATTGGAACCCAACCGTTTCCAAACCCCAAAGCCTCAGCCTCTTCAGCAACGATCCCAACCACCAACACAACAGATTACCTACCCACGTACTTGCTACGGATGTGGCAGTACGGAGCACTTCCGAAGAAGCTGTCCAAAGTTTGCTCAACAGCCAGCAGGAAGGGATACGCAGGGCCAAGCTTCTACCTCAAATGCAGCTCGAGGTCTTGCCTTTATACTTGGGTCTGGTGACGCACGGCAGGATCCAAATGTGGTCTCAAGTACGTTCCTCGTTTCTCATTAGTATGCTTCAGTATTGTTTGATACGGGCGCAGATAAGAGCTACGTTTCCATTAATTTCTTACCTCTATTAAATATGCCGGCTATTGAATTAACAAGTCCCTAGTCCATAGAACTTGCTAACAGTAAACCTATAACTAGTCACCAAATCATTCGTGATTATCCTTTAATTCTTAACGACCACCAATTCCTTATTGACCTACTACCGGTAGAGCTCGGAAGTTTCGATATAGTAGTGGGAATGGACTGGTTGTCCAAGTACAAGGCAGAGATTATATGTGAGCAAAAGATTGTTAGGATCCCTTTTCCTAATGATGAAGTTATTATGATACAGGGAGAGAAGACTAGTACCATATTAAACCTTATATCCCACCTTAAAGTGTTGAAATGTATAAGTCAAGGATGTGATGTGTTCTTAGCAAGTGTAACGACGACCGAACTAGAAGAACAACGTATTAAGGATATCCCCATAGTGGGTGATTACCCAGACGTGTTTCGCGATGAATTGCCCGGATTGCCACCCAATCTGCAAGTCGAATTCCTTATCGACTTAATCCCGGGAGCAGCTCCAATTGCAAAAGCACCTTACCGTTTAGCACCTTCAGAGATGCAAGAACTATCATCTCAGTTACAAGAACTGCTAGACCGAGGTTTTATCCGTCCCAGTTATTCACCTTGGGGAGCACCAGTGTTATTTGTGAAGAAAAAGGATGGAAGCTTTTGGATGTGTATTGACTACCGGGAGCTGAACAAGGTTACCATAAAGAATCGATATCCTCTTCCACGAATCGATGATTTATTTGATCAGTTGCAAGGGGCCTGTTACTTTTCCAAAATCGATCTTAGATTCGGTTATCATCAAGTGAAACTTCAAGAGGAAGATATCACTAAAACAACCTTTCGAACTCGGTACGGTCACTATGTGTTCCTGGTTATGCCTTTTGGGTTAACCAACGCACCCGCGGTATTTATGGACCTCATGAACCGAGTTTGTAAACCATATTAGATAAATTCGTCATAGTCTTTAATGACGATATTTTGGTCTATTCCAAGAGTAAAAAGGAACACGAGCACCATCTGCGAGCCATACTAGAGATATTGAGGAAAGAGAAGTTGTACGCCAAGCTTTCAAAGTGTGACTTCTGGTTACAAGCGGTGCAATTTTTAGGACATGTGGTAGATCAACAAGGGATTCATGTTGACCCTAGTAAGATCGAAGCTATTATGAATTGGCAAGTGCCTAAGTCTCCGAAAGAGATACGCCAATTCTTGGGATTGGCTGGATATTACCGTCGCTTTATTGAAAACTTTTCCTGCATTGCTCAATCCTTAACTGCCTTGACACAGAAAGATCGAAAGTATGAATGGGGCGTAGAACAAGAAACAGCTTTTCAGCTGGTAAAACAAAAGTTATGTGAAGCTCTAATCCTGTCGTTACCCGAAGGCAACGATGATTTCGTCGTATATTATGACGCATCTCGACAAGGGCTCGGATGTGTCCTAATGCAAAGAAACAAGGTCATTGCTTACGCGTCTAGATAGCTAAAAGTACATGAAAAGAATCACACGACGCATGATTTAGAGCTAGGCGCAGTGATTTTTGCACTTAAGATCTAGAGGCATTACTTATACGACACGAAATGTACAATTTATACAGATCACAAGAGCCTCCAACATATATTCGATCAAAAGGAGCTAAATATAAGACAACGTAGATGGGTGGAGCTATTGAACGATTACAACGGTGAAATAAAATACCATCCAGGTAAGGCTAACGTAGTAGCCGATACTTTGAGTAGAAAAGACCGAGTAAAGCCACTCAGAGTGCGAGCTCTTGGGATGATTGTTCAAACCAGTCTTAAAGAGCAGATTCGTAATGCTCAAATGGAAGCTTTGGAGGAAAGCCAGTTAAATAGCGAAAACTTACATGGAAATGAAGGGAATTTTGTGAGGAAACCGGATGAAGTGCTGTATTTCAAAAATAGTGTATAGATTCCTACTCTCCATGACCTACGTCAACTGGTTATGGATGACGCTCATAAATCTAAATACTCTATTCACCCCGGTACAGACAAGATATACCACGACCTTAAGGAATTTTATTGGTGGCCATGTATGAAAAAGGACGTAGCAGAGTACGTGAGCAAATGCTTGACTTGTGCCCGGGTAAAGGCAAAATACCAGAAACCCTCGGGAATGTTACAGCAACCCGAAATACCTCAATGGAAATGGGAACAAATCACGATGGATTTCATGACCCACCTTCCAAAAACACCCCGAGGTCATGATGCGATTTGGGTAGTAGTAGATAGACTAACCAAATCCGCGCACCTTATTTCGATTCGTACTACCTACAACACCGAGAAATTGGCCGAGATCTACACGACGGGAAGTGTAGCTAGACACGGGGTACCAGTTACAATCATTTCAGACCGTGATAGTCATTTCACTTCACACTATTGGCAACATTTACAAGAAGCTTTGGGGTCTAGAATAGACCTGAGTACGGCTTACCATCCCCAAACCGACGGCCAATCAGAACGAACTATCCAGACATTAGAGGATCTGCTTCGTGCTTGCACCCTAGAATGTGGAGGAAGTTGGGATAAGCACCTTCCCCTCATTGAATTCTCTTACAATAACAGCTACCATAATAGCATACAAGCTGCACCGTACGAAGCACTATATGGCCGTAAGTGCAGATCGCCACTTTGTTGGGCGGAAGTGGGCGATACTCAACTCACGGGGTCTGAACTAATTCAAGAGACGACAGACAAGGTGCATAAGATCCAAAGTAGACTGAAGGCGGCCCGATATCGGCAGAAAAGTTACGCCGATGTTCGCAGGAAACCGTTGTCGTTTGAAGTAGGTGACAAAGTACTGTTAAAAGTGTCACCGTGGAAAGGAGTGATTAGGTTTGGCAAGACAGGAAAGTTGGCTCCGAGATACATTGGGCCTATGAAATTATTGCTAAGGTTGGATCTGTAGCGTACCGACTGAAATTACCAGATGAACCGAGCACAATTCACGATGTCTTCCACGTATCCAACTTAAAGAAATGTCTCACGGATGAAGCAGCTATTATTCCGTTAAAAGATGTGCACATTGACGACAAACTCCACTTTGTGGAGGAACCGGTAGAAATAGTAGACGGGAAGACCAAACAACTACGTTATAACAAAATCTCGCTGGTGAAAGTCCTGTGGAACTCGAAGCAAGGACCTGAGTATACCTGGGAACGAAAGGATGGGTTCCGTACAAAATACCCACATCTCTTCCCTAACTAGATGAATTGAATTTCGAGGATGAAATTTCTAAACCAGGGGAGACTGTGACACCCACGACGAAACCAGGTACACCCTAAACGGTCCAAAACTGTAAAGCACACTTAACACTTTAATTGTGCAAAAACCCTAAAAACATGTGTGACTTATATGCTTGATTAAACGATATATGTTACGTCTCGGAGGAATCCGAGAACACGTTATGAATGACATGAAACTAATAAGGACCCATGATGTGAAATTGGTATCCTTAGACTTTTAACACGTGTTAAACCGGAGCTTTCCGTTTAACAGCGCACTAAACCTTTGACATTGATTATTAGGTTATCGGTAGCATTATTTAAGAATTCGAGTCCCAGGAACAACTTAGTTTTGTGCCTTAGACTGTGACATAAGGTTTGAAGCCAATCAGAGATCGGTCACGCAAAACGAAGCAGCTTCCCGGTTAGGGAAACGCCTTCGTTTCAGGCATAACATAAGGCAATCAAACGTGCAAGGAATGATCGATCAAGCTTAAAAACATTTAAACCACCCTAATACGAGTCTTTTATGATTAAAAACGTAATTGGGTTTGGATTTCAAGACGGTTATGCATGATTTTTAAAACCAAGTCTTTTGACACTAATTACGCGCGAAACGGAGTCCGTCACGCAAATCGAGAACGCGCCCGGGACCCGTAAACGAACCTAAACACTCAACGGAAGATTGACACTAATTAGACAGCGCACGAGGTGGCCCTAAGGGGGCCCACCCCAAACCACCACCACCCCCCATCTATATCTATATCTATATCTTTCATTTTTTTTCTTTTAATTCTCACACAAAAACCCTTCAAAATTATGCTTCTTCTTCCAAAAAACCAGCTGATCTAACAAGAACAAGCCTCAAATTAAAGGTATCAACCTTAATTTTTATGGTTTTAAGCATGGTTTCTTGATTAAACATGGTTTAGGCCATGAAAACCAATTTTAATCCATGAATTTTAGAGTTTTAATCAATTTTAGGGGCTCAATATGAACACCATATAAATACTCTGGTGTTATATGGCAGCCATGCTTATAAATCTTTGGGGTTTGATACCCTAATCAACACTTATTCGACAAAAATCGCCTAACTATTCGATTAACCGAAAAACAATGAATTAAAGCTTGATTGATCTAAGTTCTAGCATATTTAGATTTTAATTGATGTGTAGGTACTAAATATTTCCCACACATACTTCTGGACTCACAAGGAACGCTCGGAATAGAAGGAATCGCTAGGTATATGACCCGAAACTTGAATCTAGACTAGGCAGAATATTGTTCGGATTATAACTTGGTCCCTGTTAATTGGATTGACATGAAATTTAGTGTGGTGATGAAGGGTAGTGTCAGGAAGGACCACATAAAATATTAGAATTTTAGGAATTCGCTACGAGTTTTGGTGAATTTTTGACTGTTTTACAAATAAAATTCTGGAAAAAATACCAAACGGATCCCATAAATCACCAAATTTTACAGAGACACTAAGGAACGTATTGTTAATGTTATGGGAGAATTTGGGGTACATTGGTTGAGGTTTTATTTGGTTTAAAAATCCGCGTTTTTGCGAGTTTTCGGTAGCCGGGAACGCTCCGATACGAAATCGGAAAAATTTTAAAATTTTTGGAAATGTTTAGGGAAACATAAGGGATGTCCAGGAATTGTTTGGGAATTTTTTGATCAATGAATGTAATTAATGATAATTATGTGGTTAAATATGGTCTTATAAATAATTTATTTAGACAAGTAAAATGGCAAAATAAATTGCCAGAAATTTTTCCCATAATTTACTGATGTTTAATGAGTTATATAAAAATTTGTAGATTTTTATTCAAATTCTAGATTAAATGGGAATTTTTGAGATTAAAAATGGGTTATTTTAAATCAATTTCGGCAGTTTACCGTGTAACGAACCTGCCGGAACTGGAAACTGACCCAACCCGACAAATACTGTTATTGGAACACGGGGAATATTCTGGGAGATGCCAGGGCGGATTGGACACTCGGGGTGCGTCCAATACCAGTTCGGGAAATCCCCGACGGTGGAAACGGAAACTCAAAATTGGGCAACCTGGACTCCCCAAACACCCAAACTCCCTTAATGAAAAGTTAATCATTCTTAAGTAACAACATGTTGGCACTATTGGTATTCCCGTACCATTGTCCGAACATGTTAAACTACTGACATTGACTGGCACGCGAACCGATGCCCGGAAGCCAAACTGAAAACTAATACTACCCTGACCTCCATCACCATACCCGTGTCCTATAGACTCAATCCGGGGTTAAAACTCCTGACAAAATCCAAGTTATAACCATTACCGACTTAGATACTGATTTGAGTCCTTACTTGCATGTGTTCTATTAAAGCTGATTTCGTTGATTAAACACTCTTTAGCCGAGACTACTATTTGCACTGTGAGTTCCCTTCCCCCACTTTTAAATTGTTTTCCTGTTTTCTGGGGTGAATTGCATGTTACAAACTGTGTTAATTGCTCAAACCATATGATGTGAATTATCAAACACACGATATTAGCCCCGATACAAGTGATTAACGTAAGCCGTGGGCAGTGGATAGTACTATTGGTCTGACAAACCCAGTTGCTGCCGGACAGGTGCGGCCGGCAGCCAGGCAACTGTACGCGTCCGTAACCAGGTTATATTGTTAGACATAACTACCCGAGGGCATTGAAATTCATGAGATTCCGGTGGTGCGAGTATGTGTCTGTGTGACAAGATACGATTAAAACAGTCTAGGTTTCACTTGTGACACTTGTGTAATTCCATCTATGAACCGTAATATGTGCAATTAAACGTATTGATACATTTTGAAACGAAACAACCAAACCAGTGGAACTCACCAGCAGCGTTTAGCTGACCCTTTTTAAAACTAACATGCATTTCAGGTAACTTGAGACTGATGTGATCCATGTATGTTGTTCAAGACGTGTTTATTGGCAAATATTGAGATAGACGCATGCGACTTAGAAGACTTATGTGGTTCATGGGAACACGCAGTTGTAACATACGTGTAGTATGTAATCAACATTTTGTAATTAATAAAATGTAGGGTCTTTATAAACAATGTGCTTGTACCAGAGGTGTCTGTTGCATCCCACATTTTTTCTTACGCTGCAAATCGGGGTGTGACATGTACAGCGAGTTCGAGCGAAAAAATTCTCACACCCTGGCTTTGCGGAAGCGTGGTTATTTTGGTGTGACTTCTTAATACCATAGCTTAATCATAACAAGCTATATGAAATAAAAACCATGCAAGATCATCCATTAAAATAAGTTTGAAGAGTAAAGAACCACAACATTGTCTTAACGGATATCACATCCTAACAAACATAAACAGTGTTCAAAAGACACAACACCAACAAGAAATAAACACAGTTTAAGAACTGTGACTCGTCCAGGAAAAAGTCACATCCCTTAAACTCGGATGACCTCGAGACTAATGCAGCGGGAAAACGTGTCATACCGCGCCAGATCCTTTAATTCCCTGAAATACATGTAAGTTGAAAAATCAACAATAATGTTGAGCGAGTTCATGTGTAAGTGAGTAAATAAACCTTTGTATGTATAAAAACCCTGGTATGTAGCAAATAAGGAAAAAGAGATCACCAATGGTTTGCAAGGCCATTGATATGTGTGAAGTGCAAGTAGGAAGACTCAAACCTAGCAGATTTATGTGTTGGGTAAAAAGTCACCCCGAGGTCCGTTCTGTTTGGGCCTGGGGCTGGGCTCGCTACACCCAGATAGATCTACCGCTCCTGCCCCTCGGTCCTACCCTGAGGATTAATGGCCTCAAGTTTCCGCCTACCCACTCACATGATCTGAATAGTAACCCTCCTTACGCTAACCATACCATGTAAGAATTATTCGTAATCATAGTAACATGTATTTCACCCCCGCAGTTTAGAAAACTGAAAACAGTTAGAGAAAAGGGGGACATGAACTCACAGTGGTGCTTCTCTACCAAGTATATCTCCTGATCAAGCAGCTGCGCGACGACCTACACGTACTAACTCTATTAGACGGACGGCCGTGCCTTAGCTTAAGGTTTAAGTTTTTGGGAAATAGTTAGACAACTATTTCGTGTTTATATTTTTGTAAATACTTGGTAATTATTTTCCTTCCCAAGGATGGGGGATTCAATACATGTGTGTTTGTATATCTTCGAAATATATTATTAAGTCTCACTTAAAAATATATTTTAATTCTAACTCCAAAAATATAATTATTTTTCCCAAAAATATTATATTTTATTTCATACAATTTTCCAAATAATATTCTTGACAAATACGCGTTCATTAGTATTTTCCGAAATGCGTAAGTTACGGATAAGGATCGGGTGGTAGTAATTATACCGTTGTAACCTATTATTAATTATGAAGGCGTATGCATTATTTTTGGAATCATTAGTATTTGGTAATATTATTTTTACTCTAAAAATAATATTCGTATATTTCACAAAATAATCATAAACATTTTACAAGTGACGCTATGAAAAATATATATATCAAATATATATTTACCCCATTTCATTTTGTGAAGATCCCACCTCCGATATTTTGTAAATAAAGTCATGGCGAAATTTACGTTTTGAAAACAAGTCAAAAATATATTTACAACACTTGTAGTGAAAATATTTCCAAGTGTTAGGTTTTTAGAAAAATTTCGCCAGAGTTTCCCCTGTAACTGGAGGTGGCCACGCTTTCAAGCGTATCATTTTCTTTTATAATTCAAATCAACAATTTTCTCATTCAACCAAAACAATATCCAAAGCATCAAACTAGTCAAAACATATATAAATCGCATAAATTACATGAACTTGTGGTTTATCCAAAAATGCGTGATAAATCCCACTATTTTTAGTGGATCTTTATATAAATCAACTTCGTTTCTTGAAAGTCTCGTTTTTAAAGGAATTTCATCTTTACAACTTCTTGTAGAATTTGACAATACTAGTTCTTTGTCGAAACTTAGTGTTACACAAGTATTTACACACTTGTGTGTTTGCTAAAATCATTCTTGTTTATGAAAGATCCGTCTTTAAAAGTATGTTTTCTCTTGACATGTGGTCCTTTGAAAATACCGTTTGTAGATCCGTAGATCTACTAGTTTTGAACACTATTTCATAAGCAAAATCGATTTTACACAAGTTCATGTTTAATGTGTGGTAGAGTTTCATCATTTAACCCTTTGTACACTTAAACAAACTCTATGTCATGATCCATGATCACGACTAATCCGGGTTAGATGATGATCCGAGCTACCACAACATAGATCGGCCCTAAATAGTTACACAAAACAAGTCTTACAAGATTTACACCACATCATAGCTTTTAACCAACATCTTTAACATTTTAGTAGACTTTTACATATCATCTTGCATGTTCTTGAGTTTTAACCATTACATTTCATTTTAACCACTTTAAAATAGATCAAGAGGGCGTTTATAGCAACTTACTACTAGCTCGAGGCTAGGGAAGATTCTAGTCGAAGAATGAGTGGATAAAAGCAATAGGGTGAGGTCCTTCACGTTCCGAATGCACCAAGCTTCCTCGTATGTGATCCTTAACACTTGTATGCACTTGAAATGAGATGATCAAAACTCGACGATGGATGGATGGTTGTGTGGGTGTTCGGCCGAGAGGAAGCAAGGAGGGAGAGAGAGTTGAGAGTTTGAGTTGTGTGATGGAAGGTTATGTGGTGTTAAGCTTGGAACTTATAGACAAAGTGCATGATCATTATCCAAAGGTTTAAGTGTAGCCTAGATATTAGGCATGTGTGATTAATTTAATCACAAAAAGTACAAGGGTGTCCCCCAAGGGGACGAGTTCGGTTGTGGGGGGGGGGGGGTTACCCGGTTGGTTTTCAACTAAACGTTAAGTATTAGTTAAGTTAAGTGAAGGTTAACTCGGTTACTGATGTGTTATGCGTTATAGCGGGTGTTAGGGTATTCAAGGACCCTAACTGGCTCAGAAAAAGATAAACAATGTTATTGGGAATATTTTTATGTTCCGGGTAAAGTCCGGTTGTTCGGTTGGATAGAGATCCGTTAAAGTGCTTAACAAAGCTTTAAAGTGTCGTTATTATTATTTTTAGTGACACAACTTATTCCCGACACTTTGGAAAGTGTCTAGTAATGTTTTTCTCATGTTTTGGCACTTATTAGTTAGCTAGATGCTGAATTTTAATTAAAGTGTTGAATTTTGTACTTAAAGTACGTTTTCTCCCCCTGTTAGAAAAATTTTGTCCCGAAATTTTAAGTTCTGCTTCTAGAAGCAGGGTTCTTGGGAAATAGGTGGGGGTATTTCTCTTTCATCCGGTCCTCACGCTCCCAGGTGTATTCAGGACCATGTCTGGCATTCCAACGAACCTTGACGAGCTTGACACTGCTCCGGCGGGTCTTGTTTACTTTCCAATCCGTAACCTCAACAGGTTAACTCGGTTACTGATGTGTTATGCGTTATAGCGGGTGTTAGGGTATTCAAGGACCCTAACTGGCTCAGAAAAAGATAAACAATGTTATTGGGAATATTTTTATGTTCCGGGTAAAGTCCGGTTGTTCGGTTGGATAGAGATCCGTTAAAGTGCTTAACAAAGCTTTAAAGTGTCGTTATTATTATTTTTAGTGACACAACTTATTCCCGACACTTTGGAAAGTGTCTAGTAATGTTTTTCTCATGTTTTGGCACTTATTAGTTAGCTAGATGCTGAATTTTAATTAAAGTGTTGAATTTTGTACTTAAAGTACGTTTTAGGCACATCCGGTCACTGTAATCTCATTCCTAGTGACGTAGTTCTACAACCCTTATATCCCTACACTCGCCACTAGTGTAGCAAACTATCTCAGGCTCTTACAGGCCTTAGAGGCAGTACCTGCCTGGTGCTAGTTATGACAGCACGTTTAATAGGTTATCCGTTCATTGTGCTACAGTGCTTTTGGTGCATCAAGGTTGTCACAAAGGTGCTGTAAGCAAAACATGGAGTGACAGCAAGTAAAGTATGATGCAAGTAAGTACATGTATCAGCATTCAAGTAGCAGTTTATCCACAAGTTCAAGTAAGCACAGTAATTAATTATTAATTAAGTCGTACGGATACCTGGTTTAGTGAGGGTTGTCACATTCTCCCCCTGTTAGAAAAATTTTGTCCCGAAATTTTAAGTTCTGCTTCTAGAAGCAGGGTTCTTGGGAAATAGGTGGGGGTATTTCTCTTTCATCCGGTCCTCACGCTCCCAGGTGTATTCAGGACCATGTCTGGCATTCCAACGAACCTTGACGAGCTTGACACTGCTCCGGCGGGTCTTGTTTACTTTCCAATCCGTAACCTCAACAGGTTCTTCAACGAAATGGAGCGTGTCGTCAACATGAATCTCGTCGGTGGGAATGACAACGGTATCTTGAGTTGGAATTTTCTTCAGGTTGGATACATGAAATGTATCGTGAACTCCATTCAGTTCAGCAGGTAAGTCCAGCTTGTATGCTACTAGCCCTATTCTTTCCAAAATTCTGAAAAGGGCCAATGTAACGCGGATTCAACTTCCCACGCTTTCCGAAGCGTGCCACACCCTTCCAGGGTGAAACTTTTAATAAAACCATATCTCCAACTTGGAATTCCAAATGTTTCCGGTTTGGATCTGCATAGGCTTTCTGTCTGTCGCGAGCCGCTTCGATGCGTTTTCGAATCTGCGCAATCTTGTCTGTTGTCTCTTGGACGATTTCGGGACCAACAAGCTGCCTATCACCTGCGTCAGCCCAGCATAGGGGTGATCGACACTTGCGTCCGTAAAGAGCTTCAAATGGCGCGGCTCCAATACTGGTGTGGTAGCTGTTGTTGTATGAAAATTCGACCAGTGGCAAATGCTTATCCCAGTTACCGCCCAAATCCATAACACATGCTCTCAGCATATCTTCCAAGGTCTGAATAGTCCGCTCGCTTTGACCGTCGGTCTGAGGGTGAAATGCAGTGCTCAGATTTAATTGTGAGCCAAAAGCTTCTTGGAAGGATTGCCAAATCCTTGATATGAAACGTCCATCTCTATCAGAGATGATCGAGAGAGGCACTCCATGACGTGCGACGATCTCTCGCATGTATATTTCTGCCAGTTTGCTGGTGTTATCCTTCTCTTTGATTGGCAGAAAGTGTGCGGACTTTGTTAGGCGGTCAACTATCACCGAAATAGTGTCATGATCTCTTGGCGTTCTTGGCAACTTTGTAATAAAATCCATGGAGATTTATTCCCATTTCCACTTGGGAATCTCAGGTTGTTGCAGAAGTCCTGAAGGCTTCTGGTATTCCGCTTTCACCTTAGCACACGTTAGACACTTTCTCACATAAACAGTAACATCGCCCTTCATCTTAGGCCACCAATAGTAATCCTTGAGATCTTGGTACATCTTATCCGCTCCTGGATGGATAGAGTACCGTGATTTGTGAGCTTCATCAAAAACAACTTTCCTTAAACCACCAAACAGAGGAACCCAAATCCTTTTCTCAAAACATAACGTTCCTTCCTTGTTTGGCACCAATAGCTTCTCCATCCCACGGAGATATTCTTTTTCAAGATTTCTTTCCTTAAGAGATTCTTCCTGCGCGGCACGAATGCGCAAGGAAAGATCGGTTTGGATAATCATTTCTAAAGCCCTAACCCTTATGGGCTTGATCCTCTCTTTTCGACTTAGGGCGTCGGCAACCACATTCGCCTTCCTTGGATGATACTTTATCTCGCAATCGTAATCATTTAACAACTCAACCCATCGTCTTTGTCTCATATTCAACTCCTTCTGGTTGAATATGTGTTGTAGGCTCTTATGATCTGTAAAAATTGTACATTTCGTACCATATAGGTAGTGTCTCCAGATCTTTAAAGTAAATATCACTGCGCCTAGCTCCAAATCGTGCGTGGTATAGTTCTTCTCATGTACCTTCAACTGATGTGAAGCGTAAGCAATAACCTTCTGGCGTTGCATCAACACGAAATCGTCAGTACCTTCCGGTAGTGCTAGGATTGGCGCATTGCAGAGCTTATCCTTCAACAGCTGAAACGCTTCTTCCTGTTTGATTCCCCAATAAAACTTCTTATCTTTCTGGGTGAGGAGTGTCAATGGTTGAGCGATCTTCGAAAAATCCTCAATGAACCTTCGATAGTAGCCAGCCAAACCCAAGAATTGTCGAATCTCGGTTGGCGTCTTTGGCGTTTCCCAATTCTTGATCGCTTCGATCTTGGTTGGATCCACATGGATTCCATTTCCATTTACCACATGTCCAAGAAATTGGACTTCACGTAGCCAAAATTCGCACTTAGAGAATTTGGCATACAGCTGTTCTTTCTTCAGCAGCTCCAAAATAGCTCTTAGATGCTGTTCGTGCTCAGCCTTTGTCCTTGAATAAATCAAGATGTCGTCGATAAACACAATTACGAACTTGTCCAAGTACGGCTTGCAAACTCTATTCATCAAATCCATAAAGACTGCAGGTGCGTTTGTCAACCCAAACGGCATAACAAGGAACTCGTAGTGTCCATAACGAGTTCTGAAGGCTGTCTTCGGGATACTCTCCTCTTGTATCCTTAACTGATGGTATCCAGATCGCAAATCGATCTTTGAATAAAATCTTGAACCTTGCAGTTAATCAAACAGATCATCAATTCTTGGCAGAGGATATCTATTCTTGATCGTCAGCTTGTTCAGCTCCCGGTAGTCTATGCACATCCGAAAACTACCGTCCTTCTTTTTGACAAACAGGACCGGAGCTCCCCAAGGCGAGAAGCTTGGTCGGATAAATCCCTTGTCTAACCACTCTTGAAGTTGTGTCGACAATTCTTGCATCTCAGACGGGGCAAGTCTATAAGGTGCCTTAGCCACAGGCGCGGCGCCTGGGACTAAATCGATGTGAAACTCCACTTGCCTCTGAGGTGGTAGTCCAGGCAAGTCCTCCGGGAAGACTTCCGGATACTCCCTCACGACAGGGATGTCTTCGATCTTCGGTTCTTCAGCTTTCTTGTCTACAATGTGTGCCAGGAAGGCAGCACACCCTTTTTGCAAACACTTTCGCGCTTTGAGGCAGCTGATAATTCTTAACGGCGTATCGCGCTTTTCGCCATGTACGACAATTGTTTCGCCATCTTCGGTCGGGATACGAACGACCTTTTCGTGACAAACAATTTCTGCCTTGTTGCTTGATAACCAATCCATTCCTACTACCACGTCAAAGCTCCCCAGCTGGACTGGTAGTAGATCCAAAGTAAACTCACGTTCTCCCAACTCGATTGCACAACCTCTGATCACTTCATTGGCTTCTACTAACTTCCCATTAGCCAATTCGATTGAGTAGGGAATATCTAACTTACCAGCGGCTAACCCAAGCATATTCTTAAATTCTAACGATACGAAGCTATAGTCGGCACCAGTATCAAATAAAACGGATGCATAGCGTTGGTTTACAGGGAACGTACCAGTAACGACATTGGGATCCTGGCGCGCTTCCCTCGCTTCGATATTGAACACTCTTCCACGGACTTGGTTCAACTCTGGGCAGTTCCTTTTAAAGTGCCCGATATCACCACAGTTAAAGCATCCAGGTCTTTGCCCGTTTCCACCTCCATTTCCAGCTTGGTTATTCCTTTGGTTATGATTCACAGCGCCCGCTTGATTCACATTGTTGCCTCGATTCCCATTACCTCCATTGTTTCCTTGTGGGCGATTTCCAATTCCACCCTGGTTATTGTTTCTGTTTCCAAATCCTCCTTGGCCTCCCGGGCCAACAGTGGCCCAACAAGAATCCTTCAAGTGGCCAGGTTTCCCACACGCTTCACATACCTTCAAACCACATCGGCCAGAATGGTGACGCTGGCAGGTGTTGCACTTGGGCTGGGTGCCCATATATCCCTTTCCTTTCTTTCCACCACCAGCTGTAACCTGAGCTGGCGCGTTTGGCTCTCCTTTCTTAACAACACCACTAGTGCCTTGTTTGAAGTTCGAGAACTTTCGTTTGTTACCTCCGGATGACTCGACGTGAGTCTCTTTCTTCTTTGTCTCGATCTCATCGAACTTGTTCAGGCGGATAGCCTCCTCAGTGAGAGCCACGCTCAAATCGATTGCCTCAGTAATTGTTGCAGGCTTGGAGGAGGTCACCATGCTTATGATTTGAGGAGCTAATCCCCAAATGAAGCGTTCAATCCGCTTGAATTCTGGAGTGACCATATAGGGTACCACATGCGACAGGTCGTGAAACCTCTTAACATATTCCGTGATCTTCGGACCTTCCATCTTCAAATGCCAGAACTCAGTTTCCAATCTTTGGATTTCAGCGCGAGAACAATACTTTTTACGCATTAGTTCCTTCAGTTCGGTCCATGTTAGTGCGTAGGCAGCAACTTCACCAAGTGTCTGCACTTGCAAATTCCACCAAGATAGGGCTCCATCCAAAAATAGCCCAGAAATGTAGGTGACTTGCTGGTCTGGTGCACATTTGCTCATGCGGAGAACAGATTCAGTCTTCTTGGCCCAACGAACAAAACCGACAGCACCTCCGGTGCCATCAAAGTTGACAGGCTTGCAGTCTAGAAACTGCTTGTAGGTGCACCTATGAGGTGGATTGTTGTTGCCATTGTTGTTTGAGCTGCTTCCGCTGGGTCCTCCTTGCGAGGCGGCGTATTGCGCGATGGCAGCAGCGATGACTTGTTGGAGTTCTGCCTCATTGGTAGGCATCGGCGTTTGACGTCTTGGCGGCATCTTCTAGAAGATGGGTTCACGTCGGTCAGACCATAATAAAGCGTACGTATATAATGATAGTAATAGCACATAACATCTCATGTTATAGTCATATTAATCACACAACATCCCATGTTATAAGACATAAATAATCAATCAAAACATCACATATGATGAGAATACTGCGATTGCATTGCCAAAATCGGGACCACATGGTAGGGTGTACAAGTACACAATAGTGTCATACATCATCATCGACTAAGGGCTACATCACCCCAGTCCAAAAGAATATCAAATCAGTGTCAATGCATCCCATATACATGATCAACAAAAGTCAGAATCAGAATGCAGTCTCCAAAAATGCTGTGTGGTCAGAGCAATCGCCGTCTTCTCACCAACGTCTACCCATGCTGTACTAAGGATGCCCTAAACTGATGGTGGTGGAGGAGGGGGAAAATGGGTGTAGAACAAACGTCTCAAATGGAGCCAGTCCTCCTCCATGGCTCTCTGGGTACGCAACCAAGAAGCAACCTGCTGCTCAAGTGCCAAAAGGCGTGCAGCATAGTCCGGTAACAATGGTCGATGGTGCTGCGAAGAAGCAGGGTGGGTCTGACCCAGACACTGGCACGGCGGTGGCTGAGCTCTCTCAAGCTCCTGAATACACCGTGTGAGTGCCTCCTGCTGGACAACAAACGACATCAGAATGTCCTCAATAGAATACCCCATATGGAAAGGATGGTAGGGGTCGGTCGGTGGCATAACAGACGGTGACGTCTAGAGAAACGGCTCGCTGGCTGGATCAAAAGGTGGCACAAAGGATGCTGGTGCAGGGGGAATAGCAGATGAAGACTGTGGCATAACTGGAATAGATGTCGGCACATGTCCAAAGGGATGAGCCGAGGAACCCTCTCCAGGTCGAGTTGGAGGTGTGTACTGTGCAAATGAAAAAGAGAAATCAACGTGACGTGCATCGGTGGTATGAGGAGGAATAGGTGGAAGCTCATCATCCGCAGGAATCCACCCATGCTGGGCGTGCTCATCTCGTGGGTCAATCTGTGCCTCAAAAAGTGCTCGATCTAACTGTACAGGCATAGGGTCAAGGTGGGGTGCAACAAGAGGGTCAGCAGGTATATCAGCGATAAGTGGGGGATCAACATGATCAGCAGCAATAACATGGTCACTCTCCAGTAGTGGTGCATCAGCAGGGTGATCATCAATGGGTAGGTCAGCAATCACAGGATCAATGGGCATGCCAGCATGAACAGGGTCATGCTCAAACACTGGGTCAGGAGCAGCTACTGGCTCAAGGGCCATGGCAGGCTCGGGATCAACGAACTCCATATCAAAATTTGCATGGTCAGCGAATGCATGGTCAACTGGGTCTACTGGGTCAACCATAGGCTGATCCAAGTGGATGAACTCTATCTCCTGGTCCGGGTCAAATCCAGGGGGAAAAACAGGGTCTGAATCCTCATCGAGGTCGTGATCGAAAGCAAATCTAGGAGTAGAGACAGCAGATGATGCCCTGTCAGGATCTGAACCGTGTGAATAGTGTTGTGCGCTCCGAGTGTGTGACGGTGCGGAGGCCACAGACTCGAAGGACTCTGGAGCGGGTGAGTGTGCAGGTGACTCCTCAGCTGGAGCATCTGCGAGTAACAAAAGACCACCGTCAGCTAGAAGGGCCTCGCCCTCAACATCATCCTCCAGGGTCTCATCATCAAACAGATCGACGTCGTCGTCAACGTCGGCGTCGAGGAGCATATCGTAAGCAGGATAAACGGCCAAAGGTATGGGAGCAAGGATCTCTACGAGTGGTAGGTACCGAGCAAAAGGGCCATCAGCGGGCTCATCGACAGCGTCGGGCAGCGCAAAGGGCTGAAAGTCGTCCTCGTCTGTGCTGGTAACATCTGATGTGTGGACCTCGTGCTCTGAAGACTCTAAGTCGTCTGATACTATGGGTCTAGGGCCCGTGGTGTCCGAATCACCTGTGCCGTACGAGTCCATGGTGTCTGTAACACAAACACAAATATGTACAAATAATCAATCATACAATCAGATAAGCACATTAGTCACCAAGTAAGCAATCAAATAATTCTCCTAGTCCCACTAGCCTCCCAGCCTCTCAGACTGCTCTTCCTAGTCCCACTAGCCAAATTCTCCCAGCCTCTCAGACTGCTCTTCCTAGTCCCACTAGCCTATTCTCCCAGCCTCTCAGACTGACTCCCTAGTACCACTAGACAACTACCTCGGTCTCCTAGACCGAGCCTCGGTCTTCCAGACCGAGCCTCAGCCTCCCAGACTGAGCTTATAAATAATAAATAAATGTGCTCAACATTTGTTTGTAAAAAGTTTTGGATCTGGACTTGAGTGGTATGCAGTGTAAAAATGTTTTCGTGAGAGCCCTAGTGATCACAGTCTAGATTCGAGAAGGAATCCTAGTTCGCTATGATCAGAGCTCTGATACCAAGCTGTCACACCCTGGCTTTGCGGAAGCGTGGTTATTTTGGTGTGACTTCTTAATACCATAGCTTAATCATAACAAGCTATATGAAATAAAAACCATGCAAGATCATCCATTAAAATAAGTTTGAAGAGTAAAGAACCACAACATTGTCTTAACGGATATCACATCCTAACAAACATAAACAGTGTTCAAAAGACACAACACCAACAAGAAATAAACACAGTTTAAGAACTGTGACTCGTCCAGGAAAAAGTCACATCTCTTAAACTCGGATGACCTCGAGACTAATGCAGCGGGAAAACGTGTCATACCACGCCAGATCCTTTAATTCCCTGAAATACATGTAAGTTGAAAAATCAACAATAATGTTGAGCGAGTTCCTGTGTAAGTGAGTAAATAAACCTTTGTATGTATAAAAACCCTGGTATGTAGCAAATAAGGAAAAAGAGATCACCAATGGTTTGCAAGGCCATTGATATGTGCGAAGTGCAAGTAGGAAGATTCAAACCTAGCAGATTTATGTGTTGGGTACAAAGTCACCCCGAGGTCCGTTCTGTTTGGGCCTGGGGCTGGGCTCGCTACACCCAGATAGATCTACCGCTCCTGCCCCTCGGTCCTACCCTGAGGATTAATGGCCTCAAGTTTTCGCCTACCCACTCACATGATCTGAATAGTAACCCTCCTTACGCTAACCATACCATGTAAGAATTATTCGTAATCATAGTAACATGTATATCACCCCCGCAGTTTAGAAAACTGAAAACAGTTAGAGAAAAGGGGGACATGAACTCACAGTGGTGCGTCTCTACCAAGTATATCTCCTGATTAAGCAGCTGCGCGACGACCTACACGTACTAACTCTATTAGACGAACGGCCGTGCCTTAGCTTAAGGTTTAAGTTTTTGGGAAATAGTTAGACAACTATTTCGTGTTTATATTTTTGTAAATACTTGGTAATTATTTTCCTTCCCAAGGATGGGGGATTCAATACATGTGTGTTCGTATATCTTCGAAATATATTATTAAGTCTCACTTAAAAATATATTTTATTTCTAACTCCAAAAATATAATTATTTTTCCTAAAAATATTATATTTTATTTCATACAATTTTCCAAATAATATTCTTGACAAATACGCATTCATTAGTATTTTCCGAAATGCGTAAGTTACGGATAAGGATCGGGTGGTAGTAATTATACCGTTGTAACCTATTATTAATTATGAAGGCGTATGCATTATTTTTGGAATCGTTAGTATTTGGTAATATTATTTTTAATCTAAAAATAATATTCGTATATTTCACAAAATAATCATAAACATTTTACAAGTGACGCTATGAAAAATATATATATCAAATATATATTTACCCCGTTTCATTTTGTGAAGATCCCACCTCCGATATTTTGTAAATAAAGTCATGGCGAAATTTACGTTTTGAAAACAAGTCAAAAATATATTTACAACACTTGTAGTGAAAATATTTCCAAGTGTTAGGTTTTTAGAAAAATTTCGTCAGAGTTTCCCCTGTAACTGGAGGTGGCCACGCTTTCAAGCGTATCATTTTCTTTTATAATTCAAATCAACAATTTTCTCATTCAACCAAAACAATATCCAAAGCATCAAACTAGTCAAAACATATATAAATCGCATAAATTACATGAACTTGTGGTTTATCCAAAAATGCTTGATAAATCCCACTATTTTTAGTGGATCTTTATATAAATCAACTTCGTTTCTTGAAAGTCTCGTTTTTAAAGGAATTTCATCTTTACAACTTCTTGTAGAATTTGACAATACTAGTTCTTTGTCGAAACTTAGTGTTACACAAGTATTTACACACTTGTGTGTTTGCTAAAATCATTCTTGTTTATGAAAGATCCGTCTTTAAAAGTATGTTTTCTCTTGACACGTGGTCCTTTGAAAATACCGTTTGTAGATCCGTAGATCTACTAGTTTTGAACACTATTTCATAAGTAAAATCGATTTTACACAAGTTCATGTTTAATGTGTGGTAGAGTTTCATCATTTAACCTTTTGTACACTTAAACAAACTCTATGTCATGATCCATGATCACGACTAATCCGGGTTAGATGATGATCCGAGCTACCACAACATAGATCGGCCCTAAATAGTTACACAAAACAAGTCTTACAAGATTTACACCACATCATAGCTTTTAACCAACATCTTTAACATTTTAGTAGACTTTTACATATCATCTTGCATGTTCTTGAGTTTTAACCGTTACATTTCATTTTAACCACTTTAAAATAGATCAAGAGGGTGTTTATAGCAACTTACTACTAGCTCGAGGCTAGGGAAGATTCTAGTCGAAGAATGAGTGGATAAAAGCAATAGGGTGAGGTCCTTCACGTTCCGAATGCACCAAGCTTCCTCGTATGTGATCCTTAACACTTGTATGCACTTGAAATGAGATGATCAAAACTCGACGATGGATGGATGGTTGTGTGGGTGTTCGGCCGAGAGGAAGCAAGGAGGGAGAGAGAGTTGAGAGTTTGAGTTGTGTGATGGAAGGTTATGTGGTGTTAAGCTTGGAACTTATAGACAAAGTGCATGATCATTATCCAAAGGTTTAAGTGTAGCCTAGATATTAGGCATGTGTGATTAATTTAATCACAAAAAGTACAAGGGTGTCCCCCAAGGGGACGAGTTCGGTTGTGGGGGGGGGGGGGGGTTACCCGGTTGGTTTTCAACTAAACGTTAAGTATTAGTTAAGTTAAGTGAAGGTTAACTCGGTTACTGATGTGTTATGCGTTATAGCGGGTGTTAGGGTATTCAAGGACCCTAACTGGCTCAGAAAAAGATAAACAATGTTATTGGGAATATTTTTATGTTCCGGGTAAAGTCCGGTTGTTCGGTTGGATAGAGATCCGTTAAAGTGCTTAACAAAGCTTTAAAGTGTCGTTATTATTATTTTTAGTGACACAACTTATTCCCGACACTTTGGAAAGTGTCTAGTAATGTTTTTCTCATGTTTTGGCACTTATTAGTTAGCTAGATGCTGAATTTTAATTAAAGTGTTGAATTTTGTACTTAAAGTACGTTTTAGGCACATCCGGTCACTGTAATCTCATTCCTAGTGACGCAGTTGTACAACCCTTATATCCCTACACTCGCCACTAGTGTAGCAAACTATCTCAGGCTCTTACAGGCCTTAGAGGCAGTACCTGCCTGGTGCTAGTTATGACAGCACGTTTAATAGGTTATCCGTTCATTGTGCTACTGTGCTTTTGGTGCATCAAGGTTGTCACAAAGGTGCTGTAAGCAAAACATGGAGTGACAGCAAGTAAAGTATGATGCAAGTAAGTACATGTATCAGCATTCAAGTAGCAGTTTATCCACAAGTTCAAGTAAGCACAGTAATTAATTATTAATTAAGTCATACGGATACCTGGTTTAGTGAGGGTTGTCAAAAAAATAGCGAGTAAGATCTTACGAAACCCCACTGGGCAAGCACGAGTTGGTCTGTTGGTACTTAGACTATAGACTAGGTCGTTCTAAGACGTCGACCTGGACTAGGTCGAGTCTTGCCTAATTCCCTATAGTTATGGCTCTGATACCAATCTGTCACACCCCAACCGATGGCGGAAACATCGGGGCATGGTACTGAGCGAAACAGAATGTCCATGAGTATCCATAACAATTATTCATCACCAGATAATTAAAACGTCATGTCCCATACCACAACATATCCAAATAAAACAGTTATTACAAATAATTGTCTCATAAACAAATACTGCTCCGATGACACAGATTTAAGCGTGACATAACTAGACCCCTAGCTTTTGATTCATCAAAGCACAGCAATCCCTAGCATCTTAAGAACATGTCTCATACGTTAAAATAAAGGTCAATACACATAGTGTAAAGGTGAGCATACAAGTTTGATAATAGCATAATAGAGTTCAAAATCGTTTACACATAACCAGCATAAACAATGTATAATGTGAAGCATGTAAGTTATCAACAAAGATCCTATCAATACCAATGACTGCGAGTAGCGAGAGCGCAACACATATTCACCACTGTGTACACGTGAAGTAATTGTCCTTAACAACCCCTGAGTGAACAGGTGTTGATTCCAAACTATAGTATTATCATTGCTAAGGCAGGTAGACAGCAATCAATGTGTTAACATAACAAACAGGCATTCATCGAGTCACGTATAACATACATTAGAGGTCAGTTTATAAATAGTGTTTTCATTGTGTGATCGATGTGATTTAGAATAAGTAACGTTTGTAACACCCAAGAGTGCATAAGCAAAAAGGGATTGAGTATAGTCATAGATAGCGTTTAACTTAATAAACACTGTCTTGGATTGAAGGGAGCGCTTGGGAAATTATCCTGAACAATTAATGATAGCATAAACGATGAGCGGCACGTAAGACGATACAAGTGTACAAGGATCGGATGGTAATCCGATCAGATGGCAACCCGATCGGATGGCCAGTCGATCGGGTGGCAATCCGTTCGGATGGTCATCCGATCGGATGGCCATTCGATTGGATTGTCACCTCGTTTGGTGAGAATGTGTTTGTGTATGATGGTTTGTACTTTAAAGTTTTCATTGTAGCCTTTAGAAAATAGAGAAGTATCTCTGTCTGTCACACCCGCTCGTAGCGGAAGCGCGAGGTGTGATCTGATCGGTTCTCATTGCATAACAATATAAGTGAACATACTAAATGAATCAAAACAAGCTCCAATGCCATTGTCATAATCGTTTCAAAAGAACGCAACATAAGTCAAATGTATTGGTTACAAACCATAAAATGAAAATAAGTTGCCATCGTTTTATACATCAAAATGTAAGTCTTAAAATGTCAAGGCTTTGACCACTATATCACCGCAAAGAGGCGGTATATAACGGGCAAACCCTTCAAATGGTGGCATGGAGTCTTGATACTTGCTTTCCTTGACTGAAATGTCTGCATGGTCCACTAATTTCCTGAAATACATGTTAAGTTTGAAAACATCAACAAAAGTTGGCGAGTTCATGCAGTTTAGTTGTATGAGATGTATCTGTAAAATGCGAGTTGTATAAAATGTATCCGTAAAATGTGAGTTGTATAAAATGTATCCATAAAATGTGAGTTGTATAAAATGTATCCATAAAATGTGAGTTGTATAAAATGTATCCATAAAATGTGAGTTGTATAAAATGTATCTGTATGTAATGATGTAGTATGTAAAGCGTCAATGAAATCGTTGATCATTAATGTTTCGCGAGGACATTAATATATGTGACGAATTAGGAAGCAATCCAAACCTAGACGATTTTATGTCGACTACTATCGACTGGGACACAAACGCACTCTTCTGTATGGGTCCACGACCAAGAGTGGGGCTCGCCAATACCCATTAGATCTAACCACTTGTACCTAGGTCCAAACTGGATTAATGGTGCTTAGATGTATAACCCTAATTCGCACATGATCTAAGGTGTTTCATTCCCTAACTTTAACATACGATTGAACATGTATCTTCCCCGATAGTTGTAAAGTTGTAAAACATTTAAATGAATAGGGGACATGAACTCACAGTATTGCATCCGTGAATGATAAGTGTTTGTGATCTTACGCGTGGTCGTCTTGAACAATGTTGCGACCTACAAATGTTCTTATATTTGTTAGACACTTCGGTCTTTGTAAATGACTTGAGAACAAGCCTTGTGTCTTAAATATGTGTAAGACTTGTATGTCTTTATTGTTCGTTGAACTTTGTATTAGATGAATGAATTGTTAAACGGTTATATATATATTTCACCAAATATATATATATATATGTAATCTTGTATCTTGTGAGTTGTATAATCGGGTCTTGTCTTCATGATTTCGTGCCTTTGTATAAGTAAACGGTTCAATTGTAATTTTTACCAATTATATGTCATTGGGCTTAGCCCAAGAATTCAGGTTATTGGGCCTAAATAGTGTTTGGGCCTAAATAGTGTTGCGCCTAAATAGTATTGGGCTTAAATAGTGTTGGGCCTAAATAGTGTTGGGCCTAAATAGTATTGGGCCTAATAGTATTGGCCTCAATAGTGTTTGGCCTAAATAGTGTTGGGCCTCAATAGTATTGGGCCTTGGCCCATATGTTTGGTATTGGGCTTAGCCCATGAGTTTTTGATATTGGGCTTAGCCCATGTATTTAAGTTAAGCCCATTATGAAAGTAAGCCCATTAAGAAGTGTAAGCCCATTTGTATAAAATAGCCCATTAAGAAGTGTAAGCCCATTTGTATAAAATAGCCCATTTGAAAGTATAAGTCTTTCATTTTTATAAAAACATTTTTATAAAAATAACTAAGTATACTTTTTTGTAAATAAAAACATAATAGTTTTTTATAAATTTCAAAATGTCTGAATTTTGTTAATGGTAACGAAATTATGGTGTCCGCGTCGAAAGATCGTCTAAACGTCGTAGTAAGTCCTCGGATTGGCGATATGTTCATAGGTTCGTCCGTCGTCCGATTTGACCATAATTTGTATCCGATTATTTGGATCGTCCGTAACTCGTTTTAAGTTCCTATCTTTGATATATATAACTAATACATTAAATAACACACATCACGTGTTCATTGTTACCATTGTAATAAAGTTCCTATCTTTGATATATATAACTAATACATTAAATAACACACATCACTTAAGTTGTTCAAATGATCAAATATATATTTTCTAAAAAAATCTATATTTATCTTGTCTTTTCTTTTATAAAAGCCTTTCTTTGAAAACTTTTTAATCTAATAAAGATTTAACCAAAAAAAAAATGTTGGTTCTTATAACATAAAGTTTTTAAGAAAAATTGGCCATATAACCTTTGTATTAATCATTTGGCCATGTTTAATCAAACATATCATTTTCTTTTCAATATCACCATCAATTTACTCATAACATCTTAACTAAAACATATGAGATTTTTATCACATAAGCTTATCAAAATAATCTCCAAATCATGTAGGGTTTTAAACATGATCATAATATATGTTAACTAGTTCAAAAACCAAGTTTACTTCTAGTTTTAACAACTTTTATAAAAATCCCAAGTTGTATGTTACTTTTTATAATCTTGTAAAAGTCTTGTTTTTAAATAAAAACATTAAGTAAATTAACAACACCAAAAATTATGATCATCCATTCATCCTTTAAATTCAACAAAAACCCTTTAACATAAACATGTATAATTGTTAGATCATATTTTTAAAACATCATCTAACAATTTATTTATATCATAATCATTATAACAAGATCAAATATGCAAATTACAAGTCTTAGATCACAATATAAACAAACATAAATATATCATGATTATTATCTTTGCTTCTTTGTATTTTTCATGTTTATTATGTATGATTACTTAGTTATTATTAGTTATAATAACAATCATAGACATAATATAAGTATGAAAAAAAAAGATCTAGAAGCTTACTTCTAGCACTAGGCTAGGGATGATCTTAGAGAATGATTAAGAGTTAAGAAGATGAAGATCTTGATGGTAGAATGCTTTTGAATGGGTGAAAACCCTTGCTTTAACTTGTAAGTGCTTTAGACCTTCTTATGTTACTTGGAAATCCATCTTGATCAACATAGAAAGTGATAAAATAAAATGGGTTTTTGAGGTGTTCTTGGTAAAAAAAAAAAATAAAGATGAAGATGATGAGAGAGTTTGTTTGTGTAATAAAAGATGAACTATGGAATAATGTGCTAGTAAACCTTAATGGTTAAGTGTTATAATCATGCACCATCATCATCCACTTGCAAGTTAAACATAAATATCTAAGATATTTAACAAGTAAACAAGGGGTGTGGGACCCCTTGTTCACGGTCACACATGAGGGGGGGGGGGGTCTTATGTGGTAAAATGTGTTAGTAATTTTTATGGTTCCCAAATGAAATAAAAATGGTTAAGTATTTAGGTGTAAGTTTTTGCAAGGTTTCGTGATGATTCATGACTTGAAATGATCATAAACTAGCTTTACAAGACCAAAAATAATGTTCACTAGTTCGCTACATGTGCCAAAATATAGTTCGGCTAGATGTTTAGCGCTCGTTTCGCAAGAAGATAGTCGAAAGGTTAACATATATAAGTTATAGGAAATATTCGGTTATGTGTTTATATGATATTCCCTATGTATTTTTTTATATGGAATTTGTGTTTAAACAACACTTTTGCATCTTGTAATAAAAATACCAATGCTGAATTTTGCGGAAAAATTATTGAAATGGTAACTTTTAGCGCTTTTCGGCACTTTTCGAGCAGTTTTTGGTGCTACCGAACATTGGTAATATATTAAACCAAACCCTTGTATTCCCATGTAGGGTTTAATGTATATTTGATGTTGGACTTTCGTCTAAGTCCTAAAGATGTAATTTAGATGGTTTATGCGGATCCTGAGTTCTCGTCAGCACACTAGTTTACTAGGTACTACTCTAGTTGTTTCGATGCATTGTTTACACTATTTCAAATGTAACCAATAAAAATGAATAATATGCATCATAAATGAATATTCCTTGAGTGTTCTAAGATGTATATCATGTAATCATGCAGTTCGAATATTCAAAACACATACTTGTATAATGTAAATCATTGCTTTAAATGTACGTAAATTACCAGAAAGTGGCAGTTGTCACATTCTCCCCCTGTTATTGAGAATTTCGTCCCGAAATTCAAGCTGAGTCATCCTTTGCAGGAGTATTCTCGAACAGGTGGGGGTATTTTGGTTTTGATTTGATTTTCACGTTCCCAAGTATATTCGGGTCCGTGTCGAGAGTTCCAATGAATTTTTTTTAATATGTTACGACTCCTTCATGTTTCCTGGACCTTCCGGTCCATGACCTCAACAGGTGCTTTGGCGAATTGGAGTTTGTTATCTATATGAACCTCATCCTCCGGGATGAAAACTGTTTCTTGCGTTGGACTCTTCTTGAGATTCGACAAATGAAATATGTCGTGTACTCTACTTAGTTCTTCTAGTAACTTTAGTTTGTAGAAAACGGTGCCAATCTTTTCCAAGATTTCAAATGGAACTACATAACAGAGGTTAAGCTTTCCACGCTTACGGAATCTTGCCACGCCCTTCCAAGGCGAGACTTTCAATAAGACCTTGTCTCCGACCTCGAAGGATAATGGCTTCCGTCTCTTGTCTGCGTAGCTCTTTTGTCGATCGCGAGCCGCCTTGATACGGTCTCTGATCTGGAAAATTTTATTTGTAGTCTTTTGGACTAACTCCGGACCGATAAGTTGTTTATTGCCCGCTTCCGCCCAACATAGCGGAAAGCGACTCTTTCGAATGTAGAGAGTTTCGAACGGTGCAGCCTGTATACTTGTGTGGTAGCTGTTGTTGTAGGAAAACTCAACCAATGGTAAGTGAGTATCCCAGTTGCCGCCCAAATCCATAACACATGCACGAAGCATATCTTCGAGTGTTTGGATTGTTCGTTCGCTCTGGCCGTCAGTTTATGGATGAAAGGTCGTGCTTAGATTTAAATGAGATCCAAAGGCTTGTTGGAATGACTTCCAAATTCTTGACACAAAGCGATCGTCTCGGTCTGAGATGATGTAAATAGGCACTCTATGACGAGCCACTATTTCCTTGAGATAAGGTTCCGCTAGTTTCTCTGTACTATCCTCCTCCCGAATCGGTAAGAAGTGTGCGGACTTGGTTAGTCTATCGATGATTACCCAATCATGTCAAGACCGCATGAGGTCCTGGGTAACTTCGTAATGAAGTCCATCGATATTTGTTCCCATTCCAAAATGGAATCTCGGGTTGTTGTAACAAGTCCGAGGGTTTCTGATATTCAGCTTTGACTTTTGCGCAAGTCAAGCATTCTCCTAGATATGTCGCAATATCACTTTTGAGGTTAGGCCACCAATAGTATTCTTTTAATACTTAGGCCTATGTGCTTCCTCAAAATATCATCTCGAAGGCCGCCAAAGAATGGAACCCAATTTCGACCCATAAGCTATAAAGTTCCATCTTCTTTCGGCACTAATTGTTTCTTCATGCCTCGAAGTGTTTCTGCTTGAATATGCTCTTCCTTGAGCGCTTGTGAATCATCTTCTCTCATGCTTGAACTCTCAATGTTCGAACTCGTTCCTTGCGGCTCAAGGTGCCTACTACAACGTTCGTCTTGCTCGGATGGTACTTTATTTCATAATCATAGTCGTTTAACAATTCAACCCTACGTCATTGACGTATGTTTATTTCTTTTTGGTTGAATATGTGTTGAAGGCTTTTATGATCCGTGAGAATAGTGCATTGAGTACCATATAAATAATGTCGTCATATTTCAAAGCGAATACCATCGCGCCTAACTCAAGGTCGTGAGGGTATAGTTCTTCTCGTGAACTTTTAGTTGATGCGACGTGTACGCGATAACTTTTTTTTTCACTTGGCATGAGCACACAACCCAAACCTTGATGCGAAGCATCATAGTATACAACAAAGTCTTCGGTACCGTCGGGTAATGATAAGATTTTGAAATGCTATGCACCAATCTTAAGGACAAGTTGTAATGCTACTTCTTGTTTTTCGATTGGGGCAAATTTCTTGTCTTTCTGTGTGAGGGAGGTTAGCGGTTGGGCAATCTTAGAAAAATACTCAATAAATCTTTGATAATATCCCGCTAATCCCAAAAATTGTCGGGCTTCAGTTTGAGTCTTGGGCTCTTCCTAATTTTTAATTGCTTCAATCTTGGATGGTCTACATGTATGCCTTTCTCGTTCACTATATGCCCGAGAAATTGTACTTCGCGAATCCAAAATTCACACTTGGAAAATTTCGCGTATAGTTTCTCCTTCTTTAGCAGCTCCAAAATGGTTCTCAAATGTTGTTCGTGTTCATCAGTCGATCGTGAGTATATTAATATGTCATCAATAAATACTATGACATTTGCCGGGGTACGGCTTGCACACACGATTCATTAAATCCATGAAGATCACTGTTGCTTTCGTTAAACCAAAAGGCATAATCAAGAAACTCGTAATAACTATGATGAGTTTTAAAAGCCGTTTTCGGTATGCTTTCCTCATGAATTCATAACTGATGATACTCCGATCGTAAGTCTATCTTGGAGTAGAAGCTAGAATCTTTCATAAACCATTTGAGTTAGTTAGAAATTCATTTGTAACATGGTTTAGAAATATGAATTTTCATTCATCAAAATGTTGTGCACTTTTGCAAAACTTACATGTCTTTCCACCCCCAAAACCTTTATAAAGATGTATAATGGTAAAGAGTGGGGGTTATGAACTCACAACATCCTTATTCGGTCAACTACAAGGTTCAGAAGGTGATAATCAACATGGAGATTTGGCTACGGGTGCAGCTCCCGGTACCAAGTCGATGTGAAACTCGACTTGTCGATATGGTGGTAGTCCTGGCAAGTCTTCAAGAAAGACTTTAGGAAATTCTTTTACCACAGGAATATCTGTCAGCTACGGCCCAACGGCCTTCTTGTTTACAACAAGTGCTAGAAAGGCAATACAACCTTTCCGTAAGCACTTTTGTGCCTTCATGCAATTGATTATCCTCAATGATGTGTCGTGCTTCTCTCCATGGATAATAAGTGTCTCTTCGTTCGGTAGTGGTAAGCGAATGATCTTCTCATGACAGTAGACTTCGGCTCGGTTATCGGATAGCCAATCCATGCCAGAACTACATCAAAACTACCCAACTGAACGGCTAAGAGATCGATATTGAATTTCTGCTCGTGACTCGGCTAGTTTACCGTTTGCCAATTCTATAGAATGAGGAGACGTCTAGCTTACTTGACTCTAGGCCAAGTACATTTAGAATTCTATGTAGTAAGGACTTCCCTGTACAGATGTAGAGGACAACCAAATCCCTATGTTTAGATGTAGAATAACCCAATCCCTATTTGTTGCTAGGACAATCCCGTCACTAGCCATGAAACTATGCATGTGAAATGTTGAGATAAAGCTAAAAATCGGCAATGGTATCAAATAATATGGATGTGAAATGTTGATTGTTAGGATACGTACCTGTGACCCTTAATGATTTGATATGTCTCAGCTAATTCCCCATTAGCTAACTTGATATAGTAATGTGTGTCCAACATGACTCTAATTCGAGTATATGCTTAACATTTAAAGACAATAGCTAAGCTCGGTGATGGTATTAAAAGAAATGGGTACATGATGATCGTAGAGTGTACGTACTCATGACTTCATTGGGATTTTGTGGAGTATTCATAGTTCTAACCACACACACACTTATTCACTAGCTTGATCCATTCTTAAGTATTATCGTCTTACAAGCCTTTGTTTTGCGCCCGGTCTCAGCACACTGCTACTCTTGGCGCTTTTGCAATTGCCCTCATGATGAACGTCTCACTTGTCGCATTTAGGATTTCGACAAGTTACCAGCATACATCCTGGTGCCAAAATCATTTATGGCAGTAATTGCCTTCATTTCTCTCATGGCGAGAGTTATTGTTTGAGTGATCGAGGTAGGGAGGGATGATGCGGTCATGCTTCGAATCTCCGAGGCTAAACAAAAAATGTAACACTCAGTGTGTTTGAATTCGGGTGTTACCCAGTATGGAACAACCCTTGAGAGACCGTGAAAGCATCAAGTGTAACCATCAACATTGGCTCCAGTTATGATCGAGATCTTTTATAAAATCATATGAAAATAGATATGAAAATCAGATGATATAAAAGAATGATGTATGGTTAAATAAATAACCAATAGAAACGTAGTGTATAAATATATCATGTCTTGAAATAGAATATTATGTCTTGTGTAAAGGATGTCACGTCTTGTGCAAAAAATGTCATGTCTTGTCTTTGTCGAAGAGGTTTGAATAACACCACGATATGCAATATAATATAAGCACTTATATATAGGAAGTACAAGCGGCGTATCCACCATGCTTTTATCATATTACACACGTCTCATCACTTACAAATAACCACCAAAAATGTCTTGTGTATACCAACGTTAAGTGCCATGTATAACAATGTCTTGCGTAACAATGTCATGTATAAACCATGTCTTGTGTAAAAGCAATGATTTTCAACACATAACTTTTGACTTAAACATTTGATTCTTTTGGCGCCATGATCCTTTTAATACACACTATTAAAAGTATCTAGACATGTATTTGGATAAATAAAGTCTATCATGTGCCCAAGAATGAAGAATGCAATCAATCGGTCATGGAAACCTCAAGACCGCATTGTTCATACATGTTTGAATAAATGATAATGTGGATAACCAAAACCAAAAGGTGTAATGCCTCTTGCTTGTATTGGTCATAAGTCTAAATGGAAAAAGAAAAATAATTCGTTGAGGAGGGGAAACCAACCAGTGGTCTTCGTCCATATAATATGTATTCCCTACTCTATGGACCTCGATCGTCCTAAGTAGAGAAAATCCTTTGTCTTACTTGTTCATGTGACAATTATGGTAATAGTGCTTGAGTTTCACGAGCTCTAGCAAGATTATTGGAATCTCCAAAAATGTTGAATAAAATGCAATGAGGGAGTTGCAGCATGGCTCATGCCATACCATTCCTTGGAAAAAGACGAATGTCAAACGACGGAATTTATTGTATCTATTCCTAATAAATATGATCAGGTGAAATATGATAAGGTAAGGTAAGGTAAAGTGTCATAAGCACCAAGAAAATAGCCCGTATATAAGAATTTTAGAATGTTGAGGAAAAATCTTCCATGAGTGACTAACAAGTTTTGTTTGGTTAAATGACTAGTCTCAATCATCTCGCAATATTAATCGAATGTTAGGTGCGATCAATCATACATCGTCTTCCTGTATTGTAAGATGTTATTGTACTCACCCTAGTCAGTGTTCTAAGAATGGAAAAATCGAATCTTAAGTAATATCTTAAGAATTGTGAATGGATAGTGATCATTAGCTTGGCCCGAAGAGCCCACCAGAATTTCCATGCACTACAATTTGTTATTACGTAGGCCTCCGTAATAATAAATCGCCTTGCATGGTCACCCTAGAATTCTCTCGTTCGAAGCAGACGATCAGTCAGAGAAAGGACACTATTGTCTACATACCTTCAACATAGGAGGGACCTTTGTGATAGTCCACGGCTAACGCCCGTTGTCATTACTCGTGAAGTGGCACAGCGTTTGATAGAATAGAAATAGAGAGAATTCGTAACAATAACAACTGGATGGGTGCCTTCAAGATGAGTACTTCATCTTCTTTGACTGGACTGGTGTGTCATCAATCATTATTCGTTTGAGACATAGTGACATCGTCCCACTAATGGAGTTGTTGTCCAAGGTTACCACCTCCATCTCATCGTCACTACGAAGGTTAGGCATCTCAGCATTCGCAGGAAAGCAACTATATTTTATGAAATAAAGTTTAAGATTTCACTTAGGAATCATGTTCGCCATAAGCTCCACAGTAGACGTGAGGTCGATATTTTCATCGTGCGAGTTAAGAATAATTATAGAGTTTGAAGTCGAAGGTATTTTGTTCTTGTCAAATATGTTTTGTAAAACACACATATAAATAAATCATATATATATATAATCACATGAAATCCTATCTAACAAGGATTTCTATCTTGTATAAGTTGAACTTTAAACTGTGTATAGTGCATAAGCTGATAATGTAATGTGTTGTAGGCACATAGTCTGTTAATGTAATGTATCTATTTCTCATAGACTTCACTCATGGTAATGTCCTTGCTTGGTTTATATGAAATGAATTTTGTTTGTAGTGGACCTTGAAAAATGTTTATGCAATGAAAACTCTTGTTCTTGTATAAATTGTTTTCGTGAAAGGTTCCCTAGTGATTGTAGACTAGACTTGAGAAAGAATCCTGGTTCACTACAATCGAAGCTCTGATACCAATCTGTCACACCCGCTCGTAGCGGAAGCGCGAGGTGTGATCTGATCGGTTCTCATTGCATAACAATATAAGTGAAGATACTAAATGAATAAAAACAATCTCCAATGACATTGTCATAATCGTTTCAAAAGAACGCAACATAAGTCAAATGTATTGGTTACAAACCATAAAATGAAAATAAGTTGTCATCGTTTTATACATCAAAATGTAAGTCTTAAAATGTCAAGGCTTTGACCACTATATCACCGCAAAGAGGCGGTATATAACGGGCAAACCCTTCAAATGGTGGCATGGAGTCTTGATACTTGCTTTCCTTGACTGAAATGTCTGCATGGTCCACTAATTTCCTGAAATACATGTTAAGTTTGAAAACATCAACAAAAGTTGGCGAGTTCATGCAGTTTAGTTGTATGAGATGTATCTGTAAAATGCGAGTTGTATAAAATGTATCCGTAAAATGTGAGTTGTATAAAATGTATCCATAAAATGTGAGTTGTATAAAATGTATCCATAAAATGTGAATTGTATAAAATGTATCCATAAAATGTGAGTTGTATAAAATGTATCTGTATGTAATGATGTAGTATGTAAAGCGTCAATGAAATCGTTGATCATTAATGTTTCGCGAGGACATTAATATATGTGACGAATTAGGGAGCAATCCAAACCTAGACGATTTTATGTCGACTACTATCGACTGGGACACAAACGCACTCTTCTGTATGGGTCCACGACCAAGAGTGGGGCTCGCCAATACCCATTAGATCTAACCACTTGTACCTAGGTCCAAACTGGATTAATGGTGCTTAGATGTATAACCCTAATTCGCACATGATCTAAGGTGTTTCATTCCCTAACTTTTACATACGATTGAACATGTATCTTCCCCGATAGTTGTAAAGTTGTAAAACATTTAAATGAATAGGGGACATGAACTCACAGTATTGCATCCGTGAATGATAAGTGTTTTTTGATCTTACGCGTGGTCGTTTTGAACAATGTTGCGACCTACAAATGTTCTTATATTTGTTAGACACTTCGGTCTTTGTAAATGACTTGAGAACAAGCCTTGTGTCTTAAATATGTGTAAGACTTGTATGTCTTTATTGTTCGTTGAACTTTGTATTAGATGAATGAATTGTTAAATGGTTATATATATATTTCACCAAATATATATATATATATATATATATATGTAATCTTGTATCTTGTGAGTTGTATAATCGGGTCTTGTCTTCATGATTTCGTGCCTTTGTATAAGTAAACGGTTCAATTGTAATTTTTACCAATTATATGTCATTGGCCTTAGCCCAAGAATTCAGGTTATTGGGCCTAAATAGTGTTTGGGCCTAAATAGTGTTGGGCCTAGATAGTATTGGGCTTAAATAGTGTTGGGCCTAAATAGTGTTGGGCCTAAATAGTATTGGGCCTAATAGTATTGGGCCTCAATAGTGTTGGGACTAAATAGTGTTGGGCCTCAATAGTATTGGGCCTTGGCCCATATGTTTATTGGGCTTAGCCCATGAGTTTTTGATATTGGGCTTAGCCCATGTATTTAAGTGTAAGCCCATTTGTATAAAATAGCCCATTAAGAAGTGTAAGCCCATTTGTATAAAATAGCCCATTAAGAAGTGTAAGCCCATTTGTATAAAATAGCCCATTTGAAAGTATAAGTCTTTCATTTTTATAAAAACATTTTTATAAAAATAACTAACTATACTTTTTTGTAAATAAAAACATAATAGTTTTTATTAATTTCAAAATGTCTGAATTTTGTTAATGGTAACGAAATTATGGTGTCCGCGTCGAAAGATCGTCTAAACGTCGTAGTAAGTCCTCGGATTGGCGATATGTTCATAGGTTCGTCCGTCGTCCGATTTGACCATAATTTGTATCCGATTATTTGGATCGTCCGTAACTCGTTTTAAGGCGTAGTTATGTGAAGTCTTGTAAGACTTTGATTATTATGTATCATGTGTTCATTGTTACCATTGTAATAAAGTTTCTATCTTTGATATATATAACTAATACATCAAATAACACACATCACTTAAGTTGTTAAAATGATCAAATATATATTTATCTTGTCTTTTATTTTATAAAAGCCTTTCTTTAAAAACTTTTTAATCTAATAAAGATTTAACCAAAAAAAAATGTTGGTTCTTATAACATAAAGTTTTTAAGAAAAATTGGCCATATAACCTTTGTATTAATCATTTGGCCATGTTTAATCAAACATATCATTTTCTTTTCAATATCACCATCAATTTACTCATAACATCTTAACTAAAACATATGAGATTTTTATCACATAAGCTTATCAAAATAATCTCCAAATCATGTAGGGTTTTAAACATGATCATAATATATGTTAACTAGTTCAAAAACCAAGTTTACTTCTAGTTTTAACAACTTTTATAAAAATCCCAAGTTGTATGTTACTTTTTATAATCTTGTAAAAGTCTTGTTTTTAAATAAAAACATTAAGTAAATTAACAACACCAAAAATTATGATCATCCATTCATCCTTTAAGTTTAACAAAAACCCTTTAACATAAACATGTATAATTGTTAGATCATATTTTTAAAACATCATCTAACAATTTATTTATATCATAATCATTATAACAAGATCAAATATGCAAATTACAAGTCTTAGATCACAATATAAACAAACATAAATATATCATGATTATTATCTTTGCTTCTTTGTATTTTTCATGTTTATTATGTATGATTACTTAGTTATTATTAGTTATAATAACAATCATAGACATAATATAAGTATGAAAAAAAAGAAAGATCTAGAAGCTTACTTCTAGCACTAGGCTAGGGATGATCTTAGAGAATGATTAAGAGTTAAGAAGATGAAGATCTTGATGGTAGAATGCTTTTGAATGGGTGAAAACCCTTGCTTTAACTTGTAAGTGCTTTAGACCTTCTTATGTTACTTGGAAATCCATCTTGATCAACATAGAAAGTGATAAAATAAAATGGGTTTTTGAGGTGTTCTTGGTAAAAAAAAAAATAAAGATGAAGATGATGAGAGAGTTTGTTTGTGTAATAAAAGATGAACTATGGAATAATGTGCTAGTAAACCTTAATGGTTAAGTGTTATAATCTTGCACCATCATCATCCACTTGCAAGTTAAACATAAATATCTAAGATATTTAACAAGTAAACAAGGGGTGTGGGACCCCTTGTTCACGGTCACACATGAGGGGGGGGGGGGGGTCTTATGTGGTAAAATGTGTTAGTAATTTTTATGGTTCCTAAATGAAATAAAAATGGTTAAGTATTTAGGTGTAAGTTTTTGCAAGGTTTCGTGATGATTCATGACTTGAAATGATCATAAACTAGCTTTACAAGACCAAAAATAATGTTCACTAGTTCGCTACATGTGCCAAAATATAGTTCGGCTAGATGTTTAGCGCTCGTTTCGCAAGAAGATAGTCGAAAGGTTAACATATATAAGTTATAGGAAATATTCGGTTATGTGTTTATATGATATTCCCTATGTATTTTTTTATATGGAATTTGTGTTTAAACAACACTTTTGCATCTTGTAATAAAAATACCAATGCTGAATTTTGCGGAAAAATTATTGAAATGGTAACTTTTAGCGCTTTTCGGCACTTTTCGAGCAGTTTTTGGTGCTACCGAACATTGGTAATATATTAAACCAAACCCTTGTATTCCCATATAGGGTTTAATGTATATTTGATGTTGGACTTTCGTCTAAGTCCTAAAGATGTAATTTAGATGGTTTATGCGGATCCTGAGTTCTCGTCAGCACACTAGTTTACTAGGTACTACTCTAGTTGTTTCGATGCATTGTTTACACTATTTCAAATGTAACCAATAAAAATGAATAATATGCATCATAAATGAATATTCCTTGAGTGTTCTAAGATGTATATCATGTAATCATGCAGTTCGAATATTCAAAACACAAACTTGTATAATGTAAATCATTGCTTTAAATGTACGTAAATTACCAGAAAGTGGCAGTTGTCACACTGTCCTTCAGATCGGTCTATCGAACGGCGGCTCGATCGGACGACAATCCGATTGACAAGGCTTCTCAGTTGAGAACAAGTTCTCAGCATGATGGTCACTCAATCGGATGGCTATCCGATCGGGTGGCAATCCGTATGTATTGAACATGTTAAAAATTGTTTAAGTATCTAAGTCCTAACGTCACACGATCGGACGGTCGCTCGATCGGATGGCTATCCGATCGGGTGGCTATCCGTTCAACGTTCAGATCTTTGAAAAGTTTGAATAAAAAGTTTAAGTGTGGAACCAAGTGCAACCCTATCGGATGGCCGGTCGATCGGACGGCAATCCGATCGGACGGCAATTCGTCCCAATGGTCAGATCGTCTTGACGCTTGATTTCGTTTGAAGTTTTGTAAATTTGAACGAAACGTTATGATAACTGGCTTAAACAACTAAAACCCCATCTCGACCTAAGTGACCCGATCGAACAGGAATCTCCCTAGTCCGACTGGTTCACAGTTCGAGTCGGTTGTTCATGTTCAAAAACGAAATCAGTAGTCTCTTAGATAGAATTCAGATCTGGAACTAACACGTCACTAAGAATTAGTAGAAGATCAGAACAAGCTCCGATTCTATCGGCTTTGCATGCATTGAGTGTAAAAGAGTTGAAAGAAAGTTGGAAAACCTTCTCTCAATCCTTTTAACCATGAATTTGTGTAGATCTATGCGAAAATATTATTTAATCATGTGGAAATCCTTTAGATATAAGTTGTTCTTGGTGGAATGAAGCCAAACTTTGAAGTTCATAAGAACCTCACGATGACATCACCCTAGAACACCTCAAATCCGGTGATTTCATGGTTAAAAGTTGAGATTCAAAGGTGAAAATGATGTAGAAGTGCGTGTAGATCATAGAAGTACAAGATTTAGGTTGAAAACTTACAAGAATCGAGAAAAATCGAGAGAAATGAGGTCTTGAAGTCGGCTGGTCGAACAAGGGAGCTGTCACATCACAAATGATGTGACAGGTAGGTATTTATAGGATTTCCCAAGAAGGAAAGTGGAGAAACTGGCTGGTCAATCGGGTGGCAACTCGATCGGGTGGAAGCCCGATCGGGTGGCAACTCGATCGGATGACAACCGGATCGGATGGCAATCCAATCGGATGGCCACTCGATCAGTTGGCCACTCGATCCCAGTGTTCTGCACGATGAGTTTTGCTGTTTCGATTCACGTGTTGAGCGTTGCGATGCGATTCGAGTGAGCGATGCGGTAGCAATACCCATTAGTTACACAAATAACATAACTATTATATCTAATCTACAATCACTATAATTAACTTGCATTTAGCATTTTTGATTCGATTGCGATGCGATAGAATTGCGATTGCGATTAACGCCTCAACATAAACATAACATGCACAAGTAACACATAAATTGCACAGACACGTAAAACAATATCCAGAACATATAATTCGAATTGCGGTTGCGATAGCGATAAGTCGATTAAACATGCGATTAATGTGCGATTAAACCTCGATTATTAATAGATACTCCACATAATACAACTAAAGCAAATGAATAAATAGACTCGATTATAAGTCAAAGAAGTCAAACAGTAGTTGAGCAAGGAGTGACAGATCGCAATTAGCAATCTTTTCTTCCTTTGACTTCAATCTTGACTTTGACTTTCGAAACACGGGGTGTTACGTGCATGGTCTTCCAAAAGTGAGATGAAAATCGAGCATCACGATCGGATATGATATCCAAAGGAACACCATGTCGAGACACACTCTCATCAACATAAATCTTGGCAAGCTTATCAGCAGATAGATCCTCGCAAATCGGTATAAAATGAGCTGACTTCGTTAATTGATCAGTGATAACCCAGATAGCGTCGTGACCTCTAGATGTGTGCGGTAACTTAATGATGAGATCCATTGCAATGGTCTCCCACTTCCAGACCGGTATCTCTGGTTGTACAAGCAAACCAGACAGTCATTGATATTCAGCCTTGACTTTGAGACAAGTTAGGCATTTCGATACATACAAAGCAATATCCTTTTTCATACCAGGCCACCAGTACTGAGTACGAAGATCCTTGTACATTTTGTCAGCACCAAGATGAATAGAATATCGAGACTTGTGAGATTCGTCCATCACTAAAGTGCGAAGATCGTCTGATTTAGGAATCCACAAACGATTCTTGAAATATAGTAACCCATCGTCTTTCGTTTCGAGTTTAAGCTCAAGTTGACGTGGTAATTCCTTACCCATCAAATCTTGTGTAACACAAGTATGTTGAGCTTGAGAAACACGAGTTTAAATATCGGATAGAGTGCGAACAAAATGAAGCTTGGCTCATTCCTTTCGAATTAGAGCATCGGCTACAACATTCGCGTTACCAGGATGGTAGCGAATTTCGCAATCGTAATCGTTCAATAGCTCAACCCATCGTCTTTCGTTTCGAGTTTAGCTCCTTTTGATTGAAAATGTGTTGGAGACTTTTGTGGTCTGTGAAAACCACACACTTCGTGCCATAAAAATAGTGTCTCCAGATTTTGAGTGCAAAAACCACAACACCCAACTCAAGATCATGAGTTGTGTAGTTCTTCTTGTGAATTTTCAATTGTCTTGACGCGTAAGCTATAACTTTGCCTCGTTGCATGAGAACACAACCAAGGCCTAGATTCAACGTGTCACAATAGACAACAAAATCATCGTTTCCCTCGGGCAAAGATAAAACAGGAGCATCACAGAGTTTTCGTTTTAGCGTTTGGAAAGCTTCTTCTTGCTTGGGTCCCCACTCAAATGGCTTATTCTTCTGAGTTAAAGCAGTGAGAGGAACCGCGATTTTCGAGAAGTTCGAAATGAATCGACGATAATAACCAGCAAGACCAAGAAAATATCAAATTTATGTAGGTGTCGTAGGTGTGTTCCAATCCTTAATAGCAGCTATTTTAGAAGGATACACATGAATACCCTGCTCATTAACAATATGACCCAAAATTGAACTTCTTTAAGCCAGAATTCACACTTGGAGAATTTGGCGAAAAGTTGTTCCTTCTTTAGAAGTTCCATCATCAGACGAAGGTGTTGTTCGTGATTAGCTTGAGACTTCGAATAAATGAGAATGTCGTCAATAAACACAGTGAAGAACTTTTCTAAATAAGGTTTACAAACCCTATTCATTAAATCCATTAAAACATATGGGGCATTCGTCAAACCAAAAGGCATGACTGTGAACTCGTAGTGTCCATATCTCGTACGGAAAGCAGTTTTGGGAATATCTTCTTCAAGTACACGAAGCTGATGATACCCAGAACGCAGATCGATCTTGGAAAAACATGCAGCACCTTGCAGCTGATCAAAGAGATCATCTATTCGTGGTAGGGGATATCGATTCTTGATGGTAAGCTTGTTAAGCTCACGATAATTGATACACATTCGAAAAGATCCATCTTTCTTTTTCACAAATAGGACTGGAGCGCCCCTAGGTGAATAACTCCACAGGATGAATCCTTTATCAGATAACTCTTGAAGCTATTTCGATAACTCTTGCATCTCAGACGGTGCAAGACGATAAGGTGCTTTCGCAATCGGGTTAGCATTAGGTACAGGATCAATATGAAACTCGACTTGACGAACTGGAGGCAAACCAGGCAGTTCATCAGGAAACACCTCTGGATAATCTCGAACAATCGGAATATCTTGAATACTCTTGCTCTTGCCTTTATCTTCTGTGACATGTGCCAGAAATGCCACATATCCTTTTCGTAAATAAATTTGAGCTTTCGTACACGACATGAGTTTCAATCTACCAGATGGTTTCTAGCCACAAACTTCTAGAACTTCACCAGACGAAAGAGGAATACGAAAAATCTTATCGAAACAAACCACCTCATCATGAAACTTAGTTAACCAATCCATCCCTATGATAATGTCGAAACTCCCAATTTGCATCGGTATGAGGTCAATAGGAAAAATATGGTTATCGAGGTTTAATTGACAATCGCGAATCACAGAATCGAGTACAAGAGGTTTACCAGTAGCAACTTCGACAGATAAGGGTTTCCTTAGTTTAGTTCTAGGTATCGCAAGCAAAGGCTCAAATGATAACGAAACAAAACTTCTATCAGGCACCACAATCGAAAAGAACAGATGCAGGTTGATGGTTAACAAGGCACGTACCATTAGCAACCTCGTTGTCAGCACGCGCCTTGTTAGCATTCAAATTGTACGCTCGTCCACGAGCAGGATTCACATTAGCGTTGGCATATGGATTTGCAAGCCTCGGACAATTGTTGCGGAAATGACCCATCTCTCCACAGTTATAACACGAACCAGGTGGGAATCTAGCAGCGTTTCCCTGTACCGGAGCTTGATTTTAAGCACCTTGATTCTGACCCAAACGACAAATGTTGGCCGTATGCCCAAGTTTACCACAAGTGGTGCACTGTTTACAAGCCTATTGGGTCGCATGATGACAATTGCACCGATTGCAGTGAGGTGCAGTACCAGCATACTGTTTCTTGGCAGGAGGTTGTGCTGGTGGGTTCTGAGCATTCTGATTGGTAACAGCAAAATTCTGGGAAGCCTTGCGCTTCCTCGATCTCCTCGATGATTCCCCCTTTTTCTTTGCCTTACCCTTGTCTTGAGTAGTATCGGTCGACTACTTCTTGTCACCCTTACGAATAAGTTTACCTTTCCTGACTTGAAACTCAGTCAGGGTTGCAGCCAGTTCAATCGCTTGACGTACAGTGATAGGATTCCTACCAGTAACAATGGCTTGCACAGAATCGGGCAAACCATCATTATACCTCTCAATCGCTTTCTCCAACGGGGTAACCATAGTAGGACACAACAAACTCAGCTCTTCAAAATGGTCCGTATACGCACGGTGTTCTCCCCCATCTTGTTTCAGATCATCGAATTCTCGTTCCAAAGCCCTAATTTCATGACGGGGACAGAACTATTTCATCATGAGAGCTCGAAGCTCTTCCTAAGTTTGTGGCATTACCACATCGGCACTCCTATCACGCATCGTACCGTTCCACCATGTAAGAGCACGCTTCTCGAAAACACTGGATGCAAACTCAACCTTGCGTTCATTCAGACACTGAACATGTCTAAATGTGCTCTCCAAACTCTCGAACCATTGTAGGAGCTCAGTTGCTCCTTGAGACCCAGCAAACTTTAGTGGTTTAGCCGAATTAAACATTTTGAAACTACACAGAGCATTGTTGTTGTTGTTGTTTGCTTGATTGATCTGAGTTATTAGGTTCGGAATCACATCAGCCATTTGCTGAGCGACAAGGGCTGCGATTTCGGCGTTAGTTTGAGGTTGTGCATCTCATCAAGGAGGCATATTCTAAAGAGAACAAGGAAACATGGGAAATGAGTGAGATTGACAATTGGATAAACAAAAGAGGTATTGAAAACATCGACAAAACATGAGGAAGGTGATCATTCGTTCGTTACCTCAAACAAACAAACGACGCACAGTGACTAATCAAAGTGAATGGGTCAATATAATGTATCGCAAAGACATGCTCTAGCCTATAAGTGGACACTCACCCCAAGAGTTCCCAGGTAAGAGTGACTGGTCCGATTATGTGGATTTGTACGAACACTCTGGCCTTAGACAGAAAACTCCGGATACAGGCATCCACCCTTCCAGATTGCACGTGTTCACATTATCTAGACTCAAACCTTGACGAGATTTTGAAAACTTTGAAGGTTCAAAACCTTATAATAGATCATCTACGAAGAGATAATTGGTTTTCAAAGCGGATTTGTTATTGTGTTCTCATTGTGGTTATCACCTAAAGATAGGTGACGGTATTGTTTTAAAATCTAAACGCTAGAAAACTCACGTTAGGGTCCTAGAAAAGTTATAGTCTAGGTCAAAGCATTACTAATAACCAAATTCCATATTTCCATGAGCTCTGATACCAACTCTTCTGTCACACCCCGACCGCGTAAAACAACGAAATCACGGCGGAAACGTCGGGGAGTGGAGCGACAGAATTATTGTTTCACAACCATCGATTTCAAAAGTTTTGTTTTATTGAATTATTAAATATTTACATTGTCTTGATATTAAGGTTAAAAAACAACCACATTGCTTATCATTGTTATTTAGTCACTAAGGCCTCGTCTAGTCCTAAGTGAGCATGCATCCTAGTAGCAATCAACATCATCAAACAACTCCACCTGAAACATATGTGAAAATAAAGTCAGCAAAGAAATGTCGGCGAGCACATAGGTATTGTGAGACTATCAGATTCATGGCTCGTTTACATGTTGAAATAACTCGTACAGCTTCGTTAATCGAAATTAGAAAACCTTGTTTTGTAAAATGTTTGTATTGTAAAATGAATAGCCAACTCGAAACAAGTTGGTTATAGTTTATAAACCCTCGATGCCATGAATCTTAACCCAAAACATTTGTTTATGTAAACCAAATCATAAATCGTTCTCGTAATAAAACTCGTATGGTTTATACCGTATAGTAAACATCGTTACGTGACATCATTTAAAATCGTTAGTCCAAGTGAACTAAATAACGCCACGGAATGTAATATGATAAAAGCACTTATATATAAGAAGTACCAGTGGCGTATCTACCATGCTTTTATCACATTACACCCGTCCCATTATCAAATCACATAACAAAAACCCATCGTTTAAATCGTTTAACTCGTTCTCATTACAGACCATCATTCATTTGTTTAAATCGTTCCAAATTGTTTAAATCGTTCAATCATTCAAAATTGTTCAATCGTTCAAATCGTTCTCGTTTTAATTGTGAAAACTACTTTTGGTCGTCTCGCTTATAACATTCAAACCTTCGCAACTCGTCCATCATTTAACAAACCACCAAAGGGTAAGTTAACAATCATCAGGTTCAGTCGTTACCCACATAACCCCCATACATAACCATGGTGGCAGTCCGATAACGGGATTTTTCAGATCCTATGGTACCATAACCTAATACTAGTCGGCTTGATCATTGTTAATGAATGTCATTCGTTTTGTAAATACGTCCAAGAAGTTCGTTCACCTTATCGAAAATCGTTGTGTTTAATATAAGCCATAGTATTTGTTTTTGAAATCATCGTTGAAAGCATCGATATCGTTTAACACATATGAATCACCCCAAAACAATTGAAAACAGTAAAATAGGGGAACTATGTACTCACTTTGAAGTGCAAAGTATCCTTGATTTAATGAACTATCAATGCTCGGGCAAACCAAGGAAATCAAGTAGCACCTAGTAATCGGATCGCTAGTTAATAAATCGACACCTAAATCGGGAGATCAGGTAGAATGAGGTCTCGTAAACCAAATGAGTATTGGAACTCATGTGATATGGTTTAACGAAGCCTACATCCTAAAACGGAACCTACCCTAAGTGCTTACGACCCGTTACGACCCATTAAGGTAGCTTACGTTACTTTAACGCGTCGTTCGCGTAAATGCGCGTTCGAGACGCCTAACTAATCCTATGACAAGTATTAAATGCCCTAACATGTTTAAATATGTTGCGTAATTAGTTTAAGTGACAAAAATTAAGTTACATATGCTTAAAATCAAATTATGCATGAAAAGGGCATTTTGGTCATTTTCCTAAGGCATATAAAATACCTATCGTACAACTAATTAAACTAAGTGACCATAAAGTATAACCTTGGAAGGTTATTCCCTATACAACTATGGTCACTAAATGTGCTTGGTCAGATCCTAACGATCGACCAAACGGGTCGGGTCGAAAGTCTAGGTGGTTGTCAAGACCGCTTGACTTACGACCCTAAACAAGCACTAGACTAAAAGTGACAAGTTAAACATGTTAAAACCTGTTTAACTAAGTTAGAAAACAAGTGTGATATCAAAACGAAGTGTTTTGACACCCGAAAATAGCTTCGTCGCAAAATACGCATAAACACGTATTTTGACCGAAACTTTGACACGTCACTTCAACTAATCGACGTGGTAATCAGTATGTATAGCCACAAGAGACTATAACCATCGTGATTACGCTCACATTGCAAAGTTCAAACGAACTTTGTGTTGAGTAATTCATGGTCAAAGCAGAAAGTCAAACATTATTTGACTTTCACGCTTGAAAAGCATAAACAAGCATGAAAGAAGCTTACAAAAGGTCCAAGCAAGGAAGAATTGATCCAAAACACTCAGGTATGAAGTCTTAACTTCAACTTAGAGCAGATTTTGAATCAAATGTGAGGAATGAATGAGAAACCCACTTCTATTTATAGTAAGTTTGGATCAAGGAGATCATTCCATGTGTTAGGAGGTTTTATCTTGACCCTACACTTGTGGAACATGGTTTCTAATACAATGGGATGCTCTAAAACAAGTCCGTAGTATTGAAAAATTGCATAAAAGACCCTGAAGTTCAAACAGGTTGCGGAAAACAGACTTTCTGTCAAAAGTAGGCCGTTGCGTGCCGCCACGGGTACCCCCCTTTGCTGTGGCGTGACGCTAGCACCCACCTGAGCCAGAATCTTTCAAAAATTGGCAAGAATGGTCCCTGCAGCACGTTTAAGCCATTTTCGACGCGTTTAAGCCCCATTAACCCATTTTCAAGGCTCAACAATGAAGTTAAAGTATAGGGGACTTGAAACATGCTTGAAATTATCTCGGATGTCGGTTCGTTTGCTCGTACGGTCACGTTATTATGTTAATTACGACGAAACACGAACGGACACGAAAAACGATCCAAATTATACGAAGAATGGTATTTTTGCATTCCAATCACTAAAATAAAATATTTTAATGATTACAAAAATTTTTGGATGTCCGGATATATTCAGAACGTAAGATATGCGCGTAAATGCAAACTTATGTACTTTTTGACGCTTTTAGTCCCTGTTGATCAAATAAGCATTTTTTTTGCATAACGAACCCCTTAAAACCTATTTCTAAGCTGTGTAAAGGATATTTAGGGCACGTTTAGCTTATGATCAAGTTCCGGAAGGTTAGTTACCATACAAATCGGCATACTTTCGCAGTTTGATGTAAATAGTCCCTGCGATCGAATAAACTTGTTTTCGACACACCAAACCATTCAGAACTTATTTCTAAGTTATGTAAGGGTTATTTAAGGCATGTTAAGCCTATGTCACTGTTCTGTTGTGTTTGTCGCGTTAAACTGATTGCGTTAATGCACCAGTTTGCGTATAACTTTCTAGAAAGCGATCTAAAGCTTGGAATCGAACTAGAATGAAATCGTAAAATCGTCAAACACAAACACATAAATATTAACACCAAAACACATCGTTTCATTGATAATTGATATTGTTTTACATCATACATCATTTACAGAGCACAGTTGTTGACCTTACAACCACTGAAACATCATAAGAGGATTGTTCTAAGGTCCATAGTCAAAATACAAGTACAAAATTCCATCTCTAAGGTTCTTCAAGAGAAAATCTCGCTGCATAATTATGCCATTAGACTAGGCATAAGCAACGAGACTATCCATTATTCAAAGGAACAGTTGGATAAGTTAATTAGGTAGTCACTTACTAATGATATTTAAGTCTGATAATTTTAATATTCTAATTAACACATGATTAGTTGACTCTAGTTCCATACGTTTCCTTACCAGAACTCGACAAATAACTAACATGAGAGTTAGTGACAAAAATAAAAGTTAAGGCTATAAGAACCATAATGAGCAGTCTTCTAACAAAGCTTTTTGATACCTTATATATATTCGAAAGATTAGTCAGAATTTAGTATCATAATTAAGCAATGTTATGAAGGTTGTGAGATTTACATAGTCAACATAAAGTCACACTTACCTTAAACTCTCACTTTATTTGTTCTAAATATATGGATAGAAACATTACTAAGATGAAACTAGATGATACCTTACATTTTCAAAACTTTTGTTATCATGCAAATGAGAATTTGACAAAAGGAAAATGAGACCTATAAATTTCATTCATTACAACCGAAATTCATGAGAAATCATGACATGGTTAATGACGATGATTCTTCAACTAATCCCATTCTAAGTGATTTTAAATCATGATGTTAAAGCCCTAAAATATGACTTGGCTTAAGGAATAAGTATGGGTCCATCATAAGTCATTCATTGACACTCGTGGAACTTATTCCAAATGGAACATTCAGACATAATTCATTTATCATTTAAATACTATCAACTTGTATCTAAAGTTTGTCGTATATGGCCGACGATCTTAGAAGAAATCTATTCATGTATATATATATATATATATATATATATATATATATATATATACTTAATAAGATTTCTAATAGATATGTCCCTGAGTTTTCTTATGACGTCTGGACATTAAAGGAATCAAATAAAGTATAACATATATATGATAGGTTCCCACGTCACGTACCTCATTGAAACTTCTCTTGTAGCATTTCTAGAGATATAAAAGATCAATGGGAGCATTAAGTGTCTTAATAATAACTTGCAATAGTTGCAAGAGGTGGGGTAGTGAAAATTTTACGTTACCTAAATTTACACCTCTTGTACAAGACACCGCTCCATCATGACACTGTTCCATCAAAACTTTTCTCCATAAAATCTAATGCTACTCTTACAAAAGTTTCATTGTTGCTTAATTGTGGGCACACTTAGATTTCTTACCTAAACTAACATTATCCTCAACAAGAGAAATCACAATGACTAACGTCATTAACTTGTTTCTCTATTAGAATTTTTTGGTCGTTAAATATTGACCCTAAGCATGCTGAGTTCCTAAAGATTTCTAAGGTCAGTGGGAGTAGTCAAAGTCCTTATCATGATTTGCAAGGAATACAAGAGGCGGGGGGAGAATGTCATTAAAATTCACTCCGAATTTAACTCCGATTACACCTCTTGTACACCATCCTACACCAACTCTTACAAACTTAGAATCCTGAAAATGATAGCAACCTAACCAAGAGCTAATTCATAAAACTAAAACTTCTAATAAACCCAATAATCAACTTAGATGGTCATCTAGGTTTAAAAACCTACTAACTTTGATGATTACATAACCTCCCTAACTGAAGTTGAAATGGATTTTGGAAAAGTTTACTGATCCAATCTCTTCCAATGAAGACATTAGCGTCAATTAATCTTCTAAATGGAATAAAACTGTTTTCTAGTAAAGCTGATTTTATGTGTTCGTATAACGTTTGGGATTTGATTGAATTACCTTAGAGTTTTCATAACCAAACCAAATCCTAATATAAGCGTTAAGACACAAAGAAGCATGATTGATTGTTAAAGGTTGTACTTAGGAAGAGATAAATTATCAAAGATTTCTTTGAGGATCATCATTGTCTAGTAGCTTGTAATAGTTTAAAGCTACATTAGATGAACATTAAAACAATTTTCCCTAACAAATGGCTGACATATTTACATGTTCATAAAATGACCTGAAAATTCCAAACTGAAGGTTAAAGAACACTTTATTTGTAAGCCAGTAAAATCCATGTATGGGTTAATGCAAACATCATAATGTGATGAAAACTTAACGTAATCATTTTCATCAAGAACCAAGTGGATTAATGTACCTACCTCAAAATGAGAGGGAGCAACTAAGATAAACTTATCTATATAGATAATATTCTTTTGATAAGTATATGTTACATAAGTCAAAGCATTGATAACAGAAACTTCGATATAATAGATCTCAGATATATCTCTTACGTGATAGATATCATAACATGCCGAGATAGACCCAATGGACATTAGTTCTGTTCCATAAGTTTAACATTAAATGGGTCCTTACATATTTAACAAACAATATTGCTCTTCCTTTAGAGGATAATAGGATAAATGAGATTATTTATTTACACTTCATTAATTAGAAGCCTTATGTAAGTTCAAGTCTATAATCGTTTAGATATTACTCACATTGCAACACAATAGATGTGCCTAGATTAATGTGAAGCATCTAATGGAGTATTACAATATCTTTAAAAGAAATGAGATGCTACAATTTAAAGAAGAAGTGAGAACTAAAACCGGTTGATTACTCTAACTTTGTAATATTCAAAGATGACAAAATGTAATTTTGGGTATATACTTATGTCAGCAGACAAAACCTATCTCATGGAGAAGTCATAATAAACTGATAATAACAACCTAAGTTATAACGACATAATATAGTCAATAAATATTGGTGGAAATTTATCAGTGGACTCATAAGTTTATTAACTCCATATAATTATTATTTTTGAAGACTTAGTGTGATAAAGTCAGCTACCATGACTCCTTGAACAGTAACAGTTCGAGAGGTGCTGCATTAAATTTCGATACACAATTAATTATTCGCTTATGAACGAATTGAGGAAACTAAGTCTTTGTATCGAATACATTCATGATATGCTTAAGGATCCTATAACTGAAGGGCTATTAACCATAAGTCTTATTAAGAGAGCTCATAGACGGGTTTTAATTTATGGTCATGCACAACTGCATATCGTATTATGAATGACTAAGTATTAGTTAATTTTCCTCATCAGTTTGATTTTGTATGTATCTAAGAATATGTCAAGCCGGCATAATGGCATATAGACAAATAAAGTTACAAATCAAACAAAGGGCTTATGCGTATTTTGATCATAACGATTAGGTTTTAAATTAAGGCTATAGTATGACTAATGGGGGTCCTGAGTCGCATGATGATTCAACGGCTGTATTTCTCTGCTAAAGTTCTTGTTTAAGGCTAAAATGAGTGTTAACTCCTGATCATGCTTATCTAATGCTCATAATAAATGATTACTCGGCCAAGTGGGAGAATGTAAGAATAAATAAATAATATATTTATTTATATATGGACATTATAATCATTTATATAATAATAGATCAAAATATATAACAACCTATTAAATAATTAGTTGGTAATTGTTGATGGTCCTTATTACCATTATTAACTAATTAGGGTTTCCTCTTGGGTGCATATATTAGGAGATAATTAGAGAGTTAAAGGGTTAGACTCAAATCACAATAACATCATTATGAAATCGCCCCTCTCTCCATAACCGAACACCCTATTCGGTTCTATTATCACCATCATTAGATTGCACTAGAAGGAGGAACCAGATCAAGCTGACAATCATGTCAAACACTATTACTGCGTCTCCATCTGGATTCTCTGCTGGCCTGCTGATGCAATCAGGTATGTTATTCATGTTTTTCATTATGCCTAAAACAGAACTGACCAACACTACTAGCTTCCAGCCTCTAGCCACCAGCCACCAGCTAATTTTGCCAAACAAACCCTTAAAGTGCTTTTGATCAAAAATTTTCTTTTAGATCACCTTTATTGCAATCATTAATTTTCTAGTATAAATTTATCTTTTTACCTCAAAATCTCTTGCAATTTATAAAATACAAAAATTGTTGTAACGGTCTATTAGCAATCAATATACAACTATACTAAACATGAGAGAACAAGACTATAGAGAATAAGTGAATAGGAATTCTTGTTCATTAAGAAGTATACACCATATACAAATGTCACTATATAGGCACACACATTAATACAAAGAAATCAAAGAGATAAGAGTTATGTATGTGGAGAGTCATCATTATGATACATTCATTACACTCCCCCTTGACTATCCACATACCTTTAATACGCTTGGTGATGATGCCTCGTTAAAAACCTTGCTAGGAAAACTCAATGGGACAAAACCATAGCCATGGAAAAAAGAGTGCAGCGCGTAGCGTCCAACCCTAGTAGTTCTGGATTATGTATGTTGCCTCATTAAAAATCTTACTAAGAAAACCCAATGGGGTAAAACTTAGTCAAGGGAAAAAGAGTGCAACTTGAATAAGTCTCCCCCTCATTTTAACATGTATCCTTTATGTGACGTGTGTCCATCTTCCTTGAAAGTCGAAAAAGCTTTTGTAGCGAATGATTTGTCACTTGATCCCTTAATGTGCAATCATGTATGTTGAGCAATGTTCTATAATCTTCTAACGAGACTTTAGGTGCCTCCTTCTAAAAATTATCATTTGTCCACGACTATGTTTTGTTACATTTTTGCATCTACAAGACTAACCAAACTGAAATACTTCTTTGAACTCATTCCAATGTCTCATCGCTTGACACAGGTTATATCATGACAATAAGCTCAAGTGAAAGATATTATCACCATACATAGCTAGCAAAATATATTAATGCACTTATGCATTTAATGATGGTACTTCTAGAATGAGAATCTCTACTTTGGTAGGAGATGATAATAGGCATTTCTTATAACAAATGACTTAACAACCTTTAACATACTTTAAGGTTCAACTATGTCCATACTAAAATATCCAAACATCATCTTCTAGATGTACTTGAGGGATTAGTAAAATATAATTACATATATACTCGAACTGCAGTTCGAGTAATAATTAGACCGTGCCAAGGTCATTCAAAAATTCTCTCTCTAAAAGCTCGACAATTTCTCTCAATGATACCTAGGCATCATTACTGTAAATTGCGATTATAGTGAACTTTTAAAAGTTGAATGTTCATAGAACATGGCTAATTTAATTAAACTTATATCTCTCTTTATGCGAATATCTTGAGTTGTACAACACTCGACCCAACTATTTTAGTCCATACGTATTTTATTAACTTCATATAATATGTTCTTGTGGTTTTTACATCATTAATGCTTCTAGCATTATCAATCCATGAGTGAATTTTTCTATCTTATCCAAATATGCATGTGCTTTCACTCTTTAGAAGTTTTGCTACATAAATTTTCCCGTTTAACACATAGATATCTATATCATATGCAAAAATATCATGAACACTTGCTTTTATCTCCAAAATCCATATTGTACCATGTTTGTACACTGTGTACATTGAGATGCCATAACAACCAGGTACGCATTTTCTATGTATGTTTATTGGAGTATTGGTGCACAATAATTACATCCATAAGGTGTTTCAATTAACCTCTTAAGCACTCAAATGCTTTAGGATACTCATGGGGAGGAGTTCCAGTTATATTCAATTCAATAACATACATAACATGTATATGTATTTATATATGAATTTACATAATAATCATAATATTCTCGAGAACTTATTTTGTATGACTTAGTATCAAGTGATACATAACTTTGATAAGACGCATGTCAATTATCTTTTATATATTATCAGACTAATAAGATATTGGAAAGTCAATGCATCCACCACTGGAGAATATGTTTTCTCATAATCAATCATAGGTCTTTTTGAAAATTCTTGTGCCACCAATTTTGACTTATATCACTTAATTTGATTTTCACATGATTCGCATAAAAGACACTTTTGTATCCAGCACATTTTACAACTTTAGTTGTATGGACTGTTGGTCCAGAAACTTTCCATTTCATTAGATAACTAAACCCTGCCTTATTTGCGTCTTTCTGTTTTGGCCAATCATTTCTTAATATTCATTCATAGGCAGATCTTAAATCTTGATCCTCATCATTTAATCATTTTAAGTGCTACATTATATACAAAAGGATAACGACGTCGATTTTTATTTCGATTCCATACATATCTTAGACATGATACAACTTATCGAGATCTCTTTATTTTCAGGTAGCTGAGGTTCTTCTTGAACCATCATGTCTATTGTCTCTTCAGGAGATCTTATCACTATAACCTCAACTTGACCATCTTAATTACTTTCTCCAATTTTTGAGGAATTTTATTATTGGAATCAACTAGTCTACCACGCTTTAGGCGTGCAATAGACTCATTACAACATATGTGGTTGTCCTCTTGAGACACAAATATAACTGGAGCATAAGCAGTTGATTATGTGACTTAGTTAGTCACTCTATTTAGGTCAGTGAACTTTTCTGGTAATTTGTTCTTTAATATTGGTAAATGAATTATACTTTAAACTTCTAGTTCATAGTTTATAGTCCGGGGATCAAGATGACATGATAATTCATTTCACTTTTCACTTTTCAACTGCTTGTTATCTCCCCCTAATGTTGGGAACATTCATTCATTAAAATGAAAACCAATGAGCCATAAACGAATTTTTCTCACTAATGGCTTTAAGTATTTAATCATAGACGATTATTTATACCCAACATATTCTCATACGTTTTATAAGTCCCATCTTTGTGCGATGTGGTGGATGAGTTTCAATATATGTCGCACAACCAAAATCTTTGATGAGACATCTTTGGTTCCTGACCAAAAACCAACTGTATGGGGAGAACTATAACTTATTCGCTTGATGTGAATTGATGGTACTGTATATAAAATTACATGTACCTAAATGAACTTTTGCTCCTCTCATGATCATTTGGTTTGTAACCAATAGTAGACGTTTAGTGATCATCTCAACAATAATACTTATTCCAATGATCGTTAATAACTTGGGAATCAAATTCACTATTAACAAATAAATATACTAATCTAGATTAATATGCTTGCTATCACATTAGCTAAGCCACAATCACACAAACTTTAGGTTGTGGATTTGATAACCATTTAGACGATGCATCGATTTAAAAAAACTAAATGGTATCATGTTGGGATATGCATATCCTTTAATCGTTTCCAGAATGTTTAGGTATACACACCCTCGTTTATTTTGCAAATATATAATTTCCCTTGAGAGCAAACATTACATGCTAATTATTATCTTGAAGAATCTTATAGTTCTTCATTATGTTTCACGTCATCGTTGACTCGGTGTGGTCTAACCGGTCATGCCAACTATTAAATTGTTATGATCCATAAACTTCTGGTTTATGATCGCATGTGTATTACTTGCTCGTATGTAATACAAAACGTATGATTCAAGAGAATATATTACAATTTCAAAGTTTAAACCATCACGTTATGCAATCACTTCTTAGTTTGCCACTTTTGTGGTCCATTATCATTATTAAAATGACCATCATTACAATTCTTATAGTCATTATCATCATTACAAGTTTCTCAATTAGGTCCATCATTACATATACAATGATTAATATATAATCACATTCACTTTTGGGAATGGAGTAGAACCAAAATAAGCTTCATAGCTTTTCATTATTTACTCGATCACATGAGTATAAAATCATTTCATTTTTCATAACTCTTATAATGATATTGCTACTTTAGGAGCATATGTCTCAAGTGTGACAAACTAAAAGAATTTAATAAATTTTCCTTGTAAATAATGTTCTCTTTGCTTACCATCAATTGAGAAGTAGTTGAGTCGTATAAGATTTATCAATCTTATATCTTACGACCTTTATAACGATCATTGTATAGTAATCACGTTATTAACATGGTTGATCTCATTACATGAGCATCATAACAATTTTCTCAATTATCATGATTGCGAACTTTACGCCAATTATTATATCATCACATTCAGTTCAAGGAATGGATTATAATCAAACAATGATCATGGTGACATCATTACAATTTTCTTAGTTATTATATACATGATCGCGACCTTTACATTAGTCATTAGATCATCACATTCACTTCATGAATGGATTAGAATCACAAAACTTTCATGGTGGTTATTTCAAACCTTACATATTCTTTAACAATCTTGCTTCTTCAAGAGCATATTTGAGGTTTGACAATGGAACTTGTTTTATCCACATGGATAACTAATCTTTTCACCACATAACATCAATTATACTATCGAATCATTAAGATTTATCAATCCAAAATCTTACAAGCATCAATAAATTTACAATAAGCTTTAGTGAGTTTGAAACTTCGAATGTCATATTATAAATGAATCTTGATCACTATTCAATCATGTTTATAATGTGTGATCATATACACAACTTTAATTTAGCTGCTTCGTTGAAGGATGTCTATATACATAAACAATGGCATACACAACTTTAATTTAGCATGCTCATAAGCTTTCATGAAAATGATAACAAACCACAATTTTAATGCAATTCCTCTATTCAATGTTGTCTATATGCATAAGCGATAGCATATTAATTGTACTGTATAAAGTCAAATTATACAATATATAACTGATAAGATGCCTTCTTATCAAGTATAATAAAATACATATAATTAATTTGACTTATTCTCATGATTGAATATTAAAATATATAAAGAACACTCTTAAAAAGGTTTATGGTAATATGTAAAGGTGATGACTATATAATGCATCACTTTATATTATGTCACTATGAGGAATGACTTATGACACAACCTTATGATATAACATGCGTTCATCAGTTTTATGAAATATGTATTTATTTATGAAATATGAATATTATGTAGTAACTCATCGTGATATAATATGAAATACAAAGCCTCTATTTATAGGCTAACATTAACATAAGAGTAAATAGAATGAGAAGTTAAGGATGTGGAAAGTCACTATAAATGATATATTCATAACAGAATAAATATTTATAACCACAATTATGTCTATCTTTAGGATTTACTCATTAATGAAAATATTATATAAAAATATAAAACATCGGTTGGTTTTACACGACATAAATCTAATTCAAGAAAATATATTATTAAAATAAAACCATGTAGCATGAAGTTTGAGTCAAACTTAACTTGAATTATTCATAAATCTGCATAATAAATTAATGATAGTCATATAATAGTTATATTTGTAAAACTATTGGTTCATTTTGAAGACTGTTAAATGACCAATTACAAATGGGTTCCAGTAGACAGTGTGAAATTGGGTTTGCTTGGTAGTGGCAGTAAACCCGATAAACAGAAACCTATTTTCATCTAAATTAAAAGTAAAAGAATGCATGGGATCACCAATTAAAATAAATTAATTGGGTTTATTAAAAGCATTAATCGATAGATAATAATTCTTTAGTTCATAAAATTAAAACCATATAAGGATTTTAGTGGTTTGAAAATTTGTAAAGCAGGTACAACGCTAAAATAACAAACACTAAATGATATGAAGTTAGGAACATGGATAGTCACAATATTTATAACACTATATTCATAACAAAAAGGTTGATAATTAAGATAAGTAAACACATGGATAATTAAGTCATTAAACTAGAGTAAGACGTTTCATGAAACACCAAACAAGTAAAAATGGTTTGCTTTTCTATAGGAGTGACTAATATTGTAAGTAATATGTCTTCTCATAACTTTTTATGTGATCAATTGAAATCTAAACATAATAAGGTGTAGTTCATCTATCATCGTTATGGAAAAGTAATCTGAACTGATGTAATAAACTATGGTTATCAAAATTATTCCTATAGAAGTTCTAACAATTACATTACCTTCATCTAGTATTCCTTATGCTTACTAATAGATATAAAGAACATATAACTTGTTTCCTTTCAAAAGCCAATAAAATATATGTAAAAGTTGATGATTAACAATATGATGAACATCACAATTCATTACATGGGAACATTCTAGCAATTAATGGTCTATAACTTCTTTCGGAAGGCTTACAACTCACTTGGCCACAAAATGGATATCTTAACAATTATGGTATTATACTGTTAAATAACATCTTTTTTCAAGTTTAAAACAGTATGCATCCTTTTGATTTATAGGAAACTAATTAGAAAAAAAAATAATTCGTTTTTTTCAGTGTTTGATAGGACGAATCAAGACAAGTTTCAAATAGAGTATGTATAATAATGTATGCATATACTATTAAACAAATTCAAAGGGGTCTGATTTTGTTACCTGTGTCATGAAGGGAATACCTATCAAGAACGAAGATGTCGGCTTTCATGTTCCATGTGAGATTGTGAGGGCAGTGGCTCTCATTCTCTTGCGATGATTCTAGGTGATGGCATCATTGATCAAGGTTTTTAAGCCTCGTGCTGATAACGTGTTGTAAAACAACTGTCTATTAGCAATCAATATACAACTATACTAAACATGAGAGAACAAGACTATAGAGAATAAGTGAATAGGAATTCTTATTCATTAAGAAGTATACACCATATACAAATGCCACTATATAGGCACACACATTAATACAAAGAAATCAAAGAGATAGGAGTTATATATGTGGAGAGTCATCATTATGATACATTCATAACAAAAACAACTCAATATATAATATGTATTACAAAACAATCCATGTATTTTATAAATAATTTCTATAAACAATAGTGTACCTTAATGTATTTTATAAATAATTTATATAAACAATAGTATACCTAAACTGCATCGATCAATATGTAGCTCCAATATTATCACAGCAAAGAGATGGTGAACAAGTCATCGTAACATGCAACTGACGTGTGAGCGAGGGTGTATGATTTTTTGCTGTATATATATTTTTAGCACTTTTTGCTTTTTTATCAAGTTTTAAATTTATAAAACACGATATAACACTATCACTCTCTACGACATGCTAGGGCAAGTGCACCCATCGTTGGCATGGTATAGTGATGGTAAGATACCGAGCTTGTCCAAGGACACAAGAGTTTTTAATACCGGAATATCATTGACGTCTAATCTAATCAAATTTTGAGGAAAGATTTTTAATAAGTAAAATAAAGAATCTAAATAAATAAATAAAGAAATAGACAAGAGAGAATCACTTGGCTCCGACTCATCTTTTATGTATCCTTTGATGATTTCCGCACTTTGGGTTTTTTTAAGAGATTATCTTAGTTATAGTGGCATGTCCCTCTTTTTGAGGCAATGCTACCCTCAGCCATATTGGTCTGAGTCTGCAGGGATACAGTCCCGCAAGGCCGGGATATTGGAAGATAATTAAGTAAGTTATTAATGCAAAATGTGGCATGTCCCTCTTTTGGAGGCAACGCTACCCTCGGCCATATTGGTCTGAGTCAACAGGGATAAAGTCCCGCAAGGCCGGTTTAAAGTTTTAATAGTAATATTTGTAAGGGATTCAAGTCGTTCTTATTTCCACTTATTAGATGCTATCTGCCTCAAAGGAAATCATAATAAGCTTGAATCAAGTCCTCACAGTATCTATACACTGAACGAGGTAAGAACTTTACCCATACCATCCTTCTAACCCCCTTCCAGACAGTTAACGCGCTTTATATAGACCGTAAAGACACGAATGAAGGAATCAACGAAACATGAACAAATGATAGAATAAAGTTCACTTTCAATATAAAAAACTAGTTATTAAAGTCATTAATACATAGACAATTAAAAAGTTAACCAAAGATTGGAAATCAAAAGTAATACATAAATGACTTGTCTTCACCAAGTGATGTAAGAGATTAGCCAAGCATGGCCTTTGTTTGACAAAAACTCTTACGATCAATCTTGTATCCCGAGACTACTACACACACTCTAGAGATGGATAATGGATGAATGTGGTGGATGATGGTGGTATTGTGGTGGTGGAGTGGTGGCAGGTGTGAGAGAAGTGGTTTGGCAAGGAATGAGTTGCAATTGAAACAAGACCCCTATTTATATATGGAAATAGACAGTTTACATGGCCCCGTGCTTGGTATGTACGGCCCCGTGCCCTTCTTCTCTATCTTCATTAAATGAGTTTGTCAGTACAGATGCTCACACGGCCCCGTGTGTCAATGGCACGGCCTGGTGACCATTGTAGATGAAACACATTATCATATTTACAAATAGATATCGAAGATTGTAAAAATCATACTCGCAATTTTTTTCAAAACAATTACAGTGTACTGACTCATAATTTTAAGTTCAAGGCAATAAAAGGTTAATAAACAAAATGTGAAATTTGTTTACAACCCATTACATGGTACTGACTTTCCATTCGGTTTGATCAAGTAGTGTAGTTGTGAAAGAAACTCCAAAAGGTTAACGTGATAATTTGTTCGATACACGTTAGACTAAAGGGTATGGGGAGGGTCATCTCCATGAGGATGGGCCGCCACGTAGGATGCCACATCACCATCCTCCATGGGATGGCCCTCCTAGCATTTTGAAGGGGGTGGAGGATGGGCCTACCCCACACCATTTAATTTATATTGTTTAATTTTTTTATTTGTTTAATTTTTATTGTTTAACTTTTTTATTTGTTTAACTTTATAAAAACAATTCAAAATTTAAATAAGAATAAGAGATAAAAGAAGATAATAAAATCCATTACATAACATAAACAAAAATTACATAACCTAAAAAAAATTACACTACCTAAAATTTATAAAAAAGACTAGATTTAAAAAAACACACAAACATAAATACTACTCGCTATCGTCTTCGTCACCGTCACCGCCGTTTGCGTTGTTCCATATATGTTCTACCAAATCGGCTTGAAGGTTTGCATGCGTGAAATCGCTGGTTAGCGAGAACGAGTTTAAGTCCTGTTGCGCCAGATCTACCGGGACAGTATTCCCGATAGATGCATTCTCCTCATACTCACAAATCGCCCGACCTTCGTCTTCAATAATCATGTTATGGAGCAAAATGCAAGCATACATACAAAGGCGCAACCTCTTCGGTGTGAACGCACGTTCCAGTCGTTCAATGATGGCCCATTTGTTTTGTAGAACACTAAAACAATGTTCAATGTCTTTTCTTGCCGCTTCCTGACGCTTGGCGAATTTTTTCCTTTTTTCGTCCTCGGGATATGAAATAGTATTGACAATTGTAGAGTAAGATGGATATAATCCGTCAGCAAGATAATACCCGCGTCTATACTCAACCCCAGAAACTGAAAACCTGGTGTCCGGACCGGTTCCATTTACGACGTCGCTGAAGATCACCGATTGGTATAGCACGTTGAGGTCGTTAAGTGAACCGGGGAGAGCAAAGAAAGCATGCCAGATCCACAAATCTTGAGATGCCACGACCTCAAGTTTTAAGGTTGGATGACCGTGATCACCTCGCGTATATTGTCTTCGCCACGCATTCGGCTAGTTCTGCCATGGCCAGTGCATACAATCAATGCTAACGAGCATTCCTGGAATCCCATGCCGTGCTTCAGGAGCTTGGTACAACTGTTGAACATCATACACGTTTAGTTTCCGCAAATATTTTTTGCTATACAGTTTCACCACATTTTCACAAAACCGATACAAACATTCCCTCGTAGTTCTTTCCGACATCTGTAAGTACTCGTCCAAAGCGTCGGCCACTGTCCTGTACGCCATTTAGCGAATGGCCGCAGTACACTTTTATAACGTGGTGAACCCTTCATAACCACGAGCATCGTATCGTCGCGTAAAAAACGGGTCTTGCACCGCCAAATCATCAACAATGCGTGTGAATAAACAGCGACCCATTCGGAACCTGCGTCTGAAAATCTCGGCATTATAAAGGGGTGCATCCGAAAAATAATCATTCACCAATTTCTCGTGCGCTCCTATCGTAAAAAAATATAAATATAAGGAAATAAGGAATAAGGATAATAAAATTTATTAATGGTAAACCTTGGCGGTCTCTTTTAATCTATTGTCGCCTGGTAAACCTTTAAGACGAGACGTCTTCCTCTTCCTCTTCCTCTTCCTCCTCCATAATAATCTGCGCCGCCCTTAGCACAGTGTTTGCATAAAACATCTCCTCTTCCTCCTCCAAAGACGATGACCACCAAGAATTAGATTGCATTATGGGTGAAAATATATTTTTCTATAAACGAATGATATAAAAATGAGAGTGTTTTGGGTTGAAAGTGGGAAGTAAATGGTGAAAGAATGGTATAAAATGGTATTTTTAATAGAAAAGGGGTTTTTTTATTTAATAAACTAGCCGTTATTAACGACTATATTTTTGAATTGAGGCCCGTCACATGCGTCTTCTGGGCGACGGAGAAGCCGGGACAAACCTAAGGGGGGCGGTGTGGGGGTGCAAGGCCGGCCCCCATACCGTTTAGTCTTATCCATCCAAAATCCCTTATGAAATAGTCACTGTACTTTTAGCACTAACTTTAGCCAGAGTTCCTAGTCAATTCAGGTTCTATTTATTGAGCACTTAATCATAACACACCTTGAGTCTCCTTTTTGGCTTTTTGAAAGAATTAGTAAGATCATATGAACTAAGGTTGGGTCATTTCAGTAAAGACTCAACTATAATATCTTATACAATGCATCTAGATTAAGTCATAAATGTACAACTTACAAACATAAATTAAAAAAAAAAAAGCTGAACCTATTTGGACACCCACCCTGCCTATTTAGACACCTTTGAAAACCTAGACGCCTCGTATGGGCCTATACGGGGAGTTTAGACAAGGAATTCAAGAGGATCTGAGTGGGATGTCACATACAAAGTTTTAGGGGCCTATATACGAGGCGTCTAGGAGTTGGGTGTTTTTTTGGTTGAAAGAATGACTGTTTTGGTGGGGTAATTTGATGGTTTTTGGTGGTGATGTTTTTTTTGAGTGAAAAATTTTGTGTTTTAAAAAAAATTATTATAAATTTTTATAATAATTTTTTTTACCGTTTTCAAGATTGGCCCTTTAAATATATTCGATCGTTTATATATTATATTGTTTATAAGATTTTGTTTTTTTAAATATTATCCTACCATTAAAATATTATCTCAATTAAATATTATTTAACATTTTGAAAATTATATTGTTTCAGTATTATATTCTCAATATTTATTACGGAATATCAATTTAAGGCAAACAATCACTAAATAACCGAATAACTGAAAACAAACTTAAATATGACATATATAAGATAAGTTTGTACATCCATAACAAAAATAAAAACTACAACTGAACACTAAGGGTCTGTTTGGTATGGGGTAATGGAATGGACGGGGGAATGGAATGGACGAGCTAATGGAATGGATGAGGTAATGAAATGGATCATTCCCATTCCATGTCTTGTTTGGTTACCATGTGAGAATGGAATGAACCATTACTTTTTGTTGTTTGGTATGCGAGAAAAGACGAAGAAATAAAATCGGATGGTGGTGGTAAATGATAGGCGGCGATGGTGGGTGGTGACAGGTGGCAGTTGTAGCGGCGGCAGTGGTGGCGGGTGGAGACGGCGGCGATTGGAGACAGTGACGGGTGATGACAGCGGTGGTGGTGGGTGACGGTGAAGGTGGGTGGCGGTGGTGGTCAAAGGTGGTAGCGGTTGCGACTGTGGCGGTGGGTGGTGGTGGTGGTTGATAGCGATGGCGGAGGTGGGTGGCGACGGCGGCGGTGATCGGAGGTGGCAGCGACAAAGGTGGCGGCGATGATCGGAGGTGGGAGGTGGCGGTGATAAGAGGGGGCAACGGCGATGGTGGATGCCAGCGACGGTGGTGGCGGGGATGGAGGTGGGTGGAGACAACGACGGTGGCGGGTGGCGGCGAAGGTGAGTGACGGCGGCGGTTAACAGTGGTGGTGGGTGGTGGAAACGGTAGTAGGTTATGGTGTTGTTAATGAAGGGTGAAGAGGGAATGGAATGGAAAAAAAAAACAGGGGGGAGGGATGGAATGATTTTGAGAGAATGGAATGCATTTTGGAATGGGCGATTCCATTCCATCAACCAACCAAACACTCTTTTCTTCATTCCCTCTCATTGGTCCATTCCATTCCACCTCTCATTCCTGCATACCAAACACTACCTAAATACCAAAATATATCCATGCAGCTGGTTTATGCCTCCGGGAAAGAGTCCGAGTCTGAATCTGGATCTGGCTGCAGCAGCTGCTGCTGCTGCTACTGCTACTGCTAATGTGGTGCTCGAGGTGGTGGGAGCGGTATAGGGAGTAACCCCTCTCTCTCTCGTCTATCCTGCGCCTCCCGAACCAACCAACCTATCAAAGCGTTTAGCCTGTCAAGCTCGGCTCGTACCTGCGGATCTGCTGCAGCTCCCAAGGCATGACCTGGAATAGCGTGTTGTGGAAACTGGGGTGCCCCGGGAGGTGGTGGTGGCTGTGGCATCGCTGGTCCGTCTAAATCCACCTGAGGGTCCTGCACGACCACTGCAACAGCATCTCGCTGAGGATAGACTAGATCGAACAGCTCCGGTAAGTCCCGCGGTTGCCATAACAGAACCTCTTAATCAGATTCATCCCCCACAACGTCTAAAAACCCATCCGTGTCGGCGCTATGGGACGCAGTAACTGTGGGTCCTTCTCCGGTACGGAATGTACGCGCAATGACGGTCACGTACGCGGCACCATACAAAAATCCGCGCTCCTGCTGCTGATGGGCGGAGGCGAAGTACTAGGCTAGCCGTGTGCTGCTGTGCACGGCCTCATGTACAACAAACATAAAAGAAAAAAACATCGGTGCTCGTACACCACTCACGGCTGTGGCTAGGGGTGTTCAAAATCATCTGAATCCGAATCCGATTTATCCGATTATCCGAATACGAATTATCCGAAAATTCGGATATCCGAATTTTCGGATCCGGATATGTTTTGGTCAAAAATCTGATTAAGGATAATGTAACCAAACTTTGAATGTGAGGTAGAGTGCTTTTTGTGTTGATCAAATGTATGAACAAATATCAAATGTAATTGACTATGAACATAAGGATTTATATGAGGAAAAAGCCCTTGATCAATGAATGATCTCCGGCATAAAAAACCTCGGGTGATGGAAACTACCAATCACCAAGTGTATTAAACAAAAAAGTTTACAACTTTGGATGATATTGAGCTTGTTACAATGAGATTGCTAGTGTGTTTGAGAGTTGAGTTCAAGAGAGAGTATGCGAGTGTGTGTAAACTGATTATTATCAAGCTCAATACCCCACTAAAGATATCTAACTTATCTAGACTAACTAACTATTCGAAATTCTAGCCATGCACCCACGTTCACCATCAATGATCATTGGCCCATGCACGTGCTTGAAATGAGAGCATAGTCCCCGTGATTCCCGGTTAGAATAGGTCCTCTTTGAAATGTACCTGCAAAACAAGGCCAAAGGATATTGGAAACAATTGTTTGTTTGTTAGAATAACAGTGAGGATCCGTGATCCTTAGTCTTCATGCACAATTTCCTGAGGATCCGTGATCCAGGCCAAACAAAGGATACATGATCCACAATTTCTAAAATTCTATCCCTAACAATTGCCCCCAAATATGTCTGGTTGGATGCGAATCGGATAAGTCATATTTCATTAAAATCGGACTAGCCGTTGCAAGTGGATATAGCCGTTACAGTCCCTTACGTCAGCGATAGGTCACCTGCAACAATCATTATTATAAATAGGTTAGAGATAGGGATGAGATCCTCCATTTAAGTTGAAGATTTCTCATTTACATCCTCATTCGAAGATTCATTAGGTAACATCTCTCCCCTTTTCTTTTGAATTATATTCTTGATCCTCTTCTTCTCTTTATCCATCATGACCAAAACCATGATTCGATCTTCACCAAGCAAGGATCAAGAGAGACACAGTCCTCCCAAAAACCAAAACCTTTAACAGAACCTTCCCGGGAACTCTGTCGTTTCACTGATCCAGAGATCGATCAAGTGCACCCCTACTTTCCGGAGGGTACTATCTTTAGGCACTTTGATTATTCAATGAAAAGCGACTACATATCCACCACATGGGTCTGCTTTCCAGCTGCTCCTTTTCAGATTGGTTTCTCATACCCTTTCCCAGCCTTTACCCAGAGCTTATTCACTTTCACAGGCTTGTGTTATAGCCAGGGCATGCCTATGCTGTGGAGGGTTCTGTATACCCTTGAACAAATCATAGCTAAAGAGGGCATCGACCTTGGTCTCACTAAGCTCAACCATCTGTATAACCTTTTTAGCCATGGATCCCATTGATTCCTTTTCAAGGCCAAGCCTCAGCATCCTTATCCACTCCTCAAGACCACTAAGAATGACACCAACTGGAGAAACCAGTTCTCTTATGTCAGGAGAGATTCCATTCCCAATGGGAATCATCTTCCTAAAAAATGAAACTTGAAGGGTAGGATATAGGATCCTTAGGACAGGACCGTAGAAAGTTTCTTTCCTTTTTTTTTTTTTTTGAAGAGGATATCTGATCCTTATATTTTCTTGTTTATGTAGCTGCCAGTTTAGCAATTTTGACAGACACTCTTGCCACACCTGATAGACTTGCTGCTTTTTAGGCTTTAGACTCAACTGTTAGAACATATCATCCTAAGGTCAAGGATTCAGAAGAAGCCACATCAGCCTCCTACACCATGTCAAGTAAGTATCCACATATGTATGTAAATATTTAATAAAAATAGGATATGAATACTTATCTGTGTGTTGTACTTGTAGGTGCTGCTAAATCATCATCAAAGTCTGCTACCCGGTTTGGAATATGAGATGTTGAGGGAATCATCTCTCCCCGGTCTATCAAAAAGGAGCTGACCATAGGCCAAAGCCAGGTGGAGACTAAGGACACAACCACCAGAGCCAGAGCTGGAGCCGAAGCTAAGAGGAAGAAGCCCTGTGAACCATCCGATGATACCCCCCATATTGAACAGCAATTCCATGACTTTGTCTCCGAGGTAAGGATCACAGATCCTCAATTCTGAAAGTATCCAAGGATCACTTATTCTAATTATTATCCCTTATGCCTGCAAAAATTTGTATAGATCCAAACTATACAAAGCAAACACCTAGCTGAGGCTGAAGAGGGTCTTCTGGGCCTCCAAACCATGGCTGCTACCAAGGATAACAGGATCTCCCAGCTGGAGAAGGAAAACAAAGCTTTGGAGAAGCAAGTTCTGGTTGCTGAGATGAAGGCTAACAAGGAGCGGTTGGAGATCACCGAGGACGCCAAGTACTCTGCTGCTATTGTGATCCTCAAGACAAAACTCAGGATGGATAGAGAAGCTGCGGATCCTTCCTTTGATAGGGCTAACTGGGACACTGCCGGCTGGAAGCAAAGACTTCAGGAGCTCGGAGATGATGAGGAGCCGGAGGAGGTGCTGACACTTGAAGCTGGTACAAGCGGCACTAAGGATCCTCTGGAGGTGGCAGCGGCTGGTGGCAGTGGTGAAGGCAGTGAAGCCAAGGTGGATGAAGCAGCAAAGGAGTAAGCAGCACAAATGGGCGATGATGGAAAATTTAGACGTGGCCGGAGCCCATTTTTTAAGGATTTAGTGGTTTTTGGTTTATGATGTTTTGGTTTGAACAATGATGGTCTGTAATTAAACAGTAGTTCTAGGGTTAAGGATCAATGATCCTTTGAACAATATGGGGTAGCAAAGGTGGATAGGTCCTTCTGTTTATGGAGGATGAAGCCTTTGATGCCCCTCGCCTTTAATTTCCTGCACTTTTATGAACCGTAAGTATGGACACCCTTTGCTAACCCAAGTGGACGAGCCACGTTTTGCTGGTAGAAACCTGGGTTAGCAATTTTGACAACCTTTTAAAGAGGGTAGCAAAGGTGGATGGGTCCTTCGTTTATCCTTTATCTTAACTATTGTTATGTTGATTCTTGTTGGTTAACTTCACTCCATGTAACTTAGAAATTTATAAGTTGTTAAAAAGAATATCAAGTGTTTATCATAACAAATTCCTCAAAAGGCTGAACATTATATGATCATGGAACATATATCCTTAAGTCAAAGGTTGAGGGTAATATTAATAAATCAAAAATAAAGTAAGGATAAATAAAGGATCATACCAGTGAATCCAAGTTAGGATTCTATATCCTTAGAACTTACAGTTATATCAATAAGGCATAGAAATCAGTAAAAATTTGAGGATCCAAGATCCTTACTTGTGAGGCTTCATGAACCTGTAATATTATACCACTTGGGACTAAGCCAAATATCAAACGAATGAATCATTAGTGACTGGAGACAAGCCCAATAAAATGGGGACAAGCCCAATAAAGTGGGGTCAAGCCCAACAAACTAGGGTCAAGCCCAACAAACTAGGGTCAAGCCCAAATAAGCTGGGGTCAAGCCCAACAAACTGGGGTCAAGCCTAAATAAACTAGGGTCAAGCCCAAATAAGCTGTGGTCAAGCCCAAATAAACTTGAGCTAACGTGAAAACGTTAGAAACCTTAGAATACTGGGGTATGGCCCATCCTGGTGACTATCCCAATGTGAGTGACATGAAAATGCCAAAACCTTAGGAACGGATGTATAGTACATCTACCATTATACTTAGGATCCTACATATAGCCAACAACAATGAAATTGCAGCTCCTAAAGCGAGTACTGGTCCCATTGCCACGAACTATACTTGGATAACGTGCACAACTGGCGGGGTGTCAAAATCCAATTCGTGTGAAAGGTGAAGACCTTTAAACCGTAGAAGGTCATAGATACCTTAGACTGGGGACAAGCCCAAAAACTTTGGAGAGGTGGCCAACCCCTTGATCCTTTGTCACAAATGTAAACAACTCTGCAAAAACTTAAAATTTAATAAAATTGGATGTTAAGAATATAACATCCTTTTCATATAATCAATAAAGGAAATATGTTATCAAATAATTAGTAAAATGTCACCAAATTAAGGATCATACATCCTTCGAGGATCTTCAGTCTGGACAGTATATCAAGATATCTAAGGATCCTTGATCCTTCCTACATGAAGTACTTCTTTAAGTGAACATCATTCCAAACTCTTAGTAGGAGATCACCATCCATTGTTAACAAACGATATGCCCCCTTTCCAGCTTCAGCTTCAATTAGATAGGGGCCTTCCCACTTTGGTGCTAACTTGCCATCAGCAGGATTCGTGATATTTTGGAATGCTTTCCTTAATACCAAGTCACCAACTTGAAACTTTCTGACCATGACATTTTTGTTGTATGCTCCAGCTACTCTTTGTTGATAGCTAGCCAACCTTATCCTGCCCAATCCCTGAGTTCTTCTATGGTATCTAGGTCTTGAGCTATGCTTTCAGCATTTCCTTCAGGATCATGGATGCTTGTTATTGCTGTGGGGACTACCATTTCTATAGGGATCACCGATTCAGCTCCAAAAACTAGGGAGAATGGAGTTTGATCTGTAGCATTCTTAGGAGTTGTTCTATCAGCCCATAAGACATATGGTAACTCTTCTGCCCGTTTTCCTTTCTTGGATCCAAGCTTCTTCTTCAAGTTGTTAATGATGATCTTAATGGATGATTCTGCCTGGCCATTAGCTTGTGGGTGGACCGATGTTGAAGTTATCATCCTAATCCCCCAGCTGTCACAAAAGTTAGTATTTTGACTCCCAATGAATTGGGATCCATTGTCACAAACAATTTCGGAAGGTAGTCCAAATCTAGTAATGACATTTCTTTTGATAAAGGATATAACTTCTTTTTCTCTAACTTGTGCAAAGGCTTCTGCTTCTATCCACTTAGAGAAATAATCAGTCATGGCTAACATGAATACTTTCCCTCCTGGTGCCTTAGGAAGCTTGCCAACTATGTCCATTCCCCATCTCATGAATGGCGAAGAAGAGGATATTGGATGCAGAGGTTCTGCTGGTTGATGTAGAATGTTACTGTGTCTTTGGAAAGCATCACATCTTTTTGCATACTCCACGGCATCCTTCTTCATTGTGGGCTAGTAGTATCCTGTTCTGAGGATCCTTGAAAATAGTGCTCTGCCCCCAGTGTGATTCCCACAATCTCCTTCATGGAAATCCTTCAAAACGTCCTGAATCTTTGGATCCTCGATGCATCTTAAATATGGACCTGCAAGAGACCTTTTATATAAGATGTTATTTAATAATGTGAATTGAGATACCTTATCCTGAAGGCTCAAGGATTTTCTCCAACAGGAATTTCTCCATTCTGAATATATCTTAGAATCGGAATGATCCAGGATCCTGAACTTGACTGTACACCATCACTGGGTGCAATTGCAGAATCTTCCACTATCTCCATGGCTACGTTATCCTCAATTGCAGGGGTTAGAACATGGATGATAGGTATCTTCACATCCTCTGGTATCTTCAGTGATGATCCAAGATTAGCTTGAGCATCAGCTTCTACATTTTCCTCCCTAGGTACCTGTGTTAAACGGAAAAAAGCAAAAGAATCTACCAGTTTCCTGACTATCTCTAAGTATTTGATTAGTTTTTCACCTTTGACAGTGTAAGAACCGTTATAATGATTAGTAATTAATAGAGAATCTAAATACACTTTAAGATACCTGATCCACATATGCTTGGCTAATTGCAAACTTGCTATTAAGGCCTCATACTCTGCCTCATTATTGGTGGTTTGAAATTCACAAGCAACTGATTGGGGTATAATGTAGCGATTTTAGTAGTAAGCCTACTCCAGTTCCTTTGACATTTGAAACCCCATCTGTGAAGAGTGTCCAAGGATCCTTGGTCTCCTCAAGTTGTTAAACTTCCAATTCAGCTTCCCTTTGTAAATCACTACTGAAATCAGCCACAAAGTCAGCTAAGGCTTGGGACTTGATGGCAGTCCTAGGTTCATACTTGATGTCGTATGCACTAAGTTTGACTGCCCACTTTGCCATCCTTCTTGACATTTCAGGCTTCCTGAGGACATTCTTAATTGGAAAATTAGTTTTAACAATATTAGGATGAGTTTCAAAATAATGACTGAGTTTAGTAGAAGCCATAATCAAAGCAAGAATAAGTTTCTCTAAGTGAGAATACATGGCCTCAACATCAAGTAGACTTTTACTTACATAGTATAGCGAATGTTGAGAGCATTCATGATCCTTGACTAGGACCGCACTTACTGCCTTAGCTGAAACAGCTAAAAATAAGGATAATGATTCTCCATTTTTTGGTTTCATCAAAGCTGGTGTAGAGGATAGGTAATCCTTGAGGGCTTTAAGGGCATTCTCATGTTTCTCAGTCCATTCAAAGTTTTTATTCTTCATCAGAATATCATAGAACTCCTTGCACTTTTCTGAGGACTTTGAGATGAATCTGTTCAAGGCTGCAATTCTTCCTGTCAACCTTTGCACATCCTTGGCATTAGCAGGAGATTTGATGTTCACAATGGTCTTGATTTGTTCTGGACTTGCCTCTACCTCTCTTGGTCACCATATATCCTAAGAATTTTCCAGCTTTAACTCCAAAATGGCATTTGGAAGGATTCAACTTCATGTTATATCTGTCCAGGAAATTGAATGCTTCTTCTAGATCCTTTAGGTGATCCTCAGCTCTTTTGGATTTGATAACCATGTCATCTATGTAGACTTCCATTGTGTGTCCAAGTTGTTCCTTGAACATCATATTCACCAACCTTTGGTATGTGGCACCTGCATTTCTTAAACCAAAGGGTATAGCAATATAGCAATATATACCAGTGGGAGTCATGAAGGCTGTGTCCTCTTGTTCAGATGGTTCCATCTGAATTTGTTGGAATCCAGATGAAGCATCCATAAAAGTTAACAACTCATGACCCGTCGTAGCATCCACCATGGAGTCAATGTGGGGTAACGGGAAAGGATCCTTAGGACATGCTTTGTTTATGACAGTAAAATCAACGCATACCCTACATTTTCCATTCTTTTTCTGAACAACTACCACATTGGCTAGCCATCTTGGATACTTTACCTCTCTAATCATACATGCCTTTAGTAATTTGTCTACCTTTTCTTGGATAATGGCATTTCCTTCGGGTGCAAATTTCCACCTTTTTTGGTGTATTGGTTTGAAAGACCTGTCAATACCAAGTTTATGACTAATAACATCCTTAGATATACCTTTTTAAGAAGGATATCAAATCCTGCTCTATGTTATCCAGGATCCCGGATCCTATAAAAATTTTGGATTCAGGATCCTCCGGGTCTAATAGAATATCTTTGACGTCCTGCTCTCTTTCCTCCACGACGTCCCTTGGAGGATACTTTAATTACTATGCTTCCCTCGGCTTTGAAGTTGCCTTCATTGAGGAAGTGTAGCAGTTCTTCGCTTCATGTTGATCACTCTCTATCTTCACCACACCCCATGGAGTTGGGAGCTTGACACATTAGTGATATGTCGAGGGAACTGCCTTCATATCATGTATCCATGGCCTGCCAAGGCTAAAATTACAACAAGATAAACATTCTATAACACATAATTTTTGAACATAATTTACTCCCTCTATATAAATTGGAAGTTTGATGTCCCCTAATGTCTTTTTTGTTTCTCCACTGAATCCCACGAGTACAGATGATCTTGTAACAATTTCGGATTCAGGAATGTTCATTATTTTGAGGACATTTAACTGGATTATGTTCACCGAGCTTCCTCCATTAATGAGGATCATGCGAACAAAATGGTTAGAAATAAACAATGTAGTGACTAAACCGTCGTGATGAGGATTCTGTATATCTACACGATCATCCTCACCAAAGGATATCACTTTCTGCTGAGTAAGAATGGAAGTTCAAACTGGTCCGTCCCCATTCTCCATCTTTGTTTCCTTAGCATGTCTCTTAGCTGCTGAAAATGAAGTTCCACAAATATCAGAACCTCCGGAGATGAAGTGGAAAATTTGAGCATCGGCTGGTGGTGGAGGAGCTTTTTAGGAATTTTTTCAGAATCCTGGATCCTTGACTTTTTCCTTCTAAGTAGCTCCTTCAAGTATCCTTTGCTCAAAAGATAACCCATCTCCTTACTTAGTGTTATGCACTCATCTATGAGGTGACTGAAATCCTCATGATAAGCACACCATTTCGATTTATATTTGGTAGCAGCCGGTTTGTCGTTTTTCCTTGGCCACCTAGCCTTATCACCTAAATTCTGCAAAGCAAGGATTAGTTCACTGTTATTAGCAGAAAAACAATATTCAGAAATAGGAGGATAATCCTCATTGTCTTCATCTTGTTCAACTGCATGTACATTCTGGTTGTCATGATTAGTGTATGGTTTGGATTGATTATTCTTAAAATAGGATCCTTGCTTTTCCTGTTTTGAGGATCCTGACAATCTTTCCTGGATCCTTTTGTCATCCTCTAAACGGATGAACCTTAAGGCCCTGTTCCTTACTTCATCTAGATTCCTGCAAGGTGTCATGACAAGATCATTATAGAATTGAGAATCTTTTAATAATCCCATTTTAAAAGCTTCAACAGCAGTGGCAATATCCAAGTTAGGGATTTCTAAGGATTCTCTACTAAATTTAGTTGTATAATCTCTTAGTGATTCATTATGACCTTGGGTGATCCTATATAAGTCGCTAGTTAACCTTTTAAATGTTCTACTACATGAAAATTGATTATTGAACAAGTTAACTAAATGAGAAAATGAAGTAATTGAGTAAGGCGGAAGACTTAGCAGTTATTTCAAAGTTGATCTAGTTAGTGTGGATCCAAAGCCCTTGCATAGACAGGCTTCCTTTAACCTTTCTGGAATGGGGTTGATCTACATTCTCTCCCTGTATTGTGCCACATGCTCCTCTGGATCAGTGGTATCATCATACAACTTCATATTGGGGGTTTGAAACCGTTTTGGTATCTCAGCATTGCATATGGGTGGTGCAAAGCGAGACACCCTATGACTACCATTCGGGATCTCGGGGATGGGTTTAACCACTCCCGGGACACTGGATATGATATCCTTGAGGTTTTGTAACTCCTTAGCCATGGCTTGGTTGATCCCTGGTTCATGCATAAAACCATGATTAGTTCCAAAAGATGTATTGAAATTGTTACCTCCTGATTGGTTTGGAATTGGCATCCCAGAAGTGTATCTGAAATGAGGCATGTCGAGTGCAAGAGTGGGACAAGATGAAGCAATAGTTTTCATGGGAATGAAGTCTCCTAAGTGAAAATCAAAACTTCTGGATGGTTGACTCCCTAAGGATCCTTGATCCTGGAAGATGTTGGATCCAGGATACATCGGTGCTGAAGGCCTTGGAGGACATTCCATGGATCCTTGAATCTGAGATGAGGATCCTTGAACCTGAGATGAGGATCCTTGATACTGAGAGTAGGATCCTTGAGTTGGAAGGGTCCCTATGTATCCTCCTGAACTAGAGAAGGATCCTTGATGCTGAGAAGAGGATCCTTGGCGTTAGAAGTAGGATCCTTGAGGCCGCGTCGCTGCTAGTGATCCATACTGCAAACTTGATGATCCTTGATACTGAACAGTTGATTCTTTGGAATGCTGTTGATGGTGGCGTAGCAAAATCCAACGACCTAGGCATCAATGGGGAGTGATCCTCTGCTGATTTCTTCTGTTTCTTGATTTCATCAATTTCATGAAGGATCCTTCCATTAGTTTCATCCTGCTGTTGCATTAATCCTTTCATCTGCAAAATCAAAGTATAGAGATCACTGTTAGTAGATGTAGAGGAAGAAACAACAGTTGGTTTTGTGAAAATGGGGGTAGTCTTCTTCAGAGCATTCTCAGCATTCTTCAGGAATGCAGGAGGAATAGGATGCAACGGTGGAATGCCCTGTGATGAGGTAACCACCGGCATGGAACTTGAAGTAACTTTTCCCTTAGAAGCCATGTGGTTGATGGTAATGAACATAAATGAATGAAATGAACAAAATTTTCAGAATTGAAGAACCAATTGCCCCACGGTGGGCGCCAAACTGTTTTGGTCAAAAATCTGATTAAGGATAATGTAACCAAACTTTGAATGTGAGGTAGAGTGCTTGTTGTGTTGATCAAATGTATGAACAAATATCAAATGTAAATGACTATGAACACAAGGATTTATGCGAGGAAAAATCCCTTGAATAATGAATGATCTACGGCATAAAAAAACCTCAGGTGATGGAAACTACCAATCACCAAGTGTATTGAACAAAAAAGTTTACAACTTTGGATGATATTGAGCTTGTTACAATGAGATTGCTAGTGTCTTTGAGAGTTGAGTTCGAGAGAGAGTATGCGAGTGTGTGTAAACTGATTATTATCAAGCTCAATACCCCACTAAAAATATCTAACTCATCTAGACTAACAAACTATCCAAAATTCTAGCCATGCACCCACGTTCACCATCAACGGTCATTGTCCCATGCATGTGCTTGAAATGAGAGCGTATTCCCCATGATTCCCGGTTAGAATAGGTCCTCTTTGAAATGTACCTGCAAAACAAGGCCAAAGGATATTGGAAACAATTGTTAGTTGGTTAGAATAACAGTGAGGATCCGTTATACTTAGTCTTCCTGCACCATTTCCTGAGGATCTGTGATCCAGGCCAAACAAAGGATACATGATCCACAATTGCTAAAATTCTATCCCTAACATGATAGTGATTTCGGAAATGTTCGGATATTTTGGATATCCGATATCTGTTTTTTTTGTTTTAATATACGTGTATATAAATAGTACCATTATAGAAAACCTAACCCTAAATCACTTTTTCTCCTCAGCCGCTCTCATTCACACTCACCCTAGCCCCCACGAACTCAAATTCAGATCTATACAAGATATGCTTACGAATAATCTAAACTCAAATCGAAGATCCTAGGTTTGTTTTCATACGATTCATCTGTATCATAGATTCATACGATTCATAGATTTTTTTCCATACAATCCAAGGTTTGTTTCTGATTCATATGATTCAACATCTGTATCATAGATTTCGATTTGTTTCATACGATTCAGCATCTGTATCAGAGATTTCAATTTGTTACAGGCTGTATTTGTTCATACGGTCAGTATCATAGATTTGTTCATAACGTCAGTTATTTAAACAAGTTCAGTTATTTAAACAAGTTTTGTACAGTTTGGTATTATTGTTCGGTCGAATTCGGTCCTATCTTTCATAGATTCGTTGTATTTTTTATTTGGATAATGATTTGTTATAGGTTGTATTTTGATATGATCAGTTCACTGGTTCGGTGTATTTTGATTTGTTACAGGTTGTTTTAAATGGATATCTCCAATGCAAATAACTCCGATTGTGAGCTAGTATCGAAAAATGAGGTGATTTCTAAGGCTAAAGAAAAAAAAAGCAAAAGAAGAAACAAGATGGAAAAGGAAAATACCTAAATATACCCAACAGTACTGTAAGTGAATCTGAACCTACACGGGCAAGTAGAAAAAGATCTGGTTGGTGGGATCATTTTGTTAAAAGTGATGTCGTTGATAAGGCTGAGTGTGTTTATTGTAGTAGGTTGATAAGTTGTGCATCAAAAAGCGGGACTGTCACACTCCGATATTTCCACGTATTACCGGTTGGCCCGGTGGGGAGTATCGTTATGTAGTTGATATCGTCATAGTCAAACAACACAATTTAAATGCACAGCGGAAGCAAAACATAATTATATTACAACCGAATGAGAATATCAAAGTATTACAAATGGTATGTAAAGGATCCACATGCGGATCAAATAAAAGAAAACTGTTCAGCAGACTTTAGGCATCTAGAACTTGCAAGATTCCCTATTAACGCCCTGAGCTCCCAGCCAATTACGTCCAGTACCTGTCACTTAACCTTTTTGGAAAATATGTCAGTTTACACTGGTAAATACAATTAACTGACTCATTTTGAAAATGTTTAAGAAAATTGATTCGAATGCACAAGGCACAAAACTTTTTATAACTTGGGACAATTTTATTAATAAAAATCTTGTATCCGATTTACATGTTTGTCCAACATTTAGGGCCGGTGATTATACAAACCTATCAAGATTAATAGACACACCACAAATATAATCTCACAAGAAGACACCCTTACGAGTGAGTATATCTTTTACATACGCAATAGGAGGTGTTATGCCTACACCTTGTGCTAAAGTTGTGGCCATTCACTTTTTAAATGAGCCAAGGATATCCAGGACACGGTCATTAACCCCTAATGTTATTTGTTATCAATCAATACAGATTAAAACGGGATTATGCAATTTAATCATCTCCGATTAAAAGGTTTCTACACCCGACCAAGCGGTATTTTTATAATACCGTATCCCAAGCCCGTATAAGGGAAAATAAGTTAAAAGTATTTACCTGAGCTAGCAATGCAATTTATACACAGTCGTATATTCTAATCAGCAAGCACAAGTACTTCTACTGGTGCTCTCAATCTGGAACGAAGGTTTTATTAACCTATTAGATTCCTAACGGGTCTTATTTAAGTTGAAACTTAGACCGGTTAGTTTTAAGGAAAGGTTTACGGTTTAAAACGCAAGATTAAGCGTAGACCGGATTAGAATATGATTTAGACCCGACAAGTTTGGAGACTTGTACAATATGGGTAAACTAACCACATTCTAGATTTTGAAGTGAAAGTGATAAGGTTTGACCCGTTTCTGTTAATTTATGCAAACTAGTTACATAAACCGATTCGAACGCGAAACATGCGTAACGGGTAACCATAAGGGTCATATACAGGTTTCCCAAGTTAATATGCCTTAAATATGTTGTGATATCAGTAAGATACCTTCCGTTATGCCCAAAACGAATTTAAACTCAAATTATGCCCCGTAAGGGCATTTTGGTCATTTAAAGGTTATAAAAGAGTTTAAATATAAATCTGAGTTACAGTTCTGATATAATTAGTAAAAAAATACTTAATTTACTAAGTTATAATAGTAGGGTATTACTATATGTGAAATTTATCATTTATAACCAAACTTTGCACCTTAGGGGCATTTTGGTAATTTCACATAAGCCTAAAAGGTCAAAACTGGAAATCTGAGTTTAAAACTTTTGCTTACTGTTAGAATATAAATATCTACTAAAAATATCAGTAGGTATCAAGTCTTATATTTATAAAATGGTTTAAATACATACTACGCGCTAAAATCGCTTAAAAGGCGATTTGGAGTCGTTTCTGGGTATTCATAGGAAAGCTGATATTTTTAATATTCCAGAAGGCTCAAATTACCTTATTTATCATATTGGATCAGTAGAAAAAGGTTTGGTATTAAAAGGGTTTGGAAAACTCATTTTATAGCCCAAAAGGGCAAAACCGACAATTACCGGATCAAGCTTAGAACTCTACGTTATGCTTAGCCTAAAAATAAATAAAAATCTCCAAAAATCCTAAAATATTATTTTACATCAGTGGGTAAAAAGTTTGGTATCAAAAATCGGGTTTAGATAGGCTATACGCTAATTACGCCATTTAATTAATAAAAAGCGTTCTAATTACGCTATTGAGCATAACTCTTAATCTAGACCTCAAACTGATGTCAAATTTTAGGGACAAGTCTATAAGTCAGTAATGAAGGTTTCTATTCTTTTACTTTTTCAAAAATCATGTTTTAAGGTCATATGGGCATAATAGTCAACATTTAGGCATTTAACGGAAATATGCATATGATTCGGATAACTAATGAACCAAGTTATATAATCACAGAGGGTTATACTTATATAAAACCTGGTCCTAATAAAGCTCTAAGACATTTCTAAAACACGCTACATTGGGTCAGAAATGAAAGTCAAAGCAGAAGTCAAACTATGCAACTTTCGGTCCCAAACCGAGCCTAAACTGAAAATTGTCGGGTTGAACATGTTTAGACATGTTCTTACGTTTATTACCAAGTTATTTTGATTGCACAAGATCTTGAAAAATTAGTCTATGGGATGATTCCTGATCATCCCAAGTGTCCTTAGACCCTTTAAAACCATCAAACAAGCCCCTGGTATCAAAATCCATGCTCATAAGTCGGTTAAACCGGCTGGACAGGCAGCTGTGATGTTTTTCTGATATTGGCATGCTGAGGCGGCCCGCGTAAGAGTCCTGTAAGTCTTACGCGGCCGGTATGGCCTCCCAGAACTGGCCAAACAAGTTTCAAAGTTTGCATTTTAGGTCCCTGGTCCTTGTAAACGTGGTTTTTACTTTATTTCTTGCATTTTGAGCCATCTAACTTGACTTTTAAGGGCCTTAAGACATAACCAAACTTTGTTAAGTCCTTGGTTAACTTTATGATCACCCGAAAAGTCATAAATTTCAACGTTGACGCTTTTAACCCCTAGTATACGAATATTGTCATAACTTTCTCATACTTTATCGAAACCTTGTGAAATTTTAATCACTTATTCTAGTGAGCATAATTAATCATTATAAACCTTCAGGTTTGCTAAAAGGTCACTCAGAGGTATACTTTAAACATGTTGACACATTTAACCCCTGTAGTTTGTAATCTCTCACTTTCTTCCACAATTAGCTTCGTATGATCCACGATTCATTCGTTTAAGGGTATAAACATCGTGTTGGGTTATGGAAATATATATTTATCCATTGTTGACACTTTGAACCCTTTTATTCACATACTTTCTCTACTTGTCAACTTTGGTCCCTCTAAACCCATTCTTTACACGTTCAAAGTCCATGACACGTGTTGATATATTATTGGACATGAATTTTCGAGGTGTTACATCCTCACCCCCTTAAAAGAAATCTCGACCTCGAGATTTGCTAAAATAATGGAAGTACTTTTTGTCGTATAATAGACTTAACTTATATAGCATATCTGGAGCCTTTCCAAGCTCCCAAGTTGACCTTTATAATAGGTACGTGTATCCTTTTTGGAGCTTCTTAACCTGTCGATCCTCAATCGATACAGGTTGCTCTTCATATTATAAATCTGCATATCATTATGTGATAATGCTTCTCAACTTATTGGTGAAACACATCCTTAAATCATTAGTGTGTTAATACATTGCGAGTTCCGCCAAGCTCCTTAAATAGGTTTTAGCTTATAAGCTATTTGCTCTTGACACATTCGATTCCTTCGAATGATTCTATATATTTAGAGCTCAACTAGCCTAATAATTAACAAATTGGCACACCCTTCCAGGGTGATATCTTTGTTGAACCTTATTCCTTAACAAGAACTTAGGAGGTTTGCTATTTTCATTAATCCTTGATTTTCTACCGAATACGGGCCACTTACAGATGATTATGGATTTGTATGATCTTATTCGTTGTTTCCAATGCAACTTTCAGATCCTGATAATTGGACTTACCACTCTATTGTTCTAACAATAGATATTTAACATTCCATCTATACAAGGTCCCCAAGGGAGTAGCCTTGATACTTACATAGTAATTGTTATAGAAAAACTTATTTTATGGTGAGATGGTTATTCCAACCACTGCTTAAAAGTAATCTCAAGAAATAGCTAATCCTTACAGCTAGTCGAATAAATCGACGATCCTGGGCAGCTGATGGTGATTCTTAATTATTGCCTAAATAAGGTTGCGGTAATCAATGCATAAGCAAAATGAACCGTCTTTCTTATTTAACAATATCAAACTCTCGGAATATTGAGTTAGGCTATATAAATCTTCTATCTTAAAATCCACTTAATCAGGGTTCCGATTCTTCTAATGATGGTACTAGTTATCATGGAGATTTCACTATAATGCAACCCTAAGCGGGATATTAATCTTAACTCTACTTGCCTCTTAGGAGGTAAACAGGGTAATCCTTGAAGAAGATAATCAAGACACACGAAGATTACAGAGATTTTCCAAATCTCAGGCTCCAGTTCATTTATCTTTGCATGTGTCGGATAAGTGGCACATTTACGTTACGAGTCCACAAATTTAATCAGAGACACTTACTTGGACAATTCCATTCTGGATATCTTCTTTGAATACCATTAGCTGGCTTTAGTATCATATGATCATTGGAATATCCTTGTGGTTCCATGAATTAAACCACCATACTGATCAGGCATGGAAGCAATCTATGGAACATATTAAGATACACCAATCCTCATATGGAGCTTTTGTCATACCATTTGGTATTTGTAATCAATAGGGATCAAAGAGATATCAATAACATATGAATGCACTTTATCTGGAGAGAGGGTACATTAGAATTTCACGACTGGAGATTTCTGACAGGAACAGAAGAAATGGTTCCTATGATTTTGTCTGTAAATTTTACCTTACGCTTAATATCAAGGGTTCTTATGAAAGGTTTTAAAAAGCTTGCTATACTCATAGTTTATGAAGGATTTATTGGTATCCGAACCAAAATAAAAACTCTTAGCATTTATATCACGGATAAATGTCTAGGAATGTACCTGATGCCATTATTTATGAACTAGCTCAGGCATTTTAGGCGCTTTCATTCTTAGGCTTTCCTTCCTTAGCCGCATTTCCTTTGACAGATCTAGGGCATGTAGTCTTGATGTGGCCTTTCTCATTACAGCCGAAGCAGACTGCATTCTTCATGTCCTTGCAGTCCAACGTTTTATGTCCCTTAGACTTGCAGATCCCACAATGTAGAGGTTGAGACTCAAATCTGCATTTCCCGTAATGGCGCTTCTTGCAAGTCTTGCATACATGTTTCTGGTTGGACTTTTGTTTGTTCTTTTTCTTAGGACTCTGGGAGTTATCTTCCTCCCTTTTCCTTTTTAGGTCATCCTTTGCATTAGAGGCATGAACGAGATCCTGCTTGTGAGTAAGGAAGTGTGGTCTTGGATGGGATTTGGAGCAAGTAGTATTAGGCTCCTTGAACTTTTTCACGGCCTTCTTCACAGCTTTTCCAACAGCTGCGTCTATCATAGTTTGAAGAACATCATTGGAAATTCTAAGGTTCACAATTGTAACATCATTGGCATGTGTCGCATCATCCATAACATGATCAACGGCTGTCTTATCTGAGTTTGCCATACTCGATATTGGTTCCTAACACCAATAAAACAATTTCTTAGTTGCAATCCAACAACCGCTATTCATCATCCTGATGACTCAACATATACTATCCATGTTACCATTAAACCATATAAGCCAATATAGTACGGACATTCTTAACGAACATTATTTAGATATGCATATATATTAATTATACTTAGCCTAGGCCATAAAAGACCATCAATGGAAATTAAGGTTTGGATATAGTCCGTCACCTTTTTGACAGGGAATCAAACGTCACATCTGTCTTGAGCATATTGATGATTTTGGATAGCTTGAAAGCTTGACATAAGGATGTTTGATAAGAGTGATTCCTAATATGAAATATCTATCTAAGGTTGTTGAAGCAGTCTCTAGAGTATCATCGGCCAATTCCACCTTGCGTTATATGCCTAAGGTCCTACTAAGCAGATACAACCGCTTACAACATTTATTGTCCATAATAGAGTTATTTGTGCCAGAATCAAATAAATTTCTGCATAAACTCTTGATAAGGAAAGGTACCTGCTATATAGTTATCATTTTGCACCATCTCCTGGGCGTTCCTCTGGAAGACTCACGCGTTCGTTTTCCTGGCCTCTCCATGCTTCTTTATAAGTTTTGGGCAGTTGGTTTTGATGTGCCGTTCCTCGTTACAATTGTAACATGTCGCGTTCTTCAACTCCTTGCAATCTAAAGTTTTGTGACCCTTGGTCTTGCAAATTCCACACAATTTAGCACGTGGGTCGATTGTACATTTTCCAGAATGTTGTTTTCTGCAGTTACTGCATTTGGGTCTGTTATTAGACTGACTCGAATTTTTCCTAAACTCGGAATCTTTCATGTTCTTAAAACTTCCCTTTTCTTCTTGTCAGATCGCTGAGAGTTCTCCTCCTCTCTTTCTCTTTTTCCCTTGCCAGAAGCCTTAACAGACTTATTTCTGATTGCATCTAAGGTGAGAGATAAGGATAAGTCCACCACGGACCTATATGTGGTAGGCCTAGATGCTTTAACATTTCCTTTTATCTCTGGTGCTAGGCCTCCAATAAAACGCGCTATGCGTTTAGGCTCAGGGGTGACTAAATAAGGAACTAGGCGGGACATAGTGTTAAAACTTGTCACGTATGCCTGGCAATCTAAATCCTTCATGACCAGAGTCAAGAAGTCTGTTTCTATCTTTTCTACCTCATGCTGAGGGCAAAAGTTTTCCTTGATTAATGCAACGAATTGATCCCAAGATAAGTTGTAAAGTCGGACCTTTCCCGTGGCTTGCAGCAATTATCTCCACCATGCCAATGCTTCTCCTTTGAATGATTGTGAAACAAATTTCACAACATCTTGCTCCGCACAACAGCTGATGTCAACAACAGTGTCCATCTCATCGAGCCATGTCATGCAATCGATGGCTCCTTTCTCTCCTGTAAAGTCTCTGGGCTTGCAGGAGATAAAATATTTATATGAGCAAGTCTTAACTGGTGCCTCTTGATGAAGCACAACCTGTCTAGACGGAACACTCCTCTGATTTGACGAGTTATGAACATCGTCTTCCTTTGACTCATGTGATTTAGAAGGGGGCTTACTAGAGCCACAGATAGAGTCTTAGAGTGTGTATCACTTGATTCATTATACTGTCTGTCAAGAGCTCGAGTAACAGCATTATCTATTAATGCCTGCATTTCCGCTCCAGTTATATTAATTCTGGTAGTATCATTGTTCTCCTTCAAGTGGCTGTTAACTTCATCTGATCCAGCCATGTGGCTTGATTGCTACATAAACATTGAAAATGATTTATTTAGAGGTTATTATGAAATTATCATTTTTGATGATTTATTAACCATGGTAATATAAACCATATGGGTTAATTTGTTAATTTTTTTAGTATTTTCATTATAATTTATCCTAGTATATAAAACATTAAGGATATTAAAGTGGCACAACAGGCCTTGTCACAAGGACAGTTTTGAATTTATAAGCCATGATCGTTTGGGATCGAGGCATTTAAGATTTGAGCATAGTTGGTTACTTTTCTTGACAGGGAGTCGAGGACTACAACTGTCTTTTGTCTTTTAGGACAATAGATATAGCCCGTGGGCATTTCCCTTCTGAGGGATGTTTATGATATGATCATCTTTTCAGATGCTATTAGTCGAGATCGTATGGATCATACCGACTATTATGCTTGGACATGGTCCAACATTTTTAGACAGGAGGTCAAAGACCACCACTGTCGTTGTCTTATCGGACAACAAGTTTAGCCCATTGGCACTTCATCACTAACGGATGTTTATAATATGATTATCTTATAGGATGATATAAGCCATGATTTCTAGATCATTAGGCCAAATCAGGAATTTTGAAAAAAAATTCAATATAGGGATGACTATTGTGATTTTCTCAGATCACTTTTGTCAAGAGTGCTAACACGTTCTTAGGTGTTAACAATATGATCATCTTTATTTGATGATTTAAGCCATGATTTCTAAATCACTAGGCTCTTAACCTTGTGGTCGTGGGTTCGAGCCCCACGGTGGGCGCCAATGAAGAAACACTAGATAAATGGTCGGAACCGAGATATCTAGGGGGTTTGAATCCACATAAAAAGGTGGGTTTCCACTCGTCTGATCCGGTTACAGCTGATCTCCTTCTCTGATAACTTCTGCAAAAAAGAAGCACCGTTAGCCTCGCCAAGGGGAGAAGAGGGTTCTCTCCTTGACCCGACTCCGGTGTGAGAATATGTATGGGTTATGAAGAAGAAGATGCATTTGAGAAGTGTGTGTAACTTGAATTTCATACCTGAATAGTTCCATATTTATTGCCGGGAGTCTTTGGGCGGGAAAACTCGTTAATGAAAAGTTGACGGAAGATGCTAACCCCGTAAGCGGTTACGTTTCCTTCCGTCCAGCTCTTTGATCCGACGTGAGAGCACACGGACCGTGGTTCAGATCGATGGCTGACGGGTGGTCCGTATGATTGGTCTTTGGGGGCGGCAATAAAGGAGCACGTGAAGAAGCAGATAATTGTTTTGTCAAGTTGAAGGAAATAATAAAGTCTAATCATGATCATCACAAGGACTTTGAGATGGGCCGCACATGGGACTTTTGGAGGGCCGCCACACACATCACGAACACATGAGGTGGAGAGATTATTATAAAAATTAAAAACACATTATCACATCATCGACATCAGCATATATGGGACTCTCAATTCATCTCACAACAAAGTCAACATTCACATCATCATCAATGTCGATTTTTGGGAATTGTGGAGGCATTCTTGTTTTAAAATAACTCATCCAATCATCACCACAATTGGCAGCCAACATAAAAAACATCACGTGGAAGGGGCACATGCAATGAGGACAGTCAACAACTACATAATCATCATCATTAATCATCGAGAGGTGCACATGAAAGACATCATTATCATCAACATTCACGGCAGACAATTAATTGGGTTGTTGGAGTTGACACCGTAATTTACGGTCTCACCGTAAATTACGGTGGACCTGAATTCCACCTAGATGCTGCCGTAAATCAGGCAATCCTTACCGTAACAATATTAAGTCCACCGTAAATTACGGTGGAGCCGTAATTTACGGTGGTGGCTGCGATCAAATGTGTAACCGCCATCTTTAAGTCAGTTTAATGGTGTCTTTTGAAGTATTCTCATGATTGGACGGTTTTGGAGAGTTGAGGGGCGATTTTTGGCTCTCCTCTTGTGTTCTTGAGTGGTCTAAACATGAATACTTTGTTTTTGATTCCAATGGACAAAGGTTCGATTGTGATGATGGTTCATAACACTATGAGCAGCTAGGTTTGCTTGGTGATCATCCCGAATGTAAGGTTTACTTGTGACAATTATGTTTTGTTCTTGAATTTCTGGAATATTAAACTGTGCATGTGTTGTTAGTTTATTATGGTGCTTGATTGGGTGTTTGTAAATTGTTGATGTATGTTTGATCATAGTTCTAAACCATACGTTCTTGGTGCCGTTGGCAATCGAGATATCATGGGAGGGATTAGGGTTGGATATATGTTAATTGGTCATCGGGTAACAACCTCGCGTTCTAGGAATCCGAGTACTTAGTTCCCTTTCATCACAAATAATTGATCTTGCATGAGCTATGTCTATGTAGTTCTTTCCAGTTGAACATAAACCTTGATTGTCACTTAAAACCTGAAACTCGGGATGATTACTACCCTCTTATCCTGTTACAAAACTTAACTTTGATTTGTATTCTAATTTAGTAACTCTAGATAATTAAAACCATTCAACCCAAACATTGAAATTTACATTTCTTGCAATTTAGATTAATCTAGTTAGTTAGACATACATTGAGATAACACATGCAAGATCAATTATTTGTGATGAAAGGGAACTAAGTACTCGGATTCCTAGAACGCGAGGTTGTTACCCGATGACCAATTAACATATATCCAACCCTAATCCCTCCCATGATATCTCGATTGCCAACGGCACCAAGAACGTATGGTTTAGAACTATGATCAAACATACATCAACAATTTACAAACACCCAATCAAGCACCATAATAAACTAACAACACATGCACAGTTTAATATTCCAGAAATTCAAGAACAAAACATAATTGTCACAAGTAAACCTTACATTCGGGATGATCACCAAGCAAACCTAGCTGCTCATAGTGTTATGAACCATCATTACAATCGAACCTTTGTCCATTGGAATCAAAAACAAAGTATTCATGTTTAGACCACTCAAGAACACAAGAGGAGAGCCAAAAATCGCCCCTCAACTCTCCAAAACTGTCCAATCATGAGAATACTTCAAAAGACACCATTAAACTGACTTAAAGATGGCGGTTACACATTTGATCGCAGCCACCACCGTAAATTACGGCTCCACCGTAATTTACGGTGGACTTAATATTGTTACGGTAAGGATTGCCTGATTTACGGCAGCATCTAGGTGGAATTCAGGTCCACCGTAATTTACGGTGAGACCGTAAATTACGGTGTCAACTCCAACAACCCAATTAATTGTCTGCCGTGAATGTTGATGATGATGATGTCTTTCATGTGCACCTCTCGATGATTAATGATGATGATTATGTAGTTGTTGACTGTCCTCATTGCATGTGCCCCTTCCACGTGATGTTTTTTATGTTGGCTGCCAATTGTGGTGATGATTGGATGAGTTATTTTAAAACAAGAATGCCTCCACAATTCCCAAAAATCGACATTGATGATGATGTGAATGTTGACTTTGTTGTGAGATGAATTGAGAGTCCCATATATGCTGATGTCGATGATGTGATAATGTGTTTTTAATTTTTATAATAATCTCTCCACCTCATGTGTTCGTGATGTGTGTGGCGGCCCTCCAAAAGTCCCATGTGCGGCCCATCTCAAAGTCCTTGTGATGATCATGATTAGACTTTATTATTTCCTTCAACTTGACAAAACAATTATCTGCTTCTTCACGTGCTCCTTTATTGCCGCCCCCAAAGACCAATCATATGGGCCCAAGTCTCCATCCCACATGTGTTGTGAGTTAGTGTTGGCCCAATCCAAATCCTCCAAAAGTTCACTGGCCCACTACATATGTGCGGCCCAATGAGAAGATGAGAAGATGATGTTTGATTTTTGTTGCAAAATACGGCTGCCAACCTTAGTCAGCATGAGATGATGATGATGTTGTTTTGCAATCTTTAATTAAAGTCAAAACCCTCACAACATGATGTGCTGCCTAAATCTCGAAGTCTGCCCCCCTTTGTTTTTCGTGAATTGTTGTTAGCAATTTTAGAATTGTCATAGGGTACGGTTTAATGTAATTCACTCGATTATTATCCTCGGCTGTTCCGCTTCATCTCTAATCACGTTAACTTCACCAAATTAAGCGTCTAACCTGAAAAACCATGAGTACTCGTAGTTATCACATTCAGGATAGATAACCGTGTAAAAGATGGGATATGCACGTAATTAACTCATTTAAGGGTTGTCCTACAGACCACCCGTCAATGGCTGGGGATTTGCCACGTGTAAAGTGAACAAGTGGAGACTACTCTCCAATTACATGCTTTTACTGTGATTTCAGGGATGACTAAGATGGTGACACGTGTCCAGACGGTTATAACCGTCTTGGTGGTGCACGATTGCATTTCTTCTAGAAGATTACTGCTGTAATCTGGTGTGGCACCTTATCGTGTGGAGACAACTAAATAAATCCCAAGTCTGGGTGAATAATATCCAAGTCTGGATATTGGGCGGAAATGTTTAATGTAGGATTTTACCCTTTGCTTTGTGGGAGGGAGCGCAAGGACTCATGATTTCCTTTGGCGCGTAAGTGTTGATTGTTGACTGTTCTTTTAAGTCTTTCTTTTGTGAGACCAGTGCGCGGCCGCGCAAGGTATAAGGCTAAAAAGTAAGGTTATGGTTCGGTCCTGATCACTTATTATGAGGTTTTTGGGACCTTACCCCTTCAAAGGATGACTGTTGTGATTTTCTCGAATCACATTTGTCAAGAACGCTAACACGTTCTTAGGTGTTAACAAGGATCTGAATCTCTTGAATAGGTTTTACCATCTTGGCCATGTCTAAAATGACATGTAGGCTAGGTTTTACCTTTAAGATTCTCTTTAATATTAAGCGCAGAACAATCCTAAATTGAGATGTTTAATGAGGATCTGAATCTAATTGAGGAACTACCATCTTGGCCCTGTCTTAAAATAACACGTGGCTAGGTCTTGTCCTTTTTAGATTTTGCCATTTTATTATAATGGTAGATCTTATAAAAGGAATGTTATTTTTCATTTATTTCATTTTTCATGTTTAGAATGAAAATCTAAATTTAATCATTCCACTATATAAAAATAAAAGTACAGATGTGCCCTAGACGAGACTTGAAAGGCATAATGTTGTCCTCGAAGGGACTGAAAGATAAATATGTCCTTATAAGGACTATTAAAGAAACGATCATCAGCAAAAGGAGTTTTCTTCTTCACTTTATTTCTGAATGTTTTCTCCCTGGATGCACATTTCATTCTAGCCGCGGTACAAAGCTCAGCATTTGAAGGCTCCGGAAGTGGAGAATTTCTAATACAGCCTCTTCGCTTGGCGACATATCCAATATATAAAAATTGGAAGCAATAATTTTCCAGATTAGGATTGAGAGTATTCCTATGTTAAGTCTAGACTCAGAAGGTCAAGGAATGTGCTACTGTGTCATTGAGATTAAACACAAAAGGCTAGTGATTAATTCACTCAATGTTGGCTCTGATACCAACCTGTCACACCCCGATATTTCCACGTATTACCGGTGGGCCCGGTGGGGAGTATCGTGACGTAGTTGATATCGTCATAGTCAAACAACACAATTTAAATGCACAGCGGAAGCAAAAGATAATTATATTACAACCGAATGAGAATATCAAAGTATTACAAATGGTATGTAAATGATCCACAGGCGGATCAAATAAAAGAAAGCTGTTCAGCAGACTTTAGGCATCAAGAACTTGCAAGATTCCCTATTAACGCCCTGAGCTCCCAGTCAATTACGTCCAGTACCGGTCACTTAACCTTTTTGGAAAATACGTCAGTTTACACTGGCAAATACAATTAACTGACTCATTTTGAAAATGTTTAAGAAAATTGATTCGAATGCACAAGGCACAAAACTTTTTATAACTTGGGACAATTTTATTAATAAAAATCTTGTATCTGATTTACACGTTTGTCCAACATTTAGGGCCGGTGATTATAAAAACCGATCAAGATTAATAGACACACCACAAATATAATCTCACAAGAAGACACCCTTACGAGTGAGTATATCTTTTACATACGCAACAGGAGGTGATATGCCTACACCTTGTGCTAAAGTTGTGGCCACTCACTTTTTAAATGAGCCAAGGATATCCAAGACACGGTCATTAACCCCTAATGTTATTTGTTTTCAATCAATACAGATTAAAACAGGATTATGCAATTTAATCATCTTCGATTAAAAGGTTTCTACACCCGACCAAGCGGTATTTTTATAATACCGTATCCCAAGCACGTATAAGGGAAAATAAGTTAAAAGTATTTACCTAAGCTAGCAATGCAATTTATACTCAGCCGTATATTCTAATCAGCAAGCACAAGCACTTCTACTGTGGCTCTCAATCTGGAACGAAGGTTTTATTAACCTATTAGATTCCAAACGGGTCTTATTTAAGTTGAAACTTAGACCGGTTAGTTTTAAGGAAAGGTTTACGGTTTAAAACGCAAGATTAAGCGTAGACCGGATTAGAATGTGATTTAGACCCGACAAGTTTGGAGACTTGTACAATATGGGTAAACTAACCACATTCTGGATTTTGAAGTGAAAGTGATAAGGTTTGACCCGTTTCGGTTAATATATGGAAACTAGTTACATAAACCGATCCGAACGCGAAACATGCGTAACGGGTAACCATAAGGGTCATATACAGGTTTCCCAAGTTAATATGCCTTAAATATGTTGTGATATCAGTAAGATACCTTCCGTTATGCCCAAAACGAATTTAAACTCAAATTATGCCCCATAAGGGCATTTTGGTCATTTAAAGGTTATAAAAGAGTTTAAATATAAATCTGAGTTACAGGTCTGATATAATTAGTAAAAAAAAATACTTAATTTACTAAGTTATAATAGTAGGGTATTACTTATATGTGAAATTTATCATTTATAACCAAACTTTGCACCTTAGGGGCATTTTGGTAATTTCACATAAGCCTAAAAGGTCAAAACTGGAAATCTGAGTTTAAAACTTTTGCTTACTGTTAGAATATAAATATCTACTAAAAATATCAGTAGGTATCAAGTCTTATATTTATAAAATGGTTTTAATACATACTACGCGCTAAAAACGCTTAAAAGGCGATTTGGAGTCGTTTCTGGGTATTCATAGGAAAGCTGATATTTTTAATATTCCAGAAGGCTCAAATTACCTTATTTATCATATTGGATCAGTAGAAAAAGGTTTGGTATTAAAAGGATTTGGAAAACTCATTTTATAGCCCAAAAGGGCAAAACCGACAATTATCGGATCAAGCTTAGAACTCTACGTTATGCTTAGCCTAAAAATAAATAAAAATCTCCAAAAATCCTAAAATATTATTTTACATCAGTGGGTAAAAAGTTTGGTATCAAAAATCGGGTTTAGATAGGCTATACGCTAATTACGCCATTTAATTAATAAAAAGCGTTCTAATTACGCTATTGAGCATAACTCTTAATCTAGACCTCAAACTGATGTCAAATTTTAGGGACAAGTCTATAAGTCAGTAATGAAGGTTTCTATTCTTTTACTTTTTCAAAAATCATGTTTTAAGGTCATATGGGCATAATAGTCAACATTTAGGCATTTAACGGAAATATGCATATGATTCGGATAACTAATGAACCAAGTTATATAATCACAGAGGGTTATACTTATATAAAACCTGGTCCTAATAAAGCTCTAAGACATTTCTAAAACACGCTACATTGGGTCAGAAATGAAAGTCAAAGCAGAAGTCAAACTATGCAACTTTTGGTCCCAAACCGAGCCTAAACTGAAAATTGTCGGGTTGAACATGTTTAGACATGTTCTTACGTTTATTACCAAGTTATTTTAATGATAAAACAGGTTTCATAGCTTCTACATTTCTAATTATGCATTTATTTGAAAATAAGCTTCCTGTTGACTTTTTAAGATCAAGTTTGACCCGACAATTGACCTACTTAGAGTGGGAATCAGAGAATACCCTTTTAAGGGTTTATTGCCACACAATTACTAACTCATAGGTACTTTCAATTTGAAATTTGACTGGACAAATTAAGATTAATGACGAAGTCAAATCTTAATTATGACGGTTTGACTTTTGACTAATTAACTAAGCTAAACTGAATTAAGGAAGGTTAAGGAAGCTTACAATAGTCCTATGCACGACTAATGACTTCTAGGAAGTGCATTGAGCTCCAGGAACTTCCAGAAGTTGAGTTGTGAAGGTTTCAAGTGAATGATCAAAATGGTTGCAACAAGAACACCTTATATAGGAACTTTGATTGCACAAGATCTTGACAAATAAGTCTATGGGATGATTCCTAATCATCCCAAGTGTCCCTAGACCCTTTAAAGCCATCAAACAAGCCCCTGGTATCAAAATCCTTGCTCATAAGTCGGTTAAACCGGCTGGACAGGCAGCTATGATGTTTTTCTGATGCTGGCATGCTGAGGCGGCCCGCGTAAGAGTCCTGCAAGTCTTACGCGGCCGGTATGGCCTCCCAGAACTTGCTAAACTAGTTTCAAAGTTTGCATTTTAGGTCCCTGGTCCTTGTAAACGTGGTTTTTACTTTATTTCTTGCATTTTGAGCCCTCTAACTTGACTTTTAAGGGCCTTAAGACATAACCAAACTTTTTTAAGTCCTTGGTTAACTTTATGATCACCCGAAAAGTCATAAATTTTAACGTTGACGCTTTTAACCCCTCGTATACGAATATTGTCATAACTTTCTCATACTTTATCGAAACCTTGTGAAATTTTAATCACTTATTCTAGTGAGCATAATTAATCATTATAAACCTTCAGGTTTGCTAAAAGGTCACTCAGAGGTATACTTTAAACATGTTGACACATTTAACCCCTGTAGTTTGTAATCTCTCACTTTCTTCCACAATTAGCTTCGTATGATCCACGATTCATTCGTTTAAGGGTTTAAACATCCTGTAGCGTTATGGAAATATATATTTATAAATTGTTGACACTTTGAACCCTTTTATTCACATACTTTCTCTGTTTGTCAACTTTGGTCCCTCTAAATCCATTCTTTACACGTTCAAAGTCCATGACACGTGTTGATATATTATTGGACATGAATTTTCGAGGTGTTACAGGGACAACCCCTTTGAAAACCCATATTAGCGCTTGCCCAAAATTTCCTACAAATATTGATAAAAAAAATAGAAGTTACTTGATCTCGAGTCTAAGACACATGTTAGTGATGATGGTTCAGTTGAAACAAGGATAATACCTAAGTTATGGGAGTTTAATCAAGAGATTATTAGGAAGGCTTTAGCAAAAATGTTGATTGTTGATGAATTACCATTTTCTTTTGTTGAGCGTGAGGGTGTTCGTGAGTTTTGTAAGGTTATTAATCCCCATTATATTGCACCTTCACGTTCAACTGCTACACGAGATTGCTATAGCTATTTTATTGATGAAAGGAGGCGATTGGTAGATATATATAAAAACATGTCTTCAAGAATATGTTTAACCACCGACACTTGGACCTCGGGACAAAATTTATCGTATATGTGTTTAACTGCACATTTTATCAATGACGATTGGCGTTTGCATAAGAGAATTATAAATTTTTGCCCAACCGTTGGTCATTCCGGGGTCCTAATAGGGGGTGCAGTTGAAAAGTGTTTAATAGAATGGCGTTGCATAAGAGAATTATAAATTTTTGCCCAACTGTTGGTTATTCCGGGGTCCTAATAGGAGGAGCAGTTGAAAAGTCTTAATAGAATGGGGTTTAAAAAATGTTTTAAGTGTGACGGTAGATAATGCTTGCTCAAAAAATTTTAGGTTGTGTAGAAGAAGAGAAGATAGAAAGCAATAGTCTAGTGTGTATGGATGTCGAAACCCGTTGGAATTCCACCTTTTTAATGTTAGATTCTACTGTTAAGTTTAAGAAAGCTTTTTCTAACTTATTGTTAAAGGATTCTAGTTGTGAGAAAGAGATTTCAAATTGTGAATATGGTTTACTTACAGAGGATGATTGGAATAATGTGAATAGCTTGTTGCCTTTTTTGAAGATATTTTATGAAGCTACATTGAGATTTTCAGGTTCTCGTTATGTGACTTCTAATTCTTATGTGCATGAGATACTTGGGATTGGCACTCTGATTGATGGTTTTTCTATGAATTTTGATGATTTAATAGTTCAATGGCGCTTCACATGAAAAGAAAATATCAAAAATATTGGGGGATGTTACCAAGTTAAACCATTTTTGTTCATCGCCGTGGTTCTTGACCCGAGACGGAAATGGAAATATATTAAGTGGGTTGTTGATGCAAAATAAGTAGATGAGAGGATTCTCCATAGTCTAGATTTAAACTTGCGTTCTTTGTTTGAATTTTATAAATAATCTATGCCTCAAAAGGAGAAGGAATTTGAGGTGTCGGCATCTACATCAATGCCCATGGGAGGTTCTAATTCTAGCGACATAATGGATGTTGAAGAACTCATGACAAAGAGGTTTGAAATGGCCACGGGTAGTTCGCAAACATCTTTAAACAAAAGTGAGTTAGATAAATATCTTAGTGAAGATCGCGAACCCATGGATGCACGATTTGACATTTTAAAATGGTGGAAAGTTCAACAACGCCGATATCCCGTTCTTGCTAAGATGGCCCGGGATATTCTTGCCATTCCGGTTTCCACGGTTGCTTCCGAGTCGGCTTTTAGCACGGTGGACTGGTGCTTGATTATTTTCGAACCTCCTTGACTCCAAGAATGGTGGAAGTGTTGGTATGTGCACAAGATTGTTTACATGCTTCTAATAAACCAATTTTCATTGAATATGCCATTTTTGATATCGAGCGCTTGGAAGAAGATTATAATTTATTATTATTTTTACTTTCTAGTTGTATACTTTTTATACATATGCCGTTTTTAATATGTTCTTTTCTATTATGTCACAGGTATAAAAGAGTTGGTGTTGGAACAATCCACAATTATTATTGATGAAACGGTTGATGAAAGTAGTGAAACATGTTAAACTGCTCAAGGTATCTTTATTACATATGTCGTTTTAATATCTTCATTGTTGATTCTAATATTCTATATATTTTTAACCTATATGGTTACCCAATGTGGCTTTCATATAAATATATAATTAGGTGCAGTTTACTGTCAGTTGTTATATGAAGTTCAATTTGTAAACAAAACAGTAGCCCACATTAATTATAACAATCCAAAAAGGGCAACAGTTTGAGAAGTCTAAGGTAGATCTCACACGTATCCAAAGTCAGACAAAAATTCAATGTCATAATTATTCTTTATAACACTTGATGTACCATTAAGAAGTGACCCGTACAACAACAAGAGCATCAGGTATGCCTACTAAATAATTGAGCTCTCCACTGTTTTTTTTTTCTGTTGACAAAATATGGGCCCTTGTATAATTTTTTTCATCTCATGATTATGTTCTTGCCCAACAGATTTCATATGGTGCATTGAAAGTTGGAATGATGCATTGGAATCGGATGCTTGGATTTGGAAGATTATGTTTTTATTTCGACTTTTAAGACAATGTTTTGCCGTTATTTTGGACATGTTATGTGATATTATGGAACAATTTGTGTTAGATTGTTGATTTGTTTTTTTTTTTTTTTTTTTTTTTTTTTTCTTAACATCAGGTTATGTGTTATTTTAGAACAAGGTTTTGTGTTATTTTAGAACCATGGATTGTGTTGGTTTGTTTTTTTTGAACATCAGTTCTTTTATTTGTTATTTGGTATGTTGAAAAAGGTGAAACTTTTATTTTGAAATTTATTTTTTTTATAATTATGGATATTCGTTTCTTTATCCGAACCCATATCCGAAATTTGGATACGGATTCGGATAGTGAAATCTAGTATCCGAAATGTTTGGATATCCGACTTTCGGATATCTGAAATTTCGAATATCCGGTTTTGAACACCCCTAGCTGTGGCCGCGAGCTGTAATAGAAGTAGAGAGCATCCTATGTAGATACCTGCAGATAGTGTTAGTGAAATACATAAACAGAAATTAATAAATAATAATAATAATCACAATAAAACCAGTAATAAACGTGCGTACTTGTACAATGGATCATCAACCTGTAAAATCCTCCCCTTTGACTTGTCGTGCTCCCAAGTACCTGCCCCCGCAACCACCTACCAAAACCCTAAAAGAGTGTGCCACACCCCCAAAATACCACATGCGGAAACCCCGCTAGGCATGTCACGTACCAGGATCTAGCCACTAATCACATTGAACTAATAGTGCAGTCCGATATTTAATGGAAAAGAAAGATGCGAAGCCTCGGTTGATTCGTTGGGTGCTTCTGCTTCAAGAGTTTGATTTAGAGATTCAGGACAAAAAGGGATGTGAAAATGTTGTTGCGGATCATTTGTCCCGGATCCTGTTGGAAGGTGTTGATGACCCGAGTGAAATTAATGAGCGGTTTCCCGATGAGCAATTGTTAGCCGTTTCTACTTTCGTTGCACCTTGGTATGCCCATTACGTTAACTATTTGGCCAAGGGTGCAATTCCGAATCATTGGACGAAGAAGAGACGACAACAATTTCTAAGTCAAGTAAAACAATACATTTGGGATGAACCGGATTTGTTCAAAATTGGACCTGATCAAGTGATAAGAAGGTGTGTTCCCGAAACTGAAGTATTAGAAATTTTGACCCATGCTCATTCTTCGGCATGTGGAGGGCATTTTAGTGGGAACAAGACGGGTTATCGGGTGTTAACATGTGGGTTTTATTGGCCCACAATTTTCAAGGATTCTTGTGAGTTTGCCCAGAATTGCATAAATTATCAAAAAGTTGGAAGCATATCGAAGCGGGATGAAATGCCTTTACAACCAATTTTGGTGGTTGAGGTGTTTAATGTTTGGGGGATAGATTTTATAGGTCCGTTTCTTAACTCGAATGGGTTCTTATACATATTGGTTGCGGTTGACAACGTTACGAAGTGGATAGAAGCCAAAGCTACAAGGATCAATGATCATTCCGTTGTATGTAAGTTTGTGCAATCCAACATATTTGCTCGATTCGGTGTGCCAAGGGTGATAATAAGTGATGGCGGTTCACATTTCAAAAATTTTAATTTTGCAAAGTTGCTAAAAAGATATAATGTGAATCACCGAGTGGCAACACCGTACCATCCGCAAACAAGTGGACAAGTTGAAGTGTCCAACCGTCAAATCAAGGAGATCCTCATGAAGACGGTAAGAACGGATAGAAAAGATTGGTCAAGTGAACTTGATGATGTGTTGTGGGCATACCGAACGGCCTACAAAACTCCAATTGGTACTACCCCTTATCGGATGGTGTATGGGAAGGGGTGCCATCTACCAATGGAGTTAGCACATCGAGCGCATTGGGCAATCAAAACTGTTAACGTGGATTATGACGAAGCGGGTCGGGTAAGAAAGTTGCAATTGAACGAGATTGAGGAGATTAGAGACGAAGCCTATGAATGTGCTTCCGCATACAAAGACAAACTGAAGAAAGTTCATGATGCTAAGCTAAGGAAAAAGACTTTCGAAGTGGGTCAAAAGGTGTGGTTGTATAATTCAAGGTTGAAGATGTTCGCGGGAAAACTCAAGAGTAAATGGATGGGTCCTTACATCATCCGAATAGTGGGAAGATTTGGTGATGTCAATATAGAAGACGAACAATCCAATAGGCAACAAACGGTGAACGGGCATCGGCTCAAACCGTACTTGGAAGGTAACGATATTAACCATATTGATCTCAACAAAGTGGGCTTCATTTTACACCCATTGGATGACGAGGAAACTTGAAAGAGGCCCAGGTATGGTGTTTGTACATATTTAGTTTAGTTTGTTTCGTTTTGAATAAGTCCCGTTTAGAACCGGTGTTTAAAACAAGTGTGGGGAAATCCATGCGAATTTCCCGAACATAGTGTTGAGGACAACACGGGTTTTTAATGGGGGGTAGGGTTAATTTTCATGTTTTCAAAATTTTAGAAAAACAATAAAAATTAAACAATTTAAAAAAAATGTAAAATTTGCAAGTTTTAAAAACAGTTTTGGCCGGTCCCTTTATCCCAGTTATCGCCGTAGGTTACGGCATATTGCCGTAGCTTACGGCGCTTATCAATATTTTTAAATTCTACGGCACTGATACACGGTCCTACGGCGAGAAAATTTTGCCCAGTTACCACCGTAACCTACGGCACTGTGCCGTAGGCTACGGCGCCGAGTGTGATGCTTTTGATGAGGCTGTCGACGGTTTTTATAAAAAAAAATAAATAAAAAAATAGTAATAATATATTTAATAAAACAAAAAACAACAACAATCCCCAACCACACACTTCGATCCTTTTACTCCCCATCCACACATTCTTCTTTCTTCCATCTTCTTCTTCTTCTTTTTCTAAGAACCCTAACCATCTATACCTTCAAAGCTTCATATCTCCCTCACATCCGGTCCGATTTTGGTGATTCTTGAGCCTATTTTGGGTGAAATTTCACAAGGAACTTAGATTTATACTCATATCTCGAAGATTCCTTTGTTTCGGGTTCGGATTTGAGCATAGGGGTGCCGAAAATTTTGGGGTTTTTGTGGGTTTTTGTGGGTTTTTGTGGGTTTTTGTGTGAACTTGGATAGTTTGTTACTCTCATCCTCAACAACACTAAGGTATGCAATTTCTTGTCATTCTTTGAAGTACATTGAGGTTTGTAAGTTTTCATTATGTTTTTGCTTACACACTTGCTTGTATGTTATAGATGATTAGATATTGTTGAACCATTGAATGTTTGGGTGTAAATGTGTTTGATGTCTAGTGAAAACTTTTGGAAAATTTTTTATTTATAGAGACATCATGCCGAATTTTTGTTTGAAAGGATGAATTTTCGGTTTTTGTTCATTTATACCCATAACATAGAGCAAGTGTGGGGAAGATTGAGAAGTTGAACTAACTTTAATTGTTTTGTGTGGTTTATGAATGTGTGTAGATATGGTGACTAAAAAGGGAAAAGCAGTTGCAAGTTCGTCTAACGAGCCTCAAGGGGAAGATGTACAACAAAAGAGGAGGAGATTAGCTCGGATAGGAGACCCGGATTCGGAGGAGGATGCGCCTCCAAGGGGTCCGAAGCAAAGAGGGGAGGCATGGAGGGAAGACTTGTTCCATGAACAAATGAACAAGTTGAAGCAAAGAGGGGAGGCATTTATTTGTGAAAAGGAGATCCGGGAAGATGTTTTTGGGCCGTTTGGTATAACGGCAAGGTTTAAAGCCTTGGGTTGGGGAGCGGCTTTGAAATGTTATGATGGTGAGGTGAAGAAGATGTATGATAAACAGATTCAAGAGTGGATGGCTACACTCGAGTGTCCCCCGTTTAAAGCCCCAAGCAAAATGAAGTTGGTTGGAAAATGTAATGGAGTAAGGGTCGAAATGTCTTATGATTCATTGCGTCGAATAGCAAAGTTTGACGACCTACCGGCCAATGAATATATCTTCCCAAGCCTTAAGGATCTTTACATTGAGCCCGACAAGCATCCTCAATGGCAAAACATGTTGGCTTACCTTTTCCTTCCGAATACGACACATGAGAAATTGTATAAACGAAACCTCAGAATGGAGGTGAAATTGTTGTTAGTTTTGTGTACGCACAATGTCATTCCACGACGGGGTGACAAGATGGAGGTGCGATTTCAAGAAGTGCCGATATTGTATATGTTGATGCATGGTTCTCCCAAAGTTCCCTTCCGATTTCTCGTGTTAAACAACATTTGGATAAGCCGAAACAGTGGAGAAAGAAAGATTGTGCCTCATTGCCGTTTGATCACGACGTTGTTGAAGAAATACGGGGCAATTAAAGGCGATGAAAGAGGTTCTTACAAGAGGTTTAAGCCTTTTGACTTAAAGAATCTTGGGCCAGGTTGGGAATACAAGGAATCGGAGAGGTATCATAAGCTGAAAACAGATGGGAGAAGATGGAGAGTGTTGAAGGCGGATGCAAGACCGTTAAGACCGGGCGAGGCTAATGAGCCCGAAACTAGTGGTGATGAAGCTAGTGGTGACGATGATTACCGTGAAGATACTTTCATGGTTGATACTCAGATAAGGGGCACTGGTTATGTGGGGAGTGCGTACGCTATGCACAACAGGCCTATGATCCCTATTGGGCCCATTCAGGGAATATGGGCCAGATTATTGAATGGAGTGAACCGAATCAGATGCTCTATGATCAACAAACTTTTATGGGGGCGAGAATGGAGAGGGCGCTGAAGCAGAGCTACGACAGGAGTGAGCATTGGAATCGTGCTCATATGTATGCCCATGAAGAAGAAGTGAACAATCGCTACCTAGACGATCGCCAAAGACACTTGCATGATCAGTGGCATTCGGGCCAGCCACTTGAAGCGGATCCGCCAGTTGTGGATTATACTACATTGCCACCTCATGACGGTAGTGTGTCGTATTCCACCCCACCATTGCATCATTCCCAATGGGTGGATCCACACGCCATGAGTTATCAACAAGCGGGTCAAAGTGGTGATCAAGGCGGTAGCAGTAGCAGTGGAGCATTTGGCTTTGGCGAGTGGAAGGATATGATGACATCCATCTTCGGGCCCCCACAGCCAAAATATTACTAGCCAGGTCGTATCTTGCTCCTTTGTACATTTGTGTATATTTGTTTATTTCGTATGTTATGTTTATGGTTGGGAGGTAGGGTGGTGTTTTGATGTTGATGTGCTTCGTTTGGGATGTGAAAGTTGGTGGTGTTTTTAGTTAAAAATAATATAAAAAAATACAAAAAGAAAGTTGGGATTTGAGAGTTTTAGCGAAAGCTAATGTTTTTGTTTAGAAGCAATCCTTCCCTCAAAACCATACATTGGGACAATGTATCCCAAGTGTGGGGATGGGGGGAATTTTTTAATAATTTTAATTTTTTTTGTAAAACCGAGCGAAAATTGTCAAAATTTGAAAGCTTGATTCTGTCCCGCTTAACACACCGACACCTATTCCTAGTTTTTTCTTGGTGAGAATTTGGGCCACATATGATTGTTATTGATATTTCTTTGTTTGAGTGGCGGTGTGTCCTGTGTTAATAGAACTTGTGTTCGAATTCTTGTTGAATCCTAGAATTAGTATGCTTTTGAAAATGATAAGGGACTTTTAGGATGCCTCGTCTAGATGTGTGAGAGTGCGGGATTGGTGGGTTGGACCTCATACTTTACATATATGAGCTTGGTATTGTGAGGGGTGGGGGTTTGGTCCTTAGAAAGCCACATTTGAGCCTTAGACCATTCTGTTGTGACCCAAACCTACTTCCTATAAAATTTTACCCTTTGAGATGACCTGGTTTAGGAAATTAGTTTGTGATGGTTGATGTTTTTGTATATATTGTTGAGTTTATATGTTATAAAAAAAAGAGAATGTTGAAGAAGTTTGTATATAGTTGGTGCTTTGTTAGTAGTGGAAATAAAAACCGGGTCAAATCAATTAGCTCTTTTATATATGCGTTCCACCACTTTCTTACCCTTGCACCTAACCTCGTTATAACCCGTAAGTTCCTTTGATTCTAAAGCATGTTAGATACTTGTTAGGAGGAAACTTGATTTTTATACAAGCTTATTGTCGCGCACATATACACGCATTGAGTGGTTAGCATTATATGCTAATAATAATTCTTGTCACCGAGAGATTTTTGTGAGGGGTGTGTCTGTGGTACGATTGAAAGTTAGTAGAAGGACGACACGTTTAGCTTGGTTTGCATGATTAATCGCTTGCGTTTGTGAATAGTTTTTGAATGGGTTGCTTGGGACAAGCAACGGGTAAGTGTGGGGATGTGACGGGTGGTCCGTAGGACAACCCTTAAGAGCCTTAAAATGATTAAAATCCCATGCTATACACGGTTAATTGCTTGAACATGGTAATCACTTTATGTTTGATGTTGCAGGTGTTAAAGAGCTTGAAATGCGGGTTTTATGGAGTTTGAATGGATGCTAGTAGTCGGGGACTTAGAGATTAGAAGAAAGCAAGTTTAATGGAGAAACAAGAGGAAAAACATCACACAGCGCCGTAACCTACCGCATGGTGTCGTAGGCTACGACACCCCACATGTGAAAATGTCTCCGCCGTAGCTCAGAGCCTCGAAGCCGTAAGGAAGAACTCAGCACCGTAACCTACGGTACCAAGCCGTAGGCTACGGCGCCTTATGTCATTGCGCAGATTTACTGACCGCCGTAGGCTACGGCGCCAAGGCGTAGCTTATGGCACCGACTTATCTCAAAATGTAACTTATGTCATTAAATGTCATTTTCATGAGATTAAAGGTGCCTTATCATTGGTAATCGGTTACTTTTTGGCTGGTGGACAATTTTGGAGTAATCTTGGAGAATAGGGAGCTTGAAGAACACTTGTTAATCTCTTGTTTTATGTTTGTGATTTCCTTGAACATTAAAACTAGTATCATGATGTTGATTCAAGCCATGAGTGGCTAAACGCTTGTGATCATCCTGGATTGAAGGTTTGCTTTAGACATTCCATGTTTGATTTCCTAATTTCTAGAATAACAATCTTTATCTTAATGGTTTGTTTGTTATGGTGTGTTATTGCTTGTTAGTAACTTATTAATTCTTGCGTTAAACTAATCAGAATCCATACGTTCTTGGTGCCGTTGGCAATCGAGATATCATGGGTATAGTCAGGCTTGGGTAAGGGTTGATTGATCATCAGGTAGCAACCTCACGTTCTAGGAATCTGAGTACTTAGTTCCCTTTTATCACTGCAAGTAGTCACACACGAGCTATGTCTATGTAGTTCTTTCTAGTGGAATGATAACATGAATGTCAATTGAAACCGGAAATCTAGGATGATCCTTTGTCTCTAATTTGTTTACAATCAAAACTTTTCTCTTGCAACTTATTTAGTTAATCTTAGTTTTAAAACCAATCCAATCAAATCAACTTCTGAATGTTAATTTATTTGCAATTAGATTAATTTAGTCAAGTTAGATAGGTTTTTAAATAACACATATTCCACAAACTCCCTGTGTTCGATACCCACTTACCGCTAACTATTTAGTTGTATTTGGATTAAATTTGATTGAGACTTCAACCTCACGTCATGGCGCAGCGCCACCACAAGGATAACCAGCAAAACAAGTTTCAAACTTGGCAGAATTGACCCCTGGACCTTTAAAACCTCATAACTTCAATTTTAAGCACATTTAACCCATAAAATTTATATTTTTATGATCCTTAGGATATAACCAAACATCGTGAGGTCCGGTTTCATTAAATGATAACTGAAAACACAAGTTTTGCCTTGTTGATGCTTTTAACCCTTTATTTTGCGATCTTGCGCGTATTATCGCGAAATGGCGTAAAAGCCTTACGAAGTTGATAAGAAGCATTCCTAAGAATATAATGGAGTATCACGACACTCCAGTTCACACCAGTTCACTTAAATGGCCGCTCAAAGGTGTAGTTTCAGATGTTGACGCTTTTGGTCCTTCTAACGCACAAACTTGCGCGTATTTCCGCTTTATTGCGTCAAAGCCCTATGTTATCCATATTGGGCATTCCCGAGAGTATTATTAAACATTACGATGCTTCGGGTTTGTTAAAATGTCAATCAGAGGTAAGAATTAACATGTTGACACTTTTAACCCTTCACCGTGCAAACTTTTGATTTATACGCAAACGGTTTCGCTTATCCAACAAGTGGCTTAATATGAGAATACGAATATCATGAGAGGTTATTCAGAGACTTAGTTTAAGCATGTTAACACTTCCAGTCCTTCCATAATCAAAGTTTTTGATTTTACGCAAAATTAGTCCCTCATAGTCAATGTTTGACTTTATTAGGGTTTAGTACACGTGTCAACACATCATTGGACGTGATTTTTCGAGGTGTTACAAGGTCTCTTCGAATGTGCCCCCATAAACGTTCTCCCATACCTAAGCCCACAGCCACAGACCAAAACCCACAATGATCGTCCGACCTCGCATCTTGTATGCACGAGATGTGCGGGTGAAACACTAACGGAAGGGCAGACTTAAACTGTTTGATGATTGCCACGTTCTCATCCCCAATTATTAACGGAAAACTGTTTTCATCTTGTATCTCTTTCTTTTTAGAACTCATTGAACGACTTTGGCCCGCTTTGGGTTTTTGAGACCTTATAACCGACTGTTGAGAGGCCTATGACGGAACGTACGAGCTGTGGCGGGGGTGATCGTATTTACTTTTTCGGGAACCTTCAAATCACGTGTATGCACCATTGAATGAGCTTCTCCTCAATTCTTCATCTATACAAGCGGCCTTGTCTAACCTTTATCGTACTTGCTTGGTTGTTGGTCAGCCACGAATATTTTGTTGGACAACCGATAGTTTCTTGGTAGATTTGGTTGAAGTCAACACCGCTTTAATATTTAACAACAAGATTTTTTTTTTCTGAGAGAGGGGTGCGACTCTAATTGTTGCCTAACAATATCGAGCTCTTCGACCACATCAACGTCATCATTTATCAATTTACAAGGTTGGAAATTAAGCTTCCGCCAGAAGACGTCTATGTCTTCGAGTTGAATCGGACGCTCTGCACAGTTAAAAAAAATATTGTTACGCCCTAAATGTTTAAAGCCAAAATTCGCAGCGGAAAACACATAATTAAAAATTTCTTTAATGACATCCTTTCTTTCACTTAAATACATTAATTCCTTTAGAAAATTTGATTGACAACTATCATACATATATCGAATTAAGTGACCACATACACACCCACGTACAATCCATGTCTTGACTCGATCTTCAACCGCGTACAATTCTTGGTGAAACATCCAAAATCCTGAACAACCTGCAGTCACCACATTCAATCTCATCATTAGTAACCGGTAACATAATACAAAATATTAACACATGCATAATAAGCGTCCACATATCATGCTTCCTCTTATACTAGCTCCTTCATCCATCCATTCCATTGGTCGCATCGGATTGCAGAGTCAACCTTTACTTCCATTATTAACCTGCCTATGTTTTACATTAATTCTTAACAGAAAAACGGTTAGTATCATTAACTTCCTTTCATATGGACGTGTCCTCAAATACGCATAACTCGTCTTATTCATTCAAGCATATAATTAAATACCTCTCTCAAGCATGTATTCATTTTCTATTCACACCCGTACCTACAATTTACATCCTATATATATAACTCCTTAATTCATCTTTATGCATAATTCATTAAATAAGTTCCGTTTCTTACCCAAACTTAATCGAATCTCATTCTTAACCACTTCCGTCTCATTTCCACTATAACTTAACTTAGTAATAACAACCATTCATATTTTCTTATATTACATTCAACAATTACCATAAGTCATAATTATATTACTAAACAAAAGGGTAAGTTTGGAGTTCACTTACCTTGTGCGTCCGAGTTCGAGCATAGCTTCCGTGTTTATCCTTGGCCCGTTGCCCTTCCATGCTTGTGTCCGCGCTGACATGACTCCTAACCGTACATGTCATTACATTCACATTCTTGTTAGCATATATGATTGTGCGTATGAACGATCATATCAATTTCATATCTCACGTATGACCTTCATTAATAAATTCAAACAAGCATAAAGCATACTCAACATCAACCTAACATAATCTTCACATGAACTATATCTAAAATACATTCCTCATGTTAGTTTACTATCAATTTCATTAATACCACTTTCTATACATGTTTACCCATTAATTGCATACAATTTCACATATTATTGTCATTTAGACATTTCATCAAACACTTGGTGTGCGTATCACTTTTTAAGCATAATGTACAAGTGCTTTAAGCATGTTCTTCCCTAATTCATCTTATGAACCATCACATTCAAGCAAAATCTCATAATCATAATTTCCACATCAAGTTTATCTATCTAAGTCTATCATATAACACCTTATACATCACAAGATCACACTAATACATCTACAAGTTCATCATGATCATCATCTTCATACTCATGCAATGGGTTTTCATTCTAAATCACCCAATTACTTGAAATTATTCATAACACAAGTTCTATTTGGTGTTTCTAACACCTCTACAAGCTTAATTGCAAACAAATTCATGTATTGATCATAACCCACTTCAAACAAGATCATCAAATCTAAGTTTGAAGACATACCTTACGATCCCCTTGTGAAGGTGATCGTTAATTCATGTTCGGTTGTGAATTTGGACTTCGTTTAGCCTTTCAATTTGGAGAATTTGTGAAGTTTAGGGTTTTGGCTCCTAGGGAGCCTTCCCTGCTCGTTGATGAAGAACACACACACACACGATGTGTGTGTTTGTGTGTGTGTTGTTTCTATTTAATAAAACAACTTTCAAGTTGTTTACTTTGGTCCCTCATGTTTCGTTTTATTTAAATAAGGCTACAACCCTTCGTTTAATACTAACGATACTAATATTCAACTAGGTTAATTATTCCTAGTCAATATTCATTTACGGGTTCACTTTTACCCCTAGCAGTATTTTTACCCGTTCCTTTGTATTAACCGGGTTTAAATTACCAAACCCATTTTTGGGGTGTTACAAATATTGTTTAAGCCACATGATTAACGGACATATATCACACAAGCGTTGTACATTTAACAATTATTACTTGTACGTAGGTACTTTTCCAGCTTACAAGCACACGACAACCCATAGCTATACCATATCTGGAAACCCCATGATGAATGATAGCGCTGCAAGACGTCTAACTTCCTAAGTAGCTCTCCACTTAACAAGTTAAGGGCAGTATGGGAAAATTTTCCACGTAGGTGGTCAAACAACGGGTTTCTGCGGTGGTTCATTATTTTTCGATGCTTTCTCGAAAACTCCTCCTTATTTCACCGTACTGTGTTTCAACTATATCCTGGACACAACCAACTATATAGTCCAGCGAGCTCCTATCTAGGACGTATCTCTTTAAGTTGGTGTGTTTGCTCTCAACTCTGCTTGTGGTACGATTACCAAAGTTGCGACTCTTATCAGTCCACGCAAAGACGAACATTTCCTTATAATCTTTCAGCCAGTTATCATGCACGTACTTGAAGACCCCTAAAAAGTAAAATAATTTATTAAATGAGCATAGGTGAGTTATATGTTAGTAAAAAAACTACCTTGAACGTTTGCACTCCACAAGTCGCTTTTGCAGGTCGCGCAAGTGGTACTCGCATATGGGTATTGATGGAGACTGTCGCAACCCCCGCCCCCTATCTGTCCCAGGAACGGGCGGCCGCGAGACCAGTTGTGATGGTATCATTTTGTGTATCATTATTATTATTTTGGCAGCGTAAATTTCATCAGGACCGTAGTTAGAAAATGTTTATCAGAGTAAAACCACCATAATTTATATTAATAAACACATGGGTAAAACCCATGTTTCTTATTACAACATGTTTATAGGGATAAACCCTATTTTATTGAATTTAAAACATCGTCTTTTAGCTAACTTTTATAGCCACATTTTTCCAAGCCGTCAGTGCTCTCTAGCTGCCTTTCTTCTAATTGGCTTTTACATTGTGTTACCTAAAACGCGTTTTAAAAACATTTGTTAGTGGGAAATACTGGTGAGTGAATCCCAGTTTAATCAAGAATATTTTTATCCTTTAACAGTATTGAGAGCAATCACATTGTTTATTTCTACACAATTACTCATTCAGTATTGTCAATCCTGACTGGTGGGTCATATTACACATTGGCTAACTCGTTGTCCAATGGTAATGTGTTCCACATTTTGTATACAAAACCACAACATACCGGCAGTAATTGAAGAACTACAAAGACTCAATCACTGCTTAATACCATTGTAAAACATTTAAGGTTTCGTAAAACAATTTACAAAAAGGAGATTACTCACATTGCTGTCTTAGGTTTTCTGTAAGGGTTTCCTGGTGATAATCTATAATTTACACAAATGTATATATTTTAGTAAAATAACCCATTATTTACATTAGTAATACCCTCCCCGAGACGGCATTCCAACGACTACATCGGGCAGAACCTCGACAGCCGTTACGGAACCTTGATCAATCGGGCAGCGTATTTAATACGTAACCGGGGTTATAATACTTACATTGGGGCAGAACTTCATTAATTAGGGGGATATTATACCCGAGTATAATGCCTACTATAATAAATTTGAGATTTAAGAAAAGGAAATGAGCGATCGGAACTGAAAGCCGATGCCCTCAATTTATAGGGCTATAATCTGACTTCCTCGCGGCCCGTGACAGCCACAGCTGTCTCTTTCGTGGCCCGCGACATAGGTGGCTAGGGCTTAGGGTTGATTCGTCACCCGGTATAGCTTCAACACGCAGGTGACACGTGGCGGCAACGGGCTGCGCCACTTGCTCAGTCGCTCGCGGCCCGCGTAGACTCAAGGGGAGTCTGTCGCGGCCTGCCAGGACCCCTAATTTCTTGTTTTTAATTAATTTTTATAAAAATAAAGGTATTCGGGTCCTGTTTTCGCGTATGGGGTGTATTTTAGGACATATGGGAATATTTTAATATATATTAGGGTGTCAAAAATAATTTGGAGGGTTGTTATATCCTCCCCACCTTATTTTAGAACTCATCCTCGAGGTCTACTGGAACATGTGTGGGTACTTCCATTGCATTTTGTGATTCAAGCTCCCATGTGTATTCTGGTCCTCTTTTGGAGTCCCACTTCACTTTGACCAGAACTAATCTCTTATGTTTGAGGTTCTTAACTTTCCTGTCTTCAATTTGTTGAGGCTTCTCTACAAACTTAAGTTGTTCATTTACCTCTATATCTTTAAGAGGCACTACTAGCGATTCATCAGCTAAGCATTTCTTGAGATTAGATACATGAAATACATCATGTATTCCTGCCATTTCCTCTGGCAGTTGTAGCTGTGTTGGTGCACTACATCTGTCGACTTCGTCTTGTATCGAGTCTTACACTAGTTAGAATAGACCAGGGCACGTAAAACGAGATAGTTAGAAGATTTCGCTTGAAGTTATATTTTGTATTTGAGATTTCGCTTGAAGCCTTAAGCGAAATCATCATATCAGATTTCGCTTCAGGACATTCCAAGCGAAATCTCCAAGTCTATATATAGGGATGTTAGGTCAAGCGAAATCATAAGTTTTTGAGAGAGTGATTTCCGTACCGAAGTGCTGCCGGTGTGAGAACTGATTGTAATTGTTGTCTAATCAATACAAATCAGTGTTAAAGTCAAGATTAAGCTGTTTACACGTCAAATACTTGTTTTCCGCACCTGTATTTGATGGAATTCCTCTGAACCGACTCATTCGGATCCTCAAACCGGTCCTACAATTGGTATCAGAGCTCAGGAGGAGGAGTTCTGCAATATTCAGCCGAAATTCATCAAAATCTCTTACTTCTACACCTTCTTTTAACAGTTCAGAAACTTTTCACGGTCTAAATCATCTCAAATTCTCACGGATTGTTTAAAAATACAAGATAACAAACCCTTGAAAGTTTCACAGCCAAATTCGACCTAAAAGTGATTAAATTTGACATTCGAATGGATTTCGCTTGAAGAATATAGTTTCATTGGACGATTTCGCTTGAAACTTCAAGCAACACCTAGATTTCGCTTCAAACAGCATTCTATTTCGCTTTAGGGCCGTCGCTTCAACGATTTCGCTTCAGAAACTGTTGCTTGGACGATTTCGCTTTAAAGTTTTCGCTTCAAGTTGTTCGCTTCATTCAGGATCGCTTCAGGGTTTTCGCTTCAGAGTATTTCGCTTCAGAGCTTTTTCTTTAGACAGCTTCGCTTGAAACTATTTCGCTTCAACAAATTTGACAGATTATTTCGCTTGAAGGGTACCGCTTGAAAAGATACTATTTCGCTTGAAAGAAATTGAAACATGGATAACGATTTCCACAACGCATTTGCAACATCGCCTAGTTCATCTTCCATTGCTCAGAACATGAATTCAGAAAATGAAACGGGGACTACTCAGAAACCCCCGAAGCTAATGTGTATTGAAGAATACTATGGATGGAAAGATCGTTTCGAAAATTGGGTGCAAGCAAATCATTTGAGATCATGGGAATGTATTCTGAAAAAGTATATGTTACCACGTTCTGAAATGGAGACAGTAAAACAGATTTCAGAGTTTGGTAATGAAGAACGGGAAATGTATCGAGCTGAAAAAATGATGATCAGTTTGCTTCAACAAGCTATCAAAGAAGACATCTTTATACTACTTCAACATGACAAAACATCAAAGTCAATCTGGGATGCTTTGAAAGTTAAAGTTGAAGGTAGTGCAAACATGATTAAAAGCAAAAAGGCATTGCTTAAAAAGGAGTTTGATTTGTTCACAAGTTTGCCCGGAGAAGATACAAAGAAACTCATTGAACGTTATTGTCACTTAGTTAGAACAATGTCAATGATGAACATCAACAAAGATGATGAAGAATGGGTGGATAAGCTAGCTGATGCTTTACCTCAGAAAGAGTGGGGAACATATTTGATGATACTGAAAAATACCGGAGTTTATGAAGGGTTGTCAATCTCTCAGTTTATTGAAAAGATTGAAAGTCAGGATTTAGAACAGCAGAAGATTGCAAGGATGAATAATCCAAGTGGTCAACAAGATGTAAGGATGTATTACAAAGGTAGTGTTCCGACTTCAGAAGCTGAGAGAAGTCCGAAAATTCAGACTGCTTATAGTGTTGGAGATTCTACAGAAAAGACTGATCAAAACTCAAATAAAAGCAATAGTGGTTTCTCATTGTATCCGAGTGTTAATCCAAAAAGCTCATCAGAAAGTTTTCAGTCTCAAAGCACAAAGATGGGAAATGGTTGTGTGATTCAATGCAACATAGCTCTAAATCTTCCAGAAGGTCAAAGTTTTTCTGAAGACATTGCTAAAGATCATATGGCATTACTTGGTTCCGTGCTTATTTCATATGAAGGTCTAGTGGCTCGCAGAATCGGAAATCCTATGCTCACAAAGGAGGATTACGATCAGATAGACGCCGAAGAGATGGAACTGATGGATATCAAATGGTGTCTTGCAAGTGTTCTTAGACGTGCTGAAAAGTTCAAGACAATTACCGGAAGAAATGATTTTCTTGATGCTTGTGTTTCTACTTTAGGTTTTGATAAATCTAAAGTTACTTGTTTCAGGTGCAGGGAAAAGGTCATTTTAAGCGAGAATGCAAAAACAGAGAAGTTAGTGGTGCTAAGAATCCTTTTGGAAAAGACGACTACTATCGGAAAGCCATTTATCAGCAAGTTGGTCAGACACAAGAATTACAAACGGCTCATGGTAGAAAAATTGAAGATTCAAAGAAAGGATGTTTGGTAGATTTCAACTGGAGCAACTACATTTCTTCTAACAGCACAGCATGTATAGTGAACCAAAGTGATGAACAACTACCTGAAGGATTTAGCTGGGATATGTTTGTTGATGAAAAAGGAGATTTCAAAGCTTTCATTGCAAAGATTGTTAGAGAACCAGATTTGTTTGCTACTTGGATGAGATCAATTGGTGAAAAAGTGAAAGATCAATCGAGTACATCTGAAGAAAGTTTAGAAAGTGCTGATGATGAGTCATTAAGTACAAACGATAGTGTGAAAAATGAGGATACTTCAGAAAAAGAAGTTGTTTTTGATCAAACACCATCTGATTCTGGTGTTTCAGATGCTGAGTCTGAAAAATCTGTAGAGTTTGATCAAACACCGATAGAGAATAGCAGTGATGATGAGGAAGAGAAACAGATTAATATTGCTAAAAAACATCTTTCTCCTGAAAGTTTTCATTTTTATTTTGCAGGTCGCATGGAGAAACTGAAGGAGAAACAAGCTGCAAAAGAACAACAACAGAATGAGGAAGTTAAAGTAGTTGTTGAAGAAAAGGTAACTGAAGCTGAGAAAGTAACTGAGGAAGAAAAAGTGATTGAAGTTATAAAAACAATTGAGGTTGAGAAGATTGTTGAAGTTGAAAAGCCTTGCAAGAAGTGTTTGGAAGCTTGCAAAAATTGTGAAGAAAAAGATGTGACTTTGTTTGATAGAGAAAAACTGATAGAAAAGTTACTATCAGACATCAGCTATGTGAAAGAATCGTATAGTGTGTTGAACAGAACTGTGACAGGTCTTCAAACAACAAATTCTGAAAGAGAAAAGGCTTTAACGATGACGAATTCTACGTTAATGACAAAGCAAAAGGCAATTAATCATTACATCGAAGAAAATGCTAGTCTAAAGCAAGAGTTGGAGAAAGAAAAGATCGAGAATGAAAGGATCAGAAGGTTATTACTGAGTTATTCTTGTTCTGATTATGTTATTGATCGAGTTTATCCTACTATTGCAGGTTTTGAAGCATTTCAGGATGAGAAGCAAAAGAATGAGACTGGTAAGAAATCGACTGTTAAATACAACAAGTGTCCGCCTCCTATCTGGGAAGGGTATTCTCCTAGAAAACCAAATGAGGAGCAAGTCGAAAAAGCAGTCAATATAAAGTTAAAATCCGAGACAACTGACGTTTTACCAGATAACATTGATATCACGTTTACCTCGTCTGATACTGATCATGAGTCCGAGTTAATCAAAAAGGTGGTCGATCAGGTGTTGGATACTGAGGAGGTGTCTGAGTCAAAGTCTGAGTCTGGGTGTTCAAGTTCGTCAGTCAAAAGTTCGAGTTCGTCGGTCACAAATTCCAAATCATCGGAAAAACGGTCTTATAGTAAAGAATTTTTGTTATCAAAAGCAAATTTGGATGATGAAACATTTAAAGTTGCATATACTTTAAATGGTTCTGACAAATTATACTCTGATGAAGAGTTTCCGATGGATAGTGTTAGATTTGACAAGATCAAAAAGGTTTTCAAAATCACAGAAATTAATATTTCTGACACTAAAAATTTAAATCTTAATGAAAAATCTAAAAAATACACTTCAAGAGTTCAACAAAGGTTAAACAAGAAAAAAGGGAAAAAGGATTACAATTTTAGTTCTGGTTTTCAAAAGAAAACAAACCAAAATTGTAATTACAAAAGAAAAGGTTTAGGTTTTATTCAGCAAGAAAGTTACAGAAAGATAAACAATTCTAAACAAAAAACAGAATTTGTTTCAGGTGGAAGTGTTGAAGATGAACAGAAGAAACCTTTCTGGAAAGAAACAAATCAGGAGTTTCTTGTTGAAAGAAAAAGAACAGGAACTGGAGTTTTTCATTCAAGAGACATTCCAAGAGATACAAGAATTTGTTTTCAATGTCAAGTTGTTGGACACATCGCTCACAATTGTCCAAACAAAATCAACAAAAAACAGGGAGTCTCTGAAAAACTTAAAGAAAAAATGGTTGAAAAGAATGATTCACCAACTACAAACTTCAAAACTGTTGAAAATTCAAAGAATGAAGTTGGTGAAAATTCTAAAAGATTGTACAAAAAGAAGGCAAAAGACAACCAAACATGGGTTGTTAAGAAATCGGTTGATAGTTCTGACAATGAATCTGATTCCACAAAATCAGAGGAGTCACAAAATGAGATTAATGATTTGTTGAATGATGCTGACATTAAATCTATGAGTGTGAAAGAGATTCAACAAATGGTTGGTAAAATAGAAATCTCAGATTTTGATATTGAAAAAACATTTAATGGAAATGTTAAGAAAATTTTCAAGAAAATGCTTGATGGGAAAGTAAAGGGGGTTAAAGATTTTTATGCAACGAAAAAGGCAACTTACAACCCTACTGCCCAGGAATTGGAAGCCACCAAGTCAAATAAGACTTGGGTGGAAGTTTGCTTTCCTTAAAGTCTTAGGACTTGCCGGAGATCCCAAGTTTATATCGTGGATCAGGAATCGGCATCTTTCTAATATTTGAAGTGTTTGGTTGAAAGATTTTGATAGTGTTTAAATGTTTACAGGTTGTATGACTATGCCGGAGCTTCCAGGTTGGTAAGTGCGAAGCAGGAATCGGCATTTTGATTGGTAAAATGGTGATGTAGACGTAACATTTCTACATGTGGTAATTTTGATATTTGATATAGTAGGTGCATACTTGAAAAAGGTTAATCAAGGTCATTAAGTTGAACTTGATTGGACCATACTTACAATTGGTATTTCAAATAGACAATGTGATGAACCACACTCCGAATCTACAAATGATTATATCATAAAAACTTATTTTCCGGAAAAATCATTTTGATTAAAACAAACTTAAGTGTTTTGAAATCTAAATGAGAAAATAGTTTTGTGATAGGGGGAGTTCTGATTGTTTATGCCGAGTGAATGGCGATTTGATGCGATTCGATATTAGTTGTCACTTTATTGTACAGTTTATTTTCAAATTTCCTAAAATGTGTTTGCATTTTAGGGGGAGTAAAAATTTTCAGAAAATCCAAAAACATTTGAAAATTTGAAAAAGACAAAAACATGATAAAATTCAAAAATGAGTTTTTGTTGCATATAGAGGAAATGATAGTACATCAGTGGACTATCACAACATGCTAAAGAAATGTAAAGTAAAAATGTGATAAACAATCTTACTGTGGATATGTCAGTAGGTTTTTGCACATTTAGTAGATTGTGACGAGATATAAACCTAAATTTCAAACTTGTTTGTTCTGTGGGTTAACACAAACTTGGATATATAGGTAACCCCTGAAATCTTGTTTGAAAGGTCCCTTATTCTGAGATACTAGGTCTTTATGCTCAGTGATATCTGGGGTATTATCCCGGGACTTCTGCTGAAAGAAATTTCTGACCTAGTCCCCGGATAATGCTTTCTGCAAATGCTTGAAACATAGCATCGCCCTCAGCAAGCTGATGAAACAATAAAATTGATAGTCGCTGCTGTTGTAATGCAAAAGATCCTCTAAAGGGGACACACCAAAAAGTCGAAGCCGTCATCTCTCTGCGTATCGAAAGATCGACCTGAGCTCTCACGGCCCTCGTACTATAATTTATTCCCCTGACAGATATCATCTGTGGTATACTCACCTGTAAGACTGAATATTGGGATCTGGATACGGGAGTATATTCAAGTAGTGGGACACACGAATAAGTTCAAGAGCTTAAAACATTAATCTCGTATCTCGGATCAGTTGAACTTTGTGTGAAAATTTAAGAGGACAAACATACTGACAATCTAGGTAAATTGTTTAGAACTTAATATGAAATGAAGCTTAACGGTGTTGGTGATTGGTCTCAGAAACTGATATGATTCTCTTGCACAAACTCACAAAAATATTGTTTGTAAATATTTCTTTATTGCATTCCTTTACAATCAAAAATTACAAAAAGATTTTAGTGTGTTTTAGCATAAATTTTTGAAAAATCCAAAAAGATTTTTGACAACTGATATTGGAAAGCTGATTGTCAAAATTTCAAGTGCTAAACATGATGACGTGGTTGTGAGGGGGAGTGAATCTTAAAATGTCAAAAAGGTTTGTTAAAATCCTACAATTGGTATTTTTAAAACCTACATTTGGTTCATTATTAATTTGTGATATGAGAGAATTATCTGATTATATCAGATTGTTGGTGCATTTAACTTGTTAAATTTAGAAAATTTATTTCTGGGTTAAGATTGTTACAGGTGAGCCAGGTTAATTCATTCAAAGCTTATGAAAGTCAAACTCTGATCATGAATCTAAAAAGTTTGCTAGCTGTTGATGCTGATGAACTCAAGGAATCAAGAGATCTGATCAAGAGAATTAGATAAAAGCCAGGCAATGATTTTGTATACAACATTTGAGTCAGACATTGATCCTAAAGCAGATGTTGCTGAAGAACAAATGAATACCAGCAAATTGTGAGGGGGAGTCTGATAGAGCCAGGAGATTCTTGAGAAAAGAAGATTGAGAGAGAAAAGCCCAGAGACTGATCAAGAATGAAGATGTGAAGATACAGTATTGGTGTGACTCGATAGTCGACTCGTCAACATCTGAGGGGGAGTCTGTTGGTGCACTACATCTGTCGACTTCGTCTTGTATCGAGTCTTACACTAGTTAGAATAGACCAGGGCACGTAAAACGAGATAGTTAGAAGATTTCGCTTGAAGTTATATTTTGTATTTGAGATTTCGCTTGAAGCCTTAAGCGAAATCATCATATCAGATTTCGCTTCAGGACATTCCAAGCGAAATCTCCAAGTCTATATATAGGGATGTTAGGTCAAGCGAAATCATAAGTTTTTGAGAGAGTGATTTCCGTACCGAAGTGCTGCCGGTGTGAGAACTGATTGTAATTGTTGTCTAATCAATACAAATCAGTGTTAAAGTGAAGATTAAGCTGTTTACACGTCAAATACTTGTTTTCCGCACCTGTATTTGATGGAATTCCTCTGAACCGACTCATTCGGATCCTCAAACCGGTCCTACAAGCTGATAGGCTACAGGTCCTATTCTTCTAATAATCTCAAAAGGTCCAATATACCTGGGGCTTAGCTTTCCCCTTTTGATGAATCTTACCACTCCTTTCCAGGGAGAGAATTTCAATAGCACTTTATCTCATACTTGAAATTCCAATGACTTTCGTCTCTTATCAGCATAACTCTTTTGTTGATCACGTGCTGCTTTCAGTCATTCCTTGATTTGAATGATCTTGTCTGTTGTTTCTTGTACTATCTCAGGTCCAGATAGTTGCTTTTCTCCAATATCTGCCCAACAGACTGGCGTTCGGCACTTTCGTCCATAAAGTGCTTCGAATGGTGCAGCATTGATACTTGTGTGATAACTGTTATTATAAGAAAATGCTATCAATGGTAAGTGATCATCCCAGTTACCTCTGAAATCAATTACACAAGCTCTAAGCATGTCTTCCATTGTCTGAATCGTCCTTTCGCTTTGTCCGTCCGTTTGTGGATGATAAGCGGTGCTTAGATTCAACTTGGTTCCCATTGCTTTTTGGAAACTTGTCCAAAAATGAGAGGTAAAACGACTATCTTTGTCAGAAACAATTGATAGAGGAATTCCATGTAATGAAACTATTTCATTTACATATAATTTAGCTAACTGTTCCATACTGAAAGTTTCTTTCATTGGTAGGAAATGAGCTGACTTGGTTAGCCTATCTACAATCACCCAGATTGTATCATTACCTTTTCTTGTTTTGGGTAATTTAGTAACAAAATCCATTGTTATTAATTCCCATTTCAAAACAGGCATTTCTAACTGTTGCAATAAACCTGAAGGTTTCTGATGTTCAGCTTTAACTTGTGAACAAGTTAAACATTTTACGACATATGCTGCTATATCCTTTTTGATTCCTATCCACCAGAAATTTTTCCTTAAGTCCTGATACATCTTATCACTTCTAGGATGCATCGTATACTTAGACTTATGGGCTTCTTCTAATATACGGTGACGTAGGTTTCCTAATTTAGGTATCCACATTCTTTTCTTATGGAATCTCCAAATTCCATCTGTTCCTTGTTCTAATTCCTTAATCATTCCCTTCAATTTTTCAGTATCCTCCTTGATTACTGATTCTTGTGCTTTTCTAATCTGATCATTTAAATCTACTTGCAGATTTAACTTATGAGAACGTACTCTTTTTGGCTTTTCATGATACTTTCGGCTTAAATGTAACATATGTGCTTGTAATCATTGTGAATAGTTCCATTATCAATAAAACAATGTTATTTGATCCCAATGTTTGTTTGGTTGTGTTTTACATTTTTCATGTTTTGACTTTTATTCAATTTCAAACTCTATATCGCTTTCTAGAGAGTTATATGCAAACTGGTGCGTAAACGTAATCAGTTTAATGCGACAAATACTCCGGAACATCAACATATACTTAACATACCTTAAATAACCCTTACATAACTTAGAGATAAGTTTTGAAGGCTTTGGTATGGCAAAAACAAGTTAATTCGCTTACAGGGACTAAACTTGACAAACTGCGAAAGTATGCCAATTTGAACAGTAACGAACATTTCAGAACATGACCATAAGTTAAAAACACCTTAAATATTCTTTACATAGCTTAGAAATAGGCTTTGAGGGGTTCGGTGTGCTAAAATATACTTTTGGGACATTCAGGGACTAAAAGCGTCAAAAAGTGCACAAGTTTGCACTTTCGCGCATAACTTACGTTCTGAATACATCCGGACATCCAAAAATTTATGTAAGCACTAAAATATTTTATTTTAGTGTTTGGCATAAGAAAAATCCATTCGTCACGCATTTTGGATCGTTTTTCGCGCTTGTGCGCATTCCGTCGTAATTAAGCGAACATCGCGATCGTACGGCCAAACGAACCAACATCCGGCATATTTTTGAGCATGTTTCATGTCCACAATGTTTAGGCATCATTTTAGGGCCTTAACGTTGGCTTAACGGGCCTTAAACATGTCGGAAATGGCTTAAATACGTAACAGGGACTGAAACTGTCATTTCAGCAAACTTTCTCCTGATCAGAGGACCTAGGCGGCCCGCGTAAACCCAAGGTGTATCCTTACGCGGCCCGCGTCAGGCTCCCAGACCAGATTCAGTGTATTAACAGCCTGTTAACAGCCCTTCAAACACCTCAAAGGCCAATGCCAAGTGTCAAACTCTTGTGGTGGGAGCAAAATGCGCTACCACAACTTTCCGACAAGTGTACGGGCGAGATCAAGGCACGTTATCCAAGAAACGATCCTAACGGTGAACCGAAATCTATAAATACCCATCCATCCCTATTGCAAAAACCCACTAGAATCTGATTTGAGAAGTTCTAAGTTGAAACCTTTGTTTCATACCTGAGCTACTTGAATCAAGATTAGCATTCGGGGACCCTTCGTAAGTATTCCTTCGTTCTTTTATTGCTTTTCGAGTCCGAAAGTCAAACTTTGTTTGACTTTCTGAGTTGACCAGTTTATGGTCAATGCGAAGTTCGTTTGAACTTCGCAACGTGATTATAATCACGATGGTCATAGTCCCTTGTGACTATGCCTACTGATTACCACGTTGTCTAGGGTCGTAAGGGTAAGCGATCTAATAAATCGCTTATACCTACGAGCCCGACCCATTTGGTCGATCATTAGGATCCGACCAAACACATTAGGTGACCATAGTATATAGGGAATAACCTTCCGAGGTTATACCTTCTGGTCACGACGTTTAGTTAGTTGTGTGATAGGTAGTTTATATGCCTTAGGTAAATTACCAAAATACCCCTTTGACGCCAAAATTCATTTTGAACATATGTAACGTAACTTTTGACATCTAAACTGATTTGATAACAATATTAGACATGTTAAGGCATATTTTACTTATCATAGGGCTAGTTAGGCGGTCCGAACGCGTTTTACGCGAGCAACGCGTTAAAGTAGCATAAGCTACCTAAACGGGTCGTAATGGGTCGTAAGCACTTAGATTAGGTTTCATTTAGTATGTAGGCTTTGTTAAACCATATTACACGAGCCTCCATACTCGTCTGGTTTACGAACCCTCATTGTATCCAATCCTCCGATTTAGGTCTGGATTATTAACATAGTTACCTATATTAGGTGCCGTTTGATTTCCGTGATCTCTAGCATTGTTTGGTTGTTACTCAAGGACTACTGAGCAATCTCAAGTGAGTACATAGACCCCTCTTTTACTATTTTCCAAACATTTTGTGGTGAAACACATGTGCCTACTTGTTACTTTCATGCTTTTCCATGTTTTCATATCATATGCTTGTTATGTTCAATAGTACACTTATAGTACATGATTTCGTTGTGTTTATGCTATGTATGCCCATTGTGTGCATATTTAGTACATTGTTTTACATTACATTTCATGCTATGTATGCCCATTGTGTGCATATTTAGTACATTGTTTTACATTACATTTCATGCTATGTATGCCCATTGTGTGCATATTTAGTACATTGTTTTACATTACATTTCACGCTATGTATGTTCATTTGATTACATACTTAGTGCATTGTTTTCACATGCTTACATTTTTGGTATGACATTTGGTTTGTTCAAATGGGACAATCTACATTCATTAACATTGATCACGCCGTTCGTTAGTAGGTAGTGGTACCATAGGAATTGACAACTCCCGTTCCTGACATCCTAGGTATGTTTGGATGGAAGGAATGACCGAATTCGATACACATAATTTAGATAAACCTTTAATTTGTTTAAGGGTCCATCGCCACAGTCTCAAGGCTTGGATGTATGCATTATAACAATACCGCATAGATATTTATATCAGTATAGCATGCATTTGTTCCACAAAACATAGCTTTGATTTAAACCATGTTTTACTTCAATACCTTGTTTTTGTGCAGTTTACATATGGTTTAGTTGTTATATTTCACTTACCATACATTATATTTTGGATACACAATTCATGATCCACATTTGACATAGACATTAGACATGGTTATCACACGAACATTTTGACATTTGATTATACAAAAACATTTTTACTTTGGTGGTTGGTTTGAGTAAGTGATTTAAGTAACGAGACGCGTGTAATATGATACAAGCATGGTGGATACGCCGTTGGTACTTCCTATATATAAATGCTTGTATGGTATTACATATCGTGGCGTTATTTAAATCATTTCAATTTAAGACATATGACATTTTATACAAATAACATACTTTTCACAAGACATTGTTTTACAAACAACTTATCTTATACAAACTCATTTAACCTTACATTTACTTATACATATCATCTGATCTTATCGTTTTTCAAATGATTTACAAGACAAAGCAAATTACAAGGTTCATGACTAAACATTTTCTTAAACATAAGTCATGAATTCTATTTTCACAAACCTATGTATCTCACAGGCATTTTTATGCTGACGTACCTATTTTCACATGTGTTTTCAGGAGCTTTTCCATAGGATGTTGATCGTGACACTAGGGCGGACCTGTGCCTTAGAGCTTTTCCATAGGATGTTCACGAAGATAGACTTAGTTTAATTATATTATGTACTCTTTGTTTCCTGTTTAAGACAATGTAACTCTTATGTTGATAAATAAAATACAACTTTGAATGCCATGGTTATGAAACAATTAATTCTGTTACAACACTCCCCGACGTTTTCCGCCACGTTTTGTATGTTATACGTGGTCGGGGTGTGACATTAAAGCATCAACAACTACATTTGCCTTTCCTGCATGATATTGGATATCACAATCAAAATCACTAAGTATCTCCATCCAACGTCTTTGTCTCATATTCAATTCCTTTTGCCCAAAAACATACCTTAAACTCTTATGGTCAGTGAATATGACAAACTTACTACCGCAAAGGTAATGTCTCCAAATTTTAAGGGCAAAAATTATAACTCCTAATTCTAAATCATGGGTTGAATAATTCTCTTCATGATTCTTAAGTTGTCTAAAGGCGTAAGCTATAACCTTTTGACGTTGCATTAATACACATCCATAACCTAACTTGGAAGTGTCACAATAGATTACAAAATCTTCAGTTCCTTCTGGTAACGCTAGTATGGGTGCATGGGTTAATCTTTTCTTAAGAATTCTAAAGGCTTCTTCTTGTTTTGGTCCCCATTCAAACTTAATGGATTTACATGTTAACTTAGTTAAGAGAATGGCTATTCTAGAAAAATCTCAAATAAATCTTCTATAATAACCGGCCAATCCTAAAAAACTTCTAACCTCAGTTGGTGACTCAGGGGTTTTCCACTTGGTAATCGCCTCGATCTTGGTGGGATCTACATGAATTCCTTCATGATTGACTAGGTGTCCAAGAAATTGTACCTGTTCTAACCAAAACTCACATTTCGAAAACTTCGCATAAAGCTTTTCTTTTCTCAATAAACTTAGAGAAGCGTGCAGATGGGCTGCATGTTCATCTTTTCTTTTTGAATAAATAAGAATATCATCTATAAAGACAATTATCAATTTATCCAAATATGGCTTACATATTCGGCTCATCATGTCCATAAATGCAGCTGGGGCATTGGTTAAACCAAATGGCATGACAGTAAATTCATAATGGCCATACCTTATTCTGAAAGCAGTCTTAGGAATGTCCTCTTCTTGTACCTTTAATTGATGATATCCTGACCTTAAATCGATTTTTGAGAAAAATCGTGCTCCTAGCAATTAGTCAAATAGATCATCTATTCTTGGTAATGGATACCGATTCTTAATCGTGACTTTGTTCAATTCACGGTAGTCAATGCACATACGCATTGATCTGTCCTTCTTTTTAATGAATAAAATCGGTGCTCCCCATGGCGATGAACCTGGTTGTATGAATCCTTTCTCCAACAATTCGTCTAACTGTTTCTTCAGTTCTTGCATCTCTGCGAGTGCCAAACGGTAAGGTGCTTTGGCAATTGGTGCAGTTCCTGGTATTAAGTGGATTCTGAATTCAACTTCTCTATCTGGAGGTTGCCCTGGTAATTCTTCTAGGAATACATCTGAAAACTGGGATACTACGGGAATATCCTTTAATTCTTTTCCTTTAGTGTTAGTGATTATAGAAATCAAATACACTAATGATCCATTCCTTATATAACTTGCAGTTTTCATCTGTAACACCCCGAAAACGGGTTTAGTAATTAAACCTCGTTAATAGTGATGGACGGGTAAAATACCGTTAGTAGTAAAATTTAACCTGGTAAATATTAGGACTTAAATAAATAAATAAACCTAATATTAATTAAAAGGGGGAAATAAATGCTTGAGAAAAGATAAAGTTATGAAAAGCCCGAGTTAACGGGACTTAAAATATCACGGGTTATAACTTCCCGAACCTATTAAGTTAACTAGGGATAATTAACCTAGTTACTAGTAGGTGGCTAAGTGATAAATGGTAAGTTGTAGCTTCAATTGATCAAAATAAAACATGAGGGACTAATACTTGCCAAGTGGGAAACTTGTTTTAATTAAAACAAGTAATAACACACAATACACACACTAAGGATGTGTGTGGAGATCGACCAGGAAGAGCTCTTTGGAGCCCAAACCCTAACTTCAACAAGAATCAACAAATTGAAGGTCAAATCCAGCTCAAATCAAATGCATGAACACGAATAAATGATCACCAAGTCGTGGGGATCATAAGGTATGTAAAATCTTGATGTTTGGTGAAGTTGTAAGAATTTGATGATCATCCTAATCGCGAATTAGGCATGGATTAGAGAAGCCATGGCTAGATTAGTGATGTATACTTGCTATGATTCGAGTAATTTGATGATTTACCACTTTTAGACAAGTGGGTTTTGATTATGTAGTGAAGATGATGATATATATGTTCTAAAAATCGTCATAATTGATAGTTGAAGTTAGATACTTGAACAAATTATAAGTTTGAGCGAAAGCTCATTCATGACTTGAAGTGGGGTTTTGTATGTTAGGATGAAATTGGTAATTTCGTTCATATAAATAGGTGTATGAAATCGTGTAGCATATTAGTTCATATGAAGAACTTGATTATATAAGGTGTTGGGATGAATGCTAGTGATATGATGAACGGGTCTCACTCATAGATGAGAACCCTTAGTTCTTGTGAAATGAATGAATAAATTAGTCTTGATAATCGCTTAAACTAATTAAAGTGATTGAAATGTGATAAACATGGTTAGAACTTTGGTTAAAACGGTGGCCTAAAGAAAACGCCTACCGGGTAATTAAAGAGTGCAAAAAAAAACTAGTTGATGAACTCGAATATGCATTTAGTATACTAATGGGCATTTGACTTTTAAAATGTCAAACTGACCTATGATGTGATGAATGATAAATTGATATAGAAATGCGTAAGGTGGAATAATCGTATTAAGTCATGATTAAACTAACCACCTTGTGAATGATGAATAATAGTTGGCGCTTAACAAGCTAGGTGAAGCTTGGGGACAAAGCGGGTCAAACGAATCAAGAAGGAAAAGAAAAGTGTAGCTTGGATACGAGGTAAGTAAAACTTACACCCTTTTTGTAGAACACGTGTTTGTTTTATAAACTATGAATGTGAATAATGTAATATCCGAAATAAGGGTTCCGACACGATTGACACAAGTCGGAACGAGTATAAATGATAAAAACCATGGTTTATTGTAAATGGGGCAAATGGGTGAATTTGGAAATTCAAAATCATGCTTTTATTCTAAATTATGTAAATGTTTGGTCTTATAGTCCAAACGGGTCAAATGGTGATGATAATACCATTTGACAATATTGACTAATGAGGTTGTCAAGTCGTATGTTATCAGGAGTAAATAGCATATTGGATAATTACGACGCCATAAAATATTGGTTAATTAACGCGAGGTATAAAACTGGTCTATGTGTTGACTCGAGCCAGGTACGTATATATATAAAAATTCATGGTTAAAAATGCAATGTTGGTCAAATACCTTAGCAAAGGGACCTATGTCGTAAAAGGAGGAATTAAGTTGACGAAAATGCCCTTGATAGGTAAATCGGGCAAACGACCCTTAGAGGTCGTTTAGATACTAGTTGTATCTTTATGTAACTCATAGACATATGTAAGAGTTGTACGCATAAACCTTGGGGGTCAAATGCCTATGAACGGGTCAATCACGTAAAATCACTATCCTTAGGGTAAAATGATAATCTGAGGGGTAAAATTTGGATTATATAGATAGCCACATTAAACCCATCACAAATATAGTTGTGATGGAAGATCATTTGATAAATAATATGGAAATGAGAAGCTAGAAATAAATGAGTAGGAATTATGCGTAAAAGTGCTTAAATGCCCTTAACAGGTCAATTAGACATCTAAGTAAGAAAACGGGTTTAAGAATGTATATAAACCCATGATTTGAATCTAATATGATAAGCAATATGGTAATGATGAGAAGTTAGAATCAAACAACATGTTTGTATAATAAAATCGCGAACGGGTCAAAATCCGGATGTTAGATTTTAACTCCATATGATGAAGGATCAAATTACAATCATGTAGGAAGAAACGGTAGGTCAAACGGACAAACGGATTGAAAGATACGAAAGTTTTCGTGTTAGAAACGGCAAAAAGGAAGGGGCTGATACAGGGGCCACCGTAACTTACGGTGCCCACCGTAAGTTACGGTGGGGGATGAAATCTTTACGCCAGTTCTCTACTGATTTACGGTGGAGACTTATTAAATCAGGGGCCACCGTAACTTACGATGACCACCGTAAATTACGGTGGAGGCTGGATTTGAACCCTTGTTTCTAGGATCAAGGGATTAATATTGGGATTTCTTTTTTTTTCTTTAATTCGATGTTTCAACCCGTAATTACGTGATTATCAAAACTAACTTTAAAGTTGGTTTTGAACACAGGTGAATGTCGAGAGCCCCGGATGAAGATCAAGCGTCGAGCAAGAACCGAACACGCGTCAAATGAAGCTTCCGCAAGTTGTTTTGTCGTTATTCTAAAACGGCGAATTAAACCACATTATGTGGTATCACTTAAATTTGTAAAAGTTTTTAGTAAACCCGTATTTCCGATGTATATGTAATCATTGATTACATGATTGTTTTCGCGAAATATACGTTAAACCTTGATTTATAAGAACGGGTGTTACAAGTTGGTACCAGAGCCTTGGTTTAAGAGATTCAAGTATGGTGGGAAAACTATGCTTGGACTTAAACCTTATGCTCTTGATAAAGATTGGTGTTCGGTTCGAGGCTTGATCGCAAATCCGGTAAGTACATGTACGTTAATAGTTTAGCATGCTAAAGTGTTGTAAACAACATATAGGGCTATCGTGTGATACACGTTACCCCAATTAAAAGGATTGATATGGTTAATGAAAATACGCGCGTTGACGCGTATGGTAGAAAAAGCCTGGTATTATAATACGGGCGATTATTGAAGTTGACATTACTAACTCTTGTGAATGTTTTAATTGAAGGACACTTGCATTTAAAGATGACAAGGGTTAAACAAATTAAGGATATGATAGAGGAATGGTCCGAAGTATGACAAGAGGAGCAAGCTCATCAAGGGCTAAATCGCATAACGACCGCGAACAAGGTTAATGGCAAGGAACGCCTGTCACACCCCGAATTCCACGTGTCACCGGTGGGCCCGGTGGGGGAGTATCGTGATGTAATTGATATCATCATAGTCAAACAACACAATATATAAATGCACAGCGGAAGCAAAAGATAAATATATTACAATCCGAATGTAAAGTAATATCAAGCATTACAACGGAAAGTAAAGGATCCACAGGCGAATCTTTAAATCATAAACTTTGTTCAACAGACTTTAGACGCCTAGAACTTGCAAGATTCCTTGTTAACGTCCTGAGTAGCTTCCAGCCTATTACGTACTTGTACCTGTCACTTAGACTTTTGAAAATACGTCAGTTTTCACTGATAAATACACTCAACCGACTCATTTGAAAAGAGTTTAAGAAAATTGATTTAGATGCACTAGGCACAAAATATTTTGACACTTTGATTAAAATGCACAAGGCAAGATTAATCTTTTATACTTGGGACAAACTATATCTCATGTTATCAGTTTTACATAACTTGCTCTACATGTGGGGCCCGAATCTATGCCGGTTCAAGATTAACCGACACACCACTATTCCCTTATTGGGAATCCCTTATTGGGTATAAATAATTAATTAGCATATAGCATCTGTCAGGTGTATGCCTACACCCCGTGCTTAAGTCGTGGCCATTTCAATTGAATGAGTCAAGGATATCCAGGACATGGTCGCATTAATCCCCAATGTTTCAGTCAAGCAATACGAATTAAAAACAGGTTATTTGGATTTCCCGACTCATTTGTCTTTGAATCCCATACCTGACCATGCGGTATTTATACTACCGTATCCCAAGCCCGTAATAGGGAAAATAAGTTAAGAGTATTTACCTGAGCTAGCTCCTGTCTTAAATAGCAAGAATTTATTAACTCAGCCGTATTTACTTAAGTAAGCGTAGGTACAATTTACCGGAAGGCTCTAGTCTGGAAATGATGGTATAAATAATCAATTAGAATGCTAACGGGTCTTTAATTAAGCCTAAGCTTAGACCGGCTAGTCTTAAAGAAAGATACGGTTCAAACGCATGAATAAGCGAAGACCGGAAAAGAATGTGCTTTAGACCCGACAAGTTTGGAGACTTGTATAACATGAGTATTTCATACACATTCTGGATTTTTGAAATAAAATGATAAGGTTTGACCCGTTTCGGTCAATTTATGCAAACTAGTTACATAAACCGAACCGAACGCGAAAAGAGCGTTACGGGCGACCATAAGGGTCATATGCAAGTTCCCTGAGATAATATGCTCTAAATATGTTATAATATCAGCAAAGTATCTTCTATTATGCCCGGAACGGATTTAAACTCAACTTATGCCTCATAGGGGCATTTTGGTAATTTCACAAGGCTTAAAAGGTTAAAACCGGAAACCTGAGTTTATAAACTTTTACTTACTGTTATTTTACAAAAATATACTAAACACATCAGTAATTATAAGTCTTATATGTTTGATATGGTTATAGTATATACTATGCGTTAAAAATGCCTAAAAAGGCGATTTAGAGCCGTTTCCGGGTTCGTAAAAGAAAGCTAAGATTTTTATAGTTCCAGAAGTCTCAAAATACTTTATTTAATAAATAAAATCAGTAGGAAAAGGTTTGAGGTCAATCGGATTTATAAAACTCGTTTTATAGCCAAAAAGGGCAAATTCGGTATTTACCGAATTTAACTTAAAGATCTATGTTATGCTCATCCAAAAATTTAATAAAAATATTTAAAAATCTAAAAATATTATATAACATCAGTGTATAAAAAGTTTGATACCAAAAAGTGGGTTGAAGTAGGCTATGCGCTAATTACGCTATTTATATAACATAAAGATCGCAAATTACGATATTGAGCATAACCGTTAATCTAGACCTCAAACTGATATCAAATTTTCGGTGCATGTTTATAAATCAGTAACAAATGATACTACTCTTTTACTTTTTCAAAAATCGCGTTTTATATTAAAAAGGGCAAAATAGTCAACTTTAAGCATAAATCGGAAACATGCATATGAACCGGTTAAACATTGAACCAAGTTGCATAAACTCAGAGAGTTATACATATATGAAACCTGGTCCAAAATAAGCTCTAAGTCAGATCTTAAGCATGCATGAACGAATCAGAACCGATAGTCAAAGTAAAAGTCAAAATATGCGATTTTCGGTTCCGATTCGGGTTTAAACTAAAGATTGTCGAGTTGATCATGTTGAAACACATTCTTACATTAATTACCAAGTGATTTTGATGATCAAACAGGTCGCATGTAGCCTACATTACTAATTATGCTTAAATTTGCGAAAACACATTCTGTTGACTTTTTAGAACGAACTTTGACTCGACAATCAACATAGTTAGAGTGGGAATCTGGAAATACCCTTTTGAGGGTTTGTTCCCCACATAAATACCTACTTGTAGGTACCTTCAATTCGAGATATGACTGAGCACACTTTGTTTAATCACAAAGTCAAACTAGTTTTACGACGGATTGACTTTTGGTGAATATACTAAGCTAGAACGAATTTGAAGGGGTTATAAATACTTACAAAAGTCCTAATTATGCTTAGAGATCACTAGAAAGCTTGAGTTTGATCAGAGGAGCTCCAGGATTGAGCATGCAAGTGAAAGTGAGTTTGGTTGCAACTTGAATGTTCTTGATTATGAACTTTGATCAATCAAAATGGTGCTACAAATGATCTTCTGATGTTATGAGACTTGTTCAAGGGCCCCTAGTATCATATAAAACCATTGGAGAGCCCATGGTATCAAGTACAGCTGTTAACCATTCGGAACAGACCTGATAACTGGCAGCTGTCGTTCATTTTGCCCAGATAGAGGCCTAGCGCACCGCTACGCTTCTGGTGTAGCGCACCGCTAGCCTTGTCAGGTGGCAAAATTTTGTTTCCTTGTTTTGCAATTCAGTCCTTGGTCTTTTGGAACGTGGTTTTGACTATTATTCTTGTACGTTAGACCCTAAAACTGACTTTTAAGAGCCTTGGGACATTTACCAACATGGTAAAGTCCTCGGTTAACTTTGCGCTTACCCGAAAAGTCTCGAAACTCAACGTTGACGCATTTAACCCTTCGTGTACGGTTTTGATCACAACTTTCTCATACGTTCACGAAACTTTATGAAATTTTTACCACATAACCTAGTGAGTATATTTTATCATTACAAAGCTTCGGGTTTGCCAAAGGATTACTCAGAGGTATACTTTCAACATGTTGACACATTTAGCCCCTGTAGTTTGTAATTCCTCACTTTCTTTCATTTCCCGTTTCGTATGATCCGTAATCTATCCGTTTAAGGTTATAAACACCATGTAGGGTTATTGTAGAGCTTATTTATCCATTGTTGACACTTTGGACTCTTACAGTCACACAGTTTCACTGTATGTCAACTTTAGTCCCTCTAAAGTACGTTTTCACATATTCAAAGCCCATGACACGTGTCAAAGCATTATTGGACGTAAATTTTCGAGGTGTTACATCCTCACCCCCTTAAAAGAAATCTCGACCTTGAGATTTGCTTAAAGTAAAGGGAGTACTTTCTGTCCTATATTGAACTTAACCTTCCTCAGTACATTTGGGCCTTTATGGCACTCCAGCTGACCTCTATAACAGGCCATGTATCTTTTTGGAGTTTCTTAACTTGTCGATCCTAAATCGATACGGTTTGCTCAACATATTATAAATACGCATATCAATATGTGATAATGCTTCTTGGCTTATTGGTGAAACAAATCCCCAATTCATTAGTATGCAACGCATCGTATGCTCCGCCAAGCTCCTTAAGTAGGTTTTAGCTTATAAGCTATTTGATCCTGATACATTCGATTCCTTCGAATGATTTGATATATTCAGAGCTCAACTATTCTGATAATTTACAAATTTGCACACCCTTCCAGGGTGATATCTTTTGTTGATCCTTATTTCCTAACAAGAACTTAGGAGGGTTGCTAACTTCATTAACCCTTGATTTTCTGCCGAATAATGGCAACTTACAATCGATTAGGGATTTGTTTGATCTTATTCGTTGTTTCCAATGCAACTTTTAGATCCTGACGATTGGACTTACCAATCTTTTGTCTTAATAGATGTTTAATATTCCATTTATACAAGGTTTCCAGAAGAGCAGCCTTGATACTTATACATCAACTATTATAGGAAAACTAAATTTAAGGTGAGATGGTTATTCCAACCATTGCTTAAAACTAATCTTAAGGAATTAGCTAATCCTTGCCGTTAGTCGAACAATTCGACGATCCTGGGCAGCTGATAACAATTCTTACTTGTTGCCTAATTCGGGTTGCGGTAATCAATGCATAAGCAAAATGAACCGTCTTCCTTAATTAATTATACCGAATTCTTAGAATATTGAGTTAGGCTATATGAACCTATATCTTAAATTTTTACTTAATCAGGGTCTCCATCCTTCCAATGATGGTACTAGCCGTCTTGGAGATTTCATAATGATGCAGTCCCAAAATGGGATATAGATCTTAATTCTACTAGCCTCGCAGGAGGTAAACAGGGTATTCTTAGTGGAAGATACTTAGGTATAATGAGATTACAGAGATTTTCCAAATCTCAGGCTCTAATTCTTCCATTGATGTCGGTGTCAGATAATGACACATTCGTTTTACAAATGCAAGGACGTCCTAAGTAGAGATACTTACAAGGACATTTTATATTGGATATCTCCCTTGAATACTACTAGTCGACTTTAGTACAATATGATTATTGGGATATCTTAGGGGTTCCATGTATTAAACCTCCATGCTGATCAGACATGGAAATAATCTATGGGACACACTAGGATACGCCAATCCTCATATGACACTTTTATCAAACGTAGTTTGGCATTCGCAGGCGATAGAAAAACAATGAGAAAAAATAGTTAAAATAACATATGTTGTCGTACTCTATGCAAAGGAAGAGTGCTCTAAGATTTTCGGAAGGATTCCTTGCCGATCTATAAGAAGCGGTTATTATGGTTTCCTTGGTAGTTATACCTTGTGGATGATAATAAAAATTTGCTAAGTTTATGGTTCATGAAGATTTATTATTGCCTGTATTAAAAACAGGACACTTAGCAGAAATTATCATTGATAAATGATAAGGAAGTTTATTGTACAAGTGCTTATATTTAATCAATAATGGAAGTTTCACAAACTAGGCACCTAGCTCAGTTGGCTAGGCGCGCGAAAGGGTGCGGCCTAGACCTAGGTTCGATTCCGGGGACGGCCAATTCCACCATTTTTTTTTGTTTAATATTCATTAATCGTACGGATGCGTGTAATTACGAGGGTTGTCTCATAAGGAGTCTTGATAATTAATTTCTCCTTATCACCCACAATATGGGCTTGATTTTTAAGGCAACCAATCGATTTTTATCACTTTATTGAGTCCTTATATTTAACGGAACTAGGACATCGAAAAAAAATGATTCCTTTGGTAAATTATACCTCATTTTTAATATCCGAAGTTCTTATGAACGCAACCAAAAGTTTGTTAATCTTATGGTGTACTAAAGGTTTATTATCCTTTACCTTAACGTATAATACTAAGCAGTTACGATTGATGCTGGAAGGTAAGGACGTACCTCATTACTGATATGCACTGTCTCTGGCATTCAACTTAGTAGTTTAGGCGTTTCCTTTCTTATTCATCCCATACTTAGCTGTTCCTTCCTTGGTAGCCTCCGGGCAATTAGTACTGATGTGGCCCTTTTCGCCACATCTGAAACAGCTTGCATTCTTTATGTCCCTACATTCGTGGGACTGGTGGCCAGTTCTTTTGCAGATGCCACATTGCTTTATCTTTTGATTTGATCGACACTGTCCCCAGTGTCTTCTTTTGCAGGTTTTGCATGTAGGCTTTTTATTGGAATTCTGTTGGTTATTGTTGAACTCAGATTTGTTCTTCTTAGGATTCTGGGAGTTATCCTCCTCCCTTTTACGCTTGCCATCTTCAGAGGCCTTGGCAGCCTTGTTTCTAACCACATCGAGTGTGAGAGACAGCGACAGATCTGCTACTGACCTGAATGTAGTAGGTCTCGATGCTTTCACACTTGCCTTTATTTCTGGGGCTAGACCCTCAATAAAGCGAGCTATTCGCTTTGGTTCCGGTGTGATCAAATAAGGAACCAATCGAGACTTGGTATTGAAACTTGTAAGGTATGCTTGGCAATCTAAGTTCTCCATGACTAAAGACAAGAATTCAGTCTCGATCTTCTCAACTTCGTGTTGAGGACAGTAATTTTCTCTGATAAGATCAGCGAACTGATCCCAAGTCATGTTGTACAAAGGGGTCTTCCCGGTGGCTTGAATCAATGATCTCCACCAAGCTAAGGCCTCGCCCTTAAATGATTGCGACACAAACTTGACCACATCCCTCTCAGCGCATCCGCTGATATCCACAACTGTATCCATCTCTTCCAACCACGTCATACAATCTACAGCTCCTTCTTCCCCAGTGAAATCCCGGGGTTTACATGAAACAAAGTATTTGTAGGAGCAACCCTTATCACTGGGTTCTTGATTCAGTATGATCTGTTGAGACGGATCACTGTGATGATTAGAAGAATGACGCTCGTCATCTTCCTTCTTGGGTTCATCCTTCTTGGGAGGTGGCTTTGCATGCGGTGCTGTTAGGGTCCTACTTCGAGTCCCACTATACTCTTCATATTGCCGCTCTAAGGCTTTTGTAACGGCGTCGTTTACTAACGCCTTCAACTCAGCACCCGTTAGATTAATTTGGGCGTTGTCAACATTTTCCCTTGGGTGGCTATTTATTTCATCAGAGCCAGCCATTTAATTGAACTGTTACAGAAAACAAGGACAATAGTTTACTTGGGAGTTTATTATGGAATTGTCTTTTATGGCAATTCATTAACCATGGTAACGGAGACCATATTTGGTTAATTTATTAATCACATTCATTTAGGATTTATATTATAACTTATCCTAATTATAAAAACAATAACAGTTTTACTAGTGGCACGAAAGGCCTTGTCACAAAGGACATTTAGATATGGCACAAACGGCCTTGTTATAAGGACATTCATCAAATCTGGTACAAAGTCATGTCACCAGGAATGTTAATATTCAATATGTCAATTTGTCACGAATAACCAATTATAGCACATAGGCTTGTCAAGAATGACTTTAAAACATCACTTGATGGTCTATCACCAAGGACCTTAATTTATAAGCAGCAATCTTATTAGATTAGGGCTTTAAGGGTTGAACGTGGTTCTTCACCTTTGGACAGGGAGTCATAGACTACAACTGTCATCGTTTTGAAAGATGATTCTTTTGGCAGAAAATAAGCCAATCAACATCACTGTTGGATGTTTATATATAACCATCGTATCTAATGATATTAGTCACGATTACATCGATCATATTGACAATTAGGTTTGGGTATAATCACACCATTTTGAACAGGGGATCATAAAGATCACTACTATCTTTGTCTTATCGACACTAGAATAAAGTATAGCCCGTAGGCATTTCATCATGAGGGATGTTAATATTATGATCATCATACTGAGGATACTAGTCAGGATCGCACTGATAGTATAGACTATGGAAATTGAGTATAGCTCACCCCCTTGGCAAAGAATCACAAAAGATTACAATTGCCTTGTCTCAGTTGGACGATATAACATAGCCCTTAGGCAAAACATCATTACGGATGTTAAAATTTTTAATCATCGTATTGATGATTTTTTTTTTGTCATGATCGTATTGATCATATGAACTATTAGGCTTGAGCATAGCTCACCACCTTAGACAAGGAATCATAAAGATAACAATGTCTCAAATGGACAATATATTATAGCCCGTAGGCAAGACATTACTAAAGGATGTTAAATAATATGATCATCGTATTAGATGATATCAGTCATGATCGCATTGACCATATAGACTATTATGTTTGGACATAGTCCATCATTTTAGACAAGAGGTCAAAGATCACCACTGTCGTTGTATTATCGGACAACAAGTTTAGTCCGTAGGCACTTCATCACTAACGGATGCTTATAATATGATCATCTTATAGGATGATATAAGCCATGATTCCTAGATCACAAGGCTAGATTTGAAAATTGGAAGAATCCAATATAAGGATGACTGTTATGATTTTCTCGATTCACATTCGTCAAGAGTGCTAACACATTCCAAGGTGTTAACAAGGATCTGAATCCCTTGAGTAGGTTTCACCATCTTGGCCGCGTAGGCTAGGTTTCACCTTTAAGATTCCCTTTCAATTGCATACTGACAGAGAAGGAAGGATATTTATTTTATTCAGGATTTTTATCATAAATCCTAATTCATAAGTTAATAACAGCACCAATGGCCTAGTCGCGTAGACAAGTTAAATCTATAAGCCCTGGTTTCAGAGAATCGCGGCATTAAGGTTTGAATCAAAGTTCATTACCTTTTCCTGACAGGGAGCCGTAGGCTGCCACTGTCTTCAGTCTCAGAGGACATTAACTATAGCCCGTAGGCACTTCCCTTAAAAGGGATGTTTATTACTGAATTGCCCCTTAGGGAAATTCATTAACCATGGTAAACAGAGACCATATTTGGTTAATTTATTAATCATATATTTATTTAGGATTTTTATTATAATTTATCCTAATTATAAAACATTAACAGTTTTATTAGTGGCACCCAATGGCCTGGTCACAAGGACAATTTCAAATTATATGCTAGGATTTCAGAGAATCAAAGCATTTAAGGTTTGAACCTAGTTCATTACCTTTATCTGACAGGGAGTCATAACTACCACTGTATTTTGGCTTGTGTAGAAATGAGCAAGGCCCGTAGGCACTATATTACCACGTATGGTTAAAATATGATCATCTTAATTAATGACGTAAACCCAAGATTCAGGGATCATTAAACTGGGTTAGGAATCTTTTGAAGAGTCCTATATAAAAATGACGTGTGTGATTTTAAATGAATCACATCTGCCAGGAGTGTTAACATGTTTTAAGATGTTAACAGGGAATTGAATCTTTTTAAACAGGTCTTACCATCTTGGCCCGGTCTTATAATTAACCCAAGGCTAGGTTTCACACTTAAGATTCTTAATTTATAATTAACGCAGAACAAATTTTTAAATTGAGGTGTAAATATGGATCTGAATCTAAATTGCGGAACTGCCATCTTGGCCGGTCTTATTATGACCCGAAGCTAGGTCTTGCCCTTTTAGATTTTGTCATTTTATTATAATGGTAGATCTTGCAAAAAGGAAATATTATTTTTCCATTTATTTAATGTTTCTTATTTAGAATGAAAGTTTAAACTTAATCATTCCATTATATAAAAATAAAAGTATAAAGTTGCCCTAAGAGGGACTTGAAAGAAATAATGTTGTCCTCTGAGGGACTGAAAGATAATTATGTCCTTATAAGGACTAATAAGGAAACGATCTTCAGTAAGAGGAGTTTCTTCTTCATTCTTATTTCTGAATGCTTTCTCCTTGTAGGCTCGTCTCGTCCTGGCCGCGGTACGAAGCTCAGCATTTCAAGGCTCCGGGTGTGGAGGATTCCTATTACAGCTCCTTCGCTTGGCGACGTATTCAATTAGAATTGGAAGCAAGAATTTCCTGATTAGGATTGAGATTATTCCTATGTTAAGTCTAGACTCAGAAGGTCAAGGAATGTGCTACTGTGTCATTGAGATTAAACACTAAGGGACAGTGTTTAATTCGCTCAATGTTGGCTCTGATACCAACCTGTCACACCCCGAATTCCACGTGTCACCGGTGGGCCCGGTGGGGGAGTATCGTGACGTAATTGATATCATCATAGTCAAACAACACAATATATAAATGCACAGCGGAAGCAAAAGATAAATATATTACAATCCGAATGTAAAGTAATAACAAGCATTACAACGGAAAGTAAAGGATCCACAGGCGAATCTTTAAATCATAAACTTTGTTCAACAGACTTTAGACGCCTAGAACTTGCAAGATTCCTTGTTAACGTCCTGAGTAGCTTCCAGCCTATTACGTACTTGTACCTGTCACTTAGACTTTTGAAAATACGTCAGTTTTCACTGATAAATACACTCAACCGACTCATTTGAAAAGAGTTTAAGAAAATTGATTTAGATGCACTAGGCACAAAATATTTTGACACTTTGATTAAAATGCACAAGGCAAGATTAATCTTTTATACTTGGGACAAACTATATCTCATGTTATCAGTTTTACATAACTTGCTCTACATGTGGGGCCCGAATCTATGCCGGTTCAAGATTAACCGACACACCACTATTCCCTTATTGGGAATCCCTTATTGGGTATAAATAATTAATTAGCATATAACATCTGTCAGGTGTATGCCTACACCCCGTGCTTAAGTCGTGGCCATTTCAATTGAATGAGTCAAGGATATCCAGGACATGGTCGCATTAATCCCCAATGTTTCAGTCAAGCAATACGAATTAAAAACAGGTTATTTGGATTTCCCGACTCATTTGTCTTTGAATCCCATACCTGACCATGCGGTATTTATACTACCGTATCCCAAGCCCGTAATAGGGAAAATAAGTTAAGAGTATTTACCTGAGCTAGCTCCTGTCTTAAATAGCAAGAATTTATTAACTCAGCCGTATTTACTTAAGTAAGCGTAGGTACAATTTACCGGAAGGCTCTAGTCTGGAAATGATGGTATAAATAATCAATTAGAATGCTAACGGGTCTTTAATTAAGCCTAAGCTTAGACCGGCTAGTCTTAAAGAAAGATACGGTTCAAACGCATGAATAAGCGAAGACCGGAAAAGAATGTGCTTTAGACCCGACAAGTTTGGAGACTTGTATAACATGGGTATTTCATACACATTCTGGATTTTTGAAATAAAATGATAAGGTTTGACCCGTTTCGGTCAATTTATGCAAACTAGTTACATAAACCGAACCGAACGCGAAAAGAGCGTTACGGGCGACCATAAGGGTCATATGCAAGTTCCCTGAGATAATATGCTCTAAATATGTTATAATATCAGCAAAGTATCTTCTATTATGCCCGGAACGGATTTAAACTCAACTTATGCCTCATAGGGGCATTTTGGTAATTTCACAAGGCTTAAAAGGTTAAAACCGGAAACCTGAGTTTATAAACTTTTACTTACTGTTATTTTACAAAAATATACTAAACACATCAGTAATTATAAGTCTTATATGTTTGATATGGTTATAGTATATACTATGCGTTAAAAATGCCTAAAAAGGCGATTTAGAGCCGTTTCCGGGTTCGTAAAAGAAAGCTAAGATTTTTATAGTTCCAGAAGTCTCAAAATACTTTATTTAATAAATAAAATCAGTAGGAAAAGGTTTGAGGTCAATCGGATTTATAAAACTCGTTTTATAGCCAAAAAGGGCAAATTCGGTATTTACCGAATTTAACTTAAAGATCTATGTTATGCTCATCCAAAAATTTAATAAAAATATTTAAAAATCTAAAAATATTATATAACATCAGTGTATAAAAAGTTTGATACCAAAAAGTGGGTTGAAGTAGGCTATGCGCTAATTACGCTATTTATATAACATAAAGATCGCAAATTACGATATTGAGCATAACCGTTAATCTAGACCTCAAACTGATATCAAATTTTCGGTGCATGTTTATAAATCAGTAACAAATGATACTACTCTTTTACTTTTTCAAAAATCGCGTTTTATATTAAAAAGGGCAAAATAGTCAACTTTAAGCATAAATCGGAAACATGCATATGAACCGGTTAAACATTGAACCAAGTTGCATAAACTCAGAGAGTTATACATATATGAAACCTGGTCCAAAATAAGCTCTAAGTCAGATCTTAAGCATGCATGAACGAATCAGAACCGATAGTCAAAGTAAAAGTCAAAATATGCGATTTTCGGTTCCGATTCGGGTTTAAACTAAAGATTGTCGAGTTGATCATGTTGAAACACATTCTTACATTAATTACCAAGTGATTTTGATGATCAAACAGGTCGCATGTAGCCTACATTACTAATTATGCTTAAATTTGCGAAAGACATTCTGTTGACTTTTTAGAACGAACTTTGACTCGACAATCAACATAGTTAGAGTGGGAATCTGGAAATACCCTTTTGAGGGTTTGTTCCCCACATAAATACCTACTTGTAGGTACCTTCAATTCGAGATATGACTGACCACACTTTGTTTAATCACAAAGTCAAACTAGTTTTACGACGGATTGACTTTTGGTGAATATACTAAGCTAGAACGAATTTGAAGGGGTTATAAATACTTACAAAAGTCCTAATTATGCTTAGAGATCACTAGAAAGCTTGAGTTTGATCAGAGGAGCTCCAGGATTGAGCATGCAAGTGAAAGTGAGTTTGGTTGCAACTTGAATGTTCTTGATTATGAACTTTGATCAATCAAAATGGTGCTACAAATGATCTTCTGATGTTATGAGACTTGTTCAAGGGCCCCTAGTATCATATAAAACCATTGGAGAGCCCATGGTATCAAGTACAGCTGTTAACCATTCGGAACAGACCTGATAACTGGCAGCTGTCGTTCATTTTGCCCAGATAGAGGCCTAGCGCACCGCTACGCTTCTGGTGTAGCGCACCGCTAGCCTTGTCAGGTGGCAAAATTTTGTTTCCTTGTTTTGCAATTCAGTCCTTGGTCTTTTGGAACGTGGTTTTGACTATTATTCTTGTACGTTAGACCCTAAAACTGACTTTTAAGAGCCTTGGGACATTTACCAACATGGTAAAGTCCTCGGTTAACTTTGCGCTTACCCGAAAAGTCTCGAAACTCAACGTTGACGCATTTAACCCTTCGTGTACGGTTTTGATCACAACTTTCTCATACGTTCACGAAACTTTATGAAATTTTTACCACATAACCTAGTGAGTATATTTTATCATTACAAAGCTTCGGGTTTGCCAAAGGATTACTCAGAGGTATACTTTCAACATGTTGACACATTTAGCCCCTGTAGTTTGTAATTCCTCACTTTCTTTCATTTCCCGTTTCGTATGATCCGTAATCTATCCGTTTAAGGTTATAAACACCATGTAGGGTTATTGTAGAGCTTATTTATCCATTGTTGACACTTTGGACTCTTACAGTCACACAGTTTCACTGTATGTCAACTTTAGTCCCTCTAAAGTACGTTTTCACATATTCAAAGCCCATGACACGTGTCAAAGCATTATTGGACGTAAATTTTCGAGGTGTTACAACGCCCGACGGGGCAAACACTACCAGGTGCACGCTTTTAAATATAATCGCAAAAATAGCAATATGCAATAAACAAGTAGAGAATGATTGTTGCATAGGTAAATTAGAAACTTGGAAAACCTGAATAGAAATACATATCCAGGATATTATTTTCAAGAAAACTAAATAGAGGCGTTACTTACATAGGGCGTGATGTGAAAACTATAAAAAGGTCGTGTATGTCATGTGTTAATCGCTTACTCTGGCCAAGTAAGTAGTGGCATATGATACCATGAGTTTCTTATAGCGGACACATTTACATCCGATGTAGTAAGGGCGGGGTGAATGGGACTAACTTAAAAAGTACCAAAATGAATCAAATGAGTAAAATATTGGAGAATAATGTAAACGCACAGCCGGGTGATGGAAGCGTATTACATTAGGATAATGAGCCCGAGAGAAGGGACAAAGAAACATGTAAAATGATTAAGGTACGCATTGGGAGGGGGTGTACTTACACTCGAACCCGGGGAATGCAAACTTGTAAAACGATTAAGATATGCACTGGGAGGGGGTGTACTTACACTCGAACCCGGAAAATGAGAGTATATCTCTAAACGGGTCGTTTTTGTAAAACGCCAAACCTGAGGATAAAGTCGGAATATAAAAGTGAAACGAAGTCTTAATGCATACCGGAAGGGTGCAATAATAACGACTTCGGTAAAACACCCAGTTGATGGGTAAGGAGTTAAACACATGTGTAGACCGAGAAACGGGAATTCGAATGGAAAGTCAAAAGACTCGGGTCTCGAGGTTTGACTAAAAGACGATAAGACACTGCAAATAGAAATTTTGATAAATTTATATTCAATTATTTTAAAGTTGAACGGGTCGAACAAAGAATGAAGTTTGACATCCATGAGTGATGAATTTTCACGCGACAAGTCAAACGAATTTAATAAAGGACAACGCTTACTAAAATAAGTAAGCATGAACCGAGTAAATGAAAGTGAGAAATATTAATAGACCTATGCAAAGGATTATAGGCGTTAAAAACATTAAGATAAAAGAACCCGATTAATGGGTTGTAAAGAAGTATAATTATGAACCGGGAAAATGGTGAGCGTAAAACAAACTAATGTGTAAATAATGTAAGGAGTCATAAAGTTGGAAGATTAGTCCGAAAGTAAACGAATGAAGCATTAGAACACGGTTAAGGTCAACTAAAGTTTAAAAGCGAAAATAAATGATTCCAAATATAACAAGGGGTGCCTTGGAGTTATATATGTATATATATACATTTGAATAAAGACTTGAATAAAAGATGATCTATGGGATCATCATAACCTACGGGATATTAATTAGTGTAAAGGTCTACGGGGCCAAAATGACCCACAGATCATGAATTGAAGCAAATGGATCGTAAGGGCCTCGCCTTAAAGAGTTGAAAGCTTAAGGAAATAGCCTACGAAGTTAAGTGAAGGAACCTACGGGTCAATAGAGTAAGGTGAGGGAACTGTTACGATTCCCCGCGTAAAATGAGAACGGGAAAGAATAAATTATGGGTTGTCAATTTCTTTGATATGAGTAATTGATATAGTTAATGAGAAGGACGTTAAACTAAAATTCAGTTTTAGTAAGAAATAACGTTTTAACAAATATGAATACTATAAAACGAAATAGGAAATAACAAATATCAAAGAGTATGGGTCTTAACACCAATAGGTGCAAGACGATACATTCGAAAAGAAGAAGTATGATAAAGAAAAGTTGAATTAAACTTAAACGTGATGTGACACGCTCACGGACAAGAAAAAGGAATATAGAAAATGATCACGTTGTAACGTGGATTACGGGGTATGAAGTGACGGCGACTAATTAGTCTAGCCGGTAAAACTATTCAAAGTTAAGAAAGCGTCATGACAAATACAAGCGCTTGTTAATATAACACAAGTGCTGGATGAACCTGTTAAAAGACAAGCGAGACTAAGTGGTCAAATGACAACTCAGTCAATAAAGATAAAGGGTTATGAGTTGAAAGTAACGGCCCGCGAGGCCTTACACGTGAAAGATTAATCGAAAGGAATGAATGAATGCCTTGAAAACGAAACTAAAATTCGTTTAAATTAATAAACAACATAAATAAGGTTTCGGGGACGAAACCTCTTTAAGGGGGGTAGACTTGTAACACCCCGAAAACGGGTTTAGTAATTAAACCTCGTTAATTGTGATGGATGGGTAAAATACCGTTAGTAGCAAAATTTAACCCGGTAAATATTAGGACTTAAATAAATAAATAAACCTAATATTAATTAAAAGGGGGAAATAAATGCTTGAGAAAAGATAAAGTTATGAAAGGCCCGAGTTAACGGGACTTAAAATATCACGGGTTATAACTTCCCGAACCTATTAAGTTAACTAGGGATAATTAACCTAGTTACTAGTATGTGGCTAAGTGATAAATGGTAAGTTGTAGCTTCAATTGATCAAAATAAAACATGAGGGACTAATACTTGCCAAGTGGGAAACTTGTTTTAATTAAAACAAGTAATAACACACAATACACACACTAAGGATGTGTGTGGAGATCGACCAGGAAGAGCTCTTTGGAGCCCAAACCCTAACTTCAACAAGAATCAACAAATTGAAGGTCAAATCCAGCTCAAATCAAATGCATGAACACGAATAAACGATCACCAAGTCGTGGGGATCATAAGGTATGTAAAATCTTGATGTTTGGTGAAGTTGTAAGAATTTGATAATCATCCTAATCGCGAATTAGGCATGGATTAGAGAAGCCATGGCTAGATTAGTGATGTATACTTGCTATGATTCGAGTAATTTGATGATTTACCACTTTTAGACAAGTGGGTTTTGATTATGTAGTGAAGATGATGATATATTTGTTCTAAAAATCGTCATAATTGATAGTTGAAGTTAGATACTTGAACAAATTATAAGTTTGAGCGAAAGCTCATTCATGACTTGAAGTGGGTTTTTGTATTTTATGATGAAATTGGTAATTTCGTTCATATAAATATGTGTATGAAATCGTGTAGCATATTAGTTCATATGAAGAACTTGATTATATAAGGTGTTGGGATGAATGCTAGTGATATGATGAACGGGTCTCACTCATAGATGAGAACCCTTAGTTATTGTGAAATGAATGAATAAATTAGTCTTGATAATCGCTTGAACTAATTAAAGTGATTGAAATGTGATAAACATGGTTAGAACTTTGGTTAAAACGGTGGCCTAAAGATAACGCCTACGAAGTAATTAAAGAGTGCAAAAAAAAAAAACTAGTTGATGAACTCGAATATGCATTTAGTATACTAATGGGCATTTGACTTTTAAAAAGTCAAACTGACCTATGATGTGATGAATGATAAATTGATATAGAAATGCGTAAGGTGGAATAATCGTATTAAGTCATGATTAAACTAACCACCTTGTGAATGATGAATAATAGTTGGAACTTACCAAGCTAGGTGAAGCTTGGGGACAAAGCGGGTCAAACGAATCAAGAAGGAAAAGAAAAGTGTAGCTTGGATACGAGGTAAGTAAAACTTACACCCTTTTTGTAGAACACGTGTTTGTTTTATAAACTATGAATGTGAATAATGTAATATCCAAAATAAGGGTTCCTACACGATTGACACAAGTCGGAACGAGTATAAATGATAAAAACCATGGTTTATGGTAAATGGGGCAAATGGGTGAATTTGGAAATTCAAAATCATGCTTTTATTCTAAATTATGTAAATGTTTGGTCTTATAGTCCAAACGGGTCAAATGGTGATGATAATACAATTTGACAATATTGACTAATGAGGTTGTCAAGTCGTATGTTATCAGGAGTAAATAGCATATTGGATAATTGCGACGCCATATAATATTGGTTAATTAACGCGAGGTATAAAACGGGTCTATGTGTTGACTCGAGCCAGGTACGTATATATATAAAAATTCATGGTTAAAAATGCAATGTTGGTCAAATACCTTAGCAAAGGGACCTATGTCGTAAAAGGAGGAATTAAGTTGACGAAAATGCCCTTGATAGGTAAATCGGGCAAACGACCCTTAGAGGTCGTTTAGATACTAGTTGTATCTTTATGTAACTCATAAACATATGTAAGAGTTGTACGCATAAACCTTGGGGGTCAAATGCCTATGAACAGGTCAATCACGTAAAATAACTATCCTTAGGGTAAAATGATAATCTGAGGGGTAAAATTTGGATTATATATATAGCCACATTAAACCCATCACAAATATAGTTGTGATGGAAGAACATTTGATAAATAATATGGAAATGAGAAGCTAGAAATAAATGAGTAGGAATTATGCGTAAAAGTGCTTAAATGCCCTTAACGGGTCAATTAGACATCTAAGTAAGAAAACGGGTTTAAGAATGTATATAAACCCATGATTTGAATCTAATATGATAAGCAATATCGTAATGATGAGAACTTAGAATCAAACAACATGTTTGTTTAATAAAATCGCGAAAGGGTCAAAATTTGGTAGATAGGGTAAAAAGCCGAAGACATAAAAGTCTTAATTTTTGTTAATCCGGATGTTAGATTTTAACTCCATATGATGAAGGATCAAATTACAATCACGTAGGAAGAAACGATAGGTCAAACGGACAAACGGATTGAAAGATACGAAAGTTTTCGTGTCAGAAACGGCAAAAAGGAAGGGGCTGATACAGGGGCCACCGTAACTTACGGTGCCCACCGTAAGTTACGGTGGGGGCTGAAATCTTTACGCCAGTTCTCTACTAATTTACGGTTGAGACTTATTAAATCAGGGGCCACCGTAACTTACGGTGACCACCGTAAGTTACGGTGGAGGCTGGATTTGAACCCTTGTTTCTAGGATCAAGGGATTAATGTGACAACTCGTATTTCCAAACCGATCTTTGTACTTGATGCAACGTAAACATTATGTGATTATGTGAGTTAGATGATTTAATGGAATGATATTTTATTGAATTTTATGTGTTATATGTTGTGTTGTATGTATGTGCGTATATGAACGACCCAAACGCACAACACTCACCCGATCGTACAAGCCCATTTGGGCCACCACTTGTATCCGGATCATGGGCGGCCATTGAGGGTTCGGCCCACTTTCCCCCATATCGCATAACACAAAGGAGTTAGGGTAAACTTATCATTTGTTGCAACTCTCATAATACACAAACCCTAGTTCTTTTCTCTCTCTCCCTCACGAACTTGAAAGGCAGCCAAGCATCTCCTTCACCGAAGATTTTTGTGTTCGGATCAATCCCCTACCCTCTTCTTAAATTGGTTAGTGTTTATGATTATGTTTAGTTACTCGATCGTTATGATTTCATGATGTGGATTAAGTGATTGTGGATGTATGTATGATGAACAATGGTATTATGTATTGAGGTTTAAACAAGTTGATTTGTATGATTATGTGATTTGTATGATTATGATCTAGAACCGAATGCTTGTTAAAAATCGGCTGATATGTGTATACTTCGGATTATTAATCATATGATATTGTGTTGTCAGAAACATGATTCGGTACACACGTTTTGACCTAGGGAATGTGGCTGATGTGATGATGATCGATCTTATTTTAATAGATATTACATGTCATTGTTTGGTCCACAAACCCTTGATGTGATAAACATAGTTGTCGGCTATAGTGTTGTATGGCATGTGATGATAGTATGATAATAGTCAATATTGTCCACTGCATATATATTAAATAAAAATCGGTCCAATACTAGCTTGAGGTGTTATAGATTGTTGGCCATGGTTGATTAATTTTATGATGATGATGATGATCCGATGTGAATGATTGTTGTTTTGTTCGAATAGTGTGTATGTATGATGATGAGCATGTGACTTTAATTGATAGTATATTAAGGATTCATTATGATATTCAGCCATTGTTTTCATAGTTGCATGCAATTGTCAGAAGTCATGTGTGGAGCAATGATTAAATCAAATAGAGGAAACATTATTATAGTATTGTTAGTGATGTATTGATGAATGTATGATCTGATTGTTATTTGATATCACGATGTAAATGAATTTGGGTCACTGTTATGAACATGATATACATGATTTAGGCCTTTTTAATTGGACCGAACAATTCTAACAGATTATTTATATACTGTTTAAGTTAGTAATGGGTGGAATGAATTATAGAATGATTGGTTGGAAAGTGTTGTTTGATCGAATATTGATGAAACTGTGAATTTGTTAACTGACAAAATAAAAGGGAACAATATAACCGATTGGCATGATTGACGGAGAATAAAACAAATCGCACAAGATCAAATCTTATCAAATAAGCTTTCTGATCGCACAAGATTGTCCAGTCGTACAAGCTTGGCTGGATCGCACAAGATTAAAACAAGTTGTTTTGGGTCGCACAAGCTTTGGGCTTATTCACATGTTGGGCCGGGGTATTTAGTGGGTTATGTTAGTGAGTCGCACAAGAAGTTACTAAACCGCACAAGATGAATGATTTCTTAATAGTTGGGCCGTAATTGTATTTTGGGTTTTCTGCTCATGTGGGCCGGGTATAGGCTGGAATCGCACAACATGTTGTGATCGCACAAGGCTGTGCCGACCGCACAACATGTTGGGCCGATCGTTATCGGGCTTTATTTGTTGAATCGTACAAGTTGGGCGTTTTATGGACTTGACTGTTTAATTGAATTACGTGGTTGCCATGATCTATTCGTGTTCGTAACTGTTAGCTTATGTGTATACATACGTGCGATACTTGAAAACCAAAACCTGACTTGTATGGTAACCGTGTTAGGACGTGGTTGGCCACTAGCTGCCAGTATTGACCTTTCGTTATCTGCCGAGCAAACCAAGGTGAGTTCACACTCTACAAAGCATGGGATTCCCAGGGGTTGGGAATGGGGTTAAGGAATACGAATTCCTCGTCCTTTCTTGGGTAGGACAGTATTGGTTCAGGAATGTAATTCCTCGTCCTCACGGACAGATAACTCGTACTAGACCAAAACTCTATCACGAAGTCCCTCCTTTTTTATATCGACTTAATCGCCGGGCCAATGGCGAGCGGGTCATTAGTTAGATAGCGCTATTTAGGTCTGACAAGCCTCACACCGTGCCGCAGAGGACGGGCGTGAACTAATGGATCTGGGGCACGTCAATGCTGATAGACATTGACAGTTTCAGGGCACTTAAACATGACTTCAGTCAGTAGTCGATATGGTAACGAGTCTAGTGGATACATGGGGTAGCCCCCACGGCCGAAATGCCAGATAACTATCATGGGGTAGCCCCCACGGCAGGATTGCCAGAGTAAATGGGTTAAACAAATGGTTAAACATATTACGTTTTCAACTATGGGGTAACCCCCCACGGCAGGAACGCCAGCTAAAGGAAAACTGTTTTTGGAACAACGTAAAACGAACACCCAACCGTGAACTCACTCAACTTGTTGTTGACTCGTTACTACATGCTTTGCAGGTCTATAGGTACTTAGCTGGAGCTTGCACAAGGGAGAGTCGTTGTGGGACATGGACAGCTGTGTGCCATGTTAAACAATTAAACTTTGGATTTGGTTTTGAACATTATGCTTCCGCTCACAACTTAACTATGTTTGTTTTGGACAATAATCGTGTTGGTTGAACTTTTACACTAAATTAATTACTTGTTCAATATGATTAGTGGTTTGATCCTGGTCAGTCACGCCTCCAAGCGGTGATACTCCGCATGTGGATTTTGGGGGTGTGACAGATTGGTATCAGAGCCATTGGTTATAGAGAACTTGGTTTTAATAAAGGAAAACGTTTTTGTTAAAACCAGACTATAACCTGTACAGTGCTCTACGATCCACAACGACGCTTCACTCCACGTGCAAGGCTCGACATTCTAGGTGATATGGTTTACGTTTTATATTGCCTACTTGCTAGATTGCATAGAACTTTGCTTATTGTATGCTTAGATGAACGTAGCAACTATAGTTTGAAAACACATTTGTGCTTGCTCCCTACTGTCACTCCACACTTACACACATTCGCGACACCTTTCCTACTTGTGTTTCCTTCGATGTGAGATCATGAGGGAACGTGTGAACCTAACTCAAGCCAGCTGACGGCTCTTATCAACGAACAAGTTACGGCAGCACTCGCGGCCGCTCAGGCAGGAGGTATAACCTGCTATTACGAACCTACCCTAGGATGTTAGATCCTACTCTCATGACCCAACTCTCACGCTTAACCCTGTCTCTTCTTCCTCACGCAACAAGGTCAGAATGCTCAGCCGCCTGTATGCACATTCAAGACGTTCATGGACTGTCATCCTAGTACTTTCAGTGGCACTAAAGGAGCTGTTGGACTCCTCCATTGGTTTGAAAAGCTCGAGTCTGTTTTAGAGATGTGTGAATGCCCTGAGGCTCGCAGGGTGAACTACGCCACTGGTACTCTCGAAGGCACTACGCTAACTTGGTGGAACGTGCAAGTTCAGATGCTGGGACTAGCGGCTGCAAATGCCACCCCATGGAATGATTCTCAAGGAACTAATCCAAACGTGAATACCGTAGTCGTGATGACATCCACAAACTGGAGATGGAGTTCTTTCACCTGATGATGACGGGGTCAGAGATAGAAGCGTACACGAAATGATCCAACGAACTGGCAGTGTTATGTCCAGCTATGGTGGATCCTCCCACTAAGCGCATCAGGTTGTACCCCAAAGGCTTAGTACCAGAGATTCAAGTCATGTGACTTCTGCTAACCTTGCAACCATTCAGGATATTACTCATCTTGCTCAACGTCTCTCAGATCAGGCGATAGGACAGAACAAACTGCCGAAGCGTATTAATGCTGCTACAACTACTTCGGATGCTCCCAGTGACAATAAACGCAAGTGGAATGGAAATTCGAGCAAGGGTCCCACTTCGGTTCAGTCTCAGTCGCAGCACAGGAGCCCCAGTCAGCAGTCTTTTGGTAATTGAAGTCAGGGTGGATACAGGGGAAACCACCCTAAGTGCTATCGATGTAATTTACACCACAACGGGCCGTGCAACAAAGATCGTTGTCAGAGATGCAACAAGCTTAGTCATGGAGCCAAGGATTGTAGAAGCTCACGTCCTGCAAACCAGAACCGACAACAGCAGCCACAAGCTCCACAGAATCAGCAGCAACAGCAGGGTAACAAGGGATGTTATCAGTGTGGTGCTGAAGGTCACTTCATGAGACACTGCCCACAGTTGAACCAGAACCAGAATCAGAACCACAACCAAGGAAACGGGAACAACAATGGAGGCAACAACGGGGGTAATAACGACGGCAATGGTGCCAGGAGTCGAGTGTTCGAGATTGGTCAGGGTGAGGCTAGGTATGACCCCAACGTGGTGATGATTTCGACATCGTTATTGGTATGGATTGGCTACCTCAACATCGAGCAGAGATCCTTTGCAAAGAACAGATCGTCCGCATTCCTCGTGCTGGTTAAGAACCTTTGGTAATTCATGGTGACAAGCTCCTGGAGCAGCACCCATAGTTCGAGCATCTTATCGCTTACCCCATCAGAGTTGGAAGAACTATCTACACAACTACAAGAACTCCTAGATATGGGTTTTATTCGTCCTAGCTCTTCGCCCTGGGGAGCTCCAGTGCGATTTGTGAAGAAGAAAGACGGTACGTTCAGAATGTGCATCGGCTACCTTGAATTGAACAAGGTGACTGTGAAAGACCGCTACCCTCTTCCACGCAATTGACGATTTGTTCGACCAGCTACAATGGGTCGAGCTACTATTCAAAGATCGATTTGAGATCAGGATATCACCAGCTGAGAGTCCGAGAAGAGGACGTCTCCAAAACAGCCTTCAGAACTCGTTATGGCCACTATGAGTTTTTGGTCATGCCTTTTGGGATGACAAACGCACCGGCGGTCTTCATGGACTTGATGAATCAAGTGTGCAAGCCGTACCTAGACAAGTTCGTTATTGTCTTCATTGATGACATCCTGATCTATTCGAAGAGTCAGGAGGAACATGAGCAACATTTACGACTTATTTCGGAACTCTTTCGAAAGGAACAGCTGTACGCCAAGTTCTCAAAATGTGACTTCTGACTTCGTGAAGTCCATTTCTTAGGCCATGTAGTGAACAAGGATGGGATTCACGTTGATCCATCCAAGGCAGAGTCAATCAAGAGCTGGCCTGCACCTCGTACACAAACGGAAATTCGCCAATTCTTGGGATTGGCAGGTTACTACCGGAGATTTATCAAGGGTTTTTCTAAGATTGCTCAGCCTCTTACTACACTAACACAGAAGGGCGTTGTTTATCGTTTGGGGAAACGCACAGGAGTTAGCGTTTCAGCACTTAAAGGATAGACTTTGCAGTGCACCTATCCTTTCATGGCCAGAGGGCACAGACGACTTCGTGGTCTACTGCGACGCATCTATTCAGGGTCTTGGTTGTGTTTTGATGCAGCGGGATAACGTTATAGCATACGCTTCACGCCAACTCAAGGTTCATGAGAAGAACTACACTACACACGATCTAGAGCTGGGAGCGGTTGTTTTTGCACTTAAGATATGGCGACACTACTTGTATGGCACCAAGTGTGCTATCTACACTGATCACAGGAGCCTCGAGCACATCTTCAAACAGAAGGAACTCAATATGCAACAGCGACGATGGGTCGAGCTACTGAACGACTACGAATGCTCGATCAGGTACCACCCGGGCAAAGCCAATGTTGTGGTCGACGCCCTCAGTCGAAAGGACACTGCGCCTAAGCGCGTACGAGCTTTACAACTTACTATACAGTCTAATCTTCCCTCGCAAATACGAAATGCTCAGGTAGAAGCATTGAAACCAGAGAACGTCAGGGCTGAAGCCCTACGCGGTCCAAGGCAACGCTTAGAACAGAAGGAAGACGGTGCTTACTACGTAACAGGACGCATTTGGGTCCCACTTTATGGCAACCTACGAGAGCTTGTGATGGATGAGGCACACAAGTCTCGCTACTCGGTACACCCAGGTTCGGACAAAATGTACCACGATATCAAAACCACATATTGGTGGCCTAGCATGAAGGCCCACATGGCAACTTACGTTAGCAAGTGCTTGACTTGTGCGAGAGTCAAGGCGGAATACCAGAAACCTTCAGGCCCACTTCAACAACCAGAGATACCACAATGGAAATGGGAGCAAATTTCCAAGGATTTTGTCACTGGCCTGCCTAGATCTCAATGTGGTAATGATACTATTTGGGTGATCGTGGATCGACTCACAAAGTCTGCTCACTTCCTGGCTATCAAAGAAACGGATAAGTTCTCCACCCTAGCAGAAGTATATCTCAAGGAAGTTGTCTCGAGGCACGGGGTGCCCATCTCTATCATCTCGGATCGAGATGCACGTTTTACATCAGAACTGTGGCAAGAAATGCACAAGTCCTTTGGCTCAAGGCTAGATATGAGCACAGCTTATCACCCGCAAACGGATGGGCAGTCGGAACGTACCATCCAGACTCTCGAAGACATGCTCAGGGCATGTGTAATCGATTTTGGCGATGGCTGGGAAAAGCATCTGCCACTCGTGGAATCTCATACAATAACAGTTACCACACCAGCATTAAAGCTGCTCCGTTTGAGGCATTGTACTGGCGTAAATGCCTGTCACCTCTTTGTTGGGCAGAGGTGGGGGATAGTCAGATTACTGGTCCAGAACATGTGGTGGACACAACAGAGAAACTTGCTCAGATACGACAACGAATGGCGGCAGCTCGTGACCGTCAGAAAGTCTACGCCGATAAGGGCAGAAAACCACTAGAGCTCCAGGTTGGGGAGCGTGTACTACTCAAAGTTTCACCCTGGAAGGGTGTGGTTCGTTTTGGTAAACGGGGCAAACTTAACCCACGATACGTTGGACCCTTCGAAGTCATTGAGAAGATAGGCAAGGTGGCCTACAGATTGAACTTACCAGCGGAACTCAGTGCAGTTCACGATGTTTTCCATGTGTCGAATCTGAAGAAATGTCTGTCAGATGAGACACACGTAGTTCCTTTGAAGGAGCTCACGATCGACGAGCAGTTACGATTCGTCGAGGAACCTGTTGAAATCACGGACCGGGATGTTAAGGTCCTCAAGCGTACTAGGATACCTCTCGTTCGAGTTCGTTGGAACTCACGTCGCGGCCCAGAGTTCACCTGGGAACGCGAAGATCAGATGAAACAAAAGTATCCCCAACTATTCGCAACCGATACAACCACTACTGAGACTGAAGCTACGGAATTTCGGGACGAAATTCCAGATCAACGGGGGGAGGATGTGACACCCCAGGAAAACCATGCAACTTAACTAGCTTCCTCAGTGAGTACGTGCTAAATTTCGGGACGAAATTTCTTTCAACTTGGGGATAATGTGACAACTCGTATTTCCAAACCGATCTTTGTACTTGATGCAACGTAAACATTATGTGATTATGTGAGTTAGATGATTTAATGGAATGATATTTTATTGAATTTTATGTGTTATATGTTGTGTTGTATGTATGTGCGTATATGAACGACCCAAACGCACAACACTCACCCGATCGTACAAGCCCATTTGGGCCACCACTTGTATCCGGATCATGGGCGGCCATTGAGGGTTCGGCCCACTTTCCCCCATATCGCATAACACAAAGGAGTTAGGGTAAACTTATCATTTGTTGCAACTCTCATAATACACAAACCCTAGTTCTTTTCTCTCTCTCCCTCACGAACTTGAAAGGCAGCCAAGCATCTCCTTCACCGAAGATTTTTGTGTTCGGATCAATCCCCTACCCTCTTCTTAAATTCGTTAGTGTTTATGATTATGTTTAGTTACTCGATCGTTATGATTTCATGATGTGGATTAAGTGATTGTGGATGTATGTATGATGAACAATGGTATTATGTATTGAGGTTTAAACAAGTTGATTTGTATGATTATGTGATTTGTATGATTATGATCTAGAACCGAATGCTTGTTAAAAATCGGCTGATATGTGTATACTTCGGATTATTAATCATATGATATTGTGTTGTCAGAAACATGATTCGGTACACACGTTTTGACCTAGGGAATGTGGCTGATGTGATGATGATCGATCTTATTTTAATAGATATTACATGTCATTGTTTGGTCCACAAACCCTTGATGTGATAAACATAGTTGTCGGCTATAGTGTTGTATGGCATGTGATGATAGTATGATAATAGTCAATATTGTCCACTGCATATATATTAAATAAAAATCGGTCCAATACTAGCTTGAGGTGTTATAGATTGTTGGCCATGGTTGATTAATTTTATGATGATGATGATGATCCGATGTGAATGATTGTTGTTTTGTTCGAATAGTGTGTATGTATGATGATGAGCATGTGACTTTAATTGATAGTATATTAAGGATTCATTATGATATTCAGCCATTGTTTTCATAGTTGCATGCAATTGTCAGAAGTCATGTGTGGAGCAATGATTAAATCAAATAGAGGAAACATTATTATAGTATTGTTAGTGATGTATTGATGAATGTATGATCTGATTGTTATTTGATATCATGATGTAAATGAATTTGGGTCACTGTTATGAACATGATATACATGATTTAGGCCTTTTTAATTGGACCGAACAATTCTAACAGATTATTTATATACTGTTTAAGTTAGTAATGGGTGGAATGAATTATAGAATGATTGGTTGGAAAGTGTTGTTTGATCGAATATTGATGAAACTGTGAATTTGTTAACTGACAAAATAAAAGGGAACAATATAACCGATTGGCATTATTGACGGAGAATAAAACAAATCGCACAAGATCAAATCTTATCAAATAAGCTTTCTGATCGCACAAGATTGTCCAGTCGTACAAGCTTGCTGGATCGCACAAGATTAAAACAAGCTGTTTTGGGTCGCACAAGCTTTGGGCTTATTCACATGTTGGGCCGGGGTATTTAGTGGGTTATGTTAGTGAGTCGCACAAGAAGTTACTAAACCGCACAAGATGAATGATTTCTTAATAGTTGGGCCGTAATTGTATTTTGGGTTTTCTGCTCATGTGGGCCGGGTATAGGCTGGAATCGCACAACATGTTGTGATCGCACAAGGCTGTGCCGACCGCACAACATGTTGGGCCGATCGTTATCGGGCTTTATTTGTTGAATCGTACAAGTTGGGCGTTTTATGGACTTGACTGTTTAATTGAATTACGTGGTTGCCATGATCTATTCGTGTTCGTAACTGTTAGCTTATGTGTATACATACGTGCGATACTTGAAAACCAAAACCTGACTTGTATGGTAACCGTGTTAGGACGTGGTTGACCACTAGCTGCCAGTATTGACCTTTCGTTATCTGCCGAGCAAACCAAGGTGAGTTCACACTCTACAAAGCATGGGATTCCCAGGGGTTGGGAATGGGGTTAAGGAATACGAATTCCTCGTCCTTTCTTGGGTAGGACAGTATTGGTTCAGGAATGTAATTCCTCGTCCTCACGGACAGATAACTCGTACTAGACCAAAACTCTATCACGAAGTCCCTCCTTTTTTATATCGACTTAATCGCCGGGCCAATGGCGAGCGGGTCATTAGTTAGATAGCGCTATTTAGGTCTGACAAGCCTCACACCGTGCCGCAGAGGACGGGCGTGAACTAATGGATCTGGGGCACGTCAATGCTGATAGACATTGACAGTTTCAGGGCACTTAAACATGACTTCAGTCAGTAGTCGATATGGTAACGAGTCTAGTGGATACATGTGGTAGCCCCCACGGCCGAAATTCCAGATAACTATCATGGGGTAGCCCCCACGGCAGGATTGCCAGAGTAAATGGGTTAAACAAATGGTTAAACATATTACGTTTTCAACTATGGGGTAACCCCCCACGGCAGGAACGCCAGCTAAAGGAAAACTGTTTTTGGAACAACGTAAAACGAACACCCAACCGTGAACTCACTCAACTTGTTGTTGACTCGTTACTACATGCTTTGCAGGTCTATAGGTACTTAGCTGGAGCTTGCACAAGGGAGAGTCGTTGTGGGACATGGACAGCTGTGTGCCATGTTAAACAATTAAACTTTGGATTTGGTTTTGAACATTATGCTTCCGCTCACAACTTAACTATGTTTGTTTTGGACAATAATCGTGTTGGTTGAACTTTTACACTAAATTAATTACTTGTTCAATATGATTAGTGGTTTGATCCTGGTCAGTCACGCCTCCAAGCGGTGATACTCCGCATGTGGATTTTGGGGGTGTGACAATTAATATTGGGATTTCTTTTTTTTTCTTTAATTCGATGTTTCAACCCGTAATTACGTGATTATCAAAACTAACTTTTAAGTTGGTTTTGAACACAGGTGAATGTCGAGAGCCCCGGATGAAGATCAAGCGTCGAGCAAGAACCGAACACGTGTCAAATGAAGCTTCCGCAAGTTGTTTCATCGTTATTCTAAAACGGCGAATTAAACCACATTATGTGGTATCACTTAAATTTGTAAAAGTTTTTAGTAAACCCGTATTTCCGATGTATATGTAATCATTGATTACATGATTGTTTTCGCGAAATATACGTTAAACCTTGACTTATAAGAATGGTGTTACATCATCACAGAGATGAATTTTGTGGATTTAGAGAACCTATTTCCTTTAATTGTGATCTTTTCACCCTTTGGTGAATTTACTTGAATAGAATTTTGATCACATAAAATACTGGCTTTATTGGCTTTTAACCAATCCATTCTTAATACAACATCAAATCCTGCTAGATTAATTGGGTAAAGATTTGCAATAAATTTCTGATTTAAAATTTCTATTCTTGCTCCCTGCAAGATTTCAGAAATCTTAATGGTTTCTCCATTTGCTGTCTCTACTAGACATTCTTGTGGGAGTTTAGTCAATGATTGATTAAGAAGTTTGCAAAATGAAGTATTAATAAAACTTTGGTTCGCGCCAGAGTCAAATAATACTTTAGCAAAAACATCAATAACTAAAAACGTACCAGTGATCACATCCGGGATCATTTTTGCTTCTTCTGCAGTTAGAACAAATGCTCTAGCATTTTTAGTATTCTTGGCGTTTGTAGCTGGAGCTAACTTTGGACAGTTAGGCTTGATATGACAAGGTTCTCCGCAGTTGTAGCATATCCTGTTGTTAGGCTTTTTCCTGCAGTCTTCATCCTTGTGTCCATATATTTTGTAAAAGTTACAGTATATGGAGCATCTTCCTGAATGCTTCCTTTTGCAATACTTACGGTAGGGTGCAGAGGTAGAACCTACATTTCTCCCACGGTTAGAATTTCTAGAACGGAATTCTTGGGTCAGCTCCTGGGTTAGGTTTCTCCTGTGATCCTCTTCTCGTGTATGGACTAATTCATCCGTCAAGGTGTTGGCTATTCTACAGCTTCTTCTATGGTTTGAGGTCTAGCTGCCTTGACTACATGTCTAATCTCCCCAATTAATCCCCAAATGTAACGGGAGATTAAAATTGGTTCAGGTGAAGCAAGGGTTGGTACTATTCGGGCATATTCAAAGAATAATGTGGTATAACCCTTACTATCTACTCCAATCATCCTAAGGTTTAGGAATTTGTTTGCTATCTGTTCTTTTTCATTAGGAGGCATAATTTCCTTTCTACCTTCTTTTTAAATTCCTCCCATCCCATATTGTAAATTCTATCACTTCCCCTTGACTGGAGGATAGTGTTCCACCATTCTAGTGCTAAATTCTTAAATAGATTTGAAGCAAACATTATCTTATCCTCTTCAGCACATTTACTTATTCTTAAGACTGCCTCAGTCTTTTCTATCCAGCGTAGAGATGCAACGGCCCCTTCATTACCTGAGAATTCCATTGGTTTACAAGACCAGAATTCTTGGTAAGAACAACCGTAAGACACGGTTCTTCTTCTTTTGGGAATGGGCGTTTGAAGTATAGGTCCATTGTTCACGCTATTTTCAGGTTCAGAGGGTCGCTTACTATCATGTTTACTTTTATTTTCGGCTTCTCTAACTGTTTTGATAATATATGGTATCGCATCTATTATCCCTTGTGCCACTATATGTTGCATGGCACTATTGTCCACTTGGTTTCCGTTATTGTTGTTGTTCGGATTCTCATTATCCAGGTTAATGTTACTTTGGTTATCGTTATTCTGGTTTTCCTGGTTTACCTCGTCGTCCATCTAGATTTTAAACATTTACCAATTATTAATATCACAAAATAATTAACAATTTGAGTAACAACCACACAACACACATATTAACCAAAAGCGTCGAGCATTGCGACTTTACTCTTTTCTATTATAGTATGCTTCTAATACAAACCAATACTAGAAATTAAAAATTACAATACAATACTACTATGCATCACTAACTACAAAGTGGTCTATACTACAACATTTATTATTATTATTATTATTATTATTATTATTATTATTATTATTATTATTATTATTATTATTATTATATTATTATTATTATTATTATTACCAACTCCACTACCTCCTTTACTGGTCTGGGTTCATCCAGTAGTCCATATTGCGCTCGTCGTACTTCCAGACGAGTCCCTCTCCTACCTGCCTCATCCTCTCACTACTATCCAAAATCTCTTCTCCGAAAGTTCGAAGCTCATGCACATTATCTGCACTCATTGGGGGTGCAGGTGCTGGTACTGGGTCCGGTACTAGGGCATGGGATTCTCCTGAGGGTAAGGATTCTCTAAGATCTCCCTAATGTATTCATCGTTTTCGTACTAGGGATCTAGAGGGTCCATACCTGGATAGGATGCTAAGTTCGGCATGGGTTCATCGTTTAGGTGGTAGCGTGGCAAATAATCCCTATGATCATCAAACCATGGATCATAATCTGGGTCTAAGGGATTAGGGGCTGGTATCCTAGGTATCTCCTCAGGGTTGAAATCATGCATTTCTACTTGATTTTCAGGATTTTCTTCTATCTCCATCGGCTGAGTAGGGAATAACGGTAAGGGTTGTGGGGCTACTAGTTGTTCCAGGTTTGGGTCGGCAGCAGTTGTTGCTAGGATATGGAAATTAGTTGGGCTTCTATTAAGCATATCCTGTGTATGGGCATCTGACTCTCGCTTAGCGGCTGCTAGGACTCTTTGCTGTTGCAACTGTCGCATTCTTTTCATACGCTCAAATGCTCCCTTACTGAACCATCCTCTCTTTTTCTAAGGGAATGGCTCTTCAGACTGATCCTTAAAGACAAACATCCCTTCTTCATTATCAGCGGCATACCCAGAGAGGGCAGGCTGTGAAGAGGTACCTTCACTCCTAGGTGAATCGGACAATTGAAGATACACGTCTGAGGGTCCTTGATCACTCATACTGAAAACTAACAAATAGTCAAATAACACATAACAGTAAAATACATATATGCACGTATTTCCATAATAAATTTCCTAACAATTTTGAATAATATTTTGATGTCAGCAGAACACTTCTGTAGCTGAATCAGTGGCTTAGCTCTGATATCACCTTCTGTTGCAACCCCCGCCCCCTATCTGTCCAGGGAACGGGCGGCCGCGAGACCAGTTGTGGTGGTATCATTTTTTGTATCATTATTATTAGTTTGGCAGCGTAAATTTCATCAGGACCGTAGTTAGGAAATGTTTATCAGAGTAAAACCACCATATTTTATATTAATAAACACATGGGTAAAACCCAGGTTTCTTATTACGACATGTTTATAGGGATAAACCCTATTTTATTAAATTTAAAACATCGTCGTTTAGGTAACTTTTATAGCCACATTTTTCCAAGCCGTCAGTGCTCTCTAGCTGGCTTTCTTCTAATTGGCTTTTACATTTTGTTACCTGAAACGCGTTTTAAAAACATTTGTCAGTGGGAAATACTGGTGAGTGAATCCCAGTTTAATCAAGAATATTTTTATCCTTTAACAGTATTGAGAGCAATCACATTGTTTATTTCTACACAATTACTCATTCAGTATTGTCAATCCTGACTGGTGGGTTATAGCATTGTAAAACATTTAAGGTTTCGTAAAACAATTTACAAAGACTCAATCACTGCTTAATAGCATTGTAAAACATTTAAGGTTTCGTAAAACAATTTACAAAAAGGAGATTACTCACATTGCTGTCTTAGGTTTTCTGTAAGGGTTTCCAGGTGATAATCTATAATTTACACAAATGTACATATGTTAGTAAAATAACCCATTATTTACATTAGTAATACCCTCCCCGAGACGGCATTCCAATGACTACGTCGGGCAGAACCTCGACAGCCGTTACGGAACCCTGGATTAATTGGGCAGCGTATTTAATACGTAACCGGGGTTATAACACTTACATTGGGGCAGAACTTCGTTAATTAGGGGGAAATTATACCCGAGTATAATGCCTACTATAAGAAATTTGAGATTTAAGAAAAGGAAATGAGCGATCGGAACTGAAAGCCGATGCCCTCAATTTATAGGGCTGTAATCTGACTACCTCGCGGCCCGCGACAGCCACAGCTATCTCTTTCGCGACCCGCGACATAGGTGGCTAGGGCTTAGGGTTGATTCGTCACCCGGTATAGCTTCAACACGCAGGTGACACGTGGCGGCACCGGGCTGCGCCACTTGCTCAGTCGCTCGCGGCCCGCGTAGACTCAAGGGGAATCTGTCGCGGCCCGCCAGGACCCCTAATTTCTTGTTTTTAATTAATTTTTATAAAAATAAAGGTATTCGGGCCCTGTTTTCGTGTATGGGGTGTGTTTTAGGACATATGGAAATATTTTAATATATATTAGGGTGTCAAAAATAATTTGGAGGGTTGTTATATCTCACACAATGATCCCCTAGAATGACAGAAAATTTTTCCAATCGTCTTTTGTGAAGGCACTCTTGCAGTGCTTCATAATATTCTGTTGTATGTAAAACCTGCAGAGAAGCCTGGAGACGTCTGGAAATATTTAGCACATGCGCTCATTAGGGCCAGGTCTCTATCCGTTACAATCGCACGTGGCTCCATACATTCATCCAACATTAACTTAATCCTCTTAATCACCCATACAAAGTTAACACTCTGTTCTTTACAGATAACGGCATGCACGATACAAAACGAATGGTTAGTAGGCGTCATACCAACAATCAGGACAAATGGCATACTATTCGTGACATTTGTGTCTCTGCGACCATCAAACAAATACCAAATCAATGAAATATTGTGTTTCATACTTCGGATTTGTATAAATATGTGTATCATGTACACATATCAATTCATGTTCGATTTCGAGCTTTAAATCGCTTTCTGGAAGGTTATACGCGAACTGATGCGTAAATATAACCAGGTTAATGCAACAAACACTCCGGAACAGTGACATAGGCTTAACATACCTTAAATAACCTTTACATAACTTATAAATAAGTTTTGGAGGGTTTGGTATGCCGAAATCAAGTTTATTCGATCACAGGGACTAATTTCGACAAACTGTGAAAGTATGCCGATTCGTACTGTGACAAACATTCCGGAACTTGATCATAAGTTAAGTATGCCCTAAATATCCTTTACATAGCTTAGAAATAGGCTTTGAGGTGTTTGGTGCGCAAAAATAAACTTTCTTGATCAATAGGGACTAAAAGCGTCAAAAAGTGCATAAGTTTGCATTTTTGCGCATATCTTACGTTCTGAATATATCCGGACAACCAAAAATTTATGTAATCATTAAAATATTTTATTTTAGTGATTGGCTTGATAAAATTCCATTCGTCGCGTAATTTGGATCGTTTTTCGAGTCAGTTCGTGTTTCGTCATAATTTACTGAACAACGCAACCGTACGACCAAACGAACCGACATCCGAGATGTTTTTGATCATATTTTAATTTCCCTATACTTTAACTTCATTTTAGAGCTTTAAAATGGGGTTAACGGGGCTTAAACGTGTCAAAAATGCATCAAAAACCAAGTTTTGGGACTGCAGGGGCTAAAATTGTAAATCTGCCAAAGTTTGCTAGGCCTGGGGCGTAAGCCTTGATCATTTCATACGTGGCCCGCGAGAGCTCATCAGACAGAAACATTGAGTTTGGACTTCCAGCCTGTTTTTGATGGTTTTAACCCATGGTTTTGCACCCTATGGGCTGGTATTTGATTGTTTTACATGTTCCCATGGTATTCTAAAACCTTGGGCCCAAGTGTAAGGTCATGATTCAAGCACGGTTTACGAGGAACGATCCTAACGGTTATGGGTTTTCTATAAATACCCAAGCTCTCATTCTTGCTCATCACAAAATCTGATTCAAATGCTCTAAGTTGGAGTTCTAACACTTCATACCTAAGCAACTTGAATCAAGATTTCCTTGCTTGGACCCGTTGTAAGTATTCTTTCGTGCTTTTATTTCGTTTTTAGCACGAAATTCAAACAGTGTTTGACTTTCTGCTTTGACCAATTTTTGGTCAACACAAAGTTCGTTTGAACTTTGCAACGTGAGCGTAATCACGATGGTTATAGTCCCGTGTGACTATACCTACTGATTACCACGTTGATTAGGTGCAGTGACGAGTCATAGTTTCGGTCAACATGCGCGTTTATGCGTATTTTGCAACCAAACTATTCTTGGGTATCAAAACCGTTTGTTTTGATATCAAACTTGTTTTCAAACCTTGTTAAACATGTCTTAACATGTTTAACTCGTCACTTTAGGTTTAGTGCTTATATAGGGTCGTAAGATAAGCGGTCTAAACAACTGCTTAGACTTTCGAACCCGACCCGTTTGGTTGATCATTAGGATCTGACCAAACACATCAGGTGACCATAGTTGTCTAGGGAATAACCTTCCGAGGTTATACCTTATGGTCACTTCGTTTAGTTAGTTGTATGATAGGTAGTTTATACGCCTTAGGAAAATGACCAAAATGCCCTTTTTACGCATAATTTCATTTTAAGCATATGTAACTTAAATTTTGACATCTAAACTGATTATGCAACATTATTAGATTTGTTAAGGCATATAATACTTGTCATAGGACCAGTTAGGCAATCCGAACGCGTTTTAGGCGAACGACGCGTTAAAGTAGCGTAAGCTACCTAAACGGGTCGTAATTGGTCATAAGCACTTAGGTTAGGTTTCAATTTAGTATGTAGGCTTTGTTAAACCATGTCATATGAGTTCCAATACTCATTTGGTTTACGAAACCTCATCCTATCCGATCTTCCGATTTAGGTCCGGTTATTAATGTAGTTACCTATATTAGTTGCCGTTTGATTTCCGTGATCCCTCTAGCTTTGCTTGGTTGTTGTTTAAGACCTCTAAGCATCCTCAAGTGAGTACATAGTCCCCTATTTTACTGTTTTCAAACTGTTTTGGGGTGGAACACATGTGCCTACTTGTTACTTTCATGTTTTACGTGCTTTTATATCATATAATTGCTATGTTCATTAGTACGTATATAGTACATGATTTCATTATGTTTTGCTATGTATGTTCACTTAGCATGCTAGCACATTGATTTTCGTATATTATATTTTGTTGCATATGCTCATTCAGTATATGGACACATTGTTTTACATTTTGAACCGTTAAAGTTGTTTGATTTATGTGAACCGTTTGAAGCTGTTTGATTTATGTGAACCGTTTGAAGCTGTTTGATTTATGTGAACTATTTGAAGTTGTTTGATTTATGTGAACCGTTTGAATCTGTTTGAACCGTTGGGTTAGGGAAGTGATTAGGTAACGGGGCGGGTGTAATGTGTTAAAAGCATGGTGGATACGCCGCTGGTACTTCCTATATATAAGTGCTTTTAACACATTATATTTCGTTGCGTTATCTAGATCACTTGGGCAAAGGTTATCAAAACAAAGTTATATTACAAGGTTTTTCTAACAATATAAAACATTCGAGTTTTATTTCAAAAACGATTTACAATTTGGGTTTACTTAAACAAATGGTTTTGAGTTAAGATTCATGGTATCGAGGTTTTATAAAACAAATTTGTTTTGACTTGATTATTTTAATTTATATTACAAACATTTTACACAACTTGGTTTTCTAACAAAGGTATTCGAGTTATTTTCAAAATATAAACGAGCCATGAATCCGATACTCACATAAAACCTATGTACTCGCCGGCATTTTTATGCTGGCGTATTTTCACATGTGTTTCAGGTACCATAGTTGGTGATATTTGATGATGATATTGATGCATGCCCACATAGGAACAGACGAGACCTTGGTGACTTAATAACAGTGAAAGTCTATTTGTTCATGTTTTGTTTCTAATTTCAATGTAATGTAATACATTTAATTCAATAAAACAGAACTTCAATCCATGTGTTAGGAAACATTGATTCTGTTACAACACTCCCCGACGTTTCCGCCACGATTTGTTGTTTTACGTGGTCGGGGTGTGACACTATTTATGTTTGTCTTGTACGTCGAATCGATCGACAAGACGTGGGGGAATGCACACCACATATCACTACAGTAGGGATGAACAAAGAAGATCTCTGTTACGACCTCTGTTCCAGGTTTCTCCCATGTCTCATGGGAGTCTATCCGTCTCTTTGTTCGGCTCTAATCTTCTTTACAGCATTTTGAACGTCTTTCTGAACATGAAACCTGTCGGGGTCCTGCTTCCTTATCAGTTGAAAACGTTTGCTCGGCTCTTGTTTTGAGCTGTCAGCTGCTCGACCAGTTTGTATTCGTTTGGAGTAAACCTTCGTTCAAACGCGTGGACCGATAGGTCCTCACAAAGTTCATGGTTATGTTCAATGTTTCTCCCTTTTATCTCCCATATTTCACATGGATAGTCTCGCACCGCGAGCATGTAAAATGGGCAACCGGTTTTTTCTTGCTTCCAGCTTTTCTAACCGTTGTTGTAGTATGGTGCTGACAACCACGGTCACATTCAAGTCATACCCTCCCGGTCCTTTCCCCTATTTTCTTTGATCGACAGGTCACAATAGCGAAACCATCCGCGTTTGCCATTTCTTGTGCTTGTTTCTTTAGTTCATCTAGAGAGTTGAAAACCTGTAACATCGACAGGGTTAGGTTACATTTTATGTTTATTATTATCATAAAAGTTATTATACTAAAATAATATTCTTTATTGTTATTTTAAAAGTTATAATAATAATAATAATAATAATAATAATACAAATTTCAATAATAATAATAACAATTAATAATAATAAGAATATTAAAAATAACAATTAATAATAATAATAACAATAATAATAATAATAATAACAATAACAATAATAGTTTTAACAATAACAACAATAATAATAATAATATAAATTTTAATAATAATAACAAATAATAATAATAATAATTATAATATTAATAATAATAATTAGTAATAATAATAACAATAACAATAAGAACAATAATAATAACAATTTTAACAATAATAATATTAATACAAATTTCAATAATAATAATAATAATAATAATAACAAAAATAATAACAATTTTAACAATAATAACAATAATAATAACAATTTTAACAATAATAACAATAATAATAACAATTAATCTGTCTAGCGTAACCAAATAAATTTGATACCTGCTTTGTCAAGTACGGATTGCCTGGGATGGGGGGTGCCTTACCACCATATCCACCATATCCTCCAACGCCCGGATAGTTTTGTTGAACGTAAGGACTGCTCAGAGAAATGAATCGCTGATGACCACCGTCTCCTCCGTATCCATCAGAATAGTGTTGTTGCACGTAAGAATATTCACACGCGTATCCATAATTCGGATACCCTTGTTGCGCCGGATAACTTGGTTCATCAGCATGGTATGAGTCATCTACAGGGGATGTTTCATCAACAGGGGGATGCGTGTTTAAATCTAGAAACGGTCTGTTTTTTTTTCCCTGTACACTAGACACAACCTCCTCTTGCTCGTTAGAATTGGGAACGCAAGACTCCTCCAAAAAACGGTATCATCATTAGTAAATAATTAATTAAAACAACAAGTAATTAAAAAATTTAAGCTAATAACTGTTTCCGGAACATTTTTGGGCACCCATGAATCGCCAGAATACGGTCCAAAGACATAATTGTCGTCCCAGTATGATGACATTTCAGCACCTCACAAGTGATAAAAAGAAGAAGCCAAAGAAAAAATTCGGTTGAAAGAAGCAGAAGAGGTCTTGGGTGGTTGAAAAATGCACTGCATGTTATTATTTATTTCAAACATAGACGCCTCGTATATCCCTAGACGCCCCATATTACTTTATGTCGCATGCCAGACACATAGTCAAATCAGTCCTCAAGACGCCTCGTCTAGGCCTAGACGAGGCGTCTTGCTGTATCGTATTGCTCCCTTGTCTAGGCCTAGATGCCTCGTCTCATGTGACTGATTTGACCTTGTACGAGGTTCAGTGGCTGGTCGGAGACAAAAACCCTAGACGCCTTATATAGGCCTAGACGAGGCGTCTTAAAGGGTGTGGAAATAAGCATTAAGGTGTGTGAATATGCACATCCAAAAAAACACACCACCAGTTTCCATTGAGCCATATCCACAAAATGTCAAGTGCAAACTGTAACATTACAAAGAAATTAATATGTTTCAAAGTTCTATTTTAGAAATACATACCGCAGTATAAATAATAAAGATGCCATAAAATATGTTGGTTTGAAGCATGACATAAAGAATCGGATTACAAACAATCTGGAAATGCAGAACCAATCTAGTAACCCAAAGAATATTAGAAAAACTATTGTCTCTCTTGAAAGAACAACTTGGCACAATAATTAATTTAAAAAAGAAATCAAGAAGTAGCAAAGAAATTGAAGGTCGATTGCTGATCTCAATGGTCCTTTCTTCCAGAACTGGGCATTACGGCCTGAAGATTATGGAATACATGAGGGCTAGGTATAATACTGTGGGGTATGGGGCGGGGGTTGGGGTTGGGGCGTGAGTTGGCTGAAAACGCCCAAGCCACCACCTCAGGTGGGCTTGGGTTTGGGCGTGGCCCAAGGGCGGGAGTTTAAAGCCGGGCGTGGAGCGGGTCTATCAATATGACATGGCGGGCTCTCAATGGCCAAACCAAACTAGCCGTTGGCCAACGGCTATGTGTAAAAATAAAAAAAATTTATTTTTTCACTATAAAATTCACACTTCTATTCTTTTTTTTACCACATCCAACTACAATACAATCCACCTCTTCTATAATCATCTTTATTCTCATTCTACAATACGAAAAATGAATCCTCATAATCGTGCTTTTGAGCCGAACAACCCGTGGGCATTCCAAGAAGATCCTAGCCCACCACCCAATCATCCAATGCCTCGTCCATTTTTAATACACTCCACTATGCCCGATGTGGCGGGTTACGCATCGTATCTCTCGAATCGTGTGTATACTAACTTCCCTCACGCCGACGATTCTATACCTAGCCCGTTTTCACAAACGCCCATCAACCTTTCACCAACCTCCATCAACCTTTCCCAAACCGAAACCGTCCCCGAAACTCAACCCCCCACCGATGGTCCTTCCGCATCCAAACCCATCAAAAAGAGAAGTCACAAGAAAAAAACCGAGGCTGAGAAAGCACTTGAAACCGCCAAACGAAAACAACAAAGATGGGTCGTTAATGAAGAACTTGCATTGGCGAGGGCTTGGCTTCAACAATCTCAACATCCAACTTTAGGTATTTTTAAATATTTTGTAGCCCTTATTTTAATATTTATGGTTTTTTTATATAACTTTGTAATATATTAAATTTTGTTTTGATTAAAATAGGAAATTCTCAACATAGAAACCATGGGAAGCAATTAGTAAAACATTCCATGCAGAAATGGAAAGGGAGGTTTATCGTGAAAACGATAGCTTATCCTCGAAGTGGACCGAGATAAGCGGCTAACTCACCAAATTTAGTGTTTTTTTAAATAAAGTAAAGCAAAACCCAAAAAGTGGTGAAACCGAAGCCGACTTTGTGACAAATGCACTGGTCACATTCAAAACAAACGTGGGGAGCGACTTCCGTTTCATGCATTGTTGGGAGATTTGTAATTTCCATCCCAAGTGGGCGAATATCCCCAGTGGTATCGAAACAAACATGTCTTCCAAAAGGTCAAGGACACCCTCGTCCCAAGCCCAATCGGATGCACGAGATCAAGAGTTGGAGGACTTTCTGGATGATTCTCCAAACCGGCCTGAATTCGGCTGAGATGCCGCAAAAAGGCGCGCTCTAAAATCAAGATCGGGTACGGCATCGCCATCAGTTGTGAGTTCGAGCTCGCGTAGGGGAGTATACAGCGATCAGTTGGATGACGTTGCCAGCAAGTTAGATACATTCAACGTATTCCAACAACAAAGGGCCGAAATTCGGAAGAACAAAGAAGCTCGGGATGCCCTGAAACAAAGACGAGATGATATGAAATTTCTAGCCCAGCCCATCGATCACCTATTAGGTGAAGAGTTGGAACTAATGTTTGAGACGAGAGAAGAGATAAATAAAAAATATTACAAGCACTAGGAATTTTTTTATGTATTTTTCTTTATTTAAAAAACATTATTAAAAATTTAAATTTTTTGTTTTAAAAATAATTTAATAGAGTTTGGGCTGGCCACGCCCCAAACCCCCCGCCCCACCATACCGTCTTCAATGTGGGTCAGCCCAGCGAAGCCCACCCAAGCCACGTGTCGGGCCACGCTCTAAACCCCCGCCCCACCATACCTCACGGTCTAAACGAAACAGGCTTTCCTCAAGTGGGCCATGGATTACAACATAATAGTAAAAGAGTAAAATGCCCGGATAGTCCCTGTGGTTTTGTAAAATAACACCTATAGTCCCTAACTTTTGGAAATTACACCGGTGCTCCCTGTGGTTTGACAGTTTGTTACTCGGATAGTCCCTAGAGTGGATGTCCGTTAATTTTCTCCGTTAACTCCATATAAAATGACCAACATGCCCTTAGTATTAAATTAAAACACTAAAATAGATATATTAAAATTAAAAGTGGGACCCACCCTCACCTCTTCTTCATTCCATCAAACACAATCTGGACTTCACCACCACCATTACCTCTACCTAATTACTGGGAACAAGAATAACATGCTTGCTTGATTCAATTATCAACGCCGCTGCCTAATTACTCAAAACTTCAAATACCAATTGCAAATTTCTAACAAATGACAAATAAACACCGCCTAGCAAACTCAAGTCGACTTCCAATTTAACCTAACACTTACATTTATGTAAGGATAAAGAATTGAAATCAAAATGAGCATTTAACTGTCTTCAATTACAAGAAACATATTTGTTTACCTTTTAATTTTTTTCTCTCTTAAACGGTCAGACAAGTCTTCAATTAGAATAACCAAATCTAAAATAGATGAACCATTACAACAACTGCTTTTGAATATGATGAGAAACGATGAAATTGATGTCAAATTTGTAGCGTCGAGAGACTGAAACAGCATGTGTGAGCGTGACTGTTAGGATGGCGTGAGGAATTAAGATATTTTGGGGGGTTTCAATGGTGGATAAAAGGAAAACCTTGAAGGTGGTTTACGTTTGAAAAAAGGGAAGTTGGTGTGTGTGTTTTGTGTTAGTGTGTGTGACAGAGAGGAGAGAAAAAGGTCTAGGATGGGAGAGATAATCAAGAAAGTAAAGTTGCAGAGATGAGGTTTGGGGTGATTCTTGACTGAGGTCGAAGATGAATTGTTGGTAGGTGGTGGGGTCCCAAAAACAATATTAGTTGAATTTTTGTTTTAATAATTGTTTTCTAATAAGTAAGGGTAATATAGTCATTTCACACCTACTTAATTGAAAAAATTAACGGACATCCACTCTAGGGACTATCCGAGTAACAAACTGTCAAACCACAGGGAGCACCGGTGTAATTTCCAAAAGTTAGGGACTATAGGTGTTATTTTACAAAACCACAGGGACTATCCGTGCATTTTACTCATAGTAAAATAAAAATTGTTGGCTGGGATTTGAACTTGGGTTTGCAAACCCGCAAAAGTGGCAACCTTGCAGCTAAGCTAGAATTACATCATATATTTTGTTTTCTTTCAAACCGATGCTCTAAAATTATGGAGCCCAAGTCTTGGTTTAATATAGGGTTGCGCCGGCTCTGTTTGAAACAGAGATCAGGCCTCAGGGTTTCGCACAAAGCCTGATGTTCCATACGAAGCAAATACGATCAAGATTTGGATAGATACTACCCTTGAAAAAACCATTCAAATCGTTTTTCATCAAGCGTAATGCATTAGTCTTTTACTTTAATACTAATGAATTTTTCCATTAATGCATAAATCTTCTATTTCAAATCATTTTACTCTAACACTGTCACGACTATTCAAATCATTTTTCCGTTTATCTTTCAAATCATTGGTTTCCTGTTACCTATTGAGCGTCAACCAATCAAACATTCGGCGACATCAAAAGTTTAGATTTAGAATTATGTTCAATGAATTCAAACTTTTCCATTGTCTTTGGTTTTTGCTTCTTGAATTTAATTTATGTTTAAGCGATTGAACCTTTTCCATAGTTATAGTGTGTTTCATTTTATATCACACTTAACATGAATCAATTAAATTCAAAGATAACACTTAGAAATTTAAGTATAAAAACCGTAATAATTGTTTCAATTCAATGGAACAAACGTGAATACTAACTTGAAAATGGCGGTACGTAGTAAAGATTTTGGACGACGTTGGAACAACGTAAGTCTCCTAGCGGTCCATCTCGTCGTACACCGTTTTCCTGTCTCCTACTATGACACGCCTATCGCCACCTTCTGTCTTACGGTTACGGGTGAAGGCCAATAAAGCACATGTGTTGGGTTAATCTGGTTCGTTTACGGGTCACAGGTCACGGTCCAGCATACATACGGGTCACGGGCGATGGTTGCGGATTCTTCTACTTGGTCTTCGTTGACCAGAAAAGTAGGAGCTGCATATTATATTATATTATATATATATATTAATACAAATTGAGCATGAACAGTGTTCTATAATTCTTTTAATAGTTTTTTTTTAACTTTGATACTTCTATTATTATATTATTTTAATTGATTGATTATAAGATCAATAAAACAAAATATGAAAAGTCGTCAAAGTATAATTGTTCAAAGGACTCATAAATTCGAATTTGTTTTAAGTTTTTTATTTTTTTCTTTCACATTCGGGTATAAATTTTGTTCATAACAAAGTTGCATTCAATATAGAGTGTTTTTGTGGTACCATGCTGGTACCCTGACAAACCAAACTAATTTTGACCGAGCATCGGTATTGCTATTATCATCGTGCAGGTGTGTTTATTTTTTTTTTCTTCGTATTGCGTTATAAATTTTGTTACAAAGATTTACGTTCCAAATAGAGTACTTTTTTTTAGTGTTGTGTCGGTAACCTAACGAACTAAGCTGATTCTGACCGAACATTGGAACCGATATTGCTATTATCGAATTTGATACCGGCTTATGGTTTCGATCAATGTAATACACGACTTGGCTTTTTTGTTGCTCTAGCAAGTGTCGGTCCATAACGAACCGAGCTAATGCCGACCGAATTCCCACAGCATAGCGCGAGGGAACCACACTAGTTAATTATAATAAAGAAAGTGGTTGAGGCATGACCGATTTATATGTACTAGTGGAGGGCCCGCGCGTTGCGGCGGGTCAACATAAAAAAAACATATTATAGTCATGTTTAAAGACCATGAGTAAAAAAAGATCTAAATCTAAGAATCCATAAAAGTGGAAAAAAAATTATAGTGATGCTATATAATGTACCAAGTGTACAAAATCTTTTTTGCACCCCGGCGGATCAGACCACCTTAACACTCCTTTACGTATAGGAATCTTTATTGTCAGATAATAAAACCAAATTAATTGGGGGTCGGGTCAGAAAGTGAAAAAACAAGGTCTTCTCTGGATTGCAAATTTGCAATTGCCTGCTTTGCAGCCGCATCTGACTTATGCGAGGAGCAGGGTAGAATGCACCGTCAAATGCCATGAGTGATGCTGCTACCGCCACTACGAGACAATGCATACAATGCATACAATGCTGACTTAACGATCTGTATATCACTGCCAAATGGCCTCTTTTGTGCATGTCATCGGACTAAGTGGCATCTTCATTCTTCCCTACCCTGAGACACCACAAAACACATCATAAATCGCTAAGTTTTAATAGTAAAATAAGCTTTTTTTGTTTAATTTTTTTAAAGACTTAATACCTAAAATGATAGGACTCCCACATTGACTAAAGACCATGAAAGACAACCTGATAGTTAATAAACTGAACTGAGGCAACCACAGTAGGTGCAAGTAGACAGGAAACACCAAGGAAACCATTGACTTGTTAAGGAATACTTGTAAGTTAGTTATGAAGTTGGGGTCCTTCAAATATAATGATAACTAGTTATTTTCCGTCCGCGCGTTGCGGCGGGACCCAATGACTACAAAAGGCGTGTCAGCAACGGCAAACAGATACCGAATATCAAAACATAAATAAAATGACGTGGTAAGGATAGTCACTCCGTCATAAAAAACGATTTTAAATAACCTAATATATAATAATAGGACCCACACGTCCTACACGTTGGAAATTCGGTTGTTTTCAGTTCAGTTATTACGGTGCTAACACGTTAAAATATGGATGAGTTTGGTACCGGTAACGGCAGTGAAAGTACCAATCCGGAAAATCATCGAAATTAGGTACCGGCACTGAAAATGCTCGGTACAATACGGTATGGTATTTGAAGGTAAAAATCAATAAATACTGGTATGGTGCTAGACCGGTGTCGAACCGAAAGTAACGATTCTGAAAACGCCAAAAGGTGGGTACCAAATTGGTACCGAAAATGATTTGGTATAGTAAATTTGGTACCGATACGACACCGGTTCGTTTACAGGATTTGATACGATTTGCTCATCAATATTCTAAATATCCAAGTTAATTTTACATGCTACAATTTATTCATTACAGAAAAAGACAAAAAAAAAACAAAATAAGTTGTGTATATAAAACCTCATTCAAACGAAATACAGTTTACTTACTGTGTGTATGAAAAGTAATATAAACGGTGCAATTACTTGCATTGATGCGTTGCTACAGGATTTGATGATCTCGGTACCAACCGGTACCGAAAATACCGTTACCGAAATCCCCAAAAGTGGGTACCGGTACCGAATATACCTAGTATGGTACGGTTCGGTACTGGTCGGTACTGGTACGACACCGATATTTGAGGGTAAAAACCGGTGAATACATGTGCAGAACCGGTACCGAAAATACACTGGTTTGGTAAATTTGAGACCGTTACCTGTACCCGATACTATTTGCTCATCTCTTAATAATTACTATTAATTCCATACTAATTTTAAATAATTCTAATTCTAATTCTAATTTCAATTTTAATTTAATATAATAATAAACACTGTTCATTCAGTTTAAGTTTTATCATATATAAATTGTAAACTAAGTTTAACTGGTGTTGTGAACATTGAATGTGTTTGTAAAAATAATAGATATAAGTTCTTTTTGGTTTAGGGGCATCTTTGACCTTATAATTGTTTTTCATGTTCAATGCACATATGCGCTCTTTTACATGTTGTCGGGACTTCACGGCGCCTGACCCTAAACGCTTACATTCGTTGTCTCTAGACCAACTATATTCAACTACCAAGGTACATGTAATTTGTACCCTATCCTAAAGGAGTAAAAGTATAACTTCATTGAGTAATAGGCCAACAACATTTCGCTGTTAAGGTCTGGTAAAGTATAGGTGACTAAAGGGACTAAAGCTAGCTAGAGACCCCATTGGGGGTTAATGAAGGGCAGTGACTCAAACAAGCCAGGGACCTCACCGGGGTGCTTAGTGAAGGGCAAGTGACTCAAGCCAGCAAGACCCCATGTGGCGTAACTTATCTATATCTATATATCATTTATTGCGCATATTATATAGTCTATTTATATAAGCACTGGTGACCACCCACATGGCCAAAACACACATTCATCTGCATCCTATAAAATCTTCTTCTTCCAAGACAATACAAACATAAAGAACTCAATAAAATTTCAAACAAAAATAGGTTACGAGTCAGCTTCAAATAACAATAATTGAACCATAAAAATCATATGAACTATCTGTTTCTCAATTGGCTTGCTTGTTTTGGTTTAACTATTTTTATTATGGTTCAGTTAATGGATTTAACTTATAACCAATTTAAATACTGATGTTATTAATTAAAATGTTTATTTCATATAATATGCGCAATAAGCCAATTTAAACACTTCAAAAAAATAATTTTTTCTTCTTTTAACTTAGAGTAAGTAAATACAATTAGCTGGTAATCCACGACCCCTGTTTTATGTCACATGTTATAATAGTTTAGTCGTTAAGGGTTAGTTTTAATAAGTGTAGGGCATGGTTTTGTAAAGGGTCAGTTTTAATATGTCACATGTCACACTGCTGTCTTTTTTTTTATTTAAGCTTAAATTCTGGTAACTGAAAGTGGCATATTGGATCCATTCGCTGAAATTAATCTAAAGTTGCGCAAAGTGTAAAATAAATCCTAAATCACTTTATTAAAAAGAATGATCAGCTATTGAAAGTATTAAAAATGTTATGTAACCATATTTGACATAAAATTATATATAAAAGAAAAAAAATTCTAGACATGAAGTGTTTCGGGTCAACCCAACTGGACCCATACCAAGAATTACTTGGTTTGATCAATTATCCAACCCACCCATTTTCCAACCTTTAATATCATCAGAATTAGCAAAGATCCTGATTAGCATGTTGTTAACCAGTATGTACTACTTACTGTTTTATGTGGAAGATCCTTGCATGATAAAGTTTTAAATGGCTTTCCACGAGTATAACTTTGATAGCTTTCCTTGCAATCTCGCCAAACGATAACTTCTAATTTCTGCACAAAAGATGAATAAAAGAAAGTAAGTCCAAGTTGATACTTACAAAAGGATTAAAAGCTTTAAGATAAGCACCTCGGACAACGCGTTTACCCCAGATACCCAACACCATGTAGTCCACCCGAGACTTTATAACCGCTACTTGCACCACCAAATTTTCCACCTGCATGCAAAACCTGCATAGTTAGATGTAAAGTTAGCAAGTAAGCCAACTAATAACTGAAATTAGAATAAAAAACAAGCAACTACATCACTCAAGATCGTTATCCTATCGTGCACTGTGTTAATAGACAAAATTAGGAACTTAAGTTAAAAGATGAATGTCGGAACATATAGTCAACACGGTCTCCACTCCGGACTTTTTTGAGCCTGGATGCAAGTCGATCGGGATCTGCAATATGAATGTGAAATATCATTTTGATAATCATTTTAAAATTCAAAACAATTTATTCGTTTCTCCATTATGCTCACTATATAGCAACCGCTTTTAAGTTATGTATATAAGTTCATACCCCACGTCCATTGTCAGTGATGCACACTGACCCGTCTGCGAGTAAGACAATGTCGACTTTTGAAGCAAAACCAGCTTGGGCTTCATCAACAGCGTTATCCAGTATTTCATAAACGTGATTTTATAGATATAAAACAATAAGCATCATAATAGGAAAAAACTAATGTTTTGAGGTAAAGTGAGAAAGATACCAGATGATGTAGACCAGGAAACCCCGTACTTCCAATGTACATTCCAGGTCTTTTCCTCACAACATTTAAACCTTCTAATATCTGAAATGATAAAGAGATTATATGACACTATTATATATCATATAGACACGTATACTGTACATGACCTTGGTTTTAGAAGGAGTAAGGCACTCCAATGCGTTTTGACCACAATAGCAGAATTTTACAGAGGTGAAGCATTCATTAGTATAAAATACTAAAAGATATTTATAAATATTATTTTAACTTGCTAACTTTTAAACACTAAAATATAAGATAGTCTCTCATTATCTCGGGTTCAAACGACGATCTAACTTGTTCAAAAAAATGTATTGCTCAATGAATGGTCAGATTCGTAATTCGTTCAATCGGATATGAAAAACTCAGGCCCATTGCAATCGATGGTCTTATTTGTTCAAACACTGGTCAACTGCATAAGGCACCGCATGATGTAATGGCATCAACTGTAAAAAAGCATTTCCATCGCTGCATGGCGCATTATGCGCGCCTGTTGCACACATTTTTAAACCAGGTACATGACTCTCAACAAAGTAATAGTTCATAAATCATAATATTCGAAAAAAACTCATTTGTTCCGGGTGGTGTTTAGAAATTAATTTAAATTTACAACTGCTACTTGAAATAGCAAAAATCAGCTCTGGTAGTAAATGCAAAGTACTTGTAATAAACAAATGCAGATGAAAATAATAAAAAAGCCCCAAATCAATTGCAAATTAACAAAACATTAGGTCAAAACATCAAATGCAAATAATAAGATATTCACCTGAATATTATCAGACTCATAACGGTCAGGCCCTTCTTTCCCTTTCTTCACTTCATCAACAGACCCAGATGAAGCAGACGAAATAAAACTACTTCTTGGAGGCACCAACACACTCGGAACTAAAACCCTGTTGGTCAACAATGTCCTCACGCCCAAATTTGACCTAAAAAGTAGATATATAATAAAGATCAAACTTCGGTGGAAGTTATCCTCTGAGTCTCTGACCGTGTTCACCCAAACAAAAGAACTCAACCCAAAAAACTGAGTTAGGATAGTTCTTAAATCGGGAAAAATAAGCGAATTATGAATACCAAAAGAAATTAAATTGAATAGAAATGGGAAAAAGATTCACATTGATACCTATAGGTGAAGTCGAAGAGTGGTCGGCGTGATCATGATCATCTTTCTTGGGGAGATTAGAGCAAAATGGATGAATAATCTGAAGGATCGATATGTGCCTTATCTACCAGCAACAGATCAATAAAAAAATCAAGGATCTCCAAATCCCTACACACTACTCTGTCGCTGATGTTGTTATGGTGGTGGCTACGCCGCCGTAGACCGGTCGACGGAACCACCGATTGGATCCCTCATATTCTTTGTTTCTCCATCTCTATCACTCCAACTCTCTCTTAGTCTCTAATCTGTATAGGTATATAGAGCAGAGGGGGCGATGGAAACCGCCGGAAGGTGAGACGTTTCATTTGCAATTGAAGACCGAAGACACAAGGCACGTGATAGGGTTTTCTTGAGGAAAAGAGGGAGGTGTGTTAGGAAGAGGGGCAGGATCGGTAGAAAAATAGCAAAAAGTTAGCATTTTAACTTGACTTTTTGTATGCCATCTTAAAATTTTGTTGGAAATTACTATTGTATCTATAGAAGATGCTTTATACAGGTTTATAGATGGGTCTTGCTATTCACACACCCCCACCTACCCCTTTGTCTATTTACACACCCCCAAGTGTCGAGCTGTGGCCAGAGTGCGGCGTTTTGGTCCGGTCAACCAGACAAAAGACTGACGGGTCTGTTGACCTGACCAAAACGCCGAGCTTTGGCCGCGTTCTGGTCCTGTCAACCAGCCAAAAGACTGGCCGGGTGTCAGTCTTTTGTCTGGTTGACAGGACCAGAACGCGGCCAAAGCTCGGCGTTTTGGTCCGGTCAACAGACCCGTCAGACACCCGTCAGTCTTTGTCTGGTTAACCGGACCAAAACGACGCGCTCTGGCCACAGCTCGACACTGGGGGTGTGTGGATAGACTACATGTGTGTGAATAGACATGGCCTTATAGATACGTTGCATTGCACGTTTGGAGTAAAGCAATCATGGGGTTTACCACTCGATTGGGATAAAATAGTTTTTTTTATAGGTTTTATGATTCCCACGTTCTTGTTTGTTATGGTAAAGCCTTATTTGTTTAATGAAAAAAGTAACCCTTCATTCGAAAAGCTTTCTCTATCTTCATATTCACATATACATAATTACATACATACGAGAGGGTGAGTTGTGTGTAGAGTGGGGCCTGAACCAACATTTGGTACCAGAGCCTAGGGCTCGTGAAGACGAGAAGGCCGGTTTGAGAGTCGGTTTCGTGAAAAGGGTCTAGCTCGTCGTTGCGGGGCAAAGGCAGTAGGAAGACGGGTTGTTCGGGACAGCAGGTGGCTGTTCGGGACTGTGTTTCAGCGTTAGACGAAAACAGAAAGGTGTTTCGGATCTTCGGTTGTTGCGGGTAGTACTGGTTGAAACAACGAGGGACCAGTAATTTAAACATTAGTTTTTTGGTGCTGTTTCAGGACTGTTATACAACGAAAGACGGAGATCGAGAGGTGTTTTCGGTTCGGTCGTTGTCGGGTGTGACGACAGGGGGTGATCGGTGATGAACATCGGGATTTTTCATGGCTGTTAGTCGTTATCAAAACAAAGAAAATGGGTTGTTCGGTTGTTAGTTGTGCGTTTGCGCAACTGGTATACAACCGGTGATAACAGTGGATGGTGAGAACGGGTACCTTGATCGACTTGTTTCGTGATAAGAGAAGACCGGCGTGGTGCGTGAAAAGGGAGCAGAAAGGATCCGTCAAAGCAGGTGACTTTGGATTCGTCTCGTTTGGCAAGGTGAGAAAACGGAAGAAGCGGGTGGCTTGTTTTCTTTGTCGGTGGAGAGCCTCTTGAACAAGGGTGATCGGAAAAAGGTAAAGAAGGAAAAAAACACGGTGTAACATTATAGTATTGGAGTTCAAGTCGGGTGACTCGGATGTGGCCAGGGAGAGGTTGTTGATCCGTGATAAGTCAAGATGTGAATGAACGGTTCCAACGGGATGCCATGTTACATGTTACAAGTGTGTTGGTTTTAAATCGGGATGATCAAAGACGATTTTGGACGTGGTCAAGATGAAGACCGGGGTGTCCGGAATAGGTCGAGTAGAGGAAGGCTTTGGACGTGACCGAGGTGAAGGTCCGGTGTCTAGGAAAAGTCTAAATGATTCGAGAATGTGATTAGATGTTGTTGTGAGTAAAGGTGTAAACAACCGATTAAGGGGTTGAATGTTGGGTTAATCACATTCGTTTACGGGTCACGGTCCAACATACGGGTCACGGGTGATGGTTGCGGATTCTTCTACTTGGTCTTCGTTGACCAGAAAAGTAGGAGCTGCATATTATATTATATTATATATAATAACAATTGATGTAGGTTCTTAAGAACAGTACATCAAATGGACACAATTTTCATGTTATTTACAATTGTGCCATGCATTCTTTTTGCCCAATAGAGCAAAGGTCGTATGGAATAAATAATAGTACTATTTGTCCTAATATATCAACTTTTAGGACATGAGTTTGATAAAACTAATTCACATAATCACCTTGAAGTTGTATAATGCATGCATGTTGGCAGATCAATTTTTATTGGGGTCATCCTTCTCAATGACGGATCTAGAAAATTTTTATACGGTTAACGTTTCAAAATTTAATAATAAAACTTGAAAGGGCTTAGGAACAGTACATGTTTTTAGGTTTTCATAACCCGCACGTGACAGTTATTTATATAGTTATAAGTATTTGATTGAATGGTGCCAAATAGTTTTCGTTTTCCTTTATGCTTCGTGGATGTATTTTACTTTGTTGCTTTATTGTAATATAAAATGATTTAATTGAATTGAGTGGCAAAAATATTGATATACTAAATAGTATATAGTATGTTAATTTTCATAGCATTTAACTAATTTGTATTAATCTTAACCTATTTTTCTAAACAAGTTAGCATTTTAATTATGGTTTTATTAATCAGCTTAATGATAAATTATACAAAATATTAATATATTAAAATGCTTATACTAAGTTAAGTTAATTATCAATATTGTTAAGGTTTATTACCAAATATTGAAATTGATGGACTCGTGTTTGTTATTGTTTTAAAAGCTTAATACACGCACGTCTTTAAACTATTTAGACGTTCATTACTATTGAGTATTGACAAAGGAGTTGCATTCAAGATAGAGTATTTTTTTGGTATCGTAGGCAATAGATGAGTTCCGGTATGTTCACAAACCGAACTGGTATTCGGTTTCATTGTTTTCAATCGATATGAAACACGTTATGATATCCACTTGAGTGTCTGTAACATAACGAACGTAACCGATAACGGCCGAGTTCCCGCCGCGTAGCGCGGGGAATCCCGCTAGTTGTATCTATATTAAAAAGAAATGTCACTGCATATTACATGTTATATCCCTTTGCTTATTTTTCCTTTGACCCTTCAAGTATTCACTTTTTTTTCTTTGGTCCTTTTTCTCCTTGTCTGTTTCCATTTGTAGTGCATATATATTTCATTTCAAAGGGATTGTTGTTTTCCCGGATTCCCTTTACTACTTGAAAACTATTTAACAAGAGTAATAAGTGGATTTTATTGAATATATAATATTACATAAATACCCTTTTGTGAAATTTAAAAACCATTAGTCAAATTAAGAAGTGGATTTTATTGAATATATAATATACGTTTTTACTATATGTAGTTTTTTAGTATTTTATTATTTTATTTTTCATTCAATAACTTTTCGTTCGTTAATTCATTTGTTTTACTCCTATTGTTTTTTTACTTTATAAAGACTAATTTTCTACATGCATATTTTTATCTATGTGTTGGTTTCGAGTTAGTCTATTTTCAACGCAAACTTTTTTCTGGAAACAAGTCAGGTTAAATGTAATATATTTTCATTAAAAATAAAGCATTTTTACTGCATATTTCTATGTATGTGTTGGTATAAGTTCTAATTGGTCTACGTTCGTAAACATTTATGGAAACAAGTCAAGTTAAATATATTACTTTTTCATGCTTATTTTATGTATGTTTCCTAAATTTTGTTCTATGCCGACTGAAGTCAAATTGTGGTTTCTTTTTTTAAGCTCTAATTAATCTCATTTGATTACACGTGTCAATTTTTCTTTTAATAAGTTATGGTTGTGCGGTATAAGTTACATTAAGTTTTGATCCAATCGCAATACTTATATAGTTTACTTCGAGTTCAATTGGTCACGTCGAAACACATGTTTTCATATGATTAACGCATCACATAATGCTTGGACTAATCCATTCAATGTTTGTGATGTACACGTACCGCAACACGGCAAGACTTATTACTAGTTAATTATAATAAAGGAAGTGGTTGAGGCATGACCGATTTATATGTATACGTTGCAATGCACGTTTGGAGTAAAGCAGTTTGCAGTGCACGTATGGTTGAGGCATGACCGATTTATATGCACGTTTGGAGTAAAGCAGTCATGGGGTTTACCACTCTTTTGGGATAAAATAGTTTTTTATTAGTTTTTTTTATGAGTTTTATGATTCCCACTTTCTTGTTTGTTATGGCTATATAAAGCCTTATTTGTTTAATGAAAAAAGTAACCCTTCATTGGAAAAGCTTTCCCTATCTTCATATTCACATATACATACTTACATAGAGTGAATTGCAAATTTTGTTTTTTATCCTTATACCTAATATCAAGCAGTGTCATTTTTCTTTAAAATTGATGTGATTTGTACTTTATGTTTCTAAATATTGCACGTTATTTCCTTTGAGCCTAATCCAGTTAGATTTTTTCATTAAATCAGGTAACACGAGTGTATTTTAGTCTTTTTACCAATTTATTTAAAAATGTATTAATAAATAAAACAAAATGAAATTTAAAAAATAATATAATATTTTAGTAGGGTTGACAATAGGTAACCTGCTAAGACACGATAAAAGAAAAGTACACTATGCGATTTTTTACGTTTTTAAAAATAATAAAAATTTGAAAGTTAGGATCCATTATTGCTCCTTCTAAGTGCATAAAATATACATCTGTTTTATAGATATATTGAATATAAAGTAGTTAAACGAGTCGTATTCATGTTTAAAATTTTTGTTGTTCGCGTTATCAGACACCTGTTAAACCTGCTAAGACACGATTTGCCAGCCCTATATTTTAGTTTCTCCACCCCCCTCTCAATCACCACTGCCCCACCCACCCGCCTGCACCAACCACCACCTCCACACTATTCAACACCATCAACCGCCCCTACCATATACCACCAACAACACCATCACATCCACCAATTCCAAAAAAAAACCCTTTCTATAAGTCATTAAAAACCTTAATTTCATGTCAATCAACGTTTTAAGAATATTTCAAACGGTTCATATATTAAATTAGATATGAAACATGAACAGTTTGGAGTCCTAGGCCACCTATGAAGCACCGGACGCCGGAGTTATGCCATCGCCGGCGTTTAAACCTGGAATATCTACCTCTTCCGAGGTTATTCTCATCATCATTTCCATCTCCAAACTTGTTCTCATCAACATCAAGCAATGGAGCAAGTACCTGAGGCCGTTGCAGGTGAGACGAGAGCTTCATCGGCCGGATTTGTTCGTTTAAGAACAGTTCATCGGCGGAACTAATGGATGTAGCCGGAACACTTCCTTGAGAAGCTTTCTTCGCCGTGAACTCAAACTCAAAACCTCAACCAGATCTTCGGTGAACGTGATGAGATTAGCACAACTGTTGACCGGATTTGCAGCTTTTGCCTCCATTGACTAGAAAATAGAGCGTGAAAGGAGCCAAGGAGGCCTTGAGCAGAGGTGAAACTGGTGGTGCTGATATATAATTACAGATTAGCGTTGGGAACATGATGGAGAAGAACATGGTGGTGAAGGGTGATGGTTATGGGTGATGGTGGTGGTGGTGGTGGTGAATGTGGTGGCAGGAGGGGAAGGAGAGAATGTGGGTATTTTTAGAGAGAGAAAGGGTATGTGGGTTGTGGTGGGTTGGTTTTATTTGTGTTCTTTATATATTATTTAGTAATTAAGATGGGAAAAGACAGAAATACCCTAACATGCACATGATCCAATTTAATGAAAAAAATTATAATTCAGTTAGACTAAAAGGACATTACATGCAAGATTCGGAAACATAAAGTGCAAATCACATCAACTTTAAAGATAAAGGACACCGTTTGAAATTATGTATAAAGATAAAGGACAAAACTTGCAATTCACTCTAATTACATATACACGAGAGGTTGAGTTATGTGTTTGGAGTAAGGCCTGAACCAACAACCTGGACGTTCGAAACGTCATGTTTTTCATTTTGTATGTATAGGTAATATAATATAACAACAATCAACCCACCATATGAAATAAAATATTCAAGCCTGACGTGTACGTAATACCAAATGGTACAAGTAGACATGAAAATGCAACCCACCGTCTTTGACTATGCAGAAAATAACTAGCCTCGGCTCTCTACCAAACATAGTAACAGACCGAAACCATAAAGTATTCTTCAATTTGATGCAAACATATTTTAAGTCAACAATTTTTTTGGAATTTATGAGACGGTGATCCTCTTTGCAATTATCAGTTAATGCAGTCTCATTATAAAATTTGTAATGAAGGCACATGTCCAAATTTGAGATAATTATCTCCAAATTTTTTTCACTGAATTCGAAGAGTTAGAAAAGCAATTACACGACCTACTATCTCTACCTAGGTCATTCAAACTCAGAATTTGGCTTCTTACCCCTAATGTTTGGACTTTGGAGTAAAATAATAGTGGCATGAAAGTTGTTCTTGCTGTTCTTTATCCTAGAAAGATTTAGGCTGTTGACATTATAATGCAATTGCTATGCAATCACAAAATGAATGCAGCAAAAGTAATTAAGTTCTTTGCAGTTTGATAATTGGAATGAAAGGAAGCAGTAAAAGTATAAGATATGGGTGAATTAAAACTCAAGAATAGCGAAGAAAGTAGGATTTACTGCAACACCATAAAACAAATGCTTCACACTTGTTATCGTTTTATATTAAAACTTAAAGACTAAACTATTGTTAAACAACGCCCTAATGGACTACATGTCCCTATATCCAAATATACAAGATCGAACCTATACAGCTTTGGTAGATACAAGTACCCTCACCTGCCACTAGCAATGGGTAACATTGTATGCTTGCTCATGCTATCGAAGGCACTTGAGCTTGTGTTGCTCGCATTGCCACCATTTGTACATTCATAGTCGTTGGTTGGTCCTTTGAGCAAATACTCACCTTCATCTTCGTTAGAACTACTTTGCACCCATGGATGTTTTTGAATCATTGAAGCCAATATTCCTTGGAGCTCGATTGCCACTTCCTTCATGGTAGGCCTTTCGTCGCCTTTAACGCGTAAGCATCTTTCAGCCAGTCTTGAGACTTGTATAATCTCGCTAGGAACATGGTTTAGCTGCAAGTGTTCATCAAGAACCTGGAGGAGTCTCCCCTCTTTTAAAGAATATAGAAAATATATAGCTAGGTTCCTCTCTGCCTCTGGCCTATCAAAGCTAAGAGCCTTTTTTCCAGTTAAAAGCTCCACTAGTACCACCCCAAAACTATAAACATCGCTTTTATCCGTGAGTTGGTTTGTCTGCAAATACTCTGGATCTAAGTAGCCTAGTGTTCCTTGCACTATAGTGGCCAATTCAATCTGGTCAATAGGAATTAGCTTAGATGCTCCAAAATCAGCCACTTTTGCTACATAGTTTTCATCCAAAAGTATATTCATTGGCTTGACATCTCGATGGATGATTGGAACAGATGCTGAAGAGTGCAAGTATGAAAGTGCTTCGGCTGTCTCCGTTGCTATTCTGACTCGGATGTCCCATGTAAAAGCTGACGACTTGCCTTTGACGTTGTGGATGTGATCAGAGAGTGTGCCATTCGGAATGAACTCGTACACCAATAAAGGGACTTCTGTTTCCAGGCAACATCCAATCAGCTTCACCACATTTCTATGATTAATTTGGGAAAGGATTAGAACTTCATTGATAAATTGCTCTATCTGGGTTTCAGTTTGATCTGGTAGCTTGGACTTCTTTATGGCAACAATTCTGTTATCGGAAAGAACTCCTTTATAAACAGTGCCATAGCCTCCCTTACCAATAATCCTGCTCTCATCATAGTTATTGGTTGCCGTCTTTAGCTCATCTATTGAGAAAATTCTTGCTTGATCATGAGAACCCCCATCTCCAGAAATTCGTTGCTGCAACATTATTCCACCATTTTGTTTAAAGAACTTTTCTCTTAGAATCATGAGCTTTCTCTTCTTGAGTACCAAGTACAACCAGGTGACAAATATAAGGAGAAATAAAGCAGAAGTAGAGATACCTGCAACAACAAAAACTAACTTATAACACCATTTCATGCTGATTTGATTTCTCTGAGTAGCTTAAGATAAAATCTGAAAAATTATTGCATCATTACTTACCTACACCTATCTTTATAATGGTGGATTCATCAGCGGTGCAACCTTTCTCAGCCTTCCTACCATCGCCAGAGTAACCTTCTTTACAAGTACACGTGTAATTTCCTGGTGTATTAACGCAATGAGCATCATGTTCGCAATCATGAGTTCCAAGATCACACTCATCAATATCTGTAGAATAACCAATGGTCAATTATATCATTGGGGGTGAAAAGGTAAATTTGGTAAGAAAGCATCCAAATATTAAATCAAAACTTACCCATGCAGCCATTTGCATCTGTAACATAAGGGTTTCCTACATAACCTTTACGGCAATGGCAACGATATCCAGGACCTCCATAATCTTGATCACATGTGCTGTTTCCCCTGCATAAGAAGTTACCCGTCCCCTTTGCTTGGTTACAAGTCAGGTCTCCAATTGCCCAATCAAGTAACATCGGCATCCTTTCACTTTCAAAATGAGCTATATAAGTTGTAGAAAAGTTAAACTTCCCGTCTTCAACAAAAAAGGCATAGCTACAAGGGTTGAAGTCCGTTATATTCTCATGGTTGTTAAAGCTACCAAGAGATATATTATAAACCTTCATTCCTTCTGGCACTGCTACTTCACAACACCCAACTCCCGAGCACGGTCTGTTTGTAATAGTGCTGTTTCTACCACATGAAGAAATGCATCCGGTAAATATATCAGAATCATTCTCTCTTCTTCCTCTAAAACGTGCATTCGTATCACACCCGATGGCTACAAATTTGTTTTTGGAGGAGATACGGAAATCCCTCAACGTCAAAGATAGCTGATTACTTTCAACAAAGCCAAATTCATTGTAGCAGTCACGAGATACAATGGCACTAATCTGTACCTCACTCTTGTTCGCAGACATATTTGAAATAACAATATTGGTTTTTCTAAAGTATGGTATTGGTTCCCCGGATGATTCGTTACATGTCACCAGGAAATCGGAACTATAGTAGCATCCCTCACCTGAACCAAACGGGAAAGTAATGTTCACATTGCCACATGAACTTCTACAATTCGGGAAGTCTTGAGCACTTGCTGCCCCCAAAACTGCAATTGTTGCAACTGCAATTAGTATTTTCAAATGCATAGTTTCTTTTTGTGTGTTTGTGAGTTTATGATTTTGAGTATTTGATTTGGGAATGATGATTAGAGGTTTTATATGAGCATGCCATGAAGACCTGGTCTATTTACTGAAAGTTGCACTGATGAGGGGGCTCCCAAGTCTGCAATTTGCCCACTAGTTTGACAGTTGAAGAAGTCTTGGAAAAAAATTTGGTGAAAACAAGAAAAGGGAATATAAACCAAGTATTTAGATTCTTCTTCTTCTTTTTTTTTTTTTTTTTAGTAAATTACGTTTTTGGCCCCTGTGGTTATATCACTTTTGCTATACTGGCCCAAAATAAGAATTTTTAACATATCTGCCCCCATGGTCTCTATAACTAACCATTTTGACCCCCAGGTCTAACCATTTTAGCCCCCATGGTCTCTATAACTAACTATTTTGGCCCCCATGATCTCTAGACTTAGGGGCCAAAATGATTAGTTATAGAGACCATGGGGGCATATATGTTAAAAAATCTTATTTTGGGCTAATATAGTAAAAGTGATATAAACACAGGGGCCAAAAACGTAATTTACTCTTTTTTTATGTTCTTTTTCAAAAAGAAAATATTAGAATTATTTGGATAAAAGGATTAGAAAACTTCTACCATAAATTTCACATTTCCAAATAGTCTGGATCACAAATCAACCCGAACCTTGTAAACCAAAAAACAATTTCAGGTGATAACGCGTCTGTCTTCTTGAAACATACCAAGTATCTAATTATATCTAATAAATGTTATGGATATAGTACTAGGTCATAACACGCCTGTCTTTTTTAAACATACAATTGTTAACCGTAGCATAAGCGTACACATTTTATTTATAATTTTGGATTATAGAGTCTACTAATCCACGATTTTAAGGTTGTATACTTCTGGATGTTTCTTTTAATTCTTGTCTTTTATTAAGAAATTGGTTTGGTGTGATAATGAATTTGTTGGCCTTTAAAAAAAAAAAAATAGAAAGGACAGAGATGCATCCCTATTTCTTCTATGACTTTTGACTTTGTTATAAGTCAACGTTTTCTTGTCCGAAGTTTAAGCATGCTTTTTTTAATACCTAGTTCACTTTGTTTTATACTACTTGTAATAAACTGAAAAAAAAAATCGAATATTAAAATTAAAGATTCTCATGCATTCTCCACATATTCTTTAATGAGACTGTGCCAACAACTGTAAGACCAAATGGCCAAGTTGCACCCTGCCGAGCCAATTAAGTAGGTAGCAGTTTTCCCGAACAGAGGACCATGTCTTATAGCAATAATAATGTTAACTATCCACTGTAGATTTGACTAGAATTTTAATTAATTAAAATAACCAACATTCTAAACTTATTAAAAAAAGTTTTATGAAGATAACTTTGTGAGTTATGAATCGGTTTTTCACTTTTCTTTCACATTCCATAGGTACAGGTACGAGTCACTCGTTCGAGCTATCGTTCTCTTATTATTTTTCCTCACTTGAAAAGAATTTGTCCTCGAGTTCTTGTAGGAAACAGCTTTAGTGGATTGGTTCTTTCAATCTCCACTTCCTAAATGTCACAACTAGGGCTGTAAACGAACCGAACGTTCAGCGAACAGTTCGTGAACCGTTCGGAGGGAAGTTGTCACAACTAGGGCTATAAACGGACGAACATGAACAAGAAATTTCGTTCGATTAGTTAAATGAACGAACATGAACAGAGGTCTCGTTCGTTCGATTGTGTTCGTGAATGTTCGGTAAGGCGTTCGTGAACATTCGTTGATTTGCGTTCGTTTATGTTCGTATGTTTGTGTTTTAATTGAAGATCATTGTACTTTCTTATATTTTATTTGTACTTTTCATATTATTAAACTTTTATCTATTTTATTTCCCTAACAATTAAACTAGGAAACCCACTTTTACCTTGTTTATGCATCATTTCCCTTTCATTTCTCATTGTTTACATCTACGAAGACAATCGACCTTCGTTCCACAATATGGGATTCAAGTTCGAGTGCTACTCTCTCGGCCATCTATATTTATCCTTCGTCGCATTCACCAAATTTATTTGTGTTCGTTTGTGTTCGGGAACCGTTCGTGAACACGCTCATTTCCTTAATGAACGAACACGAACATAAAATCTCGTTCGGTAAGTGTTCATGAACCGTTCGTGAACACATTTATTTCCTTACCTAACGAACACGAACAAGGCCTTGTTCGTGTTCGTTCGGTTCGTTTACAACCCTAGTCACAACTGCCAACTTTGCTTTCATGTTTTCATCCATTATTTAATTTTATTGATTTTCAATACCTCCACCTAACTTCTTTGTCTTCGTTCTTTCCGTCTTAGACCGTCGGTATGGTGGGGTGTGGGTTGGGGACATGGTGTGACACATGGACTATGGGACACCCAAGACTAAAAGTCAATTTCAAAGGGGTATGGTGGGGCGTGGGTTGGGTGGCGTGAAAAAAAAGCCAATATCAAAGGGCTAGTGCTCTTGGCCAATGAGTTTCCGCCATGTCATGTGGTAGCCCCGCCCCACGCCCGGGCTTAAACTCCCGCCCAAGGGACCACGCCCAAACCCAAGCCCACCCAGAGTGATGACTTTGACGTTTCTCTCCAACCCACGCCCCAACCCCCACCCCATACCCCATATTCTTATGTTCCCTTGATTTCTTAGCTCTCCTCCATGCTAGCATCTTCTGTCACATCCAACATTATGTTTGGAGCTTCTTGTGCTTGTTGTCAACCTCTATGTCTTGATGTGACACTTCATCATCATTGTAAGATTCGTGAAACTCAACGTTGGAATTATCATTTAACATACCTACCATCATGTAAGACTGTGGGGTATGGGCTTGGGTTAGGGCGTGGGTTGGCTGAAAACGCCCAACCAATCACCTCGGGTGGCCTTGGGTTGGGGCGTGGCTCAAGGGGCGGGTGTATGAAGCCGGACGTGGGGCGGGCTAGCGATCCTATGTGGCGGGCTCCTATTCGCTTTGTTGGCCATGTCATAGCGGGGTAATTTAAAATTTAAATTGTAACCGTTTGGCCAAGCCAAGCGGTCACCCCAACCCAACAGTCAACATCCACTATAAATATAACCCCAACCCCACCGGCTACCCCAACCCAAACATTCTTGTTGGCCGTACACCGCTACCCCAACCAAAACCCACTTGATCGAACCCGCTACCCCAACCCGCTTGATCGATGGTCTCTTGGACACACGAAGAAGAGCTAGCTCTAGTCACGAGCGTCATTGACGCAATGAAGGGGCGACAACCCGGTCAAACGCGATATTGGCCGGAAGCCTTTGCAAGCTACCGACATAACGTCGGACACGACCGGCACAACTTAAACGCGTGCCACATAAATGGCGCGAGCTACGCTCGAAGCTTGATCGTTTCAAAGCCTACGACGTAGCCGTTCCGAGCGGTGAGTTAAGCCACGAGGACCGGGTGGCGGTGGCGAACATTGAGTTTCGGGGCAAGGAGCGAAAGGCGTTCGACAAGCTCGCGCTTTTTGAAATTTACCTAACGCTCTAGATTTTTTTTTATTTTGTAATCGTTTTTAGGTTTTTTTGTAATTTTTAGGAATTATGTAAATTTTAAAAATTTAATAAAATTTTAGGCCTTTTTTTTAATGTTGTGTGTATTTTTTTAATTTTTTGTATTTTTTTTAATAAACTGCCAAGCCACGCGTTGCACCCACGCCCCAGCAAAGTTTGGAGAGTGATCAAGACACGGAGTATGGTTTTGATAAGCAGGAGGTCAGATGTTTCAGATGTGGAGAACGAGGACACTACAAGCGTGAATGCACAAAACCTCCTCAGTATGGCAACCAAAACCCTTTCAGAACACAGACCAACCAGTCAAACCAGAACTCCAAATATACTAACATGCAATGGTACCTGTCGAAAATTCCAATCAAGCTGGATATTCTAACGCAAACAACACAAAATGCTTAGTCGTTCAAGCTGTCGAGAACTGCAATTGGTCTGTGCAATTGGGTAGTGGAGGTTTGGGTGAAACAGCTTGTTATGCTAAAGTAGTCCAGCATATCAAGCAGGCTCAAAATGGTGATTCGTCGGAAGATTAAGGATGTTTTAGATATAGTGTGGTTTTGGATGGAGAAAGCTCAAGCTCAAGTGAGGATGGTATTGAAGAAGTGTCAAGTGAAACCATCGATGCAGATGTAGAAAAGTTCCTGAGTGATGCTGAAAACATGCAAAACAGATGATCAATTCTTGTGGAGAAAGTAGCGATTGATCTGATGATGGATACTATTCTCATCACTTTGCTTTCATGGCGAATGTTGGCGGTCAATCAAGTCAGGTATGCTCCGATAAACCAACTACTGTTACTTGTGAAAAGTGTGTTGAGTTAGGTGCTAAGTTGTCTAAGTTGGAAGGTAAATATGACATGACCTTCGTCCACAATCAAAAGTTGATTGTGGATCTTTCAAAAAGCACCGGGGCCAATATGTTTCTTAAGAAAAATGAAAAGGAGTGAAAAAATGTAATTGAAACCTTAAGAAAAGATCTTTCTGAGGTAACAAAAACTGTTTCAAGAAAACAAACAGCGATTAACAATTAAATTAACATGCTTGAAGAAACAAAGAAAGAATTGGCATGTGTCAAGTGTGAATATGAGGTGATTCAGCTTAAGATATATAGTTATTCCAACTCTAGGTATGTGCTAGATCACATCATTGACATACAGAAAAAGAAAACCGATGTCACATATGTTGGCTATAAAAAGTGTCTGCCACCAATTAGACACAATTATACCAAGATGCCTGATGAGGAGGATAAGCCTCACTTTGAGCCTACAGTTTCACTAGACATAGGAGAATTCGTAACTGGACTCGGTTTCCAAAAGGAAGTATCCTCCGATCAGGCACAATCTGTTGATGCCGAATATCAGGATCCTCTAGTAATTGTTGAGGATGCTGATTCATAAGATGTTGAGTCTGAAGATGACAAACTGGTGTAGTCTGATGCAGTAACTGTAGGATCAAGATTCTGGACCGTAACCCGTGATTAGTGTGTGATTATGTTCAAGACGAGAAAGACTAGAGACCGATAACACAACTTCCTTGTATTAATTCGGTAGCATAACGTTACAAAGCGGCCCGATTACAAACTAGTCGAACCATACCAAATGAGCATACATCCGGAAAGAGACCAAGTGGTGATCTCTCCCCCAAGTCTAAAACCTTCATCACTTTGCAAATGAACCAAGGGGTGGTATTTATAGCCACACCACATTCACTTACAAACACACACGGTCAAACTAATAACCCTCTCGTTTGACCACTTCAAACGAGCGGGTCAATACATGTTCGTTTGACCGTTTCACTAACTATTACATAATCAACATAAAATAAATCTAATCTATTCGAACAACATCAGACACAAAAACTGCACCAACAAATTCCCCATTGTTCGTTGCTGCCGAATGCTGAAAATGAAACTGCAATCGATCTTCAGTCAAGTATTTGTTGAAGTTATCTTCTCTGTGTTAACAAATTCCCCCTTGACCGATGATCCAGGTAAGTAGTATCTTGACTTGAGTCTTCATAGCAATACCAAAACCTTTGAAGCTTCTCGTATAATATTTCCCCCTCAAAGTACGCGTATCCATGTTGGGTGTTGTGCAATGTCCTCACAAGGCTAAATTGACCGATCTTCCGTTGATCTTTCAATACTCCAACCGGCATTTGATAAGGGTTCCATTCTTTAAAAAAACTGCATCAAGTCTTGATCTTGTCATAAGAACTCTATTTCATTCAAGCATACCACGTCGGTAGAGTTTTCTGGTGAACTGTCTTCTGTAAAGCCATCTTTGTGGAATCGACCAACTAATGCACTTTGATCATCAGCATCAACACTCAGGAAGTCAGCTAGACCAAGTATATCATTTGCAAGCTCAACCAACACGCTTAGTTGAACTACATCCAGATCTCATTGTCTCGCCTTTGTGAAGTTGACCACGTAATGCACTACAGATCTTCAGCATCAGTACTCAGGATGTCAGCTTGACCAAGTACATCGTTTGCGAACTCAACGAATTGAATTACACCCAGATCCTTGTAAAATCTCATAAAGATTCCCCAGGTCTTCAGTGAACAGCGTTTTGAAACCACCGTAGACTTTAGGTACCTGTATGTTTCCGTGCAAAACCATTCACGCTGGCTGGAGAATTAATTAAAATCCTCAAATATGTGTCTGTGCAAAACATTCCACGCAGAACCTTTGGTATCACCAGAAAATCACAAACTCTACCATCTGTGATTGCGTTTAGAAATTTACCAAAGAAATGGGGGGATAAAATCACAAAATCTCTAAACCTTAACAAATTCCCTCCTCTGAGCGGAACAGTCGTCAACTTTACTGAACAAATTCTCTCCACTGAGCAGAATCTTTCAAATGTTCTCGGTTTTTTGAAAAATCACAAAAGCAACTTTCTTCTTTGCATATTCTAGTTGATAAAAAAAGTCCCCTAGCCCCGTAGGATCCGACTTGTATCCCTCCAAAGTTCTGCTAACACCTAATCCGGCGCATCATAGGCATAACTCTTCGACTTTGTGAACTCGTTAGGATTGGTCTTGCCTCTCTAGGTTCCTTCAATCGTTACCAAATGCGAGAATATGACAATAAACAAAATTTTTTATTGTACATTTATAGAACGAAATTTTTTTTGCCTACATTACGGGGCGAGGCCAATCCTGAAAATTCAAGTGCTCTGGGCGAGCCAAAAAAAGGCCCTTAGGCTTTATCGAATTAAATCTTATAAACTAGTTTTTTTAATGTTATTAGTATTTAGGTTAACGAATCAATATTAAGCATTTCACGTTTGGGCTAGGCTTTATGAATTAATATTGGCAATGAATTTTTAGGTTTTAGATTGGGCTAGGTTTAATTTTAATTTTTAGATTGGACTTGCATCAATATTATCATTATCAACATTCGGAGTTGTTTCATTCAGAATTTTATCTTCATCACCAAATTCTGAAATAACCTAACAAAATTCAAAATATCGAAGCACAAACTAACCAAGAAATCAAACTATCAAAGCATAAGAAGAAAAGAATACTAACAAACAATCTGCAAATTTTGATCAGTCAATGTTGATTCAAATTTGGGTCAGTTCTGTGACTGCATTGCTGCTTCTACTTATTCAAAAATCGAAACTATGATCAGTTCTGCTTGACTGCTTGTTCGATTTTTTTATCAGTCTCACACAGGTTACACTTTGTCGAATTTTGATCAATTTCTTCACTTTGTCACTGCTGATGTTATGGAGTTCAGATGCTTGTGTCTTGTACGACGTTTGGTTCCACAAATTTGTTGCCGCGCTCCTCCCCATATTCAAAGGGTTATTATTTGTTTTGGGCTAAAATATTAGTTGGGTTGGGACTTGGGCTTACATAACAATTGTGTTTAGCTTCCAGCCATGCACGAAAACCATTCACGCGACAACACACCACATGTGAACCGTGACCGATAACGTGCTGACCTGTAACTCGTAAACAAACGGAATAACCCAACAATCACCCCTTAATCAGTTTGCACCATTCTTAAATTGCAGCACTGAATCACCTCATTTTTTCCCGAACCATCTCGAACTATACCGGACACTCGACCTCCTCCTCGGTCACTCCCAAATTCGATATCAACTCGAGCTCTACCGGACACATGACCTCCACCACGGCCACATCTAATTTTTTTTAACTCGACTTATCCCGGACATTATGGTCACCTCATGTAACACCTCGAAAATTCACGTCCTATAATGTGTAGACACGTGTCAAATGTTTAAACGTGTGAGAGAAATATTATAGAAGGACTAAAGTTGACAAACATGAAAAGTACGTGAATATACGTATTCTAAGTGTCAACTATGAATAAATATAATGTACATTAACCCTACATGGTGCTCATACCTTCAAACGAATAAATCATGCATCATACGAAGCTAAAAGTGAGAGATTTCAAACTACAGGGGCTAAATGTGTCAACATGTTTAAATTATACCTCTGAGTGACCTTTTGACAAACCCGGAGCTTTGTAACGGTAAATTATACTCACTAGAACGCACGATTTAAATTTCATAAAATTTCATTATCGTATGAGCAAGTTGTGATCAAATTCGTGTGCGAGGGGTTAAAGCGTCAACATTGAAAATTAGGCCTTTTTGGGTAACAATAAAGTTAATCGAGGACCAAACAAAGTGGGTATATATCTTAAAGCCCTCATACGTAAATTACAAAGGCTCAAAATGCAAAGAACAAGTGCCTAATCGAAGTTTGAAGAGCCAGGGACCAAAACTGCAATTTTTAAAAAGTTTGTTGGATGACCCCAAGGGCTCGCGTAGCGCGAGCACTAACTGCCTAGGCAGTCGCGCTACGCCACTGCCACATCTGGGCAGATTTCCGATTTTCTTGGATGTGTGTCTGCTAGGTGCCTTTGTGATCGACTTTAACCGATTTTTCACATCCCCCTTGGCCCCTAAACGACCCCTAAACCTATAGGGCACTTGTTGGAAGGGTATGGTGAGTGCTAGACTTGTTTGTCAACCAATTGTGGTGATTGAATTCACTATAAAAGGGCCTTCAAGTTACAAACACTCCTCACACCTTCATCTGCATTTGTGGATCACTTCTGGAGCTCAAACTTCCTCTCAAGTGTTCTCTAATCAAGCTTAGGACTTCAGTAAGTGTTCTAATCTTTAGCTAAAAGTCAAACCGTCATAATTACGGTTTGACTTCGAGATTAGTCAACAATGGCTCAGTCATATCTCGAATTAAAAGTAGTTATAAGTTGGTATTTATGTGGGTAATAAAACCTCAAAAGGGTTTCCCCTGATCATCACTCTAACCAGGTCAAAAGTCGGGTCAAACTTATATTTAAAAAGTCAACAGGAAGCCTAAAATGCTATTTATGCATAATTAACATTGTAGATCATATACAAACTGTTGGATCATTGTTATAACTTGGTAATAAGTGTAAGAACATGTCTAAACATGTCCAACCCGACAATTTCCTGTTTAGACCCGGTTCGGAACCGAAAGTCACATAGTTTGACTTTCACTTTGACTTTCAGTTCTGACCCGTTTAGGCATGTTTTAGAAATGCCTCAGAGCTTTAATTGGAATAGGTTACATGTTAGTACAACCCTCTGTGATTATACACCTTGGTTCATTAGTTATCCAATTAATATGCATGTTTCCGTTAATTGCCCATATGTTGACCATTATGCCCTTATTGCCTTAAAACGTGATTTTTGGAAATGTAAAAGAGTAGAAACTTTAATTACTGATATATAAACGTGTATGCAAAGTTTGACATCAGTTTGATTTGTAGATTAAGAGTTATGCTCATTATCGCAAAATTAATGCTTTATGTTAATAAAACGGCGTAATTAGCATATAGCCTAGTTAAGCCTACTTTTTGATATCAAATATTTTACCCACTGATGTAATATATTATTTTGGGATTTTTAAATATTTTTAATTAATTTTGGGCTGAGCATAACTAGTAGTCGTAGGCTTAATCCGGTAATTGTCGGTTTTGCCCTTACGGGCCATAAAATGAGTTTTACATATCTAAACGACCCCAAACCTTTTGCTACTGATTAGTTATGATAAATAAATTATTTTAGACCTTCTAGAATAATAAAAATATCAGCTTTAGGTATTGAACCCGTAAACGGCTCCTAATCGCCTTATTTAGCGTTTTTAGCGCATAGTATGTACTAATACTATTTTTAAACATACAAGGGTGATACCTACTGATATTTTAGTCAAATTATAACATTTTAACAGTAAGCAAAAGTTGGTTATCTCAGACTTCAGTTTTGAGCTTTTCGGCTTGTGTGAAATTACCAAAATACCCCTACTGGGCATAGTTTGGTAATAATTGATAAATTTCACATATCTAAAATACCTTAGTGTTATAAATCAGTAAACTAAGTATTTTTGCTGATTATATCAGACCTGTAACGCAGTTAAACATTTAAACTCTTTTATAATCTTTTAAATGACCAAACTACCCCTACGGGGCCTAGTTTGTGTTTAAACACGTTTCGGGCATAATGAAAGACATCTTACTGATGTCACAACATATTTGAAGCATAATTAACATAGGAAACCTGTATATAGCTCTCATGAATACCCGTCACGCTTATTACGCGTACGGTTCGATTTATGTAACAAGTTTACATAAATTAGCCGAAACGGGTCAAACCTTAACGGTTTTATCTCAAAATCCAGAATGTGAATAGTAAACCCATATTAAACAAGTCTTCAAACTTGTCGGGTCTAAATCACATTCTATCCGGTCTTCGCTTAATCGTGCGTACGAACCGTATCTTTGAAACTAGCCGGTCTAAGCTTAAGCTTAATTAAAGACCCGTTAGGATTCTAATAGGTTATTATAAAACCTTCGTTCCAGATTAGGAGGACCAGTAAAAGCTACGTGCACTTTGCTTATTGTGATTTATACATTACTCAGGTAAATACTTTTAACTTATTTTCCCTATACGGGCTTGGGTTACGGTATATAGCATACCGCTTGATCGAGCATCAAATCTCCACAGTTGAGTGGGTAGTTGAATAATTTGATCGGCTCGTTTAAACAGTCTTGTTTACTTAAAGCCTTTGGGGGGTTAATGACCATATCCCGGATATCCTTGGCATCATCTTACGAGATGGCCATGACCTTAGCACGGGGTGTAGGCGTACACCTGTCAGTGTATAACTCTATGATGTGGTGAGTCTATTGATCTTTAACCCGGACAAGATCCGGGCTACTGAACGCACAAGTAACATGTAATTCGTTCACAAGATTATAATATTAAATAATTCCCCCAAGTTATAAAAATGTTTATGCCATGTGCATCCAAACCAATTTTTAAATCATTTTTCAAAATGAGTCAGTTGATTGTATTTACCAGTGTAAACTAACGTATTTTCCCAAAAAGACTGAATGCAGGTACTAAACGAAATTGGCTGGATTGTCTCCTTAGCATCAATAAAAGTCTCGCAAGCTTAGGATGCCTGAAGTCTGTTGAACTATTATTTCTATTTAATTTCGATCCGTTCTGTGGATAAACATCCGAACATTGTGATACTTGATATTACAATAATTTATTCGGTTGTATTATATCTTTAAATTTGCTTCCACTGTGCATATTAAATATTGTGTTGTTTGACTATTACGTTGCCAACCACGTCACGATACTCCCCACCGGGCCCACCGGTGACACGTGGAAATCGGGGTGTGACACCTCAGCCCGTCCAAATCCGTTCACCCCCTGATCGTGATTTCACTATTCTGTCAAGGTCTTCCTTGATAAGCACACCTTGCGTATCAACCACCAACTAGACGCCTACCACCTGTACCGACTTCGAGTCGCTAAACGAATATCTCAGCCACCTGTTGTTTCGTTTCTACAGCACTACACCCGTTGGTTTTTCTACCCAAAAAATTCTGCACCCCTTGCAATTCTTCTCTTAGGCTAGAAAGAGTATTGTAACACCCCGAAAACGGGTTTGGTAATTAACCCACGTTAATACTAAAAGACGGGTAAAGTGCCGCTAGTAGTAAAAATAACCCGGTAAATATTTGGGATTTAATAAGAAATCCTAATATTAAATACAAGCGAAACAAAGTTTTAAGGAATTGAGTTTATAAGAGCCCGAGTTAACGGGACTTAAAATGCTACGGATTATAACTCCCGGAACCCACCAAGTAACTAGGAGTATTAACCTAGTTAGATAATGTCTTGACATTTATAGAACAAATATGGTTAAGATATCCTTTAAATAACTTGTGTAAAGTTGAGGGGCTAAACATGGACAAAGGAATTATAGTTTTTAATTAAATCAAATATTAAAAACATAAAACACACATACGTGTGTGGTTCCTGCGAATTCAACCAGAGCCAAGAAAGGCTCTCATGCTCAAACCCTAAAACTTCAACAAATCAACTAATTGAAGATCAAATCAAGACCCAAATCGATGCATGATCACATATAAATGATCACCTAGTCGTGGGGATCACAAGGTATGTCGAATTTTAAGATTTGGTGATACTTTGAGATTACGATGAACAATCATAATCGAAATTCTGGAATGAATATTGAATCTATGAGTGCTATTGTGTTGATATCTTTGTTTAGAAACAAACCCTAGTTGAAAACTTGGAGAATTGGTGTTAAAACTAGGGATTTGATAATTAACCTATTATGTGCTAAGTGGGTTTTGATTATGTAGTGAAGATGATGGTTTACACATGTTTAAAATCATCATAGTTGCTAGTAGAAACAAGATACTTGAACAATTTGCAAGTTAGAGTGTTGAACATACATGACTTGAGATGGGTTTTTATGATATGATGATGATGGTGTCAAACTTGTGATTAGAATCATCATACTAGTTAGTAAGACAAAGTACTTGAACAATGTAGGTGTTTGAGTACATAAAATCATATTTACCATGAAATGGGTTGTTATATGATATAAAAGAATTGATGTTAAGATCATGATATAGATGCTTGAAATCATGTTACTTAGTTGTAAAATGTGTAAAAACAATGTATGCACATTAGGTGTTTGTTAAAATGCCCAAATGAAAACTAAAGTGTTGAAATTAGAGTGAAAATATGCAATGAATAAGTTGATAAGTCGATTGACTTTAAAAAGGGTCAAATCGACCAAGTGTATGATCGGATGGTAAATTCGATATAAGAAGAGTAGGATGGAATAGTCGTAAATGAATATGACTAACCTAACCATCTTACAATTACAATGATAGTTTGACGCTTGGCAAGCTAGGTGAAGGCTTGGGGAAGGAAGCGGGCCAAACGAAGCAAGAATGACGGAAAAGCATAATTCGGATGCAATGTAAGTATAGCTTACACTAGTCTTATATTTCAGAATATTCTCTTATCGTATTAGTATGAATAAGATAAATAAAAAATCGAGGTATGATGTTCCGGCGTGTAGACGTACGGAACAAGATAGTCGAGCATAATTAGAAGCCATGTTGATGGTTTAAAAAGAAGTAAATCGATAATTCGGTCATATTATGTCGAAGGTAATAAACGGTTTATAAGTTAAAATGACCGTACGGTGTTAAACGGAAAGAGTCATGTAGAGGAGATGATAATAAATATCATCTCGCAAAGATAAATGACCATTTCGGCCAAACGGGTCAAAAGGTGCAGACATCACCTTTTGACTATATAGACTAATGATTCTTTTGTCGAGTTATATGCTTACAGGAATAGATATCCAATGGATATTCGCATCGTTCTTAATTAGCGAATATAAAGCAAGGTATTAAAATCGGGTCTATTTGTTGATCCGAGCCAGGTACGCATATTTATGATGTATGTAAAAGTGCTAATTTGGTCGAATAATTGATGATAGCCCTTCATTGTAAAAGAAGGACCAAAATCGACCAAAACGCCCTTGTAGGCTAAATTGAACAAACAACTCTTAGAGGTTGTTTGGAAAGGTGTCTTATGATTAAACAAAAGTTTAAAACGAGTATGGGTAGTGAAAGATGTAATTCTTGGGCCAAAAGACTCCATACGAGTCTTTGCCGTAAAATGATATTTCAAGGGGTATAAATTCGGAGCACAAAGATACCTACTTTAAATCCAACACACATTTAGTTGTGATGGGAGAATACTAGATAAGAAATATAGGTTACAACGCTAGATTAGAATGAAAGCGAAATTGAGCTTAAAAGTGCTTAAAATATCCTTAACGGGTCAAAATAAGCATACTAGTGAAAATGGGTTTAATTTGTGTAATAAACCTATGATTAAAACCTAGTATGGTATATCACAATTATTTGATGAAGTGTATGAAATATAGGAATCAAATAAATACGTTTGTTTGATAAAATGCATAACCGGGTCAAAATTTGGTATAAAGGGTAATAAGCCGAAGACTTAAAAGTCTTAAATTTTGTTAAGCCGAATGTCGAATTTTAACTCCAAATGATGGAGAATCAAATTACAAACACGTAGGAAGAAACGGTAGGCCAAATGGACAAGCGGTTTGAAAGATACGGAAGATTTCGTGTCAAATTACGGCAAAAATGGAAAACTGGATGCAGGGTCCACCGTAAATTACGGTGCCACCGTAATTTACGGTGGAGATGAAAAGCTTTACGGCGGCCCCCTACTGGTTTACGGTAGGGGCATGTCAAACCAGTGGCTACCGTAAAGTACGGTGCCACCGTAATTTACGGTGGAGGCCAGGTTGAAATTTGTGTTTTTGCTATTAATTGTTTCTCGGACTCGTTTAGACACGTTTTAAGTCCTGTATGACTAAAGCATTTCATGTTTATGAAATGTAGGTACACCTTGGATGCCGGAAGACGATCAAGCTCAACGAAGAACCGAACACGATAAAGACACACGCTTCCGCACTTTGATACATTGTAAATTTTAAACAACGAATTCAACCACGTTATGTAGAATAACTTATGATTTGTAAAAGTTTTAATAAACCGTATTTCCAAATGTTTATGTAATCTTAATTACATGATTGTTTTACGTAAAAATTTACGTTAAACCTTGTTTATAAGAACGGGTGTTACAAGTATCCGACAACTAAAATACACGATCTCTTCTTCATTCTTCGATCAACAAATAAGGTTGACAAGCCCGCTGATTTGGCCTGAATCTCGACTCGTCTCCGCTACCCTCTTGATTCGCTAGAAGTAACCCTGGAAACCACCGACTTGCGATCACCTAGTTCTCTCCGATCACTACTGATCTGTCACCTCCGATCACTGCACACTGGTAACCTCTGATCGCTACAGCCTTTTCTTCCACTTTAATCACAACTAACAGCCACGAGACACACCGATGTTCACCCGTCACCCCCGTCATCCAAACCGGTACTCTGCGCAAGACAACGATTGACACGAACCACCTCCCGGTCTCCGTCTTCTGCTGTTACTAGCCTCCCGTGATTTGTGTGTAGCAACACCCCCTAGCTGCGACCCGAACCGGCAGCCAAACACGCTGCGATTGTCGACCCAACTTGCTCCTGCTGCTTTTGCAGCCCGCACTCGAAGGCTACTCCTATCTTTGAAAGTCGACTTTCAAAATGGCCCTTGTTTAACCTTCGCTCAGATACCAAATGTTTAGCTTCCAGCCATGCACGTAAACCATTCATGCGACAACACACCACATGTGAACCGTGACCGATAACGTGCCGGCCTGTAACTCGTAAACAAACCGAATAACCCAACAAATTGGGCTTACATTGAAAGGTTTATTATTTCTTTTGGGCTAAAGTATCATATTTTTCAGGGGTATCCTCATAGTTTTTTAGGGGTATCCTCTGTATAAAACAGACAAAAAAATACACTACCGATACGAGTTGAGCCGTAGCCCGTGCTACGGCTCGTTGAATGCTAGTTCCGTCCCTGCCGATTATTCCACTGTCGTGTCTTCGGGCGAGTGGAGGTCGGGTTTCCACGCATTTGGGAGAGCCAAGGAGCTGGCGTCGGTCAAGTAGTCGAACTTTGCCACAACGCCCGGTGTTCCTTACCGTTAAAAAAAAAGAGCAAAACCTAAGTTGTCGCCATTTTATTGTCCAAAAACCTAAGTTGTCGCCACTTTATTGTCCTAACAGTAACAGTAGAGATGGATATCACTAAAAAATTATTGTTTAGTTAGCTAAAAGCTTTTTGATAAATAAAAAGTTAAATTACACTGTTGATTGCACGGTCTCCATCTTGACTGTGTCAATAGGGATTCGTTGGTTACATACCCATCATTGAACCAAAGGCCATTTGGTCGAGCGGTTGCCCCAAGGATTTTCTTAGGAGAGGCTTGGAGTCTCGTCAGAAACAATATGCTCCAGGTTGAGGAAGGGAGATGTGGGTTTCCTCTTGAGCGGGTGGACTGGGTCCACAATTTTTGTTCTTTAGACGAAAGGGTGATCCATTTGCCAGAATGGTCCCGGGTGTCCCATGTCTTTGTTGTTCAAAAAAAAAAAAAATATAACCTTCATTAAAGGTCTTATTATGACCGGATTTGCCACGAAAGTTTATCGGCGAATTAGCTTAAAAAAATATTAGAAGATGAAGTTGATGAACGCAACACATTATTGATCATTTAGCTTATATTATTGGTTATTTGGCTAATGACTTTTCTAATCAACATCCCCGTTAGCATTGGCGAAGCCATGCCCCCCCCCCCCCAATTTTCGCGAAACCGGGGGGCGACAACGTATATACCTATACGAAAGTACTATTCATAACACTACCTATCGAAAAGTTCGGGGGGTCGGGCGCCCCCCGGACATACCTTATCCTTCGCCCCTGCCCGTAACGTGCAAGGTCACGTCACCTCGTTAGCTACAAATTTTGCAACTCCGTTATAGTATTTAAGCATTCTTTAATCCCCTCATGCTTTCTCTTTATTAGAATATACACTATGTTTTAATGATGGATGTTTGTTTGATTTGCGAAAGGACAGAGATGCATCCCTATTTCTTCTTCGATGACTTTTGACTTTCTTTTAAGTCAACGTTTTCTTGTCCGAAGTTTGAGCATGCTTTTTTTATTACCTAGTTCACTTTGTTTTATACTACTTGTAATAAACTGAAAAAAAGTAATCGAATATTAAAATTGAAGATTCTCATGCATTCTCCACAGATTCTTTAATGAAACTGTGCCAACAACTGTAAGACCAAATGGCCAAGTTGCACCCTGCCGAGCCAATTAAGTAGGTAGCAGTTTCCCCGAACAGAGGATCATGTCTTACAGCAATAAATGTTAACTATCCACTGTAGATTTGGCTAGAATTTTAATTAATTAAAATAACCAACATTCAAAACTTATTAAAAAAAGTTTTATGAAGATAACTTTGTGAGTTATGAATCGGTTTTTCACTTTTCTTTCACATTCCATAGGTACAGGTACGAGTCACTCATTCGAGCTATGGTTCTCTTATTATTTTTCCTCACTTGAAAATAATTTGTCCTCGAGTTCTTGTAGGAGAGAGCTTTAGTGGATTGGTTGTTTCAATCTCCACTTCCTAAATGTCACAACTGCCAACTTTGCTTTCATGTTTTCATCCATTATTTAATTTTATTGATTTTCAATACCTCCAACTAACTTCTTTGTCTTCGTTCTTTCCATCTTAGACCGTGGGGTGTGGGTTGGGAACATGGTGCGACACGTGGACTATGTGACACCCAAGACCAAAAGCCAATTTCAAAGGGGTATGGTGGGGCATGGGTTGGGTGGCGTGAAAAAAAAGCCAATATCAAAGGGCTAGTGCTCTTGGCCAATGAAGTTCCGCCATGTCATGTGGTAGCCCCGCCCCACGCCCGAGCTTAAACTCCATCCCAAGGGGCCACGCCCAAACCCAAGCCCACCCAGAGTGATGACTTGGACGTTTTCTCTCCAACCCACGCCCCAACCCCCACCCCATACCCCATATTCTTATGTTCCCTTGATTTCTTAGCTCTCCTCCATGCTAGCATCTTCTGTCACATCCAACATTATGTTTGGAGCTTCTTGTGCTTGTTGTCAACCTCTATGTCTTGATGTGACACTTCATCATCATTGCAAGATTCGTGAAACTCAGCGTTGGAATTATCATTTCACATACCTAACATCATGTAAGAAATCAAAATAAGGGATGGACATTTTCATGTTGACAAGATGTCGATAGCTAGCACTAGCACCATCAACACCTCCTTTATTCACAATGGTATGTCGAATAACACAATGTTATCCAGCATTGTGATTTTTGGTGGACGTTTCTGCTAACTACAATCACAACATAGAGTTCTTCCAAAATTGTGTCGAGTTTGTCAACATTAGTAAAAAATATACTCTAACACACGTCACAAACCATTAACACCACAATCTCCACCTAGTGGGTTGTATCAATCCCTTAACTCTTCAATACGTCCTTGTTCTTTGGATGGAATGATTCCCCCACCTCCATTCACATTTCCCGGCCACACCTTCGCTCGGTGTCTCTAGAAATGTTCATTCCAATACCCATCAAATTGTAACTTGGATCTATATAAACATTGTTGATGCACTTCTGTGGATGTGGCATGGTTCGGTTCGTCGTGTATTGAAACAACATAGTGATATCCTCCTGTCACACTTAACATAACAGTTAGTATATGTGAGATGCCATTGAAACATGTATTTTGGAAAGACATCGAAACATGTATATTAGAAGGGTCATCGAAACACAAGTGATTTGTTTGGATAATCTATATCGAAATAGACATCTATTTCGATTAATTTAAAGGTGTTTCGTTGATAGAGATTACTTCCTTATTCTATTTCGATGATGGGGCTCCATTATTCAAGTCTGTTTCGATGATGATGATGCAAGACCAATTCTGTTTCGTTGATAATGATCAGATTCAAGCTTATTTCGATTAGTTTCAATGACAAAAGGACATGTTTCGTTGTATCTTGTGTTTCGTTGTTTGGGGGACATGTTTCGCTGCGTAACTCACTGATATGTGCTGTAAATACCAGTGAGTCTCCCCAGTTTTATTAAGAGAGCACCATTTCAGTGAGAGAGAGTATTATTGTAAACCGTTGTATCCATACTCTGCAGAAATCAAACATTAAGCTTTAAACAGTGAAACCCATCTTGTGTTTGTGTGTGTTCTTTGCTTAGATTTGCATATTATCAAGGATTCCGCACTTGGTTATATGTTAAACAACAAGGAATAGGTGATCTAGATCCTCCTCTAGGAACCTACAAGTGGTATCAGAGCTTTGGCTCGATTCCTTGTCCTTGTTGAAAATCAAGCTTTCTTGTGAGATTTGAGTGGTTTTTTAGTGTTTATTGAGGTGTTCTCGTTCAAAAACTAAAAACCCACTCTTTTTGATGATAAAATGGACTAAAACTTGCTAAAATGATGTTGTTTTGTGATAATTTTGGTTGAAAACTTGTCAAAACAGTCTAAGATTATCAAAAACATAAATTTTAGTGAGTTTGAGAGTTGAATATTTGGGTTTCATATTTTTCGGTGAGAAGCATTTGGTCGGAATCCTTGTCGAAACACAAAAAGAAACCATTTATTTCTTAACTCACGTGTTTCGAAACAAAAGTGCATCCAATTTACATTCATTTTATTTTCGAAATAGACATTATTTCGGAATAGACTTATTTTCAAAATAGACATATTTTCGGAATAGACTTATTTTCAAAATAGACATATTTTCGAAACAGATATTCACAAACAAGTGTTTTCGAAACAGAAATTCTTAAACAAGTATTTTTGAAACAGAAGGTATTGAAATAGAAATTTTCGAAATAGAAATCTATATTTTTATTTCGAATTCCAAGAATCATTTTCACAAAGTTTCTTATTCGAAACAAAAAGCTTTATTTCGATAATCACTCTATTTTGATAAGCACACTCTGTTTCGATCACTTGTTTTACTTGTCATCTGTTTCGATATTTCATTTGCAAAAATTCTGTTTCGAATAAAAAAAATCTATTTCGAATCATTATCTATTTTGTTGAGTTTTAATCCAGTCACTTCACTTTGTTTTGTTTTGTTTTTACAGTAACTTACAGTAGCCATATAAGTTCTTTGTTCTTACTCAAGATGACTACAAATCCTTGGGGTTGGATTCAAGAGTCAAACACTAGTAACAATTCTCAACAAAATAGTTCCGCCACGTCATGGGTTCAATCTCTTATGCCTTCGCAATCCGCAATGATATCCGCAAGTCAATGGTCTTTTGTGGCAAACCAAAACCAAAGTATACAAAGTCTTCTCTTGAGTGAAAATGAAACCGGCAGCAACAACCGACCACCAAAACTCATGCATATAAATGATTAACCGGGGTGGAAGGGGAGATTTCATACTTATGTTCTTGGTCAAAAAACCGAGTTGTGGACATGTTTTACAACTGCATACAATGAAGCTCTTGAGGAAGCCGGATCAGATCTGACTTCGTTGGCGGCGATGAGTGAACAAGATAAGAAAGCTTACGATCTGGAAAAGAAAGCATTTGCCATTCTTACTCAAGCGTTGAGCAAAGAAATTTATCATCAGTTCGTATATTGTACCACCACCAAAGCCTTGTGGGATACATTAAGAGCAAGAGGAGAAGGGAATGAGGCAGCTCACAAACATAGACATGATCTACTCAAGAAAGAATTTGATGGATTCATGTTTATGGAAAATGAGTCACTTGGAGATATGTCTACAAGGTTTTATCATCTGCTTAGTGAGATGTTCTCGTATGCCGTGATAGTAACTCCTCAAGAGATTGTTGCGAAGTTTGCGGATGCTTTGCCACCAATGTGGAGTGGATTCTTAGAAATTCTGAAATTTAATGGTGTTTTGGATACTACCAACATCTATGAATTCATTAAAATGTTGGAGAATAAGAATGCAGAAGAGATCAGGAAAGCAAAGAGGATGCCCGTTCAACAGAATCCAGAAGTATACTTTGGAAACTGTGGTGGAATCAACAATACGGCAAAACCTATCCAAGCAACAAAACCACATACCGCCTTTATGTCAAACGCCAATCCTTTCCTTCCATCAAGCAATCCCTTCGTACCACAACCATCTGAGTCAACTTCTCAAGTCTTCGTTCCATCACCTTTTCTAGATCCTGCTCAGTCAAACCAACAAGCATGCTATGGAAATATTTCATCAACTTTCAGTGCTGGCCCAACTGCTAACCCAAATATCATTTGTCTCGATACTTCAAGCTTCTCTAAAGTCAGTGTCGAAGTTGCAAAGGAACACATGGAACTTTTGAACATGCTAGTTAGTGCTTATTGCGGGTTGGTGGCAGGTCAAATTGGTAATATCAACCTGACACAGGAAGATTACCAACGGATAGACAAAGATGAAATGGAGTTGATAGACATTAAATGGGCGTTTGCAAGTGATGTTCAACGGGCAAAAGACTTTATGGAAAGTACTGGTAGAATAAGTTTGGAGAGTAATCAAGACATGAAGTATGGTTTTGATAAGCAGGAGGTTAGATGTTTCAGATGTGGAGAACGAGGACACTTCAAGCGTGAATGCACAAAACCACCTCAGTATGGCAACCAAAACCCTTTCAGAAAACGGATCAACCAGTCAAACCAGAACTCCAAAAATACTAACATGCAATGGTACCTGTCGAAAATTCTAATCAAGCTGGATCTTCTAACGTAAACAACACAAAATCCTTAGTCGTTTAAGCTGTCGAGAACTGCAATTGGTCTGTGCGATTGTGTAGTGGAGGTTTGGGTGTAATAGCTTGTTATGCTAAAGTAGTCTAGCATATCAAGCAGGCTTAAAATGGTGATTCGTCCGAAGATTAAGGTTGTTTTAGATACAGTGTGGTTTCGGATGGAGAAAGCTCAAGCTCAAGTGAGGATGGTATTGAAGAAGTGTCAAGTGAAACCATCGATGCAGATGTAGAAAAGTTGTTGAGTGATGCTGAAAACGTGCAAAACAGATGATCAATTCTTGTAGAGAAAGTAGCGGTTGATCTAATGATGGATACTATTCTCATCACTTTGCTTTCATGGCGAATGTTGGCGGTCAATCAAGTCAGGTATGCTCCGATAAACCAACTACTGTTACTTGTGATAAGTGTGTTGAGTTAGGTGCTAAGTTGTCTGAGTTGGAAGGTAAATATGACGTGACATTCGTCCACAATCAAAAGTTGATTGTGGATCTTTCAAAAAGCACCGAGGCCAATATGTTTCTTAAGAAAAATGAAAAGGAGTGAAAAAATGTAATTGAAACCTTAAGAAAAGATCTTTCTGAGGTAACAAGAACTGTTTCAAGAAAACAACCCGCGATTAACAATTACATTAACATGCTTGAAGAAACAAAGAAAGAATTGGCATGTGTCAAATGTGAAAATGAGGTGATTCAGCTTAAGATATATAGTTATTCCAGCTCTAGGTATGTGCTGGATCACATCATTGACTTACAGAAAAAGAAAACGGATGTCACATATGTTGGCCATAAAAAGTGTCCGCCACCAATTAGACACAATTATACCAAGATGCCTGATGAGGAGGATAAGCCTCACTTTGAGCCTACAGTTTCACTAGACATAGGAGAATTCGTAACTAGACTCGGTTTCCAAAAGGAAGTATCCTCCTATCAAGCACAATCTGTTGATGCCAAATATCAGGATCCTCTAGTAATTGTTAAGGATGCTGATTCATAAGATGTTGAGTCTGAAGATGACAAACTGGTGCAGTCTGATGCAGTAACTGTAGGATCAAGATTCTGGACCGTAACCCGTTATTAGTGTGTGATTATGTTCAAGACGGGAGAGATTAGAGACCGATAACACAACTTCCTTGTATTAATTCGGTAGCATAACGTTACAAAGCGGCCCGATTACAAACTAGTCGAACCATACCAAAGGAGCATACATCCGGGGAGAGACCAAGTGGTGATCTCTCCCCCAAGTCTAAAACCTTCATCACTTTGCAAATGAACCAAGGGGTGGTTTTTATAGCCACACCACATTCATTTATGTCACACCCCGATATTTCCACGTTTCACCGGTGGGCCCGGTGGGGAGTATCGTGACGTAGTTGATATCATCATAGTCAAACAACACAATATTTAAATGCACAGCGGAAGCAAAAGATAGATATATTTCAACCGAATATAATTGTAATATTAAGTATCACAAGATAGTTGAAAATAATCCACAGGTGGATCAAATAAAAAGAAAACATTGTTCAACAGTTTATGTCATCCAAGCTTGCGAGACTTATTGTGGATGCTAGGAGAAAGCCAGCCTATTTCGAGTAGTACCTGCTCTTAACCTTTTTGGGAAAATATGTCAGTTTACACTGGTAAATACAATTAACTGACTCATTTTTTAAAAGGTTTAATAAAATTGATTCGAATGCACGTGGCACAAACTTTTATAACTTGGGATAATTATTTATACATAAACTTGTAAAAGAATGACATGTTTCTTATGCGTTCAGTAGCCCGGGTTTACACCGGGTTAGAGCTTAATAGACACACCACATGATATAGTCCCGCGGCGGGTTATTCCCGAAACCGGTGGTTATACCTTATTATTAATATATGTACTAACGGGTGTACGCCTACACCCGTGTACTTAGGTCGTGGCCATTTCGTAAAATGATGCCAAGGATATCCGGGACATGGTCATTAACCCCCCAAAGGCTTTAAGCAACAAAACAATTCAAACGGGTCATTTCAATAAATTAACCATCATACGATTAAAGATTCAATGCCCGGCCAAGCGGTATTTTATATACCGTACCCCAAGCCCGTATAAGGGAAAATAAGTTAAAAGTATTTACTTTTGAAAGTAATAATCACAACAAGCAAGTGCACGTAGCTTTTACCGGGTCTCCTATTCTAGAACGAAGGTTTATAACAACCTATTAGAATCCTATCGGGTCTTTAATTAAGCCTGAACTTAGACCAGTTAGTTTTAAAGGAAGATAAGGTTCGAACGCATGATTAAGCGAAGACCGGAATAGAATGTGATTTAGACCCGACAAGTTTGAAGACTTGTATAATATGGGTAAACTAAACACATTCTGGATTTTGAGATAAACATGATAAGGTTTGACCCGTTTCGGCTAATTTATGTAAACTAGTTACATAAACCGAACCAAACGCGAATAACGCATAACGGGTAACCGAATGAGTCACGAACAGGTTTCCTAAGTTAATACGCTTTAAATATATTGTGATATCAGTAGGATACCTTCCATTATGCCCAAAACGAGTTTAATCTCAATTTAAGCCCCGTAGGGGTATTTTGGTCATTTAAAAGATTATAAAAGAGATTATTTATAATTCTGAGATTTGGTTCTGAAATAATTAGTAAAATAACTTAATTTAATAGGTTATATCAGTTGGTGATAAGTCTTATGTGACAAAATGGTTTTAAACCCATACTAGGTGTTTAATACGCGTAAAAAGCCGTTTTAAGCGATTTCTGGGTTATACAGGAAATCTGAGTTTTCTGATCAGGTTATAAAGTTCAAAATACTTCATTTATTATATAAAATCAGTAGCAATTGAATTGGTGTCAAAATATTATGTAAACTCATTTTACAAGCAAAAAGGGTATAATCGGTAATTACCGAATTAAGGCGATAACCTTAGGTTATGATCAGTTTAAAAATAATTAAAAATCTTCAAAAATCTCAAAATATTATATTACATCAGTGGGTAAAAGGCTTGGTGGCAAAAATTGGGTTTAGATAGGCTTTACGCTAATTATGCCGTTTAATTAATAAAAAGCTTTCTAATTACGCTATCGAGCATAACTCCTAATCTAGACCTCCAATTGATGTGAAACTTTAGGGACATGTTTATAAATCAGTAACAAAGATTATTGTCCTCTCACATTTCCAAAATTCTCATTTTAAGGTCAAATGGGCATATTGGTCAACATTAGGCATTTAACAGAAACGTGTAAACGAATCGGACAATCAACGAGCCAATCACAGAGGGTTATACCATCATGTAACCTGGTCCTAGGGAAGCTCTAAGGCATTTCTAAACCCATCTAAATCGGGTCAGAACTGAAGTCAAAGAAAAAGTCAAAGTTTTGCGACTTTCGGTTCTGAACCGAGCCAAAACAGAAAATTATCGGATCAAACAAGCTTAGACCAGTTCTTATACTTATTACCAAGTTATATGAGTGATAAAATAGGTTACACGCCTTTTACATTGCTAATTATGTGTTAATTCGAAAATTATGTTTCTGTTGACTTTTTTGGATTAAGTTTGACCCGTCAAATGATCTAGTTAGAGTGGGAATCAGAGGGTGCCCTTTTAAGGGTTTATTGCCCACATAATTACCAACTTATAACTACCTTAAGTTTGACTAATCACTGGACCATTAGTGATTAATCAATAAGTCAAACCTTAATTACGGCGGTTTGACTTTTAAGCTAATAACTAAGCAAAACATGATTAGGGAAGGTTAAGGAAGCTTACCAAGGTCCTAATTACGACCAGAGATGCTTAGGGATTGCACTTGTGCTCCAGAAGTCTTCAAAAGTGAAGTTATGAGTGAATGATCAAAGTTGCATCAATGTGGGGGTCTTTATATAGTGATCTTGATTGATCAAGATGGTGCCAAACAATGCTATACATGTTCCCTGATGTTAAACATGTGTCCCTAGTGCCTAAAAACCAGTTGGGGTCGCCCATAGTATGTAAAACAAGCAATCCAAGTCGGTTAAAGTGCTGAACAGACACCTGTCTGTGTTTTTTGTAACTGGGAGGCTGAGGCGGCCCACGTAAGGGTCTGCCTGGGCTTACGCGGCCCGTGTGAGGCCTGGTGTCAGGTTAACAAGTTTTTAATAATTGCATTTTTGGCCCCTGGTCCTCCTAAAAGTTGTTTTGACCTCTTGTTTTGCACTTTGAGCCCTCTAAATTGATTTCTAAGGGCTTCAAGAATTATACCAACTTTTTTAAGTCCTTGGTTAACTTTTTGTTACCCGAAAAGTCATAAATTTCATCGTTGACGCTTTTAACCCCTCGTATACGAATTTTATCATAACTTTCTCATATGATAACGAAACTTGGTGAATTTTTTATCATGCATTCTAGTGAGCATAATTAATTGTTACAAAGCTTCGGGTTTGCTAAAAGGTCATTCAGAGGTATACTTTAAACATGTTGACACATTTAACCCCTGAAGTTTGTAATCTCTCACTTTCTTCCACAATTAGCTTCGTATGATCCATGCTTCATTCGTTTAAGGGTATAAACATCGTGTAGGGTTATTGTAAAGTATATTTATCCATTGTTTACATTTTGAACCCTTATATTCACATACTTTCATTGTTTGTCAACTTTAGTCCCTCTAGAGTATTCTTCCACACGTTCAAAGCTTATGACACGTGTCAATACATTATTGGACATGAATTTTCGAGGTGTCACATCCTCACCCCCTTAAAAGAAATCTCGGCCTCGAGATTTACTGAAATAAATGAGGGTACTTTTCTTTCATTGTGGACTCTACCTCCCACGTGTACTCCGGACCTCTGCGGGCATCCCATTTAACCTTTACGATCGGTACATGCTTCCTTCGAAGCTTCTTAACCCGTCGATCCTCAATCGACAAAGGTTTTTCAACAAACTTTAAGCTCTCGTCAATGTGCACGTCTGTATGTGGTATGACTAGTGATTCATCAGCTAGACATTTCTTCAGATTGCAGATGTGGAATACGTTATGAATACCACTAAGCTCTTCAGGTAAGTTTAACTTATAAGCAACAGATCCGACACATTCGATGATCTCGAATGGTCCTATGTACCTCGGGCTTAACTTGCCTTTCTTACCAAATCGCATTACCCCTTTCCAGGGTGATACTTTAAGTAGAACTTTGTCACCAACCTCAAACTTTAGAGGTTTACGCCTTAAGTCCGCGTAGCTTTTCTGTCTATCCCTGGCAGCTTTGAGACGATCGCGTATTTGCACAATCTTATCTGTCGTCTCCAGGACTATTTCAGGTCCTGTCAGTTGGACATCTCCAACTTCCGCCCAACATACGGGCGTTCTGCACTTCCTACCGTACAAGGCCTCGAAAGGCGCAGCCTTAATGCTGGTATGATAGCTATTGTTGTAGCAGAACTCGACTAATGGTAGGTGATTATCCCAACTACCACCTAAGTCAATCACACATGCTCGAAGCATGTCTTCCAAATTTTGGATTGTACGCTCACTTTGCCCGTCCGTCTAGGGGTGGTAAGCCGTACTAAAATTTAAGCGCGTGCCCAAAGATTGTTAGAAACTTTTCCAAAAATGTGACGTGTATCTAGTGTCTCTGTCAGAGATAATAGACACTGGTACGCCATGCAGAGATACAATCTTATCTACGTACAATTGGGCTAACATGTCGGAGCTATAGGTCTCCTTAATGGGTAGGAAATGTGCTGACTTAGTTAGTCTATCTACTATCACCCATATGGTATCATTTCCTTTCCTTGTCTTTGGCAACTTGGTGATGAAATCCATTGTCACCATTTCCCACTTCCACGTGGGAAGTTCAGGCTGTTGTAGCAAACCTGACGGCTTCTGATGTTCAGCTTTGACCTGCGCACACGTCAAACATTTAGCTACATAGGTAGCTATAGACTTCTTCAAGCCTATCCACCAAAAATTTGCTTTCAGATCCTGGTACATCTTGTCAGCTCCAGGATGAACGGAGTATTTAGAACTGTGGGCTTCCTGGAGGATAATATTTCGAAGTCCTCCATAAACTGGAACCCATATTCGTCCATTCAATCTAAGAATTCCGTCCTTGCAATAGGATAACTGTTCTTCGGTTACTCCTAGCTTTTCACCAGGATAGTTAGCTTCCAGCACAGCTTCCTTCTGCGTAGCTAACAACCTTTCATTCAAATTATTCTTTATCTCAATGCTCTTGGCATTGATTCTTATAGGCTTCACCCTTTTCTTTCGACTCAAGGCATCGGCGACTACATTCGCTTTGCCAGGATGGTATCTAATCTCACAATCATAATCATTCAAAGTTTCCATCCAACGTCGTTGCCTCATGTTCAAATCCTTTTGGTTAAACAGGTGTTGGAGGCTCTTGTGATCAGAATAGATCACATACTTGATACCGTATAAATAGTGCCTCCAAAGTTTTAGTGCAAATACAACGGCACCCAACTCCAAGTCATGGGTGGTGTAGTTCTTTTCGTGCACCTTTAACTGTCGAGAAGCATAGGCAATAACCTTGCCTTTCTGCATAAGCACACACCCCATACCGGTGTGTGATGCATCACAGTATACCACAAACTCTTCTATTCCATCAGGCAATGTCAACACCGGTGCATTGCTTAGCTTCTGCTTAAGGATATCAAAGGACTCTTGTTGCTTCGGTCCCTAGTGAAACTTAATATTCTTCCTAGTCAGAGAAGTTAGGGGTGCAGCAATCCTTGAAAATTTTTCAATAAAACGCCTGTAATATCCTGCCAATCCCAAGAAGCTGCGAATCTCTGTGGGCGTCTTCGGCTCTTGCCAATTCATGACAGCTTCAACCTTAGCGGGATCTACCTGGATTCCGCGTTCACTAACCACATGTCCAAGAAATTGGACTTCACGAAGCCAAAATTCACACTTAGAGAATTTGGCGTAGAGCTTTTCTCGATGAAGCAGTTTCAGAATGCAATGGAGGTGTTTTTCATGGTCGGCTTGACTCTTCGAGTAAATAAGAATTTCATCGATGAAGACGATGACAAATTTATCCATGTAGGGCTTGCAGACGCGGTTCATGAGATCCATGAATGCGGCTGGTGCATTAGTGAGTCCAAAAGGTATCACTAGGAACTCGTAGTGACCATAACGAGCCCTAAATGCAGTCTTATGTACATCTTCATCCTTGACCTTCAGTTGATGATATCCTGACCTTAAGTCGATCTTGGAAGAGTAACTCGCTCCTTGAAGCTGATCGAAAAAGTCGTCGATCCTGGGCAATGGATACCGATTCTTGACAGTAACTTTGTTAAGTTTGCGATAATCGATGCACAGACGCATCGATCCATCCTTTTTCTTCACAAACAGGATTGGTGCTCCCCAAGGAGATGTGCTAGGTCTAATAAATCCTTTGGCTAAAAAATCATCCAGTTGAGTTCTCAACTCTTTCATCTCTGTTGGTGCCAATCTGTAAGGTGCTCTTGCAACAGGTGCTGCTCCAGGAATAATGTCAATCCTGAATTCCACTTGCCTATCTGGGGGTAAACCAGGTAGTTCTTCAGGGAATACTTCTGGATATTCAGAGATAATAGGTATGTCTTCGATCTTAGGCTTTGGTTCATCAATAGTTACTTGCGCCATGTAGATAACACAACCCTTCGTCGAACACTTTGATGCCTTGAGCATGGACACTTGCTCAGGCATTCCATACTTAGTATCTCCTTGGATTGTCAAAGGCTCGCCATGAGGAGCTCTGACAACCACTTGCTTCTTAGCACAAACGATCTGGGCTTGGTTGCGAGACAACCAATCCATGCCTATTACTATATCGAAACCGGCTAATTTCAAAGGAAGTAAATACAATGGAAAAGAGTGGTTCCTAATGTATATAACACATCCATATAACACGGTTGATGCGGTTTCTATGGTTCCATCAGCTAATTCCACCTCATATTTCACACTTAAGGTTTTAACAGGTAATTTCAACAATTCACAAAACTTATTATCTACGAATGACTTATCAGCTCCTGAATCGAACAGCACTCTTGCATAAACATCATTTATGAGGAAGGTACCTGTGATCACATTGTCGTCCTGAATAGCTTCCTTTGCATCCATCCGGAAGACCCTTGCATTGGTCTTTTTCCCATCCTCAGTCTTCTTTGCAAGTTTTGGGCAGTTGGACTTGATATGCCCTTTTTCATTGCAGCTATAGCACGTAGTATCTTTCAAATTTTTGCAATCCAAGGTCTTGTGCTCAGAAGACTTGCAAATCCCACATGCCCTTGGCTGTGACTGGGATTTCGACTCATATCTGCACTTCCCGAAGTGCTGTTTCTTGCAGATCTTACATTTGGGTTTATCACCCGACTGATGACCATCTTTCTTAGATCCAGAACTCTTTTTGTGGTCATTGTTTCCCATATGTCTCTTATCCGATCGCCGTGAGTTATCATCCCCACGCTTCCTTTTCTCAGCATCAGTGTTTCTCAGCGATCTCTGCCTGACCGCGTCCAGAGTAAGAGATAATGCTATATCAGCTGCAGACCGAAAGGTAGCTGGTCTGGAGGCTTTCACACTGGCCTTAATCTTGGGGGCTAACCCTCCAATGAAACGAGCTATCCTCTTGGGTTCCGGCATCACCAGATAAGGAACCAACCTTGACATTGTATTGAAACTGGTAAGGTAGGCCTGACAGTCCAGGTTCTTCATAACCAGAGACAAGAAATCAGATTCAATCTTTTCAACCGCATGCTGAGGGCAGTAGTTTTCCTTAATCAACGTCACAAACTGATCCCATGACAGATTGTACAATGGGATTTTTCCGGTAGCTTGGATTAATGACCTCCACCAAGCTAATGCCTCGCCTTTGAATGACTGAGATACGAACTTTACCATATCCTTATCAGCGCACCCGCTGATATCAACCACGGTATCCATTTCATCCAACCATGTCATGCAGTCAACCGCTCCTTTCTCCCCAGTAAACTCTCTGGGTTTGCATGAGACGAAGTACTTATATGTGCAGGACTTACCACGCGGTTCCTGCTTAAGCTCGATCTTCTTTGATGGGACACTTTGTTGATTTGAAGAGTGACGATCGTCATCGTCTTTCTTTGGCTCTTCCTTCTTGCAGGGTGGCTTGCTGTGAGCCTCAGAATGAGTCTTAGGCTTGGAATGCGGTGCGGATAGGGTCCTACTTCGAGTCTCGCTATATTCATTATACGGCCGCTCTATTGCTTTTGTAACAGCATTGTCTATTAATGCCTGTAGTTCTGCACCCGCTATGTTAATTCGGGTATTATCATGATCCTCCCTTGGGTGACTGTTGATCTCATCCGAGTCAGGCATGTAGTTTGAACTGTTACATAAGATATGGACAATAATTTATTTGGGAGTTTATTATGGAATTGTCTTTTATGGCAATTCATTAACCATGGTAAACACATACCATATTTGGTTAATTTGTTAGTCATATTTATTTAGGACTTTTATTATAACTTATCCTAATTATAAAACAATAGCCGTATTATTAGTAGCACAAAAGGCCTAGTCACATGGACATTTTTAAATCATAAGCCAGGATTTTAGAGAATCAAGGCATGAAGGTTTGAACATAGTTCTTTACCTTTTTCTGACAGGGAGTCGTAGACTACTACTGTCTTTTGTCTTATATGACAATGAGTATGGCCCGTAGGCACTATATTACCAATGGATGGTCAACATATGATCATCTTAATTGATGATTTAAACTCATGATTTATAGATCATTAAGTTAGGTTAGGAATCCTTTGAAGAATCCTATTAAAAGAATGACGTGTGTGATTTTAACGAATCACGTCTGCCAGGAGCGTTAACATGTTTTCAGATGTTAACAGGGATTTGAATCTTTTTAAACATGTCTTACCATTTTGGCCAAGTCTTATAATGTAGGTCCCGAAATCTGAGGATCGATTACGAACCGAATCTCTTGTTTATAGTAAACACGGTTACGCGTGCGGAATCCACGTAACTATGCCAAATCAAACATATATATCAATAAAAACAACACGGATTAATCAATGATACACACTCGATTGATTAACGGGATAAGAACCTTTACAACTGATACAAACACAGTTCAGACTAAATTTTGGCAGAGTTTTGTTACTATGGTCTGTTTTCTTATCTCTCTGCACTCATCTCTGGTTCACAATGAAACAGAGATGTGTATTTATACTAAGACAGACACACATACTGACGAAATGGAAATGACTACGGCGAAACACATAAAGTCGACGAAACACTCTGTTTCGTCGATATACATATGAATTCTATTCTGTTTCGTCGTTGTAGTAAAAGCCCAAGAGAAGTCCAAAGCCCAACATGAAGTTACGGCCCACATGTGTCTTTCACGGCCCAGACAAGTTCTGTTGACAAACTTTCAATTAGTCAACATAAGACAAAGATTGTGACATCATCATGACATCATCATGATGATGTCATGATGATGTATAAACGGGATTGGCTTGCGGCGCTCCGTGCTTCACGTGTCGAACTCTGGGGCGCACGACGGAGGAATGTCGTGATGTTGGGCTGGAGCCGGACCTAACCGAGTCGAAACCAAGTCGAACCGAGCTGAGTCGAACCGAACCGAGTCGTGTCCACATAAAGTGTACCAACAAACTCCCCCTTGGACGCTACTCGTGAGGTTCGTCTTTTGTGATTGTTCGTCTTCTGTGTCTTTCATGTCGGAGGATCTTCAAAGTCTTCACGCGTCGTAAGAAGAAAGTGTATCAACAAACTCCCTTTATCATTCAGGTAGTGTGTTAACAAACTCCCCCTTAAATTGAACTCTCCATTGAGTTATGCTCGTGAATCTTTTGACTTGTCAAATCTTCAGATCCTTGTGGTGTTGATGAAGGGTCAGCGGCAACTCGATCATTTTATCTTTTGAGTGCCTCCACTTCGTGTCTTCATTCCAAAGCTTGTCATCGAACATGTTCTCCTCGCCTTTAGCATCTGCACAGGCAAGAAAGCTAAACGCATAATGAGAATAACCGCTTGGAATATAGTTAACATTTAAACAAATGACACATATGAGATCAAATCTCAATCAAACACCAACCGACAACAGTTTGAAAGTTTAGAAAATGATCAATTTTAATCCTTTAACTTTCAAAACTTGTTAACTTCGACTGTTTATGAAGGTGCAATTGTTTTCCGGCTTACAATCAGGATTTTGGGTAGGATAGACTCGAGTTCCAACATCGGTCAATCAAAAATAAACTAGAAGCAAAATCTTTTTGGATTTTATAAAGTTTATATTAAAACACACCTAAAATCTTTTTGAAATTTTCATTTTTCAAATGTAAAGACGGAAAGCAATAAATAAATATATACAAAGATGCATAAACTGAAAACAGTAAATAAATATCTACAGACATTCTTTTTGCGAGTTTCGAGGGTAAGAGAATCATATCAGTGTACGGTCACGCCAAAACGCTCTTGTTGTTCTATAAGTTAACATTTAGATAAGCATCCTATAACAATTATCAGTATTGTTGTCCACATAAGCTCAACTTATCAGATGTAATCATGGCGAAGGGATATGTTAAGGTATGATTTATACTTACCGACCGGTGTTCATCCACATCACGACACATTCCCGTATCAAGGCATGCGCGAGAGTTCATCTTACCGGTGAGTATACTGTTTATCATCTGTTTGACCGTATAAAAGATGTGAGAAACTCACTTATTTTGATTGAAAACAAGCCCTATGTGATAGAATCACTTATTGATGAGGAACTTGATTTTCATATGCATGAGGGCACAGGAGCAAGTCCGTGAACAGGTCAGTACTTCCGTACAGCAGAGAGACGAACTTGACTCCCGCAAAGAATCTGTGATAATTTATCACTTATTTTGATTGGACATGTGATTGTTGATCACTTATTGAGGTTGAATGCAATATGTACACGTATGTATAGTATCATGGAAGATCTTAGACTTCGTCTCCGTTATTTTTACGGTTTGATACAACCATGATACCCAGATGATAAGCAGCATAAAGACCGAATATTTCAGATCTCGGCAATCTCTCAAACGAGATTTCGGTACTAAGACCATATGCCAATGTGTGGTTCCCACCTGGTCTTCAGTCGATTTAAGATTTATATCACCCTGCACACTTTAAAATGATTGTGAGCCTACCGATACATCTTATATAGAGCTGCTTAATTTTTTTCATTTTGCATTTCAGTTTGAAGAGGTTTCAACAGACCACTGATCTACTATCATTTTCTCTTTTTCTCGCCAGGAAACTCATTTTTGTTTTTCCAATGTTTTTGGGTTTTGAAATTTTTCGATGTTTTTGAATTTTCAAATTTTGGATTTACTCCCCCTAAAATCAACAAACTAAGATAAATTTAAAAGACACAAAGTTACAAAAAGGATTTCCCGATGTCGGTTAACTCATGTTTTACCTCAATGCCGTTTACCAAAATTAATTTTGAATCAGAATTGATTTATCGAATTTTGGAAAATAATGAGTTGGCATGTCGGTAAGCGGTGCGGACCATGACAACATTGACGAGTTTCATAATGAAACAATCACGTGTGAGGTGATATTCGAGTTCAACGTGTCACACGTGAAGCACGGAGCGCCGCAAGCCAATCCCGTTTATACATCATCATGACATCATCATGATGATGTCATGATGATGTCACAATCTTTGTCTTATGTTGACTAATTGAAAGTTTGTCAACAGAACTTGTCTGGGCCGTGAAAGACACATGTGGGCCGTAACTTCATGTTGGGCTTTGGACTTCTCTTGGGCTTTTACTACAACGACGAAACAGAATAGAATTCATATGTATATCGACGAAACAGAGTGTTTCGTCGACTTTATGTGTTTCGCCGTAGTCATTTCCATTTCGTCAGTATGTGTGTCTGTCTTAGTATAAATACACATCTCTGTTTCATTGTGAACCAGAGATGAGTGCAGAGAGATAAGAAAACAGACCATAGTAACAAAACTCTGCCAAAATTTAGTCTGAACTGTGTTTGTATCAGTTGTAAAGGTTCTTATCCCGTTAATCAATCGAGTGTGTATCATTGATTAATCCGTGTTGTTTTTATTGATATATATGTTTGATTTGGCATAGTTACGTGGATTCCGCACGCGTAACCGTGTTTACTATAAACAAGAGATTCGGTTCGTAATCGATCCTCAGATTTCGGGACCTACAAGTGGTATCAGAGCTGAGTCGAACCGAACCGAGTCGTGTCCACATAAAGTGTACCAACATATAATGACATGCAGGCTAGGTTACACTTTTAAGATTCTTATTGAATATTTAATAGGCAGATTATTTTAAAAGGAATGATTTTTAATTTATTTATTTCATGTATAATATATTTATGCATATAATGAAAAAAATGAAATTTTTAAATTTAACATTCCATTAAACATAACAAGAAGTACATATTGCCCTAAACGGGACTTTTAACAGAAAAAACATGCCCACGCAGGGGCTAAACTGATAATACAAGTCCTCGTAGGGACTGATTACTAAGCTAGGTGTCCACGCAGGGACTAAAGAAAGACAAGTCCACGCAGGGACTAAGTACATAGATAAATGTCCACGTAAGGACTGATTGAAATAAGGAAATACTACAATACATATAGGGATTCAATGATCCCTCTTCTTCTTTCCTTTTAATAAGCTTGCTAAGCCCTTGAGGAATCCTCTGTTGTTCCTACGCTCTTCCTGAAAGTCTCATTCCACCCTGCTTAGTCTTTGGAGGATTCCCTCCTGTTCTGGTGGGGAAAACCGTGGCGGTTGCGGCTGGTGTTGAAACGAAGGTCGAGCAGGTATTTGATACCCATGAGTTGGGTATCCCACTCCCCAAGGGGCTCCATATGGTCCTTCAGGATGAAGGGCGTTGTAGTTTGCTGCTACTTGGTATGGGTCGGCTTCAGCATAGTTATAGTTAGTGTGAGCCGGCTGCTCAAATGGATTATATGCCATTGAACTGGCGTATGTAGGAATTGGGTTACCAAAACCCAATGGTGGCGGTGGTGGTGCAACTGGTGCAGAATTCACCTGTGAAACTGGGTTTGAAGGCCCACCCATTTGTGGGTCTTCATGCAGTGGCGGATAGTGACTGCCACTTGAGTGATGGGGGGTGCTAAAGTGAAAACCCCCTTCTCGCATGGATATTCGTACGCCTTGGTGGATCTGGAGGTGCCTGATGAACCGGCGGCGGTGGTGGCGGTGGTGTGACTGCCACGAAACGCGAATCCTTGGAGGGATCATGCTGTTGTTGCTGCTGTGGGTTATGAGAGGGTGTAAAATACCATTCATACTGGTTGAACCTCGCTTGATAACTGTCTGGACCATGGTAGGGTGATCCGTGGAAGGATGATCCATCAGAGATCTCGATGGGATGGTTGGGGGTCCCAGACGGTGGTTCAACTGGATCTGTGTCCTCATACATGTCCATTGCATGGTCTCCTGAGAAATGGTCTTCAGGTCCTAGTGGGTTAAAACCCACTGGTTCTTTAATATAGTTTGCCGGGTTGAACCGGCCCTGAAAGACAGGAGTGGGGTCGCCAAAGGAACGGTGCGAAACGGACCGCTGCAATGGCTAGAAGGAATGGCAGGTGTCTTCGGACTCGTTTTCTGAGTGCGGCCCAAAGGAGTGACGATAGGGAGGTGTTGAGCTATATGAGGTAGAACGTCTAGCGGGCTCTAAATGGGTCCTCCAGTTTCCCTGAGGATCGGCACTCATAGTTGTAGAAGGAGTCCGCCGGTGTGAAGGCCCGGCTTCGTGATCGTTCGGGGCGTTGATTGGCCCCTTACCTCGTCCTCCTCTTCGGAATCTTGGTGGCATTTCCTGTCAAAACAAATGAAAGATACAACAAAGAAATATAAATGACAAAGTTAGAATTAAAAACAATTTGGAGTATTACTAAGTTCTTTCTCTAGACTTGAAAATTTAGGAATGTGCAATTGTGTCATTGAGATTAAACACAAAAGGCTAGCGTTTAATTCACTCAATGTTGGCTCTGATACCAACCTGTCACACCCCGATATTTCCACGTTTCACCGGTGGGCCCGGTGGGGAGTATCGTGACGTAGTTGATATCATCATAGTCGAACAATACAATATTTAAATGCACAGCGGAAGCAAAAGATAGATATATTTCAACCGAATATAATTGTAATATTAAGTATCACAAGATAGTTGAAAATAATCCACAGGTGGATCAAATAAAAAGAAAACATTGTTCAACAGTTTATGTCATCCAAGCTTGCGAGACTTATTGTGGATGCTAGGAGAAAGCCAGCCTATTTCGAGTAGTACCTGCACTTAACCTTTTTGGGAAAATACGTCAGTTTACACTGGTAAATACAATTAACTGACTCATTTTTGAAAAGGTTTAATAAAATTGATTCGAATGCACGTGGCACAAACTTTTATAACTTGGGATAATTATTTATACATAAACTTGTAAAAGAATGACATGTTTCTTATGCGTTCAGTAGCCCGGGTTTACACCGGGTTAGAGCTTAATAGACACACCACATGATATAGTCCCGCGGCGGGTTATTCCCGAAACCGGCGGTTATACCTTATTATTAATATATGTACTAACGGGTGTACGTCTACACCCGTGTACTTAGGTCGTGGCCATTTCGTAAAATGATGCCAAGGATATCCGGGACATGGTCATTAACCCCCTAAAGGCTTTAAGAAACAAAACAATTCAAACGGGTCATTTCAATAAATTAACCATCATACGATTAAAGATTCAATGCCCGACCAAGCGGTATTTTATATACCATACCCCAAGCCCGTATAAGGGAAAATGAGTTAAAAGTATTTACCTTTGCAAGTAATAATCACAAAAAGCAAGTGCACGTAGCTTTTACCGGGTCTCCTATTCTAGAACGAAGGTTTATAACAACCTATTAGAATCCTAACGGGTCTTTAATTAAGCCTAAACTTAGACCGGTTAGTTTTAAAGGAAGATACGGTTCAAACGCATGATTAAGCGAAGACCGGAATAGAATGTGATTTAGACCCGACAAGTTTGAAGACTTGTATAATATGGGTAAAATAAACACATTCGGGATTTTGAGATAAACATGATAAGGTTTGACCCGTTTCGGCTAATTTATGTAAACTAGTTACATAAACCAAACCGAACGCGAATAACGCATAACGGGTAACCGAATGAGTCACGAATAGGTTTCCTAAGTTAATACGCTTTAAATATGTTGTGATATCAGTAGGATACCTTCCATTATGCCCAAAATGTCACACCCTGGCATTGCGGAAGCGTGGTATATTTTGGTGTGACTTCTTAATACCATAGCTTAATCATAACAAGCTATATGAATTTAAAAACCATGCAAGTCATCCATTAAGTTTTGAAAACAAAATACAGTACCATTGTTTTAACCAACAACCATAACCTTGTTCAACAACATTACAAACTAAAACATAACATAAACGTGGTTTAAGGACTGTGTCTTGTCCAGGTAAGAGACACATCCCCTAAACCCTGATGACTTCATGACAATATGCAGCGGAAAACGTTCCATACCGTGCCAGATCCGTTTAATTTCCTGAAATACATGTGAGTTGAAAAATCAACAATAATGTTGAGCGAGTTCATGTGCAAGTGAGTAAGTAAAACACTTGTAAGTATAAAAGTTTCCTGGTATGTAGCAGTGTAAGAGGACTTGTGATCACCAATGGTTTGCAAGGCCATTAGCATGTTGTGAAATGCAAATAGTAAGACACGACCTAGCCGATTTTTGCGTTGGGCAACCAAGTCACTCCAGGTCCGTTCTGTTGGCCTCAGAGAGGTCCGTTTGGCCTAGAGCTGGGCTCGCTACACCCAGATAGATCTACCGCTCGAGTCCCTCGGTGTTCTAACTACCCATTCACATGATCTAAACCTCCTTACGTTATTCATACCGTGTATAAAGTACTGGTAAACAAAGTAACATGTATTTCACCCCCGCAGTTAAGAAAACTGAAAACAGTTAGAGAAAAGGGGGACATGAACTCACAGTGAGGCGTCTCTACCAAGTATCCCTGAATCAGAAAGCTGCGCGACGACCTACAAGTGCTAATTCTATTAGACGGACGGCCGTGCCTTAGCTTTATAGTTTATGTTTTTGGGAAATAGTTAGACAACTATTTCGTGTTTACTTTTTGTATAAACTTGGTAGCTAAACTCCTTCCCAAGGATGGGGGATACGATACATGTGCGTAAGTTACGTTTTATCAATCGTGTGGTAATGTAATTACCAGTGTAACTTATATAGTTATGGTGAAAGCGTTGTAAAGTTTTGGGATCATTAACGCTTGTAAATATTATTTTTACTTCTAAAAATAATATTTATGTATTTCACAAACTAATCATAAACAGTGTTGTGACAATATATATATTCATCACGTTAAACCTTGCGAAAATCCCACCTCCGAATATTTAGTAAATAATGTCATGGCGAAATTTATGTTTCGAAAATATGTCGAAAATAGTTCTAACACTTGTTGTGTAAATAATTCTAAGGGTTAGGTTTTTAGAAAATTTCGCCAGAGTTTCCTCTGTAACTGGAGGTGGCCACGCTTTCAAGCGTATCATTTTCTTTTCGAAATCAACTCATGATCATCATCAATCAACCTTTACGTTTTAACACGCAAAATACTACCATTGTTATTTTCAGTTTAAATATGTGAAAACTAGACTGTTTTCGGGCGATTAAATAAAATACTTAACCCTTTCCAAAAATTCCCAGATTTTTGTGGAACGTCATAAACGACCCACAAATTATTGTGTAAAAATTTCGGGGTCCAGTTCATTACCAAAAATTTATAGAAAATCGTTTACCGAACTGTGGTCAGATTTGTCACATTCTGATCACTGTTTACGGAAAAATTCGTCAAAAATTCCCCGTAAGTCCGTTTATCGAAAATCCAGTTTGAGGGTCACAAATACATCTGTGTTCATCTTTGATAAAAGTTTCAGGGGCTGGTTCGGTTCAGGTTTTAGGTTGTGATTGAAAACACACAGCCCAATTTTCTGCAGTAACAAACAGCCCTAGCTGCTGTCACGGAAACAGATTTTTAAAATAGTAACCGACATCAGAAAAATATGATTCCAGCGCCATTTTCTTCGTTTTTCGAAATGACACGATTTAGGCTTTTGAAATTCTGTTTTTCGAGTTTTTAAGGTACGTTTACAGCCTGTTAAAGGCGGCTGAAACAGTGACTCAGCATGCTGTTTTGTGATTTCGATGTTATTAAATCGCGTCATAAGTGTCCGATTAGCGGGTTAAACAAGAAAACGACTTTTAAATACCAAGTATGTGTTAACCAACCCTTAAACCGACAAGATTCCTCTTCATAAATCATACACAAGTAAACTTTTATGTAGGTTTTATGTTCATAACTTATGTTTCATATTTTTCTAATATTCTTGTGATTTAGCGATTTAAACAACAATACTACATGTTAAATGCCATAATTTTCGAACAAGATGAGATCAAGCATGAAGAAACTTACTACTAGCCTCTAGCTAGGGAAGAATCTTGTGTCAAAATGATGAGAAAAGATGTAGAATCAAGCAAGAACAATGCTCTTTTGAAGCCCCCTTTAAGTTGCAACCTCCATAGATGAACACTAAGCTTGAATGGACATGTAAAGGAAGAAGATGATGATGTTGGAAAGGTGGTGATGGTGTTTGGTTTGGGCAGCCGAGATAAGAGGGAGGGAGAGTGAAATGGAATGTGCAATCTAGTGAAATGATGAACAATCTAATATGCCATACTATATATAATCATCTTGTATATTTTAGACACTTACACAAGCAAAATCCATTAAACAATTCAAATATAATCTCACCAAATATTTGAGGTATGGATAGATGGATGTGTGGGGTCCCACCTTGGGACTAAATCGTTGGGGGGGGGGGGGGTATAATGTAAATATTGTGACTAAAGTGGCTAAGTATAAGTTAGATGCAAGTAATGTGACATAAGTTAGTTGGTTTATTTTTGGCGGGTGTTATGACATACGGGGATCATTAGTAGTCATAAATAGTAAAACAAAGTGTCTGCCAAAAATTTAGTGTCCCGGGTACTGTCCGGTTATACGATTAAATACCCGTTCCGTTAAAATGTTTAATTATGTCGATAAAGGTCCTTTATGTATATTTTTGTAACATAAATTATTCCCGGTACTTAGGAAAATATACGGGACCGTTCTGAAGTGTTTTTGCACTGCATTAGCAATTTAAAATGCTGAGTTATATAATAAAGCGCAGAATTTTGTATTTAAAGTACGTTTTAGGCACCTCCAATCAGTGTATCTTATTCCTAGAGACGCAGTTCCACAACCCTTATAACCCTACACTCACTACCAGTGTAGCCAAATATTTGAGGCTCTTAACAGGCCTTAGAGGCAGTGTTTGCCTGATGCTGGTTATATCAGCATGTTCAATGTGTATCCGTTTAGTGCTACTGTGCTTTTTGTGCATCAAGTTTGCCACTAGGGTTCAGTATGTAAATAGTATAGTGACAGCAAATAAAGTATGATGCAAGTAAGTGCATGTATCAGTATGCAGGTAGCAGTTTATCAGCAAATTTCAGTTAAGCACAGTAATTTAGCAGTAATTAATCATTAATTAAGTCGTACGGATACCTGGTTTAGTGCGGGTTGTCACACAAAACAAGTTTAATCTCAATTTAAGCCCCGTAGGGGTATTTTGGTCATTTAAAAGATTATAAAAGAGATTATTTATAATTATGAGATTTGGTTCTGAAATAATCAGTAAAACAACTTAATTTAATAGGTTATATCAGTTGGTGATTAGTCTTATGTGACAAAATGGTTTTAAACCCATACTAGGTGTTTAATACGTGTAAAAAGCCGTTTTAAGCGATTTCCGGGTTATACAGGAAATCTGAGTTTTCTGATCAGGTTATAAAGTTCAAAATACTTCATTTATTATATAAAATCAGGAGCAATTGAATTGGTGTCAAAATATTATGTAAAACTCATTTTACAAGCAAAAAGGGTATAATCGGTAATTACCGAATTAAGGCGATAACCTTAGGTTATGATCAGTTTAAAAATAATTAAAAATCTTCAAAAATCTCAAAATATTATATTACATCAGTGGGTAAAAGGTTTGGTGTCAAAAATTGGGTTTAGATAGGCTTTACGCTAATTATGCCGTTTAATTAATAAAATGCTTTCTAATTACGCTATCGAGCATAACTCCTAATCTAGACCTCCAATTGATGTGAAACTTTAGGGACATGTTTATAAATTAGTAACAAAGATTATTGTCCTCTCACATTTCCAAAATTCTCGTTTTAAGGTCAAATGGGCATATTGGTCAACATTAGGCATTTAACGGAAACGTGTAAACGAATCGGACAATCAACGAGCCAATCACAGAGGGTTATACCATCATGTAACATGGTCCTAGGGAAGCTCTAAGGAATTTCTAAACCCATCTAAATCGGTTCAGAACTGAAGTCAAAGAAAAAGTCAAAGTTTTGCGACTTTCGGTTCCGAACCGAGCCTAAACAGAAAATTGTCGGATCAAACAAGCTTAGACCAGTTCTTATACTTATTACCAAGTTATATGAGTGATAAAATAGGTTACACGCCTTTTACATTGCTAATTATGCGTTAATTCGAAAATTATGTTTCTGTTGACTTTTTCGGATTAAGTTTGACCCGGCAAATGATCTAGTTAGAGTGGGAATCAGATGGTGCCCTTTTAAGGGTTTATTGCTGTAGGATCGTTTTTAGACCCGAACGAGTCGATCAGAAGATTTTATCTCTAAACGAATGGCGGAAACAGATGTGTAGAGTTCAATTCAGCTAGATTTACTCTTTAAATTGTTGTATGATTGATTTCGTAACGTTTTACAACCTGGCAACACTTCGGCAGCACTTCGTTGCACAAGCCGGAAAGTTTCAAATGAAATAGACATGAAGGGTATTTATAGGGAATGACCCTTCCGTTTGAAGGTGACATGACACACTTCAAACGAAACCCATTTCAAACGGACACGCATGTTCAAACGGAACCTTCTTCAAACGGAACCATCTTCAAACGGTTACACTTTCAATTCCATATTTCATGTCTCATGATGTCACATGTGATGTCATATATGTGATGTCACTTGTGATGTCACATATATGATGTCATCTTTGTTCAAATCCGCAACGAACCCGAGACTCGATATAAGACGAAGACGACAGATGTATGCACCAACAGACTCCCCCTTAGATGTTGACGGGTCTTAAGTGTCGAGTCTTCGCATCTTCAGTCTTTATCAGTCTGTTCACTTTCTTCAAAATTCTCCATTGTAAGCATCCTCAATCGATCTCTTACTCTTTCTCGTAATCTTCAGGATCTGAATCTGGCTCTACTATCTTCAGACTCCCTCTCGATGTCTTCAGACTCCCCCTTTCACTAGGCTGGGATCGTAGTCTGGAATTCACAAGATCATAACCTGGCTTTCATCATGCTCTGGGTCGAAACCTGGCTAACCTGCACAACTCTACCCAAAAATAAGTTTCACAAAGATTAAATCTTTAAAATTTATAAACTATTTGAACGAAATATTCAAAATGATTTATTCTCTGCAAACCACTTGTAAAAACTTCTTCATACACTCTCTCCCAAACCTGTTCATCAAGTTTAGCACTTGGAATTTTGAATGTCAGCCTTCCAACAACAGTTGTCGAAAATCTTTTTGGATTTTTACAAAATTTATGCTAAAACACACTTACATTTTTTTTGAATTTTTGACTGAAACAGAAATGCAGAAAATGAAATATTTACAAATAATATTTTTTTTGTGAGTTCGTGCAAGAGGATCATATCAGTTTATGAGATCAATCACCAACACCGTTAAGCTTTAAACATTTTAAGCTCTAAACGATTCACATTGATTGACGATATTGTTTTCCACTTAAACTCAATCTAAAAACTTTCGAAATGCTTACCGATACATTAAGATATATTAATTTTGCACTAAGTTCTTATGGACCCCACGATCTCAGCATATCCCCTCATCATGTAATACACTATCTCAAGCAATGCCTTTAAACTTTTATCAACTGTGATTTGTGCGAAAACAAAGCAGAATGTTTAAACATTAACAATCAGGTCGATACTTCCGTATACACAGAGAAAGTCCAATGTTTAAACAAAATAAGAAAAATAAAACAAGTTGAAGTTGTTTAGGCTTTAACCACCAGGTCGATACTTCCGTATACGCAGAGGAGGTCCAAAGCTTAAACAAAACACCAAAGAAAATAAAGCAGAACGTTTAGGCAACAACATCCAGGTCGATACTCACGTATACGCAGAGGATGTCCGATGCTTAAACAAAATAAAGAAATAAAACAAGTTTAAATCTTTGCAAAATGAAATGCACAATCACAGTGACTTTTCAGCAAAGTTGTGAAAGTTCACAAACTTAACCAGTTTTATGTCTTTCGACAATCAGCGATTACTGAGTAGGCACACAGTCAAGAAGAACAAAACTAAGTACTATGCTTTCGACCATGTTTCCCACTAGAACTAGGCTTTTTCATTTAAGTTTGTATCGTTATCGCAAATCTACTAGTCTAGCTGAGCCTATCGTCACATCCTTAGTGAGACCGTTTATCACATTTTAACTTTCCATTTCTTTAGCGTGTTGTGACAGTCCACTGATGTACTATCATTTCCTCTTTTATGCAACAAAAACTCATTTTTCATTTTATCAGGTTTTTGCCTTTTTCAAATTTTCTAATGTTTTTGGATTTTCTGAAAAATATACTCCCCCTAAAATACAAATACATCTAAAGAAAATTGAAAACAAACTATACAAGAACATGACAACTGATATCGAATTACCTCAATTCGCCATCCACTTGGCATAAACAATCAGAACTCCCCCTTATAACAAACTATTTTCCCATTATGATCTCAAAACACTTAATTTTGTTTTAATCAAAATGGTTTTTCCGAAAAATTAGTTTTGTTGATTTTACCATTTGTAAATTCGGGGAAAACTCATCACATTGTTTACCAACACTTTTAAATGATAGTTAAATCAAGTTCAACTTAATGACCTTAATTAAACACTTGTAAGATCAAATATCAAACATTTTCAACCAATCATCATCTGTTGGTTGAATTCTCAAAGTGCCGATTCCTACTCCACACTTACCAACCTGGGAGTTCCGGCAATTCCTGTTGTATGACTTGCCAAAATTTAACCATTATAAGATTCATTCACAAAAACAATTATCAAGAAGGATGCCGATTCCTGATCCACAATTAAAAACTTGGGATCTCCGGCAAGTCAGATTTTTACTCTTTGAAAAATATATCCACCCAAGCCTTACCTTCCTTGGGTGTATCAACCTCTTCTTCATCTTTACTTTCAATAGACTTGTGAACATTCATTTTGGAAGCATAAAATTCTTTAACTCCTTTGACCTTACCATCGACCATTTTTCCAAAAATGTGTTTCACATTTCTATTGAAAGCCTTTTCAACATCAAATTTTTTCTTATCAAAATAAAATTGATTTGAAATTTCAACTTTTCCAACTTTCTTCATAAAATTTTCAGCCAGCAAAGGTGGAAAATTCACATCATCCACTTTTGGAACTGATTTCTCAATTCTTTCTTCAACACCTTTTGGCTCCTCTGATTTTGTGGAATCAGATTCATCACCAGAACTGTTTCCTGAACCCTTAACAACCCATTTTTGATTTTTCAGATTTTCTTTTCTTTTTACCACATTCTTTGAACATTCCCCAATCTCAAAGGTTGAATTTTCAAAGCCTGTAAATTTTCTGGTTGTAAGTTCAGTTTTCTCAACAACTTTTTCTTTCATTTTACCAGAGACTTCCTGTTTTGGTTTGAATGTTTTCGGACAATTTCTAGCAATATGACCAGCAGTTTTGCACTGAAAACAGGTTATTGTCTCAGTCTTCTTCTGAATAACACTTTTCTTCATCTCATCTTGCTTCTTTGCAAGGAATTCTTGATTTGTCTGCTTTCTGAATGCTTGCTCTTTCTCATCATCTAAAGATTTTCCTGAAACAAACACAGTTTTTGGTTTATAAAATTTTTCATTTTTATAATTTTTCGGTTGATTAAATCCTAATCCTTTCTTTTTGATATTACAGTTATGGTTTTGTTTTTTATGAATACCAGAACCAGAACTGTAACCCTTTTTCTTGTTTAATCTTTGTTGCACTCTTGAGGTGTAAGGTCTTGGATTTTCAGAAAGATTAATATCTTTTATTTCAGAAATGTTGATTTCTGTTAGTTTAAAAACCTTTTTAATCATTCCAGTTTTAACACCTGTTATTGGAAAAGTCTCATCAGAATATAATTTGTTAGAACCTTTCAAAGTATATGCTACTTTGACTGGTTCGTCATTCAAATTAGATTTTGATAGCAAAAATTCCTTATCATAAACCCGTTTGTCCTTTTTGATTGTTGACTTTGACTTGTCGGATTCAGACTTTGACTCGGATTTGGACTCCATTTTTTACTCCTCTATGTCATCTTTATCTAACACCTGATCGACCACACGTTTAATCAACTCGGACTCATGATCAGTGTCAGACGATGTGAACGTAACATCAATATTTTCTTGCAAATTATCCGACGACCCTGACTCCCACTGTAAGTTAATTGCCTTTTTGACTCTTTCAGAATTTGGATTTCGAGACAAATATCCATTTTCGACCGGGGGCGGACATCTATTGTAGACAACACTTGGTTTCTTACCAGAAATTTCTACTTCATCCTCTTCTTTTGTCTCGGAATTCTTTTCTTCCGAAGTCTTCTCTTCTTTAAATGTCTTCATTCTTTCAACGATCGGGTAAATCCTGTCAACAACAAAAGTAGAACATGAGTAACTTTTCAATAAATTGTTGACTCTTTCAGTTTCAATCTTTTGTGTTGCCAACTTCAATTCCAGCTCAGCACACTTCTCTGTGTAGTAATTGACATCATCAAGCTGTCTCATGTAAGCTCCTTTGAGTGTATTCAATGCGACAGCTTGTTCACTGTTTGAATTAGTGTACTTGTTAATCTCTCTGTTCAAAGTATCATAAGATTCTTTCAATCTTTTTATGTTGTGTAGCAGCTCGTTGTTTTGCATGATCAAAGAATCACAATTCAAACACTTTTCAGGAACTTTGACTGCTTCAGTATCAACTTTGATTTCAAATTCCGGAACATCTTTGACTGTTCTTTTTGTTTGGAAAAACTCAGCTCTTTTCTTTTTCTCGGCTTCAGCTTCAGCTTTTAACCTTTCTTCTTCTTCTTCCTCTTCTTCAATTTTTCTCCATTTTTCCTCTTCAGCTTCCCTGACTTTTCTGTATTTTGCAGCCCAATACTCATCGTAGGCATTAGCAATAGTCATCTCTTTCAAGCGAAATCACAAGAATATACTTTCAAGCAAGATCTCTGTTTGAAGCGGAATCACCCTGAATCTTTAAGCGGAATCACCAGATAATTTTGAACGAGATCTGAATCTGTAACAGTTTAAACGGACTTAATACGTAAAAATGTGTTGATGAAATCAATCTAAGACTCGTGTCGAAGATTTGTGAACTTGTTTAATGAATTCCGCACACTGAATGAATGAACTAGATCAAAAGTGCCACGAAATGTGGGCTTCCAATGGGCCGCAAACAATGAAGTGGGTCTAAAAATAATTTGGGCCGTAGAACTTTAATGAGATTGTTGACTGACTGAGCCGGTAATAATGAAAAAAAAACTTGGGCTTAGAATGATTGGGCCGTATGTATGAATCACGTGAGCCGAGAACTTTCAATTTCTGATTGGGCCTCAACACAATATCAAATGTAGCACTTTAATTGATTTATAATTTGGGCCACCACAATATAGATCAGATCAATATATCATGCACATGCAATTAATGCTATTCTCAATTCTCACATGCAAACACTTATGGTTCTGATCATCTCGTGTAATCTGACACAAGACACAATGTTTACAAGAAAATGAAGCTAATGCAACCCTGATAAAATGTTGCATTAGACCTTGAAAAGGTTGCAATAGGCCTAATGCAACCTTTTATCAAAAGCTGCATTAGGTGAAGTTGCATTAGACCTAATGCAACCTTTTTATTAGATAATGCAACATTTTTTTAATGTGTTGCATTTATATTTCAAATGCAACCTTTTTAGGATGCAACCTTTTTTACATGCTAATGTAACCTTTTTTACTTTTAAATGCAACATTTTTAGCACTCAAATGCAACCTCATTTTACATCAAATGTAACACTTTTTTAGATTCAGTTTACAACCATTGCAACCTTTTTGTACAGTCAAATGCAACTCTACAACATCATTGTTTGAATTATTAAAATTTCCATTAATATACAATAATATTTCAATTACACCAACACTATAATAACATAAAGAAAATAAATAATCTTATATCGTAATTTAGCATATGTCCAAACTCAAAGTAACAATGCAATCAAAATGTTTTTGTCAATTACAATGATTAAACATAAAAAAAAACCATCCCAAAACTACTCCAATAGGTCGATTGTCCACCATAATTCGCATCATAACTTCAATATTTGCTCGTTGACTGTCAAACCTTTTTCCGCATAGCTTCTAGCTCAGCCTTTTTTCTTTAACAGCCCTATTCAATTTCTTTTCGTATTTCAAGCAACCATGTTTTTTCAACTTCAAATCTCGCTTTGATGTTTCCATAAGCACTATGTAATTCTTACTTGAAACATAACATTTATCCTATATTGAGTTTGCCCACACATATTCTGCAATCTAGAAAGGTAAAATAAACAAAAGGTCTCTCTTGAGACTACCGTAACCTAAAGTTCAGCAATAACTTTACTCATAGAATATAAGATTGTGGACATTAAATTAATGATGAAAACACATACCTGAGATTGACTTAAGAGCATATGTCGAGAAAATGTGATTTAAATATGCAATTTGTCACAAGCCACCCAGAGTCTTAAAACCTTTAAAATAAAAATTGCCCCTGTACAGAAAGTTTTTATTTCTAATTAGGTTCGGGTCAAAGTAACAACAAAGTATACGGTACATATGTTCTGTTGGAAGAAATTTGGTTGATTTCATAACTTTGTTCAGCGATCTTTATACAATAGAGAAGTTAGGAGGATCCTTGGCTTCTAGCTTCTGTGTTGGAGGTTGCCTTTACATGTCCTATCACAAAGCCAGATGACCAATTAAGCTATTATATAACACAACTGATGGATTAATCATAAATAAGGTAAGCTCACATTAGGTTCAGGCAATCAGGCATCATAATTATTTGAGCGAACACCTCATCTTACTCTAATTCAGCCTAAAAACTCCCCCCCACTGGTATGAATTCAGATTGCAAGATAACCAGATTCTCCAGAATTTATAAATTCATGAATCTTTAGGTCAGTATCAAATCCCATCATGCATTTTCGTAAGAGTATACCACTAAATAAGAAAGCGAAATTATAAGTTCTACTAATAAATACATTTAAGGGATCAACTTTTCGTTTCTTCTTTCCGCTATGCATTAAGCAATAAGATGTGAATAAAAAAAACAATCTATAACTAGGAATGAATATATCTTTAAACTTCACACGTTAAAAAATACACTAAAAAAGAAGATAATAATAACCAAGAAATTTATAGAAGACCACCATGCAAAGAATCCAACCAATGCAAAAAAACCAAACACAAAACATGAAAACATATAGCATCTATTCAATTGATGTATTGGGATTAGCAAATTGTAAAGTAGCAACCATAACATATCTATATCATAAGCAACAAAGCACATATATACAGATTGGTTATTAAGGATTCTAAACTTAACAGCAAGTGCATAGGCATGGAACTTATTAAAAAATAACTATAATAGTTACTATAATGCATAAGCAATTTTTTTTTTAAAAAGCAAAATTTACTATCGCTATTAACAACATTCAACGGAAATTTATTAAAAGCAAAACTCACTAGCGTCTCTCCCTTGTTTGTATATCAAGCTATAGAAGATTATCTCCCGTTTTGTATAAAAGAAACTATTTATTAAAAGCTAAAAAAACATAAAAAATAATGCCTAAAAGAGCAAGAACAATCTGCAGAATTGCTTATTATAATAGATGAAAGATGTTTATATTGACCTGCTTAACTGTACAAATTGCTCAAGTACTGGCTGCGGGTGGGGTAGTATGGCATGAGGTACTTGTTTAGGTAGTCATTGCTACCCATTCTCACAAAGAAAAGGCTTCGAGAAGGTACCTGAGCCACATCGGTTGCACCCAAACTGTTCGTGATATGATCCAAAGAGTTTAGCGTTCTCAATCTGTTGGTTGAAAGGGAGGAGATCCACCTATATATAATCAACAAAAAAATATTAAAACTATCTACATGACCCACGTTTAGAAATCGTCAAAAGTGCCACGGATCACGTAGATATAAAACTTACAAAATTCCAGTCAGTTATCTCAATGATCCTAACAGCTGCAGAAGCAAAACTGACACCATGAACCAGTTGATCTTTAAAATTTGATGCTTTTGAAAACAAGCTAGTATTAGAGCCCATTTTATCAATTCCACTGTACTCACATGTGTGCATTTATTATATATCATCATAATATTTTCATCATAAATAAGAATCAATATTTAAACCAATGCCCTTCTGACTATAAAAAAAAACAAAATTTAAAGCATATCTCCTCTCTCTAATATTTCTTGGAGTCTAACCCGCTTAAATGGTCTCTATCATAACAATTATCAAACATATACATTATAATATGTCAAACGTAAACATGTATGATTAAATATTTCTTAGTTAGAGCATTAAATAAACAACAAACACTAGTTTGTTAAATTGAACATAGAATAGGGAATTATCATACTAATACCAAAACATAATAAAATATTTGTAGCTTTGTTCTAAATAAAGTAGCCCTTACATTTTCATTATCAGCAATTTATGGTAAATGGGAAATGATCATGAAACAGTATAAAAAAGAAAAGAAAGATCCCACTGAGACATTTCATCAAACATGTAGAGTGCATGACTAAATCTTGCCAAAAATTAAACTTATATTGGTCAGTTCAGCCACAAAATCGCAAATACCAAACAAGATTCGTAATGTGTGATCCGGTTCTAAATCAAAGGTATAAGAGGAATCACCTACACGCATCGTAGTTTAAGAAACGTCCAAAACTGGGTAAAGTTGATGATTATCAATGAAAATTACTACCTGAGATTATAGATTAGCATTGTTTTATGTACTCCCCATGTGGTTGGGGCCTGTAATTCAGGGGCTTGATTGTTGATTCAACGCAAGCCTGAAAAAGAAGAACATAAATAAACAATCACACATTCTTGTTCAATCAAAGATAATCATTTTATTGACCTAGGATTGAAGGTGGGTTGAAACTGCCATTGAACTACTTGTAACCCTTCTGTCCGTCCTAATAAACTAGGTCTTCCCTTCGACCATCATCGGCGATTGAACCACTCCTCTAGTTCGGTCTCCCCTTTGATCACCAAAAATTAGGTCACTATTGTGATTTTAGGAGTGATTAAGAGGGAAAATTAAAACTTTAAAGCCTAACTGCCCGCTTAAACAAAAATTAATTAAGAAATAGTAATATATTTATTAATTAAAATTAAAATTTTATTATTTATTATAATAAATTAATTTCCATAATCATAGTATATTAGAATTTTGATTAAGCTTTTAGTTTTTAGTTTAAATAAATCAATTTCTTGTAGCAGACTTTATTTAACGACAAACTATATTACTTCTAAAATTGCTCGGATTGTCTCCAACGAGAATAGAACCCTCTCCATTTGGGAGAGAACCACAAATAAAACACCTTGATAACGTTGGGCTACAATCCCTTTTGATTTTTGTTGTAGCAGATGAACTGACTAACGAGAAAACAACGTATCGACAATCCTAGGATGATAGTCTGTCACACACGAATCACCAAACCAAAACACCTTGGTTTATGCACCAAACGATCACCACTGAACCAATGCTCTTCCTTGGTTTCTTGAGTTCGGTTAAGGCTAAATATAGAGAGGAAATGACAATTATAATCAGTATAAGTTAAACAATTAATAATAAATGAGTCGAACCCTAACCGAGCTTGAGCTTGAAAAACTGGTTATGGCCAAGCTCGAGCTTTAGAAACAAGCTTGAATCGAGACGAGCTCAAGCGCTGGTAAGTTAAACGAGCTCGAGCTCGCTTGGACTCGAGCATGGGCTCGACTCCGCTCGTTACTCCCTTACCTGTATCTACACGTTGCAGGATTTGGGATCGATACTTTCGGTTCAGTACAATACCGTACCGAACACTTTTGGTATAGGTCTCGACACCCATTGTTTATGATTTTCAATATCAGTACTTTTGGTACCTGTTATCGTTCGGTATTGGTACAATACCGAGCTCATCCCTAATTTAAACCTTACACATATTGGTTACAACTGAGCCACCATACCACCAGATCACGACCACTGTGTCATTTATTAATTTTTTTAGTAAATTATATATATATATATATATATATGTATATATGTATATATATATATGTGTATATATATATATATAGGTTGAGGATCATTTCAGAACTCTAAATAATTACAGAACTTTCAGAACTCCTAATAAACAATTGTTTTATATATAAATTTTTGTATCTAGGGTACTTTTATCATTTATTATATGTATTTTTCTGATTACATACATGTTAAGAGTTGTTTACATATGTATAATAATCAAATTGTATATATGTGTAACAACTAATTACATATACGTAAAAAAAAACAGTTTACATATGTCTAATCATAAAATTACATACTAAAAAATGATAAACTAGTTTTAACATGTATGTAATCATAAAAATACATGGAAAAATGATAAAAGTGCTCTAAAAATAAAAAAAAAAACTAAATAAAAAGGTTGTTTATTAAGAGTTCTGAAAGTTCTGTAATTATTTAGAGTTCTGAAATGAACTCAACCCTATATAATATATATATATATATATATATATATATATGTAGGAGCCGTTCGCGTAATTAAATAAAAATAAAAATAAAAATAAAACAAATTTATTATTTTGATTACAATACAGAAATAAGAAAGCTGAAATTACTAGTACAATTACAACTGGAAAAACAAAATACAAGAAATGTAGAAGAAACAGAAAACCGAAAAAGGCTGAGTCACGTGTTCAACACGGTTCCCTTAAAACAAATTCCGAGTCTCCCAAGAGCACTCGTTTTGTTTCCCAGGGTACAACAGCCGAAACAGTAGTACTGCCGGAGCTGGCCTACAACCCGAAGGTTACCTTGAAACTGCAAGAAAAAGATCAGAAAACTGTAGAGAGAAAGTGAATTTGCTGTTGTGTTGCTGGTGTTTTCTGCAGCTGGGTATGGAGCTGTATTTATACAGCTCCTAATTCGAAGCAGTCAAAAAAGAATTAAAGGAGAGGTTTAAATTGTATTAAACGTCCCAATGCAATTTAATACGTCATTTAATTCGCAGTTAAAATTGTTTGACTCGTCAGTTTTGAAGCTGGACTGTAACTGCACTGTCATTAAATGCTGTAAGTTCTGCGCGCGCGCGCACGCTCATGCGCTCGTGCACCATTTTGGCTCACTGCCATGCGTGCATGCGCCACGTCACATGTGAACCTATACGAGCACGCCACACAGTCGCGCCGTATTGGCTCACTTTGGTGCGCCGCACACGTCCCATCAGGGCCCATGCGCCATGCGCGCAACCGTGCGCCTTCATGCCACATGTACTCACGCGCGGACTGCCACGTCACGCGCCTCTAACCCCCAGGCCACTTCAACCACTTGGTCCTTGCAGCCCCTGTGATCCACCACGTGCACGTGGTCAAAAATACATAGGCGGCTCTCAAGCGGCTCGCGACGATGCGAAGTGCGAAGTGCGCCATCAAAGCGCCACATTGCGCCTCATCGCCCAAGCCACGCGCGCGCGTGTGTGAGTTAGGCTGCCCCATCGCGAGTACACTTAGTAAGTGCTTCCATGAAACAATAATGATGGAGAGTTCCCACTTAAATACCCATTTAAGTAGGGATGGCAATGGGTCGGGTTTGGGATTGGTTTAGGTAATCCCAACCCCAAACCCGATTAGATAAGTTTGTCCCAAACCCGTCCCAAAACCCGTCGGGTTTCTAGCGGGTAAATACCCATCGGGTATCGGGTATACCCATGGGTTTCGGATAACCCATTGGGTATACCCGACCCAAAACCCATCGGGTAACTACTAATCAGTTACATTTAGTATTATCACTAAAGAAATATATCAAATAACTATAATGTATACGGGATAAAATACCTATTTGTATAGAAAAAAAAGGATGTATTATATATTTACATATTTAAAAATATAAAAGAAATTATATCGGGTATACAATCGGATAAACGGGTTTACTTTATTGGGTAATCGGGTCGGGTAAACGGGTATATCATCAAATCCCAAACCCGCGAAAAAAAATAAAAACTAGTCCCATACCGGTCCCAAACCCGATTAACCGACCCTAAACCCGTCCCAAATGTGTCGGGTTTCCGGTTTACCCATCGGGTTCGGGTTCGATTGCCATCTCTACATTTAAGTTCCATCTCTCCTCCTATGTGGGACAAGGTGCCACTTTCCCTTTTTTTTAGCATTCAATGTTTCAAACACCCAACTTTGAGCATCGATATCTCATTCATCTTAGCTCCGTTTTGGACGTGGTTTAGTTCGTTGCAAAGTTCTTCCAACATAGAACACAAACCCACAAATAAATATATAAAGAAACCTCTATTTCTTATATTTATTTATAGTCCAAAATAGAAAAAAATCATTTTCCTATATTTGTAAAAAATACTATTTTCAGCTATTTTTCTAACAATATATATAAAACCAAGTATTTTTACTTTTTTTAATAGTTATTATTTAGTTATATTACATTTTTATTGAAAACCGAAAATATTTATTATTTCTATTTCCCTCCAGCCAAATTACTTTTCCCTCCACATCTCAAAGACAAAACTTTTCCTCCCAGTCAATTTCCCTCCCAAACCTAATCCTAAACATATGCTACGTACACCATTTCATCACCATCTATCGCAATACATATAATAATTAGTTAATTACATAACTGATACCACTGTTTGCTCTGTTTTTTTTTTTTCACAAAATACACGAGTTATGTTTAGCATAAAAAAAAAAACTCAAACAGGTCTTAGACTACATTTTGAACTTTGAAATACCAAAATTGACCTAAAAAACCAATATCGTCTATTACTTTTATATATCAGGTCTGTTTGGCTTTTTAGTTTTTACACAAAATGTCTTCTGAAATTAAGAAACACAACTCAATATGGACTCAAAGATTGTATAAAGCAACTAATGATTTCAATTATTCTATTGAATTGCTATAAAACATCATACATTCCTCATGTACACTTAAATCATATTCCACCCATACATTTAATTCAAACCTATTAGATGCAACCTTTTAAAATAAGAGTTGCATTAAACTTTTAACAATGTAACCTTTTTAATTAAAGTTGCATTTAATTATAACAATGCAACCTTTTAAAATTACAATGTAACCTTTTTTATTTAAAAGTTGCAAATTTTAATAAAAAGGTTGCAAGTTTAATATACTTTTGCAACTTTTTATGAAAAAAGTTGCATTAGATCTTCTAATGCAACCTTCATGTTCAATTTAGTTGCATTAGAGTCAAATGCAACTCAACTGAAAAAGGTTGCTTTTAAAAAGTTGCATTAGGTTTATTTTCTAGTAGCGACAAACCAATTCACATGCAAATCTTGAACAAAGCAATCACATGACCAACTGGATTCACACAATTCGATACCTTTTAATTCTGAATCACTTTAATGTTATCTCATAAAATCATATGTATCGGATTAATTTTTGCTGACATAACTCACATGCACAACTTTGTTCAATGTGATATCATTGGACCTCAATATTACCACACATGCAATTGTAATGATGACCGACAACTGTTTAAATGTTCAACACAAAACGATGTAACTTCAAGCGGTTCACACAACACAACGCACTTTCACGTGAATTACTGAACCACTTTCAAACGGAAGTCATGTTTCAAACGGTATAGCTAGTTTCAAACGACATCCTCAAACGGAATGCAATCCTCAAACGGGATGGACTCAATGTTTCAAACGGACACATGCATTTTCAAACGGAATGCCCGATTTCAAACGGAATGTGACCAATTTTAAACGGAAAGCCAAGCTTCAAACGGATTACGTCAGCATTTAACGAACATATTCAAACGGTATAGGTGTTTTCGATCAGTTTTAGGTTGAATTTTAGTCTGAAACTTATAAGGTTTTGTTAATACATGATTCCGAGTCAGTGGTGAGAAATTGAGCAGTTTCTGACCGTGAAATGATGTTTAATTAGAAAAAGAATGGTGTAGAAACAGAAATCGCAGCTGAATTGTATAGAACTCTTCCTCCTGAGCTCTGATACCACTTGTAGGATCGTTTTCAGACCCGAACGAGTCGATTAGAAGAGTTTATCTCTAAACGAAAGTCGGAAACAGATGTGTAGAGTTCAATTCAGCTAGATTTACTCTTTAAACTGTTGTATGATTGATTTCGTAACGTTTTACAACCTGACAACACTTCGGCAGCACTTCGTTGCACAAGCCGGAAAGTTTCAAATGAAATAGACATGAAGGGTATTTATAGGGAATGAACCTTCCGTTTGAAGGTGACATGACACACTTCAAATGAAATCCATTTCAAACGGACACACATGTTCAAACGGAACCTTCTTCAAACGGAACCATCTTCAAACGGTTACACTTTCAATTCCATATTTCATGTCTCATGATGTCACATGTGATATCATATATGTGATGTCACTTGTGATTTCACATATATGATGTCATGTTTGTTCAAATCCGCAACGAACCCGAGACTCGATATAAGACGAAGACGACAGATGTATGCACCAACAATTGCCCACATAATTACCAACTTATAACTACCTTAAGTTTGACTAATCACTGGACCATTAGTGATTAATCAATAAGTCAAACCTTAATTACGACGATTTGACTTTTAAGCTAATAACTAAGCAAAACAAGATTAGGGAAGGTTAAGGAAGCTTACCAAGGTCCTAATTACGACCAGAGATGCTTAGGGATTGCACTTGTGCTCCAGAAGTCTTCAAAAGTGAAGTTATGAGTGAATGATCAAAGTTGCATCAATGTGGGTCTTTATATAGTGATCTTGATTGATCAAGATGGTGCCAAAAAATGCTATACATGTTCCCTGATGTTAAACATGTGTCCCTAGTGCCTAAAAACCAGTTGGGGTCGCCCATAGTATGTAAAACAAGCAATCCAAGTCGGTTAAAGGGCTGAACAGACACCTGTCTGTGTTTTCTGTAACTGGGAGGCTAGGGCGGCCCGCGTAAGGGTCTGCCTGGGCTTACGCGGCCCGTGTGAGGCCTGGTGTCAGGTTAACAAGTTTCTAATAATTGCATTTTTGGCCCCCGGTCCTCCTAAAAGTTGTTTTGACCTCTTGTTTTGCACTTTGAGCCCTATAAATTGATTTCTAAGGGCTTCAAGACTTATACCAACTTTGTTAAGTGCTTGGTTAACTTTTTGTTACCCGAAAAGTCATAAATTTCATCGTTGACGCTTTTAACCCCTCGTATACGAATTTTATCATAACTTTCTCATATGATAACGAAACTTGGTGAAATTTTTATCATGCATTCTAGTGAGCATAATTAATTGTTACAAAGCTTCGGGTTTGCTAAAAGGTCACTCAGAGGTATACTTTAAACATGTTGACACATTTAACCCCTGTAGTTTGTAATCTCTCACTTTTTCCACAATTAGCTTCGTATGATCCATGCTTCATTCGTTTAAGGGTATAAACATTGTGTAGCGTTATTGTAAAGTATATTTATCCATTGTTGACATTTTGAACCCTTATATTCATATACTTTCATTGTTTGTCAACTTTAGTCCCTCTAGAGTATTCTTCCACACATTCAAAGCTTATGACACGTGTCAATACATTATTGGACATGAATTTTCGAGGTGTCACAACTTACAAACACACACGGTCAAACTAATAACCCTCTCGTTTGACCACTTCAAACGAGCGGGTCAATACACGTTCGTTTGACCGTTTCACTAACTATTACATAATCCGCATAAAATAAATCTAATCTATTCGAATAACATCGGACACAAAAATTTCACCAACAAATTCCCCCTTGTCCGTTGCTGCTGAATGCTGAAAATGTAACTGCAATCGATCTTCAGTCAAGTATTTGTTGAAGTTATCTTCTCTGTGTTAACAAATTCCCCCTTGTCCGATGATCCAGGTAAGTAGTATCTTGACTTGAGTCTTCATAGCAATACCAAAACCCTTGAAGCTTCTCATATAATATTTCCCCCTCAAAGTACGCGTATCCACGTTGGGTGTTGTGCAATGTCCTCACAAGGCTAAATTGACCGATCTTCCGCTGATCTTTCAATACTCCAACCGGCATTTGATAAGGGTTCCATTCTTTAAAAAAAACTGCATCAAGTTTTGATCTTGTCATAAGAACTCTATTTTATTCAAGCATACCACGTTGGTAGAGTTTTCTGGTGAACTGTCTTCTGTAAGCCATCTTTGTAGAATCGACCAAGTAATGCACTTTGATCATCAGCATCAATACTTAGGAAGTCAGCTAGACCAAGTATATCATTTGCAAGCTCAACCAGCACGCTTAGTTGAACTACATCCAGATCTCATTGTCTCGCCTTTGTGAAGTTGACCACGTAATGTACTACAGATATTCAGCATCAGTACTCAGGATGTCAGATTGACCAAGTACATCGTTTGCGAACATCATTTTGAAACTACTGTAGACTTTAGATACCTGTATGTTTTTGTGCAAAACCATTCACGCTGGCTGGAGAATTAATTAAAATCCTCAAATATGTGTCTGTGCAAAACATTCCACGCAGAACCTTTGGTATCACCAGAAAATCACAAACTCTACCACCTGTGATTGCTTTTAGAAATTTAACAAAGAAATTCCAAAACATATGAAATTTTTTATCCCCCCATTTCTTTGGTAAAATCTCTAAACCTTAACAAATTCCCTCCTCTGAGCGGAACAGTCGTCAACTTTACTGAACAAATTCTCTCCACTGAGCAGAATCTTTCAAAAGTTCTCGGTTTTTTGAAAAATCACGAAAGTAACTTTCTTCTTTGCATATTCTAGTTGATAAAGAAAGTCCCCTAGCCCCGTAGGATCCGACTTGTATCCCCCCAAAGTTCTGCTAACACCTAATCCGAAAACTTCCATCATAAGCATAACTCTTCGACTTTCTGAACTCGTTAGGATCGGTCTTGGCTCTCTAGGTTTCTTCAATCGTTACCAAATGCGAGAATATGACAATAAACAAAATTCTTTCGAGCATTTACTAACACCGATAACAAAATAAATTTTCACGTGCGGAAATATACCGTTTTTGGCCCATAATAGTCACGTTACCAATTTTGACATTTGCACTGGTAACCGTGACTACCCCACATTCTAAAAAAATCAGTTGTTTTCATCATGCCTCATCATCCCCGCGCTCCCAAACCTATATGAATTTGACTTTGAAAAACACAAGCTCGGTTAAGATAAACTTTGCGAACACCCGACCCCACTTTGCAACTTACGAAAGGAAAAAAAATTGTTCACGAATTGTCACACCTCGGATTTCCACGTGTCACCGGTGGGCCCGGTGGGGGAGTATCGTGACGTGGTTGGCAACATAATAGTCAAACAACACAATATTTAAATGCACAGCGGAAGCAATATATAGATTTAATTCAACCAAACGATATTGTAATATGAAGTATCACAAATAGTCGAATATAATCCACAGGTAGATCAAATAAAATAAAAAGGAAACAAATGTTCAACAGATATGACATCCAAGCTGGCGAGACTTAATGTGAATGCTAGGAGACAAGCCAGCCTATTTCGCGTAGTACCTGCACTCAATCTTTTTAAGAAAATACGTCAGTTTACACTGGTAAATACAATCAACCGACTCATTTTGAAAAGAGTTTAAGAAAATGCATTTAAGGCACAAGGCACAAATATTTTATAACTTGGGATAATTATTTAATATATAAACTTGTAAAGGATTTACATGTTTCTTATGCGTTCAGTAGCCCGGATCGAGCCGGGTTAAAGATCAATTAACACACCACTTTAATTATGAGACACTACAGGTGTACGCCTACACCTGAGTGCTAAGGTCGTGGCCATTTCGTAAAATGATGCCAGGGATATCCGGGACACGGTCATTAACCCCCCAAAGGCTTTAAGCAACAAAACAATTTAAACGGAGTCATCTCAATAATTTAACCATAACAAGATTAAATATTCAATGCCCGACCAAGCGGTATTTTATATACCTTACCCAAGCCCGTATAGGGAAATAAGTTAAAAGTATTTACCTGAGCAAGTATAGTTCAAAATCAGCGAGTGTGGTATCTTTTACTGGTTCTCCTAATCTGGAACGAAGGTTTATAATAACCTATTAGAATACTAACGGATCTTTAATTAAGCTTAAGCTTAGACCGGTTAGTTTTAAGGATACGGTTCGTACGCACGATTAAGCGAAGACCGGATAGAATGTGATTTAGACCCGACAAGTTTGAAGACTTGTTTAATATGGGTATATGATACACATTCTGGATTTTGAGAATAAACCGATAAGGTTTGACCCGTTTCGGCTAATTTATGTAAACTAGTTACATAAACCGAACCGAACGCGCATAATGCATAACGGGTAACCGAAAAGGTCGCGAACAGGTTTCCTAGGTTAATACGCTTTAAATATGTGGTGATATCATTATGATATCTTCCATAATGCCCATAACGAGTTTAATCTCTTAATAAGCCCCGTAGGGGTATTTTGGTCAATTTAAAGATTATAAAAGGATTAAATTAGGTTTCTATGAACCGAGTCTGATTACATCAGTAAAATAGCTTACATTAACAGGTTATGTCTAATGGTATTAAGTCTTACGTGGCAAAATGGTTTTAATACTAAACTACGCGTTTAATACGCGTATAAAGCCGTTTTAAGCGACGTACGGGTTAAAATACCAATCTGAGTTTTCTAATCAGCAAAACAAGTTCAAAATACTATATTTATTATTTTAAATCAGTGGTAATTGGATTGGTATCAATCGGATTCATAAAACTCGTTTTATGGCCTAAAAGGGCATATTCGGTGTTAACCGAATCAATGCGATAAGCCTAGCTTAAGACCAGCTTAAAAATAATTAAAAATCTTCAAAAATCCTAAAATATTATTTAACATCAGCGGGTAATAGTTTTGGTACCGAAAATCGGGTTTAGATAGGCTATGCGTTAATCGCGCCGTTTAATTAATAAAAAGCTTATTATTTACGCAAATGCGCATATCTCCTAATCTAGACCTCCGCTTGACGTGAAAATTTACGTACATGCTAAATAATCAGTAACTAAGATTACTGCATTCCCACATTTTCAAAATACTCGTTATAAGGTCATAAGGGCGTTATGGTCCACTTTAAGCGATTAACGGAAACGTGTGCATGCAACGGATAATCAACGAAACAAGTATAGAGACTTATACTAACATGCAACCTAATCCTAATGAGACTTTAAGGTATGTCTAATACCAACTAAAACGGGTCAGAACCGAAGTCAACGCAAAAGTCAAGGTTTTGCGCCTTTCGGTTCCGAACCGGGTTTAAATAGAAATTTGTCGAGTCGGGCAAGCGCAAACAAGTTTTTATACTTATTACCAAGTTATATTAAGGTTAGAACAAGTTACACGCCTTACGGATTACATTTCATGCATTAAATCATAAATGTCAATTCTGTTGACTTTTTCGGTCAACGTTTGACCCGACAAACGACCTAGTTAGGTCTGGAATTGGTACTTGCCCTTATGAGGGTTTAATACCCATATAATTACCTATCTAACGGTACTTTTAATTCGGGTTACGACTGAGCTATCGATAACTAAACCCGAAGTCAACCGTTTAATACGATATGTTGACTTTTAAGCTAAAAACTAAACTAGAATTAATTTAGAAGGGATTAGAGACTTACTAGATGATTAGTGGATGACTAGGAAGGCTCTTGATCAGTTGCAAGCTCTCCAATAATCAGAATGCTTGGAAAATGATTTGTGAATAAGTTGGTGAATGAAAGGGTCTTTATATACAAGTTTCATGCACCATAAGCAAGTGACAACCAAGTCTAGGGCCTTCCATAACTGATCAACACATGTTAGTAGTATGTAGGGGTGTCTAAGGTTCATGCATGTGCAAGAGAAACCGGCTATGGAGGTCACAATCGCACAAAACAGCCAACAGCAAGTTCTGCTGTCGCTGGGCGCACCCTCGCGTAGCGCGAGGGGCCGTCGCGCTACGCGACGCCCTAGTCTGATCAGAAATTTGTTGTTTGTTGTTGGATCGAAAGGGCAGCCGTTATAATCGACTTGTTGACTTAAATTATCAGTAGGGGGCCTTCAATAAGTGTCTAATACTGTAACATACCCTACCATCATCCCTTGTTTCAATTTATTGCATTTACAAGACCCGAAAATAACGGTTTATCGTTCATTTCATCATGGGACCTCATCATGCATTATCAAGTCCATTATTGTGAACCCTTTTCTGAATTGAGGGTATATTAGATGTATATAACATTTAATCGGGTCTTGGGATTTATTATTGAGGTGTTCAGAGGTAACAATTTAACATGACGCCACTTTAAATCCTACCGAAAACATCTTTATTATATCCGGGTTTCCAACGCGTTTTTGTCTTACATGACACGTGTCGTTTTAATATTAACCCGAAATTTGCGAGGTGTTACATCCTCACCCCCTTAAAATAAATCTCGACCCGAGATTTACTGGAACAAGTAAGGGTACTTTTCTTTCATGGTGGATTCTAACTCCCACGTAAACTCGGGACCTCTTCGGGCATCCCATTTGACCTTTACAAAAGGTATGTGCTTTCTTCGAAGCTTCCTTACCTGTCGATCTTCAATCGACATAGGTTTTTCAACAAATTTCAAGCTCTCGTCGATATGCACATCTGTATAGGGTATAATCACTGATTCGTCAGCGGAGTCAGCGAAACACTTTTTCAAATTGCAGATGTGGAACACATTGTGTATACTACTGAGCTCTTCAGGTAAGTTCAACTTGTAGGCAACTGACCCGACACGTTCGATAACCTCGAAGGGTCCTATGTATCTCGGGCTTAGTTTGCCTTTCTTACCAAACCGCATCACTCCTTTCCAGGGTGACACTTTAAGTAGGACTTTGTCACCTACTTCAAAGTGAAAATCCTTACGATTTGGATCAGCGTAAATCTTCTGCCTATTCCGGGCAGCTTGGAGATTGTTACGAATCTGGACAATCTTGTCCGTCGTTTCAAACACGATTTCTGGTCCCGACAACTGGACTTCTCCAACCTCCGCCCAACAAACAGGCGATCTGCACTTTCTACCGTATAATGCCTCAAAAGGCGCAGCCTTGATGCTGGTATGGTAGCTATTGTTGTAGGAGAATTCGATTAATGGCAGGTTCTTATCCCAGCTACCTCCCAAATCGATCGCACATGCGCGCAGCATGTCTTCCAACGTTTGAATAGTACGCTCACTCTGACCGTCTGTCTGAGGATGGTAAGCCGTACTAAAGTTCAAACGTGTGCCCAAAGATTGTTGGAAGCTTTTCCAAAAGTGCGACGTGTACCTAGTATCTCGGTCAGAGATAATAGCTACAGGTATGCCATGTAAAGCTACAATCTTATCAACGTACAGTTGGGCTAGCATATCGGAGCTGTAGGTCTCCTTAATGGGTAGGAAATGTGCTGACTTAGTCAGTCGGTCGACTATCACCCAGATGGTGTCATTTCCTTTCCTTGTCTTGGGTAATTTGGTGATAAAATCCATAGTTACCATCTCCCACTTCCACGTAGGAAGTTCAGGCTGTTGTAGCAAACCTGACGGTTTCTGATGCTCGGCTTTGACTTGCGCACATGTCAAGCATTTTGCTACATGGGCGGCCACAGACTTTTTCAAGCCTATCCACCAATAATTTGCCTTTAAATCCTGATACATTTTATCAGCTCCAGGATGAACGGAGTACTTGGAACTATGGGCTTCTTGGAGGATGACATCACGAAGTCCTCCAATAATCGGAACCCATATTCGTCCGTTTAACCGTAAAATTCCGTCCTTGCTAAGAGATAACTGCTCCTCAGTCACTCCTAGCTTTTCGTTGGGATAGTTAGCTTCCAACACAGCTTCCTTCTGTGCAGCTAACAATCTTTCTATCAAGTTGTTCTTTACTTCCATGTTCTTGGCATTAATTCGGATGGGTTTCACTCTTTCTTTCCGACTCAAGGCATCGGCGACTACATTCGCCTTGCCGGGATGGTATCTTATTTCACAATCGTAATCATTAAGAGTTTCCATCCAACGACGTTGCCTCATGTTCAAGTCCTTCTGGTTGAACAGATGTTGAAGGCTTTTGTGATCAGAATAGATCACACATTTGATTCCATACAAGTAGTGCCTCCACAGTTTTAGTGCGAATACAACGGCACCCAACTCCAAATCGTGGGTGGTGTAATTCTTTTCGTGCACCTTTAACTGACGTGAAGCATAGGCAATGACTTTGCCTTTCTGCATAAGCACACATCCCATCCCGGTGTGTGATGCATCACAATAAACCACAAACTCCTCTAATCCCTCAGGCAATGTCAGTACTGGAGCATTGCTCAGCTTCTGTTTCAGAATATCGAAGGATTCCTGCTGCTTAGGACCCCAGTCAAACTTAATCTTCTTACGTGTTAGCGAAGTCAGGGGTGCAGCAATCCTTGAGAAGTTTTCTATGAATCGCCTATAGTATCCTGCCAAACCTAGGAAGCTACGAATTTCTGTAGGCGTCTTTGGCTCATGCCAATTCATGACAGCTTCAACTTTAGCGGGATCTACTTGAATGCCCTGTTCACTAACGACATGTCCAAGAAATTGGACTGCTCGAAGCCAGAATTCACACTTTGAGAACTTGGCATAGAGCTTCTCTTTATGAAGTAGTTCCAAAATACAGTGAAGATGCTTCTCGTGGTCAGCTTGGTTCTTTGAGTAGATGAGAATGTCATCGATGAAAACGATGACAAATTTATCCATGTAAGGCTTACAGACGCGATTCATGAGATCCATGAATGCGGCTGGTGCATTTGTGAGCCCAAAAGGCATCACTAGGAACTCGTAATGACCATAACGAGTCCTAAATGCAGTCTTGTGCACATCTTCATCTCTAACCTTCAATTGATGGTAGCCTGACCTCAAGTCAATCTTTGAGAAGAAACTTGCCCCTTGAAGTTGATCGAACAGATCGTCGATTCTGGGCAAAGGATACCTATTCTTGATAGTAACCTTATTAAGCTCGCGGTAGTCGATGCACAGACGCATCGATCCATCCTTCTTCTTGACAAATAACACTGGTGCTCCCCAAGGAGACGAGCTAGGTTTGATGAAACCTTTGGCTAGAAGATCATCTAGCTGCGTCCTTAATTCTTTCATCTCTGTTGGTGCCAACCTATAAGGCGCCCTTGCAACAGGTGCCGATCCAGGAATAATGTCAATCCTGAATTCCACTTGCCTATCTGGTGGCAAACCAGGTAGTTCTTCAGGAAATACTTCGGGGTATTCAGAAATGACTGGGATATCTCCAATCTTGGGTTTCGGTTCATCAATAATCACCTGTGCCATGTAGATGACACAACCCTTCTTTAAACACTTTGAGTCTTTGAGTATTGACATCTTCTCGGGCAGCCCATACTGGGTATCTCCCTGGATAGTAAGTGATTCACCAGACGAAGTCTTGATTATCACTTGCTTCTTATTGCAAATAATCTGGGCCTGGTTATGTGATAACCAGTCCATACCCAAAACTATGTCGAAACCGGCTAGTTTTAAAGGAAGTAGGGATAACGGAAAAGAGTGATTCCTAATGGATATGAAACATCCATCTAATAAGGTCGAAGCGGTTTCTATTGTGCCATCGGCTAGTTCCACCTCATACTTCACACTTAAAATTTTAACAGGTAGTTTTAACAATTCACAAAACTTACTATCTACAAACGACTTATCAGCTCCTGAATCAAATAACACTCTCGCGTAAACATCATTCACGAGAAAGGTACCTGTTATCACGTTGTCGTCTTTGACGGCTTCCTTTGCATCCATTCTGAAGACCCTTGCATTGGTCTTCCTAGCCTCTTCCGGCTTCTTGGCATACTTTGGGCAATTGCTCTTGATGTGCCCTTTTTCATTGCAACCATAGCAAGTTGCATCCTTTATTTTCTTGCAATCCACGGTTTTGTGTTCCCTGGATTTGCATAAACCACAAGCAAAAGGCTTCGATTGTGATTGAGAGTTGGATTCAAACCTGCACTTGCCAAAGTGCTGCCTCTTGCAGATTTTACATTTGGGTTTTTCGCCCGACTGCTGGCCATCCTTTCTAAAACCTGACCCTTTCTTCTGGTCATTGTTTCCCTTCTGTTTCTTGTCTGTACGACGTGAGTTGTCATCCTCACGCTTCCTCTTTTCGGTGTCACTTTTCCTCTGTGACCTTTGCCTAACAGCATCCAAGGTAAGGGACAATGAAATGTCCGTTACTGACCGAAAAGTAGTTGGTCTCGAGGCTTTCACATTCGCCTTAATCTCCGGTTCCAACCCTCCAATGAAACGAGCTATACGTTTAGGCTCCGGAGTTACCAAGTAAGGAACTAACCTCGACAAAGTGTTGAAACTGGTTAGGTAGGCCTGACAGTCAAGGTTCTTCATGACCAGCGCCAGGAAGTCAGATTCAATTCTCTCAACCTCATGTTGAGGGCAAAAATTTTCTTTGATTTGTGCCATGAACTGCTCCCAGGTCATGTTGTATAATGGAACCTTTCCTGTAGCCTGGATCAATGATCTCCACCAGGCTAGGGCTTCTCCTTTGAACGACTGTGAGACAAACTTCACAATATCCCTTTCATGGCAACCACTAATATCCACCACAGTATCCATTTCATCCATCCACGTCATGCAATCAACCGCTCCTTTTTCCCCATTGAAGTCTCTGGGTTTGCACGACACGAAGTATTTATAGGTGCAACCCCTATTACGAGGTTCTTGGTTCTGTAAGGCTCTTTGGGATGGATTACTCCTTTGATTCGAGGAGTGGTGAGAATTACTGTTGTGGGCAGTGTGGGTCCTGGAGGGTGTTCTGGTATGTGATGCAGAATGGGTCCTCGTATGGGTACCACTTGATCCATGGTGCTGTCTACCCATAGCCATATTAACCGCATTATTTATCATAGCTTGCAACTCTGCACCTGCTACGTTAACTTGGGCATTTTCATTCACTATCCCTGGGTGACTGTTGACCTCGTTTGAGTCTGCCATGATTCTTGAACTGTAACACATTGGCAATAATTTATCGGTGAGTTTATTCTATAATTGTCTTTTATGGCAATTTGTTAACCGTGGTAAACTTAGACCAAATATGGTTAATTTATTACTCACATAAATTTAGGATTTCTATTATAATTTATCCTAATTATAAAACAATAATAGTTTTATTAGCACATAAGGCCTAGTCACAGGGACAATATAGATTTTTAAGCTAGGATTTCAGAGAATCAAAGCATGAAGGTTTGAACAAAATTCATTACCTTTATCAGACAGGGTCATAGACTAATACTGTCTTTTGTCTCATATGAAAATGAGAAGGGCCCGTAGGCATTATATTACCACGTATGGTTAAGATATGATCATCTTAATTGATGATGTAAACCTAGGATTCAGAGATCATTAAACTAGGTTAGGAATCTTTTAAAGAATTCCTTTATAATATGACGTATGTGATTTTAACGAATCACTTCTGCCAGGAGTGTTAACATGTATTAAGATGTTAACAGGAAATTGAATCATTTAAACAGGTCTTACCATTTTGGCCCGGTCTTATATTTGACACGAGGCTAGGGTTCACACTTTTAAGATCCTTAATTAATTAATTTCATAGGCAGATTAATTTAAAAGGAATGATTTTAATTTATTTCATTTTATACATTATATATGCACATAATGGCAAACATGAAATTTATAATACAAACACTCCATTAATCTATTATACTATTACACACAGCCCTAAACGGGTCTTTTACTAATAATAAACTTACCCACGCAGGGGTTTAAACCAGTACATGCCCACGCAGGGGTCTTACAGAAAGATGTGCCCACGCAGGGGCTAAAATAGAAACAAGTCCTCGTACGGGACTAAGTACAAAAGGTAGATGTCCACGCAGGGACTACATACACATACAAATAATAAATGTCCACGTAGGGACTTGATTTTTAAAGTAGACATACACACACAAAGGATTTACTGATCCTTCTTACTCTTCCCCTTGATTAAGTTCGTCAAGGTCTTGAACATCCCCTGGTTACGCCTTCGGTCTTCCCGTGCCTCATGCCGCACCTCCCTAATACTTTGTAGGATTTCCTGATGCAGTGGTGGCGACATCTGCAGAGACGGCGGGGGTTGTTGGTAGTACGGGGGTTGTGTAGGCATCTGGTATCCCTGTGCTGGGTAGCCTACTCCCCAAGGACCTCCATACGGTCCCTCCTGGGTTAAGGGCGTTGTAATTTGCTGCTACCATATACGGGTCGGCTTCAGCGTATCCGAGGTTAGGGTGAGTCGGTGGCTCAAACGGGTTGTACATCGTAGGACCCGTGTATGCTGGTATATGATTATCGAAACCCATTGGTGGCGGTTGCTGCGCGTAGGGGTTTGATGGTCCACCTATCTGTGGAACTTCTGGAAGCGGCTGATAATTTCTGCCACTTGATTGTAGAGGAGAGTTAAGGTGAAACTCTTCTCTTCGTGTGGACATCCGGGCTCCGGATCTCCTATGTCTTTGCGGCTGTGGAGGCGCCGGCTGAACTGGTGGCGGTGGAGGCGGTGGCGTAACTGCCTCAAACTGGTGATTCCCAGAGGACTCTTAATGATGCTGCTGATGCTGCTCATGCGGCGGAGAATAGTGAGGCTGATGCTGCTCATGCGGCGACGAATGGTGAGAAGGTGTAAAATACCATTCGTGCCGAGTAAAGATAGCCTGGAAGCTATCTGGACCATTATAGGGTGGCCCGTGATAAATTGAACTGTCCGAGACCTCGATTGGGTGGTTGGGAGTTCCTGATGCGGGCATTTCGGGGTCATCTTCCTCATCCATATCGTTTCCTCCAGAAAAATGGTCCTCCGGCCCCAATGGGTTAAAACCCACTGGTTCTTGTAGATAATCCGCCGGGTTGAACTGGCCTTGAAAAATTGGAGTGGGGTCTCCAAATGGACGGTGCGACATAGACCGCTGTAACGGTATGTGTGAATGGTGAGGGTCTCTATGCTCATTTTCTGAATGTGGCCCGTATGAGTCTTGAGCGGGAGTTGTAGAGCTGTTTGAAACCGACCGTCTTGCCGGTTGAAATAGACCTCTCTGATTCCGCCGAGTACCGTCACTCTCGGCGGGGATAGGAGCTCGTGTATTGGACGGCCCAGCTTCATGGTCGTTGGGGGCGGTGGTCGGCCCCTTTCCTCCTCGTCCTCTCATACGTAAAAATCTTGGAGGCATTTTCTTGGTTATACCTGTCAACTAAACATAAGATAACAAATAACCAAATATAAAGTTTTTAAAGAACAAAACAAAAACCGAATAGTGGAATTTGTCTTATGTTATAAGTCTAGACTCGAAAGTTTAAATATGTGCAATTGTGTAACTGAGATTAAACACAAAAGGCTAGTGTTTAATTCACTCAGAGTTGGCTCTGATACCAACCTGTCACACCCCGGATTTCCACGTGTCACCGGTGGGCCCGGTGGGGGAGTATCGTGACGTGGTTGGCAACATAATAGTCAAACAACACAATATTTAAATGCACAGCGGAAGCAATATATAGATTTAATTCAACCAAACGATATTGTAATATGAAGTATCACAAATAGTCGAATATAATCCACAGGTAGATCAAATAAAATAAAAAGGAAACAAATGTTCAACAGATATGACATCCAAGCTGGCGAGACTTAATGTGAATGCTAGGAGACAAGCCAGCCTATTTCGCGTAGTACCTGCACTCAATCTTTTTAAGAAAATACGTCAGTTTACACTGGTAAATACAATCAACCGACTCATTTTGAAAAGAGTTTAAGAAAATGCATTTAAGGCACAAGGCACAAATATTTTATAACTTGGGATAATTATTTAATATATAAACTTGTAAAGGATTTACATGTTTCTTATGCGTTCAGTAGCCCGGATCGAGCCGGGTTAAAGATCAATTAACACACCACTTTAATTATGAGACACTACAGGTGTACGCCTACACCTGAGTGCTAAGGTCGTGGCCATTTCGTAAAATGATGCCAGGGATATCCGGGACACGGTCATTAACCCCCCAAAGGCTTTAAGCAACAAAACAATTTAAACGGAGTCATCTCAATAATTTAACCATAACAAGATTAAATATTCAATGCCCGACCAAGCGGTATTTTATATACCTTACCCAAGCCCGTATAGGGAAATAAGTTAAAAGTATTTACCTGAGCAAGTATAGTTCAAAATCAGCGAGTGTGGTATCTTTTACTGGTTCTCCTAATCTGGAACGAAGGTTTATAATAACCTATTAGAATACTAACGGATCTTTAATTAAGCTTAAGCTTAGACCGGTTAGTTTTAAGGATACGGTTCGTACGCACGATTAAGCGAAGACCGGATAGAATGTGATTTAGACCCGACAAGTTTGAAGACTTGTTTAATATGGGTATATGATACACATTCTGGATTTTGAGAATAAACCGATAAGGTTTGACCCGTTTCGGCTAATTTATGTAAACTAGTTACATAAACCGAACCGAACGCGCATAATGCATAACGGGTAACCGAAAAGGTCGCGAACAGGTTTCCTAGGTTAATACGCTTTAAATATGTGGTGATATCATTATGATATCTTCCATAATGCCCATAACGAGTTTAATCTCTTAATAAGCCCCGTAGGGGTATTTTGGTCAATTTAAAGATTATAAAAGGATTAAATTAGGTTTCTATGAACCGAGTCTGATTACATCAGTAAAATAGCTTACATTAACAGGTTATGTCTAATGGTATTAAGTCTTACGTGGCAAAATGGTTTTAATACTAAACTACGCGTTTAATACGCGTATAAAGCCGTTTTAAGCGACGTACGGGTTAAAATACCAATCTGAGTTTTCTAATCAGCAAAACAAGTTCAAAATACTATATTTATTATTTTAAATCAGTGGTAATTGGATTGGTATCAATCGGATTCATAAAACTCGTTTTATGGCCTAAAAGGGCATATTCGGTGTTAACCGAATCAATGCGATAAGCCTAGCTTAAGACCAGCTTAAAAATAATTAAAAATCTTCAAAAATCCTAAAATATTATTTAACATCAGCGGGTAATAGTTTTGGTACCGAAAATCGGGTTTAGATAGGCTATGCGTTAATCGCGCCGTTTAATTAATAAAAAGCTTATTATTTACGCAAATGCGCATATCTCCTAATCTAGACCTCCGCTTGACGTGAAAATTTACGTACATGCTAAATAATCAGTAACTAAGATTACTGCATTCCCACATTTTCAAAATACTCGTTATAAGGTCATAAGGGCGTTATGGTCCACTTTAAGCGATTAACGGAAACGTGTGCATGCAACGGATAATCAACGAAACAAGTATAGAGACTTATACTAACATGCAACCTAATCCTAATGAGACTTTAAGGTATGTCTAATACCAACTAAAACGGGTCAGAACCGAAGTCAACGCAAAAGTCAAGGTTTTGCGCCTTTCGGTTCCGAACCGGGTTTAAATAGAAATTTGTCGAGTCGGGCAAGCGCAAACAAGTTTTTATACTTATTACCAAGTTATATTAAGGTTAGAACAAGTTACACGCCTTACGGATTACATTTCATGCATTAAATCATAAATGTCAATTCTGTTGACTTTTTCGGTCAACGTTTGACCCGACAAACGACCTAGTTAGGTCTGGAATTGGTACTTGCCCTTATGAGGGTTTAATACCCATATAATTACCTATCTAACGGTACTTTTAATTCGGGTTACGACTGAGCTATCGATAACTAAACCCGAAGTCAACCGTTTAATACGATATGTTGACTTTTAAGCTAAAAACTAAACTAGAATTAATTTAGAAGGGATTAGAGACTTACTAGATGATTAGTGGATGACTAGGAAGGCTCTTGATCAGTTGCAAGCTCTCCAATAATCAGAATGCTTGGAAAATGATTTGTGAATAAGTTGGTGAATGAAAGGGTCTTTATATACAAGTTTCATGCACCATAAGCAAGTGACAACCAAGTCTAGGGCCTTCCATAACTGATCAACACATGTTAGTAGTATGTAGGGGTGTCTAAGGTTCATGCATGTGCAAGAGAAACCGGCTATGGAGGTCACAATCGCACAAAACAGCCAACAGCAAGTTCTGCTGTCGCTGGGCGCACCCTCGCGTAGCGCGAGGGGCCGTCGCGCTATGCGACGCCCTAGTCTGATCAGAAATTTGTTGTTTGTTGTTGGATCGAAAGGGCAGCCGTTATAATCGACTTGTTGACTTAAATTATCAGTAGGGGGCCTTCAATAAGTGTCTAATACTGTAACATACCCTACCATCATCCCTTGTTTCAATTTATTGCATTTACAAGACCCGAAAATAACGGTTTATCGTTCATTTCATCATGGGACCTCATCATGCATTATCAAGTCCATTATTGTGAACCCTTTTCTGAATTGAGGGTATATTAGATGTATATAACATTTAATCGGGTCTTGGGATTTATTATTGAGGTGTTCAGAGGTAACAATTTAACATGACGCCACTTTAAATCCTACCGAAAACATCTTTATTATATCCGGGTTTCCAACGCGTTTTTGTCTTACATGACACGTGTCGTTTTAATATTAACCCGAAATTTGCGAGGTGTTACACGAATCAACTTGTCAAAAATAGTGTTTCATGAGATAGAGGCCCAATGAATCATTTAATGTCTTTCGCAAATCAATGTTTCCAATAGAGGCCCAAAAAGATAATAATAAAAGATATTGGCAGGCCCAAGGAAAACAAACACCAGCCCAACAAAAATATTTCGGTCAATGAGGACCCTTGTTCAAGAAGAATGGATCCAAATTGCTAGGTTCTTCGTGAGATTTATAAGGCCCAAACTAGCGACAATAATTAAAGAGGCCCAACTTCCGAATAACCTGACCCAATAATTCAATCTGTGAAATATTTGATCCACTAACAATGTGAATGGTTGTCCACAAATAATGAGAAAAGATTTTTGTGAGTGTGATAGCTGGCCCAATCAATGCACATGCCCAAACAATTTAATACATTGAGACCATATGACATCATGGATTTCAGCCGTTGAAAACATTCTGTCACCAAATCATTTTATGGTCATATTGGCCCAAGAGATGCATGCTCCAAAGAATTACCAACATGGCCCAATTAAAAAAATATATACCTGATAAATCCTATCAGGTGTGGCCCAGCATGTGAGGAATCCCATGGAACCCTAGACATAAACATATATCAGCCGCTAATATCACCTGCCATTCTCCCTCTCTCTGCGATAAAAAAGCAGACATCACCTTATATCATTGATTAACAACCTCCAACCCATTCTCAAAACAATCCAACCGACATTCACCTTGTACAGTTCTCATCTCGCCGGAAAACTTTATCCAGTCGACAACTTGAGCATCATTCATCCCACCGTGCACCGCCTTTCAAGAACCGTCAATCTCAGCTGTCTGCACACCTTGTACTACCACTACGAGTCACCGGAAACTTCCTATGAACCAAGACACTGGAGAGCCAATTCAGCGAAGTATGTTCTTCGGCAAAAGCTGGCCCACGAAAGACCTTAACCAACGAATAAATGTTGGTTCTTCGTGAACCTTCTATCAGCGAACAATATGGACGAAGAATGGGTTCTTCGCAAGTAGCAGTTCTTCGGCCTAGGGGGTTTTCGGCAGAGGAGGTTTTTCGGCAGGGGTTTTTTCATGGGGGGTTCTTCACAGCAGGGGGTTCTTCGTGGTTCACTTTTGGATCAGACCTGAAGAAGCCCTAGTTTCTCTAAAGCAGTCGCCACACTCTTCAAGAATACAACGAACTGTTTTTATGTAGATCTGATGAAAAACACTCCAAAATAGATATTGAATGATGAAAACTTGATTTTCGTGGTGTAAAACATAAAACTTAACACTTTTGTACAGTCCGATTCAGCTCAGATCCATACGTTTGGGTCCAGATCTGAGTTTTCTTCATGTTTACACCATTTTACACCTTGAACAAAAACACCACAAAAATCACTGATGAAGAGCACATGTGACTTAGCAAATTGTTAGATTCACTAAGTCGGGTACATGGCTCTGATACCAATTGTAGGATCAGGATTCCGGACCGTAACCCGTGATTAGTGTGTGATTATGTTCAAGACGGGAGAGATTAGAGACGGATAACACAACTTCCTTGTATTAATTCGGTAGCATAACGTCACAAAGCGGCCCGATTACAAACTAGCCGAACCATACCAAAGGAGCATACATCCGGGGAGAGACCAAGTGGTGATCTCTCCCCCAAGTCTAAAACCTTCATCACTTTGCAAATGAACCAATGGGTGGTATTTATAGCCACACCACATTCACTTACAAACACACACGGTCAAACTAATAACCCTCTCATTTGACCACTTCAAACGAGCGAGTCAATACACGTTCGTTTGACCGTTTCACTAACTATTACATAATCAGCATAAAATAAATCTAATCTATTCGAACAACATCGGACACAAAAACTGTACCAACAGTAACTAAAGAGGAGAATATTCCTATTGAGAGTCATATTTTGTGTGATCCTCCAATTAAATCTGCTAAGACGGTTCCGGTAGAGTCAACTTCTTTGCAAGGATCAGATGGTGTGAATTTGTTGTATACTCTGGTTGGTGATGTTCGAATATATTCAGACAAAGAATTTCCCATTAAGAATGTAAACTAATCTTTAATCAGTAAAGCTTTTCAGGAATCAACAGGTAAGTATTTGGGAAAGTTGAGTTCACGAGTTGTGGTAACACAATGTCCTCCTATCCCAAAAGCCGAAATTCGAAAACAGTAAGGGAACAAAAAGTTACCAACAGAGGAAAATCAACAAAATCGCACTAATCCAACAAGAAAAACAATGAACAATCCATCAAATCAAGTGGCTCAGAAGTCAATGAATCAGGGCCGAAAAGGGCAAAATCAAACAAAAGCCAAAAAGATGAACTTTGTGAAGTCAACCTGTACTGACAAAATCGAAACTTTTGAAAACAAATCTAATGTGGATTTTGTTAAGCATGCGAAAAACTTGAAACGAGATGGTCAAAACAATTCAAGACCAAGTACCTCGAAATCACAAAGTTCATCATCGAGTCATCAACATGAGTCTTCGGGGTTTGTCGAACGAAGATCATGTTTCGAGTGTGATGAAATTGGACATATCATTCGAAGTTGTCCTTATCTTCATAAGCTTAAGGCTAAAGTTGATGTTCCCCCAGAGCAAAGTTACTGAAAGCGATATGTTTCACCAAAACAAGATCCCCGTCTTGTGAAGGAACGTGAGGTGAAAAAGAAACGTAAACAAAACAAGGTAATTGAAAAGGCACTCAAGACCGAAGTGGTTCAAAAACCATCTGTTTCAGGAGAAAATGAAAATGTTTCAAAATTGTAAACTAGTAAACCTCAACAGATCTGTAAAACGAAAATGGTCACAAATTCAGGGGGAGCATCACCTTTTCCAAACCATCCCGAAGTTGAAATAACTTTTGTCGATGAAAACGGAAGACCCAAGTCCATGAAGGCTTGGGTCGCCATCTCCAACTAATTGTTTGAGTACATGTGCAGGGTGTTCCAGGAGGAACTATCAATAGTCTTTGGATTGTTGATAGTGGAGCATCCATGCACATGACATGTGACATGAGGCTTCTCTACGACGTCAAATCTATAAGAGGAGGTTATGTTGCTTTTACTGGAGAAGGAATGGTATCCAAAGGGGTAGTGAGTTTTTATAAGACCAACTTCGTGCAACAACTTGATCACAATCTTCTTAGTGTATCTCAAAACTATGATAAGAAGTTTTCTGTGCACTTTGATGCTAATGGATGTTATGCGCTGAAGCCCTGTTTCAAGATTCCCGAAGACTGGATTCTTTTATCTTCTCCAAGGATTAATGATTTGTATGTTCTTGATATGAGTCAAGCAATAACCACGTCTGCACAAGTAACATGTTTTGTTTCAAAAGCCACAGAAAAGAAATCAATATCTTGGCACAGACGAATGGGACGCATTCACTTAAGAAAAATGAATCATCTGGTGAAGAATGAGTTAGTGAATGGTGTTCCCATTAAAAACTTTCATCTTCAAGATGTCTGTGTTTCATGCCAAGAGGGAAAGCAAAGCAAGAAATCGCCCGAAGAAGAAAATCAACACAATGGCAATGCTGCTTGATGTGTGTAAAATGCAACATATAAATTACATCAAATGAGGCATAAAACTAACCCCGTTTTAGTACTAATGTTGGAAAAAGTGTGCTTTTGTCTTCCTTTTGTATTTTCAGGACCAAAAGAGCTTAAATGAACAAAAGTAACAAATATGCAGCAAAACCTAACATAAATACAAAGAAAAGGAATAAACGTGGCATGCCTGACCCCTCGACAGCATCTTCCCAAGCAAAAACAGGAAACAGAAGGCTGACCACGGCCCCGTGCCCATCGGACACGGGGGCATGGCCAGGTGTCTGCAGAAAATGACAAACTGATAAAAGCTTCTATTCCCAACACGGGGGCATGCCCAGCTCAACACGGGCCGTGGTCAACGCTAAGATTCGCATAATCATATACGCTTTTGCACACGGGGCCGTTCCCAGCGGACACAGGGGCGTGTGGAGCCTAATGCAGACAATTGTAATTAATGAAGAAAGAGAAAGTGGATGGCCACGGGGCCGTGTCCAGCGGACACGGGGCTGTGTCCGGGCTTCTGTGCATGCTATAAATAGGGGTGCTTGGTTCACTTCAAAGGCATCCCTTGGCAAACCACCCCTCTCCCACTTCACCACCACTCCACCACCACTACAACACACACATCCACCACCATCATCCATCATCCATCATCCATCATCCACCTTAGAGTGTGTGTAGTAGTATCGGGATCCAAGATTGATAGTAAGAGTTCTTGACAATTAAAAGCCATGTTTGCCTAAGTCTCTTACATCACTTGGTGAAGACAAGCATTTAATGTAATACTTTTGACTTTTAATCTTTTCGAACTTTTTATTTGGTTTTGTATTAATGACATTAATAATTAGTTTCTTATGTTGAAGGTGAAACTTCCTTATCATTTTCCTGTCGTGTCTTGGCATTATTTTACTGTCTATTGATGTCTGTCGTTATGGACATGCAAAAACCTAATTAACCTAGGAAGCTAGGGTAAGCAGGGTATCGAATCCAGAGGAGTCTGTGGTTAATGTTAATTATTATTTGTTTGTAAATATTTGAATTGCTTTGAGAACTTACTAGAAAACTATAAACAATAACTTTGAGATTATAAAAACAATGATAGAAAGAACGTGATCACTCCGGGATTCAGATTCTGTAATTACTAATAACCGAGTTCTGATTTGATTGGATGCTATTGATTGAATAGTAACATCTACCAATTACCTATGCAGTTCAAAATCTTAATATTAATTGATCAGAGAAATATTAAAACAAACATACATAGGAATCATTCAATCAACAAAAGCATAATTGGATTCAACACATAATTATAACTCTGACTGTCACTCAGGATTTGCTTGTCACATAAATTATATAATCATGCAAATAGTCGGTTGTCACCCGACTACAAATCCAAATCTCAGTACAAAACAGAAACTAGAATTAAAAGTGTCTAACAATAATCATTCACCCGAAGTGTCCACAAGAGATTTAGCCGCTCATGATGGTTGTACGATCTTCAAGGGCTTGAAAGAATGATGAAATCATGATCGATTCGGTATTGCGCTGCTGACGATGAATGATGATGCGATCCCCCCACTGTTGCCGTCGAGATGATGATGTTTTTATCTCAAGTCAAAGGCCTCTGAAACAATTATCGGCCCATGTGCATGCCAAATATTGATAATGATGATGGATGTTGCTATTGGCCCAATCAAACAAATCCAAAAGTCCAAAAGGGAAGCCCACATGTGCGTGTATTGTTTTGGCGGCCCAATCTCCTTTTGCGATGAAGTGATGATGATGTATGTTTTGATGATTTTCTCCACCAAACCCAAAACTCTCAAGTGGACATGAATATTAATGATATATTGTGACCATGGTGGTTGTTGACTTGAATCCCACACCAAACCCTATGCTGCCGCCAATATATGATGATGTGCTTGTTGACTTTTAAGATTACCTTCAATGTGATGATGATGATTATTATTATTATGTTCAAATAACAAACTCAAAAATCCAACTCACGTGAATTGTTGTGTGCTCAGCCGTCAAAGATGATGATAATATTAATAAAAGTCAAAACCCTCTCCTTCAAGTCTACGTGTGATGTTTGTTTCTTTTCCTTCCTGACGTCCATGTGTCCCTTGGGGTTTTGACCAACAAAACTTTTATTAATTTATCAAACCAATTGTGCGATGCCTCTTTTCTAACTGTAGCCTGCGGTTTGGAGTGTGGGTTACGATACAGAGTTTCTGTTCCTTTCATATCTTTGCACAATTCAGCCATCATACACTTTCATCAATTAAGTATCAACCACCCCCTAGACTTTGTGCTTTGATATTTCTCATGAATCCAAGCCATATTCCGGACCCGAACACATCCCGAATTATATGATTTCTCTCAATAATCATCCTTGCTTGTTCCTCTTTTCTTCTAAGCACCTTAATTTCTCTGAATTATGTCGATTAACCTGTAACACCACAAAAGCTCGTAGTTACTGTATTCAACAAATATAATCGCATAAACCGCATTAAATCCCACAATCTAATACACTTAAGGCTCATGTCACACCCCCCATCATCTATATAAAATAAAATATTTTCACCATTCATATCTCTACGGTCTATATAACGATATGTTGGCTACCTAGTAAGGTGTTAAGGGAATGGTTTGGTAAAGTTCTTGCCTTGTTCAGTGTACAGATCCTGCAAGGACCTGGGTCAAGCTTACTAGGACCTTCTTCAATACCCACTGGTATTGGATGGCGGGGGTCCGAATGGCTTGATCCCCACATATGTAAACTACTATTAATACATTAACCCGGCTACCTGGGATTGTATCCCTGCTGACTCAAACCAGTTAGCCGAGGGTAACGTCACCTTCAAAAGAGGGGCGTACCACATTATGCATTAATAACTTAATTAATTATCTTTCAATATTCCGACCCTTTGGGATTGTATCCTTGCTGACTCAAACCACTGGGTTGAGGGTAACGTCACCTTCAAAAGTGGGGCCTACTACTATAACTAAGATAATCTCTCAAAAAGTGCAAAAGTGCGGAAATCATCAAAGGTTACATTAAAGGCGAGTCGGATCCAAGTGATTCATCTAGTCTATCTGTTTTTTATTTTATTTTTATTTTTCAGCATTTTAGTTTTTATTTTTCTTGTTTAAAATCTCTTCTAAAAACTTTTGATTTGATTAGACGTTGAGGATAAACCGGTATTAAAAGCTCTTGTGTCCTTGGACGACCTTGGTATCTTACCAACGCTATACTATGCTCACGATGGGTGCACTTGCCCATATCTGTGTTTAGCGTTAGTAGAATATCGTGTTTATAAATTTAAAACTTGACTAGTGTGTTAAAAAGGGCTTAAAATATCAACAAAAACATATAACGCTACACACGCATCAAGTTTTTGACGCAGTTGCCTGGGACACAAGGATTTTAAGAAAGCTTAAAATCGACGGCCTAATTAGTTTTTCAAAATCTTTTTAAAACCGCGTGCACTTTTTTACATTTTTAGATAGTTTTTGCATTATAGTAGTCTGATCACGGGGCCGTGTTCACTGAACACGGGGCATTACTGCATAATTTTTATAAAACTCCCAGATACATAGTCTGAACACGGGGTCGTGTTCGCTGAACATGCCCCCGTGCTGCACAAAACCAGTCACATTTTTAAAAAACGCCCAGATACAGAACCTGAACACGGGGCTGTGCTCACTGAACACAGGCCGTGTCCAGCCTCTGTTTTCGTTTTTATTTTTGTTTTCTGGTCCTGAGACTCTGTTGTGATATGCTGAGTGATTCTTATGGATCAATACTCAGGGGGTTACAACTACCACTATGAGGAGGATGATTATAGGGAAGAATATTGTACCATTTGTGGTAACCTTCATTCGGTGCAGTATTGTGACCTCTTTGAACCATCCCCTTCGTACACATACTATGAGGAGCCCAGGTACGGGCCAACCACTTCATACACATCCTATGAAGAACCAAGGTATGAACCTTCTCCCTCATACTCATATTTTGATGAGCCAAGGTATGAGCCTTCATACTCATAGTTTGAGGAACCAATATATGAGCCTACACCTTCATATGCTTATTATGAGGAACCATGGCGTGAACAACCCACCTCATATGAGTATTATGAAGAACCAAGTAGCGACCCTTATCCATCATATACTTACAATGAGGAACAATGGTATGAACCATCTACCTCGTATGAGCATTACGAGGAACCAAGGATCGAACTTCTGAATTCAAGCTTTGAGGATCCTTATTCTATCTCTCCCATATCAGATAAGATAATAGAACGCCTTAAAACTCTTGAGCTCTGTATAAAAGAAGCCCGCGCAAGGGAAGAGGAATCCCGCGCAAGGGAAGAATTAACACGTAATAAAGAAAAGATAGTTGAAGAGGTAAAAATGGAAAAACAAGAAAGTGAAAAACCGACACATGAGTTAAACAACGAAAAAGGTGAGTCCGATAACATTAAAATTCAAGAAGAGTCTAATTTTCAATAAATTAATCTCTTGTCACCTTCTTTCGAAAATCATTGTTTAGTACATACTCATGCTAGGTTTTTAAAAGAGTCAAACACTAACACTAAAATTGACGAAATGGGAAGCATTAAGTTAACAAATGATCAAACTACGCTAATAAAAGATGATCCATTTGAAATTAACATTACACCGGTTCCATGTTTTTTTCAAAACTCCTTTGTTAGTAATATTACAATAGATAAAGATCTTTCTGTTAATATAATGTCAAACTACATTTTCAAAAAATTAAGTATTGGTGATTTTTCTCCACTTCAAATACCCATTTTTCTATCTAATCGGAAAACAATAAAATCAATGGGAGTAGTTAAAGATGTGTTAGTCCAAGCAAATAAAATGGTAATCCCAACCGACTTTGTCATCCTTGATGACGCTCCGCTAGTGTTGGGACGACCTTTTGTAAAAACCCACGAAGCTTTGGAAAATTGGAAGCATAACAATCTACCCATTCAATTAAGGGCATTCAAAGAAGTGTCGATCTTGAGCGTTCAATGAAATATCCATTCGGTAATGATGACCCCCTAATTGAAGATGAAGATGAGCCACCCGAAATGTCACACCCCGACCACGTAAAACATCAAATCGTGGCGGAAACGTCGTGGAGTGTTGTAACAAAATTATTGTTTCACAACCATGGCATTTAAAAGTTATGTTTTATTCATAAAACAAAGAGTTACATTGTCTTAAAATAACTGAAACAAAGAGTACACCACATAATTAAACTAGTTCTATCTTCATTTTAAGTCTCTAAAGCATAGGTCCGCCCTAGTGTGTCACGAACATCCTAAGCAACAGCTCCTGAAAACACATGTGAAAATAGGTACGTCAGCATAAAAATGCCTTTGAGATACATAGGTTTTATAAAAATAGGATTCATGACTTGAGTTTAAAGAAATGTTTAATAAAATTCAGTCATGAACCTTGTTAATTGTTTTGTTTTATAAATCATTTGAAAAACGATAGCAAAATCAGATGATATGTATATATAAAAGAATAATGTATGGTTAAAAGAATAACCAAGTAAAAAGAGTTTGTATAAACCAAGTTATTTGTAAAACAATGTTTAAGTGAAAATGTGTTGTAAATGTAATATGTCTAAACTGAAATGGTTTAAATAACGCTACGATATGTAATATCAAATAAGCATTTATATATAGGAAGTACCAGCGGCGTATCCACAATGCTTGTACCATATTACACACGCCTCGTTATTTAAGTCACTCAAACCAACCAACATTGTGAAATATCCATGTTTAATCCAATAGTCAAATGTCATAGTATAACCCAAGTTGAATATAAACCATGTAATGTGTAAACAAAAGTTATGTATGGTAAGTAAAATGAGACTACTTAAACCACAAGTAAAAATGTTCAAAACAAAGTATTTTGAATATATCAAAAGTTATGTTTTGTAAAGTAAATGCATGTTTTACTGATACAAACACTTATGTAGTAAGTTAACACATTACATTCAAGCCTTGAGACAGCAGGATAACCCTTGAGTAAAGATTATCAAAGAAAAATGTTTTCGGATTCAGTCATTCCTTACACCCAAACAAACCTAGGATGTCAGGAATGGGATTTGTCAAGTCCTATGGTACCATTACTTACTTCCGAGCGGCTTAGCTAATGTTAATGAATATAGTTTAGACTCGTTAAACAAACCAAATGTCATATCAAATGTAAACATGTAATGAAAGTAATGTACTAAGTATGCTAAGTTAACATACAAAGCAAAAAATGTAGTGTAAAACAATGTGCTACATATGCTAAGTAAACATACATAGCAAAACATAATGAAATTATGTACTAATAGTGTACTAATGAACATAGCAAGTATATGATATGAAAACATGGAAAGCATGAAAATAACAAGTAGGCACATGTGTTTCACCCCAAAACGTTTGGAAAACAGTAAAAGAGGGGACTATGTACTCACTTGAGATTGCTCAATAGACTTTAGATATCCACCAAGCAAAGCTAGAAGATCGCGGAATCTAACGGCACCTAATATAGGTAACTACATTAATAAACGGACCTATTCGGAGGATCGGGTAGCATGAGTGTTCGTAAACCAAATGAATGTAGGAACTCATGTAATATGGTTTAACAAAGCCTACATACTAAAACGAAACTTATCCTAAGTGCTTTTGACCCGTTACGACCCGTTTAGGTAGCTTATGCTACTTTAACGCGTCGTTCGCGTAAAACGCGTTCGGAACGCCTAACTAGTCCTATGACAAGTAAAATATGCCTTAACATGTCTAATATAGTTTCCAAATCAGTTTAGATGAAAAAAATTATGTTACATATGCTTAGAATGAAATTTGGTGTAAAAAGGGCATTTTGGTAATTTTCTTAAGGCATATAAATTACTTATCATACAACTACTTAAACGACGTGACCATAAGGTATAACCTCGGAACGTTATTCCCTATACAACTATGGTCACCTAAAGTGTTTGGTCGGATCCTAATGATCGACCAAATGGGTCGGGTTCGAAAGTATAAGCGATTGATTAAATCGCTTACCCTTACGACCCTAGACAAGCACAAATCTAAAAGTGACGAGCTAAACATGTTAAAACATGTTTAACAAGGTTTGAAAACAGGTTTGGTATCAAAACAAACGGTTTTGATACCCACAAGTAGTTTGGTTACAAAATACGCGAGAATACGCATTTTGGCCGAAACTACGACTCGTCACTGAGCCTAGATAACGTGGTAATCAGTAGGTATAGTCACTAGGGACTAGAACCATCGTGATTAAGCTCACGTTATGAAGTTCAAACGAACTTCGCATTGACCATAAACTGGTTAATGCAGAAAGTCAAACAAAGTTTGACTTTAACGCTAAAACGAATGAAAAGAACGAAAGAATACTTACAGAAGGTCCCCGCAAGATTGAATTTCCAAGTATTTCTCAGGTATGAAGTGTTTTCACACTTCAACTTAGAGAAAATCTCAGAATTCAAGTGAGTTGCAACAAGGACATAGGGGGGTATTTATAGATTTCATAGAGCCGTTAAGATCGTTCCTCGTTATCCGAGATTCAATCACAGCCGTACACCTCGAGCCCATGGTTTTATAAAACCATTGGAGCCCCTAGAAATGGCCCATAGTTTCAAAAATAGCAGTTGCAAGTGGAAAAACAGCTGGAAGCAGGCTGTTTTCAACATTCTGCACATTTGGGCAACTTACACAGCCCGCGTAAGTCCCTGCAGATGTTTACGCGGCCCGCCTGGGCTTCAGCTCAGCAAATCAAGTTTCTAAAATGACAGTTTCAGTCCCTGTTTGTGTTTTAAGCTCATTCCGACACTTCTAAGGCCCGTTAAGCCAACTTTAAGGGCCTAAAATGATGCCTAAACATTGTGGACATGAAACATGCTCAAAAATATATCGGACGTCGGTTCGTTTGGTCGTACGATCGCAATCGCTTAATTACGACGAAATGCGCACAAGCGCGAAAAACGATCCAAATTGCGCGACTAATGAATTTTTCTTATGCCAAACACTAAAATAAAATATTTTAATGCTTACACAAAATTTTGGATGTCCGGATGTATTCAGAACGTAAGTTATGCGCGAAAATGCAAATTTATGTACTTTTTGACGCTTTTAGTCCCTGAATGAGCATAAAGTTTATTTTAGCACACCGAACCCATCAAAGCCTATTTCTAAACTATGTAAAGGATATTTAGGGTGTGTTTAACTTATGGTCATGTTCCGGAATGTCCGTTACAGTTCAAATTGGCATACTTTCGCAGTTTGTCGAATTTAGTCCCTGTAAGCGAATAGACTTGATTTTGCCATACCAAAGCCTTCAAAACTTATTTCTAAGTTATGTAAAGGTTATTTAAGGTATGTTAAGCATATGTTGATGTTCCGTAGTATTTTTTCGCATTAAACTGACTACGTTTACGCACCAGTTTGCGTATAATTCTCCAGAAAGCGATATAGAGTTTGAAATTGAATAAAAATCAAAACAGGAAAAATATCAAACATAAACAAACAAATATTGGGATCAAATAACTTTATTTCATTGATAACTGAACTGTTTACAATGATTACAAGCACAGATGTCACAGTCTCCCTTACTTGTGGAAATTTTGTCCCGAAATTTGTTTAGAGGAAACTCGTGAGAAAAGACGTGGATACTTCGCCTTCATTTGATCTTCACGTTCCCAAGTAAACTCAGGTCCACGCTTAGATTCCCAGCGAACTTTAACCAAAGGAATACGCTTGCGTTTAAGCCATTTGACTATTCGGTCCATGATTTCCACAGGTTTCTCAACAAAATGTAGTGTTTTATCAACACGAATTTGGTCAAGTGGTATTTGGAGGTTCTCATCAGCTAAACACTTCTTGAGATTAGACACGTGGAAGGTTGGATGAACATATCCAAGTTCAAGAGGTAACTCAAGTCTGTAGGCTACCTTACCGATTCTTTCGACGATCTTGAATGGTCCAACATATCTAGGTGCAAGTTTTCCTGTCTTTCCAAATCTGATCACACCTTTCCAAGGTGAGACCTTAAGTAATACACGATCACCGACTTGAAATTCCAAGGGCTTGCGTCGTTGGTTCGCGTAACTCTTTTGACGGCTTCGAGCTGTCTGGAGGTTATCACGAACTTTCTTAACCTTATTAGTTGTCTCTAGAATGAGGTCAGGTCTAGTAAGTTGAGCCTCACCTATCTCATTCCAGCAGACTGGTGAACGACATTTTCGACCATAGAGAGCCTCGAAAGGAGCCATGTTGATGCTGGAGGGATAACTGTTGTTGTAGGAGAATTCAATCAATGGAAGATGTGAATCCCAACTACCACCAAAATCAATCACATAAACTCTAAGCATATCCTCCAAGGTCTGGATTGTTCTTTCAGATTGACCATCAGATTGCGGATGATAAGCAGTGCTCAGATTAAGTTGGGTCCCCATAGCAGATTGCATGGTTCTCCAAAAACGAGAAGAGAAGCGAGCATCTCTGTCTGAAATAATGTTCAAAGGAACACCATGTCGAGATACGATTTCATCCACATAGATTTTAGCAAGCTTGTCAGCAGATAGATCCTCACGGATCGGCAGGAAATGCGCTGATTTAGTAAGACAATCAACAACTACCCAGATGGTATCATGACCTTTCTTAGTGCGCGGAAGTTTGGTAGTGAGATCCATAGCAATGTTTTCCCATTTCCAAACTGGAATCTCTGGTTGTTCTAAAAGACCAGAGGGATGTTGATGTTCAGCCTTAACCTTGAGACAAGTAAGGCATTTTGAAACGTACAAGGCAATGTCTTTCTTCATACCAGGCCACCAATATTGAGTACGAAGATCCTTATACATCTTATCTGAGCTAGGATGAATAGAATAACGATACTTATGAGCTTCATCCATAAGCAAAGTGCGGAGATCATCTAGGCTTGGGACCCACAAACGGTCCATGAAATAATATGATCCATCGTCCTTCAGTTCAAGATCAGGCTTAATGTGATAGGGTAATTCCTTACCCATCAAGTCTTGTGAAACACAAGCATGTTGAGCCTGAGAGATGCGGGTTTGAATATCAGATCGAGCTTGAATATCAGATTGAACACGAACACAATGAAGCTTGACACGTTCTTTACGACTCAAAGCGTCAGCCACAACATTCTCCTTACCAGGATGGTAGCGAATTTCGCAGTCATAGTCGTTTAGAAGTTCAACCCAACGTCTTTGCCTCATGTTGAGTTCTTTCTGATTAAAGATATGCTGAAGACTTTTGTGGTCAGGGAAAACCACACATTTTGTACCATACAAATAGTGTCTCCAGATCTTAAGAGCGAACACAACTGCACCCAACTCAAGTTCATGAGTGGTGTAGTTTTTCTCACGCACCTTCAACTGCCTCGATGCATATGCTATGACTTTGTTCCTTTGCATCAGAACACAGCCAAGTCCCAAATTGGATGCATCGCAGTACACAACAAAATCATCATTGCCTTCGGGCAAAGATAGGATAGGTGCATCACAAAGCTTCTGCTTCAAGGTCTGAAACGCTTCTTCTTGTTTAGAACCCCATTCAAAGGGTTTGTTCTTTTGAGTTAGAGCAGTTAGGGGAACTGCAATCTTTGAGAAATTTTCGATGAAGCGGCAGTAATAACCCGTGAGACCAAGAAAAGAACGAACTTCGGTAGGAGTAGTAGGTGTGTCCCAATCCTTAATTGCACTGATCTTGGAGGGATCTACATTAATACCTTGTTCGTTGACGATATGACCCAAAAATTGAACCTCCTTAAGCCAAAATTCACACTTGGAGAACTTGGCGAAAAGTTGCTCTTTCTTTAGGAGTTCCAGAGTAAGACGAAGATGTTGCTCATGATCAGCTTGCGTCTTAGAGTATATCAAAATGTCATCAATAAAAACGATGATGAACTTATCTAAATAAGGCTTGCAAACCCTATTCATCAAGTCCATGAAAATAGCAGGAGCATTAGTCAAACCGAATGGCATAACTGTGAACTCATAATGCCCATAACGAGTGCGGAAAGCTGTCTTGGGAATATCTTCTTCCTGCACACGAAGTTGATGATACCCAGAACGCAGATCAATCTTCGAAAAGTAGGAAGCACCTTGTAATTGATCAAAGATATCATCAATGCGAGGTAGGGGATATCGATTCTTGATGGTAAGCTTGTTAAGCTCACGGTAAGCGATGCACATTCTGAAAGATCCATCCTTCTTCTTGACAAAAAGAACGGGAGCACCCCAAGGTGAAAAGCTAGGACGGATAAAACCTTTATCTGAAAGCTCCTGAAGCTGCTTAGACAACTCTTGCATCTCAGACGGTGCAAGACGATAAGGAGATCTGGCAATAGGATTTGCACCAGGTACAAGATCAATACGGAACTCGACTTGGCGCGCTGGGGGTAATCCAGGTAACTCCTCAGGAAATAGCTCCGGATAATCCCAAACGAAAGGGATATCTTGAATAGACTTACCTTTGCCTTTATCTGCTACAACATGTGCCAAGAAGGCCACATAGTTCTTTCGCATATACTTCCGAGCTTGAAAACAAGACATGAGCTTGAGACTACTAGCAGGCTTCACACCACAAACCTGTAGGATCTCACCTGACGAGAGTGGAACACGAACAATCTTCTCGAAACAAACTACCTCTGCATGATGCTTGGCTAACCAATCCATACCCACTATAACGTCGAAACTTCCAAGTTGCATTGGCGTGAGGTTGATAGGAAAAAGATGGTTGTTAAGGTTCAATTGGCAATTGCGAAGAACAGAATCAAGAACAACGGGATCACCACTAGCAACTTCTACTGTCAAAGGTTTACCTAGTTTCGTTCTAGACACGCAAAGCAATGGCTCAAAAGATAATGACACAAAACTCTTATCGGCACCAGAATAAAAAAGAACAGATGCGGGTTGATTATTAACAAAGAACGTACCGTTAACCACTTCATTGTCTGCTCGCGCCTCTTGTGCATTCATGTTGAAGACTCGACCTCGAGCCTGAGCCTGAGCTGGATTCGCATTCACCAATCTTGGACATTGATTACGGTAGTGGGTCAGATCCCCACAGTTATAATAAGAACCTGGTGGGTAGTGAGGTCGTGCAGCTTGACCTTGTTGCTGAGCAAGAGGCGGGTTCTGAATTGCTCGATTTTGATTAGCAGGAATGCGGCATGTGTCAGCAAGATGACCAGATCTTCCACAGTTGGTGCAATGACGGCACTGGAGGTGTGGTTGATGATAACCGTTACATTTGTTGCACAAAGGTGCATTGCCAAGATAAGGTTTCTTGGCAGGTGGTTGCGCAGGCTGATTTGGTGCAGCTTGTGCAGTAATGGCGAAATTTTGGGAAGCCTTACGCTTCCTAGAACCCTTCGAGGAACCAGAATCCTTACCCTTCTTGTTTTTACCTTTCTTGTTATCCTCTTTGTCAGACGACTGCTTCTTACCCTTGTCACCCTTTCTATGAAGCTTACCCTTCCGAACCTGCGACTCAGTCAATGTCGCAGATAGCTCGATTGCCTGACGAACTGTGGTAGGGTTACTACCAGTAACGATGTCTTGTACAGAGTCAGGTAGGCCATCGATATACCACTCGATAGCCTTCTAGAGTGGGGTAACCATTGTTGGGCATAACAAACTCAGCTCCTCATACCTATCAGTATACGCCTGGTGCTCGCCACTATCCTGCTTCAGGTCATCAAATTCCCTTTCTAAAGCTCGCAGTTCATGACGAGGACAAAACTCCCTCATCATAAGCGCCCTAAGTTCAGCCCATGTTTGTGCTAAAGCAACCTCAGCACCACGGTCTCTCATAACCCCGTTCCACCATGTGAGAGCCCTCTTCTGAAACACATTGGAAGCAAACTCGACTTTGCGATTATCAGGACACTGAACGTGACAAAACGTACTCTCAATGCCCTCGAACCACTGTAGGAGCCCAGTTGCTCCCTCAGAACCACTAAACTTGAGCGGTTTTTCTGAATTGAAGCTTTTGAAGTTGCATGGAGCATTATTGTTGTTGTTGGCTTGGTTCAATTGAGCAATAAGATTTGGGAACGCAACAGCCATTTGCTATGCGATGATTTCTGCCAGTTCGGCATTTGGTAGCGGATTTTCGCGTCGAGGAGGCATTCTAAAAGAGGAAACATGAAAGGAACGAGTGAGATGATTAGATGAAAAGAATGAGGTGAAACAAAAATTGACAAAAGCAAAGATGGTGGTCATTTGTCCGTATCACAAAGCAAACAAACGACACACAGTGACTAATCAAAGTAAATGGGTCAAAATTAATGTATCGTGAAGACATGCTCGCCTATAAGTGAACACTCACCCCAAGAGTTCCCATGTAAGAGTGACTGGTCCGATTATGTGGATTTGTACGAACACTCTAGCCTTAGACAGAAAACCCAGGGTACAGGCATTCACTCTTCCAGTTTGCACGTGTTCACACTATTTAGAACCCAAAAATTTGACGAGATTTTGAAAACTTGGAAGGCACAAGGCCAAAAGAATCATTCAAGATCGGATGATAAATTTTCAAAATAATTTTGAAAAATCAAAGAATTCAAAACCATATAATAAATCATTTAAAAACAGATGATTGATTTTCAAAATCATTTTAGAAAATTGGGTTCTCGTTTTGGTGATAGCCTAAGGATAGGTGAAGTGCATGTTTTAAAATCTAAACCCAAGACAACTTATGTTGGGGTCCTAGAAAGGTTATAGTCTAGGTCAAAGCATTACAAATAACCTAATTCCCTATAACCATTGGCTCTAATACCAATTCTTCTGTCACACCCCGACCACGAAAAACATCAAATCATGGCGGAAACGTCGGGGAGTGTTGTAACAGAATTATTGTTTCACAACCATGTCATTTAAAAGTTATGTTTTATTCATCAAACAAAGAGTTACATTGTCTTAAAATAACCGAAACAAAGAGTACACCACATAATTAAACTAGTTCTATCTTCATTTTAAGTCTCTAAAGCATAGGTCCGCCCTAGTGTGTCACGAACATCCTAAGCAACAGCTCCTGAAAACACATGTGAAAATAGGTACGCCAGCATAAAAATGCCCGTGAGATACATAGGTTTTATAAAAATAGCATTCATGACTTGAGTTTAAAGAAATGATTAATAAAATTCAATCATGCACCTTGTTAATTGTTTTGTTTTATAAATCGTTTGAAAAACAATAGCAAAATCAGATGATATGTATATATAAAAGAATAATGTATGGTTAAAAGAATAACCAAGTAAAAAGAGTTTGTATAAACCAAGTTATTTGTAAAACAATGTTTAAGTGAAAATGTGTTGTAAATGTAATATGTCTAAACTGGAATGGTTTAAATAACGCTATGATATGTAATATCATACAATCACTTATATATAGGAAGTACCAGCGGCGTATCCACCATGCTTGCACCATGCTTGTACCATATTACACACGCCTCGTTATTTAAGTCACTCAAACCAACCAACATTGTGAAATATCCATGTTTAATCCAATAGTCAAATGTCATAGTATAACCCAAGTTGAATATAAACCATGTAATGTGTAAACAAAAGTTATGTATGGTAAGTAAAATGAGACTACTTAAACCACAAGTAAAAATGTACAAAAAAAGTATTTTGAATATATCAAGAGTTATGTTTTGTAAAATAAATGCATGTTTTACTGATACAAACACTTATGTAGTAAGTTAACGCATTACATTCAAGCCTTGAGACAGCAGGATAACCCTAGAGTAAAGATTATCAAAGAAAAGTGTTTTCGGATTCAGTCATTCCTTACACCCAAACAAACTTAGGATGTCAGGAACAGGATTTGTCAAGTCCTATGGTACCATTACTTACTACCGAGCGGCGTAGCTAATGTTAATGAATGTAGTTTAGACCCGTTAAACAAACCAAATGTCATATCAAATGTAAACATGTAATGAAAGTAATGTACTAAGTATGCTAAGTTAACAAACAAAGCAGAAAATGTAGTGTAAAACAATGTGCTACATATGCTAAGTAAACATACATAGCAAAACATAATGAAATTATGTACTAATAGTGTACTAATGAACATAGCAAGTATATGATATGAAAACATGGAAAGCATGAAAATAACAAGTAAGCACATGTGTTTCACCCCAAAACGTTTGGAAAACAGTAAAAGAGGGGACTATGTACTCACTTGAGATTGCTCAATAGACTTTAGATATCCACCAAGCAAAGCTAGAAGATCGCGGAATCTAACGGCACCTAATATAGGTAACTACATTAATAAACGGACCTATTCGGAGGATCGGGTAGCATGAGGGTTCGTAAACCAAATGAGTGTAGGAATTCATGTAATATGGTTTAACAAAGCCTACATACTAAAACGAAACTTATCCTAATTGCTTTTGACCCGTTACGACCCGTTTAGGTAGCTTATGCTACTTTAACGCGTCGTTCGCGTAAAACACGTTCGGAACGCCTAACTAGTCCTATGACAAGTAAAATATGCCTTAACATATCTAATATAGTTTCCAAATCAGTTTAGATGTCAAAAATTATGTTACATATGCTTAGAATGAAATTTGGCGTAAAAATGGCATTTTGGTAATTTTCCTAAGGCATATAAACTACTTATCATACAACTACTTAAACGACGTGACCATAAAGTATAACCTCGGAAGGTTATTCCCTATACAACTATGGTTACCTAAAGTGTTTGGTCGGATTCTAATGATCGACCAAATGGGTCGGGTTCGAAAGCATAAGCGATTGATTAGATCGCTTACCCTTACGATCCTAGACAAGCACAAATCTAAAAGTGACGAGCTAAACATGTTAAAACATGTTTAACAAGGTTTGAAAACAGGTTTGGTATAAAAACAAACGGTTTTGATACCCACAAGTAGTTTGGTTACAAAATACGCGAGAATACGCATTTTGATTGAAACTACGACTCGTCACTGAGCCTAGATAACGTGGTAATCAGTAGGTATAGTCACTAGGGACTATAACCATCGTGATTACGCTCACGTTATGAAGTTCAAACGAAGTTCGCATTGACCATAAACTGGTTAATGCAGAAAGTCAAACAAAGTTTGACTTTAACGCTAAAACGAATGAAAAGAACGAAAGAATACTTACAGAAGGTCCCCGCAAGATTGAATTTCCAAGTATTTCTCAGGTATGAAGTGTTTTCACACTTCAACTTAAAGAAAATCTCAGAATTCAAGTGAGTTGCAACAAGGACATGGGGGGGGGGGGTATTTATAGATTTGGTAGAGCCGTTAAGATCGTTCCTCGTTATCCGACATTCAATCACAGCCGTACACCTCGAGCCCATGGTTTTATAAAACCATTGGAGCTCCTAGAAATGGCCCATAGTTTCAAAAATAGCAGTTGCAAGTGGAAAACATGGCTGGAACAGCTGGAAGCAGGCTATTTTCAACATTCTGCACATCTGGGCAGCTTACACGGCCCGCGTAAGTCCCTGCAGATGTTATACGGCCCGCCTGGGCTTCAGCTCAGCAAATCAACTTTCCAAAATGACAGTTTCTGTCCCTGTTTGTGTTTTAAGCTCATTCCGACACTTCTAAGGCCCGTTAAGCCAACTTCAAGGGCCTAAAATGATGCCTAAACATTGTGGACATGAAACATGCTCAAAAATATATCGTATGTCGGTTCGTTTGGTCGTACGATCGTGATATTCGCTTAATTACGACGAAATGCGCACAAGCGCGAAAAACGATCCAAATTGCGCGACGAATGGATTTTTCTTATGCTAAACACTAAAATAAAATATTTTAATGCTTACATAAATTTTTGGATGTCCGGATGTATTTAGAACGTAAGTTATGCGCGAAAATGCAAACTTATGCACTTTTTGACGCTTTTAGTCACTGAATGAGCATAAAGTTTATTTTAGCACACCGAACCCCTCAAAGCCTATTTCTAAGCTATGTAAAGGATATTTAGGGTGTGTTTAACTTATGGTCATGTTCCGGAATGTCCGTTACAGTTCAAATCGCCATACTTTCGCAGTTTGTCGAATTTAGTCCCTGTAAGCGAACAGACTTGATTTTGCCATACCAAAGCCTTCAAAACTTATTTCTAAGTTATGTAAAGGTTATTTAAGGTATGTTAAGCATATGTTGATGTTCCGGAGTATTTGTCGCGTTAAACTGACTACGTTTACGCACCAGTTTGCGTATAATTCTCCAGAAAGCGATATAGAGTTTGAAATTGAATAAAAATCAAAACATGAAAAATATCAAACATAAACAAACAAATATTGGGATCAAAAAACTTTATTTCATTGATAACTTAACTGTTTACAATGATTACAAGCACATATGTCACACGATACAAGAGAAGACATCGGCCACTTTGTTGAAGAAGAGGTCACCATTGAACAAACCTTTTTGGTTCTTGATCAAAATGAGCAACCAAATAAGGAGTCTCCTAAAGACCCACCACTTGAGCTCAAAGAACTTCCGAAAGTTTTGGAATATGCTTTTCTCGACAAAGATGGTGAGTTACCTGTAATTATTTAGTCAAAATTAACTAGTGTAGAAAAAGAAAAATTAATCACACTTTTGAAAAAACACAAAAACGCGATCGCTTGAAAGCTTGTAGATATTAAACGAATAAGCCTTTCCATGTGCACGCATTTAATTTTAGTGAATGATGACTAGAAATCGGTAATACAACCACAACATATAGTAAATCCAAATGTCCAAGAAGTGGTTAAAAATGAAGTCATCAAATTACTTGACGCCGGACTCATTTACCCAATCTCTGATAGTCCTTGGGTAAGTCACGTCCAAGTAGTTCCTAAAAAGGGAGGTATGACTGTGGTCACTAACGAGAAAAATGAATTCATACCAACAAGAACCGTCACATGATGGAGAGTATGTATAGATTATCGTCGATTAAATGAAGTAACAAGGAAAGATCATTTTCCTTTACCTTTTATTGATCAAATGTTAGAAAGATTATCCGGTCACAAAAATTTTATTGTTTTTTAGATGGTTTTTCAGGATACTTTCAAATACCGATAGCACCCAAAGACCAAGAAAATACAACATTCACATGTCCCTACGGAACTTTTGCTTATCGACGCATGCCTTTTAGTCTATGTAATGCCCTCGCAACCTTTCAACGTTGCATGGTGGCCATCTTCCATGATATGATAGAAAAGAACTATGGAAGTCTTCATGGACGACTTTTCTATCTTTGGAGATTCATATGACCAATGCCTCGATAACCTTGAACGAATGCTATCCTGATGTGAGGAAACTAACCTCCCCCTTAATTGGGAAAAATGCCATTTCATGGTAACGGAGGGAATAGTACTCGGTCATAATATCTCAAGCAAAGGAATGGAGGTTGATCAAGATAAAATAAACACTATTTCTCGATTACCACCCCATCCTCCGTTAGAGCCATCAGAAGTATCCTAGGGCATGGTCGATTTATCAAAGACTTTTCTAAAATCTCAAGGCCTTTAACAAAATTACTTGAAAAAGATGCTCCTTTCATCTTTGACAAGGATTGCAACCAAGCATTTCTAACACTAAAAGAAATGATAGTCAATGCACCTATCATGATAGCGCCTGATTGGAAATTACCTTTCGAAATCATGTGTGATGCAAGTGACTTTGCAGTTGGAGCCGTCTTGGGACAAAGAAAAGATAAGCATTTTCACCCAATATATTACACTAGTAAAACACTTAACGATGCACAAGAAAATTACACAACAACGGAAAAAGAATTACTAGCTGTAGTATTTGCTTTTAATAAATTTCGTTCTTATCTTGTTCTTTCTAAAACGATAATTTATACAGACCATGCAGCCATTCAATATCTCTTTAAGAAACACGATGCTAAACCACGTTTAATAAGATGGATTCTACTCCTCCAAGAATTCAACATTGAAATAAAAGACAAAAGAGGAGCAGAAAACACCGCTGCTGATCATCTTTCCTGCTTGGAAGATCCAGCTTTCCTAATTGCGTTTAGAAATTTACCAAAGAAATTCCAAAACATATGAAAATTTTTATCCCCCCATTTCTTTGATAAAATCTCTAAACCTTAACAAATTCCCTCCTCTGAGCGGAACAGTCGTCAACTTTACTGAACAAACTCTCTCCACTGAGCAGAATCTTTCAAATGTTCTCGGTTTTTTGAAAAATCAAGAAAGTAACTTTCTTCTTTGCATATTCTACTTGATAAAGAAAGTCCCCTAGCCCCGTAGGATCCGACTTGTATCCCCCCAAAGTTCTGCTAACACCTAATCCAAAAACTTCCATCATAGGCATAACTCTTCGACTTTGTGAACTCGTTAGGATCGGTCTTGGCTCTCTAGATTGTAAGGACTTAAAGAATGCTGTCTGTTACGGCTATGGCGAGAACGGCCACATTAAATCTAACTGCCCCAAAGCTGCCAAGGAAGGTACAGCTAAGCCTGGAGAGGCAAAGAGAGGGAACACCCGAGCCTTCCAAATGAATGCTAGGGAGGCAGTGAATGACACAAATGTCATAACGGGTACGTTCCTTATTAACGATATCTTTGCTAGAGTTCTTTTCGATTCTGGAGCTGATAAGTCTTTTGTTGACCATAAGTTTAGTAAACTACTAAACCTACCTATAAGAACTCTAGATATAACATACAAGGTAGAACTTGCCGATGGTACCTTAGAAACCACATCTTCTATTCTTGATGGATGTTCTATATCCATTAAGAATCATTCTATTCCTATCTCTATTCCGCCAATGAATTTGGCGGGGTTCGATGTAGTCTTAGGCATGGATTGGTTATCTTATAACCAAGCCCACATTGCCTGCGATAAGAAACTCATCGAAGTTAAAACCCTATTTGGTTAAATGCTCACCATACAAGGAGACCTACACTACGGATTGCCTGAGAAGATGTCTCTACTCAAGGCATCCAAGTGTCTGAAGAGCGGATGTGTCATTTACATGGCACAGGTGATGGTAGTTGAGCCAAAGCCCAAGATTGAAGACATCTCAGTCATCTCCGAATATCCTGATGTTTTCCCAGAGGAGCTACCCGGTCTACCACCAGAGAGACAAGTGGAGTTTTGGATCGACATCCTACCAGGAGCTGCTCCTGTTGCAAGGGCTCCATATCCGCTAGCGCCGACAGAGATGAAGGAATTGAAAACCCAACTTGATGAGCTTTTGGAAAAAAAGGCTTCATTCAACCTACCTCATCACCCTCGGGAGCTCCTATCTTGTCCGTCAAGAAGAAGGACGGTTCAATGCAGATGTGCATTGATTACCGCAAGCTAAACAAGATAACGATCCAGAATCGTTATCTGTTGGCCAGGATCGACGATTTGTTTGATCAAATTCAAGGGGCTAGCTATTTTTCTAAGATCGACTTGAGGTTAGGTTATCATCAACTGAAGGTCAGGAGTGAAGACATTACAAGAACTGCCTTTAGGATGAGATACGGTCACTATGAGTTTTTAGTGATGGATTTTGAGCTCACAAATGCACCTACATCATTCATGGACCTCATGAATAGAGTCTGCAAACCGTATCTAGATAAGTTTGTCATTGTCTTCATATACGACATCCTTATCTATTCTCGTAATCAAGCTGATCACGAGAAACATCTTTTGTGTATCCTAAAGCTATTAAAGCAGGCGAAGCTTTATGCTATGTTCTCCAAGTGCGAGTTCTGGCTTCGAGAAGTCCAATTTCTTGGAGACGTGGTTAGTAAGCATGGTATCCAAGTGGATCCCGCTAAGATAGAAGACATTATGAACTGGGAAGCACCAAAGACACCGTCTGAGATACGTTGCTTCTTAGGACTGGCTGGTTATTATAGGAGGTTCATTGAGAACTTTTCAAGGATAGCCACTCCTTTGAGTACCCTAACCCGTAAGAATGTCAAGTTTTACTGGGGTCTAAAGCAGCAAGAATCCTTCAAGATTCAAAAGCACAAGTTGAGCAATGCTCCAGTGCTAACTCTACCAGAGGGTATTGAGGATTTTGTTGTGTATTGAGATGCCTCGCATACCGGCATGGGTTGTGTGCTGATGGAGAGAGGCAAAGTGATTGCTTATGCATCACAACAATTAAAGGTGTACGAAAGGAATTACACCACCCATGACTTGGAGTTGGGTGCCGTTGTCGTGGAGACATTACTTGTATGGCACGAAGTGTATTATATACACTGAGCATAAAAGTCTCCAACATCTATTCAATCAAAAGGATTTGAATACGAGACAATGCTGTTGGATGGAAACGCTGAACGATTATCATTGTGAGATTCACTATCATCCCTGCAAGGAAAATGTGGTTGCCGATGCGCTAAGTCACAATGAAAGAGTTAAGCCGATTAGAATTAACGCCAAGATCATTGAGCTCAGGTCTAGCTTAAATGAGAAGCTATTGGATGCACAAAAGCAAGCCTTGTTAGAGGCTAACATTCCTAATGAAGGATTAGGTGGAACTGTTAATCAGTTGTCACCTGGAAAAGATGGAATCGTTATATTTAATGATAGAATCTGGGTTCCAATCTTTGGAGGACTTAGAGATCTAATCCTCCAGGAAGCGCATAATTCCAAATATTCTGTTCACCCTGGAGGTGAAAAAATGTATCAAGATTTAAGAAGAGCTATTGGTGGATGGGTATGTAGAAATCCATAGCCACATACGTGGCTAAGTGTCTGACGTGTTCACAAGTTAAAGCTGAACACCAAAAACCATCAGGACTTCTACAACAACTAGAGATTCCCACATGGAAATGGGAAATTGTAACTATGGATTTGATTACCAAGTTACCTAAGACCAAACGCGGCAATGCCATGATTTGGGTCATCGTTGATAGACTAACGAAGGCATCTCACTTCTTTCCCATAAAGGAGACGTATAGCTCTGACAAGTTGGCTAAGTTATATGTGGATGAGATTGTGTCCCTACATGGTGTGCCATTATCTATTGTATCTGATAGAGATACTAGATATACATCTCATTTATGGAAAAGTTTCCGGTAATTATTAGGCACAAGATTGAATTTCAGTGCGGCTTACCATCCTCAGATTGATGGACAGAGTGAGCATACAATCCAAACTTTAGAAGACATGCTTAGGGCATACGTGATCGAATTGGGTGGTAGTTGGGATGACCATCTCCCCCTAATAGAATTCTCCTACAATAATAGTTATCATACGAGCATCAAGGCTGCTCCTTTCGAGGCCTTGTATGGGAGAAAGTGTCGAATGCCCGTTTGTTGGGATGAAGTTGGGGAAGCCCAACTAACTAGACCAGAGATAGTCCTAGAGACCACAGATTAGATTGTGCAAATCCGTGATCATCTCATAGCTGCCGGGGATTGAAAGAAAATCCATGCTGACAAGATGCGTAAACCTCTTAAGTTCCAAGTAGGGGACAAAGTCTTACTGAAGGTTTCACCATGGAAGGGTGTAATGCGTTTCGGTAAGAAGGGCAAGTTGAGCCCAAGATATATCGGACCATTAGAGATAGTCGAATGTGTCGGATCAGAAGCTTATAAGCTAAATTTTCCAGAGGAGCTTAGTGGAATTCACAACGTGTTCCACATCTATAATTTAAAGATACGTCCAGCCGATGAGTCGCTAGCAATATCACATCAAGATGTGCAGATTGATGAAAACCTGAGGTTTGTTGAGAAACTTATTTCGATTGAGGATCGACAGGTTAAGAAGCTCCGAAGTAAGTCTATACCTATTGTAAAGGTTAAATGGGTTGCGCGTCGAGGCCCCAAATATACGTGGGAGGTTGAGACCACTATGCGAAAAAAGTACCCCCATCTTTTTGAATAAAATCTCAAGGTCGAGATTTCTTTTAAAGGGGTGAGGATGTAACACCTCGTAAATTCTTGTCCATTCATGTACTGACACGTGTCCATACTCTCAATTGTGCAAAATGATGGACGAGAGGGACTATTTTTGACAATATATGAAAGTATGATTGTGGATGGACTAAAATTGTCAACATGCTAATTTATTAGCCTCTGAGTGACCTTTGTGGACCGTATAGCCTTTTGGCTTACGGACCGCAAGATGTAAAATTTTTTGGTCTTTGATGATCGGTAACGGACCGCAAAGTCTCATGGCTTACAGTCCGTAAGCAAGTTAAATCAGTGTGCGCGCAAGGTCCTTACGGACCGCAAATCCCTTACGGTCCGTAAAGGGTCGCCAGTGACAGTTTTTGTTTGGGCTCCAAGAAAACATGCATGGATGCCACCTATTCGAAACTCTGAGCACTCTAGCAGCACTTCACATGTCCCTATACACTTGTAATGATCCTAAAAGAGTGCTAACACCTGTAATGATCCCCTTTAAGCTCCACAAGTATAAATAGGGCCTTGATCTTTCATTTTCACTTGCACCTCTTCTTTAAATCCTTCCTTCTCACTCTCTGGAAGTACCTAATCCTAAAGGAGCATCCCACTGAGTTCAAATCATTTTCTTGGACCACTTGTAAGTGCTCCATCCTTGTTCTTTCAGTTTATAGACTTTAATTAGGCGAAAGTCAAGCAAAATTGACTTTTTCTTTGACTTTTGGTTTAGACCATTATGGTCCAGCCATTGTTCGAATCGAACATGGCTACATGATTATAATTAGGTAGGTGTTAATCCCTTAAAAGGGCAACTCCTGAAAATCACGTAAACTTGGTCAAATTATGGGTCAAAGTTATGTTAATTAAAAAGTCAAAGGGCAGTTATTCGTAGACTTTATAAAATGATATTATAAATGTTATAACCCATATTTTTGACACTTAATCAGTTGGTAATTAATATTAGAACATGTGTGAACATGTTCAGCCCGTCGTTTCCAGTTTTAGGGTCAGTTCGCAACCTAAAGTCAAGAAGATTGACTTCTGCTTTGACTTTCGATCCTGACCCGATTTAGCATAGTTAGCTAATGAGTTTAAGTTGTATTATGATCACATTATAAAAGTGGTGTATCTTAGGTTGAAGTTGGGGAAGCCCAACTATCTAGACCAGAGATAGTCATAGAGACCACAGATAAGATTGTGCAAATCCGTGATCGTCTCATAGCTGCCAGGGATTGGCAGAAAAGCAATGCTGACAAGAGGCGTTAACCTCTTATGTTCCAAGTAGGGGACAAAGTCTTACTGAAGGTTTCACCTTGGAAGGGTGTAATGCATTTCGGTAAGAAGGGCAAGTTGAGCCCAAGATATATCGGACCATTCGGGATAGTCGAATGTGTCGGATCAGTAGCTTATAAGCTAAATTTTCCAGAGGAGCTTAGTGGAATTCACAACGTGTTCCACATCTGTAATTTAAAGAAATGTCTAGCCGATAAGTCACTAGCAATGTCACATCAAGATGTGCAGATTGATGAAAACTTGAGGTTTGTTGAGAAACTGATTTCGATCGGGGATCGACAGGTTAAGAAGCTCCGAAGGAAGTCTATACTTATTGTAAAGGTTAAATGGGTTGCCCGTCGAGGCCCCGAATATACGTGGGAGGTTGAGACCACTATGCGACAAAAGTACCCCCATCTTTTTGAATAAAATCTCGAGGTCGAGATTTCTTTTAAAGGTGTGAGGATGTAACACCTCGTGAATTCATGTCCATTCATGTACTAACACGTGTCCATACTCTCAATTGTCCCAAATGATGGACGAGAGGGACTATTTTTGACAATATATGAAAGAATGAATGTGGAGGGACTAAAAGTGTCAACATGCTAATTTATTAGCCTCTGAGTGACCTTTGCGGATCGTATAGCCTTTTGGCATACGGACCGCAAGATGTACAATTTTTTTGTCTTTGATGATAGGTTACGGACCGCAAAGCCTCATGGCTTATGGTCCGTAAGCAAGTTAAATCACTGTGCGCGCAAGGTCCTTACGGACCGCAAATCCCTTACGGTCCGTAAAGGGTCGCCACTGACAGTTTTTGTTTGGGCTCCAAGCAAACATGCATGGATGCCACCTATTCGAAACTCTGAGTTCTCTAGCTGGACTTGACACGTCCCTATACAGTTGTAATGATCCTAAAAGAGTGCTAACACCTGTAATGATCCCCTTCAAGCTCCACAAGTATAAATAGGGCATTGATCTTTCATTTTCACTTGCACCTCTTCTTTAAATCCTTCTTTCTCACTCTCTGGAAGTTCCTAATCCTAATGGAGCATCCCACTGATTTCAAATCATTCTCTTGGACAACTTGTAAGTGCTCCTTCTTTGTTCTTTCAGTTTAGAGGCTTTAATTAGCCGAAAGTCAAGCGAAATTGACTTTTGCTTTGACTTTTGGTTTAGACCATTATGGTCTAGCCATTGTTCGAATCGAACATGGCTACGTGATCATAATTAGGTAGGTGTTAATCCCTTAAAAGGGTAACTCCTGAAAATCACGTTAACTTGGTCAAAAGATGGGTCAAAGTTTTGTTAATTAAAAAGTCAAAGGGTAGTTGTTGGTAAACTTTATAAAATGATATTATAAATGTTATAACCCATATTTTTTGACACTTAATCAGTTGGTAATTAATATTAGAATATGTGTGAACATGTTCAGCCCGCCGTTCCCAGTTTTAAGGTCGGTTCGCAACCAAAAGTCGAGCAGTTTGACTTCTACTTTGACTTTCGATCCCGACCCAATTTAGCATAGTTAGCTACTGAATTTAAGTTGTATTATGATCACATTATAATGTAGGATAACTCTCTGAGGTTATACTACTTGATCATAATCAGATTTTGAGTTTTTATACAAGTTTCTCTAATATGCCTAATTTTGACCAAATTGCCCTTTTTGCATAAAACTTGGTTTTAATCAATGATGAACTTTCAAAATGAATTACCTACTGATATGTTATTATAATTAACATATTTTGGTATAATCAAATATGTTCATAACCTGAGTTTTGTTACAAGTTCGTAAATTATGTTAAAATATGACCAAAATGCCCTTTTGGCTCATAGTATGGTTTTAAACCATAACTACCATACAAAACATATTACCTAATGATATTATAACATAATTAAAGTGTTATAACAGAATGTACTTGTTCAACTCAGATTTTTGTGCAAGTTCTCAAATTATGTCAAATAATGACTAAAATGCCCTTATGGTGCATATTTTGATTTTAAAACCTCCATGGTTATATAAGTTGATAACCTACTGATGTTACAACTTACTTAAAGGATATTGGCATATAGAACTTGTTTATGACTCATCCAGTTACCCGATATCGCTTATATGCATACAATTAAGCGTATGTAACTAGTTTACCTATGTTTACCGAAACGGGTCAATTATTATCATTTTTATTTCAAAATTCCAGAATGTATATTGTTTACCCACATTATACAAGTATTAGTACTTGTTGGGTTTAAACTACATTCTATTCCGGTCATCGCTTAATCAAGCGTATCACACCGTTTTCGTTATTTTAAGTTAACCGGTCCAAGTCTATGACTTGAATGGGACCCGTTAACATTCTAATTGGTTATTTATACCATTCATTCCAGACTAGGGCCTTCCGGTAGATTGCAACCAACCTTAGCTTATTTGTTAATGGCTGTGCTTATTGTTTCTTCACTACAAAAAAAATGTCATTTAGTGACATACAAAAAGTGCCACAAAACAGCAAAAAAGTGCCACTAAAAACACCCGTAGGAATGGGCGGCACACAAAAAAAGTGCAACTAGAAGCGCTGACGCTAAAGCCTTTTAGTGGCACTTTTTCAATCTGGCGCACAAAGTATATAGGCTTTTAGTGGCACTGTTTTTTCTGCCACTAAAAACTTTTGGGCTTTTAGTGGCACATGCCTTTTGCCACAAAAAATCACATCAAAATATTTATCATTTTAATTTTTATTGATTACAGTTATTATTTATTACATTAAAAAATAAAAATCAAATTGTAAAATGTAGAAATCATACTAATATAATCAATTCAATTAAAAAGTTCAATCAATCTTCCAAAGATTCCAAATTTTTGCAAAGAAATAACTAATAATTGTCAACCTAAGTCTAAATATCGAACATACAAAACAAATATTTAAAAAATGTTTGAACAAAAACTAAAACTCCATTGCGTTCATGAATCTCTTTCACAATCTTCATGCGAGTAAAATATTCATTGTGTTAACTCTTTCTTAGCGATCGTATTTCCCACTTCATAGTTGTTCCCTGCACTCTCCTTATTGTCGCCGCATCAGCCAATTCACTATATTCAACCTGAAATTTCACAATTCATGTTCAAATGATTAGATCTCATAACCATAGCCATTACAGATGCAAGAGCAATTAATAAAAAACGAATTTACTTCTTTTGACATCACTTTAAGCTCTCTTCAGCCAAAGATTTGTTGGTTCTTTCAATACATCTAGTTATCTATATGGCCATCACCAAACAAAAAGAGGGTTCACGAACTATTCGTTGAATGTTCGGTTCATTTGCAGCCCTAATTTGAATCAAAACCGTTTCAATCCCGACCCACCCATGTTGCTAACTCGGGTAAAAGTAATCAAGAGATGGGCTATTTGACCTTCTGAACTCTTCGGGTTAATGCAACTAGTCTGCTTTTTATTCTACGAGCACGTTCCAAGTTTGAAGTACTGATCATTGTGTTTTTGTCAACTTCAATAACTTCGGATTCCCCTGTTGCAGCGTCCACTCGGATCCATGATCGAACACCTTGACCGTGTTTTTTCAGGCCTATTACATCTCTAGGGTTTATCACAGACACAGGTTTTGTCGGTAGCAGACGCTCTTTAAGTCTTCCATTAGTGAGATCTAACTGCAAACAGAAACGCGCAACGATTTGGTATCTCAACTGCTATAAAATCAATCTATACTTATAGCATTACTCAAATATATATTTATTAATTTAGGTCTTCTACCTTGATTCTTGACAATAAAGAATTTAGTTGACGAAGACAAAGTTGTAACAACCACTTTGAAAGATCTGATGAGATTGAAAATGTCTCAAGGGTAAAGTAATCTTTTCTACCTAACAGTGACCATTTCATATGAAAGCAATTGCTAAGGGTGGAGGGTATAGTCAAACAACTTAGGGTGTTTGAGTGAAATCCTACCCAATAGAATTATGCCATGTCAACTCCCCATTCTACTCCCCATTTTACACTCAATCACTAGGTATAGTCAAACACCCCTCAAATAAAAAAAAACATGATTGGTCCCTCCTCCCTCTCTCCTCTCCTCTCAAACACACTCAATCCAATTCGGTGAACACTCACCGATTTTTGTTGCCTCTCTCCTCCTCACCGATTTCCCCCAAACTGAGGATATAGTCACCGCATCGGTGACTCAAGTCACCGCACATATCACCGAGGGTTATACCCTCCACCCTAACTATTAAAATGGCATCTTCATCCGTCAACTAGATCGTGTTTTCTGATAGTCTTCCGTTCTGACATCATTTGAAATCTTAAGTGGAGATTTAAAGCGTGCATGTAAACACCGATTTCTCATAGAAAAATCAAGCCCCCCTCAATGACCCAAGTTATCCAATTAAGTTCTTAGAACTAGAAGAAATTACAGTACATGTATCCTCCTATCAGCATGCCATCATCAAAGTCAGCTATATAATTTTAAACGTTCAATCAGAGCATTTTCAAAGTTCAAACTTAAATATTTTTTAATATTATTATATCATATCAATTTCAATTGTAAATCAAATCAACTTTTCCCTAATTTAAACCTAACCAAAATCCATGCTCAACACAGCATCATGTCATGTAACACAAGCAATTACATTAGATTCGTGCACAATAACCGACACTAATACAGATCAATCACACATCAAAGCTCAACCACACGATCTAAAACAACTAACCTAACCACAAAAACAATCCGATCTCACTTTATTAATTTTATCATTTCCAGGAAATTTCATTTATATTTCCCAAAAAAGACCCATAAAACACAATATATTATATATGGCTAAACATAAAAAAACTACATTTATAATTAAACCGCGTACCTGTACCGGAGTGAACCTCAAATTAGGTAACTATGACCATGACACGTTTAGCGATTTCATTTTGGGCCATTAAACGCCTTGTGAATCAATTCTAGTGATTTCAAAGGTGTAGTTCTCCAAATGAACGCGTGTTGGAAACTTAGAATAGGTATTAGAGATAAAACCATTTTACGTGTGCCGCCTTAGGGGCATTTATCTGATTTCATGATAACTCCATTATGTTGGTTCACTTCTGTTTATACATGAGGGAAAACATTAAAACATACCTGTTACAGCAGACAGTGCAGTGGAGAATCCAGTAATGGAGTTCGACATGCTTGTCATCGTGATCTGGTTCCTCCTTAGGGTGCTGACTGATGATGGGGACTTAGAAAACCGAAAAGGGTATCGGCTAAGGAGAGGAGGTCGAATGTGATGTTATGACTAATGGGGTGTCTAATTGTGTAACTGAGTAACACCTTAACCTCCGCATAATTCTCCTTATATAAGCACCCAGGAGGAAACCTAATTAGTTAATAAGGGTAATATGGTCCATCAATAATTACCAACTAATTATTTAATAGGTTATTATATATTTTGATCTATATTATGTAAATGATTATAATGGCTATAGATTAAATATTAATACATAATATATTTAATCTTACATTCTCCCAATTAGCCGAGTAATCATTTACTATGAGTATTAGATAAGCCTGATTAGGAGTTAACACTCATTTTAGCCTTAAACAAGTACTATAGAAGAGAAATACAGCCGTTGAATCATTATGCGACTCAGGACCCCCATTAATCATACTATAGCCTTAATTTAAAACCTAACTGTTATGATCAAAATACGCATAAGCCCTTTGTTTGATTTGTAACTTTATTTGTCTATATGCCATTATACCGGTTGAACATATTCTAAGAGACATACAAAATCAAACTGAGGAAATTTCATTAACATAAAACATAAGCTAGTACAATATGCTCAAATAAGGTCTTTACTAAATCCCATATTCCGAACATGTTCTTCATAAACCTTAGGAGGAAGACCTTTAGTCATCGGATCCGCAAGCATATCTTTAGTACTAATATACTCGATACAAAGATTATTTTCCTCAACTCGTTCTCGTACGAACAGATATTTTGTATCAAGATATAAACCAGCTCCAGTCGAATTGTTACTGTTCGAGAAACTAACGACAGCTGAATTATCACAATAAAGCTTCAATGGTCTAGAAATGGAATTAACGATTTTGAGTCCAGTGATCAGATTTCTAAGCAACATTCCATGACAGGTTGCGTTATAAACAGCAATGTACTCTGCCATCATTGTGGAAGTTGTGGTCAACTGTTGTTTATGACTCTTCCATGAGATAGGGCCGCCTGCTAACATAAAGATATAGCCCGAAGTGGATTTCTTGTGATCTTTGCATTTTGCAAAGTCAGAATCAGAATAGCCCACCACTTCTAAATGATCACTTCTTCTATAAGTCAGTTTATAGTCTTCGTCCCTTGCAGATATCGAAGTACCTTCTTAGCTGCTTTCCAGTGATCTAGGCCAGGATTAGTCTGATAACGGCCTAGCATTCCAGCAATATAAGCGATATCTGGGCGAGTACAGACTTGAGCATACATCAAGCTCCCGACTACTGACGCGTAAGGTATCTGGCTCATTTGCTCCTTCTCAACCTCTGTTGTCGGACACTGGAATGAACCGAAAACATCTCCCTTAACTACTGGAGCGACGGAGGGTTTGCACTGTTGCATGTTATATTGTGTAAGGACACGATCTATGTAAGCCTTCTGGGACAATCCTAAGATCCCTTTGTGTCTATCTCGGTGAATTTCGATGCCAATGATGTAAGAAGCATCTCCAAGATCCTTCATGTCGAAGTTATGCGAGAGTAATCGCTTCGACTCATGCAACATGTCTAAACTATTACTTGCCAATAGAATATCATCTACGTAAAGGACAAGTATAGTAAAGTTGCTCCCACTCATCTTGAGGTTGGTGCATTGATCCACTTGATTCTTCATAAAACCTTGTGTCTTCATGACTTCATCAAACTTAAGGTACCACTGACGTGATGCTTGTTTTAACCCGTAAATGGATTTCTTCAGCTTACAGACTAGATGCTCCTAACCTTCAGGTTTAAAGCCTTCAGGTTGTTTCATGTAAACATCTTCGTCCAAATCTCCGTTAAGGAAAGCGGTTTTAACGTCCATTTGATGTAACTCTAAATCAAAATGAGCTACTAGGGCCATGACGATCCTTAATGAATCTTTACGAGAGACAGGTGAAAACGTCTCTTGATAATCAATTCCCTCTTTCTGAGTGTAGCCCTTTGCAACCAATCTCGCTTTGTAGCGTTCAACGTTACCATTTGGATCCAGTTTTGTTTTGAATACCCATTTACATCCTACGGGTTTGGCTCCGTTGGGTAATTCTACCAAATCCCAAACGTCATTTTTCTTCATGGATTCAAGTTCTTCAATCATTGCTTTATTCCATTCAGAAGACTGATCACTGCTAATGGCTTCATTGTAAGAGATAGGATCATTGAGCTTTCTGAGATCCATTTCTGTCAGGTAGGTAACATAATCATCCCAATTAGTAGGCCTTCTTTGCCTAGATGACCTCCTTAGTGGATTATCGGGTTCAGCGTTGTCTTGGTTTTGAGCGTTTGATGTGCCTTCGTCATGAGGTATAATGGATTCTGATTGTAGAGGTAAATTTGGAGTTGGTGCAGTAGCTTCAGGTACAGTAATTGCATTGGGTACAAGAGGAGTAATCGGAGTAATGGTAAGCGACGAGTCTCTCCCCCCCGCGTCTTGTACTTCTTGCAATTCTTCGTAAGGGTTAGTACTACTCCCACTGACCTTGAAATCCTCCAGGAACACGGCACGCTTGGTTTCAACAATACGGGTGACATGGGAAGGACAATAGAAACGATAACCCTTTGAATTCTCAGGATATCCAATGAAGAAACATGTAACTGTTTTAGGGTCAAGTTTCCTTAGGAAAGGATTGTAAAGCTTCGCTTCAGCAATGTAGCCCCATACTTTCATATATTTAAGACTCGGTTTCCTTCCTGTCCAAAGTTCATAAGGAGTTTTAGGGACAGACTTAGAAGGAACTCTATTGAGTATATGAACAACTGCTTTTAACGTTTCAGTCCAGAGGAATAATGGTAAATTAGTGTTGGCTAACATACTGCGCACCATGTTCATAAGGGTACGGTTTCTTCTTTCAGCGACACCGTTCTGTTGAGGTGTACAAGGCATGGTGTATTGGTTCACAATCCCCTGGCCCTTACAAAACTCATAAAATGGACCAGGAGCTTGACCCACATCAGTATGTCTTCCATAATATTCACCGCCTCTATCTGATCTCACAACTTTAATCTGACGATCTAATTGCTTTTCAACTTCAGCCTTATAATCTTTAAAAGTTGTAAGAGATTCAGATTTCTCCTTAATTAGATACAAGTACATGTAACGAGAATAATCATCAATGAAAGTGATAAATGAAGTATGTCCTGTTATGCCAGCGATTTGGTAGGGACCACTAATGTCAGTGTGAATGAGTTCTAATAAATTAGAACTCCTAGTGGCACCTTTCTTATTCGCTAATGTCATTTTACCTTTAAGACATTTGACACATGTTCCAAAATCAGAGAAATCAAGAGGAGGTAAGACTTCATCCTTTACGAGACGATTTAATCGTTCTCTTGAGATGTGGCCTAAACGTTGATGCCAGAACATGGACGAAGTTTCTAAGTCTCGTTTCTCTTCCGTCTTTGTGAGTGATTCATTAATGTTATATGACAACAAAGATTTGGAAAAGTTATCTTCTAGTTCTAATCTATAGAGACCACCATCCAGAACACCAGTACCATAAAGAACAGAATCATAAAGGATAGAGAGTTTGCAATGACCATGGGAAACAATAAAACCGTCCATGTCTAACTTTGGTCCTGATACAAGGTTCCTTGTTACCTCAGGAACATATAAGGTATCATAAAGTTTAATACATAAACCAGTTTTCATAACTAATTGTAATGTTCCAATGGCCTTCACTTCTAATTCTCGATCATCCCCAACCTTAAGCGTTCTTTGGTTTCTTTCCAGCTTCTGGATTGAAAGGAGTCCCTGAGTTGAATTGGTAACATGAACCATAAAACCAGAATCAAACCACCAAGAATTAGCAGGAACACTTAAATTATAGGACTCAAGTATCATAAAATAATCGTTACCTTTCTTAGCCAGCCAGTCCTTAAAGTCAGGGCATTCCTTCTGCATGTGTCCTGTCTTTTTACAGAATTTGCAGCGGATACTGCCTAAGGAGTTCTTAGAGCTGGAAGGTGCACTTGTATTAGGATTAGGATTAGGATTAGGCCTTTGGACTTTTGAAGCATCCTTCCTCTGATAATTGTTCTTCCTCTTCTTAGGATTGGAGGTGGTGAAGTTTGCAACATCAGTAGTGCGATCCATCCTCATACGCTCTTCCTCCTGTACGCACATGGCGACCAGCTCACTCATCGTCCATTTGTCCTTCTGAGTGTTGTAATTGATCTTGAATGCTTCAAAGGACGAAGGAAGCGAAGTAATGATAAAATGAACAAGGAAACCATCACTGATTTCCATTTCCAGCCCCTTCAGCTTATTGGCCATGTCATTCATCATCATGATGTGCTCGTAAATGCCGCTCCTCCCATCATACTTAGTTGTCACTAGCTTGAGAATAAGAGTACTAGCGTGTGCTTTAGACATCCCTTTGAATTGCGCCTCCACATGTTCCAAGTAGGTTTTAGCATCTTCAGAATCAGGAATGGCTCCCCCGATTGCATTGCTTATGGACTGCTTCATAAAGATGAGAGACATGCGGTTACACCTAGTCCACTTATCATGAGTCAACTGCTCAGCAGCAGTACTTTGGGTGGTAAGATCCGCTGGCTTATTCTCTCTTAGAGCATAATCAAAGTCCAGCAATCCAAGTGTAAGCATGAGAGCATCTTTCCATGCAGCAAAGTTATCACCAGTCAAAGGTGGAATCCCGCAATTTGGTGCTGATAGTGGAAATAAGATGAGCAAGTTATGATACTAAGGAAGAAGTCCTAATGTGATCTAAGGGCACGTTAAACTAAGGCAGGCATAAATAATGACCATTTTACATTATGAAGCTGTGTTATTGTCTATTACTAACATCAAAATAATAGACTTAGCTAAAAAATTCTACTTAAACGAACACAAAACAGCTTTGGCCAGAAGTGTAATCATTTAAGCATATGTGCAAAGTGGTTGTAACAAATCAGCTTTGGCCAGAAATTGAGACAATCACTTTAGTTATGCACTTGTTGAGTATGCCATCTATGAATGAATTAAATCAGCTTTGGCCAGAAATTAAGACATTCATGCTTATGATGCACACACAACATAGCTTTCGTAATACTTGAACGATAAGTAGAAGTGTCAAGTCAGCTTTGGCCAGAAATGATACATCAAATCTCATTCAAGTTAAGCTATTTTGGTTTTGTTCACATTAAACAACTTAAAATAATGAGGTTTCCAGTCACAACCTTGTTGTCTCGAGTTATGACCTTATGGTCTCGAGTCGAGACCTTTGTCTCGAGTTATGACCTTATGGTCTCGAGTCGAGACCTTTGTCTCGAGTTATGATCTTATGGTCTCGAGTCGAGACCTTTGTCTCGAGTTATGATCTTTTGAGCCCTTTATGATTTCGAGTCGAGACCTTATGGTCTCGAGTTGAGATCTATTGATCTCGAGTTATGAAGGTTTAAGGACTTGATGATTTCGAGTCGAGACCTTATAGTCTCAAGTCGAGACTGATGGTCTCGAGTCGTAATCTGATGGTCTCGAAACTTCCTGTTAACAGCTGTGAATGTGAAAACATAACTGAAAATTTAAAATCTAAGGGATTTTGATGTATGGTTTCCTGTTTTAGTGATGATCTAAATTTATCAAATATTTCAAAATTATAATCTTTTTATCTTTTAACAGTTTTCGATCCACCTTGACACTCGATCCACCTGAGCCAAGCGTCATGGGTTCAGGATACGAAGAGGTGGGTTGTTCTGCTACGGTGTGGTTAGATCGGTTCGATCGAAGAGAAGAGACGAACAGGGTCAGAGAAAGAGAGGCGGAGGAAGAATCTGAACCAAGTGATGGGGGTGAAACGCAAACTATAACAATAACATTGAGTAATGAAGAACCGAGTAAAGTGACGGTAAGGAAGAGATCGAACGATGTATTTTGGCTGAAAATTTGGGGGGGGGGGGGGAAGAAGCTCAATTTTGGGGGAAATTGATTTTTTTTTGGAGAGTGAGAGGGAAATTGATGAGTGGTCAGGGGAATGAGCGGGAATATGAACTTTCTAGGGAAATTTTTAGATTTTAAAGAGAGATGGTGAAAATTTTAAACAAGTTGTTTAAAAAATTTTGTGCCACAGGCAAAGTGCCACTAAAACATATAGAAAGTTTTTGTGGCATATGAAAAATGCTACTAAAAGCCTTGATTAGTGGCATAAAAGTTAAATGCCACGGAATGTATGTGTTAAATACCTAAAGTGCCATTAAAAACAAAAATTAGTGGCACAAAACCTATATGCCATTAAAAATGTATGCCACTAAATGGATTTTTTTTTGTAGTGCTTGCATTGTAAGACGTAATTAAGCGAAGTAAATACTCTCAACCTATTTTCCCTATACGGGCTTGAGATACGGTAAATTATAACTGCTTGGTCAGGTATGGGATCATATGTCGGATTGTTACTAAAAAATCTCCATGACTCGTTTTAATCTATTTTGTTTGATAACTTAAACAACGGGGGTTAGCACGACAATGTCCTAGATATCCTTGGCTCATTTAAATTGCTAATGGCCATGACTAAGCACGTGGTGTAAGCATACACCTGACAGATCCTAATGTTATTATAAAATGTTTTTCTTACCCATATTGGGATACCCCTTTGTGGGTTAAAAGTGGCATGTCGGTTAATCATGTTATTTGGTTTCTGCACCGGACCCCATGGGTATTGACAGGCATGTCAAACTGTATACAAGATCATTTTGAATTGTCCCAAGTTATTTATGAAAATACATGTGCCTTGTGCACTTTAAATATTTTTGAAATGTTTTCAAAATGAGTCGGTTATTTGTTTTTACCAGTGTAAAATGACATATTTTCAAAAAATCAAGTTACATGTTGCAAGGGTACATAAATAGGCTGAAAGTTGCCTGGTAATGCTAGAAGAGGAATTTGCAAATCCTTTGCATAAATCCTAGTAGTCTATTATTTCAAAAAGCCTAGTAGTCTGTATTATTATTTTGAACACTCGTACAATTATGTTTGTAATAATATTTTAAATCCAAGACTTCCGCTGTGCTATATTGTGTATCTTGATATCAATCGTCACGTACTCCCCATCCGAGCCCACAAGGCGATAGTTGGAAATATCGAGGTGTGACAATGCACGAGCGTAACAGTTTGATGAGGAACAGTCTCTTCGGCTGTTGTCGACAAGGGAAAAAACGTAGCACAACCGACGTCGCATAATAAGTGACAAATCACATTCCATCGGTTAGCTATCAGAATTCCTGAGAAAGGTATTAGCAGCCACTTATCACCTGGTGCAACCTCTATACCGTTCTAATCAAAGGAGTTTCGAACTAAGTTATACTCAACTGAATTTATTTCTTTCCATGGGTCCTGGTACCGGTTGCACTCACCTTGAAGCTCCTTTCGTATTAACGACCACTCATTTTCATAAAGCGACAAGCTGACCGATATAGGTCGAAACCCAAAATTACCATCGCCCCGAACATCTTGAATATGACTTAGGTATGGATGGAAGCAAGGTGGTATGAACCGTTGGTAGTAATTGAATATGTTAACTCTTACTGCAAGCAGTAAAGGTAACGACAATGCTTCTTCCATTGATTTTTCCATCTTTTTCTTACCCTTCCATTGACTAGCGCCCTTTGCAATCTCGTCGATGAACGTTGGCACTCCACGATGATCACTTTGTGACTGGACAAACGAGCTATGTCTTGCAGTTTGGGTGTACGACTCTTGTGTAGTAATGCCTGGTGAATCACCATGTGCGTCTAAAGATGACCAAATAGAGATAAAATTGTGCCTAGAAGGCTCCACAAAAGAATCAACCTTCCTTTCTTGCTGAGCCTTTACAGTTGGACGACCCCGTGGATTTTTCTTCACGACTGGCTGTTTGAAATTTTTCTGATTGGGGTTAACCATCTCCTTTATCTTCTGAAACAAGTTTCCCTTAATCGCTCCCAGCTTCCCCAAAAAATGTTGTTTAAGATTTGCCAATTCGTTGTCAATGTCGAAGAACTCCTGCTTGCACTCTTCGTTTAAAGGTATCAAATCCAGCTTTTGCTAAAAGGGTACTATCAACTCCAACGGAATCTTTTGATTTGCATTAAAATAAAACAAAAACAAGATAAAACGTTAAAATCATTGCTTGATGAAATGCGCGTATTAAAAGACGTGGTTGGTCGAAGAATGTATTATAATTTTGTATATACGGTACCAATCGGCACACGCAGGGCAGCCCACAGTTTGTAAACAAATGGCACGAGAATATACCGTTAGCTGCTTTTAAGATATTTATTTGTTGAACTTTGTTTCTTAATAGTTCCATGCTTTTATGTGAAACCTTCTTTCGAATGAGATTAAAAACAAGTTCGTTATGTGGACCTATTATCCGGCTCCTGCTTGCATCAATGCTGGCTTTTATTTTAGTGAACTGGTTTTTCATTAGCTGATCGATAAGCGGTATAACCTTATCAAGCGGGTGGTTGGGTTCGTCAAGGTACTTCTTCAAGAGCACATGTTGACCCTCTACCCTGTTGGTTGTGCGCTGTCCAAAGTTCAGATGTTGGTCGGTCCAGTAAGAAACAAACCGGTCTCCATATGGTTGTAACCAGTTTAAGAACAAGTAGTCCATGGTCTATGAAAACAAAGTGAAGTGCAGTCAAGACAAGTCAGATAAGTACGATTAATAAGAAAATTACTTGGAAACTTTTCGTTGTGTCTTTTGCTTGGCAATCCTGCTCATATACACTCGTACCAGTAGTTGTAGTCATATTGGGTCGTTGAGTTAATCAGCCTGCCCCATGTGTATAAAAACTTTTCCCACGCTTGTTCCGTTTTAATGCTCGGCTTGCAATATTTTGTGATGTTTTGCTGTGTGTGTCACCTACAAAGTGAGTGTCTAGTGTTGGGAAACACGCTTGCACATGCATTCATGAAGGCGAGATCTCTGTCCGTTACTATTACACAGGGCTCCATAACACCCTCCAATAAGTCTTTCAACCTCTGTAGCACCAACGTGAAGTTTTCCTCTTTCTCGTTGGCTATGAACGCATGCGCAACGCAAAACGTCATAGATGTGGACGTGACACCGACAACATGAACTAGCGGCATATTGTACCGGTTTGTCTTATAGGTGGAGTCTATAAGCAACACATGCGGGAAGGCGCGCTACAACCTGTTCGACACCAGGTGGATAAAGAAAACATCATGTACCCTAATCAACGTTTGGACCCTCAAGCGGTCCACCACTATCGGGAGGAGATTGAAAACTACCAGGTAGCGGTGCACCAATAGCAGGAGGGGATTGAAAACCAACGGGCGGCGGTGGATAATAACCAGCATAATTAGCTTGAAAGGCATCCAAACCCAAGGATCCTGACTTGCATCAGACGCAAGGTTGAGATCGAGCGAAACATTCAGATCGAATGGATTGTTATTTTGGTTGTTTTGATCACTCTCCTGATTCGACTCGTTAGCCGAGTCACTACCGAAAATGTTCCAAAACGACATTGATAACGTAATATAATTTGAATACAGAGAAATATAGAAGAAACGAATAGAAGTTGAATGAAAATGAATAAGATTAGTGTCATTTGTATAGACGTTTCTACGGAATATTGCATCGTATCAAATGATTAACATGCGGATAGAGTAATCTAACGTCGAATCAAATAACTCGCACGCATATTGAGGAATCTCACGTCTAACTCAGACGAAATTGGGAATATACGGGTCGTATAACATTATATGGCCCGTATAAAGTGTTGTATACATTATATACGACCAGAAAAAAATCTTATCCTCACATGGTGTTATACTGCCCGTATAACCTTATACGACCCGTATACACCATGTGAGGATAGGATTTTACCATGTGGGATTATTAATGAAATGCCCAATATTTCTCAATGGTCAAACATCATGTAAAAACGCTAAAATTTTGAACTTTCGTAACTTAATATAAATTTTGACCAATTCTAACATATTTAATGTACAAACTTTAAACGTACTCACAAAAGACATAAACATTTAAAATGACATTTACAATACAAAAGTAGTTTGACCCATTGACACTAAACATAAAACGAAAGCGTGTAACGGACATCATGGAGTGTGTTCGTTCTGAGCGTAGCGCGCCGTTTAGAGTACGACTTTACCTAAATCACAACAACAAGAATCAACATTAATTCTACATGTATGCACCTCATATTAACTTCTAACTAATAAATTCGCATTCGTTATTTTACTTCCATAATCCAACCCATTCTCATTAATTTACTTATATAAACATTCTTTAATATCTTATTCTAGTTGTTTGGCGTATTCTCTACATTCCGATTAGATAACATTCTGACATATATTCTATTCGTATGACCTGTTCATATGGTTCGACTACGTAGCATTCCAACATACATTCTATTAGTATGACCCGTTCATACGGTTCGACAACACAACATTCCAACATACCTTCTATTAGTGCGACCCATTCATACGGTTCGACTACATAGCATTCCAACATACATTCTATTAGTACGACCCATTCATACGGTTCGACTACATAACATTTCAAAGATTCATTCTAATAGTGTGACCGGTTCATACGGTTCGACTACATAACATTCCAACATACATTCTATTAGTGTGACCCGTTCATAAGTTTCGACTACATAACATTCCAACATACATTCTATTAGTGCGACCCATTCATACGGTTCAACTACATAACATTCCAACATACATTCTATTAGTGCTACCCGTTCATACGGTTCGACTACATAACATTCCAACATACCTTCTATTAGTGCGACCCGTTCATACGGTTCGACTACATATCATTCCAACATACATTCTATTCGTGCGACCCGCTCATATGGTTCGACTACGTAGCATTCCAACATACATTCTATTAGTGCGACCCGTTCATATGGTTCGACTACGTAGCATTTCAACATACATTCTATTAGTGCGACCCGTTCATACGGTTCAACTACATAACATTCTTTTACTTTCTCATTTTTCTAACAATTCCTTAAATGTTCAATACATCAAATTACCATGTTTCACACTACCACTTTCGAACTAGAATTTGTATAATGATACTAACATTCATAATCTACATTAAGGATAGACAAAGTTCATAAGAACTTACCTTTGTTTTGCATTGCTTGCGAACCGGATTGACTTGTACCCTTTTCCTTCACGCTCTATGCTTTAGGGTACTTAGATGATCATGAAATTAAAGACATGCATGAATTTTAATCAGTTTTCATCCTTCAATTGGCTGCATTTTCATTGTGCTTTCATGGGTGTTTTTCCTCTTTTTCTTCCCCTGGTCGACACCCACATCTCACCCACATTCAGCATTTTTAATTTTGTTACACCAAGTTTTCATGTTACACTTTCAGCCCTTCATCTTTTAAAACATGTCACTTTAATATCAAACTATTAACTAGGTTACCTTTCACTACATTAACTTTGTTCTATAATTATCATTTTCCATTTAAGACATCATAAGTAAAACATTATAATATAACATATATAAAAATTTGGGGTGTTACAAGTCTCCCCCTCTTATATAAGGTTTCGTCCTCGAAACCTGCTTCATACATTCTGACAAGTCTACTAGTATCCTTTCGTAAGTACATACCTCGAATTTCGACAACAAGTTTTCATCTGATCAATACACTTGGTAATTCAATCTTGTATGATTCAATACGATCCTATCACATTATTCCATGATCAACGTTCATTCCTTCGAGCTGATTTTCTTAAAACTTGTATGTCAAACTATGCATACCCACATACCTCTAGTGCCCTCTTAGGGAGACAATTATCATAATATTCATGTTTGTTCATTCCTATTCATTCATACAAAATCACAAGTCAAACACCATTTAATAGTTGCTAACTATTTAGCTTCTACATTCACCCCACCCTTTTCTGGACCCATATCAAGCAAAATTTCTTTCATGTCACTGGCTTGGTAATTCTTTTCACACTTTTCTTGTCACACCCCCAAATTCCCACCTAGGGTATGTCCCTACTAGGAGTGCGACGATCCAACAACGAGCCACTAATTATATCAAACGCATTCAATTAAATGATAAAGTACTTAATTGTAAATGAAATACTGTATGTGAGTTTAAATGAAAACCAAAGTATCAGCGGAAGCAAAGTTAACCAGTTTTAAAACCAAAGTAATGTATCATTAAACCAATAAAATAAATACGTCCAGCAAGACCATGCCCACTCCAGCTGCTCCAGATAGCAAGTCCCAAAGTATCTCAGCTAACGACCTACAAGCATGCAAACAAGTGTGTCAGACTACGCTGGTGAGTTCAAAGTTTTGTTACCGAGTTTAGTTACCAGTCACATGTGTAAAACAGTTAACAAGATGATATGCTGTTTCGTAGTTTTGATGATTTGATTTGATGTTGTTATTAACTCGATTACCGCAATTGGCTACAAGATATGAATGCCCAACCCCAATGCCTTTATCAAGGCATTGGTCAAGTGGTCGAGGTAATTAGCTCAACTAATAACCTCGAGTAGATGTAAGGGGTCTTATATATACACGATGTGAATGCCCAACCCCAATGCCTCTATCTAGGCATTGGTCAAGTGGTCAAGGTAATTAGTTCACGCCCGTCCTTTCGGCCCGGTGTGAGGGTGCCAAACCTAATAGCGCTATCAACTAAATACCTCGTTGCCTTACCGGCAACAATCGGTAGATGTAGGGGGTCTTACATAATAGAAACTAAGTAATAACAAACATCCCATTAACCTGCATTCCTCCCTGGAACGTTACCCGATATCCCTTCCCGGGATGCATGCTTGGAAAAGAGCAGTGAACTCACCTTGGGTTTGCTCGGTAAGACTAATTACTCGCTTAATCACACAATCAATCGTATCCTACCGGTTTACGAAGACAATTAGTTCGGTGTAGCCACGCATTTATTCATATGAAATGTTCAAACAATAGTCAAGCAACATATGCTGTCACGTATGTCATGCAAGTATCCTGATTATAGCTCATACACACTACTAGTTAACATACCACATTCATCTCATAATCGACTCGTATGGCTTCGTGTTGCCACGTTCCTGACTAACACGCAACGTATCATATCGATTCATCAATACACAATTCATTAAGAAAGACTTGTCATCTATCAGGTTTGTTCGGTCCGGTCCATTGTTTAACATCCGGCCCAACCCGGATGACATAAAGTTAGTTCACATCGTTGCCTTGGTCACAGCCCATACCCGAAGCCCAATATGGTTAAACCCCAACACAACACAAAACAACATCATATGGTCCAGTAAGTTTATGTATCGCTATTTTTCTTATGTAGCCCAGTCCGTATAGTGAGGCCATTTAACAGTTTAACAATTCAACTAATATATTTTTATGCTAATTATCACTAGATACTCAGCCCAGTAACAACTCAAAGTAATAACCTAGTACACAATCATACACAATGATCCAAGTAACACATGTAATTCCTGATGTGCTCGACCCACCAAGTTACCCATAACATTACTGAAATAATTATGGGCCTTGCATCTTTGTTGAATTAACCTCAAGTAACTAGCTGAATCTATAAAATATGTAAGTCATTTTATGCACATGATCACAATTCAATAACAGATTCTCATTTACCAACCAAGATCCTATTTTGCAACTATCCAACTACTTACCAGCCCATATCAACCAACCCATATGAGGCCCACTCGATAGACATATCATTCCGTGAATTAACACCCTATCTAATTAGCATGATGTTTAACTGAGGTTGATTATAATAAACACTATCAAGAAATCATGAACTCAGATATTACAAGATTCACCTGTGTTAACCTAGACTGTTAATTAATCGTGGACCCACTTATACAAAACAAGCCACACAAGATTCATAATTTCACATATAATCAAACCTAGAACAAGATTTCACATAAACACTAATGAAGAATTAATATGGCCGTGAACCTTCACAAAAGCAATCAGGACAACTAAAATTCCAATGCAAAGATTGTTCAGATTAGTTCATGAATTATAAGATATACCACAAAATCATACAACCTACTATCATATATAACAATACCAAACAGCGATGAACATCTTAGGCAGAAACACTAACCAAAAGTCTCGACAATCAGTGCACTATCTCGATCGGGGGGGGGGGGGGGAATCCTGTTGCCGCACGTACGTATGGGGTAGGGTTTGATGTTTGTAGTTTTTGTGATGATTGAACATAATACGTATATTAAAAAGGGCATTGGCTTTGGGGCGGTTAGTGAACCGAGATGGGCTCAGCCCTTCTTAATTGGGCCATCACACAATTAATTGTTATATGCAATTGTTTTAAAAAAAACTAAACAAGTAATTAAGTTATAATACTAAGATCTAAACAAGTGGACCGGTTATGCTAAACTGTTGGCCTACAAAGATTGGGCCATGCTAGTTTACACATGCCAGGCTGGCTCGGGTGAAACAAGATTATTCCGGTATACGGCGCGGCCCAATGTGTCACTATATTATTTAGCCGGAGCATACGACTTTTAGTTTAACAGGGTTATCACGGAGCGGAACGTTTTAACACCAAAGGGAAAAATAACGAGAAATAAAGTTAGTAAAATAGAACGTTATTGACCTTGAAAGTTCGGGTTGTCACATTTCTTGTAATACCTACGTGTGATCTCTACCCGAGACCAATATTTCTTTCATTAATAATCTATCATATCTGCATGATTAATTGCAATTCAATGCATACATTTATACAACTCGCGTATATACTATCTTGTTCCATCCCCTCTTTCCGTCGATCCTTTGGTTATAAGGGCCTACATAAGGCTTTAATCACACAACCAATATAATCGTGTGTCAATACTTACATTCATGTAACTCATATTACACCCAAGGTGTTATACTCAACTATTCACGCTACCACATTCCATAGCTATCATACATACATCAGTTCTTCTAACATTGCAGTACATAGGCAAAAACCTAACATCGTACCACGATGGATAACTCTACCTATATACCTACTAAAGTTCTGTTACATACAAGATTATAAGCTTATTACACATGTCATTCCATTCCACGTGTGAGTTACATAAAACTACGTATAACCATTCATTCAATAATTTGTTTATACTTTACATCGTAGGGTTGTCCTAAAAAACGAACCAAGAATCCTTACGCATTCAAACTCTAACTCGTGACATTTCTTGAGAGGTTTACCTTCGAATAAGTGCTCATATGTGTTAGGAAACCCAACTACGGGTAGGATTCATTCAAAAATTCATTTATTTACTCACTTAGTCCAAAATTTCTTGCCATAGCGTAATCCCGTCTTACATTCTTTGTAAGGCTCAGTTTTGGCAAACTATCTTTTTTGCCCATTCCACCTAATTATTCTTTAGGTAACATTTCACCATTTCTAATAGTTATGCATTCTAATGTTTTCATTCTAACTTCCTTCAACATTAACCTTTCAAATCCTCCATACAATTATTTCTATTAAATTTTTTTTTTAAATTTGGCATTCTAAGCATTTACCCTGCTTTGTCACCAGCTCATTACTTTCCTTTCCTTTCTACTACCCATTTTTCTTGATATGCGGGTTGAATCTTACAATCTTTAGTAACGATAACGCTCATCATGAGCCTACTACTCAACCCCTCCATTATTATTATCATCATTCTTTCTAATTGCCTCCTTTGTGACGTAAAATTCTGAATCAATATATGTGTGTATATATATACATGGCACAGGCATTTAGTAACTCCATTCATATTAATTGCTTGCGTTTTCAAACATTCACAATTTCTTTCATATGCGATATCTAGTTATCTACCTTATTGTGACAAGTTTAATGTTTTACTTCCCAACCATATTACATGTTCAACTTTGTTAGTTAAAACTCCTGACTTTTGGTCATTGCACTTTCCATCCCCACAATATGGACTAATTCGCACATTTGTACTTCCTTGTTAATTTTAGACATACTTATGTAAATGTTATTCTTGCCATGCCTTGCAAAAATTATCTTTCCTTTGTTAAAATTAAGTCACTCGTTAGGGTATCAACCTGTTAGCCATCCTGTTTCTTTTAAATCGTTTACTAATAAGCCCAACAGGTAATTATGCTTACATTTTGGGCCAAAATCCTTCATTCTTGTAATTCGTGCATATCTTTCAAATATTGAAATCCTATCCCTTTCTTTCTTGCAATTCAAGCATATATTTCAAACATTCAAATTCTATGTCTCTTTCTCAATATTTTTACACAATTGTATTCTACCTTTCTTTCTAGTTATTCATCCACTGTTCTCGATTACCCGAGTGTCTTACATCCTCTTTTTCCTTCTTACACATGCTCACTAGGCATATCTGTGATGGGTTTCTACTCGTGTGTATCCTTTCGCTAAGTTTATTAGTTTTCTTCACGTCGAGATCTTTACCTCCTCATCTCATTTCAACTCGGACATACTTACTATTATTTTAACATTTCTTTCAGAAATCTCTACCATTGTTGGTACTTAAATCACCCATCAAGATCTTACCCCATTATCCATTCTGATCCTCACGAGTCGATCACTACATGTCTAATTCGTAACATATTCAGTGCATCATCTTTCATTAGAATCGTTTATTGCCACAACATCTTTCTATAGATATACTTACTTACACCATCATTTACTACCACATTTGTCCCGCTTACTCGTATATCATGTTTTGGGTCTACCACGGTTAACTATCAACATACCCTATTCAACTTCAAATGTTGTATTTCAACACTACATTCTACATTATGTTTCATGTGTTACGTCTCAACGCAACATTCTACATTATGTTTCAAGCGTTGCATTCCATATAAATATATTCCTTTAAAATTTTCGTTCTACTAACATTTACTTTTTATTTGACCAGTTTTTCATCCTTAGAACCATACTACACTCGCAACTCTATCATACTTTCACGTTCAATACATTCTAGGTTTGATCATACTTATCTTTCTATCATTTCAACCTTACATGTTTGGTTTGATGGGTTAGACAACTTTACTTCATCGCATGTTATTCCATGCCATCACAATTACTTTTTAATAACTTTCGTTTCTTATCCATTATCATCATCATTTATCAATAAGAATCATACAAGGCATGACTTCAAATCACGGGGATTTAAAATCCCTAACCTTCCTTATTTACATTTCCACATCACTTATTTCTTGTAACGTAAACACGTGACATGCTTAAGCTCATACGTTCTGATTAAATATTATGTTACTTTTGGGGGTTTATTGGGGACCATCAAGGTTCGGGGATCAATTACTTGTTAATTCAAAATTTTCACCTGAACTCCACCGTAAGCTACGGTTACTCTATCGTAGCTTACGGTATCTCTTTTTGTATTTGGGCCTCCACCCTAAGCTACGCTAGCCACCGTAGCTTACGGTGGAAATAAAAGGGCTACGGTGACGTCCTACTGCCTTACGGTGGACACAAAATTTCAATACCTACCGTAGCTTACGGTGGCTACCGTAAGCACGGTAGAGCCCAGTACATGTTGGCTGAATTTCTCAATTGCAGCCACTTTGATCCGTTTTCGAAAATGATTTCAATCAAGCCAGCCCCCGAGGTTTCTAAATGCACTTAATGCTAACATTCCTACGTTTTCATTTCTTTCTAGTCTTTCCATAATGTCATCAATTCATATTATAATTTACTAAAATAATTCTTACAAGTTTACCTCTTGTTGCGTCTTCGAGCGAACACACACCTTCTGCGAGCTTTCGGTTTGAGTCTGAGCACTCTAACGTGCTCGAATCTCTCAAACCTAGGCTCTGATACTAACTTGAAACGCCCAAAATTTCTCAATGGTCAAACATCATGTAAAAACGCTAAAATTATGAACTTTCGTAACTTAATATAAATTTTGACCAATTCTAACATATTTAAAGTACAAACTTTAAACGTACTTAGAAAAGACATAAACATTTAAAACGACATTTACAATCCAAAAGTAGTTTGACCCATTGAAACTAAACATAAAACGAAAGCGCGTAACGAGCATCATGGAGTGTATTCGTTCCGAGCGTAGCGCACCGTTTAAAGTACGACTTTACCTACATCACAATAACAAGAATCAACATTAATTCTACATGTATGCACCACATATTAACTTCCAACTAATAAATTCGCATTCGTTATTTTACTTCCATAATCCAACCCATTCTCATTAATTTACTTATATAAACATTCTTTAATATCTTATTCTAGTTGTTTGGCGTATTCTCTACGTTCCGATTAGATAACATTCTGACATATATTCTATTCGTACGACCCGTTCATATGGTTCGACTACGTAGCATTCCAACATACATTCTATTAGTATGACCCGTTCATACGGTTCGACTACACAACATTCCAACATACCTTCTATTAGTGCGACCCATTCATACGGTTCGACTACATAGCATTCCAACATACATTCTATTAGTACGACCCGTTCATACGGTTCGACTATATAACATTTCAAACATTCATTCTATTAGTGTGACCGGTTCATACGGTTCGACTACATAACATTCCAACATACATTCTATTAGTGCGACCCGTTCATAAGGTTCGACTACATAACATTCCAACATACATTCTATTAGTGCGACCCGTTCATACGGTTCAACTACATAACGTTCCAACATACATTCTATTAGTGCGACCCGTTCATACGGTTCGACTACATAACATTCCAACATACCTTCTACTAGTGCGACTCGTTCATACGGTTCGACTACATAACATTCCAACATACATTCTATTAGTGCGACCCGTTCATACGGTTCGACTACATAACATTCCTTTACTTTCTCATTTTTTTAACAATTCCTTAAATGTTCAACACATCAAATTACCATGTTTTACACTACCACTTTCGAACTAGAATTTATATAATGAGACTAACATCATAAACTACATTAAGGATAGACAAAGTTCATAAGAACTTACCTTTGTTTTGCATTTCTTGTGAACCGGATTGACTTGTACCCTCTTCCTTCACGCCCTATGCTTTAGTGTGCTTAGATGATCATGAAATCAAAGACATGCATGAATTTTAATCAGTTTTCATCCTTCAATTGGCTGCATTTTCATTGTGCTTTCATGGGTGTTTTTCCCCTTTTTCTTCCCCTGGTCGACACCCAGTTTTCATGTTACACTTTCAGCCCTTCATCTTTTAAAACATGTCACTTTAATATCAAACTATTAACTAGGTTACCTTTCACTACATTAACTTTGTTCTATAATTATCATTTTCCCTTTAAAACATCATAAGTAAAACATTATAATATAACATATATAAAAATTTGGGGTGTTACAATTAACCCCCTTTGTTTAATGTTTTCCAACTTTATGAGGCTTAATATATACTAGTTCATTGTCACTATTATGGTATGTGTCACAAAGTGGACCACTTAATTTAATTTAAAACCGTATATAAAAAGTTACAAATATCAGTTGTACGTAAAGTGTGAACACATGAGTTATATGTTATTATAATATATCATAGTTATTTAAAAACCCCTCACAAGCATACCTTTTAGGAGAGTCCCATTAATTGCGCTTATAGCTTTAAGACACTTAATGGGTTAAAAAAATACAAGTATTTTACTTAAATACCAACACGAGTACGAGTAAGTAAGGTAATATCCGCATAAAATTTGTGATTAGTGTAGAAAGATTTAACTGATGAACTACCGTTATCTAAATTGGGATTTAGTTTGATTGTTTGAGAAAAAAAAAAAACGGAAATTGTTATGAAGAGTGTTTTTTTTTTCAGAACGAGAAGAAATAAACCCCACCCGGAATCCCGATTGCTAGTTTAACACAAAAACCTGTTTACCGATTCAAACACCACATAGACATGGCCTTGAAATTAATGCCATTGATTAACGGTTTGGAACAATTTTTAATAATAACTGTAACAACCTAACAATCGGTTAAATTATTCCAATTACCCACAAATTTACCAACCTGCTAACAATGCAAGGAAATCACCAATACGCTTAATAAACGATGAATAATTCAAATATAACAAACGTTTACCAAAATCAGTACAAGTTGTCAAGAATATCGGTTATAAGATTCAGAAAACAAAGTTTAAAGTGAAAAACCTAGCAATCGATCATCCGGGGGAAGTCACCATGAGTTTAGCCTTGCAGGGTAGTTATCACAGCTTCAAAACTTGATTTGGTATGAGTTTGCATGAAGAATCTAATTGACTGGGGTGTCAGAAAATCGCCTTCGGGGTGCTCTGGAATCGTCCAAATTGTTGAAAAATGGAATACCATTATGATTTTACAATTTAGGTTAAATCTATCTTTTCTCGACACATCACTTTCCCACGTGCGCAGGAGGGTCTCCTGGTCCTTCTGCGTGGCGTAAAGGAATGGAGAGAGGCAATGAAGAATGAAATCAAAGCCCTTTAAGCAAATGGAACTTGGTCTCTTGAAAAATTGCCAAATGGGAAGCCTACTATAGGCTCGAAGTGGGTGTATAAAATCAAATACAAACCAAACGGGGAGGTAGAATGATACAAGGCACGCCTTGTAGCCAAAGATTTCACCTAAATGGAAGGAATAGACTTCCACGAAACTTTTACGCGAGTGACAAAAATCGTGACTGTTCGAACCCTTTTAGCCGTGGCTTTAAAAAGGGTTGGCACATCCACCAACTTGTTGTCAACAACGCCTTTCTACATGGAGATCTACACGAGGATGTCTATATAAAAATACCCCAAGGATTTGGAAAACCCGATGATGACAGAGTTTGTAAGCTCAAGAAATAGCGATATGGGCTCAAAAAAGTGTCATGGAATTGGTATAAAAAATTCACCACTTTCTTGCTTGAATTCGGTTCCAAACAAACCGGAGCCAGCCCTTCTCTCTTCATTTTTAAGGAACAGGATATTTTTGTTGCTGCGCTTATTTACGTCGATGATGTTATCATCATAGGTAATGACTCAAACAAAATTAAGAACACAAAGGTTTTCCTTGACAACAAATTCAGTATCAAAGATCTTGGTCCACTAAAATTTCTTCTTTGTATAGAAGTGGCTCGGATAAACGAAGGCTTGGTTCTAAGTCAATGTACATACATCCTTGACATTCTAGAAGACACAGGTATTATAGGTTGTCGTCCAAGCCCATATCCAATGGAACAAAACTTAAAGTTGGATAAATGTGAGGAAGAACAACGGGTTGATGGCCAACTATACCGAAGAGCTGTTGGAAGACTTCTATACTTACAGGCCACACGACCCGATGTTACCTATGTATTCGACATTCACACAATTATCAAAATACACAAACCCATCTTTCTTTGATTTATTTCTTTTACCAATATAAAATTATTACTTTCTTAAAGAACTAGCTCTTGATTGCCTTTCGTCTTCTTTCAAGAAGCAAATTCTTGATTACCTAATACCTTCTTTCAAGAAAGGAACTTGGCAACCTTCTTTCCAAAAAACGTTTATGTTTACCTTCTTTACCTACTTAACCTCTTTAGTTCATCATGAAAATGTTCTTGATGACTTACTCAGCTAAACTTCTTCTCGGATGCAAATAACACCACACAATAAACACATTCTTTTTTTCCGGGATCGTCTGAGACTACCTACTGCCTCGATACCGCCTTGATTTTTCTTTCAGCTGACTCTTACCACTTTCAGCCTTGTGATCGTAATACCTTCTTAAACCAAAACTACATTCCTTAGTTACTTTCTCGGTCAAACCACTTGTGCATTTTTTCTTCTCCATCGTTGTACATTAAACAGAAAATACCTATTACGATCAATAGACTTGCTTCTCTGCTGCAATTTAATAACCGAGCCTCCTGCCTTCTAACAACCTTCTACCTGCTTGTGTGCAAATTAATAACTGAGCCTCCTGCCTTCTAATAATCTTCTATCTGCTTGTGTGCTTGTTCAAATTAATCAAGCTTCCCAGTTGGTTGCTAGCTTCACCACTCTACCTGCATGCTTCTTTTTCTTTGTTGTTGATGGTGAGAGAATTCACCTAGTTGCTTAATTAATTCAGTAATCAGCTAGCAACCATCGAATAGCTGCTGCCCTTTTTTTCCTATTGACTTTCTCAGTTCGTTCTTATTGATTTGCGTTACCAAGTTTTGGGGATGAAAGGCGTTGCTAGCATTGGAGCATAGCAGTCTTGAGTCTACTTGTCTAGGCATTGGGCATTCCCCCCAAAATCCCTGAATTTTCATCACCAAAATTTGAAATTGCTCCACATCTTACATGTTCAAGCCTCAGCTCTCTAGTTGGATTTTCTCTCCCCCAACTCGACCATCTTATTTAGACCTGCAACCTATTCGCTCGACTGAACGACACCTGTACCACTCGTCTACACCAATCGACCTATAGTTGCCACCCTGTTACCCGAATATCTCCTCATATCACCTCACTTTTACACGGTTTGGTATGTTATTAAATTTTGGTGTTTATTTTTGATGTACGATTCTTTCTATGTCAAAGCCAGGGGCGGACCCACTCCCAGAGCTGAGGTGGCGGGTGCACACCTTGAAATTATTTTTAGTGTACTAATTACATACTGATGCTACTACTTTTGGTCACCAAGGTGGATTCTTGTGTTGTGTGATTATTGAAGCATTTTATGAATTTGAGTTATGACTAATAAATAGTCCAACTTTTACCCGGTTCCGAAAAATGGAATTGAAACGAAGCCGCAAAGGAATGCTTTGAGTGATCTTCAACCAACTGGTCATAAAAATGATGATGAGTGAATATGATATTTCAAGCAGTGGCTCTAGACTTTTACCTAATTTGACGGTGTTGAGGCCTGATTGAAAAAAAGATGGGGCTGCAAGTCACAGAATATTATATTTTGTTAGGTCTGAAAAAGGTTTATATGTAGAAGTTACGAATTTATAGAATAGAGAATAGATGTCAATAGCTCTAAAATGAGGATATGCAGGACTGCTACTTATTTGTTATTTTAGACATGTAGGGTTATTTTGATCCTCTATTAGTACAAGTTTGATATAGAGAAGAGTCAAATTTGGATGGCTTTGTGTGAGCACTAGTCTTTTGGCCCAAACATGCTTATAGATAGTAACATTACAGAATTTGATCATGTTTTTCAACTGTTCTTTCTTCTCTTTTGAAAATCGGGCTTTTGTTAATTGTTTGAAAATCAGGCTTTTGTTAATTGTACTTAAATGTATTAATCAAATGTGAAAAAGATAATTTTTTATTTACATGTTGTGGCTAAAAACGTTACAGAAAATCAGTGTTTCTTTTTGAGTGGCGGCAAATATGGATATATATGGTCAATTAATATTGACATGAGGGGTTAGATTGTAAGCTAATCACTCTGGCTACTTGTAATGAAAAGTTGTTTCTCTGATCGATCTGTACGTTTCTGGCTGCTTGCTTCTGCTATAGTCAACTCACAGCTGATGTTGCTAGCGTTGAGATTTCCGTTTGGGATCTTTTGATATGCATAGTTCTATGGAAAGGAGATACAAAGAGAGCAGAACCACTATTAAGACACAAATTACTCACTTGATTATCAGAATGAAAGGAAGCAATAAAAGTATAAGAACAATGGAAGCAAACGAATGAATTAAACCCCTTATGGGCATCAAGAATAGCAAAGAAAGAAGGATGAAATGCAACACTATAAAATGAACGGTTTACACTCAATGTTGTTTTTACATTAAAACTTAAAGACTAAATTATGTTAAAGCTCGCCCTAAAGGGCTACATGTCCCCCTTTATAAGATCGAGCTTGTTCCATCTTGGTAGATACAAGTCTCTACCAACATCTGCCACTAGCAATGGGTAACATAGTATGCTTGCTCATGCTATCGAAGGTGCTTGAGCTTACAATGCTTATACTGCCACCATTTGTATATTCATCGTCGTTTGTTAGTCCTTTTAACAAATACTCACCTTCATTTTCATTTGGACTACTTTCCACCCATGGATGTTTTTAAATCATTGAAGCCAATATTCCTTGGAGCTCGATTGCTACTTCCTTCATGGTAGGCCTTTCGTCGCCTTTAACGCGTAAGCATCTTTTAGCCAATCTTGAGACTTGGATAATCTCGCTAGGAACATCGTTTAGCTGCAAGTGTTCATCAAGAACCTGGAGGAGTTTTCCCTTTTTTAAAGAATATATAAAATACATAGCTAGGTTCCTCTCTGCCTCTGGCCTATCAAAGCTAAGAGCCTTTTTTCCAGTTAAAAGCTCCACTAGTACGACCCCAAAACTATAAACATCGCTTTTATCCATGAGTTGGTTTGTCTGCAAATACTCTTGATCTAAGTAGCCTAGTGTTCCTTGCACTATAGTGGGCAATTCAATCTGGTCAATAGGAATTAGCTTAGTGTCACACCCCGATATTTCCACGTATTGCCGGTGGGCCAGGTGGGGAGTATCGTGACGTAGTTGGTAACATTACAGTCAAACAACACAATATTTAAATGCACAGCGGAAGCAAAAGATAGATATATTTCAACCGAATATAATTGTAATATCAAGTATCACAAATAGTTGAAAGTAATCCACAGGTGGATCAAAATAAAATGGAAACATTGTTCAACAGTTTTGACATCCAAGCTTGCGAGACTTATTGTGGACGCTAGGAGAAAGCCAGCCTAGTTCGCGTAGTACCTGCACTTAACCTTTTTGGGAAAATACGTCAGTTTACACTGGTAAATACATTCAACCGACTCATTTTGAAAAGTTTAATAAAATTGATTTGAATGCACGTGGCACAAACTTTTTATAACTTGGGATAATTATTTGAATATAATACTTGTAAAAGAATTACATGTTCCTTATGCGTTCAGTAGCCCGATCCGTAGACCGGGTTAAAGATCAATAGACACACCACATTATTTATTTATGCACTGACGGGTGTACGCCTACACCCCGTGCTCAGGTCGTGGCCATCTCGTAAGATGATGCCAAGGATATCCGGGACATGGTCATTAACCCCCCAAAGGCTTTAAGCAAACAAAACAATTCAAAACGGAGCATATCAATGATTTAACCTCTATTCGATTAAAGATTCAATGCCGGACCAAGCGGTATTTTATATATCGTACCCCAAGCCCGTATAAGAGAAAATAAGTTAAAAGTATTTACCTTTGCAAGTATCAATCACAATTAGCAAGTGCGTGTAGCTTTTACCGGGTCTCCTATTCTGGAACGAAGGTTTATAATAACCTATTAGAATCCTAACGGGTCTTTAATTAAGCCTAAACTTAGACCGGTTAGTTTTAAGGAAAGATACGGTTCAAACGCACGATTAAGCGAAGACCGGGATAGAATGTGATTTAGACCCGACAAGCTTGAAGACTTGTATAATATGGGTAAACTAAACACATTCTGGATTTTGAGATAAAAACGATAAGGTTTGACTCGTTTCGGCTAATTTATGCAAACTAGTTACATAAACCGAACCGAACGCGAATAACGCATAACGGGTAACCGAAAGAGACACTAACAGGTTTCCTAAGTTAATATGCTTTAAATATGTTGTGATATCAGTAGGATACCTTCCATTTTTCCCAAAACGAGTTTAATCTCAAATTAAGACCCGTAGGGGTATTTTGGTCATTTTAAAGGTTATAAAAGAGATTAAATGAAATTCTGAGATTTGGGTCCGAATACATCAGTAAAATAACTTATTTTAATAGGTCATATCAGTTGGTGATAAGTCTTATATGTCAAAATGGTTTTAAACCCATACTATGTGTTTAATACGCTTAAAAAGCCATTTTAAGCGATTTCCGGGTTATACAGGAAATCTGAGTTTTTTGATCAGGTTATAAAGTTCAAAATACTTCATTTATTATTTAAAATCAGTAGCAATTGGATTGGTGTCAAAATATTATGTAGAACACATTTTATAACAAAAAAGGGTATAATCGGTATTTACCGAATCAACGCCATAACCTTAGGTTATGAGCTGGTTAAAAATAATCAAAAATCTTCAAAAATCATAAAATATTATATTACATCAGTGGGTAAAAGGTTTGGTGTCAAAATTGGGTTTAGATAGGCTTTATGCTAATTGCGCCGTTTAATTAACAAAAAGCTTCTTAAATGCGCTATTTAGCATAACTCCTATTCTGGACCTCGAACTGATATGAAACTTTAGGGACATGTTTATAAATCAGTAACAAAGATTATTGTCCTCTCACATATCCAAAATTCTCGTTTTATGGTAAAAAGGGCATTATGGTCAACATTAAGCAAATTAACGGAAACGTGTAAACGACTCGGGTAATCAATGAACCAACCACAGAGGGTTATACCAACATGTAGCCTGGTCCTAAGGAAGCTCTAAAGCATTTCTAAACCCATCTAAATCGGGTCAGAACTGAAGTCAAAGCAAAAGTCAAAGTTTTGCGACTTTCGGTTCCGAACCGGGTCTAAAAAGAAAATTGTCTGGTCGGACATGTTTAGACATGTTCTTACATTTATTACTAAGTTATATGAGTGGTAAAATAGGTTACATGCCTTCTACATTGCTAATTAAATGTTAATTCGAAAATCATGATTCTGTTGACTTTTTATAAACAACTTTGACCCGACATTTGATCTAGTTAGAGCGGGAATCAGAGGGTGCCCTTTTAAGGGTTTAGTGCCCACATAATTACCAACTTATAACTACCTTCAATTCGACTAATCACTGGACCATTAATGATTAATCGCTAAGTCAAACGTTAATTACGACGGTTTGACTTTTAAGCTAATAACTAAGTAAAACTCAACTAAGGAAGATCAAGGTTACTTACCAAGGTCTAATGCACGATTAGAGATGCTTAGGGACTGGTCTTATGCTCCAGGAACCTCCACAAATGCAGATGGAAGGTGTGATCAAAATGTTGTAACATGAGGGGCCTTTTATAGTGCTTTTGATCTCATTAGATCATGACAACCAATGCTACAACTGATCATGGATCATCCACAAGTGTCCCTAGTGCCTAGGAACTGTTAGGGGTCGCCCATGGAAGTGAAAATATCTTTTTAAGTTGGTTACAATGCACCTAGCAGACATCAGCCAAGATTTTCGGCATCAGAGGGCCCCTCGCGTCACGCGTAGGTACCCTAGGGGTCCTTCGCGTCGCACGACGCCCCCTCTGATCCAAATCAAATTTTCAGATTTTTATGTTTTGGTCCCTGGCCCACAAAAAGTTGTTTCGACAATTATTTCTTGCATTATGAGCCCTCTAAATTGATTTCCAAGGACTCCAAGTTATAACCAATCCTTGTGAAGCCCTTGTTTAACTTTGTTATCACCCGAAAAGTCATAAACTTTATCGTTGACGCTTTTAACCCCTCGTGTGCGAATTTTATCATAACTTTCTCATACGATAATGAAACTTGGTGAAATTTTTATCGTGCATTCTAGTGAGCATAATTAATCGTTACAATGCCTCGGGTTTGCTAAAAGGTCACTCAGAGGTATACTTTAAACATGTTGACACATTTAACCCCTGTAGTTTGAAATCTCTCACTTTCTTTCAACGTTAGCTTCGTATGATCCATGATTCATTCGTTTAAGGGTATAGACATCATGTAGGGTTATTGTAAAGTATATTTATCCATCGTTGACATTTTGAACCCTTATATTCACATACTTTCCTTGTTTGTCAACCTTAGTCCCTCTAGAGTATACTTTCACACGTTCAAAGTTTATGACACGTGTCAACACATTGTAGGACGTGAATTTTCGAGGTGTTACATCCTCACCCCCTTAAAAGAAATCTCGACCTCGAGATTTACTTAAATAAATAAGGGTACTTTTCTTTCATTGTGGACTCAACCTCCCAAGTGTACTCGGGACCTCTACGGGCATCCCATTTAACCTTTACTATTGGCACATGCTTCCTTCGAAGCTTCTTAACCTATCGATCTTCGATCGACATAGGTTTTTCAACAAACTTCAAGCTCTCTTCTATGTGCACATCTGTATGTGGTATGACTAGTGATTCATCAGCGAAACACTTCTTCAGATTGCAGATGTGGAATACATCGTGAATACCACTGAGCTCTTCAGGTAATTTTAACCTATAAGCAACTGATCCGAGACATTCGATGACCTCGAATGGTCCTATGTATCTCGGGCTTAACTTACCTTTCTTACCAAATCGCATCACTCCCTTCCAGGGTGATACTTTGAGCAACACTTTGTCACCTACCTCGAAATTCAGAGGTTTACGCTTTAGATCTGCGTAGCTTTTCTGCCTATCTCGGGCAGCTTTCAGGCGGTCACGAATCTGGACAATCTTGTCCGTCGTTTCAAAGACTATTTCAGGTCCTGACAGTTGGACATCTCCAACTTCCGCCCAACAAACGGGAGTTCTGCACTTTCTACCGTACAAGGCCTCGAAAGGCGCAACTTTAATGCTCGAATGGTAGCTATTGTTATATGAGAACTCGATTAACGGCAGGTGGTTATCCCAACTAGCACCTAAGTCAATCACACATGCACGAAGCATGTCTTCCAAAGTTTGAATAGTACGCTTACTCTGGCCGTCCGTCTGAGGATGGTAAGCCGTACTAAAATTTAAGCGCGTGCCCAGAGATTGTTGGAAACTTTTCCAAAAATGTGACGTGTATCTAGTATCTCTGTCAGAGATAATAGACACAGGTATGCCATGTAGAGATACAATCTTATCTACGTATAATTGGGCTAACATGTCGGAGCTATAGGTCTCCTTAATGGGTAGGAAATGTGCTAACTTAGTCATTCTATCCACTATCACCCATATAGTGTCATTTCCTTTCCTTGTCTTTGGCAACTTGGTGATGAAATCCATTGTCACCATTTCCCACTTCCACGTGGGAAGTTCAGGCAGTTATAGCAAACCTGACGGCTTCTGATGTTCAGCTTTGACTTGCGCACATGTCAAACATTTAGCTACATAGGTAGCTATAGACTTCTTCAAGCCTATCCACCAAAAGTTTGCTTTCAAATCCTGGTACATCTTATCAGCTCCAGGATGAACGGAGTATTTGGAACTGTGGGCTTCCTGGAGGATAACATCTCGTAGTCCTCCATAAACTGGAACCCATATTCGTCCATTTAACCTTAGAATTCTGTCCTTCCCATAGGATAAATGTTCTTCAGTTACTCCTAGCTTTTCATTAGGATAGTTAGCTTCCAACACAGCTTCCTTCTGTGCAGCTAACAACCTTTCATTCAAACCATTCTTTACCTCAATGCTCTTGGCATTGATTCGGATGGGTTTCACCCTTTCCTTTCGACTCAAGGCATCGGCGACTACATTCGTCTTGCCAGGATGGTATCTTATCTCACAATCATAATTATTCAAAGTTTCCATCCAACATCGTTGCCTCATGTTCAAATCCTTTTGGTTAAACAGGTGCTGGAGGCTCTTGTGATCAGAATAGATCACACACTTGATGCCATATAAATAGTGCCTCCATAGCTTTAGTGCAAATACAACGGCACCCAACTCCAAGTCATGGGTGGTGTAATTCTTTTCATGCACCTTTAACTGTCGTGAAGCATAGGCAATAACTTTGCCTTTCTGCATAAGCACACATCCCATCCCGGTGTGTGATGCATCACAATATACCACAAACTTATCTATTCCATCAGGCAATGTCAACACAGGTGCATTACTTAGCTTCTGCTTAAGGATATCAAAGGATTCTTGCTGCTTAGGGCCCCAATCGAACTTTATTTTCTTCCTAGTCAAAGAAGTTAGGGGTGCAGCAATCCTTGAAAAATTTTCAATGAAATGCCTATAATATCCTGCCAATCCCAAGAAACTGCGAATTTCTGTGGGCGTCTTCGGCTCTTGCCAATTCATGACAGCTTCGACCTTAGCAGGATCCACTTGGATACCGCGTTCACTAACCACATGTCCAAGGAATTGGACTTCTCGAAGCCAGAATTCACACTTCAAAAATTTGGCGTAAAGCTTCTCCTCTTGAAGTAGTGAAAGAATACATCGAAGATGCTTCTCATGATCGGCTTGGTTCTTCGAGTAGATGAGGATGTCGTCAATGAAGACGATGACAAATTTGTCCAAGTAGGGCTTGCAGACGCGATTCATGAGATCCATGAATGCAGCAGGTGCATTAGTGAGCCCAAAAGGCATCACTAGGAACTCGTAATGACCATAACGAGTCCTAAATGCAGTCTTGTGTACATCTTCATCTTTAACCTTCAGTTGGTGATATCCTGACCTTAAGTCAATCTTAGAGAAGTAACTTGCCCCTTGAAGCTGATCGAACAGATCGTCGATCCTGGGCAACGGGTGCCTATTCTTGATAGTGACCTTATTAAGCTCACGGTAATCGATGCACAGACGCATCGATCCATCCTTCTTCTTGACAAATAAGATTGGTGCTCCCCAAGGAGACGAACTAGGTCTAATGAAACCTTTGGCTAGCAATTCATCTAGTTGTGTTCTCAATTCCTTCATCTCTGTTGGTGCCAACCTATAAGGCGCCCTTGCTACTGGTGCTGCTCCAGGGATGATGTCAATTCTAAATTCCACTTGCCTATCTGGTGGTAAACCAGGTAGTTCTTCAGGAAAAACTTCAGGGTATTCAGAAATGACAGGGATATCCTCAATCTTAGGCTTCGGCTCATCAATAGTCACTTGTGCCATGTAGATGACACAACCCTTCTTCAAACACTTGGAGGCCTTGAGCATAGTCACTTGCTCAGGCAGCCCATACTGGGTATCTCCCTGAATGGTAAGTGATTCGCCAGACGGAGTCTTGATCACCACCTGCTTCTTATTGCAGACAATCTGGGCCTGGTTATGAGATAACCAGTCCATACCCAAAACTATGTCGAAACCGGCTAACTTCAAAGGAAGTAGGGACAAAGGAAAAGAGTGGTTCTTAATGGATATGATACATCCATCTAATATGGTTGAGGCGGTTTCTAAGGTGCCATCTGCTAGTTCCACCTCATACTTCACACTTAGGGTTTTAACCGGTAAATTCAGTAATTTGCAAAACTTATTATCTACAAATGATTTATCAGTTCCTGAATCAAATAGCACTCTTGCATAAACATCATTTATAAGGAAGGTACCTGTGATCACATTGTCGTCCTGCACAGCTTCCTTTGCATCCATCTTGAAGACCCTAGCATTGGTCTTCTTCCCTTCCTTAGCTTTCTTTGCATATTTTGGGCAATTTGTCTTAATGTGCCCTTTTTCGTTACAACTGTAGCACGTTGCGTCCTTCAGTTTCTTGCACTCTAGGGTCTTATGTTCCGAAGATTTGCAAATCCCACATGGCCTTGGCTGAGACTAGGATTTCGACTCAAGTCTGCACCTCCCAAAGTGGTGCTTCTGACAAGTCTTACACTTGGGCTTATCTCCAGATTGATGCCCATCCTTCTTAGAACCAGACCCCTTCTTGTGGTCATTGTTTCCCCGGTGCTTCTTGCCTGACCTTCGTGAATTGTCATCTTCACGCTTCCTTTTCTCGGCATCCGTGTTCCTCAGCGATCTCTGTCTGACCGCGTCCAGTGTGAGGGACAAAGATATATCAGCTACAGATCTAAAAGTAGCTGGCCGAGAGGCCTTCATGCATGCCTTAATTTCTGGGGCTAAACCCCCAATGAAACGAGCTATTCTTTTGGGTTCCGGGGTCACCAGATAAGGAACCAACCTTGACATTGTATTAAAGCTCGTAAGGTAAGCTTGGCAATCCAGATTTTTCATTACCAATGACAGAAAATCCGACTCAATCTTTTCGACCTCATGCTGAGGACAGTAGTTCTCCCTGATCAAAGACACAAATTGTTCCCAAGTCATATTGTACAATGGGATTTTCCCTGTAGCTTAGATCAAAGACCTCCACCAAGCTAATGCTTCACCTTTGAAAGACTGGGATACAAACTTTACCACATCCTTATCAGCGCACCCGCTGATATCAACCACGGTGTCCATCTCATCCAACCATGTCATGCAGTCTATAGCTCCTTTTTCCCCAGTGAAATCCCTGGGTTTGCATGAAACAAAATACTTGTAGGAGCAACCCTTATCACGGGGTCCTTGATTCAGTATGATCCTTTGAGATGGAACACTTTGCTGATTTGAAGAGTGACGATCGTCATCATCTTTCTTTGGTTCTTCCTTCTTGGAGGGTGGCTTACTGTGAGCCTCAGAATGAGTCTTAGGCTTGGAATGGGGTACTGATTGGGCTCTGCTTCGAGTACCGCTTGACTCACTATACTGCCTATCCAAGGCTTTTGTAACAGCATTGTCAATCAATGCTTGGAGCTCTGCACCAAACACATTGAACCTGGTGGCGTCATTATTCTCCCTTGGCCGACTGTTGATTTCATCCGAGTCCGCCATGTATCTTGAACTGTTACATAAGATATCGACAATAATTTATTTGGGAGTTTATTATGGAATTGCCTTTTAGGGCAATTCATTAACCATGGTATACATAGACCATATTTGGTTAATTTGTTACTCACATTTATTTAGGATTTCATTATAACCTATCCTAATTATAAAACAATAACAGTATTATGAGCACAAAAGGCCTAGTCACTGGGAAATTTTTAAATCATAAGCCATGATTTCAGAGAATCAAGGCATGAAGGTTTGAACATAGTTCTTTACCTTTTTCTGACAGGGAGTCGTAGACTACTACTGTCTTTTGTCTTATATGACAACGAGTATGGCCCGTAGGCACTATATTACCAATGTATGGTCAAAATATGATCATCTTAATTGAGGATTTAAACCCATGATTTATAGATCATTAATTTAGGTTAGGAATCTTTTGAAGAATCCTAATATAAGAATGACGTGTGTGATTTTTAACGAATCACGTCTGCCAGGAGCGTTAACATGTTTTCAGATGTTAACAGGGATCCGAATCTTTTAAACAGGTCTTACCATCTTGGCCAAGTCTTATAATGACATGCAGGCTAGGTTATACCTTTAAGATTCTTATTTAATATTTAATAGGCAGATTAATTATAAAAAGAATGATTTTGATTTATTTATTTCATACATAATGTATTTATGCATATAATGGCAAAATGAAAATTATAAACTTAACATTCCATAATTATTAAAAGGATTACACATTGCCCTAAACAGGACTTTTAACAGAACAACTTACCCACGCAGGGGCTAAACCGTTAATACAAGTCCACGGAGGGACCAAATACTAGAATAGATGTCCACACAGGGACTAAAAAGACAAGTCCACGCAGGGACTAAATACACAGATAAATGTCCACGCAGGGACTTGATTGAAATAGAAAATACAACAGTACACATAGGGATTTAATGATCCCTCTTCTTCTTCCCCTTTAACAAGCTCGCTAAGCCCTTGAGGAATCCCCGGTTGTTCCTGCGTTCTTCTTGAAACTCATGTTCCACCCGACTTAGTATTTGGAGGATTTCCTCCTGTTCCGGTGGGGAAAATCGTGGTGGCTGCGACTGCTGTCGAATCGGTGGCCGAGCAGGTACTTGATATCCATGAGTTGGATATCCCACTCCCCAAGGAGCTCCATACGGTCCTTCCAGATGTAGGGCGTTGTAGTTTGCCGCTACAAGGTATGGATCGGCTTCAGCATAGTTATAGTGAGTGTGAGCCGGCTGCTCAAACGGATTGTACGCCATTGAACCGGCGTATCCAGGAATCGGGTTATCAAAACCAAATGGTGGCGGCTGTGGTGCAACTGGTGCAGAATTCACCTCTGGAATTGGGTTTGAGGGGCCACCCATTTGTGGGTCTTCATGCAGTGGCGGGTAGTGACTGCCACTGGAGGGTCGAGGGGTGCTAAAGTGAAAATCCCCTCATCGCGCGGATATTCGCGCGCCTGTTCTCCTACGCCTTGGTGGTTCTAGAGGTGCTTGATGAACTGGTGGCGGTGGTGGCGGTGGCGTGACTACCACGAATCGCGAATCCCCGGAGGGATCCTGCTGCTGCTGTTGCTGCTGCTGGTGGGGCGATGAATGGTGGGAAGGTGTGAAGTACCTTTCATGCTGGTTAAACCTTGCTTGGTAACTGTCCGGACCACCGTAGGGTGATCCATGGAAGGATGATCCGTCAGAGATCTCGATGGGATGGTTGGGGGTACCGCTTGCAGGTTCAACGAGATCCGTGTCCTCGTCCATGTCCATTGCATTGTCTCCTGAAAAGTGGTCCTCTTGTCCCAATGGGTTAAAACCCACTGGTTCTTGGATATAGTTTGGCGGGTTGAACCGGCCCTGAAAGACAGGAGTAGGGTCGCCAAAGGAATGGTGCGAAGCAGATCGCTGCAATGGCAAGAAGGAATGACGGGAGTCTTCAGGCTCGTTTTCCGAGTGCGGCCCAAAAGAGTGACGGTAGGGAGGCGTTGAGCTGTGCGAGATAGACCGTCTAGCGGGCTCTGTATAGGTCCTCCAGGCTCCTTGCGGATCGGCACTCATTGTAGTGGAAGGAGTTCGCCGGTGCGAAGGCCCGGCTTCGTGATCGTTGGGGGCGGTGATCGGCCCCTTGCCTCGTCATCCTCTTCTAAATCTTGGTGGCATATTTCCTGTCAAAACAAATAAAAGATGCAACAAGAAATATAAAGGACAAAGTTAAAATTAAAAACAAATTTGGATTTGTCCTAGGTTCTTTGTCTAGACTCGAAATTTAGGAATGTGCGATTGTGTCATTGAGATTAAACACAAAAGGCTAGTGTTTAATTCACTCAATGTTGGCTCTGATACCAACCTGTCACACCCCGATATTTCCACGTATTGCCGGTGGGCCCGGTGGGGAGTATCGTGACGTAGTTGGTAACATTACAGTCAAACAACACAATATTTAAATGCACAGCGGAAGCAAAAGATAGATATATTTCAACCGAATATAATTGTAATATCAAGTATCACAAATAGTTGAAAGTAATCCACAGGTGGATCAAAATAAAATGGAAACATTGTTCAACAGTTTTGACATCCAAGCTTGCGAGACTTATTGTGGACGCTTGGAGAAAGCCAGCCTAGTTCGCGTAGTACCTGCACTTAACCTTTTTGGGAAAATACGTCAGTTTACACTGGTAAATACATTCAACCGACTCATTTTGAAAAGTTTAATAAAATTGATTTGAATGCACGTGGCACAAACTTTTTATAACTTGGGATAATTATTTGAATATAATACTTGTAAAAGAATTACATGTTCCTTATGCGTTCAGTAGCCCGATCCGTAGACCGGGTTAAAGATCAATAGACACACCACATTATTTATTTATGCACTGACGGGTGTATGCCTACACCCCGTGCTCAGGTCGTGGCCATCTCGTAAGATGATGCCAAGGATATCCGGGACATGGTCATTAACCCCCCAAAGGCTTTAAGCAAACAAAACATTTCAAAACGGAGCATATCAATGATTTAACCTCTATTCGATTAAAGATTCAATGCCGGACCAAGCGGTATTTTATATATCGTACCCCAAGCCAGTATAAGGGAAATAAGTTAAAAGTATTTACCTTTACAAGTATCAATCACAATTAGCAAGTGCGTGTAGCTTTTACCGGATCTCCTATTCTGGAACAAAGGTTTATAATAACCTATTAGAATCCTAACGGGTCTTTAATTAAGCCTAAACTTAGACCGGTTAGTTTTAAGGAAATATACGGTTCAAACGCACGATTAAGCGAAGAGCGGGATAGAATGTGATTTAGACCTGACAAGCTTGAAGACTTGTATAATATGGGTAAACTAAACACATTCTGGAATTTGAGATAAAAACGATAAGGTTTGACCCGTTTCGGCTAATTTATGCAAACTAGTTACATAAACCGAACCGAACGCGAATAACGCATAACGGGTAACCGAAAGAGTCACTAACAGGTTTCCTAAGTTAATATGCTTTAAATATGTCGTGATATCAGTACGATACCTTCCATTTTTCCCAAAACGAGTTTAATCTCAAATTAAGCCCCGTAGGGGTATTTTGGTCATTTTAAAGGTTATAAAAGAGATTAAATGAAATTCTGAGATTCGGGTCCGAATACATCAGTAAAATAACTTATTTTAATAGGTCATATCAGTTGGTGATAAGTCTTATATGTCAAAATGGTTTTAAACCCATACTATGTATTTAATATGCTTAAAAAGCCATTTTAAGCGATTTCCGGGTTATACAGGAAATCTGAGTTTTCTGATCAGGTTATAAAGTTCAAAATACTTCATTTATTATTTAAAATCAGTAGCAATTGGATTGGTGTCAAAATATTATGTAGAACTCATTTTATAACCAAAAAGGGTATAATCGGTATTTACCGAATCCACGCCATAACCTTAGGTTATGAGCTGGTTAAAAATAATAAAAAATCTTCAAAAATCATAAAATATTATATTACATTAGTGGGTAAAAGGTTTGGTGTCAAAATTGGGTTTAGATAGGCTTTATGCTAATTGTGCCGTTTAATTAACAAAAAGCTTCTTAAATGCGCTATTTAGCATAACTCCTATTCTGGACCTCGAACTGATATGAAACTTTAGGGACATGTTTATAAATCATTAACAAAGATTATTGTCTTCTCACATATCCAAAATTCTCGTTTTATGGTAAAAAGGGCATTATGGTCAACATTAAGCAATTAACGGAAAAGTGTAAACGACTCGGGTAATCATTTAACCAACCATAGAGGGTTATACCAACATGTAGCCTGGTCCTAAGGAAGCTCTAAGGCATTTCTAAACCCATCTAAATCGGGTCAGAACTGAAGTCAAAGCAAAAGTCAAAGTTTTGCGACTTTCGGTTCCGAACCGGGTCTAAACAGAAAATTGTCGGGTCGAACATGTTTAGACATGTTCTTACATTTATTACTAAGTTATATGAGTGGTAAAATAGGTTACATGCCTTCTACATTGCTAATTACATGTTAATTCAAAAATCATGATTCTGTTGACTTTTTATAAACAACTTTGACCCGACATTTGATCTAGTTAGAGCGGGAATCAGAGGGTGCCCTTTTAAGGGTTTAATGCCCACATATTTACCAACTTATAACTACCTTCAATTCGACTAATTACTGGACCATTAATGATTAATCGCTAAGTCAAACGTTAATTACGACGGTTTGACTTTTAAGCTAATAACTAAGTAAAACTCAACTAAGGAAGATCAAGGTTACTTACCAAGGTCTAATGCACGATTAGAGATGCTTGGGGACTGGTCTTATGCTCCAGGAACCTCCACAAATGCAGATGGAAGGTGTCATCAAAATGTTGTAACATGAGGGGCCTTTTATAGTGCTTTTGATCTCATTAGATCATGACAACCAATGCTACAACTGATCATGGATCATCCACAAGTGTCCCTAGTGCCTAGGAACTGTTAGGGGTCGCCCATGGAAGTGAAAATATCTTTTTAAGTCGGTTACAATGAACCTAGCAGACATCAGCCAAGATTTTCGGCATCAGAGGGCCCCTCGCGTCACGCGTAGGTACCCTAGGGGTCCTTCCCGACGCGCAACGCCCCTTCTGATCCAAATCAAATTTTCAGATTTTTATGCTTTGGTCCCTGGCCCATAAAAAGTTGTTTCGACAATTATTGCATTATGAGCCCTCTAAATTGATTTCCAAGGACTCCAAGTTATAACCAATCCTTGTGAAGCCCTTGTTTAACTTTGTTATCACCCGAAAAGTCATAAACTTTATCGTTGACGCTTTTAACCCCCCGTGTGCGATCTTTATCATACCTTTCTCATACGATAATGAAACTTGGTGAAATTTTTATCGTGCATTCTAGTGAGCATAATAAATCGTTACAACGCCTCGGGTTTGCTAAAAGGTCACTCAGAGGTATACTTTAAACATGTTGACACAATTAACCCCTGTAGTTTGAAATCTCTCACTTTCTTTCACCGTTAGCTTCGTATGATCCATGATTCATTCGTTTAAGGGTATAGACATCATGTAGGGTTATTGTAAAGTATATTTATCCATCGTTGACGTTTTGAACCCTTATATTCACATACTTTCCTTGTTTGTCAACCTTAGTCCCTCTAGAGTATACTTTCACACGTTCAAAGTTTATGACACGTGTCAACACATTGCAGTACGTGAATTTTCGAGGTGTTACACTTAGATGCTCCAAAATCAGCCACTTTTGCTACATAGTTTTCATCCAAAAGTATATTCATTGGCTTGACATCGCGATTGATGATTGGAACAGATGCTGCAGAATGTAAGTTTGAAAGTGCTTCAGCGGTTTCCGTTGCTATTCTGAGACGGATGTCCCATGTAATAGACGACGACTTGCCTTTATTGTGGATGTGATCAGAGAGTGTTCCATTTGGAATGAACTCATAAACCAATAACGAGATTTCTGCTTCCAGGCAACACCCAATCAGCTTCACCACGTTCCTATGATTTATTTGGGACAAGATAACCACTTCATTGATAAATTGCTCTATCTGAGCCTGTGTTTGATCTCCTAATTTAGACTTCTTTATTGCAACTACTCTGTTATCAGAAAGAACCCCTTTGTAAACAGTACCATAGCCACCCTTACCGATAATCCTGCTCTCGTCATAGTTATTGGTTGCCCTCTTTAGCTCCTCTATCATGAATACTCTTGCTTGATCATGAGAACCCCCATCTCCAGAAATTCGTTGCTGTAACATTACTCCACCATTTTGTTTAAAGAATTTTTCTCTCAGCATCATGAGCTTTCGCCTTTTGAGCACCAAGTACAACCAGGTGACAGTTATAAGGAGAAAAACAGCAGAAGCTAAGGTGCCTGCAACAACATAAACTAACTTTTAGCACGGATGTATGCTGATTTGATTTCTAAAAGTAGGTTTAGATATAAGCGGAAAAAAATATTGCATGATTACTTACTTACATCTATCTTTATAATGGCGGATTGGTCAGCAGTACAACCTGATCCATTTTTCCTACCATCTCCAGAGTAACCTTTTGGACAGGTACATGTATAATTTCCTGCTGTATCAGCGCATTCATGTTCGCAATCATCATTTCCTCGTTCACACTCATTAATATCTATTGAACAAGGTAGTGTCGATCATTTATTTGAGGTGAAAGCAAATTAGGAAAGCAAAAACAAGAGAATGTGAAATGAAAGCTTACTCTTGCAGCCATCTGCAACATAAGGGTTGCCTTCATAACCTTCAAGGCAACGACAACGATATCCCGGACCTCCATAATCCTGATCACATTTGCTGGTTCCCTTGCATAAGAAGTTATTTGTGTCCTTTGCTTTGTCACAAGTCAAGTTCCCAATTCCCCAATCCAATAACATCGGCATCTCCCTTACACTTCCAAAATCAACCAGGTTAGTTGTAGAAAAGTTGAACTTCCCTTCTTCAACAAAAAATGCATAACTACAAGGGTTGAAGTCCGTTATATTCTCATGGTTATTAAAGCTACCAAGAATCGTACTACTCCTATCATAAGATTTCATTCCTTCTGGAACTGCTACTTCGTAGCATCCAACTCCCGAGCAAGATCCGTTTATAAAAGGGCTGTTTCTATCACATGTAGAAATACAACCGGTACCGTGAGAATCATTCCCACTTCTTACTCTTAATTGCGCATACGTATCACACCCAATCGCTACAAGTTTGTTCCTGGCAGATATTTGGAAATTTCCAGACCTTAAAGATGGTCGGTTTCTACTGACTCGGCCAGAACTATTGTAGCAATCACGCGCTACAGATAGCATAATCTCCACCTCACCTTTTTCTATGGAAATATTTGAAATAACGAAATTTCTTGTGTTTCTTCGTTGTCCAAAGATAAGTGTTGGTTCCCTAGACGATCGGTCACAAGTTACGAGGAAACTGCGACTGTAGTAACATCCATTTCCTGAACCAAATGGGAAAGCAATAGACACATTGCCACATGAACTTTCACAAGTTGGCCCCTCTTGAGCACTTGCTGCCACCAAAGCTGCAATAGCTACTGCTAGTAGCATCTTTAAATGCATAGCTGCTTTCTTTGTGTTTTTGTGTTTATAATTATTTTTGGGCATTTGAATTCAAGAGGGTCTGAGTGGGATGTCAGGCACAAAGTTTGAGGGGCCTAGACGCCATGTATAGGCCTATACGAGTGATGTAGCGCGTGATACGAAAACGAAGATCAAACACGTTGATTCTAAGAATACCCGTGTGTTCTTCCCCAACCCCCAAGATTCCACCCAAAAGGCACGAAATTTAAAGTGAAAAATCAAAAGTTTCAAAATTCAATTCTGATCATTCATATTACTAGAGGGACATATAAATAGAAACCGAAATTCGAAATGGGCCTAAAAAAAATAACGGGCCAAACACACGGCCTAAAACAAAATGCCCAAAATAGATAAAAAAAACATAAAAATGCAAATAAGTAATAGAAATAAGCGTTTTTTGGCCCGGACGATGACCCAAAACGGACCCTCGTAGCCCAAGTTAGAGCCATTTTAGTGAAGCCCCTTTTGTTACGCGGTCTTGGGCCTCCAAATACAAAATAGCCCGTTCCTCCACACTTGGGCCTGAATCAACGAGGCGTCTAGGAGTTGGGCTTTTTTGGTTGAAGGAATGGGTATTTTGGTAGGGTAATTTGATTGTTTTTAGAGGCCGATGTTTTTTTGAGTGAAATTTTTTGTGTTTTTAAAGAAAAGTTTTATTTTTTCTATACTAAAAAAATTTACTGTTTTCAAGATCGGCTCTTTAAATATATTCGATCGTTTAAATATTATATTGTTTTTAACATTTTAGTTTTTAAATATTATACTACCATTAAAATATTATCTCGTTTAAATATTATTTAAAAATTTGAAAATTATTTTGTTTCCGTTTTATATTCTCAACATTTATTACGAAATATAAGTTTAAGACAAACAATCATTAAGTAACCGAATAACTGTAAACAAACTTAAATATAACATATATAAGATAAGTTTGTGCATCCATAACAAAAATAAAAACTACAACTGAACACTAAATACCAAAATATGTCCATGCAGCTGGTCTCTGCCTCCGGGAACGAGTCCGAGTCCGAATCTGGATATGGCTGCTGCTGATGTGGTACTCGAGGTGGTAGGAGCGGTATGGGGGGGGGGGGGGTAACCCCTATCTCTCTCGTCTATCCTGCGCCTCCCGAACCAACCAACCTATCAAATCGTTTAGCCTGTCAAGCTCGGCTCGTACCTGCGGATCTGCTGCAGCTCCCGGGGCATGACCTGGAATAACGTGCCTTGGAAACTGGGGCGCCTCGGGAGGCGGTGGTGGCTGTGGCATCGCTGGTCTGTCTAAATCCACTGGAGGGTCCTGCACGACTGCTGCTGCAGCATCTGGCGGAGGATAGACTAAATCGAACTGCTCCGGTAGGTCCCGCGGTTGCCATAAGAGACCTCTACGGGTTTTAAACCGCTCGGCGAGGACGTCGAACCCCTTAATCAGGTGCATCTCCCACAACGTCCGAAAACCCATCTGCGTCGGCGCTATGGGCGGTAGTAACTGTGGGTCTGCCTCCGGTACGAGGCCCAATGAACGGGCAATAACGGTCACGTACGCGCCGCCATAAAAAATCAACGCTCCTGCCGGTGATGGGCGGAGGCGAAGTACTGGGCTAGACCATGTGCTAGTGCGCACGGCCTCCTGTACAACAAACAATAAAAGAAAAAACGTCGGTGCTTGTACACCACTCACGTCTGTGGCCGAGAGTTGTAATAGAAGTAGAGAGCATACTATGTAGATACCTACAAATAGTGTTAGCGAAATACAAAAACATGAATTAATAAATAAGAATAATAATCACAATAATTACTGTAATAAACGTACGTACCTGTACAATGGGTCATCAACATATGAAATCATCCCCTTCAACTTGTCGTGCTTCCAAGTACCTGCCCCCGCAACCACCTGCCAAAACCCTAATAGAGTGGGTCTATTAACCACTACTAGCCCTTGCGTATAAACGTCAGTATTGATCTCCTCCTGCAAGTATAAACCGCTATGAACCGCAAACTGAGCTAGCGTCATCAAACGCCAAACACCAGCAAAAAGAAACCTCAGGCGGAGGGGGAGGAGCATGTGGCTGTGCAGGCGGCTGGTCGGCCCAAAGAGGGTGAAATGTGAATGTCGATAAAAACTCGACCAGCAGCTCCCTATAGCTCGGCGTGGGCGCTAACTCAAAAAGACGATGCCACAAGGAATCCACAGGAATGAAATAACGGAGTCTAGGCATCTCACCAATAGTCTCGATCGCATCCCAGTCGACCGTGACATGCGATCCAATGTGCATCCTCCTAAGCTTCCGGTAAAAACGGAAGGCGGGGGTGCCGTCGATAAACTCCAGATATGGGTGACTGAGCAGCGGATCCACCAGCGGTGGCGGAGCCCGCCGCGGACCCCGCGGGTGCGGTACCTCCTGGATCTGAATCTCATCCTCGTCCATAATCAATCTGCAAATAAATACCATATACGTATAATAATACTAAAAATAATACTATTTATTATTATTGTAAAACTTATAATAATAATAATAACAACAACAACAACAATAATAATAATAACAATTTTAACAATAATAACAAAAATAATAGCAATTTTAACAATAATATCAATAATAATAACAATAATAATAACAATTTTAACAATAAAAACAATAATAACAACAATAATAATAACAATTAATACTAAGAATTAAAAAAAATTAACTGCCCCGTCTATGCCTCGTATAGAGGTAGACGTGACGTCCTGTTCTACCCAATTCATCTTCAACAGTCAAGAACAAACCCCAAATCCTCAAAATTCATAAAATTCAGCCATTCCTACGGTTCTAATGTATAAATGATTGAAGAAAACGAAAATACATGTTGCATACGGCTTTTCTAACTGTTGCTGTAGTATGGTGCTCACCACCACGGTCACATTCAAGCCATACCCTCCCGGTCCTTCTCCCGATTTTCTTTGATCGACGAGTCACAATAACGAAACCATCCGCGTTTGCCATTTCTTTTGCCCATTTCTTTAGTTCATCTAGAGAGTTGAAAACCTATAACATCGACATGGTTAGGTTAGATTTTATATTTATTATTTTTATAAAAGTTATTATACTAAAAATAAAATTATTTATTATTATTATAAGAGTTATAATAATAATAATAATACAAATAATAATAATAAGAATACTAATAATAATAATTAATAATAACAACAACGACGACGACAACAACAAAAATAATAATAACAATTTTAACAATAATAACAATTTTAACAATAATAACAATAATAATAACAACAACATCAATAATAATAATAATAATAATAATAATAATAATAATAATAATAATAATAATACAAATTTTAATAATAATAATAATAACAATTAATAATAATAAAATACTAGTAATAACAGTTAACAACAACAACAACAACAACAACAATAATCTATACTTTCTATAAAAAGAGAAATCTGAGTGACATAAGAAAAGCTGATGTGGCAGCCAGAGAGGCTGTCCAACAATGCTTTTCTTATGTCATTACTACATCATAAAGCCTAATATATAAAATCATTTTAAAATTCACTCAAACCTCTGCCTGAGTAACATCTGCCCATATATATCCGACATTACTTTAATCCCCAGCAGAGGTTGTAGTTTTATGTAATGCTTTTAGATCAGCAGATGTTTAAGGTTAATTACCGGCAAATTCAAATTAAAAAATGCATGGGAATAAGTAATTTGCAATTAATGCATGTCACTCACAAACTCTTGTCAATCATCTTCTTATATAAGGCTTTTCTTCTCATTTCCCTCTTCATATTTGATCACACTTTCGTCTTCTCTGATTTTGAAATTTGAAATTTGATCACAATCCGAATTCCGAATTAGAAGCATGTCAATATCAGTTGGCAGTAATAATCTTAGTTTTGTTAACGATTTGAATCCTGGGAAAGATATGTGGAACGTGAAAGCGAGGATTATTCGAAAATGGAATCAAGGTTACAAAATGGATCTTATCTTCATAGATGAAAAGGTAATTTGTATTTCTGCTTTTCCGTTCTATCAGAGAATGTAGTGGTGTATGCTAAAAAAAATACTTTCTTTAAATGTTCTTCAGGGTGCTAAGATTCAAGCAGGCATTAAGAGTTATCTGATACCTGTTTTCGAAGGACATCTTCAAGAATATGATGTTGTGATTCTGTGAAAATTTGGTGTTGGTGAGAATAAAGATTTATATAAAGTTGTAGTACATGATTATAAAATCAACTTTTATAGATGCACAACTGTTATACATGTGAGATATTGGCAAGGTGTTGAGTATGGTTTCAACTTCAGAGCTTATCAAGATATTCTTCAAGGAGAGGCGTTAAACTCTTTGAGTGTTGGTATATTTTTGTAATCATGTCTTCTCTGTATAAAATTAGAAAGTTTTACTTATACTATTGTATAATGTGGTCATTAGATGTTGCTGGATCTGTGGTTTCTTGTGGAGATCTTGAATTCTTTGGTCGACCTCCAAAAGAGATTAAGAAGATCAATTTCGATATTCAAGACTTGGAGTAAGTTGTTGTTTACATATGCAGTCATGTACAGATCATTATTTGTATTTAATGACGTTAATAAATAAGATGAAAAATGTTGGTATTTAATCTGGAATCATGGTAATGGTAATAAATGAGATATATAGTGTTTGTATCTAATGTTGAATCATGGTAATAAATGAGATCAACAGTTTATTCTTAGTGAATATGTTAGTTAATTTATGGCTCATTTACTACTTTAATAAATGTCATAAATTTCGTTTGATTTTGTGTTGTTATTCATTCAATTTAGTTTTGATATTAGAGATTGTAAAAAAATTGTCATAAATTAGTCTTTAGTATATCGTCATACGAATATTGTTTTCATGTAGGGGTAAGGTTTTGCGGTGTACTGTGTGGAATGATTATGCTATGCAGTTTAAGGATTTAATCTCTAAAATCCCAGCTCATGAGCATGTGATGGCTGTTATACAGCATGGAAAGTGTAAGGAATGGAAAGGTAATTTTTGTTACTTTCTACAAATCATAACTATACTCTTTATTTCTGGCAATACAAAGACAGGTTGACTAAATATCTATATACTTTTGCATGTAGGTGAATATACAGTTCAAAGTGATAAGTTTGCAACACGAATGTTTCTGAATGAAGAAATTGATGAAGTTAATCAGCTAAGGAGGAGGTAATTTGTTAATATAATTTCTATTGTATATAGATGTTCAAGTCAAATACTTGGTTTCATGTTATTTGTATACTAATTCTAATCATTTGTGGTATTCAAAAGTCTTATACTGAAATTTGGACAAGGGAGTGGTTTTGCTACTTAAATAATTGTCACACCCCGGCCGCGTTAAAAAAACAAACTACAGCGGAAACGTCGGGGAGTAGAGTGACAGAATTATTGTTTCACAACACATGGATTAAAAGTTTCGTTTTATTTAAATATTAAACATTTAACATTGTTTTGAATTTAAGATAAAACACAACCACATCGTCTATCATTGTTATTAAGTCACTAAGGCCTCGTCAGATCCTAAGTGAGCATGCATCCTAGTCGCAATCAACATCATTAAACACCACCTGAAACCTATGTGAAAATAAAGATAGCAAGGAAAGGCCGGCGAGCACATAGGTTTTGTGAGAGTTGTCGAATTCATGGCTCGTTTATATGTTGCAATCCCTCATTTGACTACAAGAGTCGATAGTTGAAAACCTTGTTTTGAAAAGAGTTTAGTATTGCAATATGATTAACCAACTCAAAACGAGTTGATTATAGTTTATAAAACCTCGTGCCATGAATCTTAACCCAAAACATTTGTTTAAGTAAACCAAATTGTAAATCGTTCTCGTAATAAAACTCGTATGGTTTATATCATTTAGTAAACATCGTTGTCTGTCCTCGTTTTAAAAATCGTTCGTCCAAGTGAACTAAATGACGCCACGGAATGTAATATGATAAAAGCACTTATATATAAGGAGTACCAGCGGCGTATCTACCATGCTTTAATCACATTACACTCGTCTCGTTACCTAATCACATACCAAAAACCAATCGTTCGTTCAATTCGTTTAACTTGTTCAAATCGTTCCAATCGTTTAAATCGTTCAATCGTTTCAATCGTTCAATCGTTTAAAATTGTTCGATCGTTTTAATTGTGAAAACTACGTTTGGTCGTCTCGCGGAATATATGCTGTAACAACTGTGCTTGTAATCACTATGAACAGTTCTGTTATCAATAAAACAATGTTATTTGATCCCAATGTTTGTTTGATTGTGTTTTACATTTTTCATGTTTTGACTTTTATGTAATTTCAAACTCTACATCGCTTTCTCGAGAGTTATACGCAAACTAGTGCGTAAACGTACTCAGTTTAATGCGAGAAATACTCCGGAACATCAACATATACTCAAAATACCTTAAATAACCTTTACATAACTTAGAAATAAGTTTTGAAGGCTTTGGTATGGCAAAAACAAGTTAATTCGCTTACAGGGACTAAATATGACAAACTGCGAAAGTATGTCAATTTGAACTGTAACGAACATTCCGGAACATGACCATAAGTTAAACACACCTTAAATATCCTTTACATAGCTTAGAAATAGGCTTTGAGGGGTTTGGTGTGCTAAAATAAACTTTTGGGACATTCAGGGACTAAAAGTGTCAAAAAGTGCACAAGTTTGCATTTTCGCGCATAACTTACGTTCTGAATACATCTGGACATCCAAAAATTTTTGGAAGCATGACTATATTATATTTTAGTGTTCGCCTTAAGAAAAATCCATTCGTTGCGTCATTTGGATCGTTTTTCGCGCTTATGCGCATTCCGTCGTAATTAAGCGAACATCGCGTTCGTACGACCAAACGAACCAACGTCCGACATATTTTTGAGCATGTTTCATGTCCACAATGTTTAGGCATCATTTTAGGGCCTTAAAGTTGGCTTGACGGGCCTTAGAAGTGCCGGAAATGGGCTGAATACACAACAGGGACCAAAACTGCACATCTGCCAAACTTGAAGGCTTACGGACCGTAAGCCTTACCTTACGGTCCGTAAGGAGTCTGCAGAACCTCAGAACCTTCCGAACAGCCTGTTTCCAGCTGTCGTGCACTTCCAATCACCTTTCCACCTGTTGATCTCTTGTGGTGAGTGGCCAAATGAGCCACCATAAGCTTCCGACAAGTGTACGCATGAGATTAAGGCACGATAATCGACAAACGATCCTAACGGTGGACCGAATACTATAAATACCCATCCACCCTCAACCCCAAAACCCACAAATCTGATTAGGAAAGCTCTAAGTTGGAACCTTCGTTTCATACCTGAGCTATTTTGATCTGGGTTAGCATTCGGGGACCCTTCGTAAGTATTCTTTCGTTCTTTTCCTTATTTTTTACTGCTTTTCGAGTCAGAAAGTCAAACTTTGTTTGACTTTCAGCGTTGACCAGTAATGGTCAATGCGAAGTTCGTTTGAACTTCGCAACGTGATTGTAATCACGATGGTTATAGTCCCTTGGGACTATGCCTACTGATTACCACGTTGTCTAGGGTCGTAGGGTAAGCGATCTGATAAATCGCCTATACCTTCGAACCCGACCCAGTTTGGTCGATCATTAGGATCCGACCAAACACATTAGGTGACCATAGTGTAGGGAATAACCTTCCGAGGTTATACCTTATGGTCACGACGTTTAAGTAGTTGTATGATAGGTAGTTTATATGCCTTAGGTAAATTACCAGAATACCCTTTTCATACATAATTGGTAATTTAGCATATGTAACCTAAACTTTTGTCACGTAACTGATTATGTAACATGTTTAGGCATATAATACTTGTCATAGGACTAGTTAGGCGGTCCGAACGCGTTTCACGCGCACGACACGTTAAAGTAGCATAAGCTTCCTAAACGGGTCGTAATGGGTCGTAAACAAATATGTTAAGTTTCATTTAGCATGTAGGCTTTGTTAAACCATATCACGTGAGTTCCGACACTCACTTGGTTTACAAACCCTAATGCTACCCAGTCTTCCGAGATAGGTCCGGTTATTAACATAGTTACCTATATTAGGTGCCGTTTGATTCCGAGATCTCTAGCATTGCTTGGTGGTTATCTTTATACAACTGAGCAATCTCAAGTGAGTACATAGACCCCTCTTTTACTGTTTTCCAAACTGTTTTGGGGTGGAACACATGTGCCTACTTGTTACTTTCATGCTTTCCTGTTTTCACATCATATACTGCTATGTTCGTTAGTACATTATAGTACATGATTTCATTACATCTTATGCTAGGTGTGCCCATTGTGTGCATTACTTGGTACATTGTTTTACATTACATTTCATGCTAGGTATGCCCATTGTGTGCATTACTTAGTACATTGTTTTACATTACATTTCATGCTAGGTATGCCCATTGTGTGCATTACTTAGTACATCGTTTTACATGACATTTCATGCTAGGTATGCCCATTGTGTGCATTACTTAGTACATCGTTTTACATGACATTTCATGCTAGGTATGCCCATTGTGTGCATTACTTAGTACATCGTTTTACATGACATTTCACGCTACGTATGTTCATTTGATTACATACTTAGTGCATCGTTTTCACATGCTCACATTTTGTTATGACATTTGGTTTGTTTACATGGGACAATACGTTCATTAACATTTGCTACGCCGTTCGTTAGTAGGTAGTGGTACCATAGGAATTGACAACTCCCGTTCCGGACATCCCAGGGTAAGGGGACAGAAAGGAATGACCGAATTCGTTGACATTTAGACAGATAGACCTTTAATTTGTTTAAAGGGTTATCACCACAGTCGCCAGGCTTGGATGTATGCATATTCACAAATACCGCATAAATGTTCATATTAAATAGTTGCATGCATTTTTCCACAAAGACATAAGATTGATTTAAACCATGTTTTACTTCAACATTTTGTTTTTGTGCATGTGGTTTAGTTGAGACATTTCACTTGCCATACATGACATTTTGACATAGACATTTGACATGGATATTTGACATAGACATTTGACATGGATATTTGACATAGACATTTGACATGATTTACATCTTGACATAAACACTTTGACATATCTTTCAATACATTTGACAATTTAATTAAACATAGACTTCTTACATTGTTTGGTTTGGTTTGATTAAGTGATTAAGTAACGATGCGTGTGTAATATGATACAAGCATGGTGGATACGCCGCTGGTACTTCCTATATATAAGTGTTTGTATGATATTACATGGCGTAACGTTATTTGAATCATTTCAGTTTGAGACATAGAACATTTTATACAAATAACATGCTTTTCACAAGACATTGATTTACAAACAACTTACCTTATACAAACACATTTTTACACGGATATTTATTTAACCTGACATTTACTTATACATATCATCTGACCTTATTGTTTTCAAATGATTTACAAGACAAAGCAAATAACAAGGTTCATGACTAAACATTTTCTCAAACATAAGTCATGAATCTTATTTTCGCAAAACCTATGTATCTCACAGGCATTTTTATGCTGACGTACCTATTTTCACATGTGTTTTCAGGTGCTTTTCCATAGGATGTTGATCATGATACTAGGGCGGACCTGTGCCTTAGAGACTTTAAAAGATGATAGACTATGTTTAATTATGTTCAGAACTCTTTAATTTCCTGTTTGAAGCAATGTAACACTCTTGGTTAATAAATAAAATACACTTTGTGTGCCATGGTTATGAAACAATTAATTCTGTCGCGACACGCCCCGATGTTTCTGCCGCGATTTGTTGTTTTACGCGGTCGGGGTGTGACAGAAGAGTTGGTATCAGAGCCAATGGTTATAGGGAATTAGGTTATTAGTAATGCTTTGACCTAGACTATAACTTTTCTAGGAACCTAACACAAGTTATCTTGTGTTTAGATCTTAAAACATGTACATCACCTATCCTTAGGTGATTAACAAAACAAGGAACCAAGAATTTTTCCGAAACGATTTTTGAAAAACAATCATCTGTTTTTGAATAAATTTTTACAAGGTTTTGAACCCTCAATTGTAAGGTTTTGAACCCTCTGTTATATGGTTTTGAACCCTTTTCAAGTTTGGTTTTTGGCCTTGTGCCTTCAAAATTTTCAAAATCCCGTCAAACGTTTTGTTTTTTAAATAATGTGAACATGTGCAAACTGGAAGGGTGAATGCCTGTATTCTGAGTTTTCTGTCTAGGCAAGCACTTCGTATACATCTCAAACAGACGCGAGACCAGTTGTGCTTACCTGGGAATTCTTGGGATGAGTGTTCACTTATAGGCGAGCATGTCTTCATTATACATTATTTTTGACCCATTTACTTTGATTAGTCACTGTGAGTCGTTTGTTTGCTTTGTGATACGGACGAATGACCACCATCTATGCTGTTTGCAATTCTTGTTTTTATCATCTCATTCTTTTCATCCAATCATCTCACTCGTTCCTTTTCATGTTTTTCCTCTTTTAGAATGCCTCCTCGACGCGAAAATCAGATAGAAACTGCCGAGCTGGCAGAAATTATTGCGCAACAGATGGCTGCTCAATTTCCAAATCTCTTTGCTCAATGGAACCAGGCCAACAACAACAACAATGTTCCATGCAAATACAAGGATTTTAACCAGGCTAAACCACTCAAGTTTAGTGGTTCTGAAGGAGCAACTGGGCTTCTTCAGTGGTTCGAGAGCATAGAGAATACTTTTCGCCATGTGCAGTGTCCGGATAATCGCAAGGTCGAGTTCTCCTCGAGCGTATTTCAGAAGAGGGCTTTGACATGGTGGAACGGGGTTATGAGAGACCGGGGTGCTGAAGTTGCTCTCGCACAGACATGGGCTGAACTGAGAGCCCTTATGATGAGGGAATTCTGTCCTCGTCATGAGCAGCGAGCGTTGGAGAAAGAGTTTGATGTTTTGAAGCAAGATAGTGGTGAGCACAGGGCTTATACTGACCGGTTTGAAGAGTTGAGTTTACTTTGCCCGACAATGGTCACCCCACTCGACAAGGCTATCGAGAGATACATCGATGGCCTACCTGACTCGGTACAAGACATTCTTACTGGTAGTGAACCTGCCACACTTCGTCAGGCGATCGAGTTATCTGCGACATTGACTGAGTCACAGATCCGGAAGAACAAGTTACACCGGAAGGGTGACAAGGGCAAGGAACAATCGACTGACAAAGTGGATAGCAAGAAAGGTCAAAACTTGAATGGAAAGAACTCTGGTTCTTCAAAGAGGGCAAAGAAGCGTAAGGCTTCTCAAAATTTTGCTGTCACTGCCCAAGCTAATCTGGCAGCTCCCAACCAACCTGCACAGCCTCCAGCAAAGAAACCCTATACAGGGAATGCACCTTTGTGCAATAGATGCAACAGTCACCACCAGCCGCATTTTCCATGCCGTTTCTGTACTAACTGTGGGAAATCAGGCCATCTAGCCAATGTTTGTCGATCTGCTCAGAATCCCGCGGTTCAGAACCCGGCTCAACAAGTTGCTCAGCCTCCTGCTCAGCAACAGGGTCAAGCTGCACGACCACAATACCCACCAGGTGCCTGTTACAATTGTGGGGATCTGACCCACTATAGAAATCGGTGCCCAAGGCTAGTCAACCAGAACCAGAACCAGAATCAGGCTCCGGCTCGAGGCCGAGTTTTTAACATGAATGCCCAAGAGGCACAGGCTGACGATAATGTGGTGAACGGTACGTTCTTTATTAATAATCAGCCTGCATCTGTTCTTTTCGATTCTGGTGCCGATAAGAGTTTCGTGTCTTTGTCCTTTGAGCAAATGCTTCGAGTGTCTAGAACGAAACTAGGCAAATCTTTGACAGTAGAGGTCGCTAGTGGTGAACCCATTATTCTTGATTCCGTTCTTCGCAACTGCCAGTTGAACCTAAATAATCATCTTTTTCCTATTGACCTCGCGCCTATGCAACTTGGAAGCTTCGAAGTTATTGTGGGAATGGATTGGTTATCCAAGCATCACGCAGAGATAGTTTGTTCTAAGAAGATTGTTCGTGTGCCACTTTCGACAGGCGAGATCCTGCAAGTTCAAGGTGAGAAGCCTACCGGTGGTCTCAAACTCATGTCTTGTTTTAAAGCTCGGAAGTATCTGCAGAAGAACTATGTGGCTTTCTTAGCACATGTTACAGAAGATAAAGGCAAGGGTAAGTCTATTTCAGATATTCCTGTCGTTCGGGATTATTCTGAAGTGTTCCCTGAAGATTTACCTGGTCTACCTCCAGCACGCCAAGTCGAGTTCCGCATTGATCTCGTACCTGGTGCAAACCCCATTGCCAGAGCTCCATATCGTCTTGCACCGTCTGAGATGCAAGAGTTGTCTAAACAGCTTCAGGAGCTCTCTGACAAAGGTTTTATCCGTCCCAGCTTTTCACCTTGGGGTGCTCCCGTTCTTTTTGTCAAGAAGAAGGATGGATCCTTTAGGATGTGTATCGATTATAGGGAGCTTAACAAGCTTACCATCAAGAATCGATATCCCCTACCTCGCATCGATGATCTCTTTCATCAGTTACAAGGTGCTTCTTATTTTTTCGAAGATTGATCTGCGTTCCGGATATCATCAACTTCGGGTGCAAGAAGAAGACATTCCGAAGACAGCATTCCGTACTCGTTATGGACATTACGAGTTCACAGTCATGCCATTCGGTTTGACTAATGCTCCTGCTGTTTTCATGGACTTAATGAATAGGGTCTGCAAACCTTATTTGGATCAGTTCGTCATTGTTTTTATCGATGACATCTTGATATACTCTAAGACGCAAGCTGAGCATGAGCAACATCTTCGTCTTACTCTGGAACTCCTGAAGAAAGAACAACTCTTCGCCAAATTCTCCAAGTGCGAATTTTGGCTTAAAGAAGTTCAATTTTTGGGGCACATTATCAACGAACAAGGTATTCATGTAGATCCCTCCAAGATCAGTGCGATTAAGGATTGGGATACGCCTACTACTCCTACTGAAGTTCGTTCTTTTCTTGATCTAGCGGGTTATTATCGCCGCTTCATTGAAAACTTCTCTAAGATTGCAGTTCCTCTAACTGCTCTAACTCAGAAGAAAATGCCCTTTTACTGGGGATTCAAACAAGAGGAAGCTTTTCAACACTTGAAGCAGAAGCTTTGCGATGCGCCTGTTCTATCATTGCCTGAGGGTGATGATGATTTTGTTGTGTATTGTGATGCATCGAAATTGGGTCTTGGCTGTGTTCTTATGCAAAGGAACAAAGTCATAGCCTATGCATCAAGACAATTGAAGATACATGAGAAGAACTACACCACTCATGATCTTGAGCTGGGTGCAGTTGTCTTTGCTCTCAAGATCTGGAGACACTATTTGTACGGTACAAAATGTGTGGTTTTCACTGACCACAAAAGTCTTCAGCATATCTTCAACCAGAAAGAACTCAACATGAGACAGCGACGTTGGGTTGAGCTTTTAAACGACTACGACTGCGAAATTCGCTACCATCCTGGTAAGGCGAATGTCGTAGCTGATGCATTGAGTCGCAAGGAACGTACTAAGCTTCATTGTGTACGTGTTCAATCTGTCATTCAAGCTCGATCCGATATTCAAGCACGCATTTCTCAGGCTCAACAATCTTGTGTTGCACAAGGTTTGATGGATAAGGAATTTCCCTATCACATAACACCTGCTTTGGAACTGAAGGACAATGGATCTTATTATTTCATGGACCGTTTGTGGGTCCCAAGCCAGGATGATCTTCGTACCTTGCTTATGGATGAAGCCCATAAGTCTCGCTATTCTATTCATCCGGGCTCAGATAAAATGTATAAGGATCTTCGTATTCACTATTGGTGGCCTGGTATGAAGAAAGACATTGCCTTATACGTATCCAAATGCCTTACTTGTCTAAAGGTCAAGGCTGAACATCAGCGTCCTTCTGGTTTATTGGAGCAACCAGAGATCCCAGTTTGGAAATGGGAAAACATTACTATGGATCTTGTTACCAAACTCCCGCGCACAAAGAAAGGTCATGATGCCATCTGGGTAGTCGTTGATCGTCTTACAAAGTCAGCACATTTCTTGCCAATCCGCGAGGATTTTCCTACTGACAGACTTGCTCAAATCTATGTAGATGAAATTGTAGCTCGACATGGTGTTCCTTTGAACATCATTTCTGACAGAGATGCTCGTTTCACTTCTCACTTTTGGAGAACCATGCAATCTGCTATGGGGACCCAACTTAATCTGAGCACAGCTTATCATCCGCAAACGGATGGTCAATCTGAGAGAACAATCCAGACTCTGGAGGATATGCTAAGAGCTTCTGTGATCGATTTTGGTGGTAGCTGGGATTCACATCTTAAATTGATTGAATTCTCCTACAACAACAGTTATCACACTAGCATCCAAATGGCTCCTTTCGAAGCTCTCTATGGTCGAAAATGTCGTTCACCAGTCTGCTGGAATGAGATTGGCGAGGCTCAACTTACTGGACCTGCCCTCATTTTAGAGACAACCGACACGGTCAAGAAAGTTCGTGATAACCTTCAGGCAGCTAGAAACCGTCAGAAGATTTACGCGGACCCAAAACGCAAAGCCTATGAATTTCAAGTCGGTGATCGAGTATTACTTAAGGTCTCACCTTGGAAAGGTGTGATCAGATTTGGAAAGAAAGGAAAACTTGCACCTAGATACGTTGGACCATTCAAGATCATCGAAAGAATCGGAAAGGTAGCCTACAGACTTGAGTTACCTCCTGAACTGGGAAATGTTCATCCAACTTTTCACATATCAAATCTCAAGAAGTGTACAGCTGATGAGAACTACTCCATACCGCTTGACGAAATTCGTGTTGGCAAAACACTGAAATTTGTTGAGAAACCGGTGGAAATCATGGAACGTGAAGTCAAGTGGCTTAAACGCAAGCGCATTCCTTTGGTCAAAGTTCGCTGGGAAGCTAAACGTGGACCTGAGTTTACTTGGGAACGCGAAGATCAAATGAAGGCGAAATATCCACATTTTTTTCCACGAGTTTCCTCTAAATAAATTTCGGGACGAAATTTCCACAAGTAGGGGAGACTGTAACAACTGTGCTTGTAATCACTATGAACAGTTCTGTTATCAATAAAACAATGTTATTTGATCCCAATGTTTGTTTGATTGTGTTTTACATTTTTCATGTTTTGACTTTTATGTAATTTCAAACTCTACATCGCTTTCTGGAGAGTTATACGCAAACTAGTGCGTAAACGTACTCAGTTTAATGCGAGAAATACTCCGGAACATCAACATATACTCAAAATACCTTAAATAACCTTTACATAACTTAGAAATAAGTTTTGAAGGCTTTGGTATGGCAAAAACAAGTTAATTCGCTTACAGGGACTAAATATGACAAACTGCGAAAGTATGTCAATTTGAACTGTAACGAACATTCCGGAACATGACCATAAGTTAAACACACCTTAAATATCCTTTACATAGCTTAGAAATAGGCTTTGAGGGGTTTGGTGTGCTAAAATAAACTTTTGGGACATTCAGGGACTAAAAGTGTCAAAAAGTGCACAAGTTTGCATTTTCGCGCATAACTTACGTTCTGAATACATCTGGACATCCAAAAACTTTTGGAAGCATGACTATATTATATTTTAGTGTTCGCCTTAAGAAAAATCCATTCGTTGCGTCATTTGGATCGTTTTTCGCGCTTATGCGCATTCCGTCGTAATTAAGCGAACATCGCGTTCGTACGACCAAACGAACCAACGTCCGACATATTTTTGAGCATGTTTCATGTCCACAATGTTTAGGCATCATTTTAGGGCCTTAAAGTTGGCTTGACGGGCCTTAGAAGTGCCGGAAATGGGCTGAATACACAACAGGGACCAAAACTGCACATCTGCCAAACTTGAAGGCTTACGGACCGTAAGCCTTACCTTACGGTCCGTAAGGAGTCTGCAGAACCTCAGAACCTTCCGAACAGCCTGTTTCCAGCTGTCGTGCACTTCCAATCACCTTTCCACCTGTTGATCTCTTGTGGTGAGTGGCCAAATGAGCCACCATAAGCTTCCGACAAGTGTACGCATGAGATTAAGGCACGATAATCGACAAACGATCCTAACGGTGGACCGAATACTATAAATACCCATCCACCCTCAACCCCAAAACCCACAAATCTGATTAGGAAAGCTCTAAGTTGGAACCTTCGTTTCATACCTGAGCTATTTTGATCTGGGTTAGCATTCGGGGACCCTTCGTAAGTATTCTTTCGTTCTTTTCCTTATTTTTTACTGCTTTTCGAGTCAGAAAGTCAAACTTTGTTTGACTTTTAGCGTTGACCAGTAATGGTCAATGCGAAGTTCGTTTGAACTTCGCAACGTGATTGTAATCACGATGGTTATAGTCCCTTGGGACTATGCCTACTGATTACCACGTTGTCTAGGGTCGTAGGGTAAGCGATCTGATAAATCGCCTATACCTTCGAACCCGACCCAGTTTGGTCGATCATTAGGATCCGACCAAACACATTAGGTGACCATAGTGTAGGGAATAACCTTCCGAGGTTATACCTTATGGTCACGACGTTTAAGTAGTTGTATGATAGGTAGTTTATATGCCTTAGGTAAATTACCAGAATACCCTTTTCATACATAATTGGTAATTTAGCATATGTAACCTAAACTTTTGTCACGTAACTGATTATGTAACATGTTTAGGCATATAATACTTGTCATAGGACTAGTTAGGCGGTCCGAACGCGTTTCACGCGCACGACACGTTAAAGTAGCATAAGCTTCCTAAACGGGTCGTAATGGGTCGTAAACAAATATGTTAAGTTTCATTTAGCATGTAGGCTTTGTTAAACCATATCACGTGAGTTCCGACACTCACTTGGTTTACAAACCCTAATGCTACCCAGTCTTCCGAGATAGGTCCGGTTATTAACATAGTTACCTATATTAGGTGCCGTTTGATTCCGAGATCTCTAGCATTGCTTGGTGGTTATCTTTATACAACTGAGCAATCTCAAGTGAGTACATAGACCCCTCTTTTACTGTTTTCCAAACTGTTTTGGGGTGGAACACATGTGCCTACTTGTTACTTTCATGCTTTCCTGTTTTCACATCATATACTGCTATGTTCGTTAGTACATTATAGTACATGATTTCATTACATCTTATGCTAGGTGTGCCCATTGTGTGCATTACTTGGTACATTGTTTTACATTACATTTCATGCTAGGTATGCCCATTGTGTGCATTACTTAGTACATTGTTTTACATTACATTTCATGCTAGGTATGCCCATTGTGTGCATTACTTAGTACATCGTTTTACATGACATTTCATGCTAGGTATGCCCATTGTGTGCATTACTTAGTACATCGTTTTACATGACATTTCATGCTAGGTATGCCCATTGTGTGCATTACTTAGTACATCGTTTTACATGACATTTCACGCTACGTATGTTCATTTGATTACATACTTAGTGCATCGTTTTCACATGCTCACATTTTGTTATGACATTTGGTTTGTTTACATGGGACAATACGTTCATTAACATTTGCTACGCCGTTCGTTAGTAGGTAGTGGTACCATAGGAATTGACAACTCCCGTTCCGGACATCCCAGGGTAAGGGGACAGAAAGGAATGACCGAATTCGTTGACATTTAGACAGATAGACCTTTAATTTGTTTAAAGGGTTATCACCACAGTCGCCAGGCTTGGATGTATGCATATTCACAAATACCGCATAAATGTTCATATTAAATAGTTGCATGCATTTTTCCACAAAGACATAAGATTGATTTAAACCATGTTTTACTTCAACATTTTGTTTTTGTGCATGTGGTTTAGTTGAGACATTTCACTTGCCATACATGACATTTTGACATAGACATTTGACATGGATATTTGACATAGACATTTGACATGGATATTTGACATAGACATTTGACATGATTTACATCTTGACATAAACACTTTGACATATCTTTCAATACATTTGACAATTTAATTAAACATAGACTTCTTACATTGTTTGGTTTGGTTTGATTAAGTGATTAAGTAACGATGCGTGTGTAATATGATACAAGCATGGTGGATACGCCGCTGGTACTTCCTATATATAAGTGTTTGTATGATATTACATGGCGTAACGTTATTTGAATCATTTCAGTTTGAGACATAGAACATTTTATACAAATAACATGCTTTTCACAAGACATTGATTTACAAACAACTTACCTTATACAAACACATTTTTACACGGATATTTATTTAACCTGACATTTACTTATACATATCATCTGACCTTATTGTTTTCAAATGATTTACAAGACAAAGCAAATAACAAGGTTCATGACTAAACATTTTCTCAAACATAAGTCATGAATCTTATTTTCGCAAAACCTATGTATCTCACAGGCATTTTTATGCTGACGTACCTATTTTCACATGTGTTTTCAGGTGCTTTTCCATAGGATGTTGATCATGATACTAGGGCGGACCTGTGCCTTAGAGACTTTAAAAGATGATAGACTATGTTTAATTATGTTCAGAACTCTTTAATTTCCTGTTTGAAGCAATGTAACACTCTTGGTTAATAAATAAAATACACTTTGTGTGCCATGGTTATGAAACAATTAATTCTGTCGCGACACGCCCCGATGTTTCCGCCGCGATTTGTTGTTTTACGCGGTCGGGGTGTGACATATGCAAACCTTCGTAACTCGTCCATCGTTCAACTCGTATTAATAGACTACCAAAGGGTAAGTTAACAATCATCAGGTTTTGTCGTTACCCACATATCCCCACACATAACCATGGCGATAGGTGATAACGGGATTTGTCAGATCCTATGGTACCATAACATACTACTGGTCGGCTCGGCCAAAGCTAATGAATGTCATTCGTTATGTAATTACGTCCCAACAAGTTCGTTCACATTATTTAAAATCGTTATGTTTAATATAAACCATAGTATTCGTTTTTTTTTTTTGAAATTGTCGAAATCGTTTAACACATACGAATCCCAAAACAATTGAAAACAGTAAAATAGGGGAACTATGTACTCACTTGAGTTTGCAAGGTATCCTTGATTTAATGAACTAACAATGCTCGGGCAAACCAAGGAAATCAAGTGGCACCTAGTAATCGGATCGCTAAGTTAATAAATCAACACCTAAATCAAGAGATCAGATAGAATGGAGTCTCGTAAACCAAATGAGTATTGGAACTCAGGTGATATGATTTAACAAAGCCTACATTCTAAATCGGAACCTATCCTAAGTGCTTACGACCCGTTATGACCCGTTAAGGTAGCTTACGCTACTTAAACGCATCATTTGCGCAAAACCGCAAACGAATAGCCTAACTAGTCCTATGATAAGTATTATATTCCCTAACATGTTTAAATATGTTGCATAATCAGTTTAAGTGACAAAATTTAGGTTACATATGCTTAAAATCAAATTATGCATGAAAAGGGCATTTTGTTCATTTACTTAAGGTATATAAACTACCTATCATACAACTAAATTAACTAAGTGACCATAAGGTATAACCTCGGAAGGTTATTCCCTATATAACTATGGTCACAAATATGCTTGGTCGGATCCTAACGATCGACCAAATGGGTCGGGTTCGAAAGTCTAAGCGGTTGTCAAGACCGATTGACTTACGACCCTAAACAAGCACTAGACTAAAAGTGACGAGTTAAACATGTTTAACTAAGTTAGAAAATAGATTTGATATCAAAACAAAGTGTTTTGATACTCGAAAATAGCTTCGTTGCAAAATACACATAAATATGTATTTTGACCGAAACTTTGACTAGTCACTTCGACTAATCGACGTGGTAATCAGTAGGCATAGTCACAGGGGACTATAACCATTGTGATTACGCTCACGTTGCAAAGTTCGATTGAACTTTGACTTGACCAAATCATGGTCAAAGTAGAAAGTCAAACACTGTTTGACTTTCATGCTTGAAAAGCATAAACAAGCATGAAATAAGCTTACAAAAGGTCCAAGATAGGAAGAATTGAACTAAAACACTCAGGTATGAAGCCTTAGCTTCAACTTAGAGCAGATTTAGATCAATGTGGGAGGAATGAAGGTTGAACTTGGTGGGTATTTATAGGAAGTCTTAAGTTCACAAGATGATTAGAAGTGTTTTTGCAAGAATCAAAGCTTGATTTAAGCCATACACTTGTGGCACATTGTTTCTAATACAATGGGAACTCAAAAACAATCAAATGGTATCCCAAAACCATGTTAGAAATGAAAGAAAACGACTGATGTGACCAAATTCAATGTTTCTGATCTGGTAGTCTGTCACGCCCCACGTAGCCTGATGCTCAGGTCGTCGCGCCCCGCGACCAACTATCAGCAGTTGACAGTTTTGGACCCTGCATGCACAAAACTCAGTTTTTGATGCTTTCAAGCCCCATTAACCCCATTTCGAGGCTCTACAATGAAGTTAAAGCATAGGGAACGTAAAATATGCTTGAAAACATATCGGATGTCGGTTCGTTTGGTCGTACGGTTGCGTTATTAGGTTAATTACGACGAAAACTCGAACGGACGCGAAAACGATCTAAATTACGCGACGAATGGTATTTTTGTATTCCAATCACTAAAATAAAATATTTTAATGATTACAAAAATTTGTGGATGTCCGGATTGCATGTGTTCACATTATAAGACCCAAACTATGACGAGATATTGAAAACTTTGAGGGTTCAAAACCTTATAATAAATCATCCTAGAACAGATGATTGGTTTTCAAAGCGGATTCGAAGTTTGTGTTCTTGTTTTGGTTGTCATCCAAAGATAGGCGACGGTGTTGTTTTAAGACTAAACACAAGATAACTTGTGTTAGGGTCCTAGGAAGGTTATAGTCTAGGTCAAAGCATTACTAATAACCTAATTCCCTATAACCATTGGCTCTGATACCAACTTTTCTGTCACACCCCGACCACGTAAAACAACAAATTGTGGCGAAAACGTCGGGGAGTGTTGTAACAAAATCATTGTTTCACAACCATGGATTAAATAGTTTTGTTTTATTGAATTATTGAACTCATTGTTTTATTACAAATCAGATAAGTACAAATATTGTATTTCAAGTTTTAAAGTCGCTAAGGCACGAGTCCATCCTATGTATAGCATGCATCAACAATCATCACATAACAGCACCTGAAACATATGTAAAAATAAGTACGTCAGCATAAAAATGCCTGTGAGATACATAGGTTTTATTGATTTAGATTCATGACTTGTAAGTTTAAAGAAAATGTTTAACAAATAGTAGTCATGAACTTGTAAAAATGTTTTCTTTTATAAATCATGCGAAAATTGATAAGAAATCAGATGGTGCAAAGGAATAATGCATAGATAAATAATAACCAAGTAAAATAAGTTTGTATAAAATATGTTGTTTGTAAAACAAAGTTCTGATAAAAAGGTTTATGGTATACATAAAAATATACATTGGTTTTGAGAAAATCGGATAAGTAATATATATTAAAATATATTTTTGTTTCAAAATAGTTAAACCGATAGTATATCAATTATACTTTAGTCGTTAAAATAATAGTTTTCGGTAGTACATCATAAGTATACTTTAGTTAAAGAATGAAAATATCGGTAGTATATCATTTTTATACTTTGGTTTTGTAAATAACATATCAAAACTATGCTTTGGTTTTGTAAATAACATATCATAGCTATGCTTTGGTTTTGTAAATAACATATCAAACTATGCTTTGGTTTTGTAATTAGCATATCAAAACTATGCTTTGGTTAGTAACAAAATATATATTGGTTTTGTACATAGTATATCAAATTATACTTTGGTAAACAATATCACATATAGGAGCATATCAAACTATACTTTGGAAGTATATCAAAATATACAAATAATAATGTGATTTAGAATTCATTCAAACCTTAGTGTATCAAACTACACCTTGGAGACTATAGAAATACCACAAAGGCAATCTCCATTTGGATAAAATTTTGTTTCTGACACTCTATACAACAGGAATGGGGTGTCTAATCCTATAGCGCTATATCGTACTACCAATCGGCTTGGTGAATATATAAAATAAGTACAATCCAACAATTTGTTTTATAATCTTTGAAAAACTAATGTTTAAACCATAGATAATCATTTAGTTTGTCAAAAGATAAGTACTAGCATGTATAATCAATTTATACTTAGAAATCATGAAAATAACAATTAGGTACACATATTTCACCCCAAATCATTTGAAAACAGTAAAAGAGGGGACTATGTACTCACTTGAGGATGCTTAGAAGTCTTGAATAACTACCAAGCAAAGCTAGAGGGATCACGGAATCAAACGGCACCTAATATAGGTAACTACGTTAATAAACCGGACCTAAGTCGGAAGATCGGATAGGATGAGGTTTCGTAAACCAAATGAATATTGGAACTCATATGATATGGTTTAACAAAGCCTACATACTAAAACGGAACCTATCCTAAGTGCTTACGACCCATTACGACCCGTTTAGGTAGCTTACGCTACTTTAACGCGTCGTTCGTGTAAAACGCGTTCGGACCGCCTAACTAGTCCTATGACAAGTATTATATGCCTTAACATGTCTAATAATGTTGCCTAATCAGTTTAGATGTCAAAATTTATGTTACATATGCTTAAAATTAATTTATGCGTAAAAAGGGCATTTTGGTCATTTACCTAAGGCATATAAACTACCTATTATACAACTACTTAAACGAAGTGACCATATGGTATAACCTCGGAAGGTTATTCCCTATGTAACTATGGTCACATAATATGCTTGGTCGGATCCTAATGATCGACCAAACGGGTCTAATCCGAAAGTCTAAGCGGTTGTTTAGACCGCTTGACTTACGACTCTTTATAAGCACTAATCTAAAAGTGACGAGCTAAACATGTTGAAACATGTTTAACTAAATTAGAAAACAGGTTTTGATATCAAAACAAAGGGTTTTGATACCCAAGAATAGTTTGGTTGCAAAATACGCATAAACGCGCATTTTGACCGAAACTATGACTCGTCACTACACCTAATCAACGTGGTAATCAGTAGGTATAGTCACAAGGGACTATATCCATCATGATTATGCTCATGTTGCGAAGTTCAAACGAACTTCGTGTTGACCATAACCTAGTCAAAGCAGAAAGTTAAACGCAGTTTGAATTTCGGGCTTAAAAACGCATAAAGCACGAAAGAATACTTACAAAGGGTCCAAGCTAGGAGATTTGATCCAAAAATTCTCAGGTATGAAGCTTTGAGCTTCAACTTAGAGAAAAGTCAGATCAAGGTGTGGGAAATGAAAGAAAACAAGTGGGTTTATATAGATTTCGAAGAACCGTTAGGATCATTCCTCGTAAACCGAGCTTCGATCTGAGCCGTACAAGTGTGCCCATGGTTTTAGAATACCATGGGTGCCCCAAAATAGCCCCTAGATTCATAAAAACCATGTGCAAAAACCCAGAACCAGGCTGCTGTTTTAGAAAACTGGTTTTGCTGAACTGGGCTGTTTACACGGGCCATGTAAGGGGAGGTCCTGGGCTACGCGCCCCGCCTAAGCTGGGTTTCAGAAACTGTCAGTTTAGGTCCCTGCAATTAAAAACTTGCTATTTGATGCATTTTTGGCATGTTTAAGCCCCGTTAACCTCATTTCAAGGCTCTAAAATGAATTTAAACTATAGGGAACTTAAAATATGCTCAAAAATATGTCGGATGTCGGTTCGTTTGGTCGTACGGTTGCGTTGTTCGGTTAATTACGACGAAACACGAACGGACACGAAAAACGATCCAAACTACGCGACGAATGAAATTTTATCATGCCAATCACTAAAATATAATATTTTAATGATTACATAAATTTTTGGATGCCCGGATATATTCAAAACGTAAGATATGCACGAAAATGCAAACTTATGCACTTTTTGACGCTTTTAGTCCCTGTTGATCAAATAAGTTTATTTTTGCGCACCAAACACCTCAAAGCCTATTTCTAAGCTATGTAAAGGATATTTAGGGCATGTTTAACTTATGATCATGTTCCTAAATGTTTGTTACAGTACGAATCGGCATACTTTCGCAGTTTGTCGAAATTAGTCCCTGTAAGCGAATAAACTTAATTTCGACACACCAAACCTTCCAAAACTTATTTCTAAGTTATATAAGGGTTATTTAAGGTATGTTAAGACTATGTAACTATTCTGGAGTGTTTGTCGCTTTAAACTGATTACGTTTACGCATCAGTTCGCGTATAACTCTCCAAAAAGCGATTTTGAGCTCGAAATCGAACAAGAATTGATATGTGCAAATGATACACATATTTATACAAATCCCAAGTATGAAATATGATATTTCATTGGTTTGGTATTCGTATGATGGTTGTAGTGACACAGGTGTCACAGTCTCCCCTACTTTAGGAAATTCCGTCTCGAAATTTAATTTTCGAGGAAACCTGTGAATGTAACTGTGATTGTTTCGCTTTCGAATGAATCCTTCGTACCCAAAGTCAAATTCTGGGCCACATTTGGATTCTTAGAGAATTTTGTCAACCGTCAAAGTGATGTCCTTGTAGTAACAAAACATGGAGTTTTGAACTACTAAAAGAGGAACGTTTCCTACGAAGACTATTATAGGAAACTTGTGTGTGCTCGAAAATCAGAGTTGGAGATTGTAAGATAAAAATAACATTGGTCAAGGTCCAGGACTTCTAGTAACTCAAATAACACTACATTCGCAATGTAATAAGGAACACTTATATATAGGAAGTACCAGCAGCGTATCCACCATGCCCCTTTCTACATTGTTCCCGTTTCATTATTCTCATCACTATAGGTCTTTACAAATGACAAAACTTGCTGTGGTTTCTGTGCACTGAATTCCATACTTATGTATGCATCCATAATTACGTAATTCCTTGCATAGTCTGCACAGTTCATTTCATAATGTGTAGGGGGAAAATCAATCGAATAAACATGAAGTGACTTGACTAGACCACCAAAGGATCTTTTTAACTAGATCAACGAACGATCTTTTTAACTAGATCAACACATGATCTCCCTAACTAGACCATTGTACGATCTCCTTAAATAGACCACTTAAGGGATCTTTTCAGCTATATCATCACATGATATTCCTAACCAGATTTGAATCAATCAATTTAACTAGACCACTCAAGGGGTCTAATTATGGAATAGTACTTTATATTCCAAGGGTCTTAACTATTACGTAGAAGCCCATTAAGGATTTAAGGTAGTACCTTTGGATATCCTACTATGAATCCCTCATATGAAGATATGGAAGATTCTATGAGGATTTGGATAATGAATATTCGGATTGCACAAAAACACAAGACATAAAAGAAATCACATAAACACATAATCACATAATTGTATCAGTTTCATAAAATAAACTTAAAACAACAAATTTTATTTATATAACAGCTGAATTGTTCCAAACGTCAATGGATAACAAACAAAGAGATACAAAAGACTAATTGTTCACTGCTGCATTGTCTTCCGCGTTTGCCTCGTTTATATTAAACACTCGTCCACGCGCTGGATTTGCGTTAACAAGTCTTGGGCAATTATTTCGGTAGTGAGTAAGGTCACCACAGTTATAACACGACCCATGTGGAAACTGTGCTTGAACAGCAGCAGGATTTGCAGCAGCTTGGTTAGCATAACGGCAGGTATTGATCAAATGTCCCAATCGCCCACAGTGGGTACATTTGTGACACTGCACTTGCTCCAGATGATGACGGTTGCATTTGTTGCACAAAGGTGCGGTACCAACATAGTTTTTCTTAGCACGAGGTTGTGCTGGCTGGTTTGGTGCAACCTGATTGTTCTGAGCAGTTATTGCGCAGTTTTGTGAAACCTTGCACTTCTTCTTCTTGGATGTCTCGGCATGTTTATCCTTTGGTTCTTCTTGTGCAGACTTGTCAGATTGTTTCGGGTCGCCCTTTCAAAAAAGCTTACCTTTCCTGATCTGGGATTCAGTCAGGGTAGCAGACAATTAAATGGCCTGTCTGACGGTAGTAGGGTTGTTACCAGTAACGATATCCTGAACTAGGTTAGGAAGACCATCAATGTACTTTTCAATCGCCTTATCCACAGGCGTAACCATGGCAGGACACAACAGGCTCAGTTCCTCATAACGGTCAGTGTAGGCTCGATGTTCACCACGGTCTTGCTTTAGATCATCGAATTCCCTTTCCAATGCTCTGAGCTCATGACGAGGACAGAAATCCTTCATCATTAGAGCTCGAAGCTCTTCCCAAGTTTGAGCTAGTGCCACATCGGCACCCCTATCACGCATTACTCTGTTCCACCATGTAAGGGCACGCTTCTCGAACATACTGGATGCAAACTCAACCTTACGCTCATTCGGACATTGCACATGTCTGAATGTGCTCTCCAAACTTTTGAACCATTGCAGGAGCGCGATTGCTCCTTGAGACCCATAAAACTTCAAAGGTTTAGCAGAATTGAAGGTTTTGAAACTACACTGAGCATACTTGTTATTATTGTTGTATAACTGATGGATCTGGGTTACTATGCCCAAAAGCACAGCAGCCATTTGCTGAGAGACAAGGGCTGCGACTTCTTCGTTGGTTAGAGGTTGTGCATCTCGTCGAGGAAGCATTGTCTAAAAGGGACAAGGAAACATGAGAAATGAGTGATGTTGACAATTGGAAAAAAACAAATGGGGTATTGAAAGCATCGAAAAAAACACAAGGAAGGCGATTATTCGTTCGTTACCTTGAACAAAACAAATGACACGCAGAGACTAATCAAAGTAAATGGGTAAATATAATGTATCGCGAAGACCTGCTTTAGCCTATAAGTGGACACTCATCCCAAGAATTCCCAGGTAAGAGTGACTGGTCCAATTATGTGGATTTGTACGAACACTCTAGCCTTAGACAGAAGACTCAGGATACAGGCATCCACCCTTCCAGATTGCATGTGTTCACATTATAAGACCCAAACTTTGACGAGATTTTGAAAACTTTGAGGGTTCAAAACCTTATAATAAATCATCCTAGAACAGATGATAGGTTTTCAAAGCGGATTCGAAGTTTGTGTTCTTGTTTTGGTTGTCACCCAAAGATAGGCGACAGTATTATTTTAAGACTAAACACAAGATAACTTGTGTTAGGGTCCTAGGAAGGTTATAGTCTAGGTCAAAGCATTACTAATAACCTAATTCCCTATAACCATTGGCTCTGATACCAACTTTTCTGTCACACCCCGACCACGTAAAACAACAAATCATGGCGGAAACATCGGGGAGTGTTGTAACAAAATCATTGTTTCACAACCATGGATAAATAGTTTTGTTTTATTGAATTATTGAACTCATTGTTTTATTACAAATCAGATAAGTACAAATATTGTCTTTCAAGTTTTAAAGTCGCTAAGGCACGAGTCCATCCTATGTATAGCATGCATCAACAATCATCACATAACAACACCTGAAACATATGTAAAAATAAGTACGTCAGCATAAAAATGCCTGTGAGATACATAGGTTTTATTGATTTAAATTCATGACTTGTAAGTTTAAAGAAAATGTTTAACAAATAGTAGTCATGAACTTGTAAAAATGTTTTCTTTTATAAATCATGCAAAAATTGATAAGAAATCAGATGGTGCAAAGGAATAATGCATAGATAAATAATAACCAAGTAAAATGAGTTTGTATATAATATGTTGTTTGTAAAACAAAGTTCTGATAAAAAGGTTTATAGTATATAAAAAAATATACCTTGGTTTTGAGAAAATCGGATAAGTAATATATATTAAAATATATTTTTGTTTCAAAATAGTTAAACCGATAGTATATCAATTATACTTTAGTCGTTAAAATAATAGTTTTCGGTAGTACATCATAAGTATACTTTAGTTAAAGAATGAAAATATCGGTAGTATATCATTTTATACTTTGGTTTTGTAAATAACATATCAAAACTATGCTTTGGTTTTGTAAATAACATATCATAACTAAGATTTGGTTTTGTAAATAACATATCAAACTATGCTTTGGTTTTGTAATTAACATATCAAAACTATGCTTTGGTTAGTAACAAAATATATGTTGGTTTTGTACATAGTATATCAAATTATACTTTGGTAAACAATATCACATATGGGAGCATATCAAACTATACTTTGGAAGTATATCAAAATATACAAATAATAATGTGATTTAGAATTCATTCAAACCTTAGTGTATCAAACTACACCTTGGAGACTATAGAAATACCACAAAGGCAATCTCTATTTGGATAAAATTTGGTTTCTGACATTCCATACAACAGGAATGGGGTGTCTAATCCTATAGCGCTATATCGTACTACCAATCGGCTTGATGAATGTAAAAAATAAGTACAATCTAACAATTTGTTTTATAATCTTTGAAAAAGTAGTGTTTAAACCATAGATAATCATTCAGTTTGTCAAAAGATAAGTACTAGCACGTATAATCAATTTATACTTGGAAATCATGAAAATAACAATTAGGTACACATGTTTCACCCCAAATAATTTGAAAACAGTAAAAGAGGGGACTATGTACTCACTTGAGGATGCTTAGAAGTTTTGAATAACTACCAAGCAAAGCTAGAGGGATCACGGAATCAAACGGCACCTAATATAGGTAACTACGTTAATAAACCGGACCTAAGTCGGAAGATCGGATAGGATGAGGTTTCGTAAACCAAATGAGTATTGGAACTCATATGATATGGTTTAAAAAACCCTACATACTAAAACGGAACCTATCCTGAGTGCTTACGACCCATTACGACCCGTTTAGGTAGCTTACGCTACTTTAACGCGTCGTTCGCGTAAAACGCGTTCGGACCTGCCTAACTAGTCCTATGACAAGTATTATATGCCTTACACGTCTAATAATGTTGTCTAATCAGTTTAGATGTCAAAATTTAGGTTACATATGCTTATAATGAATTTATGCGTAAAAAAGGCATTTTGGTCATTTACCTAAGGCATATAAACTACCTATCATACAACTACTTAAACAAAGTGACCATATGGTATAACCTCGGAAGGTTATTCCCTATGCAACTATGGTCACATAATATGCTTGGTCGGATCCTAATGATCGACCAAACGGGTCTAGTCCGAAAGTCTAAGCGGTTGTTTAGACCGCTTGACTTACGACTCTTTACAAGCACTAATCTAAAAGTGACGAGCTAAACATGTTGAAACATGTTTAACTAAGTTAGAAAACAGGTTTTACTATCAAAACAAAGGGTTTTGATACCCAAGAATAGTTTGGTTGCAAAATACGCATAAACGCGCATTTTGACCGAAACTATGACTCGTCACTACACCTAATCAACGTGGTAATCAGTAGGTATAGTCACTAGGGACTATAACCATCGTGATTACGCTCATGTTGCGAAGTTCAAACGAACTTCGTGTTGACCATAACCTGGTCAAAGCAGAAAGTCAAACGCAGTTTGACTTTCGTGCTTAAAAACGCATAAAGCACGAAAGAATACTTACAAAGGGTCCAAGCTAGGAGATTTGATCCAAAAATTCTCAGGTACGAAGCTTTGAGCTTCAACTTAGAGAAAATTCAGATCAAGGTGTGGGAAATGAAGGAAAATAAGTGGGTTTATATAGATTTCAGAGAACCGTTAGGATCATTCCTCGTAAACCGAGCTTTGATCTGAGCCGTACAAGTGTGCCCATGGTTTTAGAATACCATGGGTGCCCCAAAATAGCCCCTAGATTCATAAAAACCATGTGCAAAAACCCAGAACCAGAATGCTGTTTCAGAAAATTGGTTTTGTTGAACTGGGCTGTTTACACTGGCCACGTAAGGGGAGGTCTTGGGCTACGCGCCCCGCCTAAGCTGGGTTTCAGAAACTGTCACTTTAGGTCCCTGCAATTGAAAAACTTGCAATTTGATGCATTTTTGGCATGTTTAAGCCCCGTTAACCTTATTTCAAGGCTCTAAAATGAATTTATAGTATAGGGAACTTAAAATATGCTAAAAAATATGTCGGATGTCGGTTCGTTTGGTCGTACGGTTGCGTTGTTCGGTTCGTTACGATGAAACACGAACGGACGCGAAAAACGATCCAAACTACGCGACGAATGAAATTTTATCATGCCAATCACTAAAATATAATATTTTAATTATTATATAAATTTTTGGATGCCCGGATATATTCAGAACGTAAGATATGCGCGAAAATACAAACTTATGCACTTTTTGACGCTTTTAGTCCCTGTTGATCAAATAAGTTTATTTTTGCGCACCAAACACCTCAAAGCCTATTTCTAAGCTATGTAAAGGATATTTAGGGCATGTTTAACTTATGATCATGTTCCGGAATGTTCGTTACAGTAAGAATCTGCATACTTTCGCAGTTTGTCAAAATTAGTCCCTGTATGCGAATAAACTTAATTTCGACACACCAAACCTTCCAAAACTTATTTCTAAGTTATGTAAGTGTTATTTAAGGTATGTTAAGCCTATGTTACTATTCCAGAGTGTTTGTCGCATTAAACTAATTACGTTTACGCATCAGTTCGCGTATAACTCTCCAGAAAGCGATTTAGAGCTCGAAATCGAACAAGAATTGATATGTGCAAATGATACACATATTTATACAAATCCCAAGTATGAAATACGATATTTCATTAGTTTGGTATTCGTATGATGGTTGTAGTGACACAGGTGTCACAATACACTTGTGGCACATTGTATCTAATACAATGGGAACTCAAAAACAATCAAATGGTATCCCAAAACCATGTTAGAAATGAAAGAAAACAGTTGCTGTGACCAAATTGAATGTTTCTGATCTGGTAGTCTGTCGCTCCCTGCCTAGCCTGATGCTCAGGTCGTCACGCCCCGTGACCAACTATCAGCAGTTGACAGTTTTGGCCCCTGCATGCACAAAACTCAGTTTTTGGTGCTTTCAAGCCCCGTTAACCCCATTTCAAGGCTCTACAATGAATTTAAAGCATAGGGAACGTAAAATATACTTGAAAACATATCGGATGCCGGTTCATTTGGTCGTACGGTTGCGTTATTCTGTTAATTACGACGAAAACTCGAACGGACGCGAAAACGATCTAAATTACGCGAAGAATGGTATTTTTGTATTCCAATCGCTAAAATAAAATATTTTAATGATTACAAATATTTTTGGATGTCCGGATACGTTCAGAACGTAAGATATGCGCGTAAATACAAACTTATGCACTTTTGATGCTTTTAGTCCCTGTTGATCAAATAAGCGTATTTTCGCATACCAAACCCCTCAAAGCCTATTTCTAAGCTATGTAAGGGATATTTAAGGTATGTTTAGCTTATGATCATGTTCCGGAATGTTCGTTCTATACGAATCGGCATACTTTCGCAGTTTGTCGCAAATAGTCCCTGCGATCAAATAAACTTGTTTTCGACACACCAAACCCTCCAAAACTTATTTCTAAGTTATGTAAAGGTTATTTAAGGTATGTTAAGCCTATGTCACTGTTCCGGAATGTTTTTCGAGTTAAACTGACTACGTTTACTTATCAGTTTGCGTATAACTTTCCAGAAAGCGATTTAAAGCTTGAAATCGAACTAGAATCAAAACGTAAAGTCGTCAAACACAAATACACAAATATTAACTCCAAAACACATCGTTTTATTGATAATTGATATTGTTTTACATCCTTCATCGTTTACAAAGTCTCAGAGCGTTTTTCCATTGCATAAAGAAATTGTAACTGATGGTGCGAGGAAACATGTTGATGAGATTAGTGAGATAGAAAAGGTTTCACATCTTGTTTGTCAAACTATAGATTACAAGTTGATATATTGTTTTTATAGGAAATGTCTTGTGTTGTGTTGTGTTGTGTTGTGTTGTGTTGTGTTGTGTTGTGTTGTGTTGTGTTGTGTTGTGTTGTGTTGTGTTGTGTTGTGTTGTGTTGTGTTGTGGTTGAGACAATTAAGATTGTGCAAGAAGAGTATGGTTGGTTTTATCCTGCTTGTCGTAAGTGTTTCAAGAAGGTGATGGCTAAAAGTGAATACTTACATAATGTTGAAAATGTTTCGGGTGATATTGTTCAATTGTCTGCGACTTCTTTGGTTTGTCCCAAATGTCGTAGTGAATGTATATCCATCACCACAAAGTAAGCAATGATGATTATTTAATATTTTATTTGTATAAATAACAGTTTAAGACTGATATTTGAATATAATTTTGGAGTTTACTTAGTTATTTGTATATATTTCAGGTTCAAGGTGCAAGTCCGAGTGCAGGATGAGAGTGGCAGTGTTTCTTTTGTTATGTTTGATAGAGATATTCAGAAGCTTCTTGGATTAGCGACGAGTGACATAAGAGAGAGGCAGGTGAAGGCGAATGATAATGAATGTTTACCTCATGAGATATTTCGATTGGTCTTTTAAGATTGATGTTTCAGAATTCAATCTTAAAAATGACTATCGTGTTTATACCGTGCAAAAAACATGTGATGATCCAGTAATAATTTCTGAGTTGGTTGGTGGAGATAGTAACGGTGATAAAAATACTAATGAGATAGCATATAAAATTACTTTTTCATTCTATTTATTTTTCTTTTGAGGTTAAAAGACTGGATTATGCACTTTTTTATATAATATCATATATTATGACCCTTTAGGTTACTCAAGAGGTAGCTGAAGTTAAAGATATTAACCTTTCAGAATCTTCCCAGGTGTCTGCTGAACGAACTTCAAGGGTGAGTATGTATTATTGAAAGTATGTTTAATATGTTTTTAGAGTTCATTATTTTATTAAATGAGATCAATAGTTGTTTTGTGATCTGTTTCAAGGATGCTTTCTTTGTTACGACCGACTCTTCAACCGTTGAAGTTGAAAAGGATTCTGGATCAAATCCAAATGGAAAGCAGACAGCTCAAGATGTTGATGTTGTCAATGTTGGTGAGCTATCCACTAATGTGAGAAGAACCCGAAAGAAGCTATCTAAGGTTAACAATTAGATGCTTATGAAAAAAATTTCTTACCACTTATTTTTGAAGACTCTTTGTGGTTTTTATTTGTGTCTGTTAACTGTTGTTTTAACAAAAATGTGGTTAAAAGTTTGGTATGTAAGGGCTAGAACCTGAAGCATCTAAACTGATGTGTCACACCCCGACCGCGTAAAACAACAAACCGTGGCGAAAACATCAGGGAGTGTCGTAACAGAATCATTGTTTCATAACACATGGAAATTGGAGTTTTGTTTTATTGAATTAATAGAGGTTACAATGTCTTAAAAACAAAGAAACATAACATAATTAACAAGTTTTGCATCTTTTATTGTCACTAAGGCCCAAGTCCGCCTAAGTGTATCTTGATCAATCCTATGCATCATCTCCTGAAAACACATGTGAAAATAGGTACGTCAACATAAAAATGCCTGTGAGATACATAAGGTTTATGAAAATAGGATTCATGACTAGAAGTTTAAAGGAAAGTTTATCAAAAGTTAGTCATGAACTTTATAAAATGTTTTCTTTTATAAATCATACAAAAAGTGATAAGAAATCAGATGATATAGAAGAATAATACATAATTAAGTGAATAACCAAGTAAAAATGAGTTTGTATAAAATATGTTGTTTGTAAAACAATGTTTATGAGAAAATATGTTGTCTGTGTAAAATATAATATGTCTAAATTGAAATGATTTAAATAACGCTACGATATGTAATATCATAAAAGCACTTATATATAGGAAGTACCAGCGGCGTATCCACCATGCGTTTATCATATTACACATGCCTCGTTATTTAAATCACTTACCCAAACAAACCACCAATTGAATTGTTTAAACCAATGTTAAAATGTTCATGTATAATCAAATATACTTTAGTTGTTAAAATAATAGTTTTCGGTAGTATATCATAAGTATACTTTGGTTTTGTAAATAACATATCAAACTATGCTTTTTGTTTTGAAAATAGCATATCAACTATGCTTTAGTAAATAACAAGGTCGGTAGTATATTAAAATATATGTTGGTTTTGTACATAGTATATCAAATTATACTTTGGTAAATAATATCACATTTGGGAGTACATCAAACTATACCTTGGTAGTATATCAAAATATACAAAAGAAACAGTGATTTAGTATTCATTCAAACCTTAGTGTATCAAACTACACCTTAGAGACTATAGAAATACCACAAAGACAATTTCTATTTGGTTAAAATTTGGTTTCTGACATTCCATACAATAGCAATGGGGTGTCTAGTCCTATAGCGCTATATCGTACTACCAATCGGCTTGGTGAATGTATAAAATAAGTACAATCCAACAATTAGTTTTATAATCTTTGAAAATTTGTGTTTAAACCATAGATAATTGTTCAATTTGTCAAAAGATAAGTACTAACATGTATAATCATATAGTTGAAATCATGAAAATAATGAATAGGCACATATGAATCACCCCAAAACATTTGAAAACAGTAAAAGAGGGGACTATGTACTCACCTGAGAATGCTTAGAAGTCTTGAACAACAACCAAGCAAAGCTAGAGGGATCACGGAAATCAAACGTCACCTAATATAGGAAACTATGTTAATAAACTGGACTTAAGTCGGAAGATCAGATAGAATGAGGTTTCGTAAACCAAATGAGTATAGGAACTCATGTAATATGGTTTAACAAAGCCTACATTCTAAATCAAAACCTAACCTAAGTTCTTACGACCCATTACGACCCGTTTAGGTAGCTTATGCTACTTTAACGCGTCGTTCGCGTAAAACGCGTTCGGACCGCCTAACTAGTCCTATGACAAGTATTATATGCCTTAACATGTCTAATAATGTTGCCTAATCAGTTTGGATGTAAAAATTTAGGTTAAATATGATTAAAATGAATTTATACGTAAAAAGGGCATTTTGGTCATTTTCCTAAGGCATATAAATTACCTATCATACAACTAACTAAACGAAGTGACCATAAGGTATAACCTCGGAAGGTTATTCCCTATACAACTATGGTCACAATATATGTTTGGTCGGATCCTAATGATCGACCAAACGGGTCGGGTTCGAAAGTCTAAGCGGTTGTTTAGACCGCTTATCTTACGACCCTATATAAGCACTAAACTAAAAGTGACGAGTTAAACATGTTAAAACATGTTTAACTAAGTTAGAAAATAGGTTTTGATATCAAAACAAAGGGTTTTGATACCTAAGAATAGTTTGGTTGAAAAATACGCATAAACGTGTAGTTTGACCGAAACTATGACTCATCACTATACCTAATTAACGTGGTAATCAGTAGGTATAGTCACAAAGGACTATGACCATCGTGATTACGCTCACGTTGCGAAGTTCAAACGAACTTCGTGTTGACCATTGACCCGTCAAAGGAGAAAGTCAAACACTGTATGACTTTCATGCTAAAAATGCATAAAAGCATGAAAGAATACTTACAAAAGGTCCAAGCTAGAAGATTTGAACTCAAATTTCTCAAGTATGAAATCTCACAAGGGAGTGCATCAACATAGAGCAGAAATGAGAACAAATGTGTGAGTTGGGGAGTGAAATTGGATTGCTATTTATAGGAAATCCACAACCGTTAGGATCGTTCCTCAGTAAATGAGCTTAAATCTTGGCCCTCCATGTGTGCCTACTGATTTAGTAAACTAGGGGAGTCCAAAACCAGCTCATGGAATGAAGAACCCATGTATAAAAACCCAGAAACCAGCTGCTGATTGAGAAAACTGAGTTTCTGATCTGGGCTATTTACACGGGCTGCGTAAGGGATGCACTGGGCTACGCGCCCCGCCTAGCCTATCTTTGGTCGATTGACAGAAATGGTCCCTGAATGTGTAAAACTTGCTTTTCGATGCATTTTTGACACGTTTAAGCCCCGTTAACCTCATTTCAAGGCTCTATAATGAAGTTAAAGTATAGGGAACATGGAACATGCTCAAAAACATCTCAGATGTCGGTTCGTTTGGCCGTACGGTTGCGTTGTTCGGTTAATTACGACGAAACACGAACGGACGCGAATAACGATCCAAATTACGCGACGAATGGAATTTTATCATGCCAATCACTAAAATAAAATATTTTAATGATTACATGAATTTTTGGATGTCCGGATATATTCAGAACGTAAGATATGCGCATAAATGCAAACTTGTGCACTTTTTGACGCTTTTAGTCCCTGTTTGACCAAAAAAGTTTATTTTTGCGCACCAAACACCTCAAAGCCTATTTCTAAGCTATGTAAAGGATATTTAGGGCATGTTTAACTTATGGTAAAGTTCTGGAATGTTCGATACCATACGAATCAACAGACTTTTGCAGTTTGACGCAAATAGTCCCTGTGATCGAATAAACTTGATTTTGACAAACCCTCCGAAACTTATTTCAAAGTTATGTAAAGGTTATTTAAGGTATGTTAAGCCTATGTCACTCTTCCAGAGTGTTTTTCGCATTAAACTGATTACGTTTACGCATCAATTCGCGTATAACTTTCCAGAAAGCGATTTAGAGCTCGAAATCGAACGAGAATTGATATGTGCAAATGATACACATATTTATAAAAATTCCAAGTATGAAACACATATTTAATTGGTTTGGTATTTGTTTGATGGCCGTGGAGGCACAGATGTCACAGTCTCCCCTACTTTAGGAAATTTCGTCCCGGAATTTATTTAGAGGAAACTTGTGAGAGTTCGAAACATGAAGTTGAAAAGATAAAACAACACTGGTTAGGGTTCTGAACTTCTAGTAACTTTAAATAACATCATGCTTGCAATGTAAGAGGGGCACTTATATACAAGTATATGAAGTGCCATTGGTGCGTCCACCGTACTTCCATTACATTGTTCACGTTTTGTTATTGTTGCCACTATCGGTTCTTATACATGATGAATCTTATTGTGGTTTCTGTGCACTGAATTTCATAATTATGTATGCATCCATAATTACGAAATTCCTTGCATAGTCTACATAGTACATTTTATAATGTGTAGGGGAATGAACAAACCTGTGATGATTGTGACTAGACCACCATAGGTCTTTTTAATTAAATCAATAAATGATCTCTTTAAATAGACGACCAAGGACTCTTTTCAGCTATATCATCACATGCCATTCTTAACCAGATTCTGAATCAATCTTTTTAACTAGACCACCCAAAGGGTCTCTTTTGAATTATGAAATAGTACTTTATAATCCAAGGGTCTTAACTATCACGTAGAAGCCCATTAAGGATTTAAGGTAGTACCTTTGGATATCCTACTATGAATCCCTCATATGAAAATATGGAAGATTCTATGAGGATTTGGATAACGAAAAAACAGATTACACAAAAATACAATACATAAAACATAATCACGTAATCACATAATTGTTTATCTTTGTTTTCAATTTGTTATCATTTTGTTAATTTGTTTGTTAATTCGTACACAAGTATTTAAAGCACACCAGGAATCCAATTCATGGATTTCATTTGTGTGACACTTCGGGTTTTCCTGAACCAACTTTCGTCTTTAAATGAATGTATGTGCATAGATATAATATTAAATGAGAACTTGTTATTTATTGTTGTGCATTATGTGATCCTTGTGCTAAGTGTGATGAATGTATGTATTTTCTATATATGTATGTATGATATATGTGTGGGCCGAGACCCCAAAGGACCCGACTCGAGACCACCCTCGGTCTCGAGTGAACCGTAAATACTCGGGCCGGTTGGGCCGTGACCTTAGCCCACCCGGAAACCCCCTAACCCACTCGATATATATATAGCCAACCTTCACAACTTTCACCATTTTTGCAAACATCACCCTCACACTCCCTCATCTCACACACTCTCCCTCTCTCTCTCTCTAAAAACCCTAAAACCCTAAAAGTTCTAACATCAAACTCACCTCCTCTCCTCTCCCTCTCTCGGATCAAACCGGAAACAACAACAAGGAGCTCTCGGATCATCTCGGATCATCTCGGTTCAAGCTTGTGGTCATCACTCGGAACTTGGTTCATCGATCTTTTGTACCCCTTCATCCAACCGGTTAGTGTATTTGATTGTTTGACTTAAAATGATGGTTCTTGATGCACAAACTAATTGATTAGTTGGATGTTTGAATGAAATATGTGAACATAAGACATTTGAATGATAAGTGATGGTTAGTATAGCATGATATGCATTACCATTAAACCGATGATTGTATGTTAAGAATATGTTCAAGTGAATGAATATTAGTTATGTTAATGATGATTATGTGTTAGAACTAGGACCGATGATGATGTCTAAATTAGGATTCGACTTAGGGTTGTGCTATGCTACAAAGGATGAATATATTTGGGTTGTTTTGGAATGAATGTGCATAATAGATAACTTGAATATATGAAGAACAATATGAATGTGTAGGATGAACATTTTGAATATGTAATGAATATTTGAAAAACCCACTGTTTGATCCATTTTCATTTGATAGTAGACAATAAAACATGTTTATGCACTCTTATTGGCCAGTACAAAATCTCATGAAATTGCAATTGTATTGGTTAGTACATCTGCCAGGTTCTAGAAGGTTTCTTGTGCACGTTTCCGAGGTTGCGACTCGCAACCCCCGGTTGCGACTCGCAACCAAACCTTGACAACTCGAGACCGCCCGGTTACGACTCGCAACCACAACATGACAAGTCGAAACCCTTGTTGCGACTCGTAACCAGGATATAACAGGACGAAACACTTGTTGCGACTCGTAACCAAGACGTGACAAGCCGCAACCTCCGGTTGCGACTCGCAACTGAGTGTCTTGGTCTCGACTGGGCTGTTAGTTATTGGGCCCAAAGTGTGTTAGCTGGGCATGCTTGTTACTGTTTAAATGGGCTACGTGTTAACTGTTAACTCTGTTGCTGTAATTACCTGTTGTGTGCTGTAATTATATGTTGTGCATGCTATGTGTTAGTTATGTGTAGATTATACGTGAATACTTGTACCCCAACTTGACCTATATTGGTAACCATGCTAGGACGTGGTGACCAACGTGATCAACCGGGTAATTAATCTACCGAGCAACCCAAGGTGAGTTCACAACCTAAAGCATGTATTCCCGGTGGTTTGGGAAACGAAACTAAAAACAACACTATCCCCTTATGAGGGATACAACTTACTTTTCTTCCCTTGTTATTGGGAACCTTTTTAGTTAATTACTGTTTATACGGATTGCAACAAACGGCACTAAACGAAACTCTATCACTTAAGTCCCTACTACATAATACCGATTAGTCGCCGGGGCCAGGCGAACGGGTTATTAGTTGATAGCGCTATTTAGGTCTTACCAACCTCACACCGTGCCAAGGTATGGGATCGGTCGTGAACTAATGTACTCAGGCATCCGTCAATGATGATAGAACATTGACATCGGGGCACTTTCTTGCGGATACGCAACGGTCACCTAGTGTTCGGTATTGGAAAAACAGTTTAGTCGCTAACTTTTGGGGTAGCTCCCCATGGCATGTATAAACGGATAAATTAACTGGTGAAACAAGTTTTTGGTAATTAAAACTGGACAACTAGTGAACTCACTCAGCATTATTGTTGACCCCTTACTGCATGCTTTGCAGGTAACCAGTGACTGAGGAGCTGCTGCTTGGGAAGTGTAGTGGTCGCCTAAACCCGCATGATTGGGTTCTAAATAATTTGAACTATGAACTTTGTCTAAACCATTTTATCTATGCTTCCGCTACTTACTTAACTGTTATTCTGAACTTAAACATTTGAACTTTAAACTATGATGTTTACTAACCATTATGGTTGGTAATCATCCTTACTATTATCCAATGCTCAGTATAATTGGTGGCTGGATCCTGGTCGGTCACGCCCTCAAGCGGACGGTACTCCGCAGGTGGATTTTGGGGGTGTGACAGATTGGTATCAGAGCCATTGGTTATAGTGAACTTGGTTTTAAAAAGGAAAAATCTTTTTGAGAAAACCAGACTATAACCCGTGACTCGTGACGACACTACACTCCAAGGGCAAGACTCGACTTATCTGACCTCATAGCTCGGACCTATGTTTACTTGCTTGATTTGCCTTATGCTTTCTGCTCTGCTATACATACTAGTGTGCCTAATTAGATAGATACACATCTCTCTTCTGTCTTATTCTCGCTACGTTACGACACCACACTCATACTATGTTTTCTGGTTATGAAGACAATGAGTGGACGCGGAAGAGGAAGCGTTAACATGACTCAGGCTCAATTCGCCAACTTGCTCAACACGGTGGCTGCAGCTTTCGCAGCACACCCGGGAGGTAAACTCGTTGCTTTAGGATGTTTAGATCCTACCCCCACATCGTCTTTTCACCTCTAAACCTATTCGCTTCACTTCTCGCAACAGGTCAGCCTGCGCCTGCGCAACCCCGTGTTTGTACTTTCAAAACCTTCATGGATGGCAAGCCTCTCCCTTTCAACGGCACCGAGGGTGCCATAGGCCTTCTGCACTGGATTGAAAAGGCCGAAGCTGTCTTTGCTGTCTGTGAGTGTCCCCCTGCTAACTGGGTTAAGTACGCAACTGGTACGCTTGAAGGAAACGCGCTTTCGTGGTGGAAAGCACAAATTCAGATGCTTGGTCTGGAAACTGCTAATGCTACGGCATGGGAAGATTTCAAGGACATGATCAAAGAGGAGTACTGTCACAGGGATGACATCCACAAGCTCGAGAACGAGTACTATGCACTCAAAATGGTTGGGTCAGAGATTGAGACCTACACCAAGCAATCCAACGACTACGCTGCACTTTGCCCAAACATGTCCCAGCCTATGTACTGAAGGATCGAGTTGTACATCAAAGGCTTGGTCCCTGAAATCAGAAGTCATGTGACCTCAGCCAACCTCAATACCATACAGCCTGTGGTTCGCCTTGCTCACAAACTTACCAATCAGGCTGTGGAAGAGGGCAAGCTACCCAAGAGGATTGGTGCTACTGCTGGAACATCTGGCGATAACAAGCGAAAGTGGGATGGAAGTCAGGGAAAGGATGCAAACCCCACTCAGGCCCCAGTTCAACAAAGGAAGACTGAGAGCAACAAGAGTCCTCAGCAACAGGGTGGCTATCGAGGAAACCACCCTAAGTGTAACAAATGTAACCGACATCACAGTGGGCCATGTGGAAAGGGTCAGTGTCAGCGATGCAACAAGATGGGGCATGAAGCCAAAGACTGCCGAAGCCAGTTCCCCGCTAGGCAGAATCAGCAACAACCACAGCAACAGCAGCAACAAGGAAACAACCGTGGATGCTTCAAGTGTGGAGCAATGGGGCACACGCGAAAGGATTGCCCTGAACTGAATCAGAACAACAACAATCAGGGTGCTGGGAACAATAACAACAATGCTGGAAATGGTGCTAGAGGAAAAGCTTTTGTGATTGGAGCTGGGGAAGCAAGGAATGACCCCAACGTTGTGGCGGGTAAGTTCCTACTTAATGATCGTTATGTTTCCATGCTATTTGATTCCGGAGCAGATGCTAGTTATGTGTCCCTACGTATTAGTAAGAAACTTAAGCTCACTCTTACGCCGCTGAGCTCTAAGCACACCGTTGAAATAGCTAATGGTAGAAACCTCGAGGCCTCACACATAATTCGTAACTGCAAATTAGAGTTGTCTGGTCAGACCTTCTGTATCGATCTTTTCCCCATCGTTCTTGGAAGCTTCGACGTCATCATTGGAATGGATTGGTTATCCAAACATCGAGCTGAAATCCTCCGCCAAGAGAAAGCTATTCGTATTCCCCGTCCCCCTGGCAAACCCCTTATAGTTCAAGGCGACAAGAGCGGAGAAGTCACAGGCATCATTTCATTCTTAAAGGCCCAGAAGTATCTGCGAAAAGGGCACACCGCTATCTTAGCACTCATTACCGACACACAGAAAATGGAAAACAGGATTGAAGATTTTCCAGTGGTTCGCGACTATCCCGAAGTATTCCCGGAGGAACTACCTGGACTCCCTCCTCACCGCCAGGTCGAATTCCAAATCGAGTTAGCTCCCGGAGCAGCGCCTATAGCTCGTGCACCTTATCGATTAGCCCCCGCGGAGCTCAAGGAGCTTTCTACTCAACTACAAGAACTTTTGGACAAAGGTTTTATCCGTCCTAGTTCATCACCCTGGGGAGCCCCAGTGCTCTTCGTCAAAAAGAAAGATGGCTCATTCCGAATGTGCATCGACTACCGCGAACTTAACAAGGTTACCATCAAGAACCGCTATCCACTTCCCCGTATCGATGACCTGTTCGACCAGCTGCAAGGGTCGAGCTATTATTCCAAGATTGATCTGCGATCGGGTTATCACCAGCTGAGAGTCCGCGACGAGGACATCTCTAAGACTGCTTTCAGAACCCGCTATGGTCACTACGAATTCCTTGTTATGCCTTTCGGTATGACCAACGCACCTGCAATCTTCATGGATCTCATGAACCGAGTGTGCAAACCCTACCTCGATAAATTCGTGATCGTGTTCATCGACGACATCCTAATCTACTCGAAGAGCCAAGAGGAGCATGAACAACACCTACGTCTTATTCTCGAGCTCCTTCGCAATGAGCAACTGTACGCCAAATTCTCGAAATGTGATTTCTGGCTTAGAGAAGTCCATTTCCTCGGACACATCGTCAATCAGGAAGGGATTCATGTTGACCCTGCTAAGATTGAGTCCATTAAGAATTGGCCTGCGCCTAAGACCCCGACCGAAGTTCGCCAATTCTTGGGATTGGCAGGATACTATCGAAGATTTATCAAGGGATTCTCTAAGATCGCTCAACCACTTACGACACTCACTCAGAAGGGTGTTGCTTACAAATGGAGCAATGCTCAGGAATCTGCCTTCCAGGAACTAAAGAAGAACCTTTGTAGTGCTCCTATCCTCTCCTTACCTAAAGGTACCGACGACTTCGTCGTTTACTGCGACGCTTCTATTCAAGGACTTGGCTGCGTATTGATGCAACGCGAGAAAGTTATCGCTTACGCCTCGCGACAACTCAAGGTCCACGAACGGAATTATACGACGCACGACTTAGAATTTGGAGCCGTGGTCTTCGCGCTCAAGCTTTGGAGACACTACTTGTACGGAACCAAGTGCACGATTTACACTGATCACAAGAGTCTCCAGCACATAATGGGACAAAAGGAGTTGAATATGCGGCAACGCCGATGGGTCGAACTCCTAAATGACTACGAATGTGCAATCAAATATCATCCAGGCAAGGCTAATGTGGTAGCCGATGCCCTCAGCAGAAAGGAGACCAAACCCAAGCGTGTTCGTGCTTTACAGCTCACTATCCACTCGAACCTCCCTAATCAGATTCGGAATGCTCAGGTTGAAGCATTGAAAGCCGAGAACATCAGGGCTGAGTCCCTGCGAGGATCGAGACAACGATTGGAACAAAAAGAAGACGGTGCTTACTACGTAGCCGGACGCATATGGGTTCCGCTTTATGGAAATTTACGTGACCTTGTGATGGATGAAGCTCACAAGTCCCGTTACTCAGTACATCCGGGTTCAGATAAGATGTACCACGACTTGAGGGCTACCTATTGGTGGCCCGGCATGAAAGCCCATATAGCAACCTATGTCAGGAAATGTTTAACTTGTGCAAGAGTCAAGGCTGAGTATCAGAAACCATCAGGCCTACTCCAACAGCCAGAGATCCCGCAATGGAAATGGGAGCAGATTTCCATGGATTTTGTTACTAGCCTGCCTAGGTCTCAGCGCGGAAATGACACCATTTGGGTGATAGTGGATCGCTTGACTAAGTCTGCACACTTTTTGCCTATCAAAGAAACAGACAAGTTCTCTACCCTAGCAGAGGTATACTTAAAAGAAGTGGTCTCGAAGCACGGAGTGCCTACCTCTATTATTTCTGATCGAGACGCGCGTTTTACTTCTGAGTTGTGGCAAGCCATGCACAAATCTTTTGGCTCACGTTTAGACATGAGCACCGCGTATCACCCGCAAACGGATGGACAGTCTGAACGCACCATCCAAACCCTCGAAGACATGCTCAGGGCATGTGTGATCGATTTTGGCAAGAATTGGGAGAAACACCTACCGTTGGTGGAATTCTCCTACAACAACAGCTACCACACCAGCATTCAGGCAGCACCCTTTGAGGCATTGTACGGCCGTAAATGTCGATCGCCTCTCTGCTGGGCTGAGGTTGGTGACAGCCAGATCACAGGCCCGGAACATGTAGTCGACACCACAGAAAAGATTGCCCAGATTAGGCAACGCATGGCGGCAGCTCGTGACCGTCAAAAGTACTACGCTGATAAAGATAGGAAACCGCAAGAGTTCCAGGTTGGTGAACGGGCTCTACTTAAGGTCTCACCCTGGAAGGGTGTGGTCCGTTTTGGAAAACGGGGCAAGCTTAACCCAAGATATGTCGGACCCTTTGAAGTTACCGAAAAGATCGGCACGGCCGCTTACAGATTGAATCTGCCTGAAGAACTGAGTGCTGTGCACAACGTCTTCCACGTATCTAATCTGAAGAAGTGTCTATCAGATGAAACACTCGTCATTCCTTACAAGGAACTTACTATTGACGAACAGCTACACTTTACTGAGGAACCGGTTGAGATCACGGATCGTGAGATCAAAACCCTCAAACGTAGCCAGATACCTCTCGTGCGAGTTCGTTGGAACTCACGCCGTGGCCCAGAATTTACCTGGGAGCGGGAAGACCAGATGAAGCGCAAGTATCCCCACCTGTTCCCAAATGAAACCCCCAGCACTGAAGCTACAACTGAATTTCGGGACGAAATTCCAAACTAACGGGGGGATGATGTGACACCCCGTTGAAACGCTCTCACTTTTACTAGCTTGTCAGTGGCTGCTTTAACTTTCGGGACGAAAGTTCTTAAAACTTGGGGATAATGTGACACTTCGGGTTTTCCTGAACCAACTTTCGTCTTTAAATGAATGTATGTGCATAGATATAATATTAAATGAGAACTTGTTATTTATTGTTGTGCATTATGTGATCCTTGTGCTAAGTGTGATGAATGTATGTATTTTCTATATATGTATGTATGATATATGTGTGGGCCGAGACCCCAAAGGACCCGACTCGAGACCACCCTCGGTCTCGAGTGAACCGTAAATACTCGGGCCGGTTGGGCCGTGACCTTAGCCCACCCGGAAACCCCCTAACCCACTCGATATATATATAGCCAACCTTCACAACTTTCACCATTTTTGCAAACATCACCCTCACACTCCCTCATCTCACACACTCTCCCTCTCTCTCTCTCTAAAAACCCTAAAACCCTAAAAGTTCTAACATCAAACTCACCTCCTCTCCTCTCCCTCTCTCGGATCAAACCGGAAACAACAACAAGGAGCTCTCGGATCATCTCGGATCATCTCGGTTCAAGCTTGTGGTCATCACTCGGAACTTGGTTCATCGATCTTTTGTACCCCTTCATCCAACCGGTTAGTGTATTTGATTGTTTGACTTAAAATGATGGTTCTTGATGCACAAACTAATTGATTAGTTGGATGTTTGAATGAAATATGTGAACATAAGACATTTGAATGATAAGTGATGGTTAGTATAGCATGATATGCATTACCATTAAACCGATGATTGTATGTTAAGAATATGTTCAAGTGAATGAATATTAGTTATGTTAATGATGATTATGTGTTAGAACTAGGACCGATGATGATGTCTAAATTAGGATTCGACTTAGGGTTGTGCTATGCTACAAAGGATGAATATATTTGGGTTGTTTTGGAATGAATGTGCATAATAGATAACTTGAATATATGAAGAACAATATGAATGTGTAGGATGAACATTTTGAATATGTAATGAATATTTGAAAAACCCACTGTTTGATCCATTTTCATTTGATAGTAGACAATAAAACATGTTTATGCACTCTTATTGGCCAGTACAAAATCTCATGAAATTGCAATTGTATTGGTTAGTACATCTGCCAGGTTCTAGAAGGTTTCTTGTGCACGTTTCCGAGGTTGCGACTCGCAACCCCCGGTTGCGACTCGCAACCAAACCTTGACAACTCGAGACCGCCCGGTTACGACTCGCAACCACAACATGACAAGTCGAAACCCTTGTTGCGACTCGTAACCAGGATATAACAGGACAAAACACTTGTTGCGACTCGTAACCAAGACGTGACAAGCCGCAACCTCCGGTTGCGACTCGCAACTGAGTGTCTTGGTCTCGACTGGGCTGTTAGTTATTGGGCCCAAAGTGTGTTAGCTGGGCATGCTTGTTACTGTTTAAATGGGCTACGTGTTAACTGTTAACTCTGTTGCTGTAATTACCTGTTGTGTGCTGTAATTATATGTTGTGCATGCTATGTGTTAGTTATGTGTAGATTATACGTGAATACTTGTACCCCAACTTGACCTATATTGGTAACCATGCTAGGACGTGGTGACCAACGTGATCAACCGGGTAATTAATCTACCGAGCAACCCAAGGTGAGTTCACAACCTAAAGCATGTATTCCCGGTGGTTTGGGAAACGAAACTAAAAACAACACTATCCCCTTATGAGGGATACAACTTACTTTTCTTCCCTTGTTATTGGGAACCTTTTTAGTTAATTACTGTTTATACGGATTGCAACAAACGGCACTAAACGAAACTCTATCACTTAAGTCCCTACTACATAATACCGATTAGTCGCCGGGGCCAGGCGAACGGGTTATTAGTTGATAGCGCTATTTAGGTCTTACCAACCTCACACCGTGCCAAGGTATGGGATCGGTCGTGAACTAATGTACTCAGGCATCCGTCAATGATGATAGAACATTGACATCGGGGCACTTTCTTGCGGATACGCAACGGTCACCTAGTGTTCGGTATTGGAAAAACAGTTTAGTCGCTAACTTTTGGGGTAGCTCCCCATGGCATGTATAAACGGATAAATTAACTGGTGAAACAAGTTTTTGGTAATTAAAACTGGACAACTAGTGAACTCACTCAGCATTATTGTTGACCCCTTACTGCATGCTTTGCAGGTAACCAGTGACTGAGGAGCTGCTGCTTGGGAAGTGTAGTGGTCGCCTAAACCCGCATGATTGGGTTCTAAATAATTTGAACTATGAACTTTGTCTAAACCATTTTATCTATGCTTCCGCTACTTACTTAACTGTTATTCTGAACTTAAACATTTGAACTTTAAACTATGATGTTTACTAACCATTATGGTTGGTAATCATCCTTACTATTATCCAATGCTCAGTATAATTGGTGGCTGGATCCTGGTCGGTCACGCCCTCAAGCGGACGGTACTCCGCAGGTGGATTTTGGGGGTGTGACAATTTGGTACTTTAAACATTATCAAGAATCTAACTATAAAATAGGAATATCTTAATAGGAATTCGGCTTTGTCCTTATTGAATCGTGATGCACGTGTTAAAGCATGCAAAGAATCCAAATAAGGGCTCCGATTTAAACGATAATCATCCACGAGGATCTAATTGTGAAGATAAGAAGATCCCATATGGATTTTTGGAATTTTAAAAGCTGGAGATGCATCGAAACCTTGCACTAGACGTGCTTAAGTCGAAACATGAGGTAAAATGTTCATGAAGTTGAGGTGCTAGATATGCCAAGGCGACATATGAAGCAGAATTTGGAGGTTGGGTGATACGTATGTTAAGTCAATCATACGAGCAGAATGTTTTTGAAAGAAATGCATGGGGTTCTTTGGAAATGTGTTTAATGTTTTTGAAACCTTACATAATACTTTTGAAATCATAAGGTAGGTGTATTAGGTAAGTATATTTATAAAATGTTCTAAAATCATGCGAGATGAATTTTGAAATTATGTATAAGGTTTTTGAAAACATGGATGATGCTTTTGAAATCATGCACTTGATATGTTAAGTAAATATACTATGTTAAAAATTGTTTTCAAACTATATGTAATATTTTGAAATCATGAAGGTTGTTTTTGAAAAATATATACTATGCATGTTGTTGTAAAAATTTGAATGTAATGTTATGGGTATGAGATCGAAGAATACCTTTAGTTATCTAACCAAGGATTTAAAGGCACAGACGTGTAAAAAGCACGATTACTAAAAATGTCACTTATTTTCCGTACTTCGTTTCATAGAATGAAACGAGTATTTAGAACGAGCGATCACATGAATGGGAGAACTACAAGAGTAGTTTGTAAAGAACATAGTTCTTTGGTGTAGGTATCGTAGGAGTATGCCATACACACATGTAACTATACTTGTACATCCGAATTGTGAACAACCATTTATTTATAAACCAAATAGATTGCTTCAGAGTTCAAGAGAAACAAAAGAGATAAAAGCATAAGATTTAAACTAATCCCAAGCAGCAGCGTCTTCTAATCAGCCAAATGCTCATCTGTGGGTCAGATTTGCATTGACAATCTCTGGTCATTTGATCCTGAAATAACCCGTCTCGCCATAGTTGTAGCAAGTACCAGGCGGGAAACGAGCTTGTGCTAGATCCGCTTGAAATTAAACAGGGTTTTGAATAGCTTGGTCCAACACAGTGACTGAACAACAGACTCTTGCCGTATGCCCAATAAGTCCACAGTTGAAACATTTTCGGCATTTGACACTGGCATGATGATGGAGGTTACACTGATTGCTCACAGGGGCGGATTCAGGCTGGTTCACCGGGTTCCCGGGAACCCAGTTGTCGCCACCCCCGATCCCTGAGTCCCGGGAACGGGCGGTCGCGAGCCAGTTTCGGTGGTATCGTAATGTTTGTCTAATTTGGCAGCGGAATTTTTCATCAGGACTGTAGTTAGGAAATATTTATCAGAGTAAAACCACCATATTTGATATTAATAATAACATGGGCAAAACCCAAGTTTCTTATTACAATACACTTATAGGGATAAACCCTATTTTGTTGAATTTAAAACATCGTTTATTAGGTAACTTTTATAGCCACATTTTTCCCAAGCCTTCAGTGCTCTCCAGCTGGCATTTTACTAATTGGCTGTCACATTGGGTTACCTGAAACGCGTTTTAAAAACATTTGTCAGTCGGAAATACTGGTGAGTGAATCCCAGTTTAATCAAGAAACATTTTATCAATTAAAACAGTATTGAGAGCGATCACATTGTTTATGTCTACACAATTACTCCATTTGGTACTATCAATCCACTGACTTGTGGGTCATATTACACATTGGCTAACTCATTGTCCAATGGTAACGTACTATCAACCTTGACTTACTACTCACAGTGTAGTAAATTTTGTATACAAAACCCCAACATACCGGCAGTAATTTGAAGAACTACAAAGACTCAATCACTGCTAAATTTCATTGTAAAATAGTTAAGGTTTTGTAAAAACTGTTAACAAAAAGGAGATTACTCACATTGCTATCTTAGGCTTTTCGTAAGGATTTCCTGGATATAATCTATAATTTATACAAATGTACATTGGTTAGTATCATAACCCTTTGAAAATATTAATGATACCCTCCCCGAGACGGCATTCCAACAACTACGTCGGGCAGAACCACGACAGTTGTTACAGCACCATAAATCAATCGGGCAGCGTAACTATTACGAAACTGGGGTTATAATACTTACAACGGAGCAGAACCTCGCTAATTGGGGGTATAATACCCAACTATAATGTTTCTTCTACAGAATTTCGAGATTGAGAATGAATTGTGAGCGACGGCAAATGAAAACTGATGCGTTCTATTTATAGTTTCTGAAATCGACTCTCAGGCGGCCCGCGTAAGATATGGCGAAGCCTTATGCGGCCCGCGTCAACACATGGTCAACATATAGCTCGTCCGGATCACCACTAGGCTTGACACGATGACGACACGTGTCAGCTCAGGGTGTATCCGCGTTTGATGATCTCTAGCGGCCCACATAAGTGTAAGCTTAAGCTTACGCGGCCCGTTTGAACTAAAGAAATCATTGAAGTCCGGTCTACACCTTCATACCGCCCGCGTGAATTGTTGGGGTGGGTCTACGTGGCCCGCCTCAACTTAACATTTTCAGATTTTTATTTATTTTAAATGTTATAACATATTTCGGGCTCGGTTTTCACATATGGGGTGTATTTAAAGACATGTTAGGACATTCTAAAATATAATAGGGTGTCGAAAATATTTATGAGAGTGTCGGTTTTACCGAGGGTTGTTAAATTCTCCCCACCTTGTTTTAGAACTCGTCCTCGAGATCTATTGAAACAAATGCGGGTATTTCTTTTGCATTTCTGATTCAAGCTCCCATGTGTACTCAGGTCCTCTTTTGGAGTCCCACTTCACTTTGACTAGAACTAGTCTTTTATGTTTGAGGTTCTTAACTTTCCTGTCTTCAATTTGTAGAGGCCTTTCTACAAACTTAAGTTGTTCATTTACCTCTATATCCTTAAGAGGTACTATCAGTGATTCGTCAGCTAAACACTTTTTGAGATTAGATACATGAAATACATCATGTATTCCTGCCATTTCCTCTGCCAGTTGTAGCTGATAGGCTACAGGTCCTATTCTTCTAATAATCTCAAAGGGTCCAACATACCTGGGACTTAGCTTTCCCCGTTTGATGAATCTTACTATTCCTTTCCAATGAGAGACTTTTAACAAGACTTTATCTCCTACTCGAAATTCTAATGGCTTGCGTCGGTTATCAGCATAGCTTTTCTGTCGATCACGTGCTGTTTTTAGTCGTTCCTTGACTTGAATAATCTTGTCGGTTGTTTCTTGCACAATCTCAGGTCCAGATAGTTGCTTTTCCCCAATTTCTGCCCAACAGACTGGGGTTCGACACTTTCGTCCATAAAGTGCTTCGAATGGTGCAGCATTGATACTTGTGTGATAACTATTATTGTAAGAAAATTCTATTAAAGGTAAGTGATCGTCCCAATTACCTCTGAAATCAATTACACAAGCTCTAAGCATGTCCTCCATTGTCTGAATTGTCCTTTCGCTTTGTCCGTCCGTTTGAGGATGATAAGCTGTGCTTAATTTTAACTTGGTTCCCATTGCCTTTTGGAAACTTGACCAAAAATGAGAGGTGAATCGGCTATCCCTATCAGAAACAATTGATAAAGGAATGCCATGTAAAGAAACAATTTCATTTACATATAATTTAGCTAATTGTTCCATACTAAAAGTTTCTTTCATTGGTAAGAAATGGGCTGACTTGGTTAGTCTATCTACAATCACCCAGATTGTATCATTTCCTTTCTTTGTTTTGGGTAATTTAGTAACAAAATCCATTGTTATTAATTCCCATTTCCACACTAGCATTTCTAATTGTTGTAGAAATCCTGAGGGTTTCTGGTGTTCAGCCTTAACTTGTAAGCAAGTTAAACATTTAGAAACATAGGCTGCTATGTTTTTCTTCATTCCTATCCACCAGAAATTTTTCCTTAAATCCTGGTACATTTTATCACTTCCTGGATGCATCGTATATTTAGACTTATGGGCCTCTTCTAGTATACGATGACGTAGGTTTCCTAATTTAGGTATCCACATTCTCTTTTCATGGAATCTCCAAATTCCATCTGTTCCTTGTTTTAATTCTTTCAACATACCTTTTAATTTTTCAGAATCATCTTTGATTACTGATTCTTGTGCTTCTCTTATTTGATCATTTAAATCTGCTTGTAGATTCAATTTAAGAGAACGTACCCTTCTTGGCTTTTCATGATACTTTCGGCTTAAAGCATCTGCCACTACATTTGCTTTTCCTTCATGATACTGGATATCACAATCATAGTCACTAAGCATCTCCATCCAGCGTCTTTGTCTCATATTCAACTCCTTTTGCTTGAAGATATACCTTAAACTCTTATGATCAGTGAATATGGTAAACTTACTACCATAAAGGTAATGTCTCCAAATCTTAAGAGCAAAAATTATAGCTCCTAACTCTAAATCATGGGTTGAATAATTCTCTTCATGATTTTTAAGTTGTCTAGATGCGTAAGCTATAACCTTTTGTCGTTGCATTAATACACATCCTTAACCTAATTTAGAAGCATCACATTAGACTACAAAGTCTTCAGTTCCTTCTGGTAATGCTAATATGGGTGTATGGGTTAATCTTTGCTTAAGGATTCTAAAGGCTTCTTCTTGTTTTAATCCCCATTCAAACTTAACAGATTTACATGTTAACTTAGTTAAAGGAATGGCTATTTTAGAAAAATCTTGAATAAACCTTCTATAATAACCGGCCAATCCTAAGAAACTTCTAACCTCGGTTGGTGACTCAGGGGTTTTCCATTTAGTAATTTCCTTGATTTTTGTTGGATCTACATGGATTCCTTCATGGTTAACTAAATGTCCAAGGAATTGTACCTGTTCTAACCAAAACTCGCACTTAGAGAATTTAGCGTAAAGCTTTTCCTTTCTTAATAGACTTAAAAGTGCATGCAAATGCTTTGCATGATCTTCTTTACTCTTAGAGTAAATTAGAATATCATCTATGAAGACAATTATGAATTTATCCAAATATGGCTTACATATTCGGTTCATCATGTCCATAAATGCAGCTGGGGCATTGGTTAAACCAAATGGCATGACAGTAAATTCATAATGACCATACCTCGTTCTAAATGCGGTTTTAGGAATGTCCTCTTCCTGTACTTTTAATTGATGATATCCTGACCTTAAATCGATTTTAGAGAAAAATCGAGCTCCTTGTAGTTGATCAAACAGATCATCGATTCTTGGTAATGGGTACCGATTTTTAACCGTGACTTTGTTTAACTCACGGTAGTCAATGCACATACGCATTGATCCGTCCTTCTTTTTAACGAATAATATCGGCGCTCCCCATGGCGACGAACTTGGCTATATGAATCCTTTTTCTAGCAATTCGTCTAATTGCTTCTTCAGTTCCTGCATTTCAGCGGGTGCCAAACGGTAGGGTGCTTTGGCAATTGGTGCTGTTCCGGTTAGTAGATGAATCCTGAATTCAACTTCTCTGTCTGGAGGTAGTCCTGGTAATTCTTCTGGAAAGACATCTAAAAATTGAGATACTACTGGAATGTCTTTTAGTTCTTTTCCTTTTGTGTTAGTGATTATAGAAATCAAAGACACTATAGAACCTTTTCTTATAGAACTTGCAGTTTTCATCACAGAGATGAATTTGGTGGATCTAAACGGCTTATCTCCTTTAATTGTGATCGTTTTACCTTTCGGTGAATTCACTTGTATTGACTTTTGATCACATAAAATACTGGCTTTATTGGCTATTAACCAATCCATACCTAAAACAACATCGAATCCTGCTAGATTCATGGGATAAAGATTTGCAATAAATTTCTGATTTAAAATTTCTATGCTTGCTCCTTGCAAGATTTCAGCAATCCTAACGGTTTCCCCATTAGCTGTCTCTACTAAGCATTCTTGTGGTAGTTTAGTTAATGTTTGATTTAGAAATTTGCAAAACGATGTATTAATAAAACTTTGGTTTGCACCAGAGTCAAATAATACTTTAGCAAAAACATCATTAACTAAAAACGTACCAGCTATAACATCTGGAATCATTTTAGCTTCATCTGCAGTTAGAACAAAGGCTCTAGCATTTTTAGTATTCTTGTTGTTTGTAGGTGGAGCTAATTTCGGACAGTTTGGCCTGATATGACCATTTTCTCCACAGTTGTAGCATAATCCATTACTGGATTTCCTCTTGCAATTTTCTTCCTTGTGTCCTGGCATCTTGCAATAATTGCAGAGAGTGGAACATTTTCCCGAATGCTTTTTCTTGCAGACCTTGCAGTATGGTGTAGAACTAGAACCCATATTCTTATGACTATAATTTCCATAACGAAATTCTTGAGTAAGCCTTTGGGTTTGGTTTCTCCTCTGGTCTTCTTCTCTAGTACGGATTAATTCATCTGTCAAGGTATTTGCTAGTTCTACAGCTTCTTCTATCGTTTGAGGTCTAGTTGCCTTGACTACATGTCTAATTTCTCCAATTAATCTCCAGATATAACGGGAGATTAACACCGGTTCTGGTGAAGCAAGGGTTGGTACTATTCTAGCATATTCAAAGAATAACTTCGTGTACCCCTTACTATCCACACCAGTCATCCTAAGGTTTAGGAATTTGTTTGCTATCTGCTCCTTTTCATTTGGAGGGCATAATTTCCTTTCTACCATATTCCTAAATTCTTCCCAATCCATACTATACACCTTATCACTTCCTCTAGACTGAAGGACAGTGTTCCACCATTCTAAGGCTGCATTCTTAAATAGATTGGAAGTAAACATTATCTTGTCCTCTTCCGCACATTTACTTATTTTCAGAACAACCTCAGTCTTTTCTATCCAGCGTAGAGCTACAATAGGTTCTTCATTGCCCGAGAATTCTATTGGTTTACAAGACCAAAATTCTTTGTAAGAACAACCGTAAGGCACTGTTCTTCTTCTTTTGGGAATGGGCATTTGAAGTACTGGTCCATTGTTCACGATGTGTTCTGGTTCAATTGGCCGCTTACTACTATGTTTACTTTTATTATTCGCTTCTTGAACCGTTTGAAGAATAAATGGCATTGCATCTATAATTCCTTGTGCCACTATGTGTTGGATAGCTCTATTATCCACTTGATTTCCATTGTTATTGATGCTTGGATTTTCATTAACCACATTAATGTTACTCTGATTATCGTTATTCAGATTTCCTTGATTTTCTTCGTCGGCCATCTGAATTTTAAACATTTATCCCATATTAATATCACAAATAATAGTTAATATAGTAAATCACATGACACGCAATCTAATAAAAAATGTCGATCATTGCGACTCGTACTCTATTTTCATATACTATGCGTCTATTACACACTAGTACTGAAATAAAGATTACAATACCAACAGAAAGAAAATTACACTAATAGTACTATGCATCCGTACACACATAATTTATTTATTTATTTTATTTTATTATTATTATTATTACTACCATTTTCTCCATTCTCACATTCACGGATATGGATTTATCCAAAAATCCATATTGCGTTCATCGTATTTCCATACGAGACGCTCTCCCACTTGACGCATTCTCTCACTGCTTTCTAAAATTTCCTCCCCGAAAGTCCTAAGTTCTTGCACGTTTTCTGCACTCATTGGGGGTGCAGGTTCTCGGACTGGGTTTGGAATCTGGGGTGCTGGTTCCTGAAATTGGTAAGGATCCTTTAAGATCTCCCTAATATAATCATCTTGGTAATAGGGATCTAAAGGGTCCATACCTGGGTAAACTTCTATGTTCTGTATGGGTGGGTATTCCTGGATAGGGTAACGTTGCACAAAGTCCCTATTATCGTCCTACCAGGGGTCGTAATTTGGGTCTAGGGGATTTGGTGCAGGTATCCTAGGGATTTCTTCTGGGTTAAAGTCATGCATCTCCACTTGGTTTTCAGGAATTTTTATCTCCATGGGTTGTTCTGGGTTTTGTGGTTGTGGGGCTACTAGTTGTTCCAGACTTGGGTCAGCAGCAGTTGTAGCTAGGATATGGAAATTAGCTAGGCTTCTATTAAGCATATCCTGCGTATGGGCATCAGTCTTTCGCTTAGCAGCTGCTAAAACTCTTTGCTGGGGTTATAATACTTACAACGGAGCAGAACCTCGCTAATTAGGGGTATAATACCCAACTATAATGTTTCTTCTACAGAATTTCGAGATTGAGAATGAATTGTGAGCGACGGAAAATGAAAACTGATGCGTTCTATTTATAGTTCTGAAATCGACTCTCAGGCGGCCCGCGTAAGATAAGGCGAAGCCTTACTTGGCCCGCGTCAACACATGGTCAACATATAGCTCGTCCGGATCACCACTAGGCTTGACACGATGACGACACGTGTCAGCTCAGGGTGTATCCGCGTTTGATGATCTCTAGCGGCCCGCGTAAGTGTAAGCTTAAGCTTACGCGACCCGTTTGAACTAAAGAAATCATTGATGTCCGGTCTACACCTTCATACCGCCCGCGTGAATTGTTGGGGTGGGTCTACGTGGCCCGCCTCAACTTAACATTTTCAGATTTTTATTTATTTTAAATGTTATAACATATTTCGGGCTCGGTTTTCACATATGGGGTGTATTTAAAGACATATTAGGACATTCTAAACTATAATAGGGTGTCGAAAATATTTATGAGAGTGTCGGTTTTACCGAGGGTTGTTACACCAATCGATTTGGAATAAAACGTTTTTTTGTAGTGTAAACCTTGTATGATTTGAAAAAAAAACGTTTTTTTTGTAGTGTAAACCTTGTATAATTTGGAAAAAGGAACCCAGTGAAAAAACTGGCTGGATCTGCCACTGATTGCTCAAAGGGGTTGTTCCCAAGTACGACTTCATGGCTGGTGGTGCTGCCACCTGTCTAGGTTCTGTTTGATTTGGTACAACCGCTGCGGGTTTCTTTGAAGCTTTATGCTTCTTTGATTTTGGTGAAGGCTTGGCTTCTGCTTCCTTTGATGCTTCTTGGGTGGCTTCATTATGGAGACGAGACATGGCAACGGCTAATTCAGCAGTCTTCTGAATTACTTCGCCTATTCGCTAGGCAATTTTGGTAGCCTGCTCAGACATTTGAGTGTCGCTGCGATGAAGAGACATCCTAAGGAAATGGAAGGCATAGGAGGAAACAAGTGAAATGTTATCGGAAAATCAAAACAGAATGACAATGCATAAAAATTGGGATCATTTGTTTGTTACCTAAGGCAAACAAATGAGACAGTGACTAATCAAAGTAAGCGGGTCATATTAATGTATCGCGAAGACGTGCTTTAGCCTATAAGTGGACACTCACCCCAAGAGTTCCCAGGTAAGAGTGACTGGTCCGATTATGTGGATTTGTATGAACACTCTAGCCTTAGACAGAAAACTCGGGATATATAGGCATTCACTCTTCCAGATTGCATGTGTTCACATTATAAGACCCAAACTTTGACGAGAATTTGAAAACTTTGAAGGTTCAAAACCTTATAATAAATCATCCTAGAACAGATGATTGGTTTTCAAAGCGGGTTTGAAATTTGTGTTCTTGTTGTGGTTGTCGCCTAAGGATAGGTGACGGTATTGTTTTAAGATCTAAACACAAGAATCTTGTGTTAGGGTCCTAGGAAAGTTATAGTCTAGGTCAAAGCATCACTAATAACCTAATTCCCTATAACCATTGGCTCTGATACCAACTCTTCTGTCACACCCCGACCGCGTAAAACAACAAACCGCGGCGGAAACGTCGGGGAGTGTCGTAACAGAATCATTGTTTCATAACACATGGAAATTGGAGTTTTGTTTTATTGAATTAATAGAGGTTACAATGTCTTAAAAACAAAGAAGCATAACATAATTAACTAGTCTTGCATCTTTTATTGTCACTAAGGCCCAGGTTTGCCTAAGTGTATCTTGATCAATCCTATGCATCATCTCCTGAAATCACATGTGAAAATAGGTACGTCAGCATAAAAATGCCTGCGAGATACATAGGTTTTATGAAAATAGGATTCATGACTAGAAGTTTAAAGGAAAGTTTATCAAAAGTTAGTCATGAACTTTATAAAATGTTTTCTTTTATAAATCATACAAAAAGTGATAAGAAATCAGATGATATAAAAGAATAATACATAATTAAGTGAATAACCAAGTAAAAATGAGTTTGTATAAAATATGTTGTTTGTAAAACAATGTTTATGAGAAAATATGTTGTCTGTGTAAAATGTAATATGTGTAAATTGAAATGGTTTAAATAACGCTACGATATGTAATATCATAAAAGCACTTATATATAGGAAGTACCAGCGGCGTATCCACCATGCTTTTATCATATTACACACGCCTCGTTATTTAAATCACTTACCCAAACAAACCACCAATTGAATTGTTTAAACCAATGTTAAAATGTTCATGTATAATCAAATATACTTTAGTTGTTAAAATTATAGTTTTCGGTAGTATATCATAAGTATACTTTGTTTTTTTAAATAACATATCAAACTATGATTTTGGTTTTGAAAATAGCATATCAACTATGCTTTAGTAAATAACAAGGTCGGTAGTATATTAAAATATATGTTGGTTTTGTACATAGTATATCAAATTATACTTTGGTAAATAATATCACATTTGGGAGTACTTCAAACTATACCTTGGTAGTATATCAAAATATACAAAAGAAACAGTGATTTAGTATTCATTCAAACCTTAGTGTATCAAACTACACCTTAGAGACTATAGAAATACCACAAAGGCAATTTCTATTTGGTTAAAATTTGGTTTCTAACATTCCATACAACAGGAATGGGGTGTCTAGTCCTATAGCACTATATCGTACTACCAATCGGCTTGGTGAATGTATAAAATAAGTACAATCCAACAATTAGTTTTAGAATCTTTGAAAATTTGTGTTTAAACCATAGATAATTGTTCAATTTGTCAAAAGATAAGTACTAACATGTATAATCATATAGTTGAAATCATGAAAATAACGAATAAGCACATATGAATCACCCCAAAACATTTGAAAACAGTAAAAGAGGGGACTATGTACTCACCTGAGAATGCTTAGAAGTCTTGAACAACAACCAAGCAAAGCTAGAGGGATCACGGAAATCAAACGGCACTGATGTGCGTGAGTGTTATTAGTTTTTAATGTATATGTTAAGCCATTTTTAACACTTTTTAGCCAAGTTTTAAATTTATAAAACACGATATTTTACTAACACCAAACACACATATGGGCAAGTGCACCCATCGTGAGCGTAGTATAGTGTTAGCAAGATACCGAGGTCGTCCAAGGACACAAGAGCTTTTAGTACCGGTTTATCCTCAACGTCTAATCAAATCAAAAGTTTAGAAAAAGGTTTTTAAACTAGAAAAATAAAAACTAACTAAAATGCTGAAAAATAAAATAAAAGAAAAACGGATAGACAAGATGAATCACTTGGCTTTGACTCGTGTTTAGTGTAACCTTTGATTATTTCCGTACTTTTGCACTTTTAAGAGATTATCTTAGTTATTGTAGTAGGCCCCTCTTTTGAAGGTGACGTTACCCTCAACCCAGTAGTTTGAGTCAGCAAGGATACAATCCTAAATGGTTGGATTATTGAAAGATAATTAATTAAGTTATTAATGCATATTATGGTAGGCCCCTCTTTTGAAGGTGACGTTACCCTCGGCTAAGTAGTCTGAGTCAGCAGGGATACAGTCCTAAGTAGCCGGGTTAAAGTATTAATAGTAGCTTACATATGAGGGGATCAAAGAGTTTGGACCCCCGCCATCCAATACCGGTGGGTATTGAAGGAGGTCCTACTAAATTTGACCCAGGTCCTTGCAGGATCTATACACTGAACAAGGCAAGACTCTTACCAAACCGTTCCCTTAACCCCCGACCAGGTAGCCAACATACCTCCATATAGATCGTGGAGATATGAATGGTGAAAATCTTTTATTTTATATAGACAGTAAAATAATACCAAGACACCACGGACAAACGATAAGGAAGAATCACCTTCAACATAAGAAACTAGTTATTAAAGTCATTAATACATAACCAAGTAAAAAGCGTGAAAAGATTAAAAATAAAAAGTATTACACTAGACACTTTGTCTTCACCAAGTGATGTAAGAGACTTAAGCAAACATGGCCTTGATTGTCAAGAACTCTTACGATCAATCTTGGATCCCGAGACGACTCACACACTCTATGATGGACAATGGATGATGGTGGTGGATGATGGTGTTGTGATGGTGGTGGGTGGTGGGTGAAGTGTGAGAGAGGTGGTGTGCCAAGGGATGGTTTGCAAATGATCCAAGCACCCCTATTTATAGCCTAAACAGTAGCTCGGGCATGGCCCCGTGTCCATCATCCTTCTCTTTCTTCATTAATTGCTCTTGTCTGCATTAGTTGGCCACGGCCCCGTGTCCGCTGGGCACGACCCCGTGTGCAGAAGCATATCTGTACTATCAAGATTTGCCTGGATTCTGCGAATCTTATAGTTGACCACGGCCCCGTGTCCGCTGAGCACGACCCCGTGGTGGGCGATGGAAGCTTCTACAACTCTGTCTTTTATGCTGACACTTGGGCACGCCCCCGTGTTCACTGAGCACGGGGCATGTTCAGCCTTCTGTTCTCTTGTTTTGCTTGGGAAGATGCTTTCGGGGAGGTCGGGCATGCCACATGTGTTCCTTTTCTTGTATTTATGTTAGATTTAGCTGCCTTTTTACTTCTTTTGTTAATTTGAGCTCATTTAATCCTGAAAATACAAAAGGAAGACAAAAGCACACTTTTTCCAACATTAGTACTAAAAAAGGGTTAGTTTTATGCCACAATTGATGCAATTTATATGTTGCATTTTGCACACATCAGGCACCTAATATAGGTAACTATGTTAATAAACCGGACCTAAGTCAGAAGATCGGATAGAATGAGGTTTCGTAAACCAAATGAGTATAGGAACTCATGTAATATGGTTTAACAAAGCCTGCATTCTAAATTGAAACCTAACCTAAGTGCTTACGACCCATTACGACCCGTTTAGGTAGCTTATGCTACTTTAACGCGTCGTTCGCGTAAAACGCGGTCGGACCGCCTAACTAGTCCTATGACAAGTATTATATGCCTTAACATGTCTAATAATGTTGCCTAATCAGTTTGGATGTAAAAATTTAGGTTACATATGATTAAAAAGAATTTATACGTAAAAAGGACATTTTGGTCATTTTTCTAAGGTATATAAATTACCTATCATACAACTAACTAAACGAAGTGACCATAAGGTATAACCTCGGAAGGTTATTCCCTATACAACTATGGTCACAATATATGTTTGGTCGGATCCTAATGATCGACCAAACGGGTCGGGTTCGAAAGTCTAAGTGGTTGTTTAGACCGCTTATCTTACGACCCTATATAAGCACTAAACTAAAAGTGACGAGTTAAACATGTTAAAACATGTTTAACTAAGTTAGAAAATAGGTTTTGATATCAAAACAAAGGGTTTTGATACCTAAGAATAGTTTGGTTGCAAAATACGTATAAACGTGTATTTTGACCGAAACTATGACTCGTCACTATACCTAATTAACGTGGTAATTAGTAGGTATAGTCACAAAGGACTATGACCATCGTGATTACGCTCACGTTGCGAAGTTCAAACGAACTTCGTGTTGACCATTGACCGGTCAAAGCAGAAAGTCAAACACTGTTTGACTTTTATGCTAAAAATGCATAAAAGCATGAAAGAATACTTACAAAAGGTCCAAGCTAGAAGATTTGAACTCAAATTGCTCAGGTATGAAGCCTCACAAGGGAGAGCATCAACTTAGAGCAGAAATGAGAACAAATGTGTGAGTTGGGGAGTGAAATTGGCTTGCTATTTATAGGAAATCCACAACCATTAGGACTGTTCCTCGGTAAATGAGCTTAAATCTTGGCCCTCCATGTGTGCCCACTGATTTAGTAAACTAGGGGAGTCCAAAACCAGCTCATGGAATGAAGAAACCATGTATAAAAACCCAGAAACCAGCTGCTGATTGAGAAAACTGAGTTTCTGATCTGGGCTGTTTACACGGGCCATGTAATGGGATGCACTGGGCTACGCGCCCCGCCTAGCCTATCTTTGGCAGATTGACAGAAATGGTCCCTGAATGTGTAAAACTTGCTTTTCGATGCATTTTGACACATTTAAGCCCCGTTAACCTCATTTCAAGGCTCTATAATGAAGTTAAAGTATATGGAACATGGAACATGCTCAAAAACATCTCGGATGTCGGTTCGTTTGGCCGTACGGTTGCGTTGTTCGGTTAATTACGACGAAATACGAACGGACGCGAATAACGATCCAAATTACGCGACGAATGGAATTTTATCATGCCAATCACTAAAATAAAATATTTTAATGATTACATGAATTTTTGGATGTCCGGATATATTCAGAACGTAAGATATGCGCATAAATGCAAACTTGTGCACTTTTTGACGCTTTTAGTCCCTGTTTGACCAAAAAAGTTTATTTTTGCGCCCCAAACACCTTGAAGCCTATTTCTAAGCTATGAAAAGGATATTTAGGGCATGTTTAACTTATGGTCAAGTTATAGAATGTTCGATACCATACGAATCAGCAGACTTTTACAGTTTACGCAAATAGTCCCTGTGATCGAATAAACTTGATTTTGACACACCAAACCCTCCAAAACTTATTTCAAAGTTATGTAAAGGTTATTTAAGGTATGTTAAGCCTATGTCACTGTTACAGAGTGTTTGTCGCGTTAAACTGATTACGTTTACGCATCAGTTCGCGTATAACTTTCCATAAAGCGATTTAGAGCTCGAAATCGAACGAGAATTGATATGTGCAAATGATACACATATTTATACAAATTCCAAGTATGAAACACATATTCATTGGTTTGGTATTTGTTTGATGGCCATGGAGGCACAGATGTCACTGTATGTAATGTCTACACTTTGAATATCAAGTTAATTTAACTTTTTGTTTGTTATATGCTATTGTTATTATACATTATATACATTTTTGGTACATTAGCATCTGTTGATAGACTTTGCTTCAACAGACCTTATGAGTTGTTGATCATCATCTGTTAAAGATCTTATATTAAAGATCTTTTGTTGAATTGCAATATCTGTTGGTCCACAGCAGAACTTAGATTCATTATACATTTGGCTTTATCAACAGAGGTTCTCTTTGGGAGACCTTTGCTTCAGCAGTCTTTGTCTTCAACAGAACTTTTGGTTCATCAGCAGAGGTTTTTTGGTTTAACAGACTTTGCTTCAAAAGTCTTTGTCTTCAACAGACCTTTTGGTTTGCAAAGTTTAGCGAAACAGATGTTGAGTTTGTCCCTTTGGTAGGAGCAGATGTTTAAAACATTGTTATTTGTAATTACATGTTGTATACTATTTTGTTAATTTTGAGTCTTATATTTCTTTTCCTTGAGCGACCAGGAAATGTGATGCAAAATAGTAATGTTTAGATGCAAAATATAGTAATGTTTAGATGTAAAATATAAAAAGGTAAATCCAAAAAGTTTTGAAAGTATATAACTTTATATACTAACACTAGATAACTTCATTCTTAAGTTAGTTTTGGAAGAAGAAATTTGTCCATCAAACATATCAACAAAAACATAAATCATTAAATGCTGAAAAGATGTTTAGAGACTATATCAACAAACTTCAAAGTGTACTTTATCTCCAGGGACACTTTTTTCTTCGACTATCTCAAACCTCAGCTTTTTGCCTACAGATATTCCCGTTTCATCCATGATACGCTGCCAGTTTGAATACATCACTAGATGGGTGTTGTCATCAGGTCTTCTAGGATCTCTCCTTACAAGTAGTTGTTTCAAAAACTTCACATGACCAAATGACAACACAGCTCTATGGTACTCATTTAGCTGGTGTTCTCGAACAAACTTCCTCGGTATTGCCTGTAAAAGAAAATTCTTTCTTTAGTTATTCATTCAAAACAGCATATACTTTAAGCAATAACAGATAGATCCAACATTATAAGTAAAATCAACCATATTAAAAGTAGATATGTAAATACCAAGCTGTGTGTCTCGATAACATGGTATTCAAACTTATTCTTATAATGTGGATGCTTTTTGCGGTGTTGGTGGTTGCTACGGCTGCAGTGATGTTTAGTCTCCCCGTGAAGTTCAATCTCGTCTTTGTTAAAAATCTTGACAGTGAAGTTAAAGTGGTCTTCAGGAGTACTTTCCATCCATTGAAACAACAGTTGGCAGCTTTCCTCAATGTCATTTTCAAAGAAAAAAGTTGTCCATCATGATCCCATAAAACCAGCAGCCAATCCCTTTTCGTTCTCAGGAGAGAAAACATAATACACATCAACTTTACTACTCTGCTTTGGTCCATGTACTTTTGCAACCAAGTTATCAATTTTTAATCTCCTCTCTAACAACAGCTTCAGCAAATCGTGTGATAAAAGCTATAATTTTGATAAATTTCAGAAATGTCATATTAGACTTTATATAGGATACAAAATATAAATTAGAAGTTTTTCTAACAGCCCAAAAGATACACTGGCAATATATAAAAATAAGGTAGCAATTTTTAACCTGCTTTCAATTTGTTTCTTCTTCAGCCTATATCAAGCAACCATGAACATAATCTCTGTTCGAGGCATCCTTTCTAATCTTCAATCCCTCATTGTTCAAAACATTTATCTCAAATTTTACTTCTTTCAATTTTTTTAAGCACAGCTTGTCTATATTCTTAGTTCTGTAAGTTTCAACAAACCGAGTCCATTTTGGCCTGTTTATCCTCTTACTTTTATGACCGATGCTCTGTACTGCAATCTTATACTTAAATCCAGTATAATCAATTAACTTTATTACTTCACACTTTTTTGGTAATTGGTTAATCATTATCATTGGAAGTACCTATGTATATAAAATACACAATATTTAATATATCTTTAATTTTATAAATACAGTTTTTAGCATACAATTGTGATTTGAGTTAAGTTGTTCTAAGAATATAGCTTACCAATCCCTCACTTAGGTCTGTCAATTCAGAGACATTGATAATTATCATAAACTCTATCTGAAAGTAAAAAATACAATAACAATTAAATACTAAAACATAAAATCAATTGTATCTAAAATATATGCTATTTAAGGTATAAAAAAATATCCAACACCCTGTAGGACCAAAGTTATATGTTGTGTACTTCAATATAGTCCATACAACCAATAATATGAGTCTAACACCGTGTAAGATGAAATTTATATTGTTGTATAATAAAAAAATATTATATGACATTAAACTTTTCAAATATCCATGTTTGTGTAAACTTAAACTTCAATTTTTTCAGCAACCAATGCTATATTCACTTACAAATTAGACATACGAGTACTATAAACTGGTTGCAGAATATTTTATCAAAATTAAGATTGATAGAAGAAATATATCAATACTACATGACAGTTCATACAATAATTCTAAAACCATTCGTAAAATATACAACCAAATATTTATGAAACAACATTATTTCAGATTCTTATTTAGATGGAATGAATCAAAATGTAACTAAATAAGTTGATATAAATCTTATTATAAAAAGAAAACAAGTTCATATAAGTTTATCTATTTTAACATCAGCAGATTATGATTTTGATGTCCATATAATTTGAAATGAAGAAACTGAAACGAACATGTCAAAACATAACTGTAAAATACACAAGAGGACAAAAAAATATATGATCTAAAACTTTAAACTTCTAATCGTCAAGTCTGAAGAAGAAGAAACTGTAGAGTTTTTTCGCCGGAGAAGAAGAGAGAAGATTTTATTGGGATTGTTGAAAGTAAGATACTTATCTATTAACTTGTAATTTTTTATTTATTTGACTTATAATAATCTTTAATATCAGAATTTAAAAACTATTTTTAATTATGTAAATAAATGAATTAATACATAAGCTTTTGTTAGCTAACATTAAATTTATATCGAAGCAGTGGTTGATACCGTGCTAAAATTACATTATTTTAAAGAAAAAGGGGGTACACTATAAATCTTAAAAAAATTAATTCCAACCAACCAGTGTAAATGGAACATCTGTATTAACTCCATTTAATATACTTTTCATCTCCATTATTGAACATAAGCTCCAGAAAACATATTCGGAAGTTTTCTCACATAACTTTCTTATCAAAATCGGAAAGGTTCTATTGCATAATATAGACTACACACTATAAAACCAAGTATTGTTTCTTTGAAGTTATTGTTTGTGTTATAAATGTTAGATTAATCATTGTTTGATGTTATGAATATGTATTTCTCATAAATAGCGTTTCATGTTCTTTGTTGAAGCAAATAATAGTTGCTGTAATCTGGTGTACTTTTATCGATTAAGTACTGCATTAACTTAAATGAAGTTACTGATAGCATTCTCTGTCACAATTTGTGCATGCATCTTCTTGATGTTGTCTTCTACATTACGATTGATAAATCAACCATATAATTGATGTTGATTTGCTTAACTGTTGTGAGAAATGATGATTTTCGTTTGGTGGTTAGTTTTTGTAATACCTTAAGTGTGTGATTATACAAATAGTCTGGTTAATATTTGGTACTTTTGTTTTTTAAGTGTTGATTTAGTTTAAGGGATGTTAGTGATGTTTATTTTATGATGTTGTTTGTCTATGACTTTTCTTGGATGTTGTTCGTCTTTATAACTTGTAAGTTTAAATTCTTTATTGCAGATATGAATCCATCCAATCAAACACCATCCTTTTTAAAATTCCTTAATGATGATGATTTTATATTTTTGGTGTGCTTTTTAACTTTCTTGCTACTATTAGGATTGTACATTAATTTTTGATGTAAGATGTTTGTTAACTACTGTCACAGAATATACCACTTGATTTTGAGAGTCTTTTGTAGGGCAAGGAGGTCCCGTACGGTCAAATTGTAGAACTACTTGATGGTGACAAATCATGGTTAGTACGAGTAAGGAAAAGAGATGATCATTGTATATTTACAGATGGATGGACAAAGTTGGTTAGAGATTGTTGTTTGAAAACCAAAGATGCTATATTGGTAAAAGCTATTGGAAGTTTGTCATTCGTTGTCTCATGTTTTAAAGAAAATGTCTACGTGAACTCTTACATTTCAGCAAATATTAGACCTGAACTTGGCATGACTGTAAGTAACTATATATTATTTTGTTACTTACTTTAAACATTTTTTGCTAGTTCAACAACTTGCTAACATTTGTTTGCCCTTTAACGTCTGTTTCCTTATAATCTTAACGTCTGTTGACTAACCTTTTTAACTTCTGTTGACTATCTTTTAACCTCAGTTGACTAACATCTGATATTTAAGATCTGTCCACGTTGCAACCTCTGCTGGACATAATGGATGACAGTTGTTACGAGACCTCCGTTGGATAGAAACAGAGGTATGTAACAGTTGATATCCAACAGTGGTTAGGTTGTGTGTAAATACTGTAACTCATGTTGACTAACCCTGTTGACTAATTCTCATTTTAACTTTTGTTGACTAACCCGTTGTAACTTCTGTTGATCATTAGTTCATATCAAATTTGTAAGTCTGCACTAATTATTTTTTTACTTCTTCTATAGCTAATTGCTGACAAATTTTGGAAAGAATTCTATGGTAAAAATTACGAGTATGGGATGGCAACTATCTATGTTGGTGAAAGGTTTTGGAATGTGATGATGAAAGGATGGACTGATGGATGCGGATTTACTGATGGATGGTTAAAATTGATTGAAGAAGTTCCGATAACAGTTGAATCTTGGTTGGTTTTCACCATGATTGCATCTAAAATGTTTGAGCTTTCTGTTTTCCATCTCGAGACTGGAACTGAGGTTTCTTTCAAGAAAGCTGATGTTGTTGTTTTGGATAATTCAGTTTATGGAGATGATGGGTTTGACTTATTGGCTGTGGTATAAAAGTTTGATGATAAAATACATTGTCTGATAACATGACGGTGATAAGTAACTTTTATAATATTATGCTAATAATTTTTGAAATCCCATATTATAGGCTAAACACAAACAAGTTCTGGATTCCGGGGAAGTTGTTTTACATGATGATGAGACTGGAGCTACGGTTGGTAATTCTAAGCAGTTTACGAGTTTTGAGGATATTTTTAATGTATATATACACATGTAATATTTACTTATTATTATGATTTAAAATATGGTTTCTTATATATGATCATTCTTATAAATATAGTCTGCTGATGATAGGCTATTTGATTCAAAGGTTACGCGTATGGTTGATGAGTCAGATGTTATAATGATGTACTTTTATAATTTCCTACGGGTATATTTTATTGTATAATAAGTATAACAAGGTTTTTTAAAATTTTTTATAGCCTGAAGATCATTCTGTAAAAATAGCTGATGATGTTAACGATCCTCAACTTCAGTCTAAAGATTTTTCTGTTTGTGACATTCCTGCCTCTTCAAGTGTTGTATCTAATGTAAGCGTTTATTAGTTTTACACTGTCCATTTTATTATTTTCTCAATATATTGATATTCTTCTGTATGATTGAGTCTTAAACTTCAAAGCTGAGTTGAGAAGATAGTTTGTGTTGATAAAGAAAGTTACAAAATTTCAAGAATTTAGAGTTGTTATAGTCTAAATTAATTTACTTAGGTTGAAAAGATGCACAATCTTCATGGCAAGACAATTGTAGAGGATAACCAAGCTGTTGATAGACCGTATTAAGTTCCAAAGGTTCATTTAGTATCATCCACTTCAGAACTAGTCTTACACTTCACCAGACATGCTAAAGACAAGCTTGTAAGTTTTTGCAGTCGTTACTTTGTTTCGTTATTTCAACAATTTCCATTATATATCAATATTTTATAAAATTAATTATTCAATTTTCTGTTTTTTAGCATCTGCCATCAGATGTATCTTCTGCGTTGGATCTGCATACTGATAATCATAAGCCTGTCAAGATCCAAAATCTCAAATGTGAAGTTCAGGAACTGTTTACAACATCTCAAAAAACTAATACTGGATTCAAGTATGCTATTGTTGGATGGTCTTCTTATCTGAGATCTTGCAATATTTCTTTTGGTGATGAACTTTCGTTAGAATTTCACAAGTCTACATAATTGCTGAAGTTAACAAAGTTGTGCATTTTGTGACAAAGATAAAGTCCTCTTAGTTTGTGTTGCGCTGATTGAAGATTTATAGACAACGTTTCATGTAAAGATTGTTTGTGGTTGTACATTTGGTTCGTCGGTGGTATTAATTTTGCTTCTTAGACATGTTCTATATGTAGTTATGTCTACAAAGAGGTTTCATTGTCAATGGGTGGGTACTCCTTTTTTTGGATTGGACAATGAAAATACTCATATGTATCTTATATATTAACTGATGATGCATGTTTATAGTTGTCTATTATCTATAATAGATAACAAGTTTTGCTACAATATCTATACACGTATCTGTACGTTTTATTAATATGTGTTATGCATGGTTTTCTAAGAAACCACCCGTATTTGCACACGGGTCTTACCGATAGTAATAATAATAATAATACAACTTTTAATAATAATAACAATTAGTAATAATAATAATACTAATAATAACAATTAATAATAATAATAACAACAACAATAATAATAAAAATTTTGCAGGGGGGGTTAGGTTTTTGGGTGGTGGTGGGGTGGGGTGGGGTGGGGTGGGGTGGGGTGGGGGTGGGTGTTTAGGTTTTGGGTGGTGGTGTAGTGGGTTTAGGTTCTTGGACACTTGTCACTCTATAAAGTCTTCATACACTTCTTACACTTCTTACAATTAGTAGTGTTTGTAGAATAACTTAACCCATAATAGGTATCAATAGCTCTAAAATGAGTATATGCAAGACTGCTACTTATTTGTTATTTTAGACATGTAGGGTTATTGTGATCCTTTATTATTACAAGTTTGATATAGACAACAGTCAGATTTGGATGGCTTTGTGTGAGCACTAGTCTTTTGGCCCAAACATGCTTATAGATAGTAACATTACCGAATTTGATCATCTTTTTTTCAGCTGTTCTTTCTTCTCTTTTGAAAATTGGGCTTTTGTTAATTGTACTTACATGTACTAATCAAATGTTGAAAAGATAATTGTTTGTTTACATGTTGTGGCTGAAAAAAGGTTACACAAAAATCAGTGTTTCTTTTTTAGTGGGGGCAAATTAAATACGGATATATAAGGTCAATTAATATTGACATGAGGGGATAGATTGTAAGCTAATCACTCTGTCTACTTGTAATGAAAAGTTGTTTCTCTGATCTATCTGTACGTTTCTGGCTGCTTGCTTCTGCAATAGTCAACTCACAGCAGCCGCTGCTGTTGGTTCAGGCCCCTTTGATTACACAAACAAACACACACTGGATTGACCAAACTATTTAAGCGACACTTTTCTTTGATTGAATCTGGAATATAGTGTTGGAAGTTTTTGGTGTGAATGAAAGTCTCAATTGGTAAATCACTTTGTCCCACATTGGTTTGGGAACAAAAGGAAAGGTTATTTATAAGGTAAAAGCTTGACCAAACCTTTGAAGTCTTATGACATGTTTTAGCACAGGTCCTAAATTGATTTGCGGAATTGGAATTTTGTTGAACTCGTGCATGCCCGCACGTCCTGCGGACACGACTGCAGCTCCGAAAACCCGGGCCGCGTGAGGCAGTTTTTGCACTCGAGACTCATAACTGTTTTCTTTTTAATGTGTTTTAAAAGCTGAATTAAAACTGAAATGATTATTCAGTACTGATGATTATTTATTTTTCGGTTTTAAATAGTCAGTTTTGAAAATCATTATGATGATCATTATTCTCTGCACTAATGACCATTATTTGATCTTAATTCGCTACAATAATGAACAGAGATCGGTTATGGTTTTATGACTATAAAACCAGACCAAGCTAAATAGTTTCGACACACCAACACATCTTCTTCTCTCTCAGTTTCTGCAGCATAGCTCCTTTTCGTTTTCAGGCAAGTGTTCAAGTCCGGCAGTGCGCTGTTACTGCTTCGAATCGGCATACCCTAGGAACAGACCGCGAATCTGTTTAAGGGAATTGTGTCAAACACAAGCCCGGTTCACTGTTACTGTCTCTTTTGCTTTGTTTAGTTTTCTGTTGCAAATTATTTTCATAATCAGATTACTAACAAACTTAAACAGATTATATTACTGATTGTTCCTGTCCTTTTCATTTTCATAATAGAATCCCAGCCCATGAACACAACTATTTCTGCAGTCATGACATCTGCTGTTGCTGTGACAACCAGTTTGGTTGCACCACTTTCTAATTGATGTGCGTGAGTGTTGTTAGTTTTTAATGTATATGTTAAGCCCTTTTTAACACTTTTGAGCCAAGTTTTAAATTTATAAAACACGATAGTTTACTAACACCAAGCACACATATGGGCAAGTGCACCCATCGTGAGCGTAGTATAGTATTGGCAAGATACCGAGGTCGTCCAAGGGCACAAGAGCTTTTAGTACCGGTTTATCCTCAACGTCTAATCAAATCAAAAGTTTAGAAAAAGGTTTTTAAACTAGAAAAATAAAAACTAACTAAAATGCTGAAAAATAAAATAAAAGAAAAACAGATAGACAAGATGAATCATTTGGCTCCGACTCGTGTTTAGTGTAACCTTTGATTATTTCCGCACTTTTGCACTTTTTAAGAGATTATCTTAGTTATTGTAGTAGGCCCCTCTTTTGAAGGTGACGTTACCCTCAACCCAGTAGTTTGAGTCAGCAAGGATACAATCCTAAATGGTTGAATTATTGAAAGATAATTAATTAAGTTATTAATGCATATTATGGTAGGCCCCTCTTTTGAAGGTGACGTTACCCTCGGCTAAGTAGTCTGAGTCAGCAGGGATACAGTACTAAGTAGCCGGGTTAAAGTATTAATAGTAGCTTACATATGAGGGGATCAAAGAGTTTGGACCCCCGCCATCCAATACCGGTGGGTATTGAAGGAGGTCCTACTAAATTTGACCCAGGTCCTTGCAGGATCTATACACTGAACAAGTCAAGACTCTTACCAAACCGTTCCCTTAACCCCCGACCAGGTAGCCAACAGACCTCCATATAGATCGTGGAGATATGAATGGTGAAAATCTTTTATTTTATATAGACAGTAAAATAATGCGAAGACACCACGGACAAACGATAAGGAAGAATAACCTTCAACATAAGAAACTAGTTATTAAAGTCATTAATACATAACCAAGTAAAAAGCGCGAAAAGATTAAAAATAAAAAGTATTACACTAGACACTTTGTCTTCACCAAGTGATGTAAGAGACTTAGGCAAACATGGCCTTGATTGTCAAGAACTCTTACGATCAATCTTGGATCCCGAGACGACTCACACACTCTATGATGGACAATGGATGATGGTGGTGGATGATGGTGTTGTGATGGTGGTGGGCGGTGGGTGAAGTGTGAGAGAGGTGGTGTGCCAAGGGATGGTTTGCAAATGAGCCAAGCACCCCTATTTATAGCCTGAACTGTAGCTCGGGCATGGCCCCGTGTCCATCATCCTTCTCTTTCTTCATTAATTGCTCTTGTCTGCATTAGTTGACCACGGCCCCGTGTCCGCTGGGCACGACCCCGTGTGCAGAAGCATATCTGTACTATCAAGATTTGCCTGGATTCTACGAATCTTATAGTTGACCACGGCCCCGTGTCCGCTGAGCACGGCCCCGTGGTGGGCGATGGAAGCTTCTACAACTTTGTCTTTTATGCTGACACTTGGGCACGCCCCCGTGTTCACTGAGCACGGGGCGTGTTCAGCCTTCTGTTCTCTTGTTTTCCTTGGGAAGATGCTTTCGGGGAGGTTGGGCATGCCACGTTTGTTCCTTTTCTTGTATTTATGTTAGATTTAGCTGCCTTTTTGCTTCTTTTGTTAATTTGAGCTCATTTAATCCTGAAAATACAAAAGGAAGACAAAAGCACACTTTTTTCCAACATTAGTACTAAAAAAGGGTTAGTTTTATTCCACAATTGATGTAATTTATATGTTGCATTTTGCACACATCAAATACCCCCACACTTGAATCTTTGCTTGTACTCAAGCAAAACTCTTTATAATATGGCTTTACACTCCCAAATGGAATGGGTAGAAGAGATGGTTTTTTGGGCTTGTCATAGAGTGTCGGGATTTCCAAGATTCTTTATTAAGTTTTATTTTTATTTATTTACAATCCTATTCGTCATGATTTATTTAAAACTTTTCATAAAATAAATTACTTTTTAGGGCATAACATGCCTCTTTAAAATTCTATTTATATACAAGTTCACATACCTCACGGGGGATCACTCAACACTCGGCCGAAGATGTATTTTAGTGAATCACTCGAGAGCGGCATGGAACTTACTCCTTCCATAGGCTTGCCAAGCAATCAATCCTCCTCCTTTTTAACTACATACCTTTGTAAATATCAAGAGGACTTTTGGGTGAAGGGTTAGGCTTGGGTTAAAGGTATGTGGTTGGGTTAGTGGTTAGTAGAAAAGGGCGAAAAAGCGTAAAAAGTATCGGTTTTCGTAAGACTTTTTATTTTTGCAATTTTTTTATTTGGATGAACCTATTATTCAAACAAAGTTATTTTTTATGAACTTGTTTGTTTATTTCCTTTGCTTCATCATCAACATTTTTTTTTAAAAAGTCATACGAAAAACCGAGCTTGTTACTAAAACAAAGGGTTAAAAATAAAAAAGGTTTTGGTGGGTGAAAGGGTGTTTAGTTTGGGTTAAGAAATGAAAAGGTTTAGGCTCAAAGGGGTTAACTAGGGGGATTTTTGGGTAGGTGGTAAAAAAAAGAAAAATAATGGTGTAGAAATAAAAAGGGTTAGTGCTAATGCCTCCATCATTTACTTACTTGGGTTTAAGTTGGTAAGGACCGGGAATGTATCGTCGTGGCAAGTTCTAGAGTTGTAAGAACCAAGCGGCTATTCACACAAGAAACGAAAAATGAGCATTTAGTTTAAAGATATGTATTTGTATGCTCAATAAAGGCTCAAAACTCACTTTTGTGGGAATGGGTTTTTATGTGATCAAGTATATATAATTAAATTTTAACTAAGTTTGTCATGCCTTTTCATAATTTTCTTATGTTGGTTCTTTTTATCACGACGCTATCGGTTGTAAATTTGTAAAAATATAACCTTTTTAGAATTTTGAAGTTCCCAAGTTAAACCTAGACAAGTAAAAAAAATGAAAAAAAATTTTGAAAAAATTTTGGGGTGATTAGCGGTTCCAATAGAGTTTTGTGTAAGGTTTGTAATTAGGACTTGCAAGATTCAAAGTTTTAGCATCCCCCCCCCCCCCACACTTAAATTACACATTGTCCTCAATGTGTCCCAATAATAAGTTTTTAGGTTGATTGAATGTGTAAAAGGTGTGAAAAAGCAAAATTTAATGTTACTGGGCGTCTGGACACGGCCCCGTGTTCAGGTGCCAGTAACAAAAAGTTGAACAAAAGAAACAGAAGCCTGGACACGGGGGCGTGTTGGGTGAACACGTCCCGTGTCAAGTTTACCTGAACTGGGCAATTTCTGCAGACTGTGCAGCATGGGGCCGTGTTGGGCGGACACGGCCCGTGCTGAACCTGCTGTAATGAAGAAAATTTGTCGGATGGCCCTGTTTTCGTGCATGGGGTGCTGGTCCAAGTTTCCCTTGTTATCCTTCACCATCCCGAGTGTGTTTTACTCATTACAACATCATCCAAACACCAAATTAGCTAAAACCATCATTCATTAAGTCATAGAGAATTACATAATAATCCTAAAAATTAAAAACAAAGCAGAAAATAAAATTAAAGGGTCCTAAAGTAGATAAGTCAAGTGATAAGTAAAATCATCTTATGGAGCTCTACGAGTGCAATAAAAATCCGGAAATGGTTTTCCGGTATCTAAAAGCTTTGTAGAACTCCGAGCCGAGGGGCGTTAAAGCCATTCTTCTATCTCTCTTGGGAGGAAGAAGGCGGCGTCATTCTCTTCAACATCTTGTGGAGGAGGGGCGACACCAACCGGAACCCCTTGTAGCACTTCCCGAGGTTGGTGTCGCTCCTCCTCCACAAGATGTTGAAGAGAATGGCACCGCCTTCTTGGTTCATGAGGTTGATAACCTCATTGCTATGGTCACGAACCTCTTGATTTTGGTCACGGAAGTTAACTTGATTGGGCAAAACCACAACAATTAGTGGGTTGATACGGGGTCTACCCGTCATGTGTGCTTTGACAAGAATCTGTTTAGCACCTTCAAGGAGGTGACTAATGGAGAAAAGGTTTTCATGGGAAATTCCGCCACGGCCGAAATCAAAGGCGAGGGGAATATGGTTTTGAAAATGACTGTTGGAAAGGAACTCACCTTGTCCAATGTGTTGTATGTTCCAGAAATTCGTAAGAACCTTGTATCGGGGTGGCAATTAAACAAGTTTGGTTTCAAAATAGTGATTGAGTCGGATAAGGTCGTGTTGACCAAAAATAGTGTGTATGTTGGTAAGGGCTATACCCTCAACGGTATGTTTAAACTAAATGTAACCATTGTTAATGGAATGAAAGAATCTACTAGTTCTGCTTACTTACTTGAGTCTTCTAATCTTTGGCATGGTAGACTAGGTCATGTTAATTTTAATTCCATATGTCGTTTGATTAAACTTAATTGCATACCAACATTTGATATCGACTCAAATAATAAATGTGAAACTTGCGTAGAAGCAAGACAAACGAGATCATCATTCAAAAAGGTTGAGTGGATCACCGAACCCCTCGAGATGATCCATACGGATGTGTGTGATCTAAAAGCAATCCCTACTCATGGAGGGAACAAGTACTTCATCACGTTCATTGACGATAGTACAAGGTATTGCTATGTGTACTTGCTGAAGAGTAAGGACGAGGCCATTGATAAGTTTATCTTGTTCAAGGCCGAAGTTGAGAATCAACTAAATCAAAAAATCAAAATCGTAAGGAGCGACCGAAGAGGTGAATATGTTTCACCTTTCATTGATGTGTGTGCAGAAAATGGAATCATACATGAACTCACGGCTCCTTACTCCCCCCAATCAAATGGCATAGCAGAACGCAAAAATCGCTCTTTGAAAGAAATGATGAATGCCATGATGATAAATTCTGGGATGAGCCAAAACATGTGGGGGGAAGCAATCTTATCGGCAAATTATGTGTTGAACATGATACCCAATAAGAAGAAAGATGTAACGCCATACGAATTATGGACGTGAAAGACACCACCATATAAATACTTGAAAGTGTGGGAGTGTCTAACCAAGGTGGTGGTCACACCACCAAAGCGCCTACTTATAGGACCCAAAACAGTGGATTGTGTATTTATATGATACACCCGTCCTTATGGTCCATATCGTTTTCTTGTGCATGATTCTAAGAACCCTGGAATATGCAATAGCACCATAACAGAATCTAAGGATGCATCATGGTTTGAACATGTGTTCCAATGCTTAGGTAAAAGTGAACCAAGTTTCACTAGACCAGTTGAGGAAATTGTTCCAGAGAATGAGGTTGCAAATAATGAACCTCGAGAATAATCTAAGACTAAGGAAGTTGAAATCAGAAAGAGTAAACGGCAAAGGACCGAAAAACCTTTGGACCTGACTTTCTTACCTATATGGTAGAAGAGGAACCTCAAACGTACCAACAAGCGGTGAATTCCTCAAATGGACCTCAGTTGAGGGAGGCCATCAAAAGTGAGATAGACTCTATCTTACAAAATCATACATGGGAACTAGTGGATATTCCTCAAGGATGTAAACCACTAGGATATCGATGGATCTTCAAGAAGAAGATGAAACCAGATGGAACCATCGATAAGTACAAGGAAAGGTTGGTGATCAAAGGATATAAACAACGAGAAGGTTTAGAATACATTGATACATATTCGCCAGTTACATAAATAACATCCATTAGGTTGGTGCTTGCCATTGCCGCCATTAGAAATTTGGAAGTTCACCAAATGGATGTGAAAACAGCTTTCTTGAATGGAAATCTAGAAGAAGAAATTTACATGGAACAACCTGAAGGCTTCATAGCCATTGGGCAAGAAAAGAAAGTGTGTAAACTTGTGAAATCCTTGTATGGATTGAAACAAGCTCCAAAACAATGGCACCGAAAGTTTGATCATGTCATGCTTGATGCTAGGTCCAAAATCAATGAATGTGACAAGTGTGTATACGTGAAGGACACATCAGATGGATATGTCATTCTGTGTCTATATGTAGATGATATGCTCATTGTTGGAAGTGATGAAAAAATCATAAAGTCTACAAAGAACATGCTAAAAGCAAGATTTAACATGAAAGACATGGGTTTGGCGGATGTGATTCTGGGAGTTAAAATCACACAAACCCAAAGTGGACTTGTTTTAAGTCAATCCCACTATGTGGACAAAATTCTTGAGAAGTTTAACGCAAATGACTCTAATGTAGCTAGAACTCCCATTGACACTAGTCAACATCTAGTCAAGAATAGAGGTGAACCTGTTAACCAGTTGGAATACTTAAGAATTATTGGTAGCTTGATGTATTTTATGAGTTGTACTAGACCAAACTTAGCATACGCTGTGAGCAAGCTAAGTAGATACACGAGCAACCCAAGTTCAACTCATTGGAACAGTATCATTCGGTTGCTTCGTTACTTAAGATACACTCGGGAATATGGGTTGCACTATAACAGATATCCAGCAGTTATAGAAGGACACTGCGATGCAAATTGGATATCTGACACGAATGATTCCAGAGCAACAAGTGGGTATGTATTCACACTTGGAGGTGCAACTATATCGTGGAAATCTTTGAAACAAACGGTTATTGCTAGATCCACGATGGAATCAGAGTTCATCGCTTTAGATAAAACAAGTGAAGAGGCAGAATGGTTACGTCAATTTGTTGAGGATATACCAAGATGGCCTAAGCCGGCATCGGCCATGTGTATACATTGTGATAGCCAATCGACAATTAGCAGAGCTCGTAACACAATGTATAATGGTAGGAACAGACATATCAGACGTAGACATATGATACGGCAACTAATCTCTACAGGAATTATCACTGTTGATTACGTGAGGTCAAAGGATAATATCGCGGATCTGCTAACAAAAGGCCTAAGTAGAGAGTTAGTTCAGAAGTCGTCTATGGGAATGGGACTGAAGCCCTTGAAAAATTAAGTTCATATGATGGAAACCTAACTCAATAGACTGGAGATCCCAAGAACTGAGTTCAATAGGAAAACCTAATTGTATGAATGAGTGAGGTCACTGTGGGGGATAACCCTAAGTATTTAAAAATTGAGTTTATTACGAAGCTTAGTAAACTTCCTAGTCCATTCCTAAAAGTGACAAGTGTAAGGCTAAGCCAATGTCTTTTAGTGATTCGACTAAGGTAACCATACATAGTGAATCACCTATGTGAGAGAGAAGTGGGGTCGCTTCGAAGGGTATTGTTGGGGCACAATACTTAATGGCTCTCGTAGAACCAGGCTCATGTTCATGACCATAACGAACATAACTATGAAGACTTGACGTTGTCAGGGAGAGTCTTGTGTGAAGTGTATTGTCGTCTACATAAAAGACAGATGAGTTCAAAGACATCGATGTATACTCAGAGCCAGTGGGCTAAGTGCATTTCATGAGCGAAGGTTCAAAGGGTAACACCTACTTATCGTATGCAAAACTTAACTGCTGAAATCAAATTGGAATAATGTTGTTTCTGAGATCGACCTCCATTCATGTGAGGGATTGTTGGAAGTTTTTGGGTGTGAATGAAAGTCTCAATTGGTAATTCACTTTGTCCCACATTGGTGTGGGAACAAAAGGAAAGGTTATTTATAAGGTAAAACATTGACCAAACCTTTGAAGTCTTTTGACATGTTTTACCACATGTCCTACCCGTGCGCGCGCAGGGGGATTGCAAAAATTGAGTTTCGGAACTGGAATTTGGTTGAACTCGTGCATGCCCGCACGTCCTGTGGACATGAATGCAGCTCCGAAAACCCGGGCCCGTGTGAGGCAGTTTTTGCACTCGAGACACAAAATTTAGTATATCATAGCTGACCACACCATTGGCTAGCCCCTACACCCACTTAGTTTAGTATATAGAGCTGTTTTGATTTTGTTTCCCGCGGGCTTTTTTTATAGGGAGAGAGTCAGGGGGCCAGTACGGAAGCTTCTCTCTTCACGAGACCTGTACATAAAACTCATTCTATTGTTCTTACTCTAAGACCCTCGGGTCTCCTTTCTATATGAAAGACGAAGATCTGGCTTTGAAGCCTCCTTGAGTAATGAGTTTTAAAAACTGAATTAAACTGAAATTATTATTCAGTATCGATGATTATTTATTTTTCGGTTTTAAACAATCAGTTTTGAAAATCATTATGATGATCATTATTCTCTGCACTAATGACCATTATTTGGTCTTAATTCGCTACAATAATGACTAGATATCGGTTATGGTTCTATGACTATAAAACCAGACCAAGCTAAACAGTTTAGACACACCAACACATCTTCTTCTCTCTCAGTTTCTGCAGCATTGCTCCTTTTCGTTTTCAGGCAAGTGTTCAAGTCCGATAGTACGCTGTTACTGCTTCGAATCGGCGTACCCTGGGAACTGACCGCGAATTTATTTAAGGGAATTGTGTCAAACACAAGCCCGGTTCACAGTTACTGACTTTTTTGCTTTGTTTAATTTTCTGTTGCAGATTATTTTCATATTCAGATTACTAACATATAATAAACAAAAGGAACGAGACTACCTCAATTTACAACCCTAAACACCAGCTAAATACTACCAAACCATGCACAAGTTGCACGTAAAAAACTCCTAAAATCAAGTAAACATAACCCATGATTTTGAACCACTCTTTACACTTTGAAACATAATAAACGTGACTTAATTAAACTCCTTCTGCTGTAAGTTTGAAGTCAGTTCTGACCCGTATCCAAAACCCATAGCCTGTGAACCTCTGACCTGAAAACAAACTGAATAACCCAACAATCACCCCCTTAATCGGTTTGTTCACACTACTCGTTCACGACGCCCGAATCACCGTCTCCTCTCGACCATCTCGACTTTTACCGGACACCCGACCTCAACCACGGTCACATCCAAAGTCTTCGTCTACTCGACCTATCCTGGACACCCCGGTCTTCACCTCGACCACGTCCAAAGTCATACACCACCGTCTATTGTTTGTCACGACACAGAATCCGTTTGTGCATAACACTTCTGTAACTCGAGAGCCTTCTTCCACCGATCATGAAAACAAAGCCGCCTGCTTCTACCGTTTTCTTTCACCCGCCAAACGAACCGATTCAACGCTACCTGCCTTGAAATCTTTCTGCTCGTTTATCCCGCGACCCGGTTAATCTCTCCATTTTCCGATGACCTACCCACAACTTACTGCCGAATTTCTTCACTTTCGGTTAAACTTACAAAACCAAGACGTCACGCCTACGCCTTTTCTTCCTCGAAACCAACTTGTTCTTGATCGCCGACCAAAAGACAAAATAAGGCTCTCTACACTAGTGCCTCTACCGCCTTTTCTTTTCCCTGCTAAGCAAGACCAGATTCACAACCACTTGTTGATGAATCTTTTCTATCTGCTTGTCCCGCAAATCTGATCGAAAAGATTTTGCCAAAATAACAAACCAACTGGTTTCTTTAATCACCTCTAACAGCCACGGAACACACTGGTGTTCACCCGTCACCCCCGTCATCCTAATCGGTACTCTCCGCACGACAACGACTAACACGAACTACCTCCCGGTCTCCGTCTTCTGCTGTATAACGATCCCGAACCTTTCTTTTACTCCTGCTCTCCACCATCCAACACACCCGCCGGCGGCGGAGGCTTCCTCCGATCTTCTCGAGCCCTAGGCTCTGATACCAAATGTTGGTTCAGACCCCTTTGATTACGCACACGAACACACACTGGATTGACCAAACTATTTGATCGACACTTTTCTTTGATTAAATCTGGAATACAGTAAACAAAAGGAATGAGACTACCTCAATTTACAACCCTAAACACCAGCTAAATACTACCTAACCATGCACAAGTTGCACGTAGAAAGCTCCTAAAATCAAGCAAACATAACCCATGATTTTGACCAACTCTTTAAACTTTGAAACCTAATAAACGTGACTTAATTAAACTCCTTCTGCTACAAGTTTGAAGCCAATTCTGACCCGTATCCAAAACCCATAGCCTGTGAACCTGTGACTCGATAATGTGCCGACTCGTGTGACCCGCGAACAAACCGAATAACCCAACAGCTGCTAGATTTGAGATTTCAGTTTGGGATCTCTTGATATGCATAGTTCTATGGATAGGAGATACAGAGACAGCACAACCACTATTAAAACACAAATTACTCACTTGATTATCAGAATGAAAGGCAGCAATAAAAGTATAAGAACAATGGAAGCAAACTGAATGAATTAAGCCCCTTATGGGCATCAAGTATAGCATAGAAAGATGGATGAAATACAAAACCATAAAATGAACGATTTACACTTATCATAGTTTTACATTAAACCTTAAAGACGAAATTATGTTAAAGTTCGCCCTAAAGGGCTACATGTCCCCCTGTATAAGATCGAGCCTGTACCAGCTTGGTAGATACAAGTCTCTACCTTCATCTGCCACTAGCAATGGGTAACATAGTATGCTTGCTCGTGCTATCGAAGGTGCTTGAGCTTACAATGCTTATACTGCCACCATTTGCATATTCATCGTCGTTTGTTAGTCCTTTTAACAAATACTCACCTTCATTTTCGTTTGGACTACTTTCCACCCATGGATGTTTTTGAATCATTGAAGCCAATATTCCTTGGAGCTCGATTGCTACTTCCTTCATGGTAGGCCTTTCGTCGCCTTTAACGCGTAAGCATCTTTCAGCCAATCTTGAGACTTGGATAATCTCGCTAGGAACATCGTTTAGCTGCAAGTGTTCATCAAGAACCTGGAGGAGCCTCCCCTCTTTTAAAGAATATAGAAAATATATAGCTAGGTTCCTCTCTGCCTCTGGCCTATCAAAGCTAAGAGCCTTTTTTCCAGTTAAAAGCTCCACCAGTACCACCCCAAAACTATATACATCGCTTTTATCCGTGAGTTGGTTTGTCTGCAAATACTCTGGATCTAAGTAGCCTAGTGTTCCTTGCACTATGGTGGCCAATTCAATCTGGTCGATAGGAATTAGTGTTAGTTAGAATATATAAACTTTATTATCTAGTATTATGTATTTATTAAGTTACAATTATCATGTATTAAGTATGGGTCAAATATGTGTGGATCATAAACCAAAGCGGGTAATTCAAACTGTCTTATGGCAGTTTACCGCCATAATTAACCGCCACACATAATATGTATATATACGGTATCACCGGCATTCCATTCCGGTACCAAGACATTTTCCCTCCAATTCAGAAAGTGTCCATCTTGTACTCTTTATCGTTCATTCTTTCTTATTCTACACACTTGTTAATCATGCCTGCAAGTTACGTATTCAATTCCGCTGCAAATCCAAATACATATGCAAGTGATACTGATGTCTCGGGCCTCCAACAAAGTGGTATCAGAGCCACTTCCAGAATCCCTGTGGAAATAAGAACATCCTCTTCTACGCTGCCGTGCCAACACTGCGAAGATGAACAACTTAAAGGGGTGAAACACAAACGAAAGGTGAAGTTATGTTTTTATTGTCATCGGCCTGGACATTTGATTTACTCGTGTAAATCAAAGGAAAATGATGAAGCAACCCAATTGGTTAATCAAGCGATTAACGCCGGAATCCAAACACAAAGGATGGATGCAGGAGATCGGGGCGAAATGATTGTTACTGGCACGGATGCTGGCCAGTGGAATGATATATGGTATGTTAGTTACTCGTTCTCTCATCACTACGCCGGAAATATAAATGTTTTTAAAAGGATTAAACATTTAATTGGGGTTGACACAAAGACCGGTGAAAATGATTTCTTGTTCATACGGGGTATAGGAAATGTGGATATCAAATCCAATAACGAAACTGTAAGAATACAAAGTGTTCTGTATACTCCCGAATTGAATAGAAATGTTTTAAGTATGAATCAACTCACCCTACAAGGTTTTACCGTCAAGAAAAGTGGTGATACTTGTAGAATTTTCCCAATGTTTTGTCCACCCGTGTTAAATACTTTTAGTGATGTTACGGGAATGACCAAAGAAGAAGAAATGGGGGTAAAAGAAAGACAGAAAGTATTAAATCTGAACGATATGAATGAGAAGTACAAACAAGATTACTTGAATTCATATTTCGAAGATTTGAATGTATCGAAAGAACAAGAGTTTGATTGGAGTCGGATGATCATAAGGGCACTAGAATTCAAAGAATTCTCCGACTGTCAAGCCTTGTTAGACATGATTGACGACAGAGATTTCGTGTTTAAATATAAGCACGATTTGGAAGTAAAGTTTGAAACGATGGTGGGTTGGTTCCTTAAAGAAAAAATGGAAATTACTACACGAATGATACCCCCACAGTTGGATGACGGAAGAAAGATAAATTTACTCGATTTATATGTTATGGTAGAAAAGGATGGAGGCTATCAAAGTGTCACTCTAGACAATTTGTGGCCGGCCATAGCAAAGGATCTTGGTTTCGAATACCAAGATGGAGATTTCATCAGAATCATCTATGCAATGTACTTAGATGTTCTTGTATTTTATTACAAGTTCAAATCTGTACAAAAGAAGGCACAAGATAAAGAAATGTTGGAACACGAAGGAACTCCCATGGCTGCAGACGAAAGAACAAGAAGAAGCAAAAGTGCAGAAGCCGAATCATCACGAAAAAATGAAGAAACAGAGCATTATGCTTTGTTTACAAGAAACAGTCTAGACGGATCGTGGATTCTTCACAAGAAACGACGACGATTCAATTTCAGTGAAGCTCGAAAAGCGATCGATGAAGCCAACAAAAGCGTGATGATGCAGCGATAATCAAGTTTACGGGAGGGTGTTAGTTAGAATATATAAACTTTATTATCTAGTTTTATGTATTTATTAAGTTACAATTATCATGTATTAAGTATGGGTCAAATATGTGTGGATCATAAACCAAAGCGGGTAATTCAAACTGTCTTATGGCAGTTTACCGCCATAATTAACCGCCACACATAATATGTATATATACGGTATCACCGGCATTCCATTCCGGTACCAAGACATTTTCCCTCCAATTCAGAAAGTGTCCATCTTGTACTCTTTATCGTTCATTCTTTCTTATTCTACACACTTGTTAATCATGCCTGCAAGTTACGTATTCAATTCCGCTGCAAATCCAAATACATATGCAAGTGATACTGATGTCTCGGGCCTCCAACAATTAGCTTAGATGCTCCAAAATCAGCCACTTTTGCTACATAGTTTTCATCCAAAAGTATATTCATTGGCTTGACATCTCGATGGATGATTGGAACAGACGCTGAAGAGTGCAAGTATGAAAGTGCTTCGGCTGTCTCCGTTGCTATTCTGAGTCGGATGTCCCATGTAAAAGCTGACGACTTGCCTTTGACGTTGTGGATGTGATCAGAGAGTGTGCCATTCGGAATGAACTCGTACACCAATAAAGGGACTTCTGTTTCCAGGCAACATCCAATCAGCTTCACCACATTTCTATGATTAATTTGGGAAAGGATAAGCACTTCATTGATAAATTGCTCTATCTGGGTTTCAGTTTGATCTGGTAGCTTGGACTTCTTTATGGCAACTATTCTGTTATCAGAAAGAACTCCTTTGTAAACAGTGCCATAGCCACCCTTACCGATAATCCTGCTATCGTCATAGTTATTGGTCGCTCTCTTTAGCTCCTCAACGGTGAAGACTCTTGCTTGATCATGAGAACCCCTATCTCCTGAAATTCGCTGCTGCAACATTATTCCACCATTTTGTTTAAAAAATTTCTCTCTCAGCATCATCATCTTTCGCTTCTTGAGTATCAAGTACAACCATGAGACTAAAATAAGGAGAAATATAGAAGAAACTGAGATACCTGCAACAACACAAACTAACTTATGACACCATTTCATGCTGCTTTGATTTCTCGGGTAGTGTAAGATATGAACTGAAAAAATATTGGATCATTACGTACCTAGACCTATCTTTATAACTGTGGATTCATCGGATTCATCAGCAGTGCAACCTGTTCCATCCTTCGTACCATCGCCAGAGTAACCATCTTTACAAGCACATGTATAATTTCCTAGTTTATTAACGCACTGAGCATCATGGTGGCAAACATGACTTCCCTGTTCACACTCGTTAACATCTGTAAAAAAGAATAACAAATTCTCAATTATTTCATTTGGGTGAAAAAGCTAATTGGTAAAGAAAGTATCCAAATATGAAATCAAAACTTACCCATGCAGCCATTTGCATCTGTAACATAAGGGTTGCCTTGATAACCATCAGGGCAACGGCAATGATATCCGGGACCTTCATAACTTTGATCACATGTGCTATTTCCCTTGCATAAGAAATCATTATCGACCTTTGCTTCGTCACAAGTCTTGTTTCCAATTGCCCAATCAAGTAACATCGGCATCTTATCCTTTTCAAATTTAGTCAGGTTAGTCATAGAGAAGTTAAACTTCCCATCTTCAACAAGAAAACTATAGCTACAAGGGTTGTAGTCCAACAAATTCGAATGGTTATTCCAGCTACTAAGAGTCAAATTAAAAGAATGCACTCTTTCTGGCACTGCTACTTCACAGCACCCAACTCCCGAGCAAGATCCGTCATTAATAACGTTGTCTCTACCACATATAGAAATGCACCCGGTACCAATATCAGACTCATTTCCTCTTTCTCCACTAAAATATGCATACGTATCACACCCGATGGCTACAAATTTGTTCTTGGTGGAGACCCGGAAATTCTTCAAGTAACCCAAAGTAAACCCTGGTCGGCTTCTTTCCACTCCGCCAGCACTATTGTAGCAATCACGGCCTACAAACGCCATAATTTCAAGCTCACTCTTGTTTATCGAGATATTTGAAATAACAATATTGCTTTCTCCAAAAATTGCAATGGGTTCCCTGGATGATTCGTTACAAGTTACGAGGAATTCGGAACTGTAGTAGCATCCCTTACCAGAACCAAATGGGTAAGCAACAGTCACATTGCCACATGAACTTCTACAATTCGGCCAGTCTTGAGAACTTGCTGTCCCCAACACTGCAATAGTTGCAACTGCAATTAGTATTTTTAAATGCATAGTTGCTTTCTGTGTATTTTTTTGGTATGTGATTTTGGGTATTTGATTGGGGAAGGGAGATTAGTTCTCTTATATCAACATGCCATGAAGACTTGGTCATTTTATTTAGAAAATTATTATAGTTTATTTTTCGTTCAATCCTTTTCTCTAGTATAAGACAGCCAGGGGTGTTATCATTCTGTTATGGACTAATACCATTGCAAGGTATGGGACATGTTCCACATCGGTTGTATGGGCAACTGATGTGGGGTTTATATACCAAATGGGTTCTCTCACCCACCATACTAGTCTTTTGGGTTGAGTTCTCTCGTTTGGTATGTAACATATTCACGGAAGTTCATATTTACAAACAATCAAATTAAAATAAAATAAATTGTTCATATTAGTTTTGAAACGTAATTTAAAAAAAAATCATTTATGCTTGATGTAATTTATAAGAGTAAAAGAATTTTGTTTTAAAATAAGTGTTTCATGCATGTCAATTATTCATCATGTTAATTTCATTGTCTAGCTCGTATAGAATAGTCTACAATTCATATGGACCATTTAAAAAGCATCTTTACCACCTAGCAAAGCTGACAGTGAAATGTCTTTGAAATAACATTTGCTTCCAAGAACCTGAACTTGTTCTATACGTTTTGTTTAGGGTGTTTCTATTCTCGCATCCCTATTTTCTTGTTTTCACATTCCTACAGTGAAATGTCTTTTAACTAACTTTTGCTTCCAAGAACCTGAACGTGTTCTATACGTTTTGTTTAGGGTGTTTCTATTCTCGCATCCCTATTTTCTTGTTTTCACATCCCTAGATCTATACGGACCGTATAACCTTATACGGCCACATAAATAAATGCATTGGAATGTTTTTTTTTTTTTACCTGTATACGGGCCGTATAACATTATACGAGCCGCATACATTTGTATACGAGCAATATAATGTTATACGGCCTGAGGTGTTTTTTGGCTAGATTTTATGAGGTTTTTGGGATTTTAACATTTGTATACGGGTCGTATAATGTTATACGACCCGTATATAAATTATTTTTTTGTTTTTTTTTAAACCGAACAACCGTTTAATAAGTTTTAGTAATTGTTTAGACAACGTTTGCCGTATTATTTAGATATATCGGATAGTATTTGCCGTATTATTTTTTATATATATCAGATAAGCAAAGCATGTGTATATGATAAACAATACCATAACAATTATTAAACCAACAAGATAAAACGTAAACATAAGATTAATATTTCCAATGTTTTACATCTAAAACAACAAAAGATAAATATTTATAGTGTTTCAAATGTAAAACAACAAAACCAAAATAAAATAAGCAGCTACGGTGGTGGCGGTGGTGGTGCAGTGCCAACTCGTGGAGGTAGAGGTGCGCCAGAATGCATATCAATAATCGCCTCCACCACCCACTGCATGTCGCTCTGAATACGAGATACGTCCACCCGTACATCAACTAAATATGACTCGGCTTGAGCCAGTCTCTCCTCCACCCCCTGTGGAGGCATCACACGTGGTCTCACAGTCCGTCGCTCGTACCGGCGATAAGCCTGTGCATCCTGCACATCCTGCTGTGATCTGTTGATCGCAACATCAACTCCATCACTTCCTTTCCCTCTCCCCCGTCACCCTCACCCTCACCATCACCCTCACCTTCCTCGCCCCCGTGGCCCGCCACCTCCATCTCCATCTGTAGTGGCTGCCCCTCGTACCACTCGGTACGACCGTTGTCAAGTGACCAAAAAATACGGTCCCTATCCTCGTGGGCAATCCCTATCGAGTATGCTGTGGCCCTGCCTACCAGATCAATCTGACGTGTGATGGCCATATCCCGAGCCACCTGCGGGGACAAGAGGTGAGGCCAGGACTTCGCCAGATGGATGACGAAGCCGCCATAACTGATTTGGCTCGAGGTACGCTTAAAAGCGTACTCGGCGAAGTATTTGGCCAACCTGTATGCCAAGTTCCCCCTCCCCCCTGGGCGCCGGTAAGTAGGCTGTGCTAGAAGAACAGGTCATTTTGGGTGACCCACTCCCTGCTATCGTGATGACCCGCAATCGTCATGGCGATACACCGACGTAGGTATTGGTGCAACGGGTCGTAAATGCGCGTCACCCACGCCTTCGGGGATCGCGAACGCGGTGTCGCGAAGTCCCCGACACCAATAGTGCGCCACCAGGGCCACAACACGTCAAAGGACGTGGTGGTCGGCGCATCCAAAAATGACTGGGATACTGACTCATCATGTAAGTAAAGACCCGAGGCAACAACATACTGGGGAGCATCATCGAGCGAGACGCCCCGCAAAGAGTAAATGAGATCGCATGGGTTTCCAAAAAATACCAGAAACCCCTACCCCGGGTCTCGGTAAACGCAAACGTACACAAAAACTCTAATGTAATCTCCATGTCTCGGCCGACCTTAAATAAACGGGCCCACGGGGAGGTAGCTGGCAGGAACTCCCCGACCCGATCGATCCGTCTAATGTTGATCAAAAACCTATATCAATGGTCTGGGGCGCATCCAACTCCATCTATCGTAATCTACCCAAACACTTGTGGGCAATCGTACCGTGGGGGATCTGGGAAACAAACTATGCCGTCTCCTCAAAAAAATAATCAACCTCCTCCTCCACCTGACCTCCTCCCCGTCCCCGACCTGCCCCTTGTCGATGTGCTCCAGCTACTGATGACTCAGCCATATCGTCTGTAAACAATAACAATAACAGGTTATACGAGGATTATATGATTAACGTGCACGTATTACACGAGGTGTATATGATTTGTACAAAACTTGATATATACGTTTCGTATACGCACGTATTTTACATCTCGTATACGATCCGTATTATACCCCTCGTATACGATCCGTACAACGGGTGTATACGTTTTGTATACAGACATATTATACGTCCCGTATACGATCCATGCATGGCAAGTATACGTTTTCTATACGTACGTATTATACGTCCCGTATACGCCAAAAACAATCAAGGAAAACAAGAAGTAAAAAAATTGAAAACTCAAGTTGTTTACGATCGTATACATGTATCGTATACAACTTGAATCTTCAGGTTGAATGTTCAATTTAAATCTTGAATGTTCAAGTTGTATACGAGAAAAAAAACGTCATGAACGCTCAAGAACGATCCGAGAGAAAACCGAGAGAATTTTAGTGAATTTTGAGGTCATATGGTTGTTATGTGGTCGTATATCTTCTTATTATACGATCATTTATTGATTGTATACGGCCGTATAACCTTATACGGGTCGTATACAACGTTTATTAATTATTTATTCGCTCGCACTACAAGAAAAGTGACCATTTGGGACTAAATTATGAGGGAGTGATCAATCAGTCTCGGATACATAGTATCTGGGACTAATTCATCAGTTACGAATTGTATTAGTGACTGAATTTTTTGTGACTGATGTCCGTGACTAATAATCAGTCCTTAATACTTTGCCAACTTATCTGAGACTGAATTTAGTCACAAATATGTTTGTCTAAAAATTATTTTGGAAGGAAACTTATTGGTTACTGAAATTCAGTCCCAAATAAGTGCCTCCATTATAAAAATGGTACAATTTTATTGGTCACTAATGTTCAGTCATTAATATCTTGACACATAGGGACTAAATTAAGAAGGACTGATCAATCAGTCTGAGATACATAGTATATGGGACTAATTTATCAGTTACGAATTGTATTAGTGACTGATTTTTTTTATGACTGATATCCGTGACTAATAATCAGCCCTTAATACTTTGCCAACCTATCTTAGACTGAATTTTAGTCACAAATATGTTTGTCTAAATATATTTTTTGGAGGGAAACTTATTGGTTACTGAAATTCAGTCCCAAATAAATGAATTTATTATAAAAATGGCACAATTTTATTGGTTACTAATATTCACTCACTAACATCTTGACACCTAGGGACTAAATTATGAATCAATGATTTATGAGTCTCGGATACATATCCGGGACTAGTTTATCAGTTACTGGTTATATTAGAGACCGATTTTTTTGTGACTTATGTTCGTGACTGATAATCAGTCCTTAACACTAGACCACTTATTTTAGACTGAATTTCAGTCACAAATATGTTTGTCAAAATACATTTTTGGAAGGAAATTTATTAGTTACAAAATTTCAGTCCCAAATAAATGCCCTCATTATTGAAAATGGCGCCATTGTATGGACCACTAAGATTCAGTCATTGATAAAGAGGGAGCATATTTTTTTATTCTTTTATTAAAGACTAAACATTAGTCCCTAATATTCTTAAAGTGGAGAGCATTGGAGGACTGATATGTGACAATCGGTAATTAACGGCTTATAATTACGCGGTTTGCAAATGTTTAAGGAAATAATAAGTAGTTTTTAAGGCACGAATTAACTTAATTAGGCTATTGGAATGCCTAGGAACGCTTATCTGACGTTACAGTGCGTGTATGGTGATTTTCAGGAAAATTGCGGAATGATAAGCTGTAACGAACTGACACCGGACAAAATACCGACAACTCCGACAAATACGACTTGTATACGTATAATTTAAACTTATGGATTTCGTTTTGCAAAATTATCACGCTTCCGAACGGCACAAAAAGCAAACGTAAACGAAAAACGCGACCGTAGAAATGCACCGGAAATGAAACGAAGGCATCAGACACGCGTATTACCTTCAAAACCGAAATATTACGACATATTTAGCTCTGTAATCGAATTTTAGTACTCGCAGTCGAAACCGGATCGGAAAACAGGATAAAGACGTCAAAAGAAACGTTTTTCGTGACTTAGCGCACTGACGAACATACGCGTCTAATAAATGATTACCGGCATATATTTTAGAGTTACCAGCTCCCGTTAAAGTATTTTATGGCGTTATACGAAATTCGGAAACGTAACGGGCCGTAGAAACGTCATTGGGCCACTCAAAGCACTAACGGGCCCTAGGCCCAGCCCACATTTAAAACCTAACTATATATATCCACTTATAAAGATTTTACCCTCGTTTTCCCAAAATTGCTTCATCCGACACTCCCTCTTTCACTTCCTTCCTCTGCATTTTCTTTCTTGGATAAACCCTAACACACACAAGTCACCTCACACCCCTCTCCTTTTTCTTCGATTACCATCGACCACACCCCCGCCTATCTTCTCTCCTGCTCGTCCTCTTCACCGGCTGCCTGAGCCATTTTCCGGCAGACCAAACTCGCCTACACACCTAAACCCACCACACAAACCCACTTGTTTCCCCCATCTAGATCATCGACCGGTCACCACCATCGCTTGATGGTGGCGGACAGCGACTGTAACAACACCACCACCACAGGCGGTGGCGCTGTGGAGGGTGGTGTCGATCAGACCTAGTTTAACTACTATAGCAATACGTATAGATAAACACAAAGTATGTTGAACCTAGTTTAATTACTATAGCAATAAATTTTCGTATTTATATATTTATGATAAATCTAATTTAGTATTTATATATTTATCGTAGTTAATTATATTTTACCATAACTAGAAGTTAGGGGTGTAAACGAGTCAGGAAACTCTCGAACAACTCGAGCTCAGCTCGAAAAGAGCCGAGCTTAAACGAGCGCGAGCCCAAGCTTAAAAATAGGCTTGTTTGGAAAACGAGCATGGGCTTTACTTATCGAGCTCGAGCCGACTTGCGAGCCTAAATGAACCCAATATTTATATAATCATAAATTCATTTATTATATTTATATATTTAATCAGTATTTACCAAATCATGAAAAAATAATCAATAATATAACTTATTTAATGAATAATAAACTGTTTGAGCTTGGACCGAGCTAGAGCTTGAAAAACTAACTACGAGCCAAACATGAGATTTAGAAACAAAGCTTAGCTCAACCCTAGTCGAGTTAAGTAGAGCTAGGTTCTTCATCAACAGATTTCGGAAAGAAGATCGAATCTGAATCAATTAATTCCTGTTTCACCAGATTGAAGTTATTAGGGCTCGAATTTTATAGAATTGAGTTTGTCGTCTACACCGGTGCGATTTCCTCCGGCGGATGTTTAGATCTGACGAAATCGATTGTTTAGATCAAGAGAGTTCTTCGATTCAATTCAGTTCTTCAAATCGATTCTTGTTTCTTTGCGTATTCCTGTGGTGGCATCTGGCATCTGGCGGATATGAATAGGAGGTGTATGTGTGAGTGTGATGGAGGTTTGTGGTTGGGGTGGTGGTTGGAGACGGAGGTGGTTATGGCTGTGGTGGTGACAGCGGTGGTGTTGATGATGGTCTAGAAAGAAAGATGAGAAGGAGAGATGTAGGTGAGAATTTAGAGAGAGAAATAGATAAGGGGATATAAGTGAGACAGAGAAATTTTTGTTTTTATTTTTTAATTATAAGGAAATTTTGGTTATTTAACAATACTTAACCAAAATATTCTAACAGTGTTAGAAATTTGGACTCAAATAGTTATAGAAAATGCTTTTAGGGACTTAAGTAGTTAAACTTTTTGCTTTTGTACTCGAATGGTTAAAACCCTCAAAACACAGGGACTCAAAAAGTAATTTACCCTTCTATTTTTTTATTTATAATATTTATATTTATTGGATGCATATGTTTTGTATTTTTCTGAAAACTATTTAAATTTCCGCTCAGCTAAAAAATGTTCCCGCTCCTCCTTCCCCCCCAATATTTGGATCTGCAACCACACGTTCCTTCTCCCCAATTCCAATCAGTCTTCTTCTCACTGGTTGATCCATTTCCCCACTTCTCGTTTCCCGCCTAATTTGTTGCTTCTCATTTCCCTAATAACAGTGAACTGGGGTAAATCGAAACTCGTGGATCCGATATAACTTTAATGGCGGTTGTGTGGTCGTTGTTACAAAAATAGAGAGGGTGGACGATGAATGACTGGGACAGCGAAACGAGGGAAGATTGGAAGTGACCGATGAAGAACGTACGAATCGTTGTTGTGTTCCGCAATGGCTTTTACAGTCACCGCTCTATTTTTTAATCCAGAAACTTGTTTGTTTTGGAAACTTGGAGTATGATGTAAGTTGTTTGTTATATTATATGTGATTCATGTTGTGTAAAGAAGAAATTGAATTTTGCTCGTTTATGGCATATTGGGTTGGGTATTTGGATAGGCCATTTGATAGAAGAAACTGGATTTTGTTTGTTAGTGTGTGTTATTTATTTATTTATTTTGTTTTTTATAATCTGGATACATGCTGCTTAATGATTGTAGTCTAGTTTCATATGTCTGGTTTGCTAGGTTTCATTCATGTTCAAATATTTCTACATGTCTAATTAAATCTAATTATTGTTTCTTCTTTTTTAAGATTTATATTAAAAATGAAGGATAAAAATGAAGGATACCAAGGCAGTGACGAACAGTACAAGTAAGTTATTGACAATCTTGCTTCTTTCAAGTAAGCAATTCGTGAGTTCATGTTCAATTGCTATGTTTTTAATTGTAACAGTTGTTTTAAGAATCATTTTTACAATATTTTTTTTTGTTGTGTTCATGTAGGTGGTCTACATGGTTCATCCATGATGGCCCAATGTATCCAAGGTTCCACGAGTTACCTTTAGATCTTTTCGTTTCAGTTATAAGTAAAAGCCAGAGGGGTTGGGTTATGTGTAATAAAAGGCTTTGATCACTACAAATTAATAAGAGATCCTACTTCATATAATATAGAATTTGAAAAATATATATAATTTGCTGAAAATTATACCGGATTTTTCAAAACAGTGATCGCTTCTAGTTTTAACCAGCTCCTTTTGGTTTTACTCATTTGATGTGTTACCATAATTGAATAAGGGTACAACCCAAGTGGATATATTTTAACACCAATGGGTTGCAGTTGTCACATCTAATTGGGAAAGGGTGGGAGGTTGAAGAATTTGTCGATAACATAAAATGATTTTTTTAATCCTTTTTTCTTTTCAGGCTGAATTAAATTGCCATCTCTGTACTCATGTTCAGAACTCTGTTTGGTGGTGGTAAATCAACCGGGTGGGATTGATCTATGATTCTATTGAAAATGTAAAATAATCATAAACCAAAATACAGGCTTTGTCAGGTTAGATATCTTACTCATATTTGTTTCACTAATGTTGCATTTTTTGGTTCATTCAAACTAAACTTCAAGTTGTGTTTATGTATATGTTATATATTGTTACTTTTTCTTTGTTTTTCATATATCTTTTAGTTTTGTAGAATTGTTTGGACACCAAAGTTGAGAAGTCAAAAAAGCAATTGAAGGAAAGAAAGAACATGACAAAGATGATCAGAGGTGTAAAGAAGGTAAATAGTCAAAAAGTTTAACAATAATACCAGAGATGACAAAATGTTTGGGTCTGGTAACGAATAGAATTGGGTCAAACTTCAAACATATATTTCTTTTTATAATTGACCAGTTTGTTTTTTTGATTACAAAGCATTGCTATTGCTATAGAAATCTAAATATTTGAGTAAAACTGTTAGGGTAATTGCATTTATTGAAGATGCAGTTTGGAAAACTTTCATCTTGTTTGCACCCAGTTGACCCGTTTGAGATGAATCACAATATAAATTAAAAGCAAAATCTGATTTTCGATGAGAAGAAGATAGGAACCATCTGTGTAACTATTTGGAGTTAGTAAAAAACTCAGATGAGTATGCTAAATTTAATTTACAAATCATAATATCATAAGTGAATTATTTGTTTATTTTTTTGGGTTCTAACATGTATGTTAAAATTTAATTATGTAGAAATATGGTGATTGGAGGAAGTTAACAGGGCTCTCACTTGATAGCCAATAGTGTATTTAAAATGGCGGGATTCACACTTTTCGACCCATAATGTAAGAAGAGCCTAATCCTTAATCGGCAAGATCAAAGATGAAATGCAATTGTCAGATTCAAGAAGGTTGGAACCATCAAAGAAGTCTAAGATCAGAAATGAAAAGATTTTTGGATTACATCGGAAGCTGGATCGTCTCAACCACCTTCAAGCGAGACCGAAGCACTTCGAAATCAGGTTGCTTCACTAGAAGAGGAATTTAAACAAAGCAATGGAAAATATGAAAAATCGTCAACGTTCACGCCCTCAAAGTTTTTGGATTTTGAGAGCTTATTATCCACACGTATTATTAGTAGTGCAGCAAATGATTTGGATGAGCAACTCAATGACCATAACAGTTTGATCTGGGAGGTGAGATGGTTCAGACTTATTTTGTTAGTGTTGTATTGATTAATGTTTTGAAGTTTAGAACAAATCTACCAAGTATTATTTATTTATGTGTTTGATTCTATACTTTTTATAGTTTAGAAATAACATGCTATAATGTTATGGGTTGTATTTATTGAGAATGAAATGATATTGTATTTAAGACTGTTATTAGTCCTAAAAAGTAAACATACTACTGGATGTGCATAACATATTCAGGATTGATCATCAGTCTCTAAAAACATATCGGAGACTAAATAATGATATCTAAGATTATTTTTTAGTTCCTAAATGTTAAATTAAAGACTCAAATGGTATGTTATCAAAGACTAATTCTCAATCTCTAAAAGAATATACACGGGACTAAAAAAGTACTTAAAAGATACATATTTTCAGTCCTCAAAAAATATATTCGAGACTAAATCATATGACATCTAAGATTAGTTTTCAGTCCCTAAAAACTATATTAAAGACTGAAATGGTATGTTATGGGGGACTAACTCTTACTCTCTACAATGTCTTATTAGAGACTGAATTGTCATGGAACCCAAAGCTAATTAGATGCATTCGGGACAAAATATACAAGGTTTAAGTACTGATTTTCAGTCCTTGAAAGGCTTGGTATCGAGGACAGATTTTCAGTTAGCGACGAAATGTATTCGAGACTGAAATGATGTGGTATGATGGAACTAATTTTATGTGTATAGGAGACTAAATATTAGTCCTTGTTGATGTCATACAATCGGGACTGAAATTCAGTTACCGATGAAAGTATCTAGGACTAAGTAATTAGGACTGACTCGGGACTGACAAAATCAGTCCCTGATAACCATTAAGGACTGATTTAGGAGTATCAGAGACTAAATTTTCAGTCCCAGATGGCGATCTTTTTTGTAGTGTCTCGTATACTCAATATACGAGGACTATGGGCCGTATAACGTTATATGACCCGTATACAATTAATCAACTTTTTTATTTTTCTTTTAATTAGTATGTTTGGATTTGACGAAAACACAGTCGGCATGTGTTCAGAACATGAAATAAGATCAACCTTATCTTGCTTTTGCTTTATGTTTATCAACTAGTCACCTTAACTCAAACTTTTAATCGTTGCAAATTGTCGGAACATTAAATAAGATCAAACCTTTTGTTAACACAAACTTTTAATCATTACAAAATGTCGAAACATCAAATAAGATCAAAACCAACATCTACTAACATCGAACAACTCTTATTACTGGTCACCTTAACTCAAACTTTTCAGCATTACATCCAAGTTATATCCACGAAATCCTGCGTCTTGTATTCATTAATGATTGTCTGATATCGAGTTATACGTTCATTGTAAAAGTTTGCCCAGCTCGCTGCCGGCCTACCCCATGCGGGTTGTCGCCAGAACGTTGACAGGGTAAGCATTGGATATTCCCCCTCTAACCTGACGTGAATATAATGGTTCTGGAATACATGTATGTAACACCTCGTAAATACGTGTCCAGTCATCTATTAACACGCGTCCATACTCTCAATTGTGCCAAATGATGGATGAGAGGGACTATTTTTGACAATATATGAAAGTATGAATGTGGAGGGACTAAACGTGTCAACATGCTAATTGATTAGCCTCTGAGTGACCTTTGCGGACCGTATAGCCTTTTGGCTTACGGACCGCAAGATCTAAAAATTTTTTGGTCTTTGATGATCGATTACAGACCACAAAGCCTCATGGCTTACGGTCCGTAAGCAAGTTAAATTACTGTGCGCGTAAGGTACTTACGGATCACAAAGGATTATCCTTTACGGTCCGTAAAGGGTCGCCAGTGATAGTTTTTGTTTGGGCTCCAAGCAAACATGCATGGATGACACCTATTCGAAACTTTGAGCTCTCTAGCTGCACTTGACACGTCTCTATACACTTGTAATGATCCTAAAAGGGTGCTAACACTTGTAATGATCCCCTTCAAGCTCCAAAAGTATAAACAAGGCCTTGATCTTTCATTTTCACTTGCACCTCTTCTTTAAATCCTTCCTTCTCACTCTCTAGAAGTTCCTAATCCTAAAGAAGCATCCCATTGAGTTCAAATCGTTCTCTAGGACCACTTATAAGTGCTCCATCCTTGTTCATAGGCTTTAATTAGCCGAAAGTTAAGCAAAATTGACATTTGATTTGCCTTTCGGTTTAGACCATTATGGTCAAGCCATTGTTCAAATCGAACATGGTTACATGATCATAATTAGGTTGGTGTTAACCCCTTAAAAGGGCACCTCCTGAAAATCATGTTAACTTAGTAAAATGATGGATCAAAGTTATGTTAATTAAAAAGTCAAAGGGCAGTTTTTCGTAAACTTTATAAAATGATCTTATAAATGTTATAACCCTTATTTTTGACACTTAATCAGTTGGTAATTAATATTAGAACATGTATGAACTTGTTCAGCCCGTCATTTCCAGTTTTAGGGTCGGTTCGCAACTGAAAGTCGAGCAGTTTGACTTCTGCTTTGACTTTCAATTCTGACCCGATTTAGCATAGTTAGCTACTAAATTTAAGTTGTATTATGATCACATTATAATGTAGGATAACTCTCTGAGGTTATACTACTTGATCATAATCATATTCTGATTTTTTATACAAGTTTCTATAATATGCCTAATTATGACCAAATTGCCATTTTTGCATAAAACTTGGTTTTAATCAATGATGAACTTGCAAAACAAATTACCTACTGATGTGTTATTATAATTAACATATTTTGGTATAATCAAATCTGTTCATAACATGAGTTTTGTTACAAGTTCGTAAATTATGTTATAATATGACCAAAATGCCCTTTTGGCGCATAGTATGGTTTTAAATCATAGCTATCATACAAAACTTATTAGCTAGTGATATTATAACATAATTAAAGTGTTATAATAGAATTTACTCGTTCATAACTCAGATTTTTGTAAAAGTTCTCAAATTATGTCAAATAATGACTAAAATGCCCTTATGGTGTATATTTTGATTTAAAACCTCCTTGGTCATATAAGTTCATAATCTACGGATGTTACAACTTATTTAAAGTATATTGGCATATATAACTTGTTTATGACTCATCCGGTTACCCGATATCACTTATATGCGTACGGTTAAGCTTATGTAACTAGTTTACGTATGTTTACCAAAATGAGTCAATTCTTATCATTTCTATCTCAAATTCCAGAATGTATATTGTTTACCTATATTATACAAGTCTTATACTTGTTGGGTTTAAACTACATTCTATTCTGGTCATCTCTTAATCAAGCGTATCGCATCCTTTTCATTATTTTTGGTTAACCGGTCCAAGTCGATGACTTGAATAGGACGCGTTAACATTCTAATTGGTTATTTATACCATTCATTCTAGACTAGGGCCTTCCGGTAGATTGCAACCAACCTTAGTTTATTTGTTAACGACTGTGCTTATTGTTTCTTGCATTGTAAGACGTAATTAAGCTAGGTAAATACTCTTAACTTATTTTCCCTATATGGGCTTGGGATACGGTAAATTATTACCGCTTGGTCGGGTATGGGATCATATGTCGGATTGTGAATACAAAATCCCCATGACCAGTTTTAATATGTTTTGTCTGATAACTTAAACAAGGGGGTTTAACACGACCGTGTCATGAATATCCTCGGTTCATTTAAATTGCTAATGGCCATGACTAAGCACGGTGTATAGGCATATACCTGACATATGCTAATGCTATTATAAAATGTTTCTTACCTATATTGGGGATACCCCTTTGTGGGTTAAAAGTGGCGTGTCGGTTAATCATGTTATTCGGTTTCTTCACCGGACCCATGTGTATTGACAAGCGTGTAAAATTGTATACAAGATCATTTTGAATTGTCCCAAGTTATTTATGAAAATACATGTGCCTTGTGCACTTAAAACATTTTTGAAATGTTTTCTAAATGAGTCGGTTATTTGTATTTACTAGTGTAAATTGACGTATTTGCAAAAGACTAAGTTACAGGTTGCAAGCATACGTAAACAGGCTGGAAGTTTCCTGATAATGCTAGAAGAGGAATTTGCAAGTCCTTTGCATAAAGCCTAGTAGTATGTTATTTCATTTTTGTACATTTTCGAAATGCCTGTGGATCTTTTATTACAAGCAGTCTGTATTATTATTTTGAACACTCGGAAAATTATGTTTTTAATAATATTTTAAATCCAAGACTTCCGCTGTGCTATATTGTGTATCTTGATATCAATCGTCACGTATGTTGGTGCATACGTCTGTCGACTTCGTCTTCGTTCGAGTCTTGTATTAGAATTGGAAGATCAAGGCACGAAACACGAGAAAACGAGAAATCATATGTGATGTAGTCATTTCACACGAAATGAGGAATGTCATTTCGTACGAAATAGCAAGTGGCTATTTCGCACGGAATGACACATACTAATTTCGTACGAAATCACATGCCTATATATAGGTGCTTGGTCATTTCGTTTGTATGCTTCTTGTTTCCGACTCCGAAGTGTTGTCGAAGTGTCTCTAGCCTGTAAACTGTTAACAGATCAATATATAAGACAGATTAATGATATTCTAGTGTCATACAAGCTGGACGAAGACTGAATCAATGAATTCCGCCTGATTCTGTCTAAGAACTCTTCTGAACGACTCGTTCGGTCGTGCAAACGATCCTACAATGTACTCCCCATCCGGGCCCACCGAGCGATAGTTGGAAATATCGGGGTGTGACAGGTTGGTATCTGTGACAACTGCCACTTTTCGGTAACTTTCTTACACTTAAAGTACTCATTTTTAGCTACATTTTTATGCATTTCGAACCTTCGAACTGCGTATTACATGATATACATCTTAAAATACTTATGGAATATTCAATTATGATGCACATGATTCATTTTTATTGGTTACCTTTGAAACAATGTAAACAATGCGTCGAAGCAACTAGAGTAGTATCTAGTAAACTAGAGTGCTGGCGAAAACTCAGGATATCAGAAATCATTTAAATTACATCTTTAGGACTCGGACGATAGTCCAACATCAATTATATATTAAACCCTATACAGGAATACAAGAGTTTGGTTAATATTTTACCAATGTCCGGTAGCACTAAAAATTGTCCGAAAAGCGCAAAAAGTGACCATTTCATTAATTTTCCGCAAAAATTCAGCATTTGTATTTTATTACAAGATGCAAAAAGTGTTGTATAAACACAAAGTTTATATGAAAATACATTGGGAATACCATATTTATACATAACCGAATAATTCCCTATAACTTATATATGTTAACCTTTCGACTATCTTCTTGCGAAACGAGCGCTAAACATCTAGCCGAACTATATTTTGGTACATGTAGCGAACTAGTGATCATTATTTTTGGTCTTGTAAAGCTAGTTTATGATCATTTTAAGTCTTGAAACATCTCGAAAAATTGCAAAACTTAAACACCTAAAGACTTAATCTTTTTATTTCATTTAGAAACCATAAATTTCACTAACACATTTTAGCACATAAGACCCCCCCCCCCCCCCCCCTCATGTATAACCGTGAACAAGGGGTCCCACACCCCTTGTTTAAGTTGGTGAATATCTAGATATTTTAATTACTTTGCAAGTGGATTAGATGGATGAATTGTTTCAACACTTAACCATTAAGCAATACTAGCACCTTACACTCATTTTACATCTTTTATTACTTTTACTAAAACTCTCTCATCATATTCATCCATCTTACCAAGAACACTAAAAACCCACTTCAATTTTAGTCTTTTATTAGATGATTAACATGGGTTTCCAAGTAACATAAGGTGATCTAAAGCTTTTGGAAGTAAAAGGAAGGGTTTTCATCCATACAAAAGTGTTCTACCATCAAGATCATCATCTTCTTAGTTCTTAATAATCTTCTAAGATCATCCCTAGCCTAGTGCTAGAAGTAAGCTTCTATAACTATTTTTTTTATACAAATATATTATGTTTATGATTGTTATTATAGCTAATAATAACTAAATATCATACATAATAAACAAAAAAAAATACAAAGAAGCAAAGAATAAAAATCATGATATAATTATGTTTGTTTATATTGTGATCTAAGACTTGTTATATGCTTATTTAATCTTGTTATGATGGTCATGATACAAATAAATGGTTAGAAGATGTTTTAAAAATATGATCTAACAATTATACATATTTATGTTAATGGGTTTTTAACATAAAGGTTCAAATGGATGATCATAACTATTGATCTTGTGAAAGTATTTAAAGTTTTTGGTTAAAAACAATACTCTCACAAGATTATAAAAAGTAACATACAACTAGAGATTTTTATAAAAATTGTTAAAACTAGAATTAAACTTGGTTTTTGAACTTGTTAGCATATGTAATGATCATGTTTAAAACCCTACATGATTTGGATATCATCTTGATAATTTCATGTTATAAAAGTCTCATATGTTTAGTTAAGATGTTGAGTAAATTGGTGGTGATTTGATGAAGAAAATGATATGTTTATGAAACATGGTTAAGATAAAATACAAAGGTTATATGGCCATTTTTCATAAAAACTTTATTTTATAAAGTAACAACATTTTTGGTTAAATGTAGACTAGATAAATATATATTTTTTTAGAAAATATATATTTGGTTATTTTGACAATTTTTGTGTAATGTATTACTTGATATATTAGTTATATATATCAAAGTAGGAGCTTGAATCAAATTGTCACAATTAAACTCAAGACACTTTATAACAAAAGTCTTACAAGACTTCACATAATTACGCTTTAAAACGAGTTACGGACGATCCGAATAGTCGGACACAACTTATGGTCAAAACGGACGACAGGCGAATTTATAAACATATCGCCAATCCGAGGAGTTACTACGACGTTTAGACGATTTTTCGACACGAGATATAAGTATGCTATCAATAACAGATTTCGGATGTTTATAAACTTATAAAAACTAGTATGTTTTTATTTACTAACAAGTGTACTTAGTAAATTTTTATAAAAAGGTTTTTATAAAAATGAAAGGCTTACACTTACTAGTGGGCTAAATTATAACAAATGGGCTTATTATACTAGTGGGCTATTTTTATAACAAATGGGCTTATTATACTTAATGGGCTATTTTTCTACAAATGGGCTTATTTTTCATAATGGGCTTAACATAAATTCGTGGGCTAAGCCCAAACACCAAACATATGGGCCAAAGCCCAACACTATTCAAGCCCAACACTATTTAAGCCCAACACTATTTAAGGCCAACACTATTCAAGCCCAACACTATTCAAGCCCAACACTATTCAAGCCCAACACTATTGAGGCCCAACACTATTTGAGGCCCAACACTATTTGAGGCCCAACACTATTTGAGGCCCAACACTATTTAAGGCCCAGCACTATTTAAGCCCAATAACTTGAAAACATGGGCTTGGCCCAATGATACCATTTTTGGAAACACAACTATACAATTGATACATATAAGACACGAAATTCAGCGGACTAGATCCGACTATACAACTCACAAGATACAAGATAACATTTATATATATATATATATATTTGGTGAAAAATATATATATAACATTTGAATAACTCATTCATCGAATACACAGTTAACGAACAGTAAAGACATACAAGTCTTACACATATTGAAGACACAAGACTTGTACTCAAGTTCTTTACAAAGACCGAAGTGTCTAACAAAAATAAGAACATTTGTAGGTCGCAACGCTATTCAGGACGACCGCACGTGAGATCTTATTTACATCTATTCACAGGACGCGATACAGTGAGTTCATGTCCCCTATTCATTTAAATGTTTTACAACTTTACAACTATTGGGGAAGATACATGTTCAATCGTATGTTAAAGTTAGGGAATGAAACACCTTAGATCATGTGCGAATTAGGGTTATACAAATAAGCACCATTAATCCAGTTTGGACCTAGGTACAAGTGGTTAGATCTAATGGGTTTTGGCAAGCCCCACTCTTGGTCGTGGACCCATACAGAAGAGTGCGTTTGTGTCCCAGTCGATAGGAGTCGACATAAATCGTCTAGGGTTGGATTGCTTCCTTTTTCGTCACACATATTAATGTCCTTGCAAAACATTAATGATCAACGATTTCATTGACGCTTTACATACTACATCATTACTTACAGATACATCTTATATCCAGTTTGGATACAATTACAATTGAGACAAATACATCTTACATACTGTTTTGATACAGATACATCTTATATCCAGTTTGGATACAATTACAATTGAGACAAATACATCTTACATATTGTTTTGATAAAGATACATTTTATACAACTCACATTTTATGGATACAGTTTATACAACTCACGTTTTACAGATACATCTCATACAACTAAACTGCATGAACTCGCTCAACTTTTGTTGATGTTTTCAAACTTACATGTATTTCAGGGAATTAGTGGACCAATGCAACGATTTCAGTTCAAGGAAAACAAGTATCAATACTCCATGCCAACTATTGAAGGGTTTGCCTGTTATATACCGCCTCTTTGCGGTGATATAGTGGTCAAAGTCTTGACATTTTAAGACTTACATTTTGATGTATAAAACGATGACAACTTATTTTCATTTGATGGTTTGTAACCAATACATTCAACTTATGTTGCATTCTTTTGAAACAATTATGACAATGGCATTGGAGCTTGTTTTTATTCATTTAGTATGTTCACTTATATTGTTATGCAATGAGAACCGATCAGATCACACCTCGCGCTTCCGCTACGAGCGGGTGTGACAGATTGGTATCAGAGCTTCGATTGTAGTGAACCAGGATTCTTTCTCGAGTCTAAGTCTACAATCACTAGGGATCTCTCACGAAAACCTCTTGTTCATGTTGAACAGAATAAAATTGGACAGGTCAAAAGGTTTTCATTGCATAAACATTTTTCAAGGTCCACTACAACAAAAATTCATTTCACATAAATCAAGCGAGGACATTTCCATGGGTGAAGTCTATGAGAAACAGACACAATACATTAATAGACTATGTGCCTACAATACATTACATTATCAGTTTATGCATTATAAACAGTTTACAAGTTCAGCTTATACAAGATAGAAATCCTTGATTGATAGGATTTTACGTGATTATATATATAGGTGGTTCATATATATGTTGCATGAAATATTTTGCCAAGAACAAAATACCTTCGACTTCAAACTCTATTATTATTCTTTACTCACACGATGAAAATATCGACCTCATGTCTATTGCGGAGCTTATGGCGAACATGATTCCTAAGTGAAATCTTAAACTTAATTCCGTAAAATATGGTTGCTTTCTCGCGAATGCTGAGATACCTGACCATGATAATGACGGCGAGGCGAAGGTGGTAACCTTGGACAACAACTCCATTAGTGGGACGAGATCCATGTGACTCATACTAACCAAGGTGGATATACTCTTGTACCTACAAGGAAGATGAAGTACTCATCTTGAAGGTGCCCCTTCAATTGTTATTGTTACAGATTCTTTCCATTTCTATTTCATCTAACGTCGTACCGTCATGCGAGTAACAACAACGGACGTTGACACGTGAACTATCACGAAGTTTCCTTCTATGTTGAAGGTATATAAACAATAGTGTCCTCTCTCTGACTGATCGCCTGCTCTGAACGAGAGAATGCTAGGGTGACCATGCAAGACAATTTATTATTACGGGGGCCCACGTAATAACAACTTGTAGTGCATGGAAATTCTGGTGGACTCTGCGGGTCAAGCTAATGATCACTATTCATTCAAAATTCTTAAGTTATTACTTGAGATTCAATTCTTCCTATCTAGTAAAACACGAACTGGGGGTGGTTAGTATAACACCCTACAATACAATACAATACAATACAATACAATACAATACAATACAATACAATACAATACAATACAATACAATACAATACAATACAATACAATACAATACAATACAGGAAGACGACACATATTTGTTCACACCTAACATTCGATATATATCACGATTCAGTGGAGACTAGTCATTTAAACAAACAAAACGTGTTAGCTACTCAACATTCTCGAAGTTTTTGAACATGGGTTGGTTCCAGGGTGTCTATGACACTTTATCCTACTTTACCTTACCTTACTTTATCATATTCCACCTTATCATATTTATTGGAAGTGATACAATAAATTTCGTCGTTTGACATTTGTCTTTTTCCAAGGGATGGTATGGCATGAACCATGCTGCAACTCCCTCATTACATTCTATTCGACATCTTTAGAAATTCTAATAATTTTGCTAGAGCTCGTGAAACTCAAGCACTAATACCATGATTGTCACATGGACAAGTAAGACAAAGGATTTTCTCTACTTAGGATGATCGAGGTCCATAGAGTAGGGAATGCATATTATATAGACGAAGACCACTGGTTAGTTTCCCCTCCTCAACGAATTATTTTTTTTTTCATTTAAACATATGACCAATACACGCAAGAGGCATTACACCTTTTGGTTTTGGTTATCCACATTATCATTTATTCAAACATGTATGAACAATATGGTCTTGAGGTTTCCATGACCGATTGATTGCATTCTTCATTCTTGGGCACATGATAGACTTTATTTATCCAAATACATGTCTAGATTCTTTTAATAGTGTGTATTAAAAAGATCATGGCGCCAAAAGAATCAATTGTTTAAGTTAAAAGTTATGTGTTGAAAACCATTGCTTTTACTCAAGACATGTTTTATACATGACATTGTTACGCAAGACATTGTCATACATGTCATTGACGTTGGTATACACAAGACATTTTTGGTGGTTATCTGTAAGTGATGAGACGTGTGTAATATGATAAAAGCATGGTGGATACGCCGCTGGTACTTCCTATATATAAGTGCTTATATTATATTGCATATCGTGGTGTTATTCAAATCTCTTCGACAAAGACAAGACATGACATTTTTTGCATAAGACACGACATCCTCTACACAAGACATAATATTCTATTTCAAGACATGATATATTTATACACTACATTTCTAGTGGTTATTTATTTAACCATACATCATTCTTTTATATCAACTGATTTTCATATCTATTTTCATATGATTTTATAAAAGAATTCGATCATAACTAGAGCTAATATTGTTGGTTACACTTGATGCTTTCACGATATCTCAAGGGTTGTTCCATAATGGGTAACACCCGAATTCAAACACACTGAGTGTTATATTTTAGGTTTAGCCTCGGAGATCCGAAGCATAACCGCATCATCCCTCCCTACCTCGATCACTCAAACAATAACTCTCGCCATGAGAGAAATGAAGTCATGAGTACGTACACTCTACGATCATCATGTATCAATTTTATTAATACCAACACCGAGCTTAGCTATTGCTTTAAATGTTAAGCATATACTCGAATTAGAGTCTTGTTGGACACACATTACTATATCAAGTTAGCTAATGGGGAATTGGCTGAGACATATCAAATCATTAAGGGCCACCGATATGTATCCTATTCGTCAACATTTCACATCCATGTTATTTTATACAATTGGCAATTTTAGCTTCATCTCAACATTTCACATACATGAGTTTCATGGCTAGGGACGGGATTGTCCTAGCTACAATTAGGGATTGGGTTATCCTACATCTAAACATATGGTTGGGTTATTCAACAACGAAACATATGGATCGGGTTATCCTACATCTAAACATATGGATTGGGTTATCCTACATTTAAACATAGGGTTCCTAAAACTATACAATGAAGTCCTCGCCACACAGAATTTAAAATGTACTTGGCCTAGAGTCAAGTAAGCTAGACGTCTCCTCATTCTATAGAATTGGCAAAAAGTAAACTAGTCGAGTCTAGAGCTGAAATTCAATATCGATATCTTCCCCGTTCAGTTGAGTAGTTTCGAAGTAGTGGTTGACATGGATTGGTTATCCGATAACCTAGCCAAAGTCTTATGTCACGAGAAGATCATTCGCCTACCACTACTGAACGAAGAGACACTTGTGATACATGGAGAGAAGCGCGACACCCCATTGCGGATCATCAATGGCATGAAAGCACATAAGTGCTTACGGAAAGGTTGTATTGCCTATCTAGCACTTGTTGTCGACAAGGAGGCCGTTGGGCCGAAGCTGACAGATACTCCAGTGGTTAAAGAGTTTCCTGAAGTCTTTCCTGAAGACTTGCCGGGACTATAACCATATCGACAAGTCGAGTTTCATAACGACTTGGTACCGGGAACCGCACCCGTAACCAAATCTCCACATCGATTAGCACCTTCTGAAATGCAAAAAAAAAAAAAAAAATTTATCCACACAACTTCAAAAGTTGTTGGATAAAATATTCACTAGGCCAAGCTACCCACCTTGGGGAGCTCCAGTCCTATTTACGAAGAAGAAGGATGGAACGTTCAGAATGTACATATAGTACATAGAGTTTAATAAACTCACCATCAAGGATCGGTATCCACTATCGAGGATTGACGATATATTCGATCAATTGCAAAGTTAAAGCTTCTACTCCAAGATAGACTTACCATCAGGGGTATCACAAGTTACGAATATAAGAGGAAAGCATGCCAAGGATGGCTTTTCAAACTCGTTATGGTTATTACGAGTTTCTCGTTATGCCCTTTGGTTTAACGAACGCACAAGCGGTCTTCATGGATTTAAGGAACCGCGTGTGCTAGCCGTATCTTGACAAATTCGTCATGGTGTTCATTGACGACAACCATATCTTAACAAATTCATCATAGTGTTCATTGACGACATTTTAATATACTCACGATTGACTGATGAACACGAACAACATTTGAGAACCATTTTAGAGTTGTTACAGACGGAGAAACTATACGCGAAATTTTCCAAGTGCGAATTCTGGATTTGCGAAGTAAAACTTCTCAGGCATGTAGTGAACGAGAAAGGCATTCAAGTAGACCTAGCTAAGATCGAAGCAATTAAGAACGGGGAAGCGTCCAAGACCCCAACTGGAATCTGACAATTTTTTATTTGGGATTAGCGGGATATCATCGGAGATCTATTGAGATATTTTTTTTTATTATTACTCAAGTGCTAACCTCCCTCACCAATAAAGACAATAAATTCGCCCCAATCGAAAAACTGGAAAGAGCATTACAACTTATTCTTAAGATTGGTGCATAGCATTTTAAAATCTTATCATTATCCGACGATACCGATGACTTTCTTGTAAACTATAATGCTTCGCATCAAGGATTGGGTTGCATACTCGTGCAACGTGAAAAAGTTATCGTGTACACGTCACGCTAATTAAAAAGTTCACGAGAAGAACTATACCACTCTCGACCTTGAGTTAGGCGTGGTGGTATTCGCTTAAAAATTATGGCGACATTATTTATATGGTACTCAATGCATTATTTTCACGGATCATAAAAGTCTTCGACACATATTCAACCAAAAAGAATTAAATATACGTCAACGATGTTGGTTGAATTGTTGAACGACTATGATTGTGAAATAAAGTACCATCCGGGCAAGGCAAACGTTGTAGTTGACACCTTGAGCCGCAAGGAACGAGTTAGAACCCTGAGAGTTCAAGCATTAGAGAAGATGATTCACAAGCGCTCAAAGAAGAGCATATTTAAGCAGAAACACTTCGAGGCATGAAGGAACAATGAGTGCCGAAAGAAGATGGAACTTTATACCTTATGGGTTGAAATTAGGTTCCATTCTTTGGCGGCCTTCGAGATGATATTTTGAGGAAGCACATAGGCCTAAGTAGCGAAAGAATACTACTGGTGGCCTAACCTCAAAAGTGATATCGCGACTTATATCGGAGAATGCTTGACTTGCGCGAAAGTAAAAGTCGAGTAGCAAAATCCCTCGGACTTGTTACAACAACCCGAGATTCCCGTTTGGTAATAGGAACAAATATCAATGTACTTCATTACGAAGTTACTCAGGACCTCAAGAGGTCACTACATGATATGTGTAATCATTGATAGACTAACAAAGTCCGCACACATCTTACCGATTTGGGAGAAGGATAATACTGAGAAACTAGCAGAACTCTATCTCAAAGAAATAGTGGCTCGTCATGGAGTGCCTATTTCAATCATTTCAGACCGAGACGATCGTTTTATTTCTAGAATTTGGAAATTATTTCAACAGGCCTTTGGATCTCATTTGAATCCAAGTACGGCCTTTCATCCATAAACTGACGGCCAGAGCGAACAGACAATCCAAACACTCGAATATATGTTTCGCGCATGTGTTATGGATTTAGGCGGCAATTGGGATACTCATCTACCTTTAGTTGAGTTTTCCTACAATAACAGCTACAATACTAGTATACAAGCTGCACCGTTTGAAGCTCTTTATGGTCGAAAGTGCCGCTCTCCGCTATGTTGGGCGGAAACAGGCGATAGTTAATTAATTGGTCCGAAACTAGTCCAAGAGACTACGGATAAAAATTTTTCAGACCCGAGACTGTATCAAGACGGCTCGCGATCGACAAAAGAGCTACGCAGTTAAAAGACGAAAACCATTATCTTTCGAGGTTGGAGACAAAGTCTTGTTGAAAGTCTCGCCTTGGAAAGGCGTAGCGAGGTTCAGTGAACGTGGAAAGCTTAACCCACGTTACATTGGACCATTTGAAATCTTGGAAAAGATTGGCACCGTTGCCTACAAGCTGAAGTTACCAGAAGAACTAAGTAGAGTACACTACACATTTCATGTGTTGAATCTTGAGAAGAGTCCAACACAAGAAACGGTTATCATCTCGGAGGATGAGATTCACATTGATGACAAACTCCAATTCACAAAGCACCTATTAAGGTCATGGACCGGAAGGTCCAGAAAATACAAAGGAGTCGTCACATATTAGTAAAAATTCGTTGGAACTCTCAACACGGACCCCAATATACTTGGGAACGTGAAGACCAAATCAAAGTCAAATATCCTCACCTTTTTTAGAACAATCCTACAAAGGATGACTCAGCTTGAATTTCGGGACGAAATTCTCAATAACATGGGGAGAATGTGACAACTGCCACTTTTCGGTAACTTTCTTACACTTAAAGTACTCATTTTTAGCTACATTTTTATGCATTTCGAACCTTCGAACTGCGTATTACATGATATACATCTTAAAATACTTATGGAATATTCAATTATGATGCACATGATTCATTTTTATTGGTTACCTTTGAAACAATGTAAACAATGCGTCGAAGCAACTAGAGTAGTATCTAGTAAACTAGAGTGCTGGCGAAAACTCAGGATATCAGAAATCATTTAAATTACATCTTTAGGACTCGGACGATAGTCCAACATCAATTATATATTAAACCCTATACAGGAATACAAGAGTTTGGTTAATATTTTACCAATGTCCGGTAGCACTAAAAATTGTCCGAAAAGCGCAAAAAGTGACCATTTCATTAATTTTCCGCAAAAATTCAGCATTTGTATTTTATTACAAGATGCAAAAAGTGTTGTATAAACACAAAGTTTATATGAAAATACATTGGGAATACCATATTTATACATAACCGAATAATTCCCTATAACTTATATATGTTAACCTTTCGACTATCTTCTTGCGAAACGAGCGCTAAACATCTAGCCGAACTATATTTTGGTACATGTAGCGAACTAGTGATCATTATTTTTGGTCTTGTAAAGCTAGTTTATGATCATTTCAAGTCTTGAAACATCTCGAAAAATTGCAAAACTTAAACACCTAAAGACTTAATCTTTTTATTTCATTTAGAAACCATAAATTTCACTAACACATTTTAGCACATAAGACCCCCCCCCCCCCCTCATGTATAACCGTGAACAAGGGGTCCCACACCCCTTGTTTAAGTTGGTGAATATCTAGATATTTTAATTACTTTGCAAGTGGATTAGATGGATGAATTGTTTCAACACTTAACCATTAAGCAATACTAGCACCTTACACTCATTTTACATCTTTTATTACTTTTACTAAAACTCTCTCATCATATTCATCCATCTTACCAAGAACACTAAAAACCCACTTCAATTTTAGTCTTTTATTAGATGATTAACATGGGTTTCCAAGTAACATAAGGTGATCTAAAGCTTTTGGAAGTAAAAGGAAGGGTTTTCATCCATACAAAAGTGTTCTACCATCAAGATCATCATCTTCTTAGTTCTTAATAATCTTCTAAGATCATCCCTAGCCTAGTGCTAGAAGTAAGCTTCTATAACTATTTTTTTTATACAAATATATTATGTTTATGATTGTTATTATAGCTAATAATAACTAAATATCATACATAATAAACAAAAAAAAAATACAAAGAAGCAAAGAATAAAAATCATGATATAATTATGTTTGTTTATATTGTGATCTAAGACTTGTTATATGCTTATTTAATCTTGTTATGATGGTCATGATACAAATAAATGGTTAGAAGATGTTTTAAAAATATGATCTAACAATTATACATATTTATGTTAAAGGGTTTTTAACATAAAGGTTCAAATGGATGATCATAACTATTGATCTTGTGAAAGTATTTAAAGTTTTTGGTTAAAAACAATACTCTCACAAGATTATAAAAAGTAACATACAACTAGAGATTTTTATAAAAATTGTTAAAACTAGAATTAAACTTGGTTTTTGAACTAGTTAGCATATGTAATGATCATGTTTAAAACCCTACATGATTTGGATATCATCTTGATAATTTCATGTTATAAAAGTCTCATATGTTTAGTTAAGATGTTGAGTAAATTGGTGGTGATTTGATGAAGAAAATGACATGTTTATGAAACATGGTTAAGATAAAATACAAAGGTTATATGGCCATTTTTCATAAAAACTTTATTTTATAAAGTAACAACATTTTTGGTTAAATGTAGACTAGATAAATATATATTTTTTTAGAAAATATATATTTGGTTATTTTGACAATTTTTGTGTAATGTATTACTTGATATATTAGTTATATATATCAAAGTAGGAGCTTGAATCAAATTGTCACAATTAAACTCAAGACACTTTATAACAAAAGTCTTACAAGACTTCACATAATTACGCTTTAAAACGAGTTACGGACGATCCGAATAGTCGGACACAACTTATGGTCAAAACGGACGACAGGCGAATTTATAAACATATCGCCAATCCGAGGAGTTACTACGACGTTTAGACGATTTTTCGACACGAGATATAAGTATGCTATCAATAACAGATTTCGGATGTTTATAAACTTATAAAAACTAGTATGTTTTTATTTACTAACAAGTGTACTTAGTAAATTTTTATAAAAAGGTTTTTATAAAAATGAAAGGCTTACACTTACTAGTGGGCTAAATTATAACAAATGGGCTTATTATACTAGTGGGCTATTTTTATAACAAATGGGCTTATTATACTTAATGGGCTATTTTTCTACAAATGGGCTTATTTTTCATAATGGGCTTAACATAAATTCGTGGGCTAAGCCCAAACACCAAACATATGGGCCAAAGCCCAACACTATTCAAGCCCAACACTATTCAGGCCCAACACTATTGAGGCCCAACACTATTTGAGGCCCAACACTATTTGAGGCCCAACACTATTTAAGGCCCAGCACTATTTAAGCCCAATAACTTGAAAACATGGGCTTGGCCCAATGATACCATTTTTGGAAACACAACTATACAATTGATACATATAAGACACGAAATTCAGCGGACTAGATCCGACTATACAACTCACAAGATACAAGATAACATTTATATATATATATATTTGGTGAAAAATATATATATAACATTTGAATAACTCATTCATCGAATACACAGTTAACGAACAGTAAAGACATACAAGTCTTACACATATTGAAGACACAAGACTTGTACTCAAGTTCTTTACAAAGACCGAAGTGTCTAACAAAAATAAGAACATTTGTAGGTCGCAACGCTATTCAGGACGACCGCACGTGAGATCTTATTTACATCTATTCACAGGACGCGATACAGTGAGTTCATGTCCCCTATTCATTTAAATGTTTTACAACTTTACAACTATTGGGGAAGATACATGTTCAATCGTATGTTAAAGTTAGGGAATGAAACACCTTAGATCATGTGCGAATTAGGGTTATACAAATAAGCACCATTAATCCAGTTTGGACCTAGGTACAAGTGGTTAGATCTAATGGGTTTTGGCGAGCCCCACTCTTGGTCGTGGACCCATACAGAAGAGTGCGTTTGTGTCCCAGTCGATAGGAGTCGACATAAATCGTCTAGGGTTGGATTGCTTCCTTTTTCGTCACACATATTAATGTCCTTGCAAAACATTAATGATCAACGATTTCATTGACGCTTTACATACTACATCATTACTTACAGATACATCTTATATACAGTTTGGATACAATTACAATTGAGACAAATACATCTTACATACTGTTTTGATACAGATACATCTTATATCCAGTTTGGATACAATTACAATTGAGACAAATACATCTTACATATTGTTTTGATAAAGATACATTTTATACAACTCACATTTTATGGATACAGTTTATACAACTCACGTTTTACAGATACATCTCATACAACTAAACTGCATGAACTCGCTCAACTTTTGTTGATGTTTTCAAACTTACATGTATTTCAGGGAATTAGTAGACCAATGCAACGATTTCAGTTCAAGGAAAACAAGTATCAATACTCCATGCCAACTATTGAAGGGTTTGCCTGTTATATACCGCCTCTTTGCGGTGATATAGTGGTCAAAGTCTTGACATTTTAAGACTTACATTTTGATGTATAAAACGATGACAACTTATTTTCATTTGATGGTTTGTAACCAATACATTCAACTTATGTTGCATTCTTTTGAAACAATTATGACAATGGCATTGGAGCTTGTTTTTATTCATTTAGTATGTTCACTTATATTGTTATGCAATGAGAACCGATCAGATCACACCTCGCGCTTCCGCTACGAGCGGGTGTGACGGTATCATAGCCAACGTTTGAGTGAATTAAACACTAGCCTTTTGTGTTTAATCTCAAATGACACAATAGTGTAATCCTTAGACTTTCTGAGTCTAGATTTTGACATAGGATCACTCTCATCCCTATTAAGTTATATATTGTTTTTGATTTTATGAATTTCAGGAATATGCCAATGAAAAAGGAGACCATTGATAGTGATTCCATTCATCTGAAGCCAAGGAATCCGAAGCTTCGTACTAAATCCAGGATGTCGGTACGACCAGTCTGGAGGTTAGGTACATTACCCACTACTTGTGGCCAAAACTTTATTCCTAAAACCAAACCTTCAGAAACTATAAACCCGACATCGGAGTCTATACTAGTGGACGCTGAAGATCCATACTTTTTACCCCCAAATTTTGAAATTCCAAACCTAGATTATACAAGTCAAACTCCAATTCAAGATCCTTATTATTCATTAACCATTGAATCTGCGGATTCCACTCATATGATGGATCCTTACTTAGAGGACTTGCACCAACCGCTGAACCCCTCAGTGTCAATGCCGTACGTGGTGAAACAAGAAGAGGAATAACGGTAATAAAGAAAAGGAGGCGATTGAAGAATCCTTCTTTCATTTACATTTCATTCTCCAAAAAGTCCCTATGTGGACATAAGTTTCTTATTAAGTCCCTACGAGGACATGTATTTCCTTTTTAGTCCCTACGAGGACAGGGATTTCTTTTTGTCTCTGCGTGGACAAGCATTCCTATTATTTCAAAAGTCTTGTTTAAGGCAAAGTATTGTAACCTTTTATCTTTTAATGAAAACTTTGGAATTATTTATATTATATGTATTCGTTACATTCCTTTTCAAGCGATCGTCTCGATTTTAATTTGAACTTTATCGATCTGCTCAATGATTCCAAAAAGATCTTCTTAATGGTTTTTGATCAGCCAATCGGCAAAGTCCATATTATTTGGCAATTATAAATGATAGTTAAGGATGATTAGCCCTTCTACCCAGAGGTGATGAACTATGTTGAAGCCTCATAGCCTTATGGTTAAATGCGACCATGGTTACATATAAATCTATTGTCAAACCATTACGACAATTATTATGTTTTAACATTCAAGTAATGTTAATACTCCTGGCAGGGTGACTTGAGGAACCACACTAGCCGCCAAGGTGGTGGACTACGTCCAAGGTATTGTTAAAAGATCATCAATTCCTAATGAAATAGATGCGGTGGTAGCTTGTCGGATACCCAGAGTCTTTACTTGATCCGGGATATGTGATGTATATCCTATTCCATAGTGATCAATAAATCTACTAATAAGTCATTATCATAAGTGTTTCTTCGTTGGAACGCCCACGAATTTGATCAATTACTCTTCGCGCTTTGCGAGCAGAAGTAGATATATGTTGACCTAAAGCAGCCTTATAGCCTATATGATCAAATTAGATCATGGCTAATATCATCAATACGATGATCATTTGTTTTAACATCCTCAGTGATGACCTGCCTACGGGCTATACTCTATTGTCAACTGAGACAATAACAGTTGTGACCTTATGGTTCCCTGTCCAAGGTGGTGGATTATGCCCAAGCCTCATAGTCTATATGATCATGAGATCATGACTAATATCATCACTACGATGATTATCTATTTTAACATCCTATATGATGTCAATTGATTTGCCTACGAACCATATTATATCGTCAATTATGACAATGATAGTTGTTCTTTTATGATCCAATGTCAAATAAGCTAATGGACTATGTCCAAACCTCAAAGTCCTAGATGGTCCTATACAACCGTGGCTAAGCTTATTTGATTTATTTCAATTAACATTCATTTGAAATATTAAAACTGTAAATTCTGGAAGTTGTAACTTTGTGCACACTGGTCCAAAAAGGTGAAGGATTTTATATATCCAAACCTTATAGCCTATATGGTTTAATAATACAATGGCTGATTAAAATCGATGACTAACTATTATATTGCAACTAAGCAATTACTTATTTTGGTTTTTAGAACCAAGCTTATAGTCATGGCGAATCCACACTCTGATGGAGCCAGTAGCGGACACAACAATAATGATAATGCGAATAATAACCGTGACGGCGAGGGAGTTGATCTCCAAGACATGATAGCCACCGAAGTTGGCAAGGCTATGAATGCATTCATAGCCAACTTTAAGGAATCGAGTGTCACTCGTTCCAAGTCCCAATCAATTCCACATTCATCAGCTCGTAAGGAGAGCTCACATCACTCTTCAACTGCGAATAGTGAGCCCAAGAAACGAGACCGTAAGGAAAAGTTCTGTTCTTCAAGAGACGGTCGCACGTATAAGTACTTCGTCTCGTGCAAGCCCTGGGACTTTAATGGAGAAAAAAGGAGCAATAGATGCCATGAGATAGTTGGACGAGATGGAGACCTTTGTGGATATCAGCGATTCGATTGTGCTGATAAGGATGTTGTAAAGTTCGTCTCTCAATTTTTCAAGGGCGATGCCCTAACCTGGTGAAAAGCCATGATACAATCTACAGGGAAGATACCCCTGTACAACCTTGAATGGTCCAAGTTTGTGGACGTCATCAAAGAGACGTACTACCCACCGCATGAGGTGGAGAAGGTGGAGTCGGACTTTTTGACTCTCACAATGATGAACCTAGACTGTCGGAAGTATGTGACCGACTTTAACTCTTTGTCTAGGTTAGTGCTCTATTTGATTACTCTGAAATCTAAGCGCATTGCACGATTTATCAGTGGACCAGCACCAGAGATCAAGGGTATGGTTAAGGTTTCGAAGCCTACCTCCTATAGGTCAGCTGTGGACCTATCCTTGTCTCTCACTCTGGATGCAGTGTGACAAAAGTTGGTTAAAACAGATACCGACGGGAAGAGGAAACAGGAGGATGATAACTCCCAGAAATCGAAGAAAAAAGGGATGTTTGAGTTCAATAAGAACTAGCAGAAGTCTGACGACAGACAAGTCTGCAAAACCTGCAACAGAAGGCATTAGGGACAATGTCATTCAGATCAGCAGGCAAAAACTTGTGGTATTTGCAAGAAAATGGGGCACAAGACCTTAGATTGTAAGGACCTAAAGAATGTTGTCTGTTACGGCTGTGGCGAGAAGGGTCACATTAAATCTAACTGCCCCAAAGCTGCCAAGGAAGGTACAGCTAAGCCTGGAGCGGCGAAGAAAGGGAACACCCGAGCCTTCTAAATGAATGCTAGGGAGGCAGTGAATGACACAAATGTCATAACGGGTACGTTCCTTATTAACGATATCTTTGCTAGAGTTCTTTTCGATTCTGGAGCTGATAAGTCTTTTGTAGACCATAAGTTTAGTAAACTACTAAACCTACCTATAAGAACTCTAGATATAGCATACGAGGTAGAACTTGCCGATGGTACCTTAGAAACCACATCTTCTATTCTTGATGGATGTTCTATATCCATTAAGAATCATTCTATTCCTATCTCTATTCCACCAATGAATTTGGTGGGGTTCGATATAGTCTTAGGCATGGATTGGTTATCTCATAACCAAGCCCACATTGCCTGCGATAAGAAAGTCATCGAAGTTAAAACCCCATCTGGTGAAATGCTCACCATACAAGGAGACCTACACTACGAATTGCCTAAGAAGATGTCTCTACTTAAGGCATCTAAGTGTCTGAAGAGCGGATGTGTCATTTACATGGCACAGGTGACGGTAGATGAGCCGAAGCCCAAGATTGAAGACATCTCAGTCATCTCCGAATATCCTGATGTTTTCCCAGAAGAGCTTCCCGGTCTACCACCAGAGAGACAAGTGGAGTTTTGGATCGACATCCTACCAGGAGCTGCACCTGTTGAAAGGGCTCCATATCCGCTAGCGCCAACAGAGATGAAGGAATTGAAGACCTAACTTGATGAGCTTTTGGAAAAAGGCTTCATTCAGCCTAGCTCATCACCCTAGGGAGCTCCTATCTTGTTCGTCAAGAAGAAGGACGGTTCAATGCGGATGTGCATTGATTACCACGAGCTAAACAAGATAAAGATCAAGAATCGTTATCCGTTGCCCAGGATCGACGATTTGTTTGATCAACTTCAAGGGGCTAGCTATTTTTCTAAGATCGACTTGAGGTCGGGTTATCATCAAATGAAGGTCAGGAGTGAAGATGTTACAAAGACTGCCTTTAGGACGAGATACGGTCACTACAAGTTTTTAGTGATGCCTTTTGAGCTCACAAATGCACCTACATCATTCATGAACCTCATGAATAGAGTCTGCAAACCGTATCTAGATAAGTTTGTCATTGTCTTTGTAGACGACATCCTTATCTCTTCTCGTAATCAAACTGATCACGAGAAACATCTTCGGTGTATCCTAAAGCTATTAAAGCAGGCGAAGTTTTATGCTAAGTTCTCCAAGTGCGAGTTTTAGCTTCAAGAAGTTGAATTTCTTGGACACGTGGTTAGTGAGCGTGGTATCCAAGTGGATAGAAGCCATTATGAACTGGGAAGCACCAAAGACACCGTCTGAGATACGTAGCTTCTTAGGACTGGCTGGTTATTATAGTAGGTTCATTGAGAACTTTTCGAGGATAGCCACTCCTTTGAGTACCCTGTCCCGTAAGAATATCAAGTTTGACTGGGGTCCAAAGCAGCAAGAATCCTTCGAGATTCTAAAGCACAAGTTGAGCAATGCTCCAGTGCTAACTCTACCTGAGGGTATTGAGGATTTTGTTGTCTATTGTGATGCCTCGCATACCGGCATGGGTTGTGTGCTGATGCAGAGAGGCAAAGTGATTGCTTATGTATCACGACAATTAAAGGTGCACGAAAGGAATTACACCACCCATGACTTGGAGTTGGGTGCTGTTGTCGTGGAGACATTACTTGTATGGCACGAAGTGTATTATATAAACTGATCATAAAAGTCTCCAACATCTATTCAATCAAAAGGATTTGAATATGAGACAACGCCGTTGGATGGAAACGCTGAACGATTATGATTGTGAGATTCACTATCATCCCGGCAAGGAAAATGTGGTTGCCGATGCACTAAGTCGCAAGGAAAGAGTTAAGCCAATTAGAATTAACGCCAAGAGCATTGAGCTTAGGTCTAGCTTTAATGAGAAGCTATTGGATGCGCAAAAGCAAGCCTTGTTAGAGGTTAACATTCCTAATAAAGGATTAGGTGGAACTGTTAATCAGTTGTCAGCTGGAAAAGATGGAATCGTTAAATTTAATGATAGAATTTGGGTTCCAATCTTTGGAGGACTTAGAGATCTAATCCTCTAGGAAGCGTATAATTCCATATATTCTGTTCACCCTGGAGGTGACAAAATGTATCAAGATTTAAAGAACTATTGGTGGATGGGTATGAAGAAATCCATAGCCACATACGTAGCCAAGTGTCTGACGTGTGCACAAGTTAAAGATGAACACCAAAAACCGTCAGGACTTCTACGACAACTAGAGATTCCCACATGGAAATGGGAAGCGGTAACTATGGATTTGATTACCAAGTTAGCTAAGACCAAACGTGGCAATGACATGATTTGGGTCATCGTTGATAACTCCGAAAGGAGACGTCTAACTCCGAAAAGTTGGCTAAGTTATATGTGGACGAGATTGTGTCCCTACATGGTGTGCCGGTATCTATTGTATCTGATAGAGATACTAGATATACTTCTCATTTATGGAAAAGATTCTGGTAATCATTAGGCACAAGATTGAATTTCAGTACGGCTTACCATCCTCAGAATGATGGACAGAGTGTGCATACAATCCAAACTTTGGAAGACATGCTTAGGGCATGCGTGATCGACTTAGGTGGTAGTTGGGATGACCATATCCGCCTAATAGAATTCTCCTACAATAATAGTTATCATATGAGCATCAAGGCCGCTCCTTTCGAGGCCTTGTATAGGAGAAAGTGTCGAAGGCCTGTTTGTTGGGCTGAAGTTGGGGAAGCCCAACTAACTAGACCAGAGATAGTCCTAGAGACCACATATAAGATTGTGAAAATCCGTGATCGTCTCATAGCTTCCAGGGAATGGTAGAAAAGCTATGCTGACAAGAGGCATAAACCTCTTAAGTTCCAGTAAGTTTGGGAATAATTTTGTCCAGTAAGTTTGGGAATTTGGGTTTGAATCCCTTGCGTTTGATTCATTTCGTCTGGATTGGTATGAATATCGGTTGTTCGTGTTGATAAAAAATTCCGATCGATGTGGCTCTGATACCACTATGTTGGATTTACTTGAATCTGGTTAGGGTTTTGACAGAAATTTGTTTGTTCATAAAATAAATTTATAACTCTGATTTGTGCAATACATGAAGTATATATACAGATACATAATTCGGCTATAACTGCCTAGACTTAGGAATAAGAAATAATAATAATAACGTGTATAATATCTAGCTTATATGATTAAATATACGTGTCTAACACCCTCTCGTAAGCTAGATCATCGCAGCATCATATGCAGTAAAGTCTTTAAACGGAGAAAATCCTTCGGTTGCAGTGCCTCGGTCATGATATCAGCCAGTTGATCCTTAGTTGCACAGAAAATTACTGCTACATCTTCCCTTTTGATCAGATCTCTGATGAAGTGATACTTGACCCGTATGTGCTTGCTCTTTCCGTGATATACTGGATCTCTTGCTAGACAGATGGTAGACTTGTTGTCACAATATATAGGTATTGGATAATCATTCTTTCCCTGCAGTTCATCTAGGATACCTTTTAACCATATTGCTTAACATCCAGCTAGGGTTAGAGCCATATATTCTGCTTCCGTTGAAGATAGTGCTACTACCTTTTGTTTCTTTGATTGCCAAGATATAGGTCCTGATCCTAGGTGAAAAATATACCCGGATGTACTTTTGCTATCATCTACATTTCCTGCATAATCACTGTCACTAAAACCTACAAGCTTATGTTTTCCTCCTTTAGAATACGTGATTCCTTGATCCATAGTGCCTTTGATGTATTTGAGTATGCGTTTAGCTGCTTCCCAGTGACTTCTTTTTGGGTTTTCCATGAATCTACTTATTTTACTTACTGCAAACATGATATCCGGTCTCGTGTTTGTCAAATACATTAGACTACCTACAAGACTTCTATACACACCTTCGTCTATAAACTCTCCCGGATCATCCTTTGATAATTTGAGCCCATATTCCATTGGTGTCGAGACTGTATTGCATTGAACCATTCTATATTTTTCAAGTAAATTCCTCATATATTTTCTTTGAGATAGGATTATATTACTATTCTCATATAGTACTTCCATACCGAGAAAGTAATGTAATTTTCCCATATCTGTCATCTCAAATTCCCTTTTCATTGCATCCTTGAATTTAGAAATTCACTTCATAGAATTGCTAGCTATAATCAAATCGTCTACATATAAACATATTACCAACTTTCCTTCCGTGGAGTCCTTAATGTATAAAGTATGCATTTTTTAAACTCGTGTTGCATAAAATATGTATCTATTCTGCTATACCACGCCCTCGGTGCCTGTATTAAACCGTATAACGCTCGTTTGAGATGACATACCTTTGTTTCCTCTCCTTGTTTGATGTATCCTTGTGGTTGTTCTATATAGACTTGTTCCTTTAATTTTCCATTCAAAAACGCAGTTTTCACATCCATTTGATGAAGATGCCAATCATTTTGAGCCGCGAGAGCCAATACTAAATGTACTATCTCAAATCTGATCACCGGAGCAAATACTTCTTGATAATCTATTCCGAACTTTTGTTTATACCCTTTTACCACCAATCTTGCCTTGTATTTGTCTATATTACCCTTTTCATCATACTTCGTTTTGTAGATCCACTTGACCCCTATAGGTTTCTAGTTTCTTGGAGGGTCTACCAGATCCCACGTTTGATTTTTATAAATGGACTCCATTTCCTTGTCCATTGCATAGATCCATTTCATATCCTTGCTAGCTTCCTCATAAGTGGTTGGATCGGCACTAGCATAAAGAACAAAACTAATCACCAGATTTTCATTATACTTTTGTAATACTTCTACATCTGTTAGAGCCCTTGAGTCCCTATAAATACTGTTAATACTTCTTGTGTTAATCGCTTCATTTTCAGAGTCTGTGGAAGAGGTTTCATCGTTATGTTGATTCTGCTGTTGAGGTTGACCTGATGCAGGGCTTGGTTCATCGTTATTTTGATTCTGCTGTTGAGGATGACCTGATTCAGGACTTGGTTCAGCATTCACGCCTGCATGACCTGTCGTATCTTCATTTTGTGCAGAGTCAGGTTCGTTATGATCATCCGAAGACTCCTGGTTAGTGATACCATGATCTGTATATTCCTCATTGTCCTCTATTATGATGTATGGAACTTTAGTTGGCTCTATGTTGATGACCCATCTTTTACTTTCATTGAAAATGACATCTCGGCTTATTGTAATCTTGCTGTTTAGTGGATTGTACAGCTTATACCCTTTGTTGTTTTCACTGTATCCAACAAAGATCATCTTCTCAGTTTTGTCGTCCAATTTGTTCCACTGTTGTTTGGGTATATGAACATAAGCTACACTACCAAAAACTTTAAAGTGTTCTACATTGGGTTTTCTTCCATTCCATGCTTCAAAAGGAGTTGTATTCGGTCTAGTCTTAGTAACCGTTCGATTTAGAATATAAGTGGTACATGCTATTGCCTCTGCCCAGTATTTATTTGGTAATTTCTTTATATTCAACATGCTTCTGCTTAACTCCATTAGCGTTCTGTTTTTTCCTCTCCGCTACCCCATTTTGTTGGGGTGAGTAACTATTAGTGAGTTGATGATGTATCCCATTCACCTTCAAGAATTCTTGAAATAATTTTCCACAATATTCTCCTCCACGATCAGTCCTTAAAGTTTTTATCATATGATCTGATTGCTTCTCAGTTAACGCTTTGAATACTTTAAAATAATTCAAGGCCTCGGACTTAAGTTTGAGGAAATAAACCCAAGTCTTTCTTGAATAATCGTTAATGAAGGTGATGAAGTATCTACAACCACCAATGGACTCCGTCCTCATCAGACCATATATATCCGAGTGAATAAGTTGTGATGGCTTGTTTGCATGCCACTTGGTTTTATTCGAAAAGTTTTCCTTGTTTGTTTGCCTGATACACACCCTTCACATATGCTAGTATCTCTTGAAATTTTAAGCAACCCGAGTACCAGTTCTTTGTTTCCCATATCTACAAAAGTGTCAAAATTCACATGTCCGAACTGTTTGTTCCAGAGTATTGAAGTATCCTTCATTGTCATGGTCATTGCTAGAGTTAGATCACTTTCGGGGTTGAGTGGAAACATCTTGTTGTTTGTCATTCTTATGATACCCATGACTTCATTACTTGTGTCCTTGATTGTACATTGTTCCTTTTGAAACTTGACCGTATAACCCTTTTGTATGAGTTGTCCCCACTCAAAAGGTTGTGTTTCAAACCTTTTACGTAGAACACGTTTGGTACTTTTTTACTTCGTCCCTGTATTGTAATCATGACTTCTCCGCTACCTAGCACTTCCAACCTCTTGTCATCACCCGTTCTTACTTCCTTTTTTAAAGATTCGTCTAACCTTATGAACAAGCCTCTGTTTCCTGTCATGTGATTACTACAGCGACTATCCAAATACCAACAATCGTCTTTAACTATCTCTTCCATGTTGAAAATCATGAACATGGTGTCATCCTTCCCTTCCGGTTCATCTTCTTGATGAATTAACATGTTATCGGTGTTTCCGTTTTCATCTTTCTTTTGACAGAACTTGGCTGTGTGACCAAGTTTCTGGCAATTATAACATCTAATTGAACTCAAATATCGGCCTTTATTTCTGCCACGTCCTCTTCCTCCCGCATCGTTTCGAGTTTGTTGAAACCTATCCTGATTTGCATTTTGAATTTGAAATGCATGTTCAATCGGAGGATCTTCATATTGTTTCATTCGTAATTCATGGGATTGCAGAATTCCCATCAGTTCTTCAGTGGAAACATCCTCTAAATTTTTGGTTTCCTCTACAGCGATCACTACAGACTCAAAGTTTCGAGTCATACTCCGTAGAACCTTTTCTACAATTCGTTGTTAGCTGACTTTTTCTTCATTCATCCTTAATTGATTAACTATTAGGGTTGTTCTATTGAAATAGTCTTCAACAGACTCCCCAACTCTTATTTTTAATGCATCAAATTCACATCTAAGGGTTTGAAGTTTTACAGTTTTTACCCGGTTTTCTCCTCTGTATGATTTGTGCAATATTCCAAGCCTCTTTTGATGATTTGGCCATGGCAATTCTCTCGAAGACAATATCATTTACGGATTGAAATAAGATGTGCAGTGCACGCTTATTTTTCTTGATTGAATCTCGATAAACTGCAGTGGCATCCTCTGTGGGATTGGTTCCCAATTCTTGATATCCGTCTTCAACAATACTCCATAGTTCTTGTGACTCGAGTAACACTTTCATCTGAATGTGCCAATGATAATAATTTTGTCCAGTAAGTTTGGGAATTTGGGTTTAAATCCCTTGCGTTTGATTCATTTCGTCTGGATTGGTATGAATATCGGTTGTTCGTGTTGATAAAAAATTCCGATCGATGTGGCTCTGATACCACTATGTTGGATTTACTTGAATCTGGTTAGGGTTTTGACAGAATTTTGTTTGTTCATAAAATGAATTGATATCTCTGATTTGTGCAATACATGAAGTATATATACAGATACATAATTTGGCTATAACCGCCTAGACTTAGGAATAAGAAATAATAATAATAACGTGTATAATATCTAGCTTATATGATTAAATATACGTGTCTAACACCCTCCCGTAAGCTAGATCATCGCAGCAACATATGCAGTAAAGTCTTTAAACGGAGAAAATCCTTCGGTTGCAGTGCCTTGGTCATGATATCAGCCAGTTGATCCTTAGTTGCACAGAAAATTACTGCTACATCTTCCCTTTTGATCAGATCTCTGATGAAGTGATACTTGACCCGTATGTGCTTGCTCTTTCCGTGATATACTGGATCTCTTGCTAGACAGATGGTAGACTTGTTGTCACAATATATAGGTATTGGATAATCATTCTTTCCCTGCAGTTTATCTAGGATACCTTTTAACCATATTGCTTGACATCCAGCTAGGGTTAGAGCCATATATTCTGCTTCCGTTGAAGATAGTGCTACTACCTTTTGTTTCTTTGATTGCCAAGATATAGGTCCTGATCCTAGGTGAAAAATATACCCGGATGTACTTTTGCTATCATCTACATTTCCTGCATAATCACTGTCACTAAAACCTACAAGCTTCTGTTTTCCTCCTTTAGAATACGTGATTCCTTGATCCATAGTGCCTTTGATGTATTTGAGTATGCGTTTAGCTGCTTCCCAGTGACTTCTTTTTGGGTTTTCCATGAATCTACTTATTTTACTTACTGCAAACATGATACCCGGTCTCGTGTTTGTCAAATACATTAGACTACCTACAAGACTTCTATACACACCTTCGTCTATAAACTCTTCCGGATCATCTTTTGATAATTTGAGCCCATATTCCATTGGTGTCGAGACTGTATTGCATTGAACCAACCCAACTGATGAGATAATAAATGTACACACAAAATAATTTTCCAAACAACTGTCGTTTTCTTTCTCATTTAACCAATAAACATAGAGGTTATTTTACTAGATACAAACTGACCCATTATATATGACCAATATTTGATAAAATTTAACAAACCGAAAAAACTAGAAAGAGAGATGAACCTGTTGACTAGAATTGATGGTAGATGAAGATACTGCGGAATATGAAGAAGAACCTCATTTATATGTGTCGGGCATGATAATATAGAGAGCGTGTCTGAACCAAACATGTAAAATAGATCAAGATTTGGATAGTGTGGATATAAAGTATTTAAAAATATAAATTACCAACCTATGCATACATATAATCTTTTGCTCTCTAAGTGTTGCAAGTGGAAGATATGGTTAAACAGCTGATTCAACTGTTTCCATGCCTATATTCCATCGTTATCTCCCTGCACAGCGCATACAAAACTACATATAACCATCTTCTAACAAGTAGAAACACCATCCTCTCAATGCATTCAGGACAGAAGCCAAAGAGTGCATTTACATCAGCAACTTCATGATTCCCACGTATTAAGTGAAAATTTTGGGGATAGTTTAAAATTACACAATTAACACGACAGTTGGAACACAAAACTGTTGAAATAAACAATTAATCCAGACTTATTGACCTGTTTCAACCCGAAACCGTTCCGACCCGAACCCGTTTCAACCCGAACCCGTTCTGACCCGAACCCGTTCTGACCCAAACCAAACCAACCCTTTTTTTAATTGACCCGTTTTGACCCGCACACGTTCTGACCCAAACCCGTTTTGACCCATGACCCAACCCGACCCGTTTGCCAGGTCTACATTAGATGCCATAGAGCATGATAATACGATTTATAAAATTCTCTGTGTTTTAATATTAACAAATAAATAAAGTGTATCATCAGAAGGTGACAGTGAACTTCCATGTAAATAGATGCCATAGAGCATGATAATACGGTTTATAAAATTCTGTGTTTTAATATTAACAAATAAATAAAGTATATCATCAAAATTTTAGAATAAATTGCTTTTGTACATAACTTTTTAACATAGTAAACTTACTAAAGAGAATGTTGGTATGCCTCTCGGGACAATTTTGCTCCCTATAAGCATAGCCCAAACAGAACCTACATTGTATAGTAGTTGATAAACCAGTTTACAATTTAAATAAACAAACCTCACATAGAGTAAGACCAGTTTCTCCATCAATATTAAATGCTGAAATGCCATTATCAACTTAAAAAAAGGCTTACCAGCAGAGACCTGTTTTTGAGCAACTTCAACACTTCCAAATAATCCAAATACTACAATAAGAAACTAAATCATGAGGTAAATGGTTAACATTATGAAGATAACTTGGAAGAACTAAAAGTAATACACAAATATCATCAAAGTTTATTCTAGGCTATGACCCTATTCTTATGTCAAACATTATGCTAGAATCCTACTAGTTGGTTTCTTTTTTTTGTCAACATTTGTTTAATTTGTAGCAAACACAGTGATCTCTGTTGGATTAAAGTCCATTAATACTAGCATATGGACATGATTTAGTGGAAGTCAATAAGTTGTTTTTGCTTTACACCTGCAAACCTACCTTTTCATTAATTCTATGTCAAGAAAACTCATTTGTCAACAGACAGGGTATCTACTAAAAAAACAGAGACAACCCACTCAATCTGCATATATCACACAACCCACTGATTGGTTCATCTCAATTGACTGAAATTAGAAATTTTGCCTTCTCATATGTCCGGTTCTTGTTTCAACAACACTGCATGATGCACACATATTTCAGTTTTCATAAACCTAAACATCTTAATTTCACATAACACACTATAATTTCAACATCTCCACGCTTAAATCCTACATTCTCCATACAAACTATCAACATTTTCACCCTAACTCACTCAATATCGCGAGAATCTAGATAACAGCAAACGAAAACGCTCAAGCACTATGTCACACACACGGATTTCAGTTTCCATAACCTATGCAACATCTTAATTTCACATAAAACACAATAATTTCAACATTCTAAACCTAACTCACTCAATATCATGATAATGCAGATAACATCAAATCAAAACACTATCAAAACACTAACACATATTATTATCATCAAGTACACAAAATTGCGCTTCAATTCCAACGATTGAGAAAGAAAACACACCTTAGATTCGAATCACCACTTTTTTCACCGGAAACAGTGACAAAAACTGCCAAAATCAACGAAAATAGCAGCAGAAACGAGCATCGAATCATAGATTCCTTACATACCGTCATTGCCGTTACAAAAACTCCTCTAATTTTCTCTTCATTATGAAAACGGATTCCGAAACAAGCTTTGATTCGAACGACGGTTTGAGATAGATCTGAAATGAGAACGACCATTTGGTGCGTGAAAGTGAGAACGACAGTTTGATAGTTCGTTTGGCGATGGCGGTGGTGGTGGTGGTGGCGATATCGGTGGTGGTGATGGCAGAATTCAGAACGACTGGATGTTTGGATGAGCACGGTTTGGTGTTTGATCGTATGAAACCCTAACATAATACGCGGTCACTTATAAAAAGGAACTTAAAAAAATCAAATTGCCACCTATTTTGCTACCAAATCATAGGAAAGCACGTTTATTGAAATTAATTAAGTTGGAAATAGATTGCTAAATTTGCTACCGTTTTTTTCGGTGGTTAATTTTGGTAGCTATTGCTTATTATTCTAATAGTGTTTACACTCAATGTCGTTTTTACATTAAAACTTAAAGACTAAATTATGTTAAAGCTCGCCCTAAAGGGCTACATGTCCCCCTGTATAAGATCGAGCTTGTTCCATCTTGGTAGATACAAGTCTCTACCTTCATCTGCCACTAGCAATGGGTAACATAGTATGCTTGCTCATGCTATCGAAGGTGCTTGAGCTTACAATGCTTATACTGCCACCATTTGTATATTCATCGTCGTTTGTTAGTCCTTTTAACAAATACTCACCTTCATTTTCATTTGGACTACTTTCCACCCATGGATGTTTTTGAATCATTGAAGCCAATATTCCTTGGAGCTCGATTGCTACTTCCTTCATGGTAGGCCTTTCGTCGCCTTTAACACGTAAGCATCTTTCAGCCAGTCTTGAGACTTGGATAATCTCGCTAGAAACATCGTTTAGCTGCAAGTGTTCATCAAGAACCTGGAGGAGTTTCCCCTCTTTTAAAGAATATATAAAATATATAGCTAGGTTCCTCTCTGCCTCTGGCCTATCAAAGCTAAGAGCCTTTTTTCCAGTTAAAAGCTCCACTAGTACGACCCCAAAACTATAAACATCGCTTTTATCTGTGAGTTGGTTTGTCTGCAAATACTCTGGATCTAAGTAGCCTAGTGTTCCTTGCACTATAGTGGCCAATTCAATTTGGTCAATAGGAATTAGCTTAGATGCTCCAAAATCAGCCACTTTTGCTACATAGTTTTCATCCAAAAGTATATTCATTGGCTTGACATCGCGATGGATGATTGGAACAGATGCTGCAGAATGTAAGTATGAAAGTGCTTCAGCTGTCTCCGTTGCTATTCTGAGACGGATGTCCCATGTAATAGACGACGACTTGCCTTTATTGTGGATGTGATCAGAGAGTGTTCCATTTGGAATGAACTCATAAACCAATAACGGGATTTCTGCTTCCAGGCAACACCCAATCAGCTTCACCACGTTCCTATGATTTATTTGGGACAAGATAACCACTTCATTGATAAATTGCTCTATCTGAGCCTGTGTTTGATCTCCTAATTTAGACTTCTTTATTGCAACTACTCTGTTATCAGAAAGAACCCCTTTGTAAACAGTACCATAGCCACCCTTACCGATAATCCTGCTCTCGTCATAGTTATTGGTTGCCCTCTTTAGCTCCTCTATCGTGAATACTCTTGCTTGATCATGAGAACCCCCATCTCCAGAAATTCGTTGCTGTAACATTACTCCACCATTTTGTTCAAAGAATTTTTCTCTCAGCGTCATGAGCTTTCGCCTTTTGAGCACCAAGTACAACCAGGTGACAGTTATAAGGAGAAAAACAGCAGAAGCTAAGGTGCCTGCAACAACATAAACTAACTTTTAGCACGGATGCATGCTGATTTGATTTCTAAAAGTAGGTTTAGATATAAGCGGAAAAAAATATTGCAAGATTACTTACTTACAACTATCTTTATAATGGCGGATTGATCAGCAGTACAACCTGATCCATTTTTCCTACCATCTCCAGAGTAACCTTTTGGACAGGTACATGTATAATTTCCTGCTGTATCAGCGCATTCATGTTCGCAATCATCATTTCCTCGTTCACACTCATTAATATCTATTGAACAAGGTAGTGTCGATCATTTATTTGAGGTGAAAGCAAATTAGGAAAGCAAAAACAAGAGAATGTGAAATGAAAGCTTACTCTTGCAGCCATCTGCAACATAAGGGTTGCCTTCATAACCTTCAAGGCAACGACAACGATATCCCGGACCTCCATAATCCTGATCACATTTGCTGGTTCCCTTGCATAAGAAGTTATTTGTGTCCTTTGCTTTGTCACAAGTCAAGTTCCCAATTCCCCAATCCAATAACATTGGCATCTCCCTTACACTTCCAAAATCAACCAGGTTAGTTGTAGAAAAGTTGAACTTCCCTTCTTCAACAAAAAATGCATAGCTACAAGGGTTGAAGTCCGTTATATTCTCATGGTTATTAAAGCTACCAAGAATCGTACTACTCCTATCATAAGATTTCATTCCTTCTGGAACTGCTACTTCGAAGCATCCAACTCCCGAGCAAGATCCGTTTATAAAAGGGCTGTTTCTATCACATGTAGAAATACAACCGGTACCGTGAGAATCATTCCCACTTCTTACTCTTAATTGTGCATACGTATCACACCCGATTGCTACAAGTTTGTTCCTGGCGGATATTTGGAAATTTCCAGACCTTAAAGATGGTCGGTTTCTACTGACTCGGCCAGAACTATTGTAGCAATCACGCGCTACAGACAGCATAATCTCCACCTCACCTTTTTCTATGGACATATTTGAAATAACGACATTTCCTGTGTTTCTTCGTTGTCCAAAGATAAGCTTTGGTTCCCTAGACGATCGGTCACAAGTTACGAGGAAACTGCGACTGTAGTAGCATCCATTTCCTGAACCAAATGGGAAAGCAATAGACACATTGCCACATGAACTTTCACAAGCTGGTCCCTCTTGAGCACTTGCTGCCACCAAAGCAGCAATAGCTACTGCTAGTAGCATCTTTAAATGCATAGTTGCTTTCTTTGTGTTTTTGTGTTTATAATTATTTTTGGGCATTTGATTTGAGATGATGTGTGATTATAGACTTATATATACCCACATACATACATAACAACTTGATCATTTTATCGAGAGATGCTATAAGGAAGCAGGTTCCTAATTGCAATTAATTTTTATTGAGAGATGCTATAAGGAAGCAGGTTCCTAATTGCAATTAATATATACCCACTAGAACTTAATAGTTGAAAGGTCAAGACACATGGCTTGCTAAAAACTGAAATTCAGACGTAAGATAGTGACGGGTGTTGTCATTTATAGAAGTCCGTAATTAAAATATTTCATTACGCGTAGGTAATAGTCTACAAGTTATAATCAATGGCCATTCAGAAAGAAAAGCAACTTTAGAGCTAAAAAGTTGACGGAAATCCTCTTTGAAATAGCGTGTGCGTTGCCTTCAATATTTTCTTGGTTGCTTCCATTTTTGTTATGCGGACTTTTGTCATGTTTAAGAATAATGACCACACCTACAACATTTTCTTGTTGCTTCCATTTTTGTTACGCTCAATACGATTTTTTTTTTCATGTTTAGTTAGGTGGTTTAAAAGAATGAAAGTGTTTGTGGGTGGTCAATCAGATTTTAAGCATATCTAGGTATAGTCCGCTTATTGGGGAAGCGGACTTGCCAAAGTCAGTTTGTATCAGTTGTAGACTTTTAAATTTTTTATTTGAATATTTTTATTCAATAACTTATTTACTAATAACTTATTTTTTTTTCTCTAGTAACTTGTAATATGTAACATTTTCTAAAATCAAAATACATAGCTAGTTTGTTTAATTTTTGATCCTTTTATATTCAATAATTTATATACCAATAACTTGTTTTTTCTCTAATGTTTTCTAAAAATCGAAATACTTAGCTAGTTTGTTTAGTTTTTGGCCCTTTCTCTAATGAAAACCGAGTTATTTCAAAAAGTCTTAGATCATTAAAACCTAGTAGATAACTCGAAAGTTTCAAATAATTAACTAAACTTGCCACTTTGACCGCTTCAACTTTCTTTCAACTTCGTTTATGATTAAAACCTTCAATCTCGCCCTTAATCCTAAAATCCTACCATGCTTCTCTTGCTCGTTACCCTGATCAAACACGGGGTTTGTTCGTTCTTGGTTCTTGATCGTTCATCATACTTTCATGCTTTCACACTTTCTTTTCTTCTTTCTTTTATCTTCAAGACTACCTTCTTCCTTCAAGAACTGGCTTTTGGCTGCCTTCTTTCTTAAAGATCTGGCTCTTGATTGACTTTCGTCTTCTTTTAACAAGCAAATTCTTGATTACCTATTACCTTCTTTCAAGAAACGAACTTGGCAACCTTCTTTCCAATAAACATTTTTGTTTATCTTCTTTACCTACTTAACTTTCTTTAGTTCATCATGAAAACATTCTTGATAACATACTCAGCTAACATTTTTGTAGATCCTCCCCCTCAAACTACTCCCGAATCAAGTTAACGCAAACCAACCTACAACCAAATGTAAGAATATCGCTCGAAACCTTAATCTTCAAACCTAACTGGCAGCAGAAAGAAACATTGGATTTCCAATCCCCAACCTTGAACATTTCAAACTTCACAAAGACATGAAGTTCAGTTCGATAAGTTAATAACAAACTAAACTTTGTAAAAGTACATCTACCATTTTTATCAAAAGTCTTCAACCCTTCATGTATGATCTCGTCTCATCACGAATTTTCATGAATCAATCTTCTATCTTCACGAATCCACTTAATCCCCAATGGCTTTCATCTCCGATCTTCCCCTTATCAAGAAGCACCACATTATTTCGAGAACCGACTAGCAACCGTCTTGGAAGAGGGACCAAGAAACCAGTCATCTCTACTCTAAACAGCAACTAATAAGGCTGAATCTTTAACTAGTCATCAACCGAGAATCCAACTTCATCACGTCCATACTTGATTAAAAATACAAACACACGTGACAAAACTCCATCACACACGAGCCTTTTCACGCACAAGCTTTAGATTTACGAAGAAAATAGGAAATTTTTACTCCCCCTATTTCTTTCTAAACTGTCAACGTCCAAGCCACGTCACCTTTGTATCTCTTCAAATGCCCGATAATGGTCCCACATTGTCCGAAAACTCTAGAACTGACCAAATGCGTACACCGAGAATCTAGAAACCGAATATAACTCGATAATTCCGAACATAACCCATAAATTCGGATTTTACAAGTACAAACCAACAAATTCGGATTCAAAAATCACAAGTTCTGACAAATTGACTGAACAAATTCGGACAATAGAAGAAATAAGTTCTGACAACTTTATAAATTCGGACAAGAGAGATGAATAAGTACTTATATCTCTAAATTAGGACAAGAGACCCATAAGTACTGATAACTCTATAAGGTCGGACAAGCCACTAAGGCTATGGGGTGTGGGGCCATGGATTGAAATATTATTTCCACATAGGACCATTAATTAAATGGTATACTACCCCCTCCTTGATTGATGGTGGTTCCCATAGATTAAACAACGATTACCATGACCCTCCCATTTGAAAATTTTGAGACAAAAATAAATTAAAAAAATAAAGGGGATAGTGGTTTGGGTCATGACCACACCCTTAGGATAGTGGTTTCGAATGGTGGATTAAAGATGAATGACATGGCGCCTATGTGGAGGATCATAGTGGTCATGAGGGTCATGACCACACCCTATAGCCTAAGTACTGACCAAATTTCTAAGTTCGGACAGATGATAAATACTGACCAAACAATAAATTCGGGCACATGAAAATAAGTTCTGATAAACTTATAAATCCGGACACATGAAAATATGTTCTGATCAATTTATAAATTCCGACACAAGAAAATAAGTTCTGATCAATTTATAAATTCTGACAGAATGAGAGTATGATTAATAATTAAAATAAGTACTGACACTCTCAGTTCAAGCTTAAACTCGGACAAAATATAAGTTCTGATACTCTTCTAAATCCGGACAAAGTAAGGAATAAGTTCTCTCAAGTATTAAATGCAGACAAAGAAACTAGATAAGTGCGGACAGAACAAGGCTTCCCTAAGTTCGGACACACCAATCAACATTATGTGCGGACACACCAACTGTTGGTGCATCGTTTTGTGTCTGTAACTTGTTCTTTATTAAGCGTCGTAATTTTACAGTCTTTTACTTTATCAAGTCTGTAATGTCCTTCAGTCGTCCAAGTTGGATATCCTCCTATCTTGCTTGGGTCCGACAGTTTGTCTCTTTTGGTATGTAATGTCTAAAACTATGCATGTTGCATTTGGCTAAGTAGTTTATGTTTGTGTGTGTTTATTACATGATCTGCTGCAACTGTCAAATGTTTGCAGCCTATCTGTTTGTGCAGCCCTCGACGAAAGACCCTGTCTTTCGTCGTTCTCATGTGTGACGAAAAACCAGTTGGTCATCATTCCATGTTTCGTCATGAACATCGACGAAACACCTGGTGTTTCGTCGTCTTTGGTATTTCGTCAGGCCCATTTTGTCTTTCGTCGACAGTTGGGCTAGGCTGCCTATATAAACACCTCTTGATTTCAGTGTGAAACCATGAGAGCATACCCTACTGTGAAGTTTACTGTCAAACATTGTGTGTATGTGTTTGATGCTTGTTCTCATCCGTTTTAATCAATAGACTATGAATCGTTAATTACTTCGTGTTCTTGTTATTTTCTGTGTTTGGTTTGGCATTGCTCACTGGGATTCCGCACTCGTGACCGTGTTTGATATAAACAAGTGATTTGGTTTCGTAATCGATCCTCCGAAAACGGACCTACAAGTGGTATCAGAGCAATGGCTCTTATCCTTGTTTAAAACCAAACATAGTTGTGATTTTATCAAGTGTTTAAAGTGTTATTTGTGATTTTGAAGATCTGTGTTCTTGAAAAACTTATCATTTTCTAGAAAAAGCTTCCTAAAATCTGTCAAAATCTTGTTTGTTTGCTAAAAGTTTTATCAAAAACCTTGTTAGATTGCATGTTTACATGGTAAAATCGGGTCTTTATTGAAAGTTTTAAGAAAATTTGTGGTTCTGAAAATTTCTCCGGTGAAAAACTTGGCCGGAAAGTTCAAATCTTCATCAGTGTTCTTCAAGTGTTCTTCAAACCTTCATATTGTTCTTGAATTTTAAAATTAAAAGAAAATTAAAAATTGATAAAGTGATTAAAGAATTGGACACCATGCTGGGTTGGTACAGCAAGGTGTATTGTTAGGTGAACATGGGTGTTTTGACTAAAAATTTAAGATTTGCAAAATCTCACCAACTTTCTGTCTGTGTGTCTGTGACCTTTATTGATGAAAAACCCAGCGACGAAATACTTAGTGTTTCGTCAAAGGTAACTACGACGAATTACCTAGTGTTTCGTCAAAGGTACTGTTGACGAAAAACTTGTTTTTCGTGGCAAGAGTTTTTGACGAAAAACCATTTTTCATCAAACTTGGTTTTTTGCCAAATACCTTGTGTTTCGTCGAGACACTTGTCAATATTTTTCACAGAAGCTTTGTAAAAGTAGTTTAACTGTTTCATTTCAAGTATGTGACCAGGTATACTCTTTCATACGTCAATCATGAGTAGTACTAGTCCATGGGATTGGAGCACGGACCCAAGACAAGGTGAAGATCAGACCTCCGCATCCGTTTGGTTAAGGAATGTTATGCCACAACAATCTATTAGTACAAGTCAATGGGCATTAGTGACGAACCAGAATCAAAGCATTCAGAATCTGTTGTTAAGTGAGAATGAAACGGGTAGCAACAACCGCCCGCCAAAGCTGAATCATATGAATGACTATCCGACTTGGAAAGGTCGTTTCCACACTTATGTTCTAGGGCAAAACACCGAGTTATGGACGTGCTTCATTTCGCCATATAACACAGCTCTTCAAGAAGCAGGATCAAATGCGACAACCTTTGCAAATATGCAAGAAGCCGACAAAAAGGCATATGATCTGGAGAAGAAGGCGTTTTCTATTCTCACACAAGCACTCCACAAAGACATCTATCATCAATTCGGTTATTGTACTAGCACGAAAGCCTTATGGGATGCCTTGGTAGCAAGAGGAGAAGGGAATGCGGCTACAAGAAAGACACGACATGATTTGTTGAAGAAGGAATTTGAATCATTTCAATTCATGGATAACGAAACACTAAATGATATGACAACTCGTTTTTATCATTTAATTAGTGAAATGTATTCTTATGGTGTTACTGCAACTCAACCGGAAATGGTTGCAAGGTTTGCTGATGGTCTACCCCCAAAGTGGAGTTTATTCATTGAATTGTTAAAGCATACGGGTACTTTAGATACTGTCAGTATCTATGAATTCATTCAGAAGTTGGAGCACAAGAATGATGAAGAAATCCGAAAAGCTAAACGGATTCCAGCTCCTCAAAATACTGAAATGTACCTTGGAGGTTTTAATCCTGCAGCTAGTTCCAGTTCCGTTCAGCAACCAAAACTACAAACGGCGTTTGTGTCCAATAAAAGTTCCTTTCCCTTTCCCCAGTCAGCTCTTCCTCCGGTTTTCGATCCAAGTGCCTATCTTCCTCCAGCGCATGTTATTGCTCAAGCTCACGCTTTTTCAAAACCTCAATTCGATGCGAGTGCCTGGCTACCTAAACCCCAACCTCCACCTCAAGTTTCCACTACTCAACCTCAATTTGATCCAAGTGCTTATGTCACACCCCCAAAATACCACCTAGGGAAAGTCCCTGTTAGGCGTGTGACAAACCAATAACGAGCCACTAATCATGTTGAACCCATACAAGTTTTTAAATGAAAATCATCACTTATTAATAAGAAGTATCAACAATAAGTTTCAATAAACCCAACATTGTTCAGCGGAAGCAAATAATAAACCATAGATAACTGTTTCAAAACCAATGTATACTATCAGTGATCCCATCACATGTATCCATCCAGTTCAACCAATGACCACTCCGGCTACTCCAGACAGCAAGTTCCAAATCCAATACATCTAACGACCTGCGAGCATGCAACAAGTGTATCAGACAACGCTGGTGAGTTCATAGTTTTACGAAAACGTTGGTTACCAAGTGTTTAGTTAATCCATTGAATTTAATGTTGATAATACCCTGAATACAAGACGGCTCCAGATTTACATTGCCCTTTCTCCAATGCTCCTATCAAAGCATTGGTCATGACTAGGTCATTAGTTCACACCTGTCCTCTCAGGTACGGGGTGAGGGTGCCAAACCTAAGTAGCGCTACTAACTAATACCTTGTTACCTCTCAAGTAACCAAACAACACGGAGGGACTTTAATGGTGATAGGATGAGTATATTATCCAACATTCCAGATTTACCCAAAAGACATATTCCTCTCAGGAATACCCATGATTTACCCAAAACCAATCCCTCTCAGGGATACCCTAAGACTGTCCCAACCACCGGGACGCATGCTCAAGAGAAATGAACTCACCTTAGGTTTGCTCGGTAAGACTAGGTATTCGTTTACGTTCACAGTTGGTCAACCCAGTCCTAGTACGGTTACCAATAGTAGTCAGTTTTGCATACAACTACTTCACTTGTTCAATCAGATTGCATGTAGTAAACATTATCAACCCACATCACATAACAATCATTTAGATTACGTGCAAGTTCTCATCATAAGTTCCTATGTCATAATCACACCTAACAATTATTCTTTCATTTACCCCGGGCGTGCGGCCCATTGTTTCTCCGGCCCAGAAAATGTGTGGCCCATCACAACGTGTTACATGGTAGGTGTGTAAGTGTGTGGCCCATTGCAGCCCATTACGTCTCACAACCTGACCAGCTTTGAACCCGAAGGAACCAAGTGATCCATCAGGGCCCAACCCACTTTAGCGTGTGGCCCAACTGTCCCCAAATTAATTACTCAGCCCGGTTACCCCTAAGGCCCAATACACCCGCATGATATCCCAAATAAATTGCAGGCCCACGATTTTAATATGTAAACCCAAGCTAATGTTTCAATTTTTCTTTGACATAATCATACATGTTCACTTCATTATACAGTTTAATCATGAATGCATACTTATCATCAAGTGACCCTAAACTTGGAGATTAGTCTTTTACGAGTCCCTATCCCTATGGCTTCGGTTCATATATTCAGCTCTCATTAACTCGACAAGATTAATGTACATCATGCTCGTTCAATAAGTGTTAACCTATCTAATTAATCAACTTGTTTAACTATAACTCCAGGTACTAATGTGCTAATATTCATGTGTAAATTCAGGTCACACTTCTATTATCATGCAATCAAACATCATTCGTTCAGTTTCTCACTATTTGACCATATTATTCAGTAACATACATGATCATGATTCACAAATATTAGCATGTTGCAATCATCCCTAACACATATAATCGATAGCACTTATACACATAACATAACATATGTAAAGTATAACTCACATACCTATCAATAGAAAATACACGTATGATGCCTTGAAAGTATAGGATTACTTTGGTGTGTGTGTGGGGGGGGGGGGTACCGTCTGACGTCGCACAACCAAGTGGGGAAGTAGGGTTTGAATATGTATTGTGCTAATAGGTTACGTAATCCATGTGTGTGTATATATTCTACACTAACCGGCCCTCAAAACAAAACAATGGATCCACCTGGGCTTTACTAGGCCCAACCATGATTTCAGTGTATAAAGTGTGTTTGGTTTTGGGCTTTGGTTGAGATTGGGCTCATGTAATGCAACCTAGGGTAACCTGTGCGTATGGACCGATCATGATTGTAATAAATGTGGCCCAATTATAAACTAAGTGTGTGTCAAGACGCGACCCAATATGTTCGGCCCAAACACAAGGAATACGAGTTTTTAAAAGAACAAGTTAAACAACACTGACCTCAGAAGTTCGGGTTGTCACATCATCCCTAACTTGAAAGAAGTTTCGTCTCGAAAATTTGACAAGTAAACACCAAAGAGTGGAGTGAGAAATCAAGATTGCTGCCGGTTTTCCTCAGGTTCCACATCATCCCCAACTTGAAGAGGAATTTCGTCTCGAAATTCGCCAGTTGCACCAGAATTAGATTGATCATCAGGAAAAAGTTGAGGATACTTGAGTTTCATCTTATCTTCGCGTTCCCACGTGAACTCCGGTCCATGTCTTGAGTTCCAACGAACTCTCACAATCGGGATTCGACTATGTTTATGCACCTTGACCTCCCGGTCCATGATCTCTATAGGTTCTTCGACAAACTGTAACTTGTCGTCAATCTTCAACTCTTGAAACGGCACAACCAGTGTCTCATCAGACATACACTTCTTCAATTGCGAAACATGAAATACATCGTGAACGTTACCCAACTCAGCAGGTAACCCAAGCTTGTAAGCCAGTTTACCGATCCGCTCCAGGATTTTAAATGGTCCAATGTAACGCGGATTAAGCTTACCGCGCTTCCCAAAGCGTACAACACCCTTCCACGGTGAAACTTTCAACATGACACGATCACCTACTGCAAACTCTAACGGTTTCCTACGCTTGTCAGCGTAGCTTTTCTGACGATCACGCGCTGCCGCCATATGGTTTCTGATCTGAACAATCTTTTCTGAAGTTTCGAGTACAAGTTCAAGACCTGAGATCTGGCTGTCACCCACCTCAGCCCAACAGAGAGGAGAACAACACTTTCGTCCGTACAGTGCCTCGAATGGAGTTGCCTGAATACTAGAATGGTAGCTGTTGCAGTAAAGCCAACCATAGGTAGGTGTCCTTTTCAAATTTTTACTAAGTCGTTCACATACATGCTCGTAGCATGTCTTCAGAGGTTCGCTGACTCCAACCATTGTCCTATGATGCTGAGTAATGCTCATGTGTATACGTAAGCCAAGAGTGTTGTATACTGCCTGTCATAAGTCAGGTATGGATCAAACTCAAAGGTAACAGGAGTTGGCACCTCGTGCCTAACAACTGCCTCTCCCAGAGGGATATTCACAAGCTGTGAAGACTCGTCAGTTTCCTTGATTGCAAGAAAGTGTGCTGGTTACGTGAGGCAATCGACGATCACCCAGGTGATAATGATAATGTTTCCATTTCGAGTTTTAGGTAGACTAGTGACAAAATCCATGGCAGTCTGTTCTCATTTTCATATGGGTGTTTCTGGTTGCTGATACTCCACCTTGACTTTTCTTACAGGTCAAGCATCACTCACATACATTGCCAGCTAGGTCTTCATGCCCGATCACCAGTACAAGATTTAGAGATCCTAATATCTCTCATCAAAATCCAGATGACTAGAATATGGAGGTCGGCGTGCTTTGCTCGACACGATTTCCCTACAGTTGCCGTATAATAAGATCCACATTCGTTCCATGAGGTAGCGCATATCGTCTGACCTACTAAAGGTTGCTTCTCCACACCCCGCATGGGTTCTACTTGAAAATCCTCTTCCTTCAGTTCTCCAGTCCGAACAGAGCGAGTTTGATCAGGTAGGTTAGAGTCGATAATGAGATGCAGAGCTCGTGCACATTCAAGTTTCGCAGTCGTAATCATCCAAAAATTCCATCCAGCGATGCCATTAACTGATTTAGCTCTTTCGAAACCAGGGTACACGGGAGGCCCTTGTGTTCGGTCTAAGTAGTGCATTCGGTACCATCCAAGTAATGCCTCCAACTTACATCCAAAGACCACGGTTTCCACCCAGATTGTGTGTCGTGCAATTTTCCTTGTAAGTCTATTACGTAAGCTATCACCTTCTCGTGTTACATCGGCATGTAACTGGGACTCTGATTTGAACCATCATGATATACCACTAAATCACCCGCACCCTCGGGTAGAGACGATGCTCAGTGTATTGCAGAGTTGGGATTCGAAAGCTGAAAAGACGTCCTCCTGTTTTGTCTCCCACGAACATAGCACCCTGCTGTGCTAAAGATATTTAAGCTGCGCGATCTTCGAAAATCCTGTGATGAGTCTGCGATAGCATCTAGTGAGACCAAGAAATTGTTGTATCCTCGAAGGGATCTTTGGTGTCGATCAGTTTCTAACCAAAATGGGTCTTAGCGAGATCCACGTGTATTCCCACTTCGTTGATTATATGACCAAAAAGGTATCCCTCGCATTAAGAAGTCACATTTATCAAGACTTCGCGCGGTGTGGCTCCTCCTTCAGGAGCTCTCAAATAAGATACAAAGCTGCCCATGATGTTCCTTTCTCCTGGAAATGATTCAACATGTCGTCAATAAGCATGGTCGATTCATGTGATCCATACAGCTGCTGGTGTGATGATTAGCTCGAAGGTCTTGGAACACAACGTTGAAATGGCCGCACTGCGCTTGGTTTGCCGTTGCAGGCACATTCTCCCCTTAGACTACCTTCTGACAATAGCTCGTTTGTTATTCAATCCTCGAATGGAAGCTCGACCCCCGCATCTGGTCGTCAGGTTGTCAATATATGGTCGTGGCAAACGGTTCTCAACTGTCGCCTTATTGAGTTCTTGAAAATCAGTACACATACGAAAAGGCTTATCTTCACGGATATAACTTGGGTTCCCCAACGCAAAAAGCTAGGTCCGATAAAACTCCTGTTCAACAATTCCTACAGTTGATTAGACAGCTCTTTCAACCCTCCTGGTCCAAGACGGTAAAAGTACGTGTAGTCAGGGCTGCCTCTGGCGCGAGATCAGACTGAGATTTCGCCTAACAGTTGTGGAAGTAAACCCGAACGTTCCTTGGGTAGCACACCGAAAGGAATCACGAATGATTGGTGGATCCTCTATCCTCTGTTTCCTTAGCCCTAACATCAGTAACGGTTGCTAGTATAGTGGAGTAATCCCTCCGTAGACACTTCTGGCCTTCATAGCTGAAATGGCGCTAACCTTTGAACCACTCTGACGCTTTAGAACAAATAACGATTATCCACACAAAATTTTCTCCTCACTGGTGTATCTGCGTGATCTCTGGATAACCAATCCACACTAACTACTGTATTGCAACCATCAAGGGTAGTAGAAGGAAGGTTGTCGTCGAACACTTGTCCCACAAGGTCGAGTTTACATCCCAGCGGACATATGATGTTTCCTTTGACTTGCCATCCGTTACTGCCACAACAAGTTCGGTTTCAAGAAACATCAGGGAAAACAGATCGGAGACGAAGCGAATAGCTACCCATCCAAGCTATCGTGTTGCTATTATGCCTGGTATAGCCTACGCCAATACTAAATGTCCTTCCATGAGCTTCATTTCCAGTGTTGTTTTCATCACGAGAATTTCCAGTACTGTCGTCGTTCCCTTGGTTGTTGTCACCTTGACTTAACACAGTCAATCCTTGTCGAGGTCACCTTCGTTTCCATACTGTACGCTACGATCATGAGTACCTTGCTGTTGCCGCGACTGTTGCCTCTAATATTGTTGCCTGTAATGGTGTCCTGCGTCCTTTCACCAACAAGGTCCATCTTTTCACATTCCGTGCCACGTCCTAAGGCACTACTCATGGTGCGGGCGGTTAAACATTCCGCTCTACAGTCAATCGTCATCGATTTTGTCCCGATTGGTTCGTAAGAGTCGACTCCCATGAGTCGCTGGCTGGGTTTAAGGATTCGATTGGAGTCAAATCGCTGTTGTTCGTTGCCGGTAACTAGGGTCGTTCAAATGCTGAAGCCGGTAAGGTACTACGTTTACCCTCTTGTCCATCGTTCTTGCATGTTGACTGAGTAATACACGGTATGTCGCGAGAGTGTTGCAGAAGTGATCGCACTTCAGGATTTAAGACGTCAATACGTTAAGTTCCAGCAAACGAAGAAAAGTGAGAAAGGTATAGACCAATCATTGTCGTTGCAACATCCAATTCAAGGATGTTCGTACAAGCACCTAACATTCTACACAGTTCGCTAGGCGTTCAGATGGGTGTTCAGGTACTACTCGATAGCATCGCGGTTCGAAAGGATTCAGAGAGGAGTGAAAAGATCACGTTCAAGTAGGAGACAATCACTACCACGACTCCTATAGACTGTTGTATTTCACATCAATCAAATAACAGAACGGAACCCCTTTTTCACTTGTTAAGCCTCACTGGGACTCACATGCACCCCACATTATTATTATGTGTGCACCCACAATAATATTGTGATTTGCATGCTCATCTCAGCTCCTCCTAACTCATGTCAAATGGTTCCTCAACCTCGAGTAGCAAACAAAGAGCATCACGAAACGTAAGTCATGAATGTTTAGGGAAATACCACCCTATCAGTCACATAACACATGCAAGTAATACATGAATTCATACTGTTGTGCTAAACATGCAATCACATGCAATATCATATGTAAGTGTTCACTAGTTATGCAGTACAATGAGTATACGAGAGACGAACCTTGCAGTCTGGAGCTGAGTGTCATGGTCATATTCACGTATTCAGAACTGTTCGGTTATAGTCTGGTTTTACAAAAACGTTTTAAAACCAAGTTCACTATAACCAGTGGCTCTGATACCAAACTGTCACACCCCCAAAATACCACCTAGGGAAAGTCCCTGTTAGGCGTGTGACAAACCAATAACGAGCCACTAATCATGTTGAACCCATACAAGTTTTAAAATGAAAGTCATCACTTATTAATAAAAAGTATCAACAATAAGTTTCAATAAACCCAACATTGTTCAGCGGAAGCAAATAGTAAACCATAGATAACTGTTTCAAAACCAATGTATAATATCAGTGATTCCATCACATGTATCCATCCAGTTCGACCAATGACCACTCCAGCTACTCCAGACAGCAAGTTCTAAATCCAATACATCTAACGACCTGAGAGCATGCAACAAGTGTATCAGACAACGCTGGTGAGTTCATAGTTTTACGAAAACGTTGGTTACCAAGTGTTTAGTTAATCTATTGAATTTAATGTTGATAATACCCCGCATACAAGACGGCTCCAGATTTACATTGCCCTTTCTCCAATGCTCCTATCAAAGCATTGGTCATGACTAGGTCATTAGTTCACACCCGTCCTCTCAGGTACGGGGTGAGGGTGCCAAACCTAAGTAGCGCTACTAACTAGTACCTTGTTACCTCTCAGGTAACCAAACAACACGGAGGGACTTTAATGGTGATAGGATGAGTATATTATCCAACATTCCAGATTTACCCAAAAGACATATTCCTCTCAGGAATACCCATGATTTACCCAAAACCAATCCCTCTCAGGGATACCCAAAGACTGTCCCAACCACCGGGACGCATGCTCAAGAGAAATGAACTCACCTTAGGTTTGCTCGATAAGACTAGGTATTCGTTTACGTTCACAGTTGGTCAATCTAGTCCTAGTACGGTTACCAATAGCACTCAGTTTTGCATACAACTACTTCACGTGTTCAATCAGATTGCATGTAGTAAACATTATCAACCCACATCACATAACAATCATTTAGATTACGTGCAAGTTCTCATCATAAGTTCCTATGTCATAATCACACCTAACAATTATTCTTTCATTTACCCCGGGCGTGCGGCCCATTGTTTCTCCGGCCCAGCAAATGTGTGGCCCATCACAACGTGTTACATGGTAGGTGTGTAAGTGTGTGGCCCATTGCAGCCCATTACGTCTTACAACCCGACCAGCTTTAAACCCGAAGGAACCAACTGATCCATCAGGGCCCAACCCACTTCAGCGTGTGGCCCAGCTGTCCCCAAATTAATTACTCAGCCCGGTTACCCCTAAGGCCCAATACACCCGCATGATATCCCAAATAAATTGCAGGCCCACGATTTTAATATGTAAACCCAAGCTAATGTTTCAATTTTTCTTTGACATAATCATACATGTTCACTTCATCATACAGTTTAATCATGAATGCATACTTGTCATCAAGTGACCCTAAACTTGGAGATTAGTCTTTTACGAGTCCCTATCCCTATGGCTTCGGTTCATATATTCAGCTCTCATTAACTCGACAAGACTAATGTACATCATGCTCGTTTAATAAGTGTTAACCTATCTAATTAATCAACATGTTTAATTATAACTCCAGGTACTAATGTGCTAATATTCATGTGTAAATTCAGGTCACACTTCTGTTATCATGCAATCAAACATCATTCGAACGTTACTCATGAATACACATATTAACCATCGGATTCCTAGTAATTGATGACAAGCGTTCAAGTTTGTATAACACCCTAATCATTCATTCAGTTTCTCACTATTTGACCATATTATTCAGTAACATACATGATCATGATTCACAAATATTAGCATGTTGCAATCATCCCTAACACATATGATCGATAGCACTTATACACATAACATAACATATGTAAAGTATAACTCACATACCTATCAATAGCAAATACACGTGTGATTCCTTGAAAGTATAGGATTACATTGGTGGGGGGGGGGTACCGTTTGACGTCGCACAACCAAGTGGGGAAGTAGGGTTTGAATATTTATTGTGCTAATAAGTTACGTAATCCATGTGTGTGTATATATTCTACACTAACCGGCCCTCAAAACAAAACAATGGATCCACCTAGGCTTTACTCGGCCCAACCATGATTTTAGTGTATAAAGTGTGTTTGGTTTTGGGGTTGGTTGAGATTGGGCTCATGTAATGCAACCTAGGGTAACCTGTGCATATGGGCCGATCATGATTGTAATAAACGTGGCCCAATTATAAACTAAGTGTGTGTCAAGACGCCACCCAATATGTTCGGCCCAAACACAAGGTATACGAGTTTTTAAAAGAACAAGTTAAACAACACTAACCTCGGAAGTTCGGGTTGTCACAGCTTATATTCCGCCCCCACCATAACCCAACCACAACAACAGCAAGCATGTTACAGTAACAACCCTCCACCCCAAAACCTCAACACAGTCAGAGTTGATACTTCAAACCTTTCGAAAGTAAGCATCGAAGTGGAAAAGGAGCATTTGGAAATCATCAATACAATGGTCAGTGCCTATTGCGGATCGGTCGCAGGTCAAATTGGAAACATCAATATGTCCAAAGAAGATTATCAACAGATAGACCGTGATGAAATGGAGTTAATGGACATTAAGTGGGCGTTTGCAAGTGCTGTTAGAAGGGCCAAGGATTTCATGAGTCGAACTTGAAGAACTACCTTGGAAGGCAAAAAGGATACGAAGTACGGTTTCGATAAGGATGCGGTTATGTGTTTCAACTGCGGCAAAAAGGGTCACTTCAAACGTGAGTGCACTCGACCAAGCAAACAAGGCAATCAAAATCCCTTCCGAAATCAGACGACAACTTCCAACACAAATCAAGAAAACCGAGAAAGAAGGATAGTAGCTGTGAACAACACGACCAACTAAACCCAGGCTGGACCTTCAAACACCAACCAAGCATTAGTAGTTCAAGCTGATGAAGGATGTAACTGGTCAGTACAGTTTGGAGATGGTGATCAAGAAGGAGGAGGAACCGCATGTTATGCAAAGATCATCAATCACATCAAGCATGTTCACAAAGAAGAGTTTTCTTAAAGTGATGATAGCTCGGGTTATAGCGGTAGTTCGGATGAAGAAAGCTCGAATGCGGGAGGTTATAATTCTGAATCTGATGTGAAGGAAGAGTTGAATTTTGATGTTGATGATTTATTAAAGGAAGCTGAGGAGTTAAAGTGTCAGAAATCTATTCTGATCAAGAAGGCTGCTGTCGCATCAAAGGAAATGGAGAAGTTCTTCTCTGAAGATGGATCTTTTTCTTATCAGACTGCCTTTATGGCAAATGTCTTAGCCTCGACGAGTCAGGTAAATTCCGACACTCCTACTCCTAGTGTATGTAATATGTGTGCAGATTTGAAAGTGGAATCCGAAAAGGTTCATAGTCATAATCAAAGTTTAGTTATTGAGCTGTCTAAATGCAAAGAGGCAAACATGGCTTTAGCTCGAAATGAAAAGGATTTCAAAGAAGTAATCGAAACTTTAAAGAAAAGTGTTTCCGAATTGACAAAAAACTGTTTTCAACAAACAAATTGGTATTAATAATTACATTAATATCATTGAGGAAACAAAGAAAGAGCTAGCCATGGCAAAATGCGAGCATGATGCAATCAAGCTCAAATTGGAGAGTTATTCTAACTCCCGATATATGCTCGATCACATCATAGACGCTCAACAGCTGAAAGGGAACAAGAAAGGCGATGGGTATAAGTCGTGTCCACCCCCTTTAAGACACAACTATACCAAAATGCCCGATGAAGAGGAAAGGCCTTGTTTTGAACCAAGTGTGCCTCTCGATTATGAGGAAGTTACTACATGATTAGGGTTCAAATCGGACAGTTCCTCGAGTACCTCATCTGAAGAAACAGAAACATCAACGTCTACGAATCAAAGTGCTCCAATTATTGAGGACTATGATTCGTCTGATGATGAATCAGATGTGAGTGACCAGGATGAATCACTTGATAAGATGAAAGGAGTAGAAATTCCAATTGAGAATCATATTCTTTGTGATCCTCCTACTCCTGCTGTGCAACCTGTTGCCAAACAAGTGATAGATCCTGTCAAGGATGTGAAGGAATCTGTGTCTGCCATTAAGAGTAATAATGTGTTGTATACTTTGGTCGGTGATGCTAAAATTTATTCAGAAAAAGATTTTCCAATTAAAAACGTCAATCAATCTTTGATTGATAAAGTTTTTGAAGATAATACTAGTAAGTTTTTGGGAAAGACAATTCCGGGAGTTGTTGTAACTCAATGTGATCCTATTCCAAAATCTGAAATTAAAAAGCAATTTGGAAATCAAAGATTACCGACAAAGCAACAACCTATTGCTTTTAAGGGTAAACAACAAGAAAAGCGAGCTCAAAAGCCTAAAGTTTCTCAATCAAAGTTTGAAACAAAAGGAGCTCGTTACAAGAAGAAAAGCAGTGAAGTCAAATTTGTAGCATCAAAAGGTACTGATAAAATTGAGACTTTTGAAAGTAAATCAAATACCGATTTTATCCAACAAGTCAAAATTTTAAAACGTAACAGTCAAAACAACTACACCCAACACACAAATGGGTGTGATGAAGGAACAAGTACCTCAGGTTCTACAGGTTCGACATCTGTTCGTCAATCGGAATCTCCTAAGTTTCTTGAAAGGAGAACTTGTTTTAAGTGTGGGGAGTTTGGACAAATCATCAAAAATTGTACAAATACTCCCAAAGAAAAATTTGTTGAGAGAGCCCCTCCTGAAAAAGGTCACCAACAACGTCGTTCTGTTTCACCAAAACATGATAAACGAACTGTTAAAGAACAAGAAATAAAACAACGACATCAAAACGTCAAGACAATTGAAAAGGGTTTAAAATCGGAAGTCAAATTTGTTAAAAAGGAACCAAGTTCATCACAATCATTAAAACCAGAAGTTTCAAAATCTTTTCATAAAACTCAAACTGGTAAACAACATCAGACTTGGAAACCTTAAACGGGTGAAAGTTCAGGGGGAGGTGCTATTTTTTAGAATCATCAAGAAATCGAGATCACATTTCGCGATGCTCAGGGACGACCCAAGACCACTAAGGCTTGGGTCCCCAACCTCAACTGATAGTTGAATGAAATGTGCAGGATGTTCTAGGAGGAACTGTTAATAATCATTGGATTGTTGACAGTGGAGCATCTAGGCACATGACAGGCGACTTACGGCTTCTTTATGATGTGAAAAACATTAGAGGAGGTTATGTCGCATTTGCTGGAGACAAAGGCAGATATATCACTGGACAAGGAATGATCTCCAATGGTGTTGTGTGTTTCGATAAGATCAATTATGTTCGTCAAATTGATCACAATCTTTTGAGTGTTTCGCATATTTGCGATAAGATTCACCGTGCATTTTGATGATGCCGGTTGTTATGTGCTGAAGCCTGGTTTCAAAATTCCTAAAGAATGGATTCTCCTATCGGCTCCAAGGGTCAATGATCTTTATATTTTTGATATGAGCCAAACGATTACGACATCTGCACAAGTAACATGTTTTGTCTCGAAAGCCACAGAAAATGAGTCTATATCTTGGCACAGACGAATGGGGCACATTCACTTGAGGAAGATGAATCATTTGGTGAAAAACAATCTTATGAATGGTGTGCCTGTGAGAAGTTTTCATCTACAAGATGTCGGTGTGTCATGCCAGAAAGGAAAACAAACGAAGAAATCTCACCAGATTAAGAAAGTCAACACTGTTAGCATGCCTCTCGAACGTCTTCATATGGACCTCTTTGGACCTATGAAACACAAGACAACCTTTGGGGATGCTTATTGTTTGGTGGTTACTGATGACTACTCTAGATTTTCTTGGGTATCTTTTATGCCGCACAAGAGTGAAACTCCTAAAATCCTCAAGAATCTTCTTACTTTGCTAGAAAATTTGTATTCATTGAAAGTGCAAAGGATCCGAAGCGACAATGGCACTGAGTTCAAAAACCGTATAATGGATGAGTTCGGTACTTCAAAGGGCATTCTTAATGAGTATAGTTCTCGCTACACTCCACAACAAAACGGTGTCGCTGAGAGGAAGAATCAGATGATAATAGAGACTACAAGAACGATGTTGGTAGAGTCGGAGCTTCCTGTTCAGTTCTGGGGGGAGGCTGTGTCTACTACTTGCTACACGCTAAATAGAGTTCTCACAGTAAAAAGGCATGACAAAACTTGTTTCGAACTCCTACACAAAAGGAAACCGGATATTTCTCACCTAGAACCTTTTGGCGCTCCATGCAGTATGATTGAGCCGCACGGAAAGTTTGGTCCCAAAGCTATCGAGGGTTTCTTCCTTGGATATGCTACTCCGAATTTTTGTGTATGGAATTTGGCGTCCAAAAAGATTGAGTTATGGAATGAAGTTAAGGTTCAGAGGTATACTAATTCTGTTAGAGCTCCGGGTGATCCTTGGATGTTCGATTATGATGGACTATTCGACTCCTTTAATCTGCCAACCTTTCACGAAGCATCTGCAGCTGCTCAAATGTTACTTGAAAGTGACAACGCGGCTGACTCGCCATTGGTGAGACCAATTATTGTTAACCCCCAAGGTTCTAATTCGGTTAACAACACAGTTCAAAATGAGGTATTTGAAGATGCTGCTGATTACAATGAGTCATCGGAAGATGATGAATACCATGATGCAAATGAAGGCACTTCAGCTCCGGTTGCTACTGTTCAAGGTGCTTCTGAAGCAACTCCTCATGAGCAGAATGTAGACACTGCTGAAGGAAATGCATCCACCTCTACGCCTATGCCCAGTATGGATTTGGTTGTTGATCTTAATTTTAACAATTTGGGTATCAATTCTCGTGTCCCTGATGTTCCTGATTCGAGAATTCATGATACTCATCCACAGCAGAATATTATTGGAGATGTCCATAGTGGTGTGCAGACGCGTAATCAGCTGAGAAACAACCAGAATGCTGGTTTGTATTCAGCCATCAGAGAATCTGGTCTTCAAAATGATTGGTCCTTCGCGTGTTATGTTTCACAAGAAGAGCCGAAGTCTTGGAAAGAAGCTTTAAAGGATAATTCTTGGGTGGAAGCCATGCAGGATGAACTGCAACAGTTTCAAAAATTGGGTGTTTGGAAGCTTGTTGAAAGGTCTGAAAATTACAAGAAAATTGGCACACGTTGGGTTTTCAAATGCAAAAAGGACGATCGTGGAGTAGTCATTCAAAACAAGGCGAGATTGGTTGTTCAAGGATTTCATCAGATCGAAGGCATTGACTACAATGAAGTTTATGCACCGGTTGCACGTCTGGAAGCTATTCGGATCTTTCTAGCTTATGCTTCATTTAAAGGATTCAAAGTCTACCAGATGGACGTGAAAAGTGCTTTCTTACACGGGGTGGTTGAAGAAGAGGTGTACGTCGAACAACCTCCGGGTTTTGAAGATCCTATTCATCCAGATCGGGTTTGGTTGCTCAACAAAGCTCTTTATGGTTTACATCAGGCACCAAGAGCTAGGTATGCAACCTTATCTAACTATCTATTAAAGAATGGTTTTCGGCGAGGTCTTATTGATTGCACTCTCTTCATCAAAGAACATGATAGAGATCTTCTGTTGGCACATGTATACGTTGATGATATAATATTTGGTTCAACTAATGATTCTTTGTGCAGGCAATTCGAGCGTGTTATGCAAGAAAAAAATCGAGATGAGCTCAATGGGGGAAATGAAATTCTTTTTGTGCCTACAAGTTCAACAAACTGAGTCTGGGATATTTATCCATCAGACAAAATATGTTGGTGACATCTTGAGCCAGTTCCAGATGTCTGATGCAACGCCCATTGGTACCCTAATTCCGCAGAATCACTGGATTACTCTGGATCTGAAGGGTGAAAGCATTAACTCTTCATATTATCGCACTATGATCGGATCTCTAATGTATCTCACAGCCTCGAGGCCCGACATTATGTATCCGACGTGCCTGCTCGCAAGATATCAAGCCAACCCGAAGGCCTCACATCTGTCAGCTGTTAAAAGGATTTTCCGCTATTTGAAGGGTTGCCCGCACACCGGTCTCTGGTACCCTAGGGATGATAGCTTCGACTTGATCGCGTTCAGTGATTCTGATTTTGGTGGCTGCAAAATCGACGGCAAATCAACAACAGCTGGATGTCAATTCTTATGAAATCGCCTGGTCACATGGTAGTGCAAGAAGCAAACCTGTGTTGCTACATCAACTTGTGAAGCTGAATACATTGCTGCCTCTAGTTGTTGCTCCCAAGTCTTGTGGATCCAACAACAAATGCGCGACTACGGTTTTGAAGTCCTATCTACTCCTATCTTTGTTGATAATAATGCTGCCTTACAGATCACTAGAAAGCCTGTGCAGCATTCCAAGACCAAACACATCGAAACTAAATATCACTTCATACGTGATTGTTTTGACAAAAGACTTATCGATGTTGTTAAAGTCCACACCGATCACCAACGTGCCGACCTGTTCACTAAAGCTTTTGATAAATCACGTTTTGATTATCTTCTTTTGGTCAATGGCATTAAGGTGATACCTGAGTAAAACTTCTTTGGCTAATCGTTTTTGTAAATATTTTCTTTAAAAACTCTAAAAATACAAAAAAAATTTCATTTTCGTAACCTTTTAGCATTTTAGGGGGAGAAAATTTCAAGAAAATACAAAAACATTTGAAAAAGTCAAAAATCCAAAAAGATGTCTTTACTTTCTGTCTTTACGTTTGAAAAATTAAAAAAATTCAAAAAAATTGGAAATTTCAAAAATTCAAAAAAATTAGAAAATCAAAAAATGAGTTTCCTGGATAAAGAAAAATGATGATATTCACTGGTGTGGTCGGTCAACATGTTCAAATATTTAAAAAAAAATTGAGTAATGATAAGTATCTCTACTAATGATGTATCGGTAGGCTCACAATCAGATTAAAATGTGTAGGATGATACAAACTTAACAGACTTCAAGTCAGGTGGGAACCATTCATTGGCATATGGTCTTGGTACCAAAATTTCGTTTGATTGATTGCCGGGGTTCTGAGATATTCGGTCTTTATGCTGTCTTATCATCTGGGTATCATGGTTGTATCTTTTACCGAAAAATAACGAAGACGAAGTCTAGATCTTCCATGATACTATACATACGTGTACATATTTCATTCGACCTCAATAAGTGATCAACAATCACATGTCCAAACAAAATAAGTGATAAAATATCACATTTATCCGGGAGTCAAGTTCGTTTCTTTGCTGTACGTTGTACTGACTTGTTCACGGACTTGCTCCTGTGCCCTCATGCATATGAAAATCAAGTTCCTCATCAATAAGTGATTCTATCACATAGGGCTTGTTTTCAATCAAAATAAGTGAGTATCTCACATCCTTTTATACGGTCAAACAGATGATAAGCGGTATACTCACCGGTAAAATGAACTCTCGTGCATACCTTGATACGAGAATGTGTCGTGAGTGGATGAACACCGACTTGTAAGTATAACTCTTACCGTAAATCGTATCTCCAAATTATGATTACATCTGATCAGTTTGAGCTTATGTGGACAACAATACCGATAATCGTGGTAGTATACTTATCCAAAGCTTTAAACCGAACAAAAACCATGTTGACAAAGACCGTAAGCTGGTATGATTCCTTTTCCTTGATACTCACAAAAAGTTTTACTTTGTACAGTCGTTTACTGTTTTTATTGCTTTCCGTTTGTTTACCGCACTTTAAATTATGTTCTAGTGTAGTTTGTAAAGTTCGTTTTTTATTAGCCGAAGTTGTAACTCGGAGTTTTCTGCCGAAAGCCTGAAACCTACTTCATGAAATGTCCTTTGCACTTGGTAAACTTGATCACTAAGTAAAATCTGTTCAAAGTGTGCAATTTCAAAAGACTTGGTAATATTGGGAAAAAGATTTCATGAAAAACCAAGGGTCCATGAAAGACCTAAAAAGTCAAAGAAAAACCATGGTCAGGTCAACTGTTTTCAGTCTTGGTCAAAATTCAAAGTGTCACGACAAAATACATGTTTTTCGTCGAGGTTGTGACAACTGGCACAAAACCGGTAACTTCCGTACAATTTAATTATTACTTAATAACTGCAATTATGTGCTTAAATGCCAACATTGTCTGATTACATGCTATACATGTGAATTCATGCACGTTTTATACTTCAAATATGACATTATGCATTAATGTTAGCGTTGCGTCAGAAATACTAGTAAACTCACCGGTAAGACACATTGTGTCAGCAATTCTGCAGAAAGCAGTCAGACAATAGAATTGGGGCCTAGGAGTAGGTCCAACGTTTAAAAAACATTAAAACCCAAGAATGGATACAAGGGTTAAGATATAGACTTTCCGGAAGCTAGAATATGCACCAAAAAGCACCCGAAACACACTTTAAATGCTGAATTTCATATATTTCAGCAAAATTCAGCATTGTAATGAGTTAGTAACATGTAAAAATATGACTAATTGGTCCGGAATGCTTTCCTAAGTGTCGGGAATTAAAAGCGTCACAAAAAGGTACTTAAAGATCACTAAACGGAATAGTTTGACACTTTAACGAACCGGTATCTAACCAAACAACCGGACACTACCCGAAACACCAAAATTATACTAGAAGCATTGTTTTATTATTTCTGAGCTAGTTATGATCCCCAAACACCCTAACACACTATATAACACACCATATACTTAAACACTAACTAAATCTCTTGAAATTTAATTAGAATACTTAACTTACCATTGAAACTTACACTTTACCCCCACCCCCCCTTTAAGGTGGACGGTCATGGGGTGGCCCCACCTTTGATTTTGTGTAATCTTCTTAAGATTTCCCTTAATCTTCTCTTGATTCACCTAGATTGAGTAGAGATCTTGTAGTGTACTTACAAGACATAATGCCCATTGGATATAAGCATAGAATGGTTATAAGTAGACCTAATCTCATTCATTCTCACACACACCCAACACCTTCATCTACTCCCTCCTTCTCCTCCCCATTCGGCCGAGATCAACCCACAACACCACCACCACCTTCATCCATTGTTCATCCATTCCAAGCTTATCCTAAGGTGTAAGAAGGTGATTGAGGAAGTTGGAAGCTTGTGGATCTTGAAGGACCTCCTCCATTTGCTATTAACCTCCACATTTGTCATCTTCAACCTCTTGTGTTCTTCCCTAGCCTTGTGCTAGTGGCGAGGCCCTCATGATCTCTTATTACTTCATATATTGTTGGTTAAAAGGATGATGAATGTTGTTAATCACAAGAACACTAAAGAACATGATCATATACTTTAACATAAGCTTATTAACATATGAAATCTTGTTGATTTGTGATGATTTGTTTCTTGTTGATTGATTATTAGTGTTAGTGATGTTAGACATTATAAGGAACCTACTAGATTGTGATTAAACACATGATCTAGTAAGTTAAGGTGATGATCTTGTGAAAGACCAAGATGATCATACTTTATATACATGAACTTGAATTATGAAATTTCTTCTCATATGCAAAGATGATTTAAACAAAATACAAATCTTGTAAATAAATTATTACAAAACTAATTTTCTCAAGAAACCAAGTTTATTTATAAGATTTACAAAGTCATGGTTTTAAGTAAACCAATCGTATTTTTAGTGTTTAAACAAGACTAGAAACATGTTTGTAACAAGAAAAATACAAAAAAAATATTTTTAGAAAAATCATCTTACAAGTTGTAAATAACTAAATCTTTCAAGAATGTGATTTAGGAACAAATAAATATGTTTTTAATGGTAACTAGACCTACTAAATAACATGGTAAGTTATTACAAGTTTTTACAAAAAACTTCAAGTTCATGATGTAGTGTAAATTACTTGATTTTGGCACTTGGTAAGTGTTGAATGAGTTGTTGATTGTTGTGATGATTTTAAAAGAAAATAAACACATGTTTGAAAACATGGGAAACCTCCATTTTTAGGGGAAACTATGTCAAAATTTCTATAGAATTTTGACACTTAGAAAAATATAAGTTTTGGTGAAACATATTCCCTAAAAATTCACCCAAAAATATTTACCAAGGTTTCCCTAATTTTTATGTAAACTTCAAGTTAAGAAATGATGATTTCTTCAAGATAAAAATTGATATTAAGTATGTATATTTTTGAAGAAAATATATATATTTATTGGTCACCAACTTTTGTGCTAAGTGTATGTAATATGTATTGTATGTAATAGTGTATTAGGACTTGAAAATACACTAAATACTTCCAAGGAGTAGAAATACAAAAATACACATACAACATGCATAGACAAATACAAGAACATATATTTATGAAAATATATTTCTTAATAGATTTTGTAACTAGGACGAGTTACGAACTTAAAATGTCTTCTTGGACAAAAATACATAAGTCGGGTGAAAAATACAAGATACTTATATGTATTTTTGAGAAAATAATATAAGTAAGATACATAGTTAAAAATATAAATTATTTTTAACAACAAAGAACACATACATAAAAGATGGTGACTTGTACTTGTGCGATACAAGTCTAGTGACTAACGTTAATAAAACACGTATAGGTCACGACGCTATATAAGCAAGCCCGGTGAAGTTTACGACGCAAGAAACGCAAAGTTGTGAGTTCATGTCCCCACTTTTAAACTTTTATATGCTTTCTAAACGTGGGGAAAATACATGTGTTATGGTATGTTGAATACAAAAACTAAGGAATGATACTTTAGACCATGTCACGAATAGGGTACCAGAAGCACCATTAATCGTGTACATACTAAGACCGCGGAACAAAAGGTTAGATCTATTGGGTTTCAGGCAGCTACACTCTTGGTGATAACTAGTACCAAGTAGTGCTTTTGTGTCCCAGTCGTGAATCGACTACTAAAAAAATGCCTATGGTTTGGATGCTTCCTATGTCGTGTCACATGTTAATGGCCTTGCAAACCATTAGCGATCTCGATTTCCTTATATTTACAGAAATACTTGATTTATACAAATTACATACCATGTTTTCATACAAGTATACAAACGTTCAATACAAAAACTGCATGAATTCACACCAACTTTATGTTGACGATTTTCTAAAAACTCACATGTATTTCAGGTAACTAAAGTGGATGTGCGCGCGGTCTTACTCTTGCTCCTGGATGTTGTTTATGTTTATCTTTGAATAATGTTGTAAACTTTTCAGACAACATTTTATGATGTGATGTAAACTCCAAACTTAACCTATGTTTTCAGTTACGTAATTTTATTGGTATTTGAAGTTATTTTTACGAGCATGTAGTATGTTTACCATTCGTATGCAATGAGAACCTTTCAATATCACACCTCGTGCTTCCGCCTTAGAAAGGGGTGTGACAGGTTGGTATCAGAGCTGCGATTGTAGTGAACCAGGATTCCTTCTCGAGTCTAGACTACAATCTTTAGGATCCTCTCACGAAAACAATTTTTCAAAAGTTTTCATTGCATAAAACTTTCCGCGACATCCACTACCTGAAACTGTTTTCGAAGAGTCCAGTAAGGGCACTATGAAACTTAGGGTGCACCGGAGTAGCACTTGTCTTTGACTAAAAATTGCTTGCAACTACGTGTAATAATTGATATATACATATACTAGAAATAGAATATCTCAGGTACTCGTAACTTTACCTGAAAACAGTGGCCTATCTGAAGGAAGTGATCCGACGATGAAACGAACTGTGCGGACTGTGCAAGGACTTACGTAATTATGGATGCATACATAATTATGGAATTCAGTGCACAGAAACCACAGCAAGTCTTGTCACGTATCAAACGAGATTCCTTCAATACAAGAGAAGGTCAAACGTGAACACCCTTCCCCCAGCCTATTAAATACTCTATTGGTGTAATGATTTACGGTATAAAGACAAGAACCGCAAAAAGTGAAGTAGGATATTTTGTCCTTTACAAATATTAAACTTGTACCTTGGGGAGATGTAACCCTTATGCATTTTGTTTACTTCGCAAACAATGATGTCACAAGTTGCCCTGATATGTGTAAAGACTCGGCGAATATCTTATGACACACCAGTATTCATCTATTTATGCATGCTTGTTACTGTATAAATTGATTTATATGCTTGGCGGATTGTTTGATGTCACTTATGTGGGTATATGTCTGTGTATATATACTACTACTGTCTCGTATGACGATATCAAACAAATGTCTAACCCTGTTGTGTTGTGTTCTTTCAGAACATGGCACCTAGGAGAACTGTGAACAATCAGGATTCTGATCAACCCCCTCCCCCTCTTCTACCGAGGACTGCTGAAGAACTGAACGCCCTATTGGAAGAAAGGATCTCCGCAACTATCGCTCAATATGAGGCGAACCACACCGAACAAAGTGGAGGACCAAGCAATGCTAGACGTAATGGACAGGGAGATACATCTGGAGGAAACCCAGCTCAAGGCTACACTTTCAAGTAGTTTCTCGACTGCAAGCCACTAAACTACGACAGCACTGGAGGTGCAGTGGAATTTGTACGCTGGACGGAGAAGACTGACTCCACTATCCGCATGCGCAAGTATACCGTGGATCAACAAGTCACTTTTGTTACTGGGTTGTTTGTTGATGAAGCTTTGACTTGGTGGAATTTGCAAGTCCAAACTCTGGGTGATGATGCTGCTTACGGCATGATGTGGGATGAGCTGAAGGAACGAATGAGAGAGAAGTATTGCTCTCGTGTTGAACTTCAAAGATCGGAGACTGAGTTTTGGCACTTGACCATGGAAGGTGCTGACATTACTGGTTATACCCGAAGGTTCCACGATTTGTCGAGGGTGATCCCCTACATGGTAACACCCGAATTTAAGCGTGTCGAGCGCTACATCTGGGGATTGGCTCCAGAATTTTGCAGTATGGTAACTTTGGCTAAACCTGCAATGATCACTCAGGCTGTAACTCTGGCTGTCAGCCTTACTGAAGATGTTGTTCGTATGAAGAAGTTATCACTGAACCCAACTGAAAAGACCGAGACACATGCTGAGTCGTCTGGTGACAAGAAAAGGAAGCATGCGAGCCTGAATCAAGCGACACGTAACAACAAGTGTTCCAACAATAAGAAGCGAGACCCCAACCCGCCTCAGGAGGCGAAAACTCTTGCAACCATGAATGACGCTCCTGCCAAAAGATACCTGGGCACTCTGCCCATTTGCAACCAGTGCAAGCGTCATCACGAAGGAGTTTGTCGCGTTCCAAAATGCGACAAGTGTGGAAAACTAGGTCACCATACTGAGAACTGTTGGGGAAAAGGAAATCGGAACGGGAATGGAAACCACAATGGTGATGGTAATAGAAACGGTGGTGGAAATGGCAATGGCAATGGTAACCGAAATGGTAATGGAGCTGGGCAGAACCAAGGATGCTTTGGTTGTGGAAGCAAGGATCATTTCATGAAAGATTGCCCAAGGGGGAACAATGCTCAGGCTCAAGCATTTGTGATTGGAGCAAGGAACGCACGCGAGGACCCTAATGTGGTCACCGGTACGTTTCTCGTTAATAATCACTTTGCATCCATACTATTTGACACTTGTGCCGATTATAGCTTCATGTCTGTGGAATTTAAACGTATGCTTGGAATAGAATCTAGTAGATTAGATATTCCTTATTCCATAGAACTAGCCAATGGTAAACTTGTTGAATCAGGCGAAGTTGTTAGGGGTTGCTCATTACAACTTGGTGAACGAAGATTTAGCATTGACCTCTTACCTATTGAATTGGGTAGCTTCGATGTAGTGGTCGGAATGGACTGGTTGTCCAAGAACAAAGCTGAAGTTGTTTGTCATGAGAAAATCATTCGCATCCCCCTGGCGAATGATGAAAATCTCATCGTGCATGGAGAAAAGCGAGACGCGCCTCTGCGAATCATCAGTTGTATGAAGTCACAGAAGTGCTTAAGGAAAGGATGTGTTGCTTTCCCACACCTTGTAGATAAGAAGGATGAGGAGCCGAAACTCGAAGACATTCCTATGGTGAAGGAATTCCCTGATGTTTTTCCCAAAGACCTGCCAAGACTACCTCCGCAATGACACGTCGAATTCCATATAGACTTGGTTCCAGGAGCCACCCCTGTAGCCAAGGCACCCTATCGGCTTGCACCATCCGAAATGCAAGAATTATCTACACAACTCCAGGAGTTGTTGGATAAAGGATTCATAAGGCCAAGCTTCTCACCTTGGGGAGCTCCAGTATTGTTCGTGAAGAAGAAGGATGGAACACTACGGATGTGTATCGATTATAGAGAACTGAACAAGCTCACTATCAAGAATCGGTACCCACTACCGAGGATTGATGACTTATTTGATCAGTTGCAAGGATCGAGCTACTATTCCAAGATTGACCTTCGATCTGGATACCATCAGTTGAGAATCCAAGAGGAAAGCGTACCAAAGACTGCATTCAGAATACGTTATGGGTATTACGAGTTCCTTGTGATGCCATTCGGACTGACGAACGCGCCAACGGTATTTATGGATCTGATGAACCGCGTTTGCAAACCATATCTTGATAAATTCGTGATTGTATTTATCGATGATATCTTGATTTACTCGTAAACGAGAGAAGAGCACAAGCAACACCTCAGAACCATTTTGGAACTACTGAAGAAAGAGAAACTTTATGCGAAATTCTCCAAGTGCGAATTTTGGATTCGCGAAGTACAGTTCCTTGGTCACGTTGTGAATGAGAAGGGCATTCATGTAGACCTAGCTAAGATAGAAGCAATAAAGAATTGGGAAGCCCCCAAAACCCCAACCAAAGTTCGACAATTTTTGGGCTTAGCGGGCTATTACCGACGGTTTATTGAGAATTTCTCCAAAATATCTCAACTGCTGACAACCCTTACGCAGAAATACAAGAAGTACGTTTGGGGTGATAAGCAGGAAGAAGCCTTCCAACTGCTCAAAGATAAGCTATGCGACGCACCGATACTATCCTTACCCGAAGGCACTGAAGACTTCGTGGTATACTGTGACGCTTCGCGTCAAGGTTTGGGTTGCGTGCTCATGCAACGCCAAAAAGTCATCGCTTACGCTTCAAGACAGTTGAAGGTGCATGAAAGGAATTACACCACGCACGACCTGGAGCTAGGTGCGGTGGAATTCTCCTTGAAGATCTAGCGACACTATTTATATGGTACTCGATGTACAATCTTCACATATCACAAAAGCCTACAACACATATTCGATCAGAAGGAATTAAACATGCGTCAGCGACGATGGGTCGAGCTGCTGAACGATTATGACTGTGAGATTAAGTACCATCCTGGAAAGGCAAACGTTGTAGCAGACGCGTTAAGCCGAAAAGAAAGAGTTAAGACCCTAAGGGTTCGAGCATTGGAAATGACTATTCGAACGAACCTCACTACACACATTCATGACACACAACAAGAAGCCCTTAAGGGAGAAAATCATAGGGCTGAATACCTCCGAGGTATGCTGAAGAATTTGGTGCCAAACAAAGAGGGAACCTTGTACTTTAAGGGGCGTATTTGGGTTCCGCTCTATGGCGGTATTCGAGAAGTCATCCTTAATGAAGCTCACAAGTCAAGTACTCGATCCATCCAGGATCGGACAAAATGTACCAAGACTTGAAGGACTACTATTGGTGGCCGAGACTTAAAAGCGATGTTGCTATTTATGTTGGAAAGTTCCTAACCAGTGCTAAGGTTAAGGCTGAATATCAGAAACCGTCCGGACTACTGTAACAACCAGAGATACCCATGTGGAAGTGGGAGCAAATCTCAATGGACTTCATAAAAAAATTACCTAGGACCCCTAGGGGGCACGATATGATATGGGTGATAGTCGATCGGTTAACAAAATCTGCGCATTTCCTACCGATCCGAGAGAAGGATAGCACTGGAAAGCTTGCTGAGTTGTACTTGAAAGAAATCGTGGCACGTCATGGAGTGCCTATCTCAATTATTTCAGACAGAGATGGACGTTTTGTCTCAAGAATCTGGCAATCCTTCCAAGAGGCCTTTAGATCTCAATTAGATCTAAGCATGGCCTTCCATCCGCAAACAGATGGCCAAAGCGAACAGACCATACAAACGCTAGAAGATATGCTTCGTGCATGTGTTATGGACCTAGGCGGCAGCTGGGATACTCATCTACCTTTAGTTGAGTTTTCCTACAATAACAGTTACCATACGAGCATAAAAGCCGCACCGTTCGAAGCTCTGTATGGCCGCAAGTGCCGCTCGCCATTATGTTGGGCAGACGCTGGAGACAAACGTATGGTTGGTCCTGAACTTGTTCAAGAGACAACCGACAAAATCATACAGATCCGAGAGCGCATTAAGGCGGCTCGAGATCGACAAAAGAGCTACGCTGATCGAAGGCGAAAACCTTTAGAATTCGAGGTGGGAGACAAAGTTCTGTTGAAGGTCTCACCTTCGAAGGGCGTAGTAAGATTCGGAAAACGTGGAAAGCTGAACCCACGATACATCGGACCATTCAAGATCTTAGAAAGAATTGGTACCATGGCATACAAGTTGGAATTACCGAAAGAACTTAACGGAGTACATGATACGTTTCATGTATCCAACCTCAAGAAGAGTCCAACCCAAGAAACAGTGATCATCCCTGCGGATGAAGTGCATATTGATGACACCCTCGATTTACAGAACAACACGTTGAGGTTACAGACTCGAAAGTCAACAAGACCCGAAGGAGTAGTGTCAAACTTGTCAAAGTACGTTGGAACTCTAAGCACGAACCTGAGTACACGTGGGAACGTGAAGACCAGTTTAAAGAAAACTACCCCCACCTGTTCAAGAAAACTCCTGCGAGAGTTAGCTCAGCCTGAATTTCGGGACGAAATTCTTTTAACGGGGGGAGACTGTGACAACTGGCACAAAACCGGTAACTTTCGTACAATTTAATTATTACTTAATAACTGCAATTATGTGCTTAAATGTCAACATTGTCTGATTACATGCTATACATGTGAATTCATGCACGTTTTATACTTCAAATATAGCATTATGCATTAATGTTAGCGTTGCGTCAGAAATACTAGTAAACTCACCGGTAAGACACATTGTGTCAGCAATTCTGCAGAAAGCAGTCAGACAATAGAATTGGGGCCTAGGAGTAGGTCCAACGTTTAAAATACATTAAAACCCCAGAATGGATACAAGGGTTAACATATAGACTTTCTGGAAGCTAGAATATGCACCAAAAAGCACCCGAAACACACTTTAAATGCTGAATTTCATATATTTCAGCAAAATTCAGCATTGTAATGAGTTAGTAACATGTAAAAATATGACAAATTGGTCCGGAATGCTTTCCTAAGTGTCGGGAATTAAAAGCGTCACAAAAGGGTACTTAAAGATCACTAAACGGAATAGTTTGACACTTTAACGAACCGGTATCTAACCAAACAACCAGACACTACCCGAAACACCAAAATTATACTAGAAGCATTGTTTTATTATTTCTGGGCTAGTTATGATCCCCAAATACCCTAACACACTATATAACACATCATATACTTAAACACTAACTAAATCTCTTGAAATTTAATTAGAATACTTAACTTACCATTGAAACTTACACTTTACCCCCCCCCCTTTTAAGGTGGACGGTCATGGGGTTGCCCCACCTTTGATCTTGTGTAATCTTCTCAAGATTTCCCTCTATCTTCTCTTGATTCACCTAGATTGAGTAGAGATCTTGTAGTGTACTTACAAGACATAATGCCCATTGGATATAAGCGTAGAATGGTTATAAGTAGACCTAATCTCATTCATTCTCACATACACCCAACACCTTCATCTACTCCCTCCTTCTCCTCCCCATTCGGCCGAGATCAACCCACAACACCACCACCACCTTCATCCATTGTTCATCCATTTCAAGCTTATCCTAAGGTGTAAGAAGGTGATTGAGGAAGTTGGAAGCTTGTGGATCTTGAAGGACCTCCTCCATTTGCTATTAACCTCCACATTTGTCATCTTCAACCTCTTGTGTTCTTCCCTAGCCTTGTGCTAGTGGTGAGGCCCTCATGATCTCTTATTACTTCATATATTGTTGGTTAAAAGGATGATGAATGTTGTTAATCACAAGAACACTAAAGAACATGATCATGATACTTTAACATAAGCTTATTAACATATGAAATCTTGTTGATTTGTGATGATTTATTTCTTGTTGATTGATTATTAGTGTTAGTGATGTTAGACATCATAAGGAACCTACTAGATTGTAATTAAACACATGATCTAGTAAGTTAAGATGATGATCTTGTGAAAGACCAAGATGATCATACTTTATATACATGAACTTGAATTATGAAATTTGTTCTCATATGCAAAGATGATTTAAACAAAATACAAATCTTGTAAATAAATTATTACAAAACTAATTTTCTCAAGAAACCAAGTTTATTTATAAGATTTACAAAGTCATGGTTTCTAAGTAAACCAATCGTATTTTTAGTGTTTAAACAAGACTAGAAACATGTTTGTAACAAGAAAAATACAAAAGAAATAATTTTAGAAAAATCATCTTACAAGTTGTAAATAACTAAATCTTTCAAGAATGTGATTTAGGAAAAATTAATATGTTTTTAAGGGTAACTAGACCTACTAAATAACATGGTAAGTTACTACAAGTTTTTACAAAAACTTCAAGTTCATGATGTAGTGTAAATTACTTGATTTTGGCACTTGGTAAGTGTTGAATGAGTTGTTGATTGTTGTGATGATTTTAAAAGAAAATAAACACGTGTTTGAAAACCTCGGAAACCTCCATTTTTAGGGGAAACTATGTCAAAATTTCTATAGAATTTTGACACTTAGAAAAATATAAGTTTTGGTGAAACTTATTCCCTAAAAATTCACCCAAAAATATTTACCAAGGTTTCCCTAATTTTTATGTAAACTTCAAGTTAAGAAATGATGATTTCTTCAAGATAAAAATTGATATTAAGTATGTATATTTTTGAAGAAAATATATATATTTATTGGTCACCAAATTTTGTGCTAAGTGTATGTAATATGTATTGTATGTAATAGTGTATTAGGACTTGAAAATACACTAAATACTTCCAAGGAGTAGAAATACAAAAATACACATACAACATGCATAGACAAATACAAGAACATATATTTATGAAAATATATTTCTTAATAGATTTTGTAACTCGGACGAGTTACGAACTTAAAATGTCTTCTTGGACAAAAATACATAACTCGGGTTAAAAATGCAAGATACTTATATGTATTTTTGAGAAAATAATATAAGTAAGATACATAGTTAAAAATATATATTATTTTTAACAACAAAGAACACATACATAAAAGATGGTGACTTGTATTTGTGCGATACAAGTCTAGTGACTAACGTTAATAAAACACGTATAGGTCACGACGCTATATAAGCAAACCCGGTGAAGTTTACGGCGCAAGAAACGCAAAGTTGTGAGTTCATGTCCCCACTTTTAAAACTTTTATATGCTTTCTAAACTTGGGTAAAATACATGTGTTATGGTATGTTGAATACAAAAACTAAGGAATGATACTTTAGATCATGTCACGAATAGGGTACCAGAAGCACCATTAATCGTGTACATACTAAGACCGCGGAACAAAAGGTTAGATCTAATGGGTTTCAGGCAGCCACACTCTTGGTGATAACTAGTACCAAGTAGTGCTTTTGTGTCCCAGTCGTGAATCGACTACTAAAAAAATGCCTATGGTTTGGATGCTTCCTATGTCGTGTCACATGTTAATGGCCTTGCAAACCATTAGCGATCTCGATTTCCTTATATTTACAGAAATACTTGATTTATACAAATACATACCATGTTTTCATAAAAGTATACAAACGTTGAATACAAAAACTGCATGAATTCACACCAACATTATGTTGACGATTTTCCAAAAACTCACTTGTATTTCAGGTAACTAAAGTGGATGTGCGCGTGGTCTTACTCTTGCTCCTGGATGTTGTTTATGTTTATCTTTGAATAATGTTGTAAACTTTTCAGACAACGTTTTATGATGTGATGTAAACTCCAAACTTAACCTCTGTTTTCAGTTACGTAATGTTATTGGTATTTGAAGTTATTTTTACGAGCATGTAGTATGTTTACCATTCGTATGCAATGTGAACCTTTCAAAATCACACCTCGTGTTTCCGCCTTAGAAAGGGGTGTGACAGAGGTCACGATGAAAAACACCTGGGCCTTATTAATTTTCGTCATGGGCTTAGTGTTCAAGCCCAACCATGTTTTTCGTCGAGCCCAACATATGTTTCGTCGAGGACAGTTTTTCATCGAGGGGTGGGTATTTAAAAGGGTCCCAGTGAATAGAGATGTCACTTTTTTCAAACCAACTCATCATCTGTTCATCGTCTTCCACACTCAACCCCCATACCCTTCTTTCATCGACTCAAAACCCATCATTTCCTATAAAACTTTTCATCAAATCAAGGTATTCAAAATGTGTGTTTAAATGTTTCGAATCTTTGAGAGTCTCTGTTTTACTTGAATGCTTTACAAATCCTCGGACACCCCTAAATGTTCGATTTCATCAAATAAAACTCTGTTTAGTGTGCTTGTTTTTCATAAAATCTGATAATCATAGTGATTGTATGTTCATTTGTACATTGATTTGGTTTGGGTTTCAGACACCAAAAACAGGGGTTGGGATATTGTTTGATGTTTAAACCAATTTGGGTACATTCTCGGTCGAAATCGTGTCGGTTTAACTTCTGGGTTTGTTTCGTCTTATTTGTGGTTAAACAAAGTGTCAAATTGTGTTTGATTTTGTCAATCGGTCATCGATTAACCAACTGTCGGCGAAAAACCCACTATTTTGAAAACCCCCAAACTGCTGTTCTTCGAAAAACCCTAACTGTCGACGAAACTCGTCTGCCGACGAAACTCATCTTTCTTCAAAATCTACGACGAAACACCCTGTGACGAAACACCTGTTTAACAAAGGAATATCTTTCGTTGAAAGCCTGTCGACGAAAAACCACTGGTCAAATGTCAATTCTGACTTTGTTTGACCAAGGGTTCTTCACCATGAAGAAGAGTTTTTCGTCGTAGTGTTGGTTTTTCATCATCCCATACATAGGAAATTTTTCAGTTGGGTGCCCTTTCACAGAAGACTTGGTTATACATGATCATTGTTTATGTTATACATAAACATGCATACACTTATGTCTAATGCACATAATATGACATTTTAACTTATTGTGATTGTTTTCGAATACATATGGCACCAAAAGAGAAGAAACGTAAGCCCGCGACCAAGATAACCGACAAACCAGAGGAACAAGTGATGTCCGAAAAGCGTCACAACATGATTGCCTAGCTTGATCCGGAAGGGAAGATCACTGAATTGAAAGAGATCACGTAATGGATAAGGGAGTCGCGGATAAACAAAGCTGTCACTTTCTCAACACCGGTTTATTAGTCGCTCATCAAAGCATTCTGGAATTCAGCGAGCGTTGTCGTAGTTGATGGAACTGGATTTATACAAGGGCAAGTGAATGATGTGAATGTGAATGTCTCACCTGATATCTTGAACACCATTCTAGAACTGCAAGATAATCCTAATGCGCCGTACTCTATTCTAATAATGTGCACACGCGGTTGTTTACTAAGGATGAAGTGTATCGGTGATATTTTCAGCAGTCAAATCAACAAGGGAGATCTGCCAATGCGGTACAAGTTTCTACTACACGTACTTATTCAATGTCTTAGCAACAGACGAGCTGGCTATGACATGGCATGCAATGATCTCGTGGGACTCATGGTGGCATTAGGGTTAAACAAACCATTTAGCATCTCGAAGTACATTTATGCCAACATGAAGGAAAACATGAAAAGAACTGGTGGTCGTACAACTGGGAATAAGTTCTGGATGTATCCTCGTTTTCTGCAAATGATTATGAATATCCAGCATCCCAATCTTCCGAAAGCCGATGATGACATCTTGAAGATAGATTCTATGATCGAACATTCATTGAAGATATTCAGGGGCATTGCAACGAAAAGATACAAAGAAAGCAAGTCGCCTAGGAAGCTGTTTGGTGCTCTTGATAAAACCGACTACATCGCTCCAGAAAACGACAAATGGCGTCACAATGACAGCCAATCTGACGATGAGGAGCCGGAGTTAAAGAAAAAGATGGAAGAAAAGTTTGGACGAAAGGATTCGGAATTTTCAGACAGTGACAGTGATGGTGATGATGAAGGTGGTGATGCTGGTGCTGCTGGTGTATCTGGTGCTGGTGCATCTGCTGCTGGTATGACTGGTGCTAGTTCAGCCGGTGACGATAAAGAAGATACTGAATCGGATGACAATGTTCCTGAGCCTGGGTACGAATTCTATTTGGATGAACGTGGTGTAAGGCAGTTCAGGAGGATAAGACAAGAGGATGATGCTGACTACGTTCCTTCGGATACCGAAGCTGAACATTTGAAGAAAAAGCAAACGGTTGCCTGACGAAAGAAGAAAGCAAGGAAGTACATTGGTTCTTCGTCTGCTCAGCAATCCGATCCTCAGCAAGAGCCTTCTCAAGAAGTAGAAATGAATCCAAACCTTGGATTCACGGCCGATGAAGCTTCTGCTATGGTGTCGTCTCCTCCAAGGTCTTCAGAACTAACTCCTGTAGTGACTTCAGCTCCTGAATCTCCTATAGTGACACCTCAAGATCCAACTCCCTCAATTGCATCGACCATTCGTGCAACTACTTCGCAGACGGCCTCTGAGCGCAGACAAAGTAGATTCTCTCAGATGCAGCAAGACGAAAAGGTAGATTTCATGTTCTCTCAATTGCAAGCTGCTGCAGGTCAAATCAATAGGCAATTGGAAGTGATAAACGTTACAAGAGGTGACATGATTAAGCAACAGCTGGAGAAAAATACCTTGAATTCCACTGTTGGTCGTCAACAAGCAGAGATCACTCGCCAACAAGTAGAGATTGAGCAATTGAAGGCAGAGAATGAACACTTAAAGGCTGCTGATGCAGAAAGAGAACGTCAGTTGGAACATATGCGAGCTGCGGATAACACTCTTGGTATTGACATGAACCGCTTGAAGGAAAGAAACTCCCAGGTTCAGATATTGGCCGAGGCTCTAAAAGCAAAGCATGACGATATGAGAGAATGGTACAATTCTCACAATACTACGATAACTGATGGGGTCAAGCGAATCAATGATGGCTTTGAATTTGTAAGAAAGCACGTCAATATTCTGTGGGCCGATCGATGCAAACAGCAAGAAGTGTTGAAGAAAAGGGATCATGATTCTGAGGATCCAGGGAACCCTGACCCTTCTGCCACATCAGAGCAACCGCCAACCACTACCTCTACTGAAATTGTAGTCTTCTAGCCATCGCAGCTTGAATCGGCACAAGGAACCTCTAGTGGAACCATTGAAGAGATACAACAACTGGAGAGCAGTTCTTTCATTGAAAGCTCTATGGCTGGTACTTCTTCTGTTCCTAGTACTGCTGATCTTTCTTTGCAGGCTGTGCATCCTATTACTGGTGAAGTTATAGAAGAAGGAGAGTTTGTTGCGGATCTTTCTCATGAACAGCTGCTTGCCTTGAATGAAATGAAAACAGTTGAAGATTCAGTGATTGATCAAATGCCGATTGAACCAGAGACTGCAGATGTTGAAAACATTGAAGAGATAGTGTTTGAAGGCGAAACAAGCAAATCAACTTATGTACGCGTAGATGTAATGGAGTTTGATCCGTTTCATGAAGAATGGATGAAAGAAAATCAAGAAGACATTGACGAGCAGTTAAAGAATCGTACGTCTTCAGATAATCCGACGGATTCATTCCAAGAATGGAGAAAAAGGTTCTTGTCAAAGGTTGAAAAGCCTACGCCTCCTGAAGCACAAGTTGATTTTCTGCAGTTTGAAAAAGTTAAGCCGCATGGGAAGATTCTGAGCTGGATGTTCGTGAAGGAAATTCACTGTGTTGCGATCAAGCGCGAATACGAAATCCAGTATTTCAATTCAATGCTGAGCATCTTATATCTGCCATTCTATGATGTTGCCGCACTATCGAAGCTGGAAATAATCAATCGTTCCAATTACATTGGCGCAACATTATTTGCAAGGAAAATTAAGTTCGAGCGGAAGAAGGGATGGAAGGATGAATCGTATAAACCACAGTTTCCAGTGTATCAACAAATCAAGTTCACGTTGGATTCGATGACCAACACGGCTCGATACAAGCTCATATATCAGCCGGCGAAGGTCATGGACAAGATTCCGTTGATGCCTATGGAACAGAACTTTCTGGAAGACATGGCTTTATGGTGCTACGATTCAGATACTCATGAAGCGGTGTGTGAAACCTGTGTCACTTCAACCACTAAACAAATACCAAACCAATGAAATATTATATTTCATACTTGGGATTTGTATAAATATGTGTATCGCTTGCACATATCAATTCTTGTTCGATTTCGAGCTTTAAATCTCTTTCTGGAAGGTTATACGCGATCTGATGCGTAAATATAACTAGTTTAAAGCAACAAACACTCCGGAATAGTGAAGTAGGCTTAACATACCTTAAATAACCTTTACATAACTTAGAAATAAGTTTTGAAGGGTTTGGTATGCCGAAAACAAGTTTATTCGCTCACAGGGACTATTTGCGTCCAACTGCAAAAGTCTGCCGTTTCGCAAGGCAACGTATAGTTCGGAACTTGATCATAAACTAAACATACCATAAATAACCTAAACAAAGCTTAGAAATAAGCTTTGAGTGGTTCGGTGTGCGAAAATATGCTTATTTGATCTTACAGGGACTAAAAGTGTCAAAAACGACGTAAGTTTGCATTTTCGTGCATATCTTACGTTCTGACCACATCTGGACATCCAAAATTTTTGTACACACTAAAATATTTTTATTTTAGTGATCAGCATGCAAAAATACCATTCGTCTCTTAATTTGGTTCGTTTTCGCGTTCGTTCGAGTTTCGTCGTAATTAACCGAACAACGTGACCGTACAACCAAACGAACCGACATCCGAGATATTTCCTAGCATATTTCATGTCCCCTACACTTTGAAGACCTTGTAGAGCCTTGAAAATGGCTTAACGGAGGTTAAAAACGTCGAAAACAAGTTTAAACACGTGCAGGGACCATTTTTGTCAAATTTGAAACTGCTGCCCTACACCCTGGCGTCGCGCGACGGCCATGTGGCCTTGTGGTCGCGCCACGCGAGCATCACATATGGGCAGAAACGTTTTTTTTCAGCAGCAGATTGATAATTCAGGGGCTAATCTTGCAATTTCTTTGTGTGGTAGCCAAGTTAGCACCCCCCCAAGTAAATTAGCTGGACTCTAACACTTGTATGGCTATGATCTAATGCTTGTTGGCCACACAAACACATGGAGTGATCTTGTGAGCTTCCAACAAGTATAAATAGCATGGCCCTCATTCATTTCAATTCACCCTTGATCTTAAATTGTTCTAAGTTGGAGTCTAAGGACTTCATACCTGAGTAATTTGATCAAGTTCTCCCTAGAAAGGACCCTTTGTAAGCTTCCTTCGTTCTTTATCGCTTTTCTAGCGTGAAAGTCAAACAATGTTTGACTTTCTTCTTTGACCAGTCTTTGGTCAACACGAAGTTCGTTTGAACTTCGCAATGTGAGCGTAATCACGATGGTTATAGTCCCTAGTGACTATACCTACTGGTTACCACGTTGACTAGGCGTAGTGACGAGTTGTAGTTTTGGTCAAAATGCGCATTTATGCGTATTTTGCAACCAAACTACTTTAGGATGTCAAAACACTTTGTTTTGATTTCAAAACCTGTTTTCTAACTTAGTTAAGCATGTTTTAACATGCTTAGCTCGTCACTTTTAGTTTAGTGCTTGTTTAGAGTCGTAAGTTAAGCGGTCTAAACCACCGCTTAGACTTTCGAAATCGACCCGTTTGGTCGATCATTAGGATCCGACCAAGCATGTTTAGTGACAATATTTGCATAGGGAATAACCTTCCGAGGTTATACCTTATGGTCACATAGTTTAAGTAGTTGTATGATAGGTAGTTTATATGCCTTAGGTAAATGACCAAAATGCCCTTTTCATGCATAATTGGATTTTAAGCATATGTAACTTAAACTTTTGTCACTTAACTGATTATGCAACATAATTAAACATGTTTAGGCATATAATACTTGTCATAAGACTAGTTAGACGTCTCGAACGCGCGTTTGCGCGAACGACGCGTTAAAGTAGCGTAAGCTACCTTAATGGGTCGTAACGGGTCGTAAGCACTTAGGATAGGTTCCGTTTTAGAATGTAGACTTTGTTAAACCATATCACATGAGTTCCAATACTCATTTGGTTTACGAAACCTCATTCTATCCGATCTTCCGATTTAGGTCCGGTTTATTTACTTAGTCACCCATATTAGGTGCCGTTTGATTCCGTGATCCCTCTAGCTTTGCTTGGTTGTTGTTCAAGACTTCTAAGCATTCTCAAGTGAGTACATAGTCCCCTCTTTTACTGTTTTCAATGCTTTGGGGTGAAGCATGTGTACCTATTTGTTATGTTCATGATTTCAAAGTATAATTGATTATAAATATTAGTACTTATCTTTTGACAAACTGAATGATTATTTATGGTTTAAACACTGATTTTTCAAATATTATAAAATTAATTGTTGAATTGTACTTATTTTATGTTCACCAAACCGATTGGTAGTATGATATAGCGCTATTGGATTAGACACCCCATTCCTGTTGTCATGGAATGTCATAAACCAATATTTTTATCCAAATAGAGATTGCCTTTGTGGTATTTCTATAGTCTCAATTGGTGTAGTTTGATGCACTAAGGGTTGATTAAATTCTTAAATCACATTTTTATTGTATATTTTATTATACTCCCAAAAATATAGTTTGATATACTCTCATGTGTGATATTGTACAAAACAACATATATTTTGTTAATTACTAAAACATAGTTTGATATGTTAGTTATAAACCAAAGCATAGCATGATATGTTATTATTAAAACCAAAGTATACTTTTGATATACTACCGAAAACGATTATTTTGACAACTAAAGTATATTTAATATGCTATTTGTTTAACAATTTTGGAACTGAAATATATTTTAATATATTACTTATTCGACTTTCTTAAAACCAAAGTATATTTTTATATATACTACAAACCTTTTTATCAAAACATTGTTTTACAAACTCATTTCACTTACATATTTATTTATGCATCATTCTTTTATATCATCTAATTTCTTGTAAAATTTCGCATGATTTATAAAGAAAACAATTTTAAAGTTCATGACTATTTTGTTAAAACATTCTTTTAAACTTACAAAGTCATGAATCATGCATTAATAAAACCTATGTATCTCACATGCATTTTTATGCTGACGTACCTATTTTTACACATGTTTCAGGTGCTGCTATGTGATGATTGTTGATGCATGCTATACATAGGATGGACTCGTGCCTTAGCGACTTTAAAACTTGAAAGATAATATTTGTATTTATCTGATTTGTAATAAAACAATGATTTCAATAATTCAATAAAACGAAATTATTTAATCCATGGTTGTGAAACAATGATTCTGTTACAACACTCCCCGACGTTTCCGCCACGTTTTGTTGTTTAACGTGGTCGGGGTGTGACAGAAAAGTTGGTATCAGAGCCAATGGTTATAGGGAATTAGGTTATTAGTAATGCTTTGACCTAGACTATAACCTTCCTAGGAACCTAACACAAGTTATCTTGTGTTTAGTTTTAAAACAATACCGTCACCTATCCTTAGGTGGCAACCACAACAAGAATACAAAATTCGAATCCGCTTTGAAAATCAATCATCTGTTCTAGGATGATTTATTGTAAGGTTTTGAACCTTCAAATTTTTCGAAATCTCGTCGAAGTTTGGGTCTAAATAATGTGAACACGTGCAAACAGGAAGGGTGGATGCCTGTACCCTGAGTCTTCTGTCTAAGGCTAGAGTGTTCGTACAAATCCGCAGTAACGGACCAGTCACTCTTACTTGGGAACTATTGGGGTGAGTGTCCACTTATAGGCGAGCATGTCTTCGCGATACATTATATTGACCCATTTACTTTGATTAGTCATCGTCTCATTTGTTTGCCTTAGTGTAACACCCCGAAAAATATAAAAACTTTATATTAGAATTATAAAGTATAAATAAACAAGAATTTACTAACTAGGAATTTTAACCTAGTTAGTTAATAGTCTAGAAATAATCTATAGTAGGTTAAAAAGCAACCAAATTTCATGTTGATCATAGTGGAGGGGTTTAGGTTGTTAAAATTGAAACTTGAATTTTATTAAACAAATAAAATACAAACCAAACACCCCATTTTGGAGGTCTGGTCGATCAGAACAACAAGGGGGCGACACCCACCTTCAAAAAAAAAAAAAAAAAACCCTAGAATTCTACTAAAACTCTCAAATTGGAGGAGCAAATCTGGTCCAAACGAAAATCCAAGCTTAGAATCGTGATCCTCATCGCAAGAGGATTACAAGGTATGTAAAATTTAGTGAAAACTCTTAACTTGAAATTCTCATGAAATTGGGAAAAATCTGAATTTATGGTTGCATGTATATGTTATGATGATTAAAGAACAACTATAGTGTCTAGGAACAAACCCTAGACCAATAGAAATTGAAATCATAGGAAATTTTGGTGAATCCATGAACATAATTGTATGTGATTAATGGGTTATGAGTAAATTGATGAATACTAGGATATTGGGTGTTAATTTTGTGTAATTTGACAATTTGGAAGTGATTTCAGAAATCTAGAAGCTAACAATCATGTAAAATGTTGATTGAAGTGAAATTAGGGCTAAATGATAAGCTAGAAACTTGTCATATAATCTTGTGAAAAATCTGTCTTTAAGGTGTTTGTGAAAATGCCTCAAAGAAGGCTTAAAATAGAAATTTAAAGCTTTAACACATAATTATGATGTTTCGGTATATTATGCGAAGTGAGGTTTAAAGAGAGTTCTAAACATGTCTTGAATTGAACTCTATAGGAAAGGATACCGGAACGTCGAGTGGACAAGCCGGTGGTGATTTGCGGTTGAAGGGCGTACACTAAGGTATGTAACTTGATCCGTTACATTCGTTGAAATATGGATAAACTATGCGTTATTGATAGAATTTATATCGATTATGGTTGGAATGTGAATTTGATAGACTTAGTATAGTAAACGAACCTAATTGGTAGTCATCATAAGTGGATGGTTCCACAAGATGAGCCAATTGATCTATTAGTGTGAAAAAATTGTAGTTTTAAACGTTCTAGTAGTCGACAATGGCGATAATAATCACAAAGGCATTAAACCAAGAAGTTGGTAAGAAATGCGGGTGATAATAAGCCCCGGATGTTGGGCATAAGGCGCCATAGGTTCATTAGTCAAATGTTTGTAAAATGTGTAAGGTTAGAATGGGTCGAATAATTACATTGTGACATATGGTCTTTTGGTCCGTAAAATAAATTTTGGGCATCAAATTTATAATAGTTATGTCGGTAATGAATTTACAGACATATAGGAAGAAAAATCACTTAAAACGGACTTACGAGTCAAAAGATATGGCCAAACGAAGTTAAAAACTGGATTTTTCGGAGCTGGCAGCAAATGCAGCTCACAAAACTGGAGCTGCTGGAAAACGTGACCTCCCGCGCCACGCGGAAGGCCACTTGAATCACTCCGCGACACGCGGTAGATCCTCGCGGCCCGCGTAGAACCTCTCGCGGGGCGCGAGCGAGCTGAATTCGAATTTTTCATTTGTTTTCAATTGTTTTGATCCTAGAATTCGATTATACATGTTATATTATTGTTAAAACTAACTTTTGATGTGGTTTTGACATTAGGTCATGTTGGGGAACTTACGGATGGCGATCAAGCATAGGATGAAGAACCGAACACTACATTTTGAAGCTTCCGCAACGTTTTAAACCTTTAGTACTTTTGTGTATGGGTTGTAGACACTTGTTTAAACAACTTTTAAAATGTTTTAACTTAGTCATTAGATGACTAAGCTTGATGTTATTTATCAATTTTTGTAATGAAATTCATGTTAGTCAAACAATACTTTATTTTAAATGGTATAAACTATTACTAAAATCAAGTAAAATTAGACGGGTGTTACAAGTTGGTAATCAGAGCTTAAGGTTGTCAACAAAGTGTTCGGTTCAAGCTTGATCGATCGTCCGGTAAGAATTAACTTATTTTGTTAATAAATTATGTATTATGTAAAGAATGAGAAACGAACAAATATGCATGAAAAGAGTGTGTAAGCTCACTCAAATACAAGAAATGCATGAAACAAGAACGATTAAATCAAGTTATGAACTTGATTGAATCAAAACAAGAACGATTAAATCAAGCTATGAACTTGATTGAATCAAAACAAGAACGATTAAATCAAGTTATGAACTTGATTGAATCAAAACAAGAACGATTAAATCAAGTTATGAACTTGATTAAATCAAAACAAGTAAAACATGTGTTATAAATGGAATGTTTAACAACCTATGTAAACATTTCAGAAATAGAGATGGCAGATGGAGGTAATGATGATGCGGTGCCAAGAGTCACCGAACAAATGAGGGAAGTGATTGCCGAAGAGGTTGGAAAGGCGATCGAAAACAGTTTGTCGGGCTTTATTGATAAAATTCAAAACACAGTTTTATCAATAGTAGAAGAGAGAATCAAGAAATTGGAAGATGATTCAAATTTAGCAAAGGAAAAACATGGAGGACGAAAGCCTTGTTCATACAAGGAATTCATGGCCTGTAAACCACCAATATATAATGGGGAGGTTGACCCAATAGTGTGCCAACGATGGCTAAGTGATATCAAAGGGATATTCGAGAGGACCCATTGTGACGAAGATGACTACGTAGCCTATGGTACGGGTCAACTAAGGAGTCAAGCGAAAGATTGGTGGGATAACAAAAAGAGAGAGATCGGTATTGAAGCTGCTAAGGTCATGACTTGGGAAGAATTCAAGACGCCATTTCTTAAGCATCATAGCCCCAAGGAGGTTATGAATAAAATCAAGGAGGAGTTCATGCAACTTAGGCACAAGAGTGAGACCATAGACAAGATTACGGCAACGTTTATGGATAAGATGAAGTTTTGCGATGATCTAGTGACGAATGAAGAACAAAAGATATACTACTACCATAACATGTTGAGTGCTGAGTATAGGGAATTTATCACCCCTTCCAAATACGAGACCCTTACCGAGATCATAAATGCTGCTCGGGAAAGGGAGATCGAACTGAAAAAGAGCATTGAAAGGGGTGAACGGAAAGCACAAGATGTAAACCCAAGCCCTGCTAAGAAGGCACGAACAAATGAAACCGCAAAGAATTTTGATACGAAAGGCGGGTCGCCAAGTTGCAGAATCTGCGGAAAGGGTCATAAAGGCGAATGCCGTTACAAGGATAAGCCTTGTCCATTATGCAAAAAAACGGGACATATGCCTTTATCGTGCCCGGAGAAAGTGACGGTTTGTTACAATTGTTATCGAACGGGTCACAAAAAGTCGGAATGCCCGGAACTGGTTGGAAAGAAGGATGGGCAGGACCCGAAAGGTGAAGCCCCAAAAGCAAAGGCAAGATCTTTTCAACTATCCGCCGCAGAAGCAAAGGTTGAACCTGACGTGGTCTCAGGTATATTTGCTGTAAATTCGATTCCTGCACGCGTGTTATTTGATACGGGTGCGAATAAATCCTTTGTTTCATATGGATTTATTCGACATCCTTCATTTGTTCTAACAAAATTACCTGTGCCCTTAGAAGTAGAGATAGGTAATAACAAGAGCTTTATGGTTTGTGATGTATGTGAAAACTGTAAACTGAGCATTGATGACGAAGAATATTTGATAAACCTAATCCCGATGTCAATGGGAGAATTTCAAGTAGTCGTTGGGATGGATTGGCTATCTCAACACCATGCAAAGGTCGTGTGTTTTCGTAAAGAGATAAAACTAACATCTCCGAGCTGGAAACACGTCACCATTTATGGCGAAAAAGTAGGCAACCCCATAGTATGCTCAATGTTGAAAGCTCACAAGCTTATGAAGCGAGGATGCAAGGCATTCATGATATACGCTAATGAGCCCGAAAAAGAATCACGAAAGATTGGAGATGTACCGGTAGTACGAGTTTATGAAGATGTGTTTCCGGAAGATTTACCGGGGATACCGCCTGAACGGGAAATAGAGTTCGGGATCGAATTGATTCCGGGCGCGAAACCCGTAGCAAAAGCCCCGTACCGACTTGCACCGTCGGAATTACAAGAGTTGATGTCCCAAATCCAAGACCTGCTTGACAAGGGATTCATAAGGCCGCGTGTGTCTCCTTGGGGCACACCGGTGTTGTTCGTGAGAAAGAAAGACGGGAACATGCGCATGTGTATCGATTACCGGGAGTTAAACAAACTCACGGTAAAGAACCGATACCCGCTCCCGAGGATAGATGATTTATTCGACCAACTACAAGGTGCGAACTGGTTTTCAAAAATTGACCTTAGATCGGGGTATCACCAACTAAAGGTCAAAGAAGAAGATGTGTCGAAGACGGCTTTCCGCATGAGATACGGACATTACGAATTCCTCGTGATGTCATTTGGGCTAACAAACGCACCCGCGGCTTTCATGGACCTCATGAAACGGGTTTGCAAGCCAATGTTGGATAAGTCGGTCATCGTGTTTATCGATGATATCTTGGTGTATTCGAAAAGTGAAGCTGAACACGTACACCACTTACAAGAAGTGTTAGAGACACTTAGAAGAGAGAAGTTATATGCAAAATTCTCTAAATGTGCCTTTTGGTTACGAGAGGTACAATTTCTTGGCCATGTCATAAGTGCCGACGGAGTTTTGGTGGATCCGTCAAAGATAGAGGTTGTGTCAAAATGGAATCCCCCGAAGAACCCTTCAGAAATTAGAAGCTTTTTGGGGCTTGCGGGATACTATAGGAGATTCATTCAAGATTTCTCCAAGATTGCGTCACCGCTAACAAAGCTAACCCAAAAGAAAGAAAAGTTTATTTGGGGTGTCGATCAAGAAAAAGCGTTTCAAACGCTAAAAGAAAAGTTAACTCAAGCTCCGGTACTGACATTGCCGGACGGAGTCGAAGACATGGTGGTTTATTCGGATGCTTCACTATCGGGACTCGGTTGCATGTTGATGCAACGGGGCAAGGTAATAGCCTATGCCTCGAGACAATTGAAGATACACGAGAAGAAATATCCCACGCACGATCTCGAGTTGGCTGCGGTGGTATTTGCATTAAAAATATGGAGGCACTACTTGTATGGGGTAAAGTGCACCATATTCACCGACCACAAGAGCTTGAAATACTTCTTCGATCAGAAGGAGTTAAATATGCGACAAAGGCGATGGCTGGAAACGGTGAAAGACTACGATTGTGAAATACATTATCACCCCGGAAAGGCTAATGTGGTGGCGGATGCTTTGAGCAGAAAAGCGGATTATGTCCCAATACGAGTAAGATCGATGCAACTCGTGGTGACCTCGGGTATACTTGAACGTATCAGCGAGGCGCAATAAGAAGCAATGAAAGAAGAGAATTGGAAGAAAGAAAGAATAATCGGTCAGTTGAAAGATTTGTCGGATGGGAATAACGGGTTGAAGACTCGATCCGGAAGGATATGGGTCCCACATACTTGTGGAGTGAAGGCGCTTCTACTTAATGAAGCTCATAAATCCCGTTATTCAATTCATCCGGGTGCGACCAAGATGTACAATGATTTGAAACAAAATTATTGGTGGCCCGGAATGATGAGGGATGTGGCGAAATATGTGGAAAAATGCCTCACATGTTTACAAGTCAAAGCGGAGCACCAGAAACCATATGGCAAACTCCAACCTTTAGAAATTCCGGTTTGGAAATGGGAACATATTACAATGGACCTATTAACCAAGTTGCCTAAGACGAATCGTGGTTTCGATGCCATATGGGTATTGGTGGATAGATTGACGAAAAGTGCTCACTTCATTCCGATTCGTGAGACTTATACGTCAGAAAAGATGTCAGAAGTTTACACCAATGAAATAATAGCACGTCATGGGGTGCCGGTGTCCATCGTGTCTGATAGGGATACCCGGTTTACTTCGAATTTCTGGCGAGATTTCCAAGAGCAAATGGGAACCAAATTGTTCATTAGCACTGCGTACCATCCTCAAATGGATGGACAAAGTGAAAGAACAATACAAACATTGGGGGACATGCTACGGGCGTGTATAATCGACTTTGGAGGCAGTTGGGATGTTCACCTACCGTTAGTCGAGTTTTCGTATAACAACAGTTACCAATCTAGTATTAAGATGGCACCGTACGAAATGCTTTACGGTAGGAAGTGTCGAACCTCGGTATGTTGGGGTGAAGTGGGTCCACGTGAACTCGCCCACCAAGATATAGTACGATCCACGAATGAAAAGATTGAAAAAGTTCGGGCACACTTGAAAGCAGCTCAAGACAGGCAAAAGGCGTATGCTGATAAAAGGAAGAGGCCAATCGAATTCCAAGTTGGTGACATGGTCATGCTAAAGGTTTCCCCATGGAAGGGCGTTATTAGATTCAGAAAAAGGGGGAAACTAAGCCCGAGGTTTATTGGGCCATTCAAAATTATCGGGAGAGTTGGCAAGGTAGCTTACCGCCTTGAGCTACCGGAGGAACTAAGTGGGATTCATGGCATGTTTCACGTGTGACAATTACGAAAGTGCCTAGCGGACGAAACAGCCTATATCCATTATGATGATATCGAAGTGGATAATAGTCTGAATTACGCTGTGAGACCGTTGGAGATTTTAGATCGAAAGGTCAAACACTTACGAAATAGACAAATCGATCAAGTCAAAGTCAAATGGGAGCATAGAAAAGGCTCGGACACCACGTGGGAGACCGAGGAAGAGATGCGTCGGCTCTACCCTACATTATTTGGTACGTACTACGGTTTCGGGGACGAAACCCCTTTTAAGGGGGGTGGACTTGTAACACCCCGAAAAATATAAAAACTTTATATTAGAATTATAAAGTATAAATAAACAAGAATTTACTAACTAGGAATTTTAACCTAGTTAGTTAATAGTCTAGAAATAATCTATAGTAGGTTAAAAAGCAACCAAATATCATGTTGATCATAGTGGAGGGGTTTAGGTTGTTAAAGTTGAAACTTGAATTTTATTAAACAAATAAAATACAAACCAAACACCCCATTTTGGGGGTCTGGTCGATCAGAACAACAAGGGGGCGACACCCACCTTCAAAAAAAAAACCCTAGAATTCTACTAAAACTCTCAAATTGGAGGAGCAAATCTGGTCCAAACGAAAATCAAAGCTTAGAATCCTGATCCTCATCGCAAGAGGATTACAAGGTATGTAAAATTTAGTGAAAACTCTTAACTTGAAATTCTCATGAAATTGGGAAAAATCTGAATTTAGGGTTGCATGTATATGTTATGATGATTAAAGAATAACTATAGTGTCTAGGAACAAACCCTAGACCAATAGAAGTTGAAATCATAGGAAATTTTGGTGAATCCATGAACACCATTGTATGTGATTAATGGGTTATGAGTAAATTGATGAATACTAGGATATTGGCTGTTAATTTTGTGTAATTTGACAATCTGCCTTTAAGGTTTTTGTGAAAATGCCTCAAAGAAGGCTTAAAATAGAAATTTAAAGCTTTAACGCATAATTATGATGTTTCGGTATATTATGCGAAGTGAGGTTTAAAGAGAGTTCTAAACATGTCTTGAATTGAACTCTATAGGAAAGGATACCGGAACGTCGAGTGGACAAGCCGGTGGTGATTTGCGGTTGAAGGGCGTACACTAAGGTATGTAACTTGATCCGTTACATTCGTTGAAATATGGATAAACTATGCGTTATTGATAGAATTTATATCGATTATGGTTGGAATGTGAATTTGATAGACTTAGTATAGTAAACGAACCTAATTGGTAGTCATCATAAGTGGATGGTTCCACAAGATGAGCCAATTGATCTATTAGTGTGAAAAAATTGTAGTTTTAAACGTTCTAGTAGTCGACAATGGCGATAATAATCACAAAGGCATTAAACCAAGAAGTTGGTAAGAAATGCGGGTGATAATAAGCCCCGGATGTTGGGCATAAGGCGCCATAGGTTCATTAGTCAAATGATTGTAAAATGTGTAAGGTTAGAATGGGTCGAATAATTACATTGTGACATATGGTCTTTCGGTCCGTAAAATAAATTTTGGGCATCAAATTTATAATAGTTATGTCGGTAATGAATTTACAAACATATGGGAAGAAAAATCACTTAAAACGGACTTACAAGTCAAAAGATATGGCCAAACGAAGTTAAAAACTGGATTTTCCGGAGCTGGCAGCAAATGCAGCTCACAAAACTGGAGCTGCTGGAAAATGTGACCTCCCGCGCCACGCGGAAGGCCACTCGAATCACTCCGCGACACGCGGGAGATCCTCGCGGCCCGCGTAGAACCTCTCGCGGGGCGCAAGCGAGCTGAATTCGAATTTTTCATTTGTTTTCAATTGTTTTGATCCTAGAATTCGATTATACATGTTATATTATTGTCAAAACTAACTTTTGATGTGGTTTTGACATTAGGTCATGTTGGGGAACTTACGGATGGCGATCAATCATAGGATGAAGAACCGAACACTACATTTTGAAGCTTCCGCAACGTTTTAAACCTTTAGTACTTTTGTGTATGGGTTGTAGACACTTGTTTAAACAACTTTTAAAATGTTTTAACTTAGTCATTAGATGACTAAGCTTGATGTTATTTATCAATTTTTGTAATGAAAGTCATGTTAGTCAAAAAATACTTTATTTTAAATGGTATAAACTATTACTAAAATCAAGTAAAATTAGACGGGTGTTACACTTAGGTAACAAACAAATGATCACAATTTCTATGTGTTGTCATTCTATTTTGATTATCCAATATCGTTTCACTTGTTTCCTCCCATATCTTTCATTATCTTCATGATGCCTCTTCATCGCAACTACAATGTCCGAACTAGGTGCTGCAATTGCCCAACAATTAGACGTCGTACTCCAGAGGACCGTTGATTTAACTATCACCATAACTCGCCTCAGGGATGAAGCCATACAAAGGAACCACTCCTTGAAGAAATCAATGCAACCATCATCATCCGAATTAGATACCCTGTTTTAAATGTACCCACGGTGGACGATGTGGACATTTGGTTAACATGTGTCGCTTTGCTATCCAAAACAAAGATGTTACAAACCCTACTGCTGCTTAACCTTTAAACTCTGTTTCATGTGTCGCCTTGGCATATCTAGCACCTTAGCCTCATGAACTTTCTACCTTGTGTATCGACTTAAGCACGTTTAGTGCAAGGTTTCGAAACACCTTTCGTTACACAAATCCCAAAATCCAAAATAGGATCTTTCTATCCTCATAATTAGATCCTTATGGATAAATATCGCTCAAATCGGAGCCCTTAGTTGAATTATTCATATGCCTTAATACGTATATTACGATTCAATAAGGACAAAGCCGAATTCCTATTAAGATCTTTCTATCTCCATAGTTAGATTCTTGAAAATGATTATAGTGCCAAATGAAATCCCTACATTGGATTCCTAGTATGCTTTAAATACTCGTGTGCTCAATTAACAAGAAAATTAACAAAATAAAGATCAAGTTAATTAATTATGTGATTATATGCTTATATGTTTTGATCCGAATATTCACTATCCAAATCCTCATAGAATCCTCCATATTTCAATATCAGGGATTCATAGTGGTACATCCAAAGGTACTATCTTAAATCCTTAATAGACTTCAACGTTGTAGTTAAGTCCCTTGGGTTATGAAGTACTATTTTATAATTGGACCCCTTGAGTGGTCTAGTCAAACAGATTGATTCAAAAATCTGGTTAGAAATGTCATGTAATGATATAGCTGAAAAGATCCCTTAAGTTGTCAATTTAAAGAGATCGTACGACGGTCTAGTTAAGAAGATCATGTGTTGATCTAGTTAAAAAGATCGTTCGTTGATCTAGTTAAAAAGATCCTTTGGTGGTCTAGTCAAATCGCTTCATGTTTATTCAATTGATTTCCCCCCTACGCATTATGAAATGAACTGTGTGGACTGTACAAGGAATTACGTAATTATGGATGCATACATAATTATGGAATTTAGTGCACAGAAACCACAACAAGTTTTGTCATGTGTTAAGACCTATAGTGATAAGAATAACGAAACGGGAACAATGTAAAAAGGGGCATGGTGGATACGCCGCTGGTACTTCCTATATACAAGTGTTCCTTATTACATTGCGAACGTAGAGTTATTTAAGTTACTAGAAGTCTTGGACTTTGACCAATGTCATTCTATCTTACACTCTCCGACTCTGATTTCGAGCACACACGAGTTTCCTATGATAAGTCTTCATAAGAAACGTTCTTCTGTCCGTAGTTCGAAACTCCATGTCTTGGTACTACAAGGACTTCACTTTGAGAGTTGACAATTTCGCTAAGAATCCTAACATGGCCCAGAGTTTTACTTAGGGTTTGAGGGATTCATTCGAAAGCGAAACAATCACAGTTGTCTTCACAAGTTTCCTCTAAAATTAAATTTCGGGACGAAATTTCCTAAATTAGGGGAGACTGTGACACCTGTGTCACTTCAACCACTAAACAAATACCAAACCAATGAAATTTTATATTTCATACTTGGGATTTGTATAAATATGTGTATCGCTTGCACATATCAATTCTTGTTCGATTTCGAGCTTTAAATCGCTTTCTGGAAGGTTATACGCGATCCGATGCGTAAATATAACCAGTTTAAAGCAAAAAACACTCCGGAACAGTGACATAGGCTTAACATACCTTAAATAACCTTTACATAACTTAGAAATAAGTTTTGAAGGGTTTGGTATGCCGAAAACAAGTTTATTCGCTCACAGGGACTATTTGAGTCCAACTGCAAAAGTCTGCCGTTTCGCAAGGAAACGTATAGTCCAGAACTTGATAATAATCTAAACATACCATAAATAACCTAAACATAGCTTAGAAATAAGCTTTGAGTGATTCGGTGTGCGAAAATATGCTTATTTGATCTTACAGGGACTAAAAGTGTCAAAAATGACGTAAGTTTGCATTTTCGCGCATATCTTACGTTCTGAACACATCTGGACATCCAAATTTTTTGTACACACTAAAATATTTTAATTTTAGTGATCGGAATGCAAAAATACCATTCGTCGCTTAATTTGGTTCGTTTTCACGTCCGTTCGAGTTTCGTCGTAATTAACCAAACAACGTGACCGTACGACCAAACGAACCGACATCTGAGATATTTCCGAGCATATTTCAGGTCCCCTACACTTTGACGACCTTGTAGAGCCTTGAAAATGGTTTAACGAAGGTTAAAAACGTCGAAAACAAGTTTAAACACGTGCAGGGACCATTTCTGTCAATTTTGAAACTGCTGCCCTACACCCTGGCGTCGCACGACGGCCATGTGGCCTTGTGGTCGCGCCACGCGAGCATCACATTTGGGCAGAAACATTTTTTTCAACAGCAGATTGATAATTCAGGGGCCAATCTTGCAATTTCTTTGTGTGGTAGCCAAGTTAGCACCTCCCCAAGTAAATTAGCTGGCCTCTAACACTTGTATGACTATGATCTAATGCTTGTTGGCCACACAAACACATGGAGTGATCTTGTGAGCCTCCAACAAGTATAAATAGTATGGCCCTCATTCATTTCAATTCACCCTTGATCTTAAATTGCTCTAAGTTGGAGTCTAAGGACTTTAAACCTGAGTAATTTGATCAAGTTCTCCCTAGCAAGGATCCTTTGTAAGCTTCCTTCGTTCTTTTATCGCTTTTCTAGCGTGAAAGTCAAACAGTGTTTGACTTTCTACTTTGACCAGTCTTTGGTCAACATGAAGTTCGTTTGAACTTCGCAACGTGAGCGTAATCACGATGGTTATAGTCCCTAGTGACTATACCTACTGGTTACCACGTTGACTAGACGTAGTGACGAGTCGTAGTTTCGGTTAAAATGCGCATTTATGCGTATTTTGCAACCAAACTACTTTAGGATATCAAAACACTTTGTTTGATATCAAAACCTGTTTTCTAACTTAGTTAAGCATGTTTTAACATGCTTAGCTCGTCACTTTTAGTTTAGTGCTTGTTTAGAGTCGTAAGTCAAGTGGTCTAAACCACCGCTTAGACTTTCGAACTCGACCCGTTTGGTCGATCATTAGGATCCGACCAAGCATGTTTAGTGACCATAGTTGCATAGGGAATAACCTTCCGAGGTTATACCTTATGGTCACATAGTTTAAGTAGTTGTATGATAGGTAGTTTATATGCCTTAGGTAAATGACCAAATTGCCCTTTTCATGCATAATTGGATTTTAAGCATATGTAACTTAAACTTTTGGCACTTAACTGATTATGCAACATAATTAAACATGTTTAGGCATATAATACTTGTCATAAGACTAGTTAGACGTCTCGAACACGCGTTTGCGCGAACGACGCGTTAAAGTAGCGTAAGCTACCTTAATGGGTCGTAACGGGTCGTAAGCACTTAGGATAGGTTCTGTTTTAGAATGTAGACTTTGTTAAACCATATCACATGAGTTCCAATACTCATTTGGTTTACGAAACCTCATTCTATCCGATCTTCCGATTTAGGTCCGGTTTATTTACTTAGTCACCCATATTAGGTGCCGTTTGATTCCGTGATCCCTCTAGCTTTGCTTGGTTGTTGTTCAAGACTTCTAAGCATCCTCAAGTGAGTACATAATCCCCTCTTTTACTGTTTTCAATGTTTTGGGGTGAAGCATGTGTACCTATTTGTTATGTTCATGATTTCAAAGTATAATTGATTATACATATTAGTACTTATCTTTTGACAAACTGAATGATTATTTATGGTTTAAACACTGATTTTCAAAGATTATAAAATTAATTGTTGAATTGTAATTATTTTATGTTCACCAGACCGATTGGTAGTATGATATAGCGCTATAGGAATAGACACCCCATTCCTGTTGTCATGGAATGTCAGAAACCAATATTTTTATCCAAATAGAGATTGCCTTTGTGGTATTTCTATAGTCTCAATTGGTGTAGTTTGATGCACTAAGGTCTGATTGAATTCTTAAATCACATTTTTATTGTATATTTTATTATACTCCTAAAAGTATAGTTTGATATACTCTCATGTGTGATATTGTACAAAACAACATATATTTTGTTAATTACTAAAACATAGTTTGATATGTTAGTTATAAACCAATGCATAGCTTAATATGTTATTATTAAAACCAAAGTATACTTTTGATAAACTACCGAAAACAATTATTTTGACAACTAAAGTATATTTAATATACTATTTGTTTAACGATTTTGGAACTGAAATATATTTTAATATATTGCTTATTTGACTTTCTTAAAACCAAAGTATATTTTTATATATACTACAAACCTTTTTATCAAAACATTGTTTTACAAACTCATTTCACTTACATATTTATTTATGCATAATTCTTTTATATCATCAAATTTCTTGTAAAATTTCGCATGATTTATAAAGAAAACATTTTTAAAGTTCATGACTATTTTGTTAAAACATTCTTTTAAACTTACAAAGTCATGAATCATGCATTAATAAAACCTATGTATCTCACAGGCATTTTTATGCTGACGTACCTATTTTTACACATGTTTCAGGTGCTGCTATGTGATGATTGTTGATGCATGCTATACATAGGATGGACTCGTGCCTTAGCGACTTTAAAACTTGAAAGATAATATTTGTATTTATCTGATTTGTAATAAAACAATGAGTTCAATAATTCAATAAAACGAAATTATTTAATCCATGGTTGTGAAACAATGATTCTGTTACAACACTCCCCAACGTTTCCGCCATGTTTTGTTGTTTAACGTGGTCGGGGTGTGACACGGTGATTGTGTTCAAGGGTGATCGAGAGAACTTTCGGATGATAGATCCGATGTGGATTGTGAATATGTCGGCGAACGACATCAGCAAGCTATTCCAGCATGACATCTTTTATGAAGACAAGGACGCACATCAAGCACTTCAATTTCAACGCGTTGCTTGTTTGTGTTTTTACCGAGGAATTCACGCCGGAAGCACCTGGTCATTGAAGCACTGAAGATTGAAGACCGAAGACCAAGTAACAGACAAGGGGAGTTTGTTGGTGCATCATTTTGTGTCTGTAACTTGTTCTTTATTAAGCGTCATAATTTTACGATCATTTACTTTATCGAGTCTGTAATGTCCGTCAGTCGTCCAAGTTGGATATCCTCCTATCTTGCTTGGGTCCGACAGTTTGTCTCTTTTGGTATGTAATGTCTAAAACTCTGCATGTTGCATTTGGCTAAGTAGTTTATGTTTGTGTGTGTTTATTATATGATCTGTTGCAATTTTCAAATGTTTGCAGCCTATCTGTTTATGTAGTCCTCGACGAAAGACCCTGTCTTTCGTCATTCTCATTTGTGACGAAAAACCAGTTGGTCATCATTCCATGTTTCGTCATAAACATCGACAAAACACCTGGTGTTTCGTCCTCTTTGGTATTTCGTCAGGCCCATTTTGCCTTTTGTCGACAGTTGGGCTGGGCTGCCTATATAAACACCACTTGGTTTCAGTGTGAAACCATGAGAGCATACCCTACTGTGAAGTTTACTGTCAAACATTGTGTGTATGTGTTTGATGCTTGTTCTCATCCGTTTTAATCAATAGACTGTGAATCGTTGATTACTTCGTGTTCTTGTTATTTTCTGTGTTTGGTTTGGAATTGTTCACGGGGATTCCGCACTCGTAACCGTGTTTGATATAAACAAGTGATTTGGTTTCGTGATCGATCCTTCGAAAACGGACCTACAAGTGGTATTAGAGAAAAATCACTTGTTTATATCAAACACTCTCTGATAGGAGGATATCCAAACATAAACTGTCGGACCTAAGCAAGTTTTAGACATTACATACCAAAAGAGACAAATTGTCAGACCCAAGCAAGTTAGGAGGATATCCAACTTGGACGACTGACGGACATTATAGACTCGATAAAGTAAAAGACCGTAAAATTATGACGCTTAATAAAGAACAAGTTACAGACACAAAATGATGCACCAACACCAACAACAATATGTGCGGACAAATGAATGAACTAAGTTTAAGTACGGACATGATTAAGCAAGTGCGGAAAAATGAATGAACTAAGTTCTGACATAAGCTTAAATGCGAACAAGTTAAATGCAAACAAGCTTTGACAAGCTTATATGCAGACAAGTTTAAATGCACACCGGCTTTAAGTACGACAAGGAATTTTGTACAAATTCGGACAAACCCACAAGTACTGACAAGTTTGACTACACACTAGGTCATTATAAGTTCAGAAGTAAAAAATACAGACATAAAAACTTCTAACACTTACTTAAATTAGGACAACACCCTTTTTAGATCAAACCTCAGATCTGAAACAATCTTGGAAAACAAGAAAACATCTCAATCAACGAACAACTTCAAATTCTATACAGAATCTTCACGTCTCTGTGATGTTTGGCAGAAACAAACATCAAATCAAGAGCAATGGTGATTCGGAAGGCAGTTAGACCATTCTGAATTAGTAACCATGCTCTGATACCACTATTAAAGCACTAGATCGATGACGAACATCAACATTGCACTTGATTCATGACGTGAAAACAACAAAAACAAACAAGATAGAAAGATGTAGAAGATGAAACCCTTTATTATTGAATCAGTCATCACAAATTACATAAACCGAAAGAGTATACATCATCTACAAGCTGGTTTAGATCACTAAGATCTAAACCTAGCTTTCTCTCACTAACACATAGTCACTCTCTCTCTAGAATGTGCACACACTGTTGATGAATTTCTAGGGTTTTTGGGAGAGTTGCACAAAGCCTTTCATAGAGATTTGCCTTGTATAGAGATCCCCTCATTGTAACCTATACACCCATATATATAGGCTAGGGCATAAGTCCTCTGATATGCGTGCGGTGGTATATATTTTTGTGTATATTTTTTTGCCCTTTTTACACTTTAGTCAAGTTTTAAATCTATAAAACACGATATTTTACTAACACCAAACACACATATGGGCAAGGGCACACATCGTGAGCGTAGTATAGTGTTGGTAAGATACTGAGGTCGTCCAAGGACACAAGAGCTTTTAGTACCGGTTTATCTTCAACGTCTAATCAAATCAAAATTTTAGGAAAATGTTTTAAACTAGAAAATAAAAACTAAAAATGCTGAAAAATAAAAATAAAAATAAAACAGATAGACAAGATGAATCACTTGGATCTGACTCGCCTTTAGTGTAACCTTTGATTATTTCCGCACTTTTACACTTTTTAATAGATTATCTTAGTTATAGTAGTAGGCCCTTCTTTTGAAGGTGACGTTACCCTCAACCTAGTAGTTTGAGTCAGCAAGGATACAATCCTAAAGGGTTGGATTATTGAAAGATAATTAATTAAGTTATTAATGCGTAATGTGGTAGACCCCTCTTTTGAAGGTGACGTTACCCTCGGCTAAGTAGTTTGAGTCAGCCGGAATACATTCCTATATAGACCGTGGAGATATGAATGGTGTAAATCTTTTATTTTATATAGACAGTAAAATAACGCCAAGACACCACGGACAAATGATAAGGAAGATTCACCTTCAATATAAGAAACTAGTTATTAAAGTCATTAATACATAACCAAATAAAAAGTGCGAAAAGATTAAAAATAAAAAGTATTACACTAAATGCTTGTCTTCACCAAGTGATGTAAGAGACTTAGGCAAACATGGCCTTGATTGTCAAGAACTCTTACGATCAATCTTGGATCCCGAGATTACTCACACACTCTATGATGGATGATGGATGATAGTGGTGGATGTGGGTTGTGATGGTTGTGGTGGGTGGGTGAAGTGTGAGAGAGGTGGTTTACCAAGGGATCAGTTGCAAGTGAGCCAAGCACCCCTATTTATAGCCTGTACAGAAGCCCGGACACTGCCCCGTGTCCATTGGGCACGGCCCCGTGTCCACCCATCTTCACTTTCTTCATTAATTCAAGTTTGTCTGCATTAGTTGACCACGCCCCCGTGTCCGCTAGGCACGACCCCGTGTGCAGAAGCGTATCTGTACTATCAAGATTTGCCTAGATTCTTATCTTAGCGTTGACCACGACCCCGTGTTGGCTGGCACGCCCCCGTGGTGGGTGATAGAAGCTTCTACAACTTTGTCTTTTCTGCAGACACTTGGGCACGCCCCCGTGCTCAATGAGCACGGGGCATGTTCAGCCTTCTCTTCTCTTGTTTTTGCTTGGGAGGATGTTGTCGAGAGGTCGGGCATGCCACGTATATTCCTTTTCTTGTATTATTGTTAGATTTAGCTGCATTTTTGCTTCTTTTGTCCATTTAAGCTCTTTTAACCCTGAAAATACAAAAGGAAGACAAAAACACACTTTTTCCAACATTAGTACTAAAAAAGGGTTAGTTTTATGCCACATTTGATGTAATTTATATGTTGCATTTTGCGCACATCAAATACCCCCACACTTGAATCTTTGCTTGTCCTCATGCAAAACTCTTTATAATGTGGCTTACAATCCGAAATGGAATGGGTAGAAGAGAAGGTTTTTGGGCTTGTCATAGAGTGTCGGGATTCCAAGATTTTTATTAGGTTTTATTTTTATTTTATTTACAATCCTATTCGTCATGAATTATTTAGAACATTACATAAAATAAATTACTTATTAGGGCATAACATGCCTCTTTAAAATTCCATTTATATACAAGTTCACATACCTCACGGGGAATCACTCAACACTCGGCCGAAGATGTATTTTTGTGAAACACTCGAGAGCGGCATGGAACTTACTTCTACCATAAGCTTGCCAAGCAATCAATCCTCATCCTTTTTAGCTATACACCTTTGTAAGTATCAAGAGGACTTTGGGGAAGGGTTAGGCTTGGGTTAAAGGTAGGTGGTTGGGTTAGTGGTTAGTAGAAAAGGGCGAAAGGCGTAAAAAGCGTCGGTTTTTGTAAAACATTTTGTTTTTGTGACTTTTTATTCTATTGAAGCATTATTCAAACAAGCCTTCTTTTGATGAGCTTTGTTTATTTATTGCTAACTTTATTTTTCTTTTCTTCTCTATAATTTTTTTTCACACAAGAAACGAAAAATGAGCATTTAGTTTAAAGATGTGTATTTGTATGCTCAATAAAGGCTCAAAACTCACTTTTTGTGGGAATTGGTTTTTATGTGATCAAGTATATATAATCAAATTTTAACTAGATTTGTCATGCCGTTTCATAATTTTCTTATGTTGGTTCTTTTTATCACGAAGCTATCGGTTGTAAATTTGTAACAATATAACCTTTTTAGAACTTGTAATTCCCAAATTAAACCAAGACAACTAAAAAAATTGAAAAGATTTTGAAAAAAATTTGGGGTGTTTAACGGTTCCAATAGAGTTTTGTGTAAGGCTTGTAGTTAGGACTTGCAAAATTCAAGGTTTTAGCATTCCCCCCACACTTAAATTACACATTATCCTCAATGTGTCCCAAAAATAGGTTTTTAGGTTGATTGAATGTGTAAAAAGTGTGTTAAAAACAAATTTTTATGTTACTGGGCATCTGGACACGGCCCCGTGTTGGATGAACACGGCCCCATTGTTAGATTGCCAATAACGGGAACTTACAGAAGGTGGACACGGGGGCGTGTCGGCTGGGCACGACCCCGTCTCTGGCGAAAATCTGCATAATTTAGACAAACAGCAGGTCTGGGGCAATAGGCACGGGGGCGTGTTGGTTGAACATGACCCCGTGTGTACAAACTACAAAGGTGTAAAACAGGTTTCTGGCTTCGGTTTTCCTGTCCCGGCTTTAGTAGCACTAATGTTTAGTGCTCTAAGCCTCGTATGTACCTGTTTAATTAATAAATACCACACCAATCATAACAAACATCCTAAATTACCAAAGTTAATCATCCACATCACAAGTTAAAAAGAAAAAGAAATGCAGAAATTAGAAAGTGTTAAAGGAAGTAAATTGTTCAACAAACGGCACGCATGCCGGAAATTGTTCATGAGATAAGGGGGTTAACCTGTGGGACCTCCGACCGTGGGATGCTACCTCCTACTCTTCCCGCTTAATCCATGTCCTCATCTTCATCATCATCACCTCCTCCGTGGCCCGCCATATACTCCCGGATGTTTCCAATGTCATCCTGTATGTCGGAGATGTTTCTCTCTATTGCTCAGACCCGGGTGTATGTGTTGCTAGCCATGTTGTAGGTGTTCCTGGTGCACATGAGGTTTTCTTGCAATAAATCATGTAAGCTTTGAAAGTTAGGAAAACCGCCTCCTTGTGAGGAGGATTGACCCAGATCACCATGGTGCTGGTAATGGTACTGAGGAGGAGGATGGATGGGTGGAGCGTGTAAGACGAGTGCTTCTTGTGGGTTCCATGCATGCCCTTGAACCGTTTGAAATCTGACCATCCTGTCATCTGCTTCATAAATTAAGTTCATGGAGCGGCAAATGACCATGTCCACTCTCCCCGACCATGGCCCCTTGTGGAAGGACCTCGGCATGTTCACGAAGTGTTTGAAGAGGTGGTATATCCACCCTCCAAAGAAGATAGGAGTCGGGGGAGTAGCGAGCTAGTTCCAGTGCATGTTTCGGAGCAGGAGGTATGGAACATCAAGGTTGACCCGGTTGTGGATGCAATGAAGGACTAGTAGATCCCGTAAACCTACAACACCGCTGCTGTCGTGCCTTTGGCTAAGAGAGTAGGTGAGGACCCTATGGATGTAGCGGTAAAGAGGGTCTCTTAACTGGGTACTCTTAGTTCGGCTCGGATTGTAGTTGCCTTCTCCTATTTGAGCCCAAGCAGCTTGGCGGTCATTTTCCTTGATCTCGCGGAGACCGCCGGTGTTTTCCTCATCCCCAGCATCTTCTTCCGAGTACAACCCCACCAGAGCCCCAAATTGAGCAATTGAGATCCGGTATGTGGTTCCTCCACAGCGAAACTCCACCCCTTCATTGTCATACGGCTTGGCTCTTGTGTTGAAGACGAGCGTGCTGTAGAATTCCATGATGTATTCATGCACAGAGTGAAGCCGAGTGCAAAGGGCAGCTCGTAGTGGGCCGGTGACAATGTTGTTGAATCGGTCTAATTGGTTCACTGCCTCAAGATTGTTTATGCACACTTGTCTTGGGTTCTCCTCGGGCCTAGTCCTTAACACATCATAACGAGCTTGAGCCGCCAACTCATTAGCATTGAATCGAGTGAACTTCTTGGCCATCTGAAAGAAAACATACCAAACAATTAGTACGAAATAGTGAAAATTTCGGAGAAAACTGAAAACAGTCGGCTGAACACGGCCCCGTGTTCAGCGGACATGCCCCGAGTTCTCCTGGATTTGGCTAGACACGCCCCCGTGCTCAGCGAGCACGACCCCGTGTCCCGACGTCTGTTCCCCAAAAATCCCATTTTTCGACCCGGTCCCGAAAACTTGAAAATTTTTGGTCCAGTAGGGGCGGTTTTCCCCGAAAATGAAACCCCAAGTGCCGTTTTTCTTAAAACAAATCGTTTACCCCTTCAATTTTATCTTTTTCGGTTCAAAAACAAGGGTTTGGGGTTTTTGTGAGAAATCGGGCGAATCTACAAACAATACAAGTTGATTTACTTCCTATAACATGAATTTAAACTATTGTTAACAGATTTATGCAAAAATTTGAAGTTCGATCCGGTTCAAGTTGAAGAACCCTAGATTTTCCCCAAATCTTGATGTTAAACTACATGCAAATGCTTAATCTAACTACTAATGATGATAGAATCATACCTTGATGTTGTTAGAAGTAGGGGAGACGTCGAAATCTTGCGGAAAAATCGCCAGAACCAGAGAGTTTTTGGGGAAACGGGGCGTGTGGAATGAAGAAACTGTTTGAAAAGGGGGTTTTATTCCCGTCAGTTGCGCGAACACGGCCCCGTGCTCGCTGAGCACGGCCCCGTGGGAGGGAAATTTTGAAACATATTTTTTTAGTGCTCGTGTGAGTGCCCTGTTTTCCTGAAATTTTTGTTTTAGAAATCTTACCGATTTAGATGTTCTCCTGATTGTTCGTAACTTACCAGGTATGATGTTGATGCCTTTATTCTTCGATCGTTTGAAGCGAGATTTCTTCCTCTTCATCCTCAATGAATCCTTGATAGAGCTTCAGCCGTTGGCCATTGACTTTGAATGGATTTCCATTTCGAGATTTAATTTCCACTGCACCGTGTGGGAAAATATGGGTGATGGAAAAAGGTCCTGACCACATAGACTTTAATTTACCAGGAAATAACCGAAGTCGTGAATTAAACAATAGAACTTGATCTCCTACTCAAAATTCATTAGGTTTAATGTGTTTATCATGCAGGTTTTTCATTCTTTCCTTATAAATTTCGGAGTTGGAGTATGCTTAATTCCTTAGTTCGTCTAATTCATTTAATTGGCAAAATCGATTTTTACCGGCAAATTCTAAATCCAAGTTTACATTTTTAATTGCCCAGTAGGCTTTGTGTGCAATTTCTACTGGCAAATGCAAGCTTTTTCCATAGACGAGCTTATATGGGGTTGTACCTATTGTTGTTTTATAAGCAGTTCGAAAAGCCCATAAAGCATCATCTAATTTATCGGCCCATTCTTTTTTATTTAGCCCTACGGTTTTCTCAAGTATTCGTTTTAAACCTCTATTAGTCACTTCGGCTTGTCCGTTTGTTTGAGGGTGATATGCTGTTGAGACCCGGTGATAGATCCCATACCGTGTTAAAAAAATTTCGAGTTGATTGTTGCAAAAATGGGTACCTCTGTCACTTATTAATGCTTTAGGTGTTCCAAAACGAGAGAATAATTTTTTTCAGAAATCTTACCACGACTCTTCCATCATTTGTTGGAAGTGCCTCTGCCTCAGCCCATTTAGACAAGTAATCTACTGCCACAAGTATATATTTGTTTCCTTTTGACGATGGGAAAGGTCCCATAAAGTCGAGTCCCCACACATAAAAAATTTCACAAACAAGAATGCCATTTTGTGGCATTTTATTTTTGGAAGAAATATTACCTGATCTTTGGTAAGCGTCACATGTCTTGACAAGACTTTGGGCATCTTTGTAAATGGTTGGCCTATAAAATCCTGAATCAAATACCTTTCGTGTGGTACTAGCGGCACCATGATGTCCTCCGTATGGACCTTCATGATAATGGCGGAGAATTCTTCTTGCTTCACTACCATGTACGCATTGGCGGATGAGTTGATCGGCACACATTTTGAAAAGATAAGGATCTTCCCAAAAATAATGCTTCACATCGGCAAAGAATTTTTTTCTTTGATGATGTGGCCATCCTTTCGTGACTATACCGCTAGCTTGGTAGTAAGCATAGTCGGCGTACCATGGTTCTTCTTGGTATTCCACCATTTCCAGGGACTCTGTTGGGAACTTTTCATTGATTTGCTCATCCCTGGTTGCCTCCAAAGCTGGGTCTTCTAAGTGTGAAAGATGATCCACTGCAGTGTTTTCTGCTCCTCTTTTGTCTTTGATTTCAATGTCAAATTCCTGGAGGAGTAGAATCCACCGAATCAAATGTGGTTTAGCATCATGTTTCTTGAAGAGATATCGAATGGCTGCATGATCTGTATAGACTATTGTTTTCGAAAGAACAAGATAAGAACGAAATTTATCAAAAGCAAATACCACGGCTAGTAACTCTTTTTCTGTTGTTGTGTAATTTTTTTTGTGCATCGTTAAGTGTTTTACTAGCATAGTAAATTGGGTGAAAATGCTTATCTTTTCTTTGTCCCAAGACGGCTCCAACTGCAAAGTCACTTGCATCACACATGATTTCGAAAGGTAATTTCCAATCATGCGCTATCATGATAGGTGCATTGACTAGCATTTCTTTTAGTGATAGAAAGACTTGATTATAATCCTTGTCAAAGATGAAAGGGGCATCTTTTTCAAGTAATTTTGTTGGTGGCCTTGAGATTTTAGAGAAGTCCTTGATAAATCGTCTATAGAATCTGGCGTGCCCTAGGAAACTTCTGATAGCTCTAACGGAGGATGGGGGTGGTAATCGAGAAATAGTGTCTATTTTTTCTCGATCAACCTCCATTCCTTCGCTTGAGATTTTGTGACCGAGTACTATTCCCTCCGTTACCATGAAATGGCATTTTTCCCAATTAAGGTCGAGGTTAGTTTCCTCACATCGGGATAGCATTCGTTCAAGGTTATCAAGGCATTGGTCGTATGAATCTCCAAAGAGAGAAAAGTCGTCTATGAAAACTTCCATTGTCTTTTCTATCATATCATGGAAGATGGCCACCATGCAACGTTGAAAGGTTGCGGGGGCATTACATAGACCAAAAGGCATGCGTCGATAAACAAAAGTTCCATAGGGACATGTGAATGTTGTCTTTTCTTGGTCTTCGGGTGCTATCGGGATTTGAAAGTAACCTAAAAAACCATCTAAGAAACAATAAAATTTGTGACCGGATAATCTTTCTAACATTTGATCAATAAAGGGTAAAGGAAAGTGATCTTTTCTTGTTGCCTCATTTAATCAACGATAATCTATACATACCCTCCATCCTGTGACGGTTCTTGTTGGAATTAATTCATTTTTCTCATTAATTATTACCGTCATACCTCCTTTCTTTAGAACTACTTGGACGGGACTTACCCAAGGACTATCGGAGATAGGATAAATAAGTCTGGCGTCCAGTAATTTGATGACTTCGTTTTTAACCACTTCTTGGACATTTGGATTTATTCTACGTTGTGGTTGTATTACCGATTTATAGGCATCATTCATTAAAATTTTGTGCGTGCACATGGAAGGACTTATTCCTTTAATATCTACAAGCTTCCAAGCGATCGCATTTTTGTGTTTTTTCAAAAGCTTAATTAATTTTTCTATTTCTAAACTAAATTTTGACGAAATAATTACAGGTAATTTACCATCTTTGTCTAGAAAGGCATATTCCAAACCTTTTGGGAGTTCTTTGAGCTCAAGAGGTGGGTCTTTAGGAGACTCCTTATTTGGTTGCTCATCTTTGTCAAGAATCACAAAGGTTTGTTCTATGGCGACCTCTTCTTCAACAAAGTGGTCAATTTCTTCTCTTGTATCGGGTGGTTCATCTTCATCTGCAATTAGGGGGTCATTATTGCCGAATGGATATTTCATTGAACGCTCAATATCGACACTTCTTTTAAATGCCCCTAATTGAGTAGATAGATTGTTGTACTTCCGGTTTTTCAAAGATTCGTGGGTTTTTACAAAAGGTCATCCTAACACTAGAGGAGCGTCATCAAGGATGACAAAGTCGGTTGGGATTACCATTTGATTTGTTTGGACCAAGACATCCTCAACTATACCGATTGATTTTATTACTTTCCGATTGGATAGAAAAATGGGTATTTGAAGTGGAGAAAAATCACTAATACTTAATTTTTCAAAAACGTAGTTTGGCATTATATTAACACAAAGATCTTTATCAATTGTGATATTACTAATAAAGGAGTTTTGAAAAAAACATGGAACCGGTGTGATGTTAATTTCAAATGGGTCTTCTTTTATTAGCGAAGTTTGATCATTTGTTAACTTAATGCTTACCGTTTCCTCAATTTCAGTGTTAGTGTTTAGCTCTTTTAAAAACTTGGCATGAGTGGGTACTAAACAATGATTTTCGAAAGAAGGTGACAAGAGATTAATTTTTTCAAAATTAGACTCTTCTTGAATTTTAACGTTATCGGACTCCCCTTTTCGTTGTTTAACTCATGTGTCGTTTTTTCACTTATTTGTTCTTCCATTTTTACATTTTCAACTATCTCTTCTTTATTACGAGTTAATTCTTCTCTTGCGCGGGACTCCTCTTCCCTTGCGCGAGATTCCTTTATGCAACGTTCGATAGTTTTAATGTGTTCTATTATCCTATCGGCTATGTCGGAGATAGAGTAAGGATTAGGATCCTCAGAGTTTGTATCCGGATGTTCGATCCTTTGTTCCTCAAAGTACTCATAGGAAGTAGATGGTTCACACCATTGTTCTTCATTGTAAGTATATGATGGACAAGGGTCGTAATTTTGTTCTTCATAATACTCATATGAGGTGGGTTGTTCACGCCATGGTTCCTCATAATAAGCATATGAAGGTGGAGGCTCATACCTTGGTTCCTCAAAGTATGAGTATGAAGGCTCATACCTTGGTTCATCAAAATATGAGTATGAGGGAGAAGGTTCATACCTTTGGTCTTCATAGGATGTGTATGAAGTCGATGACTCGTACCTGAGCTCCTCATAGTAGGTGTATGAAGTGGATGGTTGAAATAAGTCACAATATTGTACCGAGTGCGGGTCACCACAAATGGTGCAATAGTCTTCCCTATAATCATCCTCCTCATAGGTGTAGTTGTAGCCTCCTGAGTGTTGATCCATAAGAATCACTCAGCAGACCACAACAGAGTCTTGAGACCAGAAAACAAAAATAAAAACGGAAGCAGAGGCTGAACACGGCCCCGTGTTCAGTGGACACGGCCAGTGTTCAGGATCTGAATCTGGGCGTTTGAATAAAAGTGACTGGTTTTGTGCAGTACTGGGGCGTGTTCAATGAGCACGACCTCGTGTTCAGACTCTGTATCTGGGTGTTTTATGAAAAAGAATGCAGCACGGCCTCGTGTTCAGTGAACACGACCCCGTGTTCAGGCTACTGTAAATGCAAAAACTAACTAAGCAGAAAAATGTGCGCGCGTTTTAAAAAGGTTTTGAAAAACTGATTAGGTCGTCGATTTTAAGCTTTCTTAAAATCCTTGTGTTCCTGGCAACGGCGCCAAAAACTTGATGTGCGTGCGGTGGTATATATTTTTGTGTATATTTTTAGCCCTTTTTACGCTTTAGTCAAGTTTTAAATTTATAAAACACGATATTTTACTAACACCAAACACACATATGGGCAAGTGCACTCATCGTGAGCGTAGTATAGTGTTGGTAAGATACCGAGGCCGTCCAAGGACACAAGAGCTTTTAGTACCGGTTTATCCTCAACGTCTAATCAAATCAAAATTTTAGGAAAAGGTTTTAAACTAGAAAATAAAAACTAAAAATGCTGAAAAATAACAATAAAAATAAAACAGATAGACAAGATGAATCACTTGGATCCGACTCGCCTTTAGTGTAACCTTTGATTATTTCCGCACTTTTTCACTTTTTAGGAGATTATCTTAGTTATAGTAGTATGCCCCTCTTTTGAAGGTGACGTTACCCTCAACCCAGTAGTTTTAGTCAGCAAGGATACAATCCTAAAGGGTTGGATTATTGAAAGATAATTAATTAAGTTATTAATGCGTAATGTGGTAGGCCCCTCTTTTGAAAGTGACGTTACCCTCAGCTAAGTAGTTTGAGTCAGCAGGGATACAATCCAAAATAGCTGGGTTAAAGTTTTAATAGTAGTTTACATATGAGGGGGTCAAGAAATTCGAACCCCCGCCATCCAATACCAGTGGGTATTGAAGGAGGTCATACTAAGCTTGACCCAGGTCCTTGCAGGATCTATACACTGAACAAGGCAAGACTCTTACCAAACCATTCCCTTAACCCCCGACCAGGTAGCCAACATATCTCTATATAGACCGTGGAGATATGAATGGTGTAAATCTTTTATTTTATATAGACAGTAAAATAACGCCAAGACACCACTGACAAATGATAAGGAAGATTCACCTTGAACATAAGAAACTAGTTATTAAAGTCATTAATACATAACCAAATAAAAAGTGCGAAAAGATTAAAAATAAAAAGTATTACACTAAATGCTTGTCTTCACCAAGTGATGTAAGAGACTTAGGCAAACATGGCCTTTGATTGTCAAGAACTCTTACGATCAATCTTGGATCCCGAGACTACTCACACACTCTACGATGGATGATGGATGATGGTGGTGGATGTGGGTTGTGATGGTGGTGGTGGGTGGGTGAAGTGTGAGAGAGGTGGTTTGCCAAGGGATCAGTTGCAAGTGAGCCAAGCACCCCTATTTCTGGCCTGTACAGAAGCCCGGACACGGCCCCGTGTCCACCCATCTTCACTTTCTTCATTAATTCAAGTTTGTCTGCATTAGTTGTCCACGCCCCCGTGTCCGCTAGGCACGACCCCGTGTGCAGAAGCGTATCTGTACTATCAAGATTTTCCTAGATTCTTGGAATCTTAGCGTTGACCACGACCCCGTGTTGGCTGGGCACGCCCCCGTGGTGGGTGATAAAAGCTTCTACAACTTTGTCTTTTCTGCAGACACTTGGGCACGCCCCCGTGCTCAATGAGCACGAGTGTAGGATCGTTGTTTGACCCAACTGAGTCGATCAGAAGAGTTTTATATCCGGTTCAAAGGCAGAATCAGTGAACTGGACTTGATAACAGCTTGTTAATCTTTAATCTGTCACTTATATTGATAATAACAGCAATTACAACCTGAACAGACTTTGGCAGCACTTCGTTATAGTTCTGGAAGTCGCGTACCGAATGAATGAACATGTGCACTATATATAGTGAAGCAGGTTTCGCTTATATGGACATGTCCATATGAGCGAAATCATAAGGTTGGGATTTCGCTTTTATAGACAATGTCCATATGAGCGAAATCACTGACTTAATCACTATTTTCCGTTTCTCGAACCTCGTGCACTGATAAATCTAATCTATCCTATTCTATTACATGATACAAGACGAAGTCAATAGACGTAATGCACTAACAGACTCCCCCTCGGATATTGACGAAGTCTTCAGTGACAAATCTTCAATAATGACACATCTTCAGTCTTGATCATTCTGCCTTCTCTTTCAAGTTGTAACAATGTAAGCATCCAACAATCTTTCTCTTCTTCTATCAGCTTCAAGCTCCCCCTTTCATCAAGCTTTCGTGCTTTGGGATCGACACCTAGCTTTCCATCTACAAGCTTCTCTTTGCTTCAAACTTGTCTTCAGACTCCCCCTTAGACTCTGCTCTCGGGATCGTAGTCTGGACTATCTGCAACCAATCAAACATTCATAAATACAATGTTTTCGTATATTAATCAACTTCTCTAATCCACTTACCCTATCAACAAACTTTATAGATTTGGCAGCGTTAAAGAATCCAAGTCCCTCACAGTTAATCATCCAGGTTCAAGTTAATGGCCTTGGAGATATCACAAACTATTTTTGAAATTTTTGATTTTAATTCAAATTTCAAATTAAAGAACTTGTTTTATTTTCAGAAACACAATCAGCTTACTTAGATTTTGAAACTCAGCATTTCATATATTGGTTGTCAAAAATAAAGCAGAAATCAAAATCTTTTTGTATTTTCTGAAAATATAAAGCAGTAAAGAAATATGTACAAACATATTTACAGACAATATTTTTGTTTGAGATTGCATCAGAGGATCATATCAGTTTTTGACAAGTCACAAGTACCGTTGAGCTTAATTACACAGTAAGTATTAAACAATTCACTTAGATTGTCGATATACTGGTCCACTTTAAATTCTCACACAATTTTCAATCTGTCCAGGATACAGATTAAGTGTTTTAGAAACTTAAACTTATACATGTGTCCCACCTCTTGAATATACTCCCGTATCCAGATCCCAATATTCAGTCTTACAGGTAATTATAACACAAATGATATCTGTAAGGGGTTAATAAATTATGAAGAATCATGAGAGCTCAGGTCAGAACCATCGTTCAGCAGAGAGATCATGACTCAACTTGTGGGTGTGTCCCCTTTAGAGGATCTTTTTTACAACAACATTGCTAAGCAATTTTATTGTCTTATCATATATGCTGAGGGTGATGCTATGTTTCAAGCATGCGGAAAGTATTATTCGAGGACTAGGTCAGAACTTCCATTCAGCAGAAGTCCCAGAATAATACCCCAGATATCACTGAGTATAAAGACCTAGTATATCAGAAAAAGGAATCTTTCAAACAAGATTTCAGGGGTTACCTATATATCCAAGTAGTGTTCCCCACGAAATAAGTAAGTAAAGATTTAGGTTTATATCCCGAACAAACCTACTAAATGTGCAAAAACCTATCGGCACATCATCAGTGAGACTGTTTAACACTATTTAAACATTACATTTCTTTAGCATACTGTAACTGTCTACTGATGTACTATCATTTCCTCTTTTTACGCAAAAACTCAATTTTTGAATTTTATCATGTTTTTGGCTTTTTCAAATTTTCAAATGTTTTTGTATTTTCTGACAATTTTTCTCCCCCTAAAATGCAAAACCATTTAAAGAAAATTTGACAACCAACACTGATAGCTTTGTCTCGCCATCAATTTTCTGCTAAAAGTGCTCTGATTTGCAGAAAATCTAATGTACCCCCATGATTTACAACCCATTGATCTTAACAGTTTGAAAACCGTTTTTCAATCTGATGAAAGTAATCATGTTTGTTCAGCCGTGAGGGTTTCGGCGTATTCAATCAACACATATTTTTGTATTTTTGAGTTTTTGACAAAAATTAAAAACAAACATATTTTTGGTTTTTCAAATTTTTCAATTTTTAGGGTTTCTGAAATATTGTTTATTTATTTACAGAAAAACAAACAAACTTCCTGTTTCAACCAACACAGGATTCAGCAGCCTCCTCTCCTTGTTGTGCCAGGTTGCTCCAACTTCCAATCTCACAATCTTTGATATTCTTGAGCACCTGCACATTCAACTAACTGAATTACTTGAACAATTTAGCCTAGGTCTGTTGAACCTTAGGCATTTCAACACAATAATTTTCATTCAATGCTGGAAATTCTTTGTCATTTTTCACAAAAACTTTCTCAATTTTAACTTCAACTTTCTCATCTTTTACCAAATCAACATGTTTCTTAACAAACCGTGTCTGACCTTTTGGTGTACCTCGTTTGTAAAAATGTGAATCTTTTTGAACATTTTGATTTTGAACAACAACTCTTGGTTTCCAAAACTCTTGAGGTTTTGTCATATCAACTATTGTTTTCCAACTCTGTGTTGTTCTGAATCTGGGTGTGTGAGAATTCCAGGTCTGTCTTGAATCGAACCTGTTCAGGTTTGATTTCCAGTTTTGATTTAAAGCAAACTTGTTTGTGTTGTACCTCCAAGTTTGTTTTGAGTCAAATCTGGTTGACCTTTGTTTCTCATTCTCAGATTTTTGTTTCTCAGCATCAATCTTCTTTTTGTCAACATCCACAGGTTTTAGATTAGGACACTTGCGTGCAAGATGTCCTTTTTGATCACATTTGAAACATGTTCTCATGGACACATCTTTGACCTGTGGTTGTTGCCTTTTCTTTTGTGCATCAAACTCAGCATTAGACAGTCGTCCAATTTTAAGTTCTTTCTCTTCAGCTAAACTGTTTCCCTGAACAAAACTCATTTTTTCCTGATAATTTGGCATCTCATTTTTGTTTCGATTCTGTTTCTTCTTATAACCCAAACCAGCCTTCATGTTCTTCTTTTTGAAACCAGGTTTGTTATACGAACCTCTATGACTCTTACCAACAAACTTTGAAATCTCAGACTTCTCAATCTCAACCATTTTGAAAACTTTATCAACCTTTTCTGAAATCACATTCTGAATCGGGAATACAACATCTAAGAACAATTTGTCTGATCCAATCATGGTATAAACCAATCCTTTTGAATCATCATTCAAATTTTTCTTGGATTTTATGTTTTTTAGATATCCATGATGAAGATTTCCTTCATCTTCATCCTGTGATTCAGATTTACCTGTATCAACTGACTCTTCTTTCAACACACTTTCAACGACTTTACCTACCACCTCTGAATCATGAGACTCATCAGATTTGGAATAGGTTATGTCAATGTTGTCTGGCAATTGGTCTACCATGTTGAAAGCTTTTTCGACCTTTTCCTCATCATAAAATGCAAATTTTTCCGGTGGTGGAACTTGATGAAACTCTGAGCCAATGCCTTTCTTGTTTTGCTCAGACTCACCATCACCCGGTTTTATATTGAAAATTCGTTCAAGCACATATGACGACACGTGGTAACTCTTTAACTTGTTGTTATCCTGTTCTAAATCAGCAATCTATCGCTTTAACTTAGCAACATCCTCAATATAGGAATTAACAACATCTTGTTTTATAGAATACATTCGTTTAAGCTCTTTGGTTGTTTCAGATAGATAATTCATTCTTGATTGAGCATATTTCATTTCGTCTTTCACTTTTTCATATGACTCTTTTGTAATGTGATATGCTAATTTCATAGAGTCATATTCCTTTTTCATTTCTTGACAAGCAATTTCTTTTTGTTCACATTCATTTGTCATTTTCAAAACATTTTCTTTCAAAACTTCATTGTCCTTTTCTAATTTGTTACACTTTTCTGAAAGTTTTTCATTATTTTCTTTAAAAACTTTATCTTTTTCTAGCATTTCTTTGCATTTTTCTTTGAAAATTTTTTCAATTTTTGTGAATTCAAGATCTCTTGTTTTGAATTGCTCATCTTTTTCAGTACAAGCTCTGCACGGTTCCATGCATTTCTTGCACTGATCAATCAGTTTCAAGTTTTCAGAATCAGAATTTACCTCAGTGATTGGCACTTCGGTGTTTTCAGCAGCTTTTGTCTGCTTCAACTCAGCATCATCTTGCTTTTCTTCAATGTCGACTTCATCACCAACATTACCAGCTTCCAAATTCTCATTCTTTACTTCTTCTTCTTCTTCTTCTTCTTTCCCCACATCTTCTCCAATTTGCTGTTCTTCAGTAACAACTTTCTCAACCTCTTCATTCACAACAACTTCTTCACTTTTGATTTCCTTCACAACCTCAACTTCAACAGCTTCTGCTTTAATCTCTTCAGCAACTTTCTTCAGATTGTTCACAATTTCTTCAACATTCTTCTTCATCCTCTCCTCATCCCTTTTTCTCAGACACGATAACATGGCATATCTGATCTCTTTTTCATGCCTTTTTGCATATCTGTCATCTTTCAACACATTCCTATAATATTCGGCTCTTGAAGGAATTATGAGAAGAACATCTTCAAAGATTATGTCTTTCTTTGGAACAACTGGTTCTCCTTCTCTGTTATAGTAGCATTCTCTCTTTTTATCCCATCTTTTGCTACTGACAGCAATCTCATACTCCTCTTGCATATCATCCATTCTGTTTAAAACAATGTTTCTTTCTCTGTAAGTTTTCTCACTTAAAATTTCTTCTCTAGTTTTCTCTTTAACCTCAGCAACAGCATTTTCTTCTTTGTTTTCAGCTGTGTCTTTGTCTTTGTTTTCCTCTTTAATTTCAGCAACAAAAACAAACTTTCTTTCCTCTGTCATAGCTTTCCCATGAGCTGTTTTTCGAACATTCTCTAAACGATCTTCTTCTGGACAAATTTCAGACCAATCATAACCTTAATCCTCGTAAATTACAGCATAATCTCTTGATTTTTCTTTCGGTTTATCTTCAATCAACTTTGGCTCTTCTCTACTTCGATGGTAGATTGCCTTTCGGTAGTAATCATCATTGAACGGATGTTCATTTCCACCAACTGCAGAATTAGTACATTCTCTCTTGAAATGACCTTTCTGCTTACATTTGAAGCAAGTCACTTTGGATTTGTCAAATCCAAGCTTTGTTGATGCACCTCCAAGAGATTGTTTCCCGGTAATCTCCATATACCTTTGAGCTCTGCGAATACAACTGGCTAAACACCAACGGATGTCAATGAGCTCCATCTCTTCCGGATCAATCTGGTCATAGTCTTCTTTGGTTAACTCAGAGTTTCCAATTTTGCCAGCTACAAGACCTTCATATGAATCCAAAACAGACGCAAGAAAACTCATTTGCTGCTTTGCTGCATTGATGCTCATTGCTGGAGAATTCTTTAGTTTAAGAGCAATGTTGCAAAGAATTTCTTCAGATTCATCAGAACTAGCTTTTGAAGCCGATGAATGATAACCCGGATTATAACTTGATGAGCTTTTCTCAGGTTCTTTTGTTCTATCACCAATGAATGCTGTCTTTGGTGAACCAACACCTTTCTCTAAAGGTACACTCCTTTTGTAGTACAAGCCAATATTCTGTTGATTTGAAGAATCAGTCATCTTGTTTTGCTTTTGTAGCTCCAGATCATGACTCTCTATCTTTTCAAACAACGCATCAAGAGAAATTGTATCATACAAAACATCATTTTTCAGAATAAAAACAAATGTTTGCCACGGATCTGCTCGTGGTAACGCTTCAATCACTTTGTCTATAAGTTCCTCTCTTGTTTTCACTATCTCAAATCTCTCAAGTTCAAGTTTTAAATGGCAAAACCTCTCAATCATTTGCCTTACTGTCTCTCCTTTAATATTATCAAACAGATCAAATTCTTTCTTTAATAAAGCGATTTTGTTCTTTTTAATCTGTTTACCCCCCTCAACTTTAACTCGTAAAGCTTCCCAAACAGATTTAGATGACCCGTCATGTTTTAGTAATGCAAAAATATCATTTCTGATTGCCGACTGGATCAATGCTATCATTCTCTGTTCAGCTCCGAATTCAGATTTATCTTCTCTGGAAAACTTCTTGAATGAAAGATATTCGCCTTTATCATCTTTTGGTCTTTCATATCCATACTCCATGCATAACCAGCTTTCATGAGCATACGCTTTCGCCCAGTTAATAAACCGTTCCTTCCACCATGTATAATCCTCAATGCTTTCTAGAGTTGGAGGCTTTGAATTTGTTCCGTAGAAATTATCATGCTTGATGTTTTCGTTGATCGCCTTCGTGATTGTTTTTGGTGTAACATTTGTAACCTCAGATGATTCAGATGTGAATGCATTGAAAAACGTATTGTAGAATTCCTCAGCCATGATGTAAACCTGAACAAACAAACAAACAATTAGTTTAAACAAACTGTATACGTAAAAGTGTGAGAGCGAAATTAATCTAGGACTCGTGTTGAAGACTCGCGGATTCGTTCCAATGTTGTTTGAGTGAAATCACTATTGAATGAACAGGCCTGAAGATGGACTAATAAACCTTCCAAACAAATTGAATTACTTGGGCCGCAACTATTAGAACAAATGCTGATTGGGCCGATAGACTTTGAACTATTCAAACCTTGGGCTTTAATATTGTTTTTAATATATTGATTTGGCCGCCCCTTTTATAACATACAAACAATGATTGGACCTCTAACACTTTGAACAGAGATGATCACGTGATTCTTAGGCTTGCAATTCTGATTCAATGAAAGAACCAACTAATTATGATTTGGCCGCTTTATAGGATCAACTCACATGCACAATTGACATATTTGTTTATTATCACATGCAATGTTTCAGTCAATATCTGACAATATTGATAACTATTCAATTCCCAACACAATTCTATTTGACCAAAAGTTTGAAGTCACATGGGCTGCCAATACGATTAATGTGTTCACGTGGATTGTCTTTTAAATCTCGTGGCCGACAAAGACTAAGATATTCACATTCACCAACACATGCAAACTGAAACGATAATAATCACTTTGTTCAAACTGACACAAAAGCGAAATTCCAAGATATGCGTGACACAAGAGCGAAATCAGGATGTTCACAAAAGCGAAATCAGAATTCTGAGTGACCTTTGGAGCGAAATTAGGTAGTTATGAGCGAAACCTCAAAGTAAATGTGTCACAAGAGCGAAATCTGATGTGATCTATAAGCGAAATCAGAGGTTGTCCGTATAAGCGAAATTAACTCGGAACCTAATTTTGTCCATTTTTAGTCCGTATTTTAGTGTCAAACTTTCCAGGATTTGTTAATGTCCAATTATCTATGATCTGTGAAATTTTGAACAGATTTCGACCGGTAAAACTTTCTGAAATGATGAAAGAAGGTGTAGAAGTCAGAATATGAGCGAAATCAAGCTAAGCTCTTCTTCCTGAGCTCTGATACCACTTGTAGGATCGTTGTTTGACCCAACTGAGTCGATCAGAAGAGTTTTATATCTGGTTCAAAGGCGAAATCAGTGAACTGGACTTGATAACAGCTTGTTAATCTTTAATCTGTCACTTATATTGATAATAACAACAATTACAACCTGAACAGACTTTGGCAGCACTTCGTTACAGTTCTGGAAGTCGCGTACCGAATGAATGAACATGTGCACTATATATAGTGAAGCATGTTTCGCTTATATGGACATGTCCATATGAGCGAAATCATAAGGTTGGGATTTCGCTTTTATGGACAATGTCCATATGAGCGAAATCACTCACTTAATCACTATTTTCTGTTTCTCGAACCTCGTGCACTGATAAATCTAATCTATCCTATTCTATTACATGATACAAGACGAAGTCAATAGACGTAATGCACTAACAACGGGGCATGTTGAGCCTTCTGTTCTCTTGTTTTTGATTGGGAGGATGCTGTCGAGGGGTCGGGCATGCCACGTTTATTCCTTTTCTTGTATTATTGTTAGATTTAGCTGCATTTTTGCTTCTTTTGTCCATTTAAGCTCTTTTAACCCTGAAAATACAAAAGGAAGACAAAAACACACTTTTTACAAAATTAGTACTAAAAAAGGGTTAGTTTTATGCCACATTTGATGTAATTTATATGTTGCATTTTGCGCACATCATCCTCACACAAACAAACCCTAGTCAGAATATACCCCTAAATTTGGACAACTCACATAACCAACTTGTCAGTAGTTAGTCTGTTAGATTTATATTTAGCGGTCAAAAGAGAGGGCGGTCATCGGCAAGTGACAGACAATCATATGTGGGCTGTGATATCAAAGGATATGGGTCTTGATTATAATGATGCAGAATTAATGAGACTTATGTACGCCATGTATCTGGATGTACAAGTGTATTACTACAAGATTAAATCCACTCAACAAGTTGCAACCGAGAAGGAAGTCAAAGAAGACATCGGAGATAAAAGGCGGACCAGAAGTATGGAGATGAATGAAGGCACAAGCATGCAACCCTGTGAAGATCAAGGAGGAGCAGCAGACGAGCATTATGCTTTATTTGCGGGAAATGACTGGTATGGATTGAAGCGACTAAAGCAAAGAAAGAAGTTCGATTTCAAGAGAGCAGAGAAAGCAGTAAATGAGGCTAACGATAGTGTGCTGAAACATTCTCGGAAAGATAATTAAGTTTATGGGGAGTGAATGTTAGTGTTATAAACTTAATTTATTCTATGTTATGTAGTTACATTCGAATTTATAAGCTTATGTATATGTAACAATATGTTATTATTAAACGGTTTATGGTTATGGTTGGCACCGTTTCAAACGGTTAGTTTTCCCTCCAAGATCAACCGCCATTAACCGTCCCTATATATATAATCTTGCCGGCAGTTATGTCGGTAACAAGACATTATCAACTTGATCTTGTCCACCAAATCCTTTCCTGCATTTTCTTGATCATCATGAGTTCTAAACATATAATCCATTCCGCTGCAAATGGTTGTGAAAATCAACAAAGATATACAAATGAAAGTCTCATATCTAAGGATGTGGATCGGTGATGGCTCATGAATAAAAAAAATGAATGTATGATAATACAAGGCATATATACGAGATATGAGGCGGCCCTCATAACCGTCGCTATCTAAGAAATATAATACATAATTAAAACATAATTCTAAGTATATAATATGTATCTAATCTAGTATAAGATCTAACTTATATCTCTTCTTCAGATACCCTCCCTTAAGTTAGATCTCTCCTACATTTATAAGACCCTTTAACCGCATGAAGTCCTTGGGTTGCATGGCTTTAGTAAGAATGTCTGCAGCTTGTTCTTTAGTTGTGCAGAAGCGTACTTCGACCTCATCATTCTTCAGCAAGTCACGTATGAAGTGATACTTTACCCGTATGTGTTTGCTCTTTCCGTGATAGACTGGGTCCTTTGCTAAACATATTGTTGATCTATTGTTACAGTGGATTGTAGGTGGACAATCCATATTTATTCATAGTTCATTCAGAATTCCCTTTAACCATAGAGCTTAACATCCCGCCATTAATAAAGCAATGTATTCTGCCTCTGTAGACGATAGGGCTACCACCTTTTGTTTTTTAGATTGCCATGCGACTGCACCTGATCCCAAATGAATTACATAACCTGATGTACTCTTGCTATCATCTATGTCACCTGCGTAATTGCTATCACTGTAACCTGTAAGTTTCCCTTTGCTTCCTTTCGAGAATGTTATTCCGTGATTTAGTGTCCCTTTCACGTATCTTAGTATCCTTTTTCCTGCTTCCCAGTGACTCCTTTTTGGTCTTTCCATGAAGCGACTTATCTTGCTAACAGCAAATGCTATATCTGGTCTTGTGTTTGTTAGGTACATTAAACACCCAACCAGACTTCTATACATATTCTGATCAACATCTTCTTCTGGATCCTCCTTTGTGAGACGCAGTCCATACTCCATAGGTGTTGATATTGTGTTGCAGCTTTCCATATTAAACTTTTTCAGTAAGTTTCTTGCATAGTTCTGTTGTGATAGAGTGATATTTCCTTCGTTATAGTTGACTTCCATTCCCAAAAAGTAGTGTAATATTCCAAGATCGGTCATCACAAATTCATTTTCCATAGACTCCTTTAATTGTCTGATTTGATCAAGTGAGTCACTAGCAATAATAAGGTCATCCACATATAGGCATATTATGATTCTTGTATCTTTAGAGTGTTTGAAATACAACGTGTGTTCAATAACACACTTATTATACCCATGTGACAGAAAGTATCCGTCTATCCTACTATACCATGCCCTTGGGGCTTATTTTAATCCATATAACACTTTTTTAAGTTGACAAACTTTATGTTCTTCACCCTTCTTGATATATCCCTTTGGTTGTTCTATATACACATTTTCATTTAGCTTTCCATTCAGAACGGTAGTCTTAACATCCATTTGATGTAAGTGCCATCCGAAATGAACCGCTAGAGCAAGTACAAGTCTTACCGTATCAAATCTAACTACAGGAGCGAATACCTCTTGATAATCGATTCCATACTTCTGATTATACCCTTTTGCTACTAGGTGTGCTTTGTACTTGCTCACATTTCCATGTTCATCATACTTGGTTTTAAAAATCCATTTCACTCCGATAGGCTTTTGATTCTTTGGAGGTTCCACCAATATCCATGTTTTATTTTTCTTTATGGATTCTATCTCTTTGTCCATTGCATCCTTCCACTTCACGTCCTTACATGCTTCATCATAGGTAGTGGGATCCGCATCTGCATAAAGAACGAAGTTGGCCACGGTGTTATTGTGCAGTGTTTGGTCCCTTTCATACAGATCATTCACTTGTGCTTCTGTAAGTGGTTTTGATTGCTGATATATATCAGCAACACTTTTAGTTCTTAGTTCTTCGTTTTCGGATGAGGATGAGTGTTCTTCATCTCCTTGTTCATTCACTGTCATTTCAGTGTCAACGTCATCTGTTGATATGTCATCTGTTGGATTATTATCTTCTGGGACTGTTGCACCATTATGTCTCAGCTTCTCTTGGTCATTATAATCTGCATCATTCATTTGAATGTATGTTCCCTTGTTCGTTATTGGATTATAGAGTTTATAAGCTTTACTTTGTTCACTGTACCCGACGAAAATTGCCTTTTCAGTCTTGTCATCCAACTTTCTTCGTCTTTGTTTTGGAACTTGAGCATATGCAATGCAACCAAATATTCTAAGAGGACTTATGTTTGGCTTCTTTCCACTCCAAGTCTCTTCAGGAGTTATATTTGGTATTTTCTTTGTCACCGTTCGGTTTAAAAGGTAGGTTGCACATGCTACTGATAGATTATTGGATATGTTCATCATTTTCATCATGCTTCTTCCCAGTTCCATAATTGTTCTGTTTTTCCATTCGGCTACCCCATTCTGTTGAGGGGTATAGCTCGTTGTGAGTTGATGTTGGATTCCTTTTTCTCTAAGAAATTCTTGAAATTTGTTGCCACAGTATTCACCTCCCCTATCTGTTCTTAAGCATTTTATTTTATTATCCATTTGATTTTCTACAAGACTCTTGAATGTTTTGAAATGATACAGTGTTTCGGACTTGAGTTTTAAGAAATACACCCATGTTTTCCTTGAAAAATCATCGATGAAAGTTATAAAGTACCTACATCCTCCGATCGATAAAGTCTGCATAGGTCCGCATATGTCTGAATGTATAAGTTGGAGTGGTTTGATGGCATGCCATGTTGACTTCTTCGGAAATGATTTCCTTGCATGCTTCCCTAGCATGCAACCTTCACATATTTTATGTTGTTGCTTCGGCATCTTAGGTGAACCTCTGACTACTTCATTTGTTCCCATATCATATAAAGTATCAAAATTAATATGTCCATATCTCCGATGCTATAATGTTGACACATCTTGTGTGATCATACTGTATGCACGAGGTATCATATCTTGACTTAGCTTTAACGGAAACATCTTGTTTCCTGTTATGTTGACGACACCTATAGTTTCTCCTGTTTTGTCTTTGATCCTGCATTCTCGATTGCTGAACTTCACCTCATATCCCTTTTGAACTAGTTGCCCTACACTTAGCAAATTATGCTTTAACCCTTCCACATAAAACACATTCGGAACCCTCTTTTCAGTTCCCTTTATTGATATAGCTGCATCTCCACATCCCAGTACTTCGAGTTTTTTATTATTCCCAGTTCTCACTTCCCTTCTCTCGGACTCATTGAGTGTAATAAAGAGACTTTTATCTCCTGTCATATGATTGCTGCATCCACTATCTAGATACCAGCAATCGTTCTTCGTTGCCTCTTCTACATTGAATATCATAAACATCGTATCATCATTCCTGTCACTCATTCCTTCTTCTTCGTGCAGGAGAGCATTACCCATTTTTTCATTTTCATCCTTTCTCTGATTGCATAAACGAGTAGTGTGCCCTAATTTCTGACAATTATAACATCTAATTTGACCATTAATCCTTCCTCTTCCTCTGCCTCGTCCTCTTCCATTGTTTTCATATCTGAATTGTCTTGTACGCTAGTAATTCTGTACTTGAAATGCTTGTTCCATCGGCACATCATATTGTTTTAAACGTATTTCATGTGATTGAAGAATACCGAGTAGTTCTTCAACAGACATACTGTTTAAATCCTTTGATTCCTCAACAACGACAACGACAGATTCATATTTTCATGTCATGGTTCTTAGAAGTTTTTCTACTATTCGTTGTTCACTTATGTTTTCTTCATTTTGACGTAACTGATTTAGTATAACTATCGTTCTATTAAAAAAATCTTCTATAGATTCATTATCTTTCATACGCAGGGCATCAAACTCACATCTTAGGGTTTGGAGTTTTACCATTTTTACTCGTTGTTCTCCTCTGTACGTTTTGTGCAACACGTTCCATGCTTCCTTGGATGTTTGACAAGTTGCGATTCGTTCAAACACCATGTCGTTTGCCGCTTGAAAGATGATATGCAGTGCTTTCTTATCTTTCTTAATATTCTCTTTGTATGCATTCTGATCACTTTCGGGTGCCCCGGACGCCGGTTGATTGTATCCTTCTTCGACTATAGACCATAGATCTTGTGATTCCAATAAGACTTTCATTTGTATATGCCAATGAAAGTAATTTTGTCCCTGTAATTTTGGAATTTGTGTTTGTATTCCACCGTTTGATGCCATGTTTTTGTATATTCTGTGTTTCGAGATTGTATGTTAATTTGAGTGATTCGAATGAATATAGGATGTGGATCGGTGATGGCTCTGATACCACTATCTAAGATATGAGGCGGAAGTCTAAGACAGGAAAGGATTTGGTGGACAAGATCAAGTTGATAATGTCTTGGTACCGGTTATTATTCTGGTAATTCGTTTATATACGGATACGAAGGGGTGGTTCATTCCGGCGGTTACTTTTGGCGCCAATAACCACCATTTAAACCGTTGTGTCTTGTAAGACATGCCCCTTCGATAATATTCGATATACACACACCTAGTAAGAGTAATACTCATACAAATACATAATACATATGCTAAATATAATATAATCAAGTTTATAAGTTCTAACACTCCCCCTTAAACTGGATTATATCCACGGGAGTTCATTAAGACACTTCGGTTGGCCTCGTTCACTGCTTTTTCAGCTTGTCGGAAATCGAATCTTCACCGCTTCTGAGTCTTCTCCATTCCTATCCAATCATTCCCAGCGAATAGTGCATAGTGTTCTCTGTCATCATCAGGTATGCATCCAGTGCTTACTGTTCTTCTTCCTCCATCTGCAGCCATATCTTCATTCCTTGCTGCACCTTGAGTTTGATCATCTCTAACATTGTCTTGAACCGCTTTGAACTTATAATAGTAAATAATAACATCCAGGTACATGGCATAAACTATCCTCATGTACTCTCCATCTTCATAATCATGCCCCATATCCTTTGAGACCATTGCCCATAAATTGTTTGATGTCACAATTTTATGACCACCTTCCCTTTTGACCACCATATAGAGTTCTAACAGATTTACCCTTTTATTATTACCCATGTATACAGGAATCGGTCTTGAATTAATCCCCATCTTTACACGTAAAAACCAGTCAATCATCTCTTCTAATTTCCCTTCTATATCATACTTATATTTCATCACATATTCACTGTCATCTAGCATATCTAATAGTGCCTTGCAATCCTGAAATTCTTTGAATTTCATAGATTGTAGAATCATCACATTCCAATCCGGTTCGTTGGAAGATAAGTTTAACTTCTCGAAATAATCATTCAAGTAATCGGACTTGAATGTTTCATGTTCAGATTCTTTCTCTATTATAAACTGTTTTTCCCTTGCACCAATTTCATCCTCCCTTGTTAATCCAGTTAAATTGTTTTTCTTATTCAGAAGTGGTGCACTAAACATAGGAAACAATTTACATCTTTCACCGTTAAACTGTACTGTGATGCCTTGTATTATAAGTTGATCAAGGCTGGGGATATTTCTATCCAATTCCGGTGTGTAATACACACTTTGGATTCGAAACGTTTCACTTCCGGATATAACATCCACAGCCCCTATACCCCGTATAAAGTAAAATTCATTTTCACCGGTGTTTGTCTCAACACCGTAGATGTTCTTAATTCTTTTGAAAGATTCTAAATTACCGGAAAAATGACGTTTGAATTTTGTATTCACATACCAAATTTCCGACCAAAGACCACCGTCTGTGCCACTGATGATGAATTCTGAGTCTCTAACGTTGTCTTCTTCTTGACTTTGTGTACCGGTGTTTATGGCTTGCCTGATCAACAAAGTTGCTTCATCACTTTCCTTCTCCTTGCAGAATGCTATTTGATGTCCTGGCAGATTACAGTAATGACACCGTTTCTGTATCATCTTGGCCATCGATCTTTCTCTTTGTTCATCAGAACAATGTTTTCATGGAAGCACCGATGCAGACGTGTAGACTCTGTCTCCTTTATAATCTGATGCGGCTCTGATACCACATGTTGGCAGCGGAAGTTTATCATGTACATCATCATCATAAGCAGAACTTGATTCATCATAAACATGTTTGGAATTCTTGGTGAATCAATCGGATAACACACAACACACAAAACGCAAATATGAAAGAGAGGATATTATAGTTAATATCTTGGAACCAGTTATTATTCCGGTAATTCGTTTATATATGGATACGAAGGGGTGGTTCATTCCGGCGGTTACTTTTGGCGCCAATAACCACCATTTAAACCATTGTGTCTTGTAAGACATGCCCCTTCGATAATATTCGATATACACACACCTCGTAAGAGTAATAATCATACAAATACATAATACATATGCTAAAAATAATATAATCAAGTTTATAAGTTCTAATACTCCCCCTTAAACTAGATTATATCCACGGGAATTCATTAAGATACTTTGGTTGGCCTCGTTCACTGCTTTTTCAGCTTGACGAAAATCGAATCTTCGCCGCTTCTGAGTCCTCTTCATTCCTATCCAATCATTCCCAGCGAATAGTGCATAGTGGTCTCTGTCATCATCCGGTGTGCATCCAGTGCTTACTATTCTTCTTCCTCCATCTGCAGCCATATCTTCATTCCTTGCTGCACCTTGAGTTTGATCATCTCTAACATTGTCTTGAACCGCATTGAACTTATAATAGTAAATAATAACATCCAGGTACATGGCATAAACTATCCTCATGTACTCTCCATCTTCATAATCATGCCCCATATCCTTCGAGACCATTGCCCATAAATTGTTTGATGTCACAGTTCTATGACCACCTTCCCTTTTGACCACCATATAGAGTTCTAACAGATTTACCCTTTTAGTATTACCCATGTATACCGGAATTGGTCTTGAATTAATCCCCATCTTTACACGTAAAAACCAGTCGATCATCCCTTCAAATTTCCCTTCTATATCATACGTATATTTCATCACATATTCACTGTCATCTAGCATATCTAATAGGGCCTTGCAATCCTGAAATTCTTTGAATTTCATAGATTGTAGAATCATCACATTCCAATCTGGTTCGTTGGAAGATAAGTTTAACTTCTCGAAATAATCATTCAAGTAATCGGACTTGAATGTTTCATGTTCAGATTCTTTCTCTATTATAAACTGTTTTTCCCTTGCATCAATTTCATCCTCCCTTGTTAATCCAGTTAAATTGTTTTTCTTATTCAGAAGTGGTGCACTAAACATAGGAAACAATTTACATCTTTCACCGTTAAACTGTACTGTGATGCCTTGTATTATAAGTTGATTAAGGCTAAGGATATTTCTATCCAATTCCGGTGTGTAATACACACTTTGGATTCGAATCTTTTCACTTCCGGATATAACATCCACAGCCCCTATACCCCGTATAAAGTAAAATTGATTTTCACCGGTGTTTGTCTCAACACCGTAGATGTTCTTAATTCTTTTGAAAGATTCTAAATTACCGTAAAAATGACGTTTGAATTTTGTATTCACATACCAAATTTCCAACCAAAGACCACCGTCAGTGCCACTGATGATGAATTCTGAGTCTCTAACGTTCTCTTCTTTCTGACTTTGTGTACCGGTGTTTATGGCTTGCCTGATCAACAAAGTTGCTTCATCACTTTCCTTCTCCTTGCAGAATGCTATTTGATGTCCTGGCAGATTACAGTAATGACACCGTTTCTGTATCATCTTGGCCATCGATCTTTCTCTTTGTTCATCAGAACAATGTTTACATGGAAGCACCGATGCAGACGCGTAGACTCTGTCTCCTTTATAATCTGATGTGGCTGGTCACCAAAAAAACAACAAAATCGCGCATGGAGTAAACCCTAATCACGCAGTTATAATTACGCACGTTATGATTTACTCGAGTACGCTTCGCCGTTAAGGACTTTTGTATTTTAAATTTCTCATATATATATATATATATATATATATATATATATATATATATATATTAGATCAGATGATCATTGTTCGTATGAATTGATATGAAACCATGTTGGTAGCGGAAGTTTATCATGTACATCATCATCATAAGTAGAACTTGATTCATCGCAAACATGTTTGGAATTCATGGTGAATCAATCGGATGACACACAACACTCGAAAGAAAATATGAAAGAGAGGATATTATAGTTAATATCTTGGTACCGGTTATTATTCTGGTAATTCGTTTATATACGGATACGAAGGGGTGGTTCATTCCAGTGGTTACTTTTGGCGCCAATAAGCACCATTTAAACCGTTATGTCTTGTAAGACATGCCCCTTCGATAATATTCGATATACACACACCTAGTAAGAGTAATAATCATACAAATACATAATACATATGCTAAAGATAATATAATCAAGTTTATAAGTTCTAATACTCCCCCTTAAACTAGATTATATCCACGGGAGTTCATTAAGACACTTCGGTTGGCCTCGTTCACGGCTTTTTCAGCTTGCCGGAAATCGAATCTTCGCAGCTTCTGAGTCTTCTTCATGCCTATCCAGTCATTCCCAGAGAATAGTGCATAGTGTTCTCTGTCATCATCCGGTATTGTCACACCCCCAAAATCCACATGCGGAGTATCGCCGCTTGGAGGCGTGACTGACCAGGATCAAGCCACCAATCATATTGAACATAACAGGTAAAAGTAAAATTCAACCACACAATATGAAAGGTGTTTCAAATCAAAAACATATTTAAGTGTTTAGCGGAAGCATAATTGTAAAACCCAATGTAAGTATTAAGTACAAAATAAAGTAATGTTTTTAGCATGGCACACACTGCCATGTCCCACAACGACCGCGCCTCCCTGTGCAAGCTCCATGAGTACCTAACGACCTGCAAGGCATGTAACAACGAGTCAACAACAAAGTTAAGCGAGTTCACAGTTCGTTGTTTAGTTATAGCATTCGTTTCGTAAATCATATGTTCGTTTTGTAAACCATGTATCGTATTAATTCGTTTCGCGGTCTCCCAGACATGTTTGCGAAGATTAGTGGGGGCCTCCCATGTGTTACTAGACCGTGCGTATCGACTACTACGAAAATGTAAGTGGTGCCCTAAGTCAATGTCTATCAACATTGACCCTTTGCCCATAGTCCATTAGTACACGCCCGTTCGAACGACACGGTGTGAGGTTTGTTAAACCTAATAGCGCTATTAACTAATGACCCGCTCGCCATAGGCCTCGGCGATTAAGTCGATATAAATGAGGGACTTCATGATAGAGGTTTGGTCCAGTGTGAAATCTTGGCATCCTACCCACGGAGGATGGTTGTAGTTACCTTTTAAATCATTAACCTATTCCCAACCCTTGGGAATCCCATGCCTTGGAAAGAGTGTGAACTCACATTGGTTTGCTCGGTATGCTAAACTATGTGCTCACAAGTAATCAGTCAAGTCCTATAGTGTGTACGTATACTCAATCAGTTCAAGTTTGTTAAGTTTCACATGAAATCAATAACACAGGGTGTGTTTGGCAGTTAACATCATGTAACACATAAGCAGTTAATCGATTCATGCAATTCAAGTTTTACGTTATAGGCTTCCTCAGTTTACTTTAACTCAATTATTCATTAACAGTCTTGGTACACTTAACTGTGCTAACAGCGTTAACTAGGATTAATAGGACTAACATGCATAGTTGAGTTAACACACTTATCATAGTCAGTGTGTCATAATAGAGTTAGATCAAAATTAACAGAGTTATCATACATAATGAGCTTTACATTCATAACATGGTTAACATAACCCAGTTAACATACATAACATACTTGACATGCTTAACACAGTTAATACTTAACAGGGTTAACCATCTAACCGATTTAACATACGAGTTACAGAGTTACAGAGTTACAGGCCGTTAGACGAAAACTAAGGCGAAAACCCTCATTGGCGAAATCACCACATGGCGAAATCCCTGTTTTGGCGAAAACACTTTGTGTTTTTGTCTGGTTGTGGTGTTTTCGCCTGGGACCTCATCATCATCACTAACAGTTACGTAAACTCAGCAACCCTAATCTCATCTAACAGTTACATCTCCTACATTATACAGTCATTCAATCATTACATAATATTAACAGATTGTTAAGATCATTTCAGTAATCAACATACGCATACAATAGAACCCTAATCTGCTGATTATCTAACACCTTATCATCATAACAGGATCATCAGTATTAACAAAATTATAAGTACCCCTAACCTACCAATCCATTCGGTCAAACCAATTCATGCAATCATATGAACTATCCAATCATTGTGGAATCAAGATCACCATACCACCATCAGATCATTCATGGAAAACATAACATAATCACATAACATCAGTATTCAATCGGACGTATACATACAGACATGAAATCATGCATAACTCGAACAACAGTGCAACTAACCGAGACAGAAAGAACGATTGATCTCTAGAGGGAGCTTGGAGGAATCGATAATGCCGTCACACAGAGAAAGAAACTCTAGGGTTTTGCTGATTGAAAAGAACTTCCCGTAAAAGTTGAGAGCCACCACTTAAAACTAATCGCTACTGGGCTAAAGCCCATTCATTTTCGTCAAGCAGTAGTGGACGAAAACACTAAGGTGTTTTCGCCACAGGGGTGTTTTCGGGTGGGGATGATTTCGTGGGTGGGGGGTTTTCGGCTAGAGGGTGTTCGGTCAAAGTTCCACTTTTAATTACTCATAACACAATATTAACATGAAACATATTATTAACATACACTCAAATGTAATGCACACCATATATATATATATATATATATATATATATAACACTTTGCCAATAAGTACAAGGTTAAGTCAAATAGAGACCTTGAAAACTCGGGTTGTCACATTATCCCCAACTTGAAAGAAATTTCATCCCGAAATTTAGCGCGAGGTTACTGAGGAAGCTAGTTGTGTTGTGCTATTTCGTGGTTTTCCTGGGGTGTCACATCATCCCCCCGTTGGTTTGGAATTTCGTCCCGAAATTCCGCAGTAGCTTCAGCCTCAGTAGTGGTTGCACTGTTTCCGAACAACTGGGGATATTTGAGTTTCATCTGATCTTCTCGTTCCCAGGTAAACTCTGGGCCACGACGGGAGTTCCAACGAACTCGAACAAGAGGTATTCTGGTGCGCTTGAGAATCTTAACATCTCGATCTGTAATCTCTACAGGTTCCTCGATAAATCGCAACTGATCGTCGATAGTGAGCTCCTTCAAAGGAACTATAAGGGTCTCATCTGACAGGCACTTCTTCAGATTCGACACGTGAAAAACGTCGTGAACTGCACTGAGTTCTTCGGGTAGGTTCGGTTTGTAGGCCACTTTGCCTATCTTCTCAATGATTTCGAACGGTCCGACATAACGCGGATTAAGTTTGCCCCTTTTTCCAAAGCGAACCACACCCTTCCAGGGTGAAACTTTGAGTAACACTCGATCCCCAACTTGGAACTCGAGTGGTTTCCTGCGCTTATCAGCGTAGCTTTTCTGACGGTCACGAGCTGCCGCCATGCGTTGTCGTATCTGAGCAATCCTTTCTGTAGTATCAACTACGAGTTCTGGGCCAGTGATTTGGCTGTCGCCAACTTCTGCCCAGCAAAGAGGTGATCAGCATTTACGTCCGTACAATGCCTCAAATGGAGCGGCTTGAATGCTGGTGTGGTAACTGTTATTGTACGAAAACTCCACTAGAGGGAGATGTTTTTCCCAGCCGTTGCCAAAGTCAATCACACATGCCCTAAGCATGTATTCAAGGGTTTGGATGGAACGTTCAGATTGCCCATCTGTTTGCGGATGGTAAGCTGTGCTCATGTCTAACCAAGAGCCAAAAGATTTGTGCATCGCTTGCCAAAGTTCTGAAGTGAAACGTGCATCACGATCAGAAATAATAGAGGTTGGCACCCCGTGCCTCGAGACAACTTCCTTAAGATAAACGTCTGCTAGAGTGGAGAACTTATCCGTTTCCTTGATAGCCAAAAAGTGTGCAGACTTTGTGAGTCGATCCACGATCACCCAAATAGTATCATTTCCACGTTGAGATCTAGGCAGGCCAGTAACGAAATCCATAGAAATTTGCTCCCATTTCCATTGTTGTATTTCTGGTTGTTGGAGTAGGCCCGATGGTTTCTGATATTCAGTCTTGACTCTCGCACAAGTCAAACATTTGCGAACTAGGCCACCAATACGTAGTTCTGAGGTCGTGGTACATCTTATCCGAACCAGGGTGTACCGAGTAACGAGACTTATGTGCTTCATCCATTACAAGCTCGTGTATGTTTCCATAGTGTGGGACCCAGATGCGTCCTGTTACGTAATAGGCGCCGTCTTCCTTTTGCTCTAATCGTTGCCTTGAGCCGCGTAGGGCTTCAGCCCTGACGTTTTCTGGTTTCAATGCTTCTACCTGAGCATCTCGTATCTGGGAAGGAAGACTAGATTGGATGGTAAGTTGTAGTGCTCGCACACGCCTAGGTGTAGTATCCTTTCGACTGAGGGTGTCGGCCACAACATTGGCTTTGCCTGGATGGTACTTGATGGCACATTCGTAATCATTCAATAGCTCAACCCATCGACGTTGTCGCATGTTCAACTCTTTCTGTTTGAAGATGTGCTCGAGACTCCTGTGATCGGTGTAAATGGTGCACTTGGTACCGTACAGGTAATGTCTCCATATCTTAAGTGCGAAAACAACAGCTCCCAGTTCCAGGTCGTGTGTAGTGTAATTCCTTTCGTGAATCTTAAGTTGGTACGAGGCGTAAGCAATGACTTTATCCCGTTGCATCAAAACACAACCAAGACCCTAAATTGACACGTCGCAATAAACCACAAAATCGTCTGTGCCCTCTGGCAATGAAAGAATAGGTGCACTACAAAGTCTATCCTTTAAGTGCTGAAATGCTGATTCCTGTGTATTACCCCAACGATAGGTGACACATTTCTGAGTTAGTGCAGTGAGAGGTTGCGCGATCTTTGAGAAATCCTTGATGAACCTCCTATAGTAGCCCACCAAACCCAAGAATTGGCGGATTTCTGTTGGTGCACGGGGTGCAGGCCAGTTCTTGATCGAGTCTACCTTGGATGGATCAACGTGTATCCCATCCTTGTTTACCACGTGGCCTAGAAAGTGGACTTCACGAAGCCAAAAGTCGCATTTTGAAAACTTAGCATAAAATTGCTCTGTTCGAAGCAGTTCCAAAATAATCCGTAGATGCTGCTCGTGTTCCTCCTGACTCTTAGAATAGATAAGGATGTCGTCGATGAAAATAATAACAAACTTATCCAGGTAAGGCTTGCACACTCTGTTCATAAGATCCATGAAAACTGCAGGCGCATTTGTTAACCCGAATGGCATGACCAGGAACTCGTAGTGGCCGTAGCGTGTTCTGAATGCTGTTTTGGAGACGTCCTCGTCCCGGACTCTCAGTTGATGGTAACCTGACCTCAGATCAATCTTCGAATAGAAACTCGACCCTTGCAACTGGTCAAATAAGTCGTCAATACGTGGAAGAGGATAGCGATTCTTCATGGTCACCTTGTTCAGTTCACGGTAATCTATGCACATACGGAAGGTACCCTCTTTCTTCTTCACAAATAATACTGGAGCTCCCAGGGCGAAGAGCTAGGACGAATGAAACCCTTATCCAAGAGTTCTTGCAATTGCTTAGACAGTTCTTCCAGTTCGGTTGGAGCTAAGCGATAAGGTGCTCGAGCTATGGGTGCTGCTCCAGGAGCTAGCTCGATTTGGAATTCGACCTGGCGATGGGGCGGTAGACCAGGTAATTCCTCAGGAAACACTTGAGAATAGTCACGTACAACTGGAATATCCTCTATCTTCTTCTCTTTCGTTGATGTGTCAGTAATGAGTGCTAAAATAGGAGTGTGGCCCTTTCGCAAACACTTCTGGGCCTTAAGAAAGGAGATGATGCCCACAACAGCACCACTCTTGTCGCCTTGGATCACGAGAGGTTCTTTACCAGAACGGGGAATACGAACAATCTTCTCTTTGCAAAGGATCTCTGCTTGCTATTGGGATAACCAATCCATCCCTATGACGATGTCGAAACTACCCAAGACTATAGGAATAAGGTTGATGGAGAATGTCTGACCAGCTAAGACGAGGTTACAACCCTTGACTATGTGAGTGGCCTCTAAACTTTTACCATTTGCTAACTCTACGACGTGTTTGGTGTTCAAAAGTGTTGGTGTGCGTTTAAGCATTTGACTAACTTTTTGAGAAACATAACTGGTATCGGCACCCGAATCAAATAAAACAGTAACATAAAAGTCGTCGAGAAGGAACTTACCCATCACCACGTTAGGATCATTCCTTGCATCACCCTGACCCAGCACGAACACTCGACCCCTGGCGCCGTTGCCATCGTTGTTTCCCCCAATGTTGTTCCCATTGCCCTGATTGTTGTTGTTGTTGTTCTGATTCTGGTTTAACTGAGGGCAGTTCCGCTTGAAGTGGCCTTCAGCACCACACTGAAAGCATCCCCTGTTGCCCCGCTGTTGCTGTTGCTGCTGCTGGTTCTGTGGAGTTGGTGGTTGTTGTTGTTGGTTCTGATTCGCAGGTCGTGAGCTCCTGCAATCCTTAGCTTCATGACCCATCTTGAGACTCCTCTGACAACGACCCTTGTTGCACTGACCACTGTGGTGTATGTTGCATTTGTTGCACTTTGGGTGGTTTCCCCGATATCCACCCTGCCCTTGACTACCAGAAGATTCCTGACCAGGACTCTGGTTGTCATCAGTCTTTCGCTGCTGTGCCTGGGACTGAACTGAAGTCGAAACCTTGCTGGAGGTTCCATCCCATTTTCGTTTGTTGTCACTGGGAATAGCAGAAGTAGTAGTAGCAGTAGCACCTATACGCTTAGGCAGCCTGTTCTGTTCCACTGCCTGGTCTGTGAGGCGATGAGCAAGGCGAGTAACATCCTGGATGGTAGCGAGGTTAGCAGCAGTCACATGGCTTTGAATCTCTGGTACTTAGCCTTTGAGGTACAGCTCGATACGCTTGATGGGGGGATCCACCATAGTTGGACACAACACTGCCAGTTCGTTGGATCGTTTCGTGAACGCTTCTATCTCTGACCCCGTCATCTTCAGGTTAAAGAACTCCACTTCCAGCTTGTGGATGTCATCACAACTATAGTATTCACGTTTGATCAGTTCCTTAAAATCATTCCATGGGGTGGCATTAGCAGCCGCCAGCCCCAGCATCTGAACTTGCGCGTTCCACCAAGTTAGCGCAGTGCCTTCGAGAGTACCAGTGGCGTACTTCACCCTACGAGCCTCAGGGTATTCACACATCTCGAAGACAGACTCAAGCTTTTCAAACCAATGGAGGAGTCCAACGGCTCCTTCAGTGCCACTGAAAGTACTAGGACGACAGTCCATGAACGTCTTGAATGTGCATACAGGCGGCTGAGCGTTCTGACCTGTTGTGTATATAAGAACAGGACAAGGTTAAACACAAGAGTTGGTTTAGGAGTGTAGGATCTAAAGATCCTAGAGTGAGTTGCAACTGCAGGATATACCTCCTGCTTGGGCGGCTGCAAGTGCCGCAGCAACTTGTTGGTTAATCAGATCCGTCAACTGGGCTTGAGTCATGTTAATGCGTCCAGCCATGATCTTCATATCAAAGGAAACATGAGTGAGAGGGGTTCGCGAAAGTGCGATGACAGAAGAGAGTAAGCACACACGTGTTTTCAAACAATAGTTGTTACGTTTATCTAAGCATACCATGAGCAAAGTTCTATGTAATCTTGCAAGTAGGCAATGTAAAGATAAATCATATCACCTAGAATGTCGAGTCTTGCACGTGGAGCGAAGCGTCGTTGTGGATCGTTGAGCACTGTTCAGGTTATAGTCTGGTTTTAACAAAAACTTTTTTTCCTGATTAAAACCAAGTTCACTATAACCAATGGCTCTGATACCAATCTGCCACACCCCCAAAATCCACATGCGGAGTATCGCCGCTTGGAGGCGTGACTGACCAGGATCAAGCCACCAATCATATTGAACATAACAGGTAAAAGTAAAATTCAACCACACAATATGAAAGGTGTTTCAAATCAAAAACGTAGTTAAGTGTTTAGCGGAAGCATAATTGTAAAACCCAATGTAAGTATTAAGTACGAAATAAAGTAATGTTTTTAGCATGGCACACACTGCCATGTCCCACAACGACCGCGCCTCCCTGTACAAGCTCCATGAGTACCTAACGACCTGCAAGGCATGTAACAACGAGTCAACAACAAAGTTGAGCGAGTTCACAGTTGGTTGTTTAGTTATAGCATTCGTTTCGTAAATCATATGTTCGTTTTGTAAACCATGTATCGTATTAAATCGTTTCGCGGTCTCCCAGACATGTTTGCGAAGATTAGTGGGGGCTTCCCATGTGTTACTAGACCGTGCGTATCGACTACTACGAAAATGTAAGTGGTGCCCTAAGTCAATGTCTATCAACATTGACCCTTTGCCCATAGTCCATTAGTACACGCCTGTTCGAACGACACGGTGTGAGGTTTGTTAAACCTAATAGCGCTATTAACTAATGACCCGCTCGCCATAGGCCTCGGCGATTAAGTCGATATAAATGAGGGACTTCATGATAGAGGTTTGGTCCAGTGTGAAATCTTGGCATCCTACCCACGGAGGATGGTTGTAGTTACCGTTTAAATCATTAACCCATTCCCAACCCTTGGGAATCCCATGCCTTGGAAAGAGTGTGAACTCACCTTGGTTTGCTCGGTATGCTAAACTATGTGCTCACAAGTAACCAGTCAAGTCCTATAGTGTGTACGTATACTCAATCAGTTCAAGTTTGTGAAGTTTCACATGAAATCAATAACACAGGGTGTGTTTGGCAGTTAACATCATGTAACACATAAGCAGTTAATCGATTCATGCAATTCAAGTTTTACGTTATAGGCTTCCTCAGTTTACTTTAACTCAATTATTCATTAACAGGCTTGGTACACTTAACTGTGCTAACAGCGTTAACTAGGATCAATAGGACTAACATGCATAGTTGAGTTAACACACTTATCATAGTCAGTGTGTCATAACAGAGTTAGATCAAAATTAACAGAGTTATCATACATAATGAGCTTAACATTCATAACATGGTTAACATAACCCAGTTAACATACATAACATACTTGACATGCTTAACACAGTTAATACTTAACAGGGTTAACCATCTAACCGATTTAACATACGAGTTACAGAGTTACAGGTCATTAGACGAAAACACTTAGTGGGCGAAAACCCTCATTGGCGAAATCACCACATGGCGAAATCCCTGTTTTGGCGAAAACACTTTGTGTTTTCGTCTGGTTGTGGTGTTTTCGCCTGGGACCTCATCATCATCACTAACAGTTACGTAAACTCAGCAACCCTAATCTCATCTAACAGTTACATCTCCTACATTATACAGTCATTCAATCATTACATAATATTAACAGATTGTTAAGATCATTTCAGTAATCAACATACACATACAATAGAACCCTAATCTGCTGATTATCTAACACCTTATCATCCTAACAGGATCATTAATATTAACAAAATTATAAGGACCCCTAACCTACCAATCCATTCGGTCAAACCAATTCATGCAATCATATGAACTATCCAATCATTGTGGAATCAAGATCACCATACCACCATCAGATCATTCATGGAAAACATAACATAATCACATAACATCAGTATTCAATCGGACGTATACATACAGACATGAAATCATGCATAACTAGAACAACAGTGCAACTAACCGAGACAGAAAGAACGATTGATCTCTAGAGGGAGCTTGGAGGAATCGATAATGCCGTCACACAGAGAAAGAAACTCTAGGGTTTTGCTGATTGAAAAGAACTTCCCGTAAAAGTTGAGAGCCACCACTTAAAACTAATCGCTACTGGGCCAAAGCCCATTCATTTTCGTCAAGCAGTAGTGGATGAAAACACTAAGGTGTTTTCGCCACAGGGGTGTTTTTGGGTGGGGATGATTTCGTGGGTGGGGGTTTTCGGCTATAGGGTGTTCGGTCAAAGTTCCACTTTTAATTACTCATAACACAATATTAACATGAAACATATTATTAACATACACTCAAATGTAATGCACACCATATATATATATATATATATATATATATATATATATAGGATTAGGTTCAAGAGTGAACACTAGTGTAGTTTGCGAACTGAGCGAACTAATCCTGGCCATACATGTGTGTAGATCAATGGCCAGGATTTGATGATGAAATACACTAGTGTATTTTACGATTTGATGATAAAATCCTAGTCATCCACGTGTGTAAATCAATGACCAAGATTTGTTCACTCAGTTCGCAAATACATTAGTGTTCACTCTAGAACCCCACCCTATATATATATATATATATATATATATAACACTTTGCCAATAAGTACAAGGTTAAGTCAAATAGAGACCTTGAAAACTCGGGTTGTCACAGGTATGCATCCAGTGCTTACTGTTCTTCTTCCTCCATATGCAGCCATATCTTCATTCCTTGCTGCACCTTGAGTTTGATCATCTCTAACATTGTCTAGAACCGCTTTGAACTTATAATAGTAAATAATAACATCCAGGTACATGGCATAAACTATCCTCATGTACTCTCCATCTTCATAATCATGCCCCATATCCTTCAAGACCATTGCCCATAAATTGTTTGATGTCACAGTTTTATGACCACCTTCCCTTTTGACCACCATATAGAGTTCTAACAGATTTACCCTTTTATTATTACCCATGTATACCGGAATCGGTCTTGAATTAATCCCCATCTTTACACGTAAAAACCAGTCGATCATCTCTTCAAATTTCCCATCTATATCATACTTATATTTCATCACATTTTCACTGTCATCTAGCATATCTAATAGGGCCTTGCAATCCTGAAATTCTTTGAATTTCATAGATTGTAGAATCATCACATTCCAATCTGGTTCGTTGGAAGATAAGTTTAACTTCTCGAAATAATCATTCAAGTAATCGGACTTGAATGTTTCATGTTCAGATTCTTTCTCTATTATAAACTGTTTTTCCCTTGCACCAATTTCATCCTCCCTTGTTAATCCAGTTTTATTGTTTTTCTTATTCAGAAGCGGTGCACTAAACATAGGAAACAATTTACATCTTTCACCATTAAACTGTACTGTGATGCCTTGTATTATAAGTTGATCAAGGCTGAGGATATTTCTATCCAATTCCGGTGTGTAATACACACTTTGGATTCGAAACTTTTCACTTCCGGATATAACATCCACAGCCCCTATACCCCGTATAAAGTAAAATTGATTTTCACCGGTGTTTGTCTCAACACCGTAGATGTTCTTAATTCTTTTGAAAGATTCTAAATTACCGGAAAAATGACGTTTGAATTTTGTATTCACATACCAAATTTCCGACCAAAGACCATCGTCAGTGCCACTGATGATGAATTCTGAGTCTCTAACGTTGTCTTCTTCTTGACTTTGTGTACCGGTGTTTATGGCTTGCCTGATCAACAAAGTTGCTTCATCACTTTCCTTCTCCTTGCAGAATGCTATTTGATGTCCTGGAAGATTACAGTAATAACACCGTTTCTGTATCATCTTGGCCATCAATCTTTCTCTTTCTTCATCAGAACAATGTTTACATGGAAGCACCGATGCAGACGCGTAGACTCTGTCTCCTTTATAATCTGATGTGGCTCTGATACCACATGTTGGCAGCGGAAGTTTATCATGTACATCATCATCATAAGCAGAACTTGATTCATCACAAACATGTTTGGAATTCATGGTGAATCAATCGGATGACACACAACACTTGAAAAGCAAATATGAAAGAGAGGATATTATAGTTAATATCTTGGTACCGGTTATTATTTATTATTCTGGTAATTCGTTTATATACGGATACGAAGGGGTGGTTCATTCCGGCGGTTACTTTTGGCGCCAATAACCACCATTTAAACCGTTGTGTCTTGTAAGACATGCCCCTTCGATAATATTCGATATACACACACCTAGTAAGAGTAATAATCATACAAATACATAATACATATGCTAAAGATAATATAATCAAGTTTATAAGTTCTAATAATACGACACCATAAAATGAACGATTTACATTAAACCTTAAAAACGAAATTATGTTAAAGCTAGCCCTAAAGGGCTACATGTCCCCCTGTATAAGATTGAGCCTATTCCAGCTTGGTAGATACAAGTCTCCACCTTCATCTGCCACTAGCAATCGGTAACATAGTATGCTTGCTCATGCTATCAAAGGTGCTTGAGCTTACATTGCTTATACTACCACCATTTGTATATTCATAGTCGTTTGTTAGTCCTTTTAACAAATACTCACCTTCATTTTCGTTTGGACTACTTTCCACCCATGGATGTTTTTGAATCATTGAAGCCAATATTCCTTGGAGCTCGATTGCTACTTCCTTCATGGTAGGCCTTTCGTCGCCTTTAACGCGTAAGCATCTTTCAGCCAGTCTTGAGACTTGGATAATCTCGCTAGGAACATCGTTTAGCTGCAAGTGTTCATCAAGAACCTGGAGGAGTCTCCCCTCTTTTAAAGAATATATAAAATATATAGCTAGGTTCCTCTCTGCCTCTGGCCTATCAAAGCTAAGAGCCTTTTTTCCAGTTAAAAGCTCCACTAGTACCACCCCAAAACTATAAACATCGCTTTTATCCGTGAGTTGGTTTGTCTGCAAATACTCTGGATCTAAGTAGCCTAGCGTTCCTTGCACTATAGTGGCCAATTCAATCTGGTCAATAGGAATTAGCTTAGATGCTCCAAAATCAGCCACTTTTGCTACATAGTTTTCATCCAAAAGTATATTCATTGGCTTGACATCTCGATGGATGATTGGAACAGACGCTGAAGAGTGCAAGTATGAAAGTGCTTCAGCTGTCTCCGTTGCTATTCTGAGTCGGATGTCCCACGTAAAAGCTGACGACTTGCCTTTGACGTTGTGGATGTGTTCAGAGAGTGTGCCATTCGGAATGAACTCGTACACCAATAAAGGGACTTCTGTTTCTAGGCAACATCCAATCAGCTTCACCACATTTCTATGATTAATTTGGGAAAGGATAACAACTTCATTGATAAATTGCTCTATCTGGGTTTCAGTTTGATCTGGTAGCTTGGACTTCTTTATGGCAACAATTCTGTTATCGGAAAGAACTCCTTTATAAACAGTGCCATAGCCTCCCTTACCGATAATCCTGGTATCATCATAGTTATTGGTTGCTTTCTTTAGCTCATCAATTGTGAAGACTCTTGCTTGATCACGAGAACCGCTATCTCCGGAAATTCTCTGCTGCAACATTATTCCACCATTTTGTTTAAAGAATTTCTCTCTCAGAATCATCAGCTTTCGCTTCTTGTGTATCAAGTACAACCAGGTGACAAAAATAAGGAGAAATATAGTAGAAGTTGAGATACCTGCAACAACAAAAACTTACTTATTGCACTATTCATGCTGATTTGATTTACAACTGGAAAAATATTGCATCATTATTTACCTACAGCTATCTTTATAACAGTGGATTGATCGGCAGTGCAACGTTTTCCATCCTTCGTACCATCTCCAGAGTAACCTTTTGGACAAGTACACTTATAACTTCCATCTGTATCATGACATTGAGCATCATGATCGCAATCATGACTTCCCTGTTCACATTCGTTAACATCTGTAATATAACAAGTGGTCACTCATTTTATTGTATGGAAAGGAAATCAGGAAAAAAAGGCATGTGAATGAGACATCAAAACTTACTCTTGCAGCCATCTGCAGCATAAGGGTTGCCTTCATAACCTTCACGGCAACGGCAACGATATCCAGGACCTCCATAATCTTGATCACATATGCTGTTTTCCTTGCATAAGAAGTCATCATCCATGTCCTTTGCTTGGTCACAAGTCAGGTTTCCAATTGCCCAATCTAGTAACATCGGCATCCTGCTTTTAAAACTAACCAGGTTTGTTGTAGAAAAGCTAAACTTCCCTTCTTCAACAAAAAAGGCATAGCTACAAGGGTTTAAGTCCGTTATATTCTCATGGTTGTTAATGCTACGAAGTCTCATATTATAAGAACGCATTCCTTCTGGCACTGATACTTCACAACACCCAACTCCCGTGCAAGATCCGTTTGTAAAAGTGCTGTTTCTACCACATCTAGAAACGCATCCGGTACCAATATCAGAATCATTCACTCTTCTTCCACTAAAACGTGCATTCGTATCACACCCAATGGCTACAAATTTGTTCTTGGTGGAGATCCTGAAATCACTCAACCTCAAATATGGTGCGTTTCTGTCGTCTGGGCCAGATTGATTGTAGCAATCATGGCCTACAAACGTCATAATCTCCACCTCACTCTTGTTTGCAGACATATTTGAAATAACAATATTGCTTTCTCTAAAGTATGGTATTGCTTCCCCGGATGATTCGTTACATGTCACCAGGAAATCAGAACTGTAGTAGCATCCCTTACCTGAACCAAATGGGTAAGTAATGTTCACATTGCCACATGAACTTCTACAATTCGGGTAGTCTTGAGCACTTGCTGCCCCCAAAACTGCAATTGTTGCAACTGCAATTAGTGTTTTCAAATGCATAGTTGCTTTATGTACGTGTGTTTGTGATTTTGGCTGTATTTGATTGGGGAAGGGTGATCAGTGCTCTTATATCAACATGCCAAGAAGACTTGGTCATTTTATTCTGAAAATTATTATCCTTTATTTCGTTCAATCCTTTTCTTTTTTCTACTCTTGGACAGAGCATAAGAAAGCGATGTGTGTTACTATTCATAGCAAGAAGACTTGGTCTTTTTATTCTGAAAATCTTTATCCTCTATTTTTCGTTCAATCCTTTTCTCTTTTAACTCTTGGACAGAGCATAAGACAGAGATGGGTGGTATCATTCACGGAAGTTCATAATAACAAATAATCAAGTTTATCAGAAAATAATTATTTTTATCCTTCTTATTAACTCAGATTTTTATAATGAATACTTAATATGAGTTTCTAAACGTGTAATTCTCAAAAAAAAAAATTAAAAAAAAAATTCGTAGTTGATGTTATTCAAAAGAGTTGTTATTTATAAGAGTAAAAGAATGTAACTTCGCTTAAATGAGTGGTTCATGCATTTCAATTATTCAATATTCATCATTTAATTTCATTTCTAGATCGTATTGAATAGTCAACAAACTATATTGACCGTTTATAAAGCATCTTAATTGTTCAATATTCATCATGTGTTTTTCAATTTTAGCTCGAACTGAATAGTCTACAAATTATATTGACCATTTATAAGGCATCTTTACCACCTACCAAAGCTTACGTATACTCGTCTTTGGAATTGTTGAAGCACTGGATCGATGACGAATATCAACATTGCACTTGATTCATGCCGTGAATAAACATCAACAACAAACAAGATAGAAAGATGTAAAAGATGAACCCTTTATTATCGAATCAGTCATCACATATTACATAAACCGAAAGAGTATACATCATCTACAAGCTGGTTTAGATCACAATGATCTAAAACTAGCTTTCTATCACTAACACAGTCACTCTCTCTCTAGAATGTGCACAGACTCTTGAGAATTTTATAGGATTTTGTGAGAGTTGCACAAAGCTTTTCATAGAGATTTGCCTTATACAGAGATACCCTCATTCTAACCTATACACCTATATATATATACGCTAGGGCATAAGTCCTCACACAAAGAAACCCTAGTCCGAATATACCCCTAAATTTGGACAACTTACATAACCAACTTGTCAGTACTTAACATGATAAGTACTAACAATACACAAGCACAAATACGGACAACAAATACATAAGTACCGACAAAATCAAATCCACAAATTCAGACAAACCAATACTTGACAAGTTCGGACCCTTTAACACATAATCTTGTCCGAATTTGTTAGTTATTTGTTGGATCTTGACTTCTCTTGACATTGGACTTTGACCAGAACTGATAAAGCATAGTTACTTGGCAAGAGCTGCACTTACAGACTCCCCCTTAACTGTTGCTATCAGTTCTGTCTAGCATCGATAATCTTCAGTCATTGGACACTGCGCTTACAGACTCCCCCTTGACTGATGATGTCATGCATGCTTTCTACTTTGGCTGAGACGTGATCTTTCCTGCAGAGCATCACGATCTTCCACCCTTCTAATTAAAGACTTGCTGACGATCACTTAAATGGCCACTTTGTGAAACCTAAAGAATCCAACATCAAACATTGTAGATCCTCCCCCTCAAACTACTCCCGAATCAAGTTAACGCGAACCAACCTACAACCTACAACCAAATGTAAGAATATCGCTCGAAACCTTAATCTTCAAACCTAACTGGCAGCAGAAAGAAACATTGGATTTCCAATCCCCAACCTTGAACAATTCAAACTTCACAAAGACATGAAGTTCAGTTTGATAAGTTAATAACAAACTGAACTTTGTAAAAGTGTGAAAGCACTTGATCGATGACGAACATCAACATTGCACTTGATTCAAGACATGAAGAACAATCAAAACCATAAAAGATAGAAAGATGTAGAAGATGAAACACTTTATTATTGAATCAGTCATCACATATTACAAACCGAAAGAGTATACATCATCTACAAGCTGGTTTGGATCACAAAGATCTAAACCGAGCTTTCTCTCACTAACACATAGTCACACACTCTCTCTAGAAATGTGCACACATTGTTGAGGAATAGCTAAGGTTTGTGAGTGGTTGCACGAAGCTGATCACCCAGATCCATTCTCACTGAGACGAATGAATGTGATGGATTGATTTCCAATTATAACCTATACACCCATATATGTAGGCTAGGGCAAATACACTAAGTTCTAACAAAAACCCAACTCACAAATCCGGACCCTTTAACATATAACTATCTGAATTTGTTAGTGTATAACAACATGGATGTCCGAACTTGTTGGATCTTGACTTTTCTTGACATTGGACTTTGATCAGAACTGATAAAGCACAGTTACCCGACGAGAGCTGCACTAACAAAAAGTACATCTACCATCTTGATCATGATCTGCAACCCTTCATGTATGTATGATATCATCTCGTCACGAATCTTCATGAATCAATCTCCTATCTTCACCAATCCATTGAATCCCCGATGGCTTTCTTATCCAATCTTCCCCTTATCAAGAAGCACCACATTATTTCGTGAACCGACTAGCAACCGTCTTGGAAGAGGAACCAGGAAACCAATCATCTCTACTCTAAACAACAACTAATAAGACTGAATCTTTAACTATTCGTTAAACGAGAATCCAACTTCATCACGTCCACACTTGATTAAAAACACAAACACACGTGACAAAACTCCATCACACACGAGCCTTTTCACACACAAACTTAAGATTTATGAAGAAAATATGAATTTTTGCTCCCCTATTTCTTTGTAAACTGTCAAAGTCCAACCAAGTCATGATTATCTTCACCTCTGATGCACGATAATCGTCCAAAATTGTCCCAAAACTATAGTAAGGACCAAATCCGAACTCCGAGAATTTTGAAAAGAACACTGTGGACAACCATTACAGCGTCTCATCCCCTTACTTAATCCGGACAACATAAGTACCCTGGAACTTTTTAGTAACCAAAACTGACTTCAAATTTCCGAATTACACAAAATTCTGACTCTTAGCTAATTATTCGGTACCCAGGTAACCCAGCATAACTAGGAAAACCCAGAACATGCAAAACTCAAAACCTCCGAACTACACTAACTTCTGAACTTAACTAAAAATCCGGTACCCCAGGTACCTGGAATTCTAGAAAATTCGGAACTTGTAAATTTCGAAAGCTTTTGAAACCTCATATTAGATCATTTGAATAGTAGTTCAGAATACAAAGAAATTCGGAACAAGCAAAGAAAATTCCGAATATAACTCATAAATTCGGATTTCAAATGAATGAAGAGATCAAAGAGAATGAACAAATCCTTACAAGAAGAATGAACAAATCATTACAAAGAGAATGAACATATCCTTGACAAACCTACAAATCCTGACAAGCTCACTCAACAAATTCGGTCTGTAGAAGAATAAGTTTTAACAAGAATTGATTAAGTACTGACCATCCAAATTCAACAAATAAATTCGGACACAAGAATAAGTTCTGATACTCTTTAAACTCAGAAAGAAAGTATAAGTTCTGATCAAATACTTCACTTAAATTCGGACATAAGTGTTAAGTACCGACAACACTTTAAATTGGACAAAAGTGTTAAGTACTGACAACACTTTAAATTCGGATAGATGAATAAGTTTTGATAATCTAAGTCCGGACAACAATCTCCAAGTACAAACAAGAAGGAATATATTAAATGTAACACTTAAGTTCGGACAAATTAAAAGAAGTTATATGTGGACAAAAACTTAAAACTTAAGTGCGGACAGAAACACATTCTCTAAATGCCCTAAGTAAGGATAACAACTTATAAGTGCTGACAACTCAAGTAAATATGTGCGGACACAAATTCAACTGATGTGTGTTGATAAATGCGGACACATTTTAAGCCTTAAGTGCGGACTGTCAAAACAGATAAGTGCGGACGACAAAACCACAAAACCTATGTCCTTTTTAAATGCAGATGAATGATGTTAAATAAACTCGAACGGTCAGAGTAAAAATGGACATAACTGTTTTTTTTATACTCATTAAGTCCGGACAGTTAAGTTCGGACAGATCAAAGATTAACATCGGACAGACAGATTCTCAGTTAGTACGGACAACCATTTATATTCGGACATACATAATCTGTTAATACGGACAACAGTAAATTCTGATGATCAGAACTTTTAAGTTCGGACAGAAGAACAAATCTTGTAAACACTTACAGTCTCAAAACTTGTAAATACGAACAAAGAATAAATCCTGACAGTTTCAACATTGTAAATACAGACATAGTTAGATGCAAAAGGTAAATCCGGACACAATAAGTAGGTTCAAACAAATCCGGACAAGATATAGGTGAAAACCAAATCCGGACAAAATTTTAAGTTCGGATGAACACTAAGTTCGGACAATAGTAAATCCGGACACAATAAGTAGGTTCAAACAAATCCGGACAAGATATAGGTGAAAACCAAATCCGGACAAAATTTTAAGTTCGGATGAACACTAAGTTCGGACAATAGACAGGTTAAGTACTGACATATCCTAAGTTCGAACAAATGAATTTAAGTATTGACAATTAGTGTGACTATACAACAAGTCATCATTAAATTAAAAAGTAACAAATACAGACAGAAAAGTTCTAACACAAACTTAAATTTGGACAGTACCTATTTCAGATCAAACCACATATCTGAAACAACTTGGAAAACAAGAAAAGATCTCAGTCGACGAACAACTTCAATTTCTTCAAGTTTTCTACAGAATCTTCACGTCTCCGTGATGTTTGGCGGAAACAAACATCAAATCAAGAGTAATGGTGATTCGGAAGGCGGTTAGACCATTGCAAATCGATAACCATGCTCTGATACACTGTTGAAGCACCGGATAGATGACGAACATCAACATTGCACTTGATTCATGACGTGAACAAACATCAACAACAAACAAGATAGAAAGATGTAGAAGATGAAACCCTTTATTATAAAATCAGTCATCACAGATTACATAAACTGAAGAGTTTACATCATCTACAAGATGCTTTAGATCACAAAGATCTAAAGCTAGCTTTCTCTCACTAACACATAGTCACTCTTTCTCTAGAATGTGCACACATTGTGGAGGAATTTCTAGGGTTTTGTGAGAGTTGCACAAAGCTTTTCACAGAGATTTGCCTTATACAGAGATACCCTCATTCTAACCTATACACCCATATATATATAGAGTGGGGATCCTGCGGAAAGTGTGTTTTTCCTAGAAAGTCTAGGAAGCGATCTGGTCCATCCAATGGGTGTGTTTAAGGGTTGAGATTAAATCAATAGCAATCTTGTAATATTTGAGTTTAATTAATTGATTGTTTTAAATGAGTAGGGGCAATTTTGTTAATGACCGGATTTTAAATCAATAAAAAAACTGTCAGGCAATCACAACTCCTATTTTCACGCGAATTTCCCTCTCTCTCTAAAACCCACATTTGGAAACCCCCAAAATCATACCAAATATACCTAAAATCATGGATAAAGATAAGAGATTTACCTTGTTCTATATACGTAAGATCAAGTTGTCATTGTACTACGTGTTTTACAAAGCGATTACGGGTGTTAACACACTGACTTCAGAGTGTTAAAACACACTGACTTCAACCTCTCTGACTGGTAAAACACATCACCAAGAACATGCTGAGTGTTAAAACACACTGACTTCAGAGTGTTAAAACACACTGACTTCAACATCTCTGACTGGTAAAACACATCACCAAGAACATGCTGACTTCAGAGTGTTAAAACACACTGACTTCGGAGTGTTAAAACACACTGACTTCAACCTCTCTTACTGGTAAATCATTAAAACACATCACCAAGAACCTGATTATATATTGACTTCAGAGTGTTAAAACACACTGACTTCAACCTCTCTGACTGGTAAAACACATCACCAAGAACATGCTGATAGTTTTCCAGATAAACACATTGACTTCCAGATTTGAATTCGAAAACAACAAAAATTCCGAAAATCATGGAATGTTAGTTAATGAAAAATAAATTCCAAAAATAAAATTAAAATGTGAAATTACATAGTTGCCCTTTTAGTTAAAATAACTCAATGCCACATGTCCAATTCTCATTGCTTCCTAGACTTTCTAGGAAAAATACACTTTCTACGCAACTCCTACTATATATATATACATATATATATATATATTATATATATATAGGCTAGGGCATAAGTCCTCACACAAATAAACCCTAGTCCAAATATACCCCTAAATTCTGATAACTTACACAACCAACTTGTCAGTACTTAACATGATTAGTACTGACAATACACAAGCACAAATACGGACGCCAAATACACAAGTATTGACAAAATCAAATCCACAAATTCGGACAAACCAATACTTGACAAGTTCGGACCCTTTAACACATAATCTTGTCCGAATTTGTTAGTTATTTGTTGGATCTTGACTTCTCTTGACATTGGACTTGGACTAGAACTGATAAATCACAGTTACTTGGCAAGAGCTGCACTTACAGGAACTTTTGCTTCCAAGAATTTGCTTGCATTGTGGCGCAGGTGAATTGTAAATGTGGATTTGTCCAAGCATAATGTGATGTGTTAACCATATAAAAACGCATGTTTCAACGTATTCCATGAACTCAATGTAACCTATAAAAGCATTTTGATTGGATCAAAACATAAAGTAAATCTAATTTATATCGTACAATCATAAATTATTATATGTGGCTGACTAACTCAAATTTATACTGTCTAGTCAAAACATATTCTATGTGACCCGATTCATACGTAGGAAAAGTACAAAATAAAGCACAAAAGTGTACACAAAATTTACATCAAAACATAGACAAACTCGAATTTATACCAAAAAGTATACAAAATTTATGTCGACATGTGGATAGACTCGAAAATTGTACCGACTTTGCGGCATGATTATGTATAAATTATTATCGGCCCTTTACGTTATAACGTAGACCAACTCGAATATTTTGACCTGACTCGTTTTCAAACAAAAATTTACGTCGAACCGTACTTAAAAAGAAAGCATGAAAAGCATTATAAATGAAAACAAAATTTACGCCGAAACGTGCATAAAAAGTAAGCAAGAAAATGTATTATATTTGACCGAACTCGTTTCCAAATAAATTTACATCGAAATGTAGACCAACTCGAATTTATACCTTCAAATTAAGACGTATAATATTTGACTTGAATCGTTTCTGAATAAAAATGACATATAAACATACATAAAAGGTAAGTACGAAACCGTATTATATTTGACCCTACTCGTTTCCAAACCAAATTTTCATGAAACATAGACCAACTCGAATTTATACCAATAGGTACATCAAAATAAGCACATAACAAATTAAATTTTTCAAAGTTAACAAACAAAGATATTGTAACACCCCGAAAATGGGTTTGGTAATCAAACCACGTTAATACTTAAAGAGGGGTAAATTACCGTTAGTGGTAAAATTAACCCGGAAAATATTAGGATTTATATAACTAAACCTAATATTTAATAAAAAGGAAAAATAATGCTTTTGAGAAAAATAAAGTTTATAGAAGCCCGAGTTAACAGGACTTGAAATAAACTGAGTCGTAAATTCCCCTGAACCCATTAATTTAACTAGGAATGTTTAACCTAGTTAATAAGTGGAAATATTGTTAGAAATACGTAGGTTGTAGCCAACTTAATAAATAACCAAACAAGAGGGGCCAAATTAGGATAAATGGAAAGTTAGGTTATAAAAACAAAAGTTTAATCAAAACACACACTTAGTGTGTGTTGAGAATGTTCTGTTCGACCAGAAGACTCCCCAGGAGTTTCAAAACCCTAGCTTCCAACAAATCCATCAGATTGAAGGGCTAAACGAAGCCCAAATTCACAACCGAACGTGAATTAACGATCACCCGAACAAGAGGATCATAAGATATGTAAAATCTTGATGATTCGTGAAGTTATGAAATTTGGATAATCATCATAATCGTGAATTATGAATGAATTATTGAAGCTATGATTGAATTAGTGATGTATATTTGCTTAGGAACCAAACCCTAAGTGAAAATTATGCATAAGATGCTATGATTTGAATGATTTGATGAATTACCACACTAGGATAAGTGGGTATTAATCATAAGTTGAATTTGATGATACAATTATGATTAGAATCCTCATACACGATTGTAATCAGGAAATACTTGAACAAATTATTTGTTTAAGTCTTTAATCATACTTACTATGATATGGGTTTAGTATGATATGATAAAAATTTATGATAGGTTCATGTTCAAGGATGTTTAATATCATTATGTATTAATTCGGTGAATTATGATGACCAGAACTTGCTTAAAACGGTAACATAAAGATGATGCTTACCGGATAATTGAACAAGTAATTAGACGAGTAGTTGAGCTACTTCGTGTAATTAATTATGTTAATAGGCAGTTCGATTTTTTAAAGTAAAAATGACCTTTTATATGATCGAATGATAATTTCGACATACAGATTGTAGGATGGAATTGTCACACCCCGAAATATCAGAGCATGGGGTGACTGGACTGGTATCTTCGTTGCACAGTGGAAGTATTTGAGCTAAGACTTCTAAACAGTTGAACGCCACTAAGTACTCGAATCCCCATGGGTTCTCCTATTCCAACTGTGCCATAGTTTTGAAAATACAACCTGAGAAAGAACATGCGAAAAAGTCAACATAAAGTTGAGCGAGTTCATAGTTTGCGAAAAAGTCAGGGGCAGTGGTTTTGTTTTAGGGCAAGCGACGCGGAAGGCTGAGGCGGGGAAAATATCCTAGCACGAGCAGGCCTGCATAGATAATCAACATGCCTTCCTTCCTTTCGCGTTCGATACCTTTGGTTGTCTGGCCCCTGTGGCGACCGGTTTCTTGAAACGGGTTCAAAAGGCAACACTTGCGCATGCGACAGTGTCTGTAGGCCATAGTTAAGTGTTTAGCCGAGTAGGATTTGCAATTCAAAAGGGGGTGGCGGCGCAGCTTGTTGCCCGTCTACCAACCCATGATTTGTAATTTGCTCTAACAATATATATCTAATAAAAGGTATTGAACAAGGGAAAAAAAAAGATTTAAAATAAATCTTTTTGATAACCGGTTTAAAAGTTATTTAGAAAATATTGTAAAATCAATTTCTCGGCATGATATATGAAAGTTGTGAGTCTAGCCCACGAGAGTCTTTGTAAGCAGGACCAACTCGTCCTCTTACTTGTACATAAGTTGAAAACGTTACCAATGTTTGTAAATCCATGTATTTGTGAGTTTGTGTCAAATGAATCTTAAAGACATTTGAAAGTTTAGGTGTCGAAATCCGGTATGTAAAGCGTCAATAAACATGCTGATCATTAATGTGTAGCTAGGACATTAATATGTGTGTCGACATAGGAAGCCACCAACCCGTAAGCGATTTAGTACCGGTCCACCCGGCGAGGGTAACAAAGGAAACTCCATGTGGTCACACAAGGACTCGTGAGTGGGGCTCGCCCAGTACCCGATAGATCTACCCCCTTTGTTCCGTGGTCTTAAACAAGATTAATGGTGCTTTAAGTATCAGCCTATTCGCACGTGATCTACTAATTCATTCCGTAGCTTAACCATACCAAGTAACATGTATTTCCCCCCGAGAGTTGTAAAACCGAGACGTTAAAAAGAAAAGGGGGGCATGAACTCACTGGGTTGTCTCGTTTTACGTACGCAGACCAACCCAGTCCCGTTATTGTAACTAGGACATTCACGTCTCTAGTCATGAAAATCATGCACGTTTGCGAGAATATACGCGTGTGTTTTGTAAAACCGGTATGTTTAGTCTAAATCGTTCGTAAACCGTTTAAGTTCCTTGAAATCCATTCGCAAAACGGTTTAAAAGTATGAGTTTTCGTTCATTGAAAAGTTGTTTATTTTTGCAAAACTTGCATGTCTTTCCACCACCGAAAACATTTATAAAAATGTAAAACAGTAAAAAGTGGGGGGTTATGAACTCATCTTGACATTCCTATGCAAAGCTAGCTTAATGTGATTACGTGATGTCATTCCAAGAATGTGAATTAGCTAGCGTGTAACTATGACATTCATACGAAGGAATACTTATAAGTTTCTACATAAGACAACATAGATAAACTACGTGTCCGAGCTCTACCGAGTCGTTAACTAAACGACACTAAGGTAGTATTATCTTGACTTAGAATAACCAATCTATGGTTATTTGATCCCATTTATAATCGGGATAAAACTAAGTCTCGACATCGACTTAGTTTCCGAGTGTTATAAGTTATATACTTATTTTTACGTATATAATCAAAAATAAACATAAATAATTATATTTACTTTGTAAAATTATTCGAAATTATCGACGTCTGAGATAAATGTAAACACTTACATTTATTTTATAAAAGTAATTGAAAGTATTCGAATTATCGACGTCTGAAATAAATATAAATATAAATAATTATATTTATTTCGTAAACTCTTGAGTCGTAAACGTTGTCAATAAATATATTATTTATTTTAAACAATAGTCGAATAATAATCATCGAATAGTAGATGTTTGTGGGTTAAACATAAGAAATTATGTTTATACGAAATAAGTTTCGGTGTTTTGTTATCTTGTAATCACTTTTGTCGAAATGTTATAAACTCGTTTTGTAAGTCGTAAAGCGTCGCCAAAATAAATATACTCCTATATTTATTTTTATAAGAAAACTTGTATCTCAATAAGTTTCGTCTTTAACGTTTAAATATGTTTTGTGATCCGGGTTTTTAATGGAAAACGGACAGAGTTTCCTCTGTTTTTTGACGATCCCGACATCTAAGTGTTGATATATTTTTCAAAATTCAATTTTTAGCAAAGTTTGTTGAGCACTAAAATAATTAAAATACGATACGACGGTTCGAGCTCGGTTCGCGTAACTAAATAAATCTAAGAATAACGTAATAACGACTTGTAATGCCTAAACTTTACCGGGTCCTAAGTCGACCGCGTTTGACTTGTTTAACCACGATTGACTGATGTTGACCACGGTTTGAACGAACCCAGTCTGCTGTCGATTGTCGTTGACCGAACCCGAGACCTCAGTTGACCAGCGTTGACCAGTTAACCTGACATGTTGACTGGTTTAACTTTGTTGACCGAACCGAAACTGAGACCCAAACCCGTAACTTGAACTGAAACGAGACCCAACTGCTCCGAAATCGAACCGAAACAAGACCCGGAGTTGACTGAAGTTGACTGAGTTGTATTTGTTGGCCCGAGTTGACTCGGGTTTGACCGAGTTGATTAGTGAGTTAACCAGGTCGAGCCGAGTTTTACCGAGTTGACCCGTTTCACGAACCCGAACCACAACTGGCATGAACCCGAACTAGATTCAAGCCGAATCTGAACATTAATCTGACCCGAGCTGACCTGAGAAATCCGAGCATGTGTCTGAGAAGAATATACCTGTTGACTTGTCGACTGAACTGAACCAAACCCATAACCACACCAGATCTGAACCAGACATCACCTGAACCTGATTGGAAACTTGTCGGAACAAAAAACGTCACCACCGCCGCCGTGGCTCCGCCTCCTGTGGCGGATCGTCGTCGGAAACGGCGTTCGTCGCCGTTGACCTCTTTCCTCCTTCTCTGTTTCTTCATCGCGTCGTCTCTCTCGTCTCGGTCTCTCTCTCGTCTCGAACTTTCCTTCTCCACCACCCACCACAGCGCCGCCGCCTGTGGTGGTGGTGTAGTTGTTGTTGATGTCCCCCGCCACCAAGACGGTGGTGGTGGCCGACAGTATAAGAGAAGACGGGGTGGGGTTGCTTCACAGGAGAACCGTTGTAACTGGCTGGATTCTTCGTCGGAATTCGGCGACCGGACATGGAGGGAGATAAGGAGAGTGAATTCAGTGGTTGGTGTGTGTGTTGGCTTGCCCGAGAGAGAGGAAGGGGTGTTTGGTTGTTGATTTGTGTATGTATTTGGGAGTTTTTGATGAAAGTTATTAGTGGATAAGATGCAGACAATTGGAAGGGGAGGGAAAATAGATAGATGGTAGCGCCTGATCCAAAATAACAATTCTAGGGTTTGTTTTCCTTTTATAATTAGGTTTTTCTCTAATGGGCTTTGGGCCCAAGGCCTATAAGCCCAATCCCCGTGTTTTAATGGCCCGTTTGCTCTTATGATCCCGTTTTCAAACCCGAGCTTCGCAAGGTGTCGTAAAATAAAATTTTAAGATTAAATGGCGTGAAATAGTGTCGTTTGTCGTGTTCGACGCGTTCGTTAGTCGCTTTAACTAAAAATCGGGTAAAATACTGCGTTGACCGTTTTAATTCTGTTTTTCGATCCGGTTTCAACTGCAGATAATAGAATTTAAAAAGGAAGTTAAACATATCAAATATTTCAGATTTTAAGTTTATACACGTGTCTGATGCTTCCGTTTCGTTGCCGGTGCGTTCCTGATTTCCGCTTTTTTCGTCCACGTTTGCGCTTTGTGGTATCCGAAAGCGTGTTATTTCCTCAAAACCACACTCAAAGGTGTAAGTTATATGTATAAACCTCGTATTTGTCGGCGTGGTCAGTATTTTGTACGGCATCAGTTCGTTATCGTTTATCGTTACGCAGTTTCTCCACAGATTATCATTCGCGTATTGTAAAGTTAGATAAGCGTTCCTGGGCATTCCAAAGCCTAATTAAGTTAATTCGTGTCTTAAACGCTATTTTTTATCATGTAAACGCTTATTAATCGCGTAATTAGAAGCCGTTAATTACCGGTTTTCACAGGAATAGTCATTAATGATTATGACTAGTCTAACCATCTTACAAATTTTAATGATAGTTTGACGCTTAACAAGCTAGATGGAAGCTTGGGAATGAAGCGGGTCAAACAAATCAAGAATGAAAGAAAAGTATAATCTGGATGCTAGGTAAGTAAAGCTTACACTCTATTTATTTATTACCTATTGATTTTATAGGTTCTGAATAATATAAAGTATTGTTTGAATTCTGATGTTTCGACACGACATGTGCGGTTCAGAACAAAAGACAATAAAGATAAACCATGTTTAATAGTTAAAAAAGCTAATATGGTTATTTAGTCATAAGGACTAATAAATAACGAGTTTTGAATAATTACCTTATAAGGTAAACTAATACAAATAATAAATGTAAAACGGTAATTCGATCACTCATTGACGCTTACAGTTAGTTTGTGAAAGACACTTTATAGCGTAAGTTATAATGGGTCAAAAGAGTCAACAAATGATTTATAAGGAAAATGACCGTACGGTGTAAACCGGAGCGAGTCATGTAGACGAGATAGTAATAAACATCATCTCGCCAATAAATTCGGTCACTTAGACTAAACGGGTCAAAAGGTGAAGATATTAGCTTTTAACAATATTGATTAATGACTATTGTCGAGTTTTATTACCTCAGGAGTAAATATCAAATGGATACTAGCATCGCTATGAATTAGCGGTTATACAAGAAGGGTAGTAAAAACGGGTCAATATATTGATCCGAGCAAGGTATGTGTAATAGGGTTACACTCACTTAGAACGTAAGGTTCAATGAGTGTTAAATAAAGTAAAAATAGACATTTGGTTACGTTAATAGGTAAACCGAATGTTTCAAATAATAGGCATTGCGTTTGAAAAAGCATAATGACTTTTCAAACAAAATCAGAGTTAAAAAGAAGAATTTTGGTCAAACAATGCTTTCAAAAGTCCTTCATCGTAAATGAAAGGCTAAAATGGACCAAAACGCTCTTATACGCTTAATTGAAAAAATGACCTTTAAAGGTTGTTTGGAAACGAGGTTTATGATTAAGTAAATACTTAGAATAAGTATAAAAAGCGAAAGATGTAAATTTTTGGTCAAATGACTCTATATGTGTCTTTGCCGTAAACTAACAATCCGAGGAGTAAAAATTAGATTATATGGGTCACCACATTGAATCCCCCACAAATATAGTTGTGGTGGGAGATTATTTGATAAGAAATGTGGATATATGAAATTAGAAGCGAATGAAAGCGATTCGTGCTTAAAATATGCTTAAATACCCCTAACGGGTTAAAATAAGCATATGAGAGAAAATGGGTTTAAGAAGGTATATGAACCCGTGATTGGAACCTAATATGATAAACATTATTGAATTTAATAGGTTCATGAGAAATAGAGGTCAAACAAACTTGTTTGTTTGATAAATACATGAACGGGTCAAAAGTTTAGTAATTATATTCTATGCCGAAAGCTTAAAAGTCTGTAATTTTGTTAATCCGGATGACGGATTTTAACTCCATGTGATGGAGAATCGAATTACGATCACGTAGGAATAAGCGGATCTTAAATCGGAAAAAAAAAACTAGAAAGTTATGCACATTTTGTGCACATAAAGTTTGAGTATATGGAGCTGGTGATCTGCAGCTCTAAACAAAACAACTTCATGTCGAAATAGGCTTGTCGCGTCTCGTGACAGCCAAGTGGATTTGGACTCGCGGTACACGACGACACTAGGTAACCCTGTCGTGGTACGCGACAAGGGTAAAAGCTGAAAATTTTTGTTGTTTTGTTATTTGGTTCAAGTAATTTGATAGTACATGTTATCTAATTATCAAAACTAACAATTGAGTTGGTTTTGATTACAGGTGAATAATATCGGCTTTCCGGATGACGATCAAGCAAAGAACAAGAACCTAACACACAACTAAACAAAGCTTCCGTGAATAATTTCGTCGTCACGTTTTAAACGATGAATTTATATGCAAGATGTTAAAATATTTTAAATTATGAAAATGTTTTAATAAATTGTATTTTTAAATGTGTTTATAATCTATAATACACAATAATAATCAATGTTTATATGTAAATAGTATAAAATGGACTAAGAGTCTTACAGGTTGGTATCAGAGCCCTGGTTTAAGAGATTCAAGTATGGTGGGGAAAAACTATGCTTGAACTTAAACCTTATGCTCTTGATAAAGATTGGTGTTCGGTTCGAGGCTTTATCGCAAAATCCGGTAAGTTATTCTGTATGTTAACGGTCTAGCATATAAAGTGTTGAAAACAACACATAGGGTTATCGTGTAAAACACGTTATCCCAAATAAAGCGATAAAAGACCAATATAGTTAAACGAATTACGTGTATTAACACATGTTGTAGAAAGCATTGTAGTATAATACGAGTGCTTGATAATGTTAACGTTACTAAAAATTGTAGACGTTTTAAATTAAAGGATCCTTGCCTCTAAAGATGATGAGAGTCTAAGGATCTATCGATACGATGAAGATATGATCTGAAGTATGACAAGTAAGTCATATATGTTAAGGACATGAATCAAGAAATGATCTCGAACGAGAAATTGAACAAGAAAGTTATCAGGGCAAGTATCTACAAGGTACACGTCTTAAACTTATAGCATAAACTCAAATATGCAACAAACATATAGTGAATGACAGTTGCATATAGAATATGAAACTTGAAAAACCTGGATAGAGTATCTATCCAGGATGACAATTCCAAGAGAAATTCAGTAGAGATATACATTATTCATAGTCGTGAATAATAAGAGAATACTGAACTTAGTTAAATATAAACTTGGACGAAAATAATCATCCAAGTAAGTATTCTCAATATAAATCTTATTGAGAAAAGTAACGATCACATCAATAAATGTGATTGTATAAATGGGTATAAAAAGGAACAATTGTATGTTCAAGGAAAAAAAAACCCGGTAAAACTAATAATTGTTAATTGGCAATTAAATAAAGTTTTACCAAATGAAATAAATCGAGAGGTTACTTACATTGGACGTGATGTGGTAATTATAATAAGGTCGTGTGTACCATGTGTTGATCGCTTACTCTGGCCAAGTAAGTAGTGAACACATGATACCATGAGCTTATTATAATGATCACAATTATGTCCAATGTGGTAAGGTCGAGACGAATGAAAAGAAGTTAAAAGAATCTTGGGGTCAAAAATCTTATGGGCATACTCGTATAAATGGTTTTCGAGGGAACCATAAAAACAATGTATGGCGCATATAGAAATAGATGACCCAAGTAAATAGTGAAATAAGGTCATAGAAACGAAGGTATTGCTCAAACAAAAAGACGATTGAAGTCATTAACTTTGATCGTAGTAAAGAAAGGATGATGATAATAATCATCATTCAGAATTTATAAGACCATCAAGCATGGTCACATAAAGAATAAAGGTTTGGTTAAATAAAGCCATGGATTCCTCTAAGAAAACCGAACAAGTCAAAACGAAGTCTTAATGCATACCTAAATGGTTGCATTAATGATGACTTTAGTAAATCACCCGATTGATGGGTAGGGAATCAAACAAATGCGTAAACCGAGAGACGGGAACGCGGATTGAAAGTCAAAAGACTCGGATTATGAGTTATGACTAAAAGACTATAAAATTTCGCAAACAGAAATTTTAATAATTATGTTCAACTTTTGTGAGGTTGAACAGGGTGAATAAAGAACAAAGTTTGACTGTTCACAAGTGATGGATTTCACATGAACAAGTCAAACGGGTTAAATACAATGTAAGGCCAGATGGCATAAGAAAACGATTGTAGATACGGACAACAGTCACACTTAGTGAATTTAAAATGTGAAAACAAATGAATTTAAAACATAAAAAAAGAATGATCTACGGGATCATCATAACCTTCGAGTTACAAACAGTGTAAAGGTCTACATGACCAAAATGACCCACGGGTCATGAAAGGTTGAAATAAACCTAAACATAACGTGACACCATCACGGTCAAGAAAAGTAATGTGAAGTATAATCACATTGTAGCCGAGCAATGGGTATAAAGTAACTGGACTAATAAGTCTGGTCAGTGAGACCGGTTGAGATCAAAACTTAAATTAAGAAATTGTTTAATACGCTATCCATTATAAGATTAGCGTGAAATAAATATAATCGATAAACTCATATGACCAAGTGGCCAAGTTATGACAACTCAGTCAAGTAAATGATAAAGGTAAATAGTACAATATTAAAGTGACCGCACATGTGGCCTCACCAACGAAAAATATTGGTCACCTATGTCGAGGGATCATAAGGCTATAAGTTCACAAACAAAGGTGTTTATTTATATAAAGTGAAAGATTTCACTAAAATATCTGAACGTATTAAATTAACGGTTTCATGAAGAATTCGAAAGTATAAAAGCGATGAATCTCGCAAGTTAACCAAACCGGTTGAAATAACGAGATTACGTTATTTTGATTTACATTATTTCGTATAAAATAAGTATATGCTTTGTAACCAATACTAATAATCGGTTAAAGTATGAGTAATGTTTAAAAGATTACTCGGGTCAAATGCATTGAGTTTAAGCTCAATGAATTATGTAAGAAAAGGTTTCGAGGACGAAACCTCTTTTAGGGGGGTAGACTTGTAACACCCCGAAAACGGGTTTGGTAATCAAACCACGTTAATACTAAAAGAGCGGTAAATTACCGTTAGTGGTAAAATTAACCCGGAAAATATTAGGATTTTTATAACTAAACCTAATATTTAATAAAAAGGAAAAATAATGCTTTTGAGAAAAATAAAGTTTATAGAAGCCCGAGTTAACGGGACTTGAAATAAACTGAGTCGTAAATTCCCTGAACCCACTAATTTAACTAGGAATGTTTAACCTAGTTAATAAGTGGAAATATTGTTAGAAATAAGTAGGTTGTAGCCAACTTAATAACTAACCAAACAAGAGGGGCCAAATTAGGATAAATGGAAAGTTAGGTTACAAAATCAAAAGTTTGATCGAAACACACACTTAGTGTGTGTTGAGAATGTTCTGTTCGACCAGAAGACTCCCAGGAGTTTCAAAACCCTAGCTTTCAACAAATCCATCAGATTGAAGGGCTAAACGAAGCCCAAATTCACAACCGAACGTGAATTAACGATCACCCGAACAAGAGGATCATAAGGTATGTAAAATCTTGATGATTTGTGAAGTTGTGAAATTTGGATAATCATCATAATCGTGAATTATGAATGAATTATTGAAGCTATGATTGAATTAGTGATGTATATTTGCTTAGGAACCAAACCCTAAGTGAAAATTATGCATAAGATGCTATGATTTGAATGATTTGATGAATTACCACACTAGGATAAGTGGGTATTAATCATAAGATGAATTTGATGATATAATTATGATTAGAATCCTCATACATGATTGTAATCAGGAAATACTTGAACAAATTGTGAGTTTAAGTATATAATCATACTTACTATGATATGGGTTTAGTATGATATGATAAAAATTTATGATAGGTTCATGTTCAAGGATGTTTAATATCATTATGTATTAATTCGGTGAAATATAATGACCATAACTTGCTTAAAACGGTAACATAAAGATGATGCTTCCGGATAATTGAACAAGTAATTAGACGAGTAGTTGAGCTACTTCGTGTAATTAATTATGTTAATAGGCAGTTTGATTTTTTAAAGTCAAAATGACCTTTTATATGATTGAATGATAATTTCGACATAAAGATCGTAAGATGTAATAGTCGTTAATGATTATGACTAATCTAACCATCTTACAAATTTCAATGATAGTTTGACGCTTAACAAGCTAGGTGGAAGCTTGGGAATGAAGCGGGTCAAACAAATCAAGAATGAAGGAAAAACGTAATTTGGATGCTAGGTAAGTAAAGCTTACACTCTATTTATTTAACACCTATTGATTTTATAGGTTCTGAATAATATAAAGTCTTGTTTGAATTCTGATGTTCCGACACGATATGTGCGGTTCGGAACAAAGACAATAAAGATAAACCATGTTTAATGGTTAAAAAGAGCTAATACGGTTATTTAGTCATGGAAGGACTAATAAATAATGAGTTTTGAATAATTACCTTATAAGGTAAACTAATACAAATAATAAAGGTAAAACGGTAATTCGATCACTCATTGACGATTACCGTTAGTTTGTGAAAGACACTTTATAGTTTAAGTTATAATGGGTCAAAAGAGTCAATAAATGATTTATAAGGAAAATGACTGTACGGTGTAAACCGGAGTGAGTCATGTAGACGAGATAGTAATAAACATCATTTCGCCAATAAATTCGGTCACTTAGACTAAACGGGTCAAAATATGAAGATATTACCTTTTGACAATATCGACTAATGACTATTGTCGAGTTATATTATTTCAGGAGTAAATATCAAATGGATATTAGCATCGCTATGAATTAGCAGTTATAAAAGAAGGGTAGTAAAAACGGGTCAATATATTAATCCAAGCCAGGTATGTGTAATAGGGTAACACTCATTTAGAACGTAAGGTTCAATCAGTGTTAAATAAAGTAAAAACAGACATTTGGTTACTTTAATAGGTAAACCGAATGTTTCAAATAATAGGCATTGCGTTTGAAAAAGCATAATGACTTTCAAAACAAAATCATAGTTAAAAAGAAGAATTTTGGTCAAACAATGCTTTCAAAAGTCCTTCATCGTAAATGAAAGGCTAAAATGGACCAAAACGCCCTTGTAAGCTTAATTGAACAAATGACCTTTAAAGGTTGTTTGGAAACGAGGTTTATGATTAAGTAAATACTTAGAATAAGTATAAAAAACGAAAGATGTAAATTTTTGGTCAAATGACTCTATATGAGTCTTTGCCGTAAACTAACAATCCGAGGAGTAAAACTCGGATTATATAGGTCACCACATTGAATCCCCCACAAATATAGTTGTGGTGGGAGATCATTTGATAAGAAATGTGGATATATGAAATTAGAAGTGAATGAAAGCGATTTGTGCTTAAAATATGCTTAAATACCCTTAACGGGTTAAAATAAGCATATGAGAGAAAACGGGTTTAAGAAGGTATATGAACCCGTGATTGGAACCTAATATGATAAACATTATTGAATTTAATAGGTTCATGAGTAATAGAGGTCAAACAAACTTGTTTGTTTGATAAATACATGAATTGGTCAAAATTTAGTAATTATATTCTCAGCCGAAAGCTTAAAAGTCTGTAATTTTATTAATCCGGTTGACGGATTATAACTCCATGTGATGGAGAATCGAATTACGATCACGTAGGAAAAAGCGGATCTTAAATCGGATAAAAAACGAGAAAGTTATGCACATTTTGTGCATATAAAGTTTGAGTATATGGAGCTGGTGATCTGCAGCTCTAAACAAAACAACTTCCTATCGAAATAAGCTTGTCGCGTCGCGCGACAGCCAAGTGGATTTAGACTCGCGGTACGCGACCACTGTCATGGTACGTGACGGCACTAGGTAACCCTGTCGCGGCTCGCGACAAGGGTAAAAGCTGAAATTTTTTGTTGTTTTGTAATTTGGTTCAAGTAATTTGATAGTACATGTTATCTAATTTTCAAAACTAACGATTGAGTTGGTTTTGATTACAGGTGAATAATATCGGCTTTCCGCATGACGATCAAGCGAAGAACAAGAACCGAACACACACCTAAACAAAGCTTCCCCGAATAATTTCGTTGTCACGTTTTAAACGACGAATTTATATGCAAGATGTTAAAATATTTTAAATTCTGAAAATGTTTTAATAAATTGTATTTTTAAATGTGTTTGTAATCTATAATACACATTAAGAACGTATGTTTATATGTAAATAGTATAAAATGGACTAAGGGTCTTACAGATATTAAGGAAAAAATCTAATTATATTACTCTCGAGGGGGTTAAAATGACATTTTTCAATTTTCATAAAAAGTTAAGGGGTTGAAAATTAAAGTTCCTAAACTTAAAGGGCTACGAGGGGTGAAAATGAGATTTGACAAAGTTGTGGTGAAGAAAGAAACTACCATCATCCATGAGGGCCAAAAAGGAAACTACCAAAGTACGGGGTCAAAATGGAAACTACCATCGACTTTTCTAAATAAGATTATACTAGTAATTAGACACACGTGCGTTGCGGTGGCTACATCAAACGAATTAGTCCAAACATTATGTGATGTGCACACCATTTGAAAATATGCGTTGATTTACATGCTTATAGTGATGCTGAGTAGGCTGGATGTCCCCATGATCGACGTTCCAGCACAAGTTATTATGTTTTTGTTGGGCCTAACCTCATCGGTTTATGTTCCAAGAAACAACATATGGTTGCTAGGTTGAGTACTAAGGCTGAGTACCGTGCTCTTGCTCATACAGCTGTAGAGCTACGTTGGATTACATCTATATTGCAGGAGTTACATATTATGATGACATGTCCACCAACTCTTTGGTGTGACAATATTGGGGCTACATATCTTGTAGTCAACCCAGTGTTTCATCAGCGTACCAAACACGTGGAGATTGACTTGCATTTTATTCGTGACATAGTTTTGGCAAGTATTCTACATGTTCGGTATGTTTTTACTACACTTCAGATTGCAAATATTTTGACCGAAGGATTATCTTGTGTTCGTTTTGACAATTGCGGTCCAAACTTCATGTGTATGCAGTTTTTAGTTATGCTAGATGGCATAAATGTTAGTAAGTTGTATTGTAGTGTGTGTATGTATATATATATATACAGGGAGAGGATCATGAGAAAACTAGATATAAATGAGAAAACAAAAAAACTAACCAAAAAAGTACTAAAAAAGAGGGGGAGACTTTTAATGAAGGATGGGGGGACTTTTAATGAAGGAGGGGTAAAATTGGAAAAAAAATATATAACTTTTCAAACATTTCCCATTTCTCCATACGTTATCATTTTAAAACAAAAATGGGCACCATAAGATCACAAATTTTTGTATCTTTCGTTCAAGTATATTCGAGCATATTTTTTATGACATAAAAAAAGATTTATGGTGTCGTCTTGTTTTCAATACTATTATTATAGTAGTGCACATGTGCAATATAACATGTACTACAATTGCATTACATGCTTAAAATTAGCTTTTTGAGTCTAGTTTAGCTTTTAGGGTTAGTTTTTTGGAGGTTTAGGATTAGGATTAGGTTTTTGGGTGTGGGGGGGGGGGGGGGGAGGGGGGGTTTAGGTTTTTGGGGGGTGGGGGTGGGGGGGTTTAGTTTTTTTTCGGGTTTACAATTGCATTACATGCTTAAAATTAGCTTTTTGAGTCTAGTTTAGCTTTTAGGGTTAGTTTTTTTGGAGGTTTAGGATTAGGATTAGGTTTTTGGGTGTGGGGGGGGGGGGGGTTTAGGTTTTTTTCGGGTTTATGTTTAGGGTTTAGTTTTAGGTTTTCGGGAGGGTGGGGGGGTGGGGGGGGGTTTAGGTTTTTGGGGGGTGGGGAGGGTTAGGCTTTTGGTGGGAGGGTGAATTTAGGTTTTTGGGGGGTGGGGGGTGGGGGGTTTAGGTTTTTGGGGGGTGTCGGTGGGGGGTGGGTTAAGTGGTTTAAACTTTATGTATTAGTGCACATGTGCAGTACAACTTTTGAAAATTTTTTTCTAGGCATAAAAACTAGCGATTTTTTATTAAAAATTGTAAAAAAAAAAAAAAATAATTTTGGTATGTTTTTAGGTTTTTTTAGGCTTTTTTGGTTAGTTTTTTTGGTTTTCTCATTTAAACTAGTTTTCTCATGATCCATCCCCTATATATATATATATAGATGTATGATTCCTAATAACACAAAAAAGATAATGAAATGAGAGAGACAATTGAGTATGATGATAAGATTTTTACTTGTTCACAACACAAGCACACAGTCAAAGTTAATTCTAATTCATTTGTATGCGAAGCGCACCAATGACTACGGGTTTGGTGGACATCTCACCACCATGAATGTCACGGCCCCAGCCCCGGTTTGACCCGGTCAGGAGCCGCGGGACAGGAACCCGTGGTATTTAATTAATGCGACAGCGGAAGACTTTAACAGGATCTTTTAAACCTTGAAAATGCCCGATTATTTTATTTCATAATTCGGGATAAACCCCGTAATTTACAATAGAGGAATTTTACTAGGAAATTCCCTGATTTATTAAAACATGTTTATTTATTTTAACTAAGCCACCTCTTCAGGCTTTGGTAGTGCTCCGTAGCACGTTTTTCTTGATTTACAGCAGGTCGCCTGAAACATGTTTTAAAAATATTTTGTCAGCGGGGAAATACTGGTGAATCATTCATTTTGACAAAATGACACGTAGTTATAAATTACAGCATAAGAGCGATTACAATGACTTCTATCTTATTTTTATCTGGCGCCTTGTCACCCATGTGACGATGGTCATACCACTATTGGGTCCCACCCCAAGTACTGACGTTTATCACGGTGAGGATTTATTAGCCTAACCCGTGAGAAATTAGTAATGTGCACAATACCCCACTAGCCAGTGATTAAGATAACCACAACTTAATCCCTGTAATTATAACATTTGAAAATGGAGTATTGTAAAGTATCTTGATAAAATAGAATGACGCACATTGCAGATTTATACGGGCAGAGTTTAGCCTACTGATTAGCCTGATAACCTAATTTAAACAACAATGCACACGAACTAGGTTAGTAACTAATACAGCATTTACGATAACTCACGAGATTAAACCCTCACAACAAATGACAAAGTGCAATACTTAAACATCCATCGAATTCACGACGAATGACAAAGTATAAACCCTAATTAGAGCAGCACTTAAACATTCATCGGATAGTTTCAATCGATCGGACATTGAATGGTAGCAGCGATCGAGTTAATACCCTGTATCGTAGCAGCGCCTCGCTATAATAATTGAAAATTCGACTTTAGAGCAGCCAAACTTCGTTTTTGAAAGTTTGTTTCGACACAAAATGAAAGCTCCTGCACCAGGCTATTTATAGGTGAAATTAGGGCCTCACGCGGCCCGCGTGAGCTTTGGCTCAACCTTTACGCGGCCCACAAGGGCAACCTAGTCTAGGAGTAGGCTTGGTGTATCACGGGTAGGCTTGCCAGGTGGTCCACGCATGGCTCGGATGCTTATCCGGTCAAACCCAGGGTTGACGCGGCCCGAGTAAGGGTATGCCCTTTCTTTACGCGACCCGTCTGAACACCATGATTCTTGATTTTCTTGATTTTGATGCACGGTATGGTTTCATGGGTCCGGGTTTTCACTTATGGGTCAAATTGGGACATTTTTTAGAGTCCTTGCATCCTCCCCACCTTATTTAAAATCTCGTCCTCGAGATTTACTGGAATAAGAGAGGATACTTTCGCTTCATTTCCGATTCCAGCTCCCAAGTGTATTCAGGTCCTCGTTTCGATTCCCATTTGACTTTGACTAGCACTAATCGCTTGTGTTTGAGAAACTTGATCTTTCTGTCTTCTATTTGAAGCGGCTTCTCTATGAACTTTAACTTTTTATTTACCTCTATGTCCTGAAGAGGCACTACCAGGGATTCGTCTGATAGACATTTCTTGAGATTGGATATATGAAATACGTCATGTACTCCAGCTAACTCTTATGGTAGTTGCAAGCGATAGGCAACTGGTCCTATACGTTGGATTACTGAAAATGGTCCTACGTATCTTGGACTTATCTTTCCTTTCTTACCGAACCGTACTACTCCTTTCCAAGGAGAAACTTTCAAGAGTACCTTGTCTCCAACTTGGAACTCTAGTGGTTTGCGTCGATTGTCGACATAGCTCTTTTGGCGATCTCGAGCAGTCTTCAGTCTTTCCTTGATTTGAGTAATTTTGTCGGTGGTCTCTTGTACGATTTCAGGACCTGATAATTGACTTTCTCTTATTTCTGCCCAGCAAACTGGAGTTCCGCACTTGCGTCCGTACAGTGCTTCGAATGGGGCAGCTTCAATGCTTGCATGATAACTATTATTATAGGAGAATTCGATCAAAGGTAGGTGATCATCCCAATTTCCACCAAAATCTATCACACATGCTCGGAGCATGTCTTCCAGAGTTTGTATCGTCCTTTCACTTTGCCCGTCTGTTTGAGGATGATATGCAGTGCTTAAATTTAGTCGGGTTCCCATTGCTTCTTGGAAACTTGTCCAGAAATGGGAAGTGAAACGACTATCCCTATCCGATACAATGGAGAGTGGAACTCCATGTAAGGATACTACTTCGTCTACATACAACTTGGCTAACCTTTCCATGCTAAAGGTTTCCTTCATGGGTAGAAAATGAGCTGATTTGGTTAATCGATCCACGACCACCCAAATCGTATTATTACCTTTTCTGGTTTTGGGTAACTTAGTAACAAAGTCCATTGTTATGAGCTCCCATTTCCATACAGGCATTTCTAGTTGTTGTAATAGACCTGAAGGTTTCTAGTGTTCTGCCTTAACTCGTGAACAAGTAAGCCACTTAGAAACATATCGAGCTATGTCCTTTTTCATACCTATCCACCAGAAATTATTTCTTAAATCTTGGTACATTTTATTGTTACCAGGGTGCATAGTATACCTAGATTTATCGGCTTCTTCTAGAATCTTATCTCTTAATTCTCCTTACTTAGGTGTAACACCCGTCTAATTTTACTTGATTTTAATAATAGATTATACCATTGTAAATAAAAGTTGCTTAATTAACATAACTTTCATAAAAGAAGTTCATAAGTAGCATAAACCTTAGTCAACTAACGACTAAGTTAAAACATTTCAAAAGTTGTTTAACAATTGTTTACAACCCATAAACAATGTCAATTAAAGATTTAAAGCATTGCGGAAGCTTGTAAGTTGTGTTCGGTTCTTCAAAAGTTTGCTCGATCATCTTCCGGTTAGTTTCCATCATCACCTAAGATCAAAACCACAACAAAAGTTAGTTTTGATCAAGTTAAAATGGATACAAACAAGTTCCATGGGTCAACATTAAAGAAAAAAAATAAAATTCCGGACTGAGGGCGTCACGCGACGCCAAGGGGGCTCGCGTGACACCTAGCCCCTATTTCAACAGGCTCTTGCTTTTGCTGTTGCTGAACAAACCCAGCTCCATGTTTATTCAAGTCCCAACTTAAAATGGCCATAACTTTTGACCCGTAAGTCCGTTTTAAATGATTCTTTTTCCTATGTGTCTGTAAATTCATTACCGACATGCCTATTACAAGTTTCATACCGAAAAATTTGTTTACGGACCGAAAGACTATATGTCATTATGCAATTATTCGACCCATTCTAACATAGCCATTTTACTACCATTTAACTAGTAAACCTAAGGCGCTTATTACCCAAACTCCGGGGCTTATTATCACTAGCACTTCATTACCAAACCTATGGCTTCGTGCTCTTGTGACCACTTACGCCACTTCTATTTATTTACAATATTATCATTACAATGTGACATTATTTAACCCGTCTAGTTCATCTACGGAAATCCTCCATTTTGATGACTACCAAACGACTACAATCCAATTCTTAACATTCGGTTTAAGTAATGAACAAAGTCGCTACAACCAACACAACTTTTAATCAACAATACATAGTTTATCAACAATTCATCAAATGTAACGGGTCAAGTTACATACCTTTAAAGCAAGCCCTTCAAACGTGCGTCCACACCGGTTTGTCCGCTTGATGCCCCGGCTTCCTTTCCTATAGAGTTCAATCACTTTATGTTTAGAACTCTTTGTTTCACATATATAACGCACATTTTGCCATACATCATAATTATGCGTTTTTAACTTAAACATTTCATTTTCAAGCTTTCTTTGAGGCATTTGAACAAACATTTCAAGGGCAGATTTTACATGATTACATAACCAATCCCTAACTTATCATTTAGCCCAAATTTTATCAATCAAGCTTTCATTTATAAGTTTTAACATTCAGATTTCAGAAATCTTTTCCTAAGGACCACATTACCGTAGGAAATTGCTCAAAACCCTAATGTTCATCATCTTCATACAAAACCCATGAATGACCTTCAAAGTATTCATGAAATTTCCAGAATTTAGGCATATTTTCACATGTTTTTGTCTAGGTTTTGCTCCTAGACACTACATCATTCCTATTCAATCCAAATAACACACATGCAACATCTAATTTCAGATTTTCCAAATTCATGAGAATTTCAAGTTGAGAGATTTCTCAAAATTTTACATACCTTGTAATCCCCTTGTGATGAGGATCAGTAATCTATGTTTGGATTTTGATTTGGGACAGAATTTATCCTTCAATTGATTGATTTTGTGGATGTTTAGAGTTTGAGAATGGGGGTGTCGCCCCCTGCTTCTTCTTGATCGACCAGACCCCCAAATGGGGTGTTTGGTTTTTGTTTTTATTAAAATTTGCAACACAAGTTTCACTTTTATCATCATTGGTCCCTTCACTTTTGTTTAACATATAGTTTTGGTTATTTAACCCTATTATAAGCTATTTCTAGACTTGTAACTAACTAGGTTAAAATTCCTAGTTAGTAAATTCTCATTTATTTATACTTTATAATCCTAATATAAAGTTTTATATTTTCGGGGTGTTACAAGTCCACCCCCCTTAAAAGGGGTTCGTCCCCGAAACAGAAGTACGTACCAAATAATGTAGGGTGGAGACGTCGCATCTCCTCTTCGGACTCCCACGTAGTGTCCGAACCTTTCCTATGCTCCCATTTGACCTTGACTTGATTAATCGCTTTGTTCCTCAAACTCTTCTCTTTACGATCTAAAATCGCAATTGGTTTTACTGCGTAGTTGAGGCTGTTATCCACCTCGATATCATCGTAGTGGATACGAGCAGTTTCGTCTGCCAAACATTTTCGAAGATGTGACACGTGGAATGTGCTATGAATCCCACTCATCTCCTCGGGTAATTCTAGATGATAAGCTACTTTACCCACCTGTTCAGTGATCCTGAATGGCCCAATAAATCTTGGGCTCAACTTTCCTCTTTTTCTGAATCGTATGATCCCCTTCCACGGCGATACTTTCAGCATAACTTTGTCGCCAACCTAGAATTCGATTGGCCTGTTCCTTTTGTCAGCATACGCCTTTTGTCTATCTTGGGCTGCTTTCAAGTGTGCCCGAACCACATTAATCTTTTCATTAGTGGCTCGTACTACATCTTGGTGGGCAAGTTCACGTGGACCCACTTCACCCCAACATACCGGGGTTCGCATTTCCTACCATAGAGCATTTCGTACGGTGCCATCTTAATACTAGCATGGTAGCTGTTATTATACGAAAACTCGACTAACGGTAAGTAAACATCCCAACTTCCTCCAAAGTCGATTATACACGCCCGTAGCATGTCCTCCAATGTTTGTATTGTTCTTTCACTCTGTCCATCTGTTTGAGGATGGTACGCAGTGCTAATGAACAATTTGGTTCCCATTTGCTCCTGAAAATGTCGCCAGAAATTTGAAGTGAACCGGGTATCCCTATCAGACACGATGGATACCGGTACTCCATGACGTGCTATTATCTCATTAGTGTAAACTTCTGACATCTTTTCTGACATATAAATCTCACGAATCAGAATGAAGTGAGCACTTTTCGTCAATCTATCCACCACTACCCATATGGCATCGAAACCACGATTCGTCATAGGCAATTTGGTTAATAGGTCCATTGTAATATGTTCCCATTTCCAAACCGGGATTTCTAACGGTTGGAGTTTGCCATATGGTTTTTGGTGCTCCGCCTTGACTTGTAGACATGTCAAGCATTTTTCCATATACCTCGCCACACCTCTCTTCATTCCAGGCCACCAATAGTTTTGTTTCAGATCATTGTACATCTTGGTCGCATCCGGATGAATTGAATATCGGGATTTATGAGCTTCATCTAATAGAAGCGCCTTCACCCCACAAGTATTTGGAACCCATATCCTTCCGGATCGAGTCTTCAACCCGTTATTCCCATCCGACAAATCTTTCAACTGACCGATTATTCTTTATTTCTTCCAATTCTTCTCTTTCACTTCTTCTAATTGCGCCTCTCGAATACGTTCAAGTATACCCGAGGTCACCACGAGCTGCATCGACCTTACTCGTATTGGGACATAGTCCGCTTTTCTGCTCAGAGCATCCGCCACCACATTTGCCTTTCCGGGGTGATAGTGTATTTCACAGTTGAAGTCTTTCACCGTTTCTAGCTATCGCCTTTGTCGCATATTTAGCTCCTTCTGATCGAAGAAGTATTTCAAGCTCTTGTGATCGGTGAATATGGTGCACTTTACCCCATACAAGTAGTGTCTCCATATTTTTAATGCAAATACCACCGCAGCCAGCTCGAGATCGTGCGTGGGATATTTCTTCTCGTGTATCTTCAATTGCCTCGAGGCATAAGCTATAACCTTGCCCCGTTGCATCAAAACGCATCCGAGACCCGATAGTGAAGCATCCGAATAAACCACCATGTCTTCAACTCCGTCCGGCAATGTCAGTACCGAAGCTTGAGTTAACTTTTCTTTTAGCGTTTGAAACGCTCTTTCTTGATCGACACCCCAAATGAACTTTTCTTTCTTTTGGGTTAGCTTTGTTAGAGGTGACGCAATCTTGGAGAAATCTTGAATGAATCTCCTATAGTATCCCGCAAGCCCCAAAAAGCTTCTAATTTCCGAAGGGTTCTTCGGGGGATTCCATTTTGACACGACCTCGATCTTTGACAGATCCACCAATACTCCGTCAGCACTTATGATGTGGCCAAGAAATTGTACCTCTCGTAACCAAAAGGCACACTTAGAGAATTTTGCATACAACCTTTCTCGTCTAAGTGTCTCTAACACTTCTTGTAAGTGGTGTGCGTGTTCAGCTTCGCTTCTCGAATACACCAAAATATCATCGATAAACACGATGACCGACTTATCCAACATTGGCTTGCAAACCCGGTGTCCATGAAAGCCGCGGGTGCATTTGTTAGCCCAAATGACATCACGAGGAATTCGTAATGTCCGTATCTCATACGAAAAGCCGTCTTCGGCACATCTTCCTCCTTGACCTTTAATTGGTGGTACCCCGATCTAAGGTCAATTTTTGAAAACCAGTTCGCACCTTGTAATTGGTCGAATAAGTCATCTATCCTCGGAAGCGGGTATCGATTCTTTACCGTGAGTTTGTTTAACTCCCGGTAATCAATGCACATGCGCATGCTTCTGTCTTTCTTTCTCACGAACAGTACCGGTGCGCCCTAAGGAGACACACTCGGCCTTATGAATCCCTTGTCTAGCAGATCTTGAATTTGGGACATCAACTCTTGTAATTCCGACGGTGCGAGTCGGTACGGTGCTTTAGCTACGGGTTTTGCGCCCAGAATCAATTCGATCCCGAACTCTACTTCCCGTTCAGGCGGTATCCCCGGTAAATCCTCCGGAAACTCATCTTCATAATCTCGTACTACCGGTACATCTTCAATCTTTTGTGATTCTTTCTCGGGCTCATTTGGGTATATCATGAATGCCTTGCATCCTCGCTTCATAAGATTGTGGGCTTTCAACATTGAGCATACTATGGGGTTGCCTCCTTTTTCGCCATAGATGGTGACGTGTTTCCCGCTCGGAGATGTTAGTTTTATCTCTTTACGAAAGCACACGACTTTTGCATGGTGCTGAGATAGCTAATCCATCCCAACGACTACCTGAAATTCTCCCATTGACATCGGGATTAAATCTATCAAGTATTCCTCATCGTCGATGCTTAATATGCAACCTCGACAAACATCACAAACTATAAAACTTTTGTTGTCCCCTATTTCAACTTCTAAGGGCACAGATAATTTCGTCAATACAAATGAAGGATGTCGAATAAATCCATGCGAAATGAAGGATTTATTCGCACCCGTATCAAACAATACACGTGCTGGAATTGAGTTAATTGTGAATATACCTGAGACCACATCGGGTTCTGTTTTCGTTTCAGCCGCGGTAAGTTGGAAGGACCTAGCCTTCGCTTTGGGAGCTTCTGTTGGAGGCTCTTTTGTGTCTCTCTTTCCCACCAACTCGGGGCATTCAGATTTCTTGTGACCGGGTTGATAACACTTGTAACAAACGGAAACTTTTCCGGGACATAGCGATGCAGTGTGCCCCGTCTTCCCACATACCAGACACGGCTTGTCTTTGAAGCGGCACTCACCCTTGTGCCCTTTTCCACATACTTTACAACTTGGCGACCCTCCTTTAGCTTCCACCTTCTTCCCCGATTCAGCAGTTCTAGCTTTCTTTGTAGGGCTTGGATTCACATCTTGTGCCCTCCGCTCGCCCCTTTCTACTTGTTTCTTTAACTCTATTTCCCGCTCCCGGGCGGTGTTGATAATCTCCGTGAGGGTTTCATACTTTGATGGAGTCATGAACTCACGGTACTCGGCACTCTGCATGTTGTAATAGTAGTATATCTTTTGCTCTTCAGTGGTGACTAACTCGTCACAGAATCTCAGCTTATCCATGAAGATGCCCGTTATCTTATCAATTGTTTCATCCTTTTGTCTTAGCTGGATGAATTCTTCCTTGATCCTGTTAATCACTGCTTTGGGACTAGGGTGTTTAAGGAACGGCACCTTAAACTCATCCCAAGTCATGACCCTTGCCGCTTCGGCTCCCATTTCCTTCTTTTTATTATCCCACCAATCTTTGGCTTGATTTCTCAATTGACCCATTCCGTAAGCAACAAAGTCACCTACGTCACAGTGGGTTCGTTCAAACACTCCTTCGACATCACTTATCCATCTTTGACAAATTATCGGGTCAACCTCCCCGTTATAGATTGGCGGTTTACACGCCATGAATTCCTTGTATGAACATCCTTTACGTTCTCCCGTTTTCTCCTTCATAAGGTTGACAATATCCTCCAACCTTTTAACTCGCTCTTCAACAAGCGACAACACCGTGTTTTGAATTTTGTCTATAAACCCTGATAGACTTCCTTCAATTGCCTTCCCTACCTCTTCGGCAATTATCTCTTTCATTTGTTCGGTGCTTGTTTGCACCGGATTATCATCATTCCCATCAGACATCTTGAAGCTGAAATGTTTACATTTAAACGTTAAACATTTCATTTATAACATTGCTTCATTTGTTTCGGTTTAGCCAAGTTCCTAACTTGCTTTAACCGTTCACATTTAATGCACTTTCCGGGTTTGAGTGAGTTAACACACTCTTCCCATGCATCTCAATTCATTTCTCATTTCTTACATAAGACCTAATTCATTAACATAATAAGTTAATTCTTACCGGACGATTGATCAAGCTTGAACCGAACACTTTGTTGACAACCTTAAGCTCAGATTACCAACTTGTAACACCCGTCTAATTTTACTTGATTTTAATAATAGATTATACCATTGTAAATAAAAGTTGCTTAATTAACATAACTTTCATAAAAGAAGTTCATAAGTAGCATAAACCTTAGTCAACTAACGACTAAGTTAAAACATTTCAAAAGTTGTTTAACAATTGTTTACAACCCATAAACAAAGTCTATTAAAGATTTGAAGCATTGCGGAAGCTTGTAAGTAGTGTTCGGTTCTTCAAAAGTTTGCTCGATCATCTTCCGGTTAGTTTCCATCATCACCTAAGATCAAAACCACAACAAAAGTTAGTTTTAATCAAGTTAAAATGGATACAAACAAGTTCCATGGGTCAACATTAAAGAAAAAAAAATAAAATTTCGGACTGAGGGCGTCGCACGACGCCAAGGGGGCTCGCGTGACACCTAGCCCCTATTTCAACAGGCTCTTGCTTTTGCTGTTGCTGAACAAACCCAGCTCCATGTTTATTCAAGTCCCAACTTAAAATGGCCATAACTTTTGACCCGTAAGTCCGTTTTAAGTGATTCTATTTCCTATGTATCTGTAAATTCATTACCGACATGCCTATTACAAATTTCATACCTAAAAATTTGTTTACGGACCGAAAGACTATATGTCATTATGCAATTATTCGACCCATTCTAACTTAGCCATTTTACTACCATTTAACTAGTAAACCTAAGGCGCTTATTACGCAAACTCCGGGGCTTATTATCACTAGCACTTCATTACCAAACCTATGGCTTCGTGCTCTTGTGACCACTTACGCCACTTCTATTTATTTACAATATTATCATTACAATGTGACATTATTTGACCCGTCTAGTTCATCTACGGAAATCCTCCATTTTGATGACTACCAAACGACTACAATCCAATTCTTAACATCCGGTTTAAGTAATGAACAAAGTTGCTACAACCAACACAACTTTTAATCAACAATACATAGTTTATCAACAATTCATCAAATGTAACGGGTCAAGTTACATACCTTTAAAGCAAGCCCTTCAAACGTGCGTCCACACCGGTTTGTCCGCTTGATGCCCCGGCTTCCTTTCCTATAGAGTTCAATCACTTTATGTTTAGAACTCTTTGTTTCACATATATAACGCACATTTTTCCATACATCATAATTATGCGTTTTTAACTTAAACATTTCAGTTTCAAGCTTTCTTTGAGGCATTTGAACAAACATTTCAAGGGCAGATTTTACATGATTACATAACCAATCCCTAACTTATCATTTAGCCCAAATTTTATCAATCAGGCTTTCATTTATAAGTTTTAACATTCAGATTTCAGAAATCTTTTCCTAAGGACCACATTACCCTAGGAAATTGCTCAAAACCCTAATGTTCATCATCTTCATACAAAACCCATGAATGACCTTCAAAGTATTCATGAAATTTCCAGAATTTAGGCATATTTTCACATGTTTTTGTCTAGGTTTTGCTCCTAGACACTACATCATTCCTATTCAATCCAAATAACACACATGCAACATCTAATTTCAGATTTTCCAAATTCATGAGAATTTCAAGTTGAGAGATTTCTCAAAATTTTACATACCTTGTAATCCCCTTGTGATGAGGATCAGTAATCTATGTTTGGATTTTGATTTGGGACAGAATTTATCCTTCAATTGATTGATTTTGTGGATGTTTAGAGTTTGAGAATGGGGGTGTCGCCCCCTGCTTCTTCTTGATCGACCAGACCCCCAAATGGGGTGTTTGGTTTTTGTTTTTATTAAAATTTGCAACACAAGTTTCACTTTTATCATCATTGGTCCCTTCACTTTTGTTTAACATATAGTTTTGGTTATTTAACCCTATTATAAGCTATTTCTAGACTTGTAACTAACTAGGTTAAATTTCCTAGTTAGTAAATTCTCATTTATTTATACTTTATAATCCTAATATAAAGTTTTATATTTTCGGGGTGTTACATTAGGTACCCAAATTCTTTTCTTATGGAATCTCCAAATTCCATCACTTCCTTGCTCTAATTCTTTTATTCATCCTTTCATTCCTTCAGCATCATCCTTGATTGCTGTTTCTTGAACATTCTTCAGTTGTTCCATTAAATCTAACTATAGATTTAATCTAAGAGCACGCACTTGTCGTTGTTTCTCATGATACTTACGACTTAAGGCATCTGCAACTACGTTTGCTTTTCCTTCGTGATATTGGATATCACAGTCGTAGTCACTTAGGATTTCCATCCATCTTCTTTGCCTCATATTTAATTCTTTTTGCCTAAATATATACCTTAAGCTTTTGTGATCCGTATAGACAGTAAACTTACTTCCATACAGATAATGTCTCCAAATCTTAAGAGCAAAAATTATGGCTCCTAATTCTAAATCATGAGTCGTATAGTTTTCCTCGTGCTTTTTCAATTGTCTTGAAGCATACGCAATTACCTTCTTGCGTTGCATTAGCACACATCCTAATCCTAGTTTTGAAGCATCACAGTATTCTTCAAAATCTTTTGTTCCTTCTGGTAAGGCTAGAATTGGGGCATTGGTTAACTTTTTCTTTAAAATCTTAAAGGCTTCTTCCTGTCTAGGTCCCCATTCAAACTTAACTGCTTTACAGGTTAGCTTAGTTAATGGTACCGCTATCTTAGAAAAATCCTTAATGAATCGCCTATAGTATCCGGCCAATCCTAAAAAGCTTCTAATTTCCATAGCTGTTTGTGGAACTTTCCATTTGGTGATTGCTTCTATTTTAGAGGGATCGACGTGAATACCTTCGTGATTCACCATGTGTCCTAAGAATTGCACTTCCTGTAGCCAAAATTCACACTTCGAGAATTTGGCATAAAGCTTCTCTTTTCTTAACAAAGTTAAGAGTGCATGCAGGTGCTCACAATGTTCCTTCTGACTTTTGGAATAAATAAGTATATCATCGATGAAGGCAATTACAAATTTATCCAAATACGGTTTACAGATCCGATTCATCATGTCCATGAATGCAGCAGGTGCATTCGTTAGTCCGAAGGGCATGACTGTAAACTCGTAATGACCATACCTAGTTCTGAAGGCAGTTTTAGGTATGTCTTCTTCTTGTACTTTCAACTGATGGTATCCGGAACGTAAGTCAATCTTAGAAAAATATTTAGCTCCTTGAAGTTGATCAAAAAGATCATCAATCCTAGGTAATGGGTATCGATTCTTAATTGTAACCTTATTTAATTCCCTATAATCAATACACATTCTCATTGACCCATCTTTCTTTTTCACAAATAACACTGGTGCTCCCCACGGGGATGAACTAGGTTGTATAAAACCTTTACTTAGCAACTCATCTAATTGTTTCTTTAGTTCTAACATTTCGGTGGGTGCTAATCAATAAGGTGCTTTGGCTATCGGTATAGTTCCAGGGATTAGATGAATTCTAAAATCTACTTCCCTATCGGGTGGTAATCCCGGCAGTTCTTCTGGGAATACCTCTGGGTATTCTGAAACTACAGGAATTTCCTTAAGTTCCTTTCCCTTCGTGTTAATGATTACTGAAATCATATACACCATTGCCTGTTTTCTTGAATAACTGGCCAACTTTATTGTTGAAATGAATTTCAGTGGCTTTCGTGGTTTATCTCCTGTAATTGAAATTACCTCTCCTGTGGGTGTATGTATTTCTATGGCATTTCTATCACAAAGAATTCGAGCATGGTTGGTTACCAACCAATCCATTCCTAACACCACATCGAATCCAACTAAATTCATAGGTAATAGGTTTGCAGAAAATTTATGACCTAAGAGTTCTATCTTTCCTTCTTGCAACACCTTGTCTATGTTAACAGAATTCCCGTCTGCCGTTTCTACTGTAAAAACTTGCCTTAGCTTGGTTAAGGGTAAATTAAGAGCTTGGCAAAATGAAGTATTTATAAAACTTTGGTTTGCACCAGAGTCAAATAATACTTTTGCATAAACGTTGTGGACTAGGAACGTACCAGCTATCACGTCAGGGATTAGTTCGGCTTCCTGAGTAGTTAGCTGAAAGGCTCTTGCGTTCTTCTTGGTAGTTCCGTCTGCAGGTTTGGCTTTGTTATCAGCTGGTTTGACCAATTTTGGACAATCAGGCCTAAAGTGTCCAGCTTCTCCACAGTTGTAGCAAACTGTGGCTTTCTTCTTCCTGCAGTCTTCTTCTTGATGTCCTGGAATTTTGAAGAAATTGCAATACCCTTTGCATCTTCCGAAATGCTTTCTTTTACAGGCATTGCAAAATGGAACGGTGGAAGATTGCCCAGTTCCCTTTCTCCTGAAACTACTACGGTTACCCATACGGAATCCTTGGGTAATCTTTTGGGCCACTTACTTTTTCCGATTTTCTTCACTTGTGCGTACTAGCTCGTCAGTTAGGGTGTTAGCTAATTCTACCGCATCGTCAATAGTGCGAGGTCTCGCAGCTTTAACGATATTACGGATTTCTCCAATCAATCCCCAAATATAGCGGGAAATAAGCACCGGTTCTGGCGAAGCCAGGGTTGGTACTACTCTCGCATATTCGAAGAATGTCGAAGTATACCCTCGATAATCTACACCCATCATCCGATGGTTCAGGAACTTATTTGCCATTTGTTCCTTTTCATATTCGGGACATAATTTTCTTTCCATTAACTGCTTAAATTCTTCCCAACTCATGGCATAGGCCATATTTCTTCCCTTTGCTTGAAGTACCGTATTCCCCCATTCTAGCGCCCCTTCTTTGAAAAGCTGCGACGCATACATGACCTTATCTTCCTCAGCATATTTACTTATCATAATTACTGTTTCGGTTTTCTCCAACCAATGCAGTGTTGTCGTCGCCCCTTCATTGGCTGCAAACTCAGCTGGTTTACAAGCAAGAAACTCCTTATAGGTGCAACCAGGTGTTGCAGCTTTCATTTTCTTAGGGAGTGGAGCTTGCATTCTATCATTATCATGATGAGTATGATTGCTACCTCTGTTTACACTATTACTGAAATTATCTTCATTAGTACGTTTGCTAGGAATGATTTGTCGAGGTTCCACTGGGTTTCGAGCATCAGCAAGGATTGCAGGAATAACATTGGCTATTCCTTGAGCAATGATATTTTCGATATCTTGCCTAGTCATAAATTGATCTTCCTGGTTTTGCTCAGATTGGTTTACTTCATTAACTGGTTCATTATTAGCGTGTTCCATCTGGTAATTAATATACGTGTAAATTATTAACATAGAATAAATAACAATTATACACAAAGACAATTACACATATTTCACAAACACATGTATAACCAACATTTATTTTTATATATTATATTATATTAGGCATCTGTACACACTGTTATTTTACATGAGTTTTATTTTTAGTTATTTTAGATAGTTATATTTGACTACTATTTATTATACAATCACAATTTCACTACCGCACTACCCCTCGTCAGCTGTCTTCTTAGAAACGATGCTCCCTTTCGTCATACTTCCAGGAGATTTGTCCTCCTATTTCCCGGATCCTATTCCCTACATCCATCAACTCTTCGCCAAAATGGCGGAGTTCAGCTAAGTTTTCATTGCTCATTGGCGGGTTAGGTGCAGGTTCTGGCTCAAATTGAGGGAAAAAGGTATAAGGGTTGTTGAGGAGGTTTTGAAACTGCCAGTCGTTAGTCAACCACTCGTCCATTTCTCCTAAAGGTTGGGTGTGGATCAGAGGGTCTGGAATGGCTGGTTCTAAGTTTATTGGGAGTTGAGTTTCGGCAGGATAAGGGAAAAGGTTATTATTGATAGGCCTAAGGATATCGCAGCTGGACAGGATGCGATCTAATTCCTGTTGTAATGGCAATTCTTCTGTCTGCCTAGAACTCTCCCCAATTTCTATTCCTGCTTGCTTAGAATTTTCCCCAGTTTCCATTTCTGCTTGCCTAGCATTTTCCTCAATTTCAATCCCTTTTCCTTTATCCATGGGATTCTCTATTTTGGGAACTCTCTTAGCTAGTTTCCTCCTGTGTACACGCCTCCAACCTACAAATCTTCTTCTTTTCTTAGGCTTTGGTTTTTCCAGAGGTGGAGCTTGGAATTCCATAGGTTCCTCCACATCGGCTATGTAACCAGTAAAGTCTTTGGAAACTTCTATTTTCACAGGATAAAGATTGATATTCTGAAGGGCTTCAGATAACTCATTCATGCTGTTTTAGCATATATGCAAAATGCACACAAAATGCTAAGTTAAAATTTTATAATAAAATTTCATAGATAAACATTCAAGTATTATTGCATATCGTAAGACTAATTTATTACAAAGGACACTGAAAATTAAAACATACTAGGGTTTATTGTAAACTTATTTATGTACTGGGTAAAATTTTCTTTAGAGTTTCTGGCTGGTAGATAATATGGGTACTAGTACTGAGTCAGGGTATTTAAAATTTTGCATTTACTGCTACCGTGGCTAACATATAAAGATCCGCCCATTTTTCATCTAATTTATCTTCCCACGGTGGGTTATTGCCTAGTTCCTGGGTTTCCTGATTAACCCTTACTTCTTTTGGTTGTGACTTCTTTCTTTTCTCTTGACTTTTTCTAATAATAAGACTTCTTTTCTTAGGAGAAAGTGGTTTCTCATACTGTGCCTTACGGACAAATATTCCTTCCTCAGTATCTGTTGGGTATTTTGAGGATGAAGTTCCTTTTTCTTTCGATGAACTATAAATAGATGTCCGAAAGTCTTTGCTTACCCATACTGTAAACAATTATTCAAATAATAAAACACGTAATCACAAAATGGCAATCAGTAAAATTAAGTATTTTTCTAAATACTTAATTGGCTTAAATCAGTGGCTCTGATTCCACCTTTTCCTGTCACGGCCCCAGCCCTGGTTTGAACCGGTCAGGAGCCGCGGGACAGGAAACCGTGGTATTTAATTAATGCGACAGCGGAAGACTTTAACAGGATCTTTTAAAGGTTGAAAATGCCCGATTATTTTATTTCATAATTCGGGATAAACCCCGTAATTTACAATAGAGGAATTTTACTAGGAAATTCCCTGATTTATTAAAACATGTTTATTTATTTTAACTGAGCCACCTCTTCAGGCTTTGGTAGTGCTCCGTAACACGTTTTTCTTGATTTACAGCAGGTCGCCTGAAACTTGTTTTAAAAATATTTTGTCAGCGGGGAAATACTGGTGAATCATTCATTTTGACAAAATGACACGTAGTTATAAATTACAGCATAAGAGTGATTACAATGGCTTCTATCTTATTTTTATCTGGCGCCTTGTCACCCGTGTGACGATGGTCGTACCACTATTGGGTCCCACCCCAAGTAGTGACGTTTATCACGGTGAGGATTTATTAGCCTAACCCGTGAGAAATTAGTAATGTGCACAATACCCCACTAGCCAGTGATTAAGATAACCATGACTTAATCCCTGTAATTATAACATTTGAAAATGGAGTATTGTAAAGCATTTTGATAAAAGAGAATGACTCACATTGCAGATTTATACGGGCAGAGTTTAGCCTACTGATTAGCCTGATAACCTAATTTAAACAACAATGCACACGAACTAGGTTAGTAACTAATACAACATTTACGATAACTCACGAGATTAAACCCTCACAACAAATGACAAAGTGCAATACTTAAAAATCCATCGAATTCACGACGAATGACAAAGTATAAACCCTAATTAGAGCAGCACTTAAACATTCATCAGATAGTTTCAATCGATCGGACATTGAATTGTAGCAGCGATCGAGTTAATACCCTGTATCGTAGCAGCGCCTCGCTATAATAATTGAAAATTCGACTTTAGAGCAGCCAAACTTCGTTTTTGAAAGTTTGTTTCGACACAGAATGAAAGCTCATGCACCAGGCTATCTATAGGTGAAATTAGGGCCTCACGCGGCCCGCGTGAGCTTTGGCTCAACCTTTACGCGGCCCGCGAGGGTAGCCTAGTCTAGGAGTAGGCTTGGTGTGTCACGGGTAGGCTTGCCAGGTGGTCCACGCGTGGCTCGGATGCTTATCCGGTCAAACCCAGGGTTGACGCGGCCCGCGTAAGGGTATGCCCTTCCTTTACGCGGCCCGTTTGAACACCATGATTCTTGATTTTCTTGATTTTGATGCATGGTATGGTTTCATGGGTCCGGGTTTTCACTTACGGGTCAAATTGGGACATTTTTTAGAGTCCTTACAATGAACGGCATAGGTTTGACCACCGTGGGTTGCCGCCTTTGGTCGCGAGAGTCTTGCCAGAGAAACCTACTGAAACCTCTCTCACATCCCTCTATTTCTCTCTCTCTTCAGACCTGAACCATTCGTATCGCCATCACCAATGAATTGCCACCCATATTTCCATTTGCCAAAAATAACTATCCCAAATCACGTTTAAAGGGGAGTCATGGTTCAAAGATTTATATTTATGTGTGTTGGTAGACAGATAGAAAAACAGAGGAGTGTGGATAACCCCAAATTTAATGGCAAAATGATATGTATATTAAATTTGTTCTTTCTTTAACAATAAAAATGTGACCTTACTTATATATTGTAATTACAAATTAAAATAAGGGTACACATATTCACACACCAAACTGCCTATTTGCACACCTGTCGCAACCCCCGATCCCTGATCCCCGGGAACGTGCGGACGCGAGCTCAGAGTTTGGTGGTATCAATTTGTTAAATCTTGCAGCGGAATTTACATCAGGACCGTACTTAGGAAATGTTTATCAGAGTAAAACCACCATATTTGATATTAATAATAACATGGGAAAAACCCAAGTTTCTTATTACAATACATTTATAGGGACAAACCCTATTTTATTGAATTTAAAACATCGTTTATTAGGTAACTTTTATAGCCACAATTTCCCAAGCCTTCAGTGCTCTCCAGCTGGCTTTTCACTAATTGGTTGTTCACATTGTGTTACCGGTAACGCGCTTTAAAAACATTTATCAGTCGGAAATACTGGTGAGTGAATCCCAGTTTAATCAAGAAACATTTTATCAATTAAGACAGTATTGAGAGCGATCATATTGTTTATTTCTACACAATTACTCATTCAATATTTGCCACTCGACCGGATCTATGGCTATGGTCAAATTACCCATTGGCTAACTCGTCGTCCAATGGTAATGCACTGTCATTCAGACTTACTACTACTCGTAGTAAATTTTGTATACAAAACCCCATAATACCGGCAGTAATTGAAGAACTACAAAGACTCAATCACCGCTTAATTTCATTGTAAAACATTTAAGGTTTTGTAAAACATTCCAAAAAGGTTAACAAAAAGAGGATAAACTCACATTGCTATCTTAGGCTTCTCGTAAGGGTTTCCTGGATATAATCTATAATTTATACAAATGTACATTGGTTAGTATCATAACCCTTTGAAAATATTAATGATACCCTCCCCGAGACGGCATTCCAACAACTACGTCGGGCAGAACCACGACAGTTGTTACGGAACCCTAAATCAATCAGGCAGTGTAACTATTAATGAAACTGGGGTTATAATACTTACAACGGAGCAGAACCTCGCTAATTAGGGTATAATACCCGTATATAATATGCCTACTACAGAAATTTGAGATTGAAAGAAAGAAATGAGCGACGGAAAGTGAAACCCGATGCCTGCTATTTATAGTTCCTGATTCTGACTTTCAGGCGTCCCGCGTAAGGTAAGGCTAAGCCTTAGGCGGCCCGCGTCAACATATGTTCATTGTGTAGCTTAGCCTGGTCACCAAGTTGACTCGACACGTGTCAGCTCAGGATGCATCCGCGTTTGATGATCTCTAGCGGCCCGCGTAAGTGTAAGCTTAAGCTTATGCGGCCCGTATCAACTTAAGAAGTCAACGAAGTCCGATCTACACCCTTAAGCGGCCCGCGTGAGTTGTTGGGGTGGGTCTACGCGACCCGCCTCGACTTATGATTTAGGGTTTTTAATTTATTTTGTAAACCATAATATATTTCGGGCTCGGTTTTCACATACGGGGTGTAATATAAGACATATTGGAACATTCTAAATTATACTAAAGTGATAGACATATTATGAGGGTGTCGGTTTTACCGAGGGTTGTTACATTCTCCTCACCTTGTTCTAGAGCTCGTCCTCGAGATCTACTGGAATAAGTATGGATATTTTCTTTTTATTTCAGATTCAAGCTCCCATGTGTACTCAGGTCCTCTTTTGGAGTTCCACTTCACTTTGACTAGAACTAGTCTCTTGTGTTTGAGATTCTTGACTTTCCTGTCTTCAATCTGTATAGGCCTTTCTACAAACTTGAGTTGTTCATTTACCTCTATACCCTTAAGAGGAACTAATAATGATTCATCAGCTAAACACTTTTTGAGATTTGATACATGAAACACATTATGTATTCCTGCCATTTCCTCTGGCAGTTGTAGCTGATAGGCTACAGGTCCTATTCTTCTAATAATCTTAAAAGGTCCAACATATCTGGGACTTAGCTTCCCTCGTTTGATGAATCTTACCACTCCTTTCCAAGGAGAGACTTTTAATAATACTTTATCTCCTACCTGAAATTCCAATGGCTTGCGTCGGTTATCAGCATAGCTTTTCTGTCGATCACTTGCGGCTTTCAGTCGTTCCTTGACTTGAATAATTTTATCGGTTGTCTCTTGCACTATCTCAGGTCCAGATAGTTGCTTTTCCCCAATTTCTGCCCAACAGACTGGGGTTCGGCACTTTCGTCCATAAAGTGCTTCGAATGGTGCAGCATTGATACTTGTGTGATAACTATTATTATAAGAAAATTCTATTAAAGGTAAGTGATCATCCCAATTACCTCCAAAATCAATTACACAAGCTCTAAGCATATCCTCCATTGTTTGAATTGTTCTTTCGCTTTGTCCGTCTGTTTGAGGATGATAAGCTGTGCTCAATTTTAACTTAGTTCCCATTGCCTTTTGGAAACTTGACCAAAAATGAGAGGTAAATCGACTATCTCTATCAGAAACAATTGATAAAGGAATGCCATGTAAAGAAACAATTTCATTTACATACAATTTAGCTAATTGTTCCATACTAATTGTTTCTTTCATTGGTAAGAAATGAGCTGACTAGGTTAGTCTATCTACAATCACCCAGATTGTATCATTTCCTTTCTTGGTTTTGGGTAGTTTAGTAACAAAATCCATTGTTATAAATTCCCATTTCCAAATTGGCATTTCTAATTGCTGTAACAAACCTGAGGGTTTCTGGTGTTTTCAGCTTTAACTTATGAACAAGTTAAACATTTAGAAACATAGGTTGCTATGTCCTTTTTCATTCCTACCCACCAGAAATTTTTCCTTAAATCCTGGTACATTTTATCACTTCCTGGGTGCATCGTATACTTAGATTTATGGGCTTCTTCTAATATGCGATGACGTAAGTTTCCTAATTTAGGTATCCACATTCTCTTTTTATGAAATCTCCAAATTCCATCTATTCCTTGTTTTAATTATTTTAGCATACCTTTTAGCTTTTCAGCATCTTCCTTGATTACTGATTCTTGTGCTTCTCTTATCTGATCATTTAAATCTACTTGCAGATTTTATTTAAGAGAACGTACCCTTTTTGGCTTTTCATGATATTTTCAACTTAAAGCATCTGCCACTACATTTGCTTTTCCTTCATGATACTGGATATCACAATCGTAATCACTAAGAAATTCCATCCAACGTCTTTGCCTCATATTCAACTCCTTTTTGTTTGAAAACATACCTTAAACTCTTATGATCGGTAAATATGGTAAACTTACTACCATAAAGATAATGTTTCCAAATCTTAAGAGCAAAAATTATAGCTCCTAATTCTAAATCATGGGTTGAATAGTTTTCTTCATGATTCTTAAGTTGTCTAGATGCGTAGGCGATAACCTTCTGACGTTGCATCAACACACATCCATAACCTAATTTAGAAGCATCACAATAGACTACAAAGTCTTCAGTTCCTTCTGGTAATGCTAATATAGGGGTATGGGTTAATCTTTGCTTAAGAATTCTAAAGGCTTCTTCTTGTTTTATCCCCCATTCAAACTTAACAGATTTACAAGTTAGCTTAGTTAAAGGAATGGCTATTCTAGAGAAATCTCGAATAAATCTTCTATAATAACCGGCCAATCCTAAGAAACTTCTAACCTAGGTTGGTGACTCAGGGGTTTTCCATTTGGTAATTGCCTCGATCTTTGTTGGATCTACATGAATTCCTTCATGATTGACTAGGTGTCCAAGGAATTGTACCTGTTCTAACTAGAATTCGCACTTAGAGGATTTAGCATAAAGCTTTTCCTTTCTTAGTAGACTTAAAAGTGCGTACAAATGTCTTGCATGATCCTCTTTATTCTTAGAGTAAATGAGAATATCATCTATAAAAACAATTATGAATTTATCCAAATATGGCTTATATATTCGGTTCATCATGTCCATAAATGCAGCTGGGGCATTGGTTAAACCAAATGGCATGACAGTAAATTCATAATGTCCATACCTTGTTCTAAATGCGGTTTTAGGAATGTTATCTTCCTGTACTTTTAATTGATGATATCCTGACCTTAAATCGATTTTTGAGAAAAATCGAGCTCCTTGCAGTTGATCAAACAGATCATCGATTCTTGGTAATGGATACCGACTCTTAATCGTGAACTTGTTTAATTCGCGGTAGTCAATGCACATACGCATTGATCTGTCCTTCTTTTTAACGAACAGTATCGGCGCTCCCCATGGCGATGAACTTGGTTGTATGAATCCTTTTTCCAACAATTCATCTAATTGTTTCTTTAATTCTTGCATTTCGGCGGGTGCCAAACGGTAAGGTGTTTTGGCAATCGGTGATGTTCCTGGCATTAAATGGATTCTGAATTCAACTTCCCTATCTGGAGGTTGTCCTGACAATTCTTCTGGAAATACATCTGAAAATTGAGATACTACTGGAATATCTATTAAATCCTTTCCTTTAGTGTTAGTGATTATGGAAATCAAATACACTATAGAACCTTTTCTTATACAACTTGCAGTTTTCATCACAAAGATGAATTTAGTGGATTTAGAGGACTTATCTCCTTTAATTGTGATCGTTTTACCTTTTGATGAATTTACTTGGATTAACTTTTGATCACATAAAATACTGGCTTTATTGGCTATTAACCAATCCATTCCTAAAACAACATCAAATCCTGCCAGATTCATGGGATAAAGGTTTGCAATAAATTTCTGATTTAAAATTTCTATTCTTGCTCCCTGCAAGATTTCAGAAATCCTAACGATTTCTCCATTAGCTATCTCTACTAAGCATTCTAGTGGTAGTTTAGTTAATGACTGATTTAGAAATTTGCAAAACGATGTATTAATAAAACTTTGGTTTGCACCAGAGTCAAATAATACTTTAGCAAAGACATCATTAACTAAAAACGTACCAGCTATGACATCTGGAATCATCTTGGCTTCATCTGCAGTTAGAACAAATGCTCTAGCATTTTTAGTATTATTGTTGTCTGGAGCTGGAGCTAATTTTGGGCAATTCAGCTTGATATGACCTTGTTCTCCACAATTGTAACTGACGGGTGGTCCGTTGGACAACCTTTAAATGGTTTAAAAAGATTAAAATTCCATGCTTTACTTGGTTATTTGCTTGAACTTAGTAACTACGAGTGTTCGTGTGTTTTACAGGTAAATCGCTTAATTCGGTTAAATTGGAACCGTAGGCTACAGCAAAGACTTCAGCAGCGAATGTTGTTTTGGAAATGGGATTCAAAAGGAAAAAGACTTTTTAGTACCCTAATGGAGGCACGTGAGCAAACAATCATCATGTTTCACGCAGACTTCTAGACTCACATGAAAAGGAGATGGACTTTTGAGAATTAAAGGGATCAATATGAAAATCATCGACATCATCATAGGGGGCATTACATGTAGACTTTGGAGGCATATTTTGTGGATAAATTGGAGCAGGCCACTCACGTGCACGTTGGACTTTATTGGGCATCCAAAATCATCTAACATGATAATCATACATCATCATCATGTTGGTGGATTTAAGGTTTTAGAAAAAAAAAAAAACTAATTGATGGGCAACAGACATCGAGGAAAGGCAATAGTGGGAGCCGACATTTTTGAGGAGCATTAATTGAAGAGATCCATCATCTTCTCATTGGGCCGCACATATGGAGGGCCGCACTTTGATTTGGGCGGCACATGGTTGGGCTGCCATATATTAACTGATCATCATAATTGAAGGCATCAATTTTTGGATTGGGCCGCTAACAAGGAAGTGACAAACATCACAAAACATCACGTGATCTCTTGGCAGCCAACATCATCAACATACACACACTTGGAGGCGGTGATGATTATTATTAATAATACATCATCATTAATATTCACAAGACTTAGTGGGCCGCATGTGGACTTGGGCGGCACATCTTGGATTTTATGGCAAACAAAAGAGATAACACTTGGCCCATCATGATCGATCCATCATATCATCAGCCAACATCACGTGGAGAACAAACTTGTGAGACTTGTGGGATTATATGTTGGAAGGACACGCACATGGCATCTTACAACATCACGTGGAGCACACAACATTGGGCCGCACATGATTGGATTTCTTGTGGACGGTCATGAAAGGCACACAAGTCAACATTAAAGCTCACCGTAAAGCAGACAAAACTCACCGTAACACTTTCAAGATCACCGTAAATTACGGTGATACCGTAATTTACGGTGGAGGCGACGGACAAATCGTAACTGCCATCATTTATGCAGTTTGATGGTGTCTTTTGGGCTATTCTCATGATTGGACGTTTGTGGGAGACACAAGGGGCGATTTGGATTGTTCTTACTTGGTTGCAAACAATTTCTAACATTCGGTTTATGTTTTCGATTCCTATGAACATTAGACTTGTTGTTATGATGATTCACCAAGCTATGTCCGGCTAAACTTGTGGTGATCATCCTGAATTGAAGGTTTGTCTATGACTTTTGTGTTTTGATTCGTATTTCTAGAATAATAGACTTGCAATGCATATGTTTATTATGGTGTGTGAATGTTTGTTTGTAAATTGTTGATTGATGTTATAATCATATCCTAAATCGTACGTTCTTGGTGTTGCTAACAATCGAGATATCACGGGAGAGATTAGGGTTAGATATTAATCAATTGGTTATCGGGTAACAACCTCGCATTTTCATAATCCGAGTACTTAGTTCCCTTTTATCACAACAAACAATCATACATGAATCATGTCTATGTGATTCTTTCTAGTGAATTTAACACAATTGTCAAAAGCAAACCGGAAGTTTAGGATGATCGCTTTCTCTTAATCTGCTTAACAACCAATTTTGATTCGCAATTAGTTATTAATTTAGTTTTCTAAAACCACAATCTAAATCATTGATCTTTATTTTTCTGCAAATTAGGTTAATTGTAGTTAATTGCAAAGCTATAAAATCAACACACTTTCCACATACTCCCTGAGTTCGATACCCTCTTACCACTATCTATAGTTGTTTTTGGGATTAAATTTGATAGTGACCGCGACATCACGTCAAATTTTGGCGCCGTTGCCGGGGAGTAGTGCGCAACGTGTGTTATTTGTGATCTTTCTTAGGTTTGTTATTTTTCTGGTTTACGCTGGGTGTGTTAGTGTGCAGGTATTGACAGGTGCATGCATACTAGGAGCTCTCACAAGCTTTCACCATTAGCATTTGATCCGGAAATCGAACGAACTTTGCGAGCAAACAGAATTTTGTTAAGGGAAAACACAATTAGCGGTTCACCAACAACACCAACTACACCAATCACACCAATCCGATACATGGATCCACCACAACCACCATCCACTACAGGTGAAACTACTCCACCATTTATACCAACATCCACTCAACCTTCACCAAATACCACCATGCCCAGTTCTACTACCGAATTTACTTCACCATTTGATATCCCACCACCCAATACTACATTACCTACCACTACTCAAACTGAACCTACCCTTACCTTTAGCCCTGCTTCTACAATTCCACCACTCACCCATTTCTTCCCAGCTTCAGGTCAATCATCATCCACCTATACATTACCACAAGGCTCATCTGTTGTTCATGCTACTTCATCATTTGGAGCACCTAACCCAGTATATGGAGCATCTTCTTGAATGCTTTCTTTTGCAATTCCTACAGTAGGGTGCAGAGGTAGATCCTACATTTCTCCCACGGTTAGAATTTCCAGAACGAAATTCTTGAGTCAATTTTTGGGTTAGGTTTTTCCTTTGATCCTCTTCTCGGGTACAGACTAATTCATCAGTCAAGGTATTGGCTAGTTCTACAGCTTCTTCTATGGTTTGAGGTCTAGCTGCCTTGACTACATGTCTTATTTCTCCAATTAATCCCCAAATATAACGGGAGATTAGCACTGGTTCTGGTGAAGCAAGAGTTGGCACTATTCTAGCATATTCAAAGAATATTTTAGTGTATCCCTTACTATCCACACCAGTCATCCTAAGGTTTAGGAATTTGTTAGCTATCTGTTCTTTTTCATTGGGTGGGCAGAATTTCCTTTCTACCTTGTTTTTAAATTCTTCCCATTCCATATTGTAAGTCCTATCACTTCCTCTTGTCTGGAGGATAATGTTCCACCATTCTAGTGCTACGTTCTTAAATAGATTAGAAGCAAACAATATCTTATCTTCTTCAGCACACTTACTTATCCTTAAGACTGCCTCAGTCTTTTCTATCCAGCGTAAGGTTGCAATGGCTCCTTCGTTGCCCGAGAATTCCATTGGTTTACAAGACCAGAATTCTTTATAAGAACATCCATAAGGCATGGTTCTTCTTCTTTTGGGAATAGGCAATTGAAGTACTGGCCCATTGTTTACGCTGTTTTCTGGTTCAATTGGGCGCCTACTACTACGTTTACTTTTATTATCAGCATCCTTAACAGTTTGAAGAATAAATGGCATTGCATCTATAATTCCTTGTGCCACTATGTGTTGAATAACACTATTATCCACTTGATTTCCATTGTTATTGATGCTTGGATTATCATTAACCACGTTAATGTTACTCTGGTTATCATTATTCAGATTTCCTTGATTTTCATCATCGGCCATCTGAATTTTAAACATTTATCCCATGTTAATATCACAAATAATATCTTAACATAGTTAATCACATGACACAAAATCTAGCAAAAAACGTAGATCATTGCTACTTTTACTCTATTCATATACTATTATGCATCTATTACAAACTAGTACAGAAATAAAATTACAATACCAACAGAAATAGAATCACACTAATAGTAATAGGCATCTGTACACACATATTTTATTTTATTGTTATTATTATTACTACTACTACCGTTTCCTCCATTTTCACATTCACGGATATGGATTTATCCAAAAATCCATATTGCGTTCATTGTATTTCCATACGAGACGCTCTCCCACTTGACGCATTCTCTCACTGCTCTCTAAAATTTCCTCCCTAAAAGTCCTAAGTTCTTGAACGTTTTCTGCAGTCATTGGGGGTGCAGGTTCTCGGACTGGGTTTGGAATCTGTGGTGCTGGTTCCTGATATGGGGGTGACAGTTCATGAAATTGGTAAGGATCCTCTAATATCTCCCTAATATAATCATCTTGATAATAGGGATCTAAAGGGTCCATACCTGGGTAAACTTCTATGTCTTGTATGGGTGAATATTCCTGGATAGGGTATCGTTGCACAAAGTCCCTATTGTCGTCGCACCAGGGGTCGTAATTCGGGTCTAGGGGGTTTGGTGCAAGCACCCTAGGGATTTCTTCTGGGTTAAAGTCGTGCATTTCCACTTGGTTTTTCGGGTTTTCTATTTCCATGGGTTGTTCTGGGTTTTGTGGTTGTGGGGCTACTAGTTGTTCCAGACTTGGGTCAGCAGCAGTTGTGGCTAGGATATGGAAATTAGCTAGGCTTCTATTTAGCATATCCTGAGTATGAGCATCTGTCTCTCGCTTAATAGCTGCTAAAGCCCTTTGCTGTTGCAATTTTTGCATTCTCTTCCTACGAGCAAAAGTTTCTTTACTGAACCATCCTCGTTTCTTATTAGGAAAGGGTTCTTCAGACTGAGCTCTAAAGGCAAATATTCCTTCCTCCTGATCAGCAGAATACCCCGAAAGAGCAGGCTGTGATGATGTACCTTGACTCCTAGGTGATTCAGACAACTGACGATTTACGTCTGATGGTCCTTAATCACTCATACTGAAAACTAACAAATAGTAAAATAACACATAACAATAATTACAGATATGCACCTATTTCCGTAAATTATTTCCTAATACAATTTTTAGAATTTTAAGTGTCAGCAGAACACTTCTTTGGCTCAGACCAGTGGCTAGGCTCTGATACCACCTTCTGTCGCAACCCCCGATCCCTGATCCCCGGGAACGGGCGAACGCGAGCTCAGAGTTTGGTGGTATCAATTTGTTAAATCTTGCAGCGGAATTTACATCTGGACCGTAGTTAGGAAATGTTTATCAGAGTAAAACCACCATATTTGATATTAATAATAACATGGGCAAAACCCAAGTTTCTTATTACAATACATTTATAGGGACAAACCCTATTTTATTGAATTTAAAACATCGTTTATTAGGTAACTTTTATAGCCACAATTTCCCAAGCCTTCAGTGCTCTCCAGCTGGCTTTTCACTAATTGGCTGTTCACATTGTGTTACCTGTAACGCGTTTTAAAAACATTTTTCAGTCGGAAATACTGGTGAGTGAATCCCAGTTTAATCAAGAAACATTTTATCAATTAAGACAGTATTGAGAGCGATCACATTGTTTATTTCTACACAATTATTCATTCAGTATTTGCCACTCGACCGGATCTATGGCTATGGTCAAATTACCCATTGGCTAACTCGTCGTCCAATGGTAATGCACTGTCATTCAGACTTACTACTACTCGTAGTAAATTTTGTATACAAAACCCTATAATACCGGCAGTAATTGAAGAACTACAAAGACTCAATCACCGCTTAATTTCATTGTAAAACATTTAAGGTTTTGTAAAACATTCCAAAAAGGTTAACAAAAAGAGGATAAACTCACATTGCTATCTTAGGCTTCTCGTAAGGGTTTCCTGGATATAATCTATAATTTATACAAATGTACATTGGTTAGTATCATAACCATTTGAAAATATTAATGATACCCTCACCGAGACGGCATTCCAACAACTACGTCGGGCAGAACCACGACAGTTGTTATGGAACCCTAAATCAATCGGGCAGCGTAACTATTTATGAAACTGGGGTTATAATACTTACAACGGAGCAGAACCTCGCTAATTAGGGTATAATACCCGTATATAATATGCCTACTACAGAAATTTGAGATTGAAAGAAAGAAATGAGCGACGGAAAGTGAAACCCGATGCCTGCTATTTATAGTTCCTGATTCTGACTTTCAGGCGGCCCGCGTAAGGTAAGGCTAAGCCTTACGCGGCCCGCGTCAACATATGGTCAACGTGTAGCTTAGCCCGGTCACCAAGTAGACTCGACACGATATCGACACGTGTCAGCTCAGGATGCATCCGCGTTTGATGATCTCTAGCGGCCCGCGTAAGTGTAAGCTTAAGCTTACGCGGCCCGTATCAACTTAGGAAGTCAACGAAGTCCGATCTACACCCTTAAGCAGCCCGCGTGAGTTGTTGGGGTGGGTCTACGCGGCCCGCCTCGACTTATGATTTAGGGTTTTTAATTTATTTTGTAAACCATAATATATTTCGGGCTCGGTTTTCACATACGGGGTGTAATATAAGACATATTGGAACATTCTAAATTGTACTAAAGTGATAGACATATTATGAGGGTGTTGGTTTTACCGAGGGTTGTTACAACACCTTTGTATACGCCTCGTACATGCCTGTACGAGGCGTATAGGCTCATGTCTCCCGACCAAGTGGTCAACCTCATACAACATCACATCAATCACATGTACGACAAGTATATTGATGTATGTTAGGGATATACGGTACCTAGACGCCGTGTATAGGACTGTACACGCCGTACATCTGTCTGATCTAACTACGATTCTATATTTTCTGGGTGCACGATTAAAGTTATACACCGAGTATAGAGCTATAAGCGATGCGTATTTTAAACTTCAAAGTGCTCTAATAGTGACATGCAGGGATTCTTCACTATTGAAAAAAATGAACCTTCACTTCTTCTACTCATTTTTGTTGCATTCTATGTTGCTTGTTTAACCAATTGTTGAATGAATTCAACACATTACAAATGTCATCATTCTGGGACGACACCTATTTCTTCGAGCAATATTCTAACGACTTATGGGTGCCCGAAACCGATCTAATAACATTTAGTAGCTTAAATTTCTTATTGTTTTGATTATTTACTATTTATCATACTACTTAGGAGTCTGGCATTCCCAATTCTAACGAGCAAGAAGAGGTTCTGTCTGGTGTACAGGCCGATCAAAACAGACCGTGCCTAGATTTGAACGAGCCGCCCCTATTTATGAAACATATTATCCGGCGAAACAAGGGTATCCAGATTACGGATACGGGTGTGAATCTTCTTTCGTACAACAAGACTGTCTGGATGGATGCGGAGGTATGGTGGTGAGCCTCTATTTACCACATCGTATGGTGATGAGCAATTCACGAACTCGAGCAATCTTTACAAAAGTTACATTGTATCACATTCTTTGTATGTTCAACAACAAGACTATCCAAACAGCGGAGGATATGGCGGTGAGCCTACGAACACACCATGGTATGATGACGAGGAACCCTCGAGCCCGGGCAATCCGTATCAAACCATGGTTGTAAAAGTCGCTAGGCGCTCCCTAGTCGGTGAATCGGGGAGTTAAGAGTACTCGGCCTAGACGGAGAGTACTCAGGGAGTACTCGGACATGTAAATTATAAAGAAATTAGTGTTTAGAAATTAAATATATGTCAATTAACAAAAATATGCTAATATCTATAACAAAATGCGTGAAAATAATATTCATTCTTTAATATGATAGGCATAGAAATTATGTTTTATTATTTTTTAAGTCAAACTCGGCGCGAGTTGAACTACTATATACGATTCTGGCCGAGGTTGACCGCGTTTAACCGATTCGAGTAATTAGGCGGAGTCAAAGAAAGTCGCCTCGGCAGGCTACCATGTAGCGACTACTCGGGGAGTACTCGGCCTTAGAAACCTTGTTTTACAACAATGTATCAAACTAAGCAGATATCAAATTTATTTAGATACGTGAGACAGTGATATACGTATGTTTTTTTAGTTAAATGTTATATATTAAAATTAATAAATATAACATAAAAGAATTAAACTAGATTAATAAATATAAAATGTAACTTAACCATATTGGTGTTTCAGCTTTTCAACTCTCTAGATGATCTAAAGAAATGGGTACAACAAAGGGCAAACAAGGATGGTTATGTTATTATCACCTGTCGATAGAAGAAAATTGGTGGAAGGACCGGGAGGGTACGGCTTGAATGCGACCGTGGTGGTAAGCACTGTACTACAGCAACGGTTAGAAAAGCCGACAACAAAAAATCGGTTAGCCGTTTATTTGATGGCGGTGCATCACCATCCGTATGAAATCTAGGGAATAGTAGTGGGAAACTCTGAACATAACAATGGACCTACTAACGACTTGTTAGGCCACTCGTTTGTGCGAAGATTGACTCCCAACAAATACAAGCTGATAGAGCAGCTGACAGCTCAAAACATGGAGCCACACAATATTTTTCAAACGATAAGGAAGAAACACCCCGACAGGCTTCATGTTTAGAAAGACGTACAAAATGCGGTGCAAAAGATTAGAGCCTCCCTCAAAAACGGAAAGACTCCCATTTAGACACTGAAAACCATGTTGTTTAAAAATTGAATTCATTTACAAGACCTAGCAGGAACCATGAACAAATATCGTAATAAAGCTCTTCTTTGTTCATCCCTACTCGTGTGATATGTGGCATGCATTCCCACACATGTTGTTGATCGATGCGACGTATAAAGAAACATGTACAACATGCCATTTGTCTAGGTTGTGGGTATCATATCGACCAACAAGTTGTTTTGTATCGCGCATGCCATTATTTGTAAGGGACGAAGTGGTAACTTCGTATGGGTGCTTGAAAGGATCAGGTCAATGTTGAATGAATGTATGGAGCCACGTGTGATTGTAACAGATAGAGAGTTGGCCCTAATGAACGTGTGTGCTCAAGTATTTCTGAACGCCTCTAGGTATCTTTACAGGTTCACATACAACAGAATATTTGTAAACACTGCAAGAGCGTATTCACTAACAAAGGCTGTGAAAAGTTTATGTTATTTTGGGAGACATTGTGTGAGTATCCTTGAATACCATATACGACTACAGTTTGTGCAAAATACATAAGCGACTTTTGACTTGCAAATGTGAAAGTAAGTTTTTTTACAACATATGATTCACACCTTCCATTATATTCACACACATGTACATTTATTATTTTGATTATTTAGGGTTTTTAACTATGTGTATGATAACTGGTTGAGAGATTATAAAGAAATGTTCACCTTTGCGTGGACTAATCAGAGTCGAAACTTTGGACAACGTACCACCAACAGAGTTGAGGGCCAACACGCCAATTCAAAGAGATACGTTCGAGATAAGAGCTCCCTGGACCAAATAGTGCGATGTGTCATGGATATAGTTGAAACAGAATTCAGAGAAATACAGAAAACTTTCCAAGAAAGCATCAAATAAACAATAAACCATCACAAACTAACACTGTTTGACAACTTACATGGAAAGGTTTCCCATACAACACTTGACTTGCTAGGAGGAGAGCTATTTAGGAAGCTAGACATGTTGTAGCGATTTCATTCATCACGTGGTTGCCAGATGTGGATTAGTTGTGGGTTGTCGTGTACTTGTTGGCCGAATAACTACGTATATGCAGGTAACAAATGTTAAACATACAACCCTTTTGTATAAATTTCAAATACTTGTATGGCTTAAACAGTGCATTGACTCAATTGTACAGATCGTAAGATTCAACTCGAAGACGTAGACGTTTGCGGGCGGAAACTTAACGGATGAGGAGGTCGATGTGGTAAAAGAGCTCAATATTATGAGGCAACAATTAGAGTTGCACCCCCTGCTTAGAAAAAAAGCTTGATGTCATCGATTAAAGTGGTGTTGACCCCAACAAAGTAGGTATGACGCTCCCGGGCATAACTCATAGTTACGTACCGTAACAGGGGCTCTCGTGGAACATGTTAAGTCGTAAAATCTCAAAAACCCAAACTGCAACGAAGTCGTTCAACGACTTCTTTAAAGATGAGATACGCGATGATAATGGGTTTCCATTAATTGTGGGGGAAGAGAACGTGTTTATCACCAAACGGTTTAAACCACAAATTTCAACGGTGTTTCATTAGTACATCTCGTGTATACAAGATGTCAAGTCGGACGATCATTGTGGTTTTCAGTCAGTTGCTGTGGGTCTCATTACCTGAGAACACCTATGGCCCCACATACTTCTGTGAATAAAAGAGTAACAAGGAGACAATGGTACAATATAAAAAACACTCCAAATACATTTTAATTTTGTAGCACCTCTAACTACAATAAACCCTAGACTCCCTTTAGGGCCTTGAACCGGGCTGTAACTTATAGCCCATCGCAAGCCAACACTTTATTATGTAATATGAAGCCCATGAAGTCCATTTGAAATCTATAAACTACCTGATGACCAAACATTTTTAAAAGATACGATCTAAATTGTAATATGTGTGTGTATATAAGGTAATATATATGTTTGTATGTATGTATAAACGGTTTTATGAAATAAATACGTAAGGTTATCGTTTCACAAACAACTGGTAATTTTGTATGGTGAATCTAAGTTAGTGTAAGCCCATGAAGCCCGTTTGATAACTTCAGTTTCAACCAATTCTTTTCAGCCAAAATACACTTCATACAAACACAAATATAAATTAATTGGGATATGAAACTTAATTAAAAAATATTCATGTCAACATGTAAATGTAAGATTAAATATATTTGTTTTATATTTAATCTAGTAGCCATTATAATCATTTACATTATATGGATCAAAATATATAACAATCCTATTAAATAATTAGTTGGTAATTGTTGATGGGCCTAATTACCCTTATTAACTAATTAGGGTTTCCTCCTGGGTGCATATATAAGGAGAATAATGTGGAGGTTAAAGGGTTAGACAATTTCACAAACCCTAATAGCACATAACATCAAGCTCGCCTCCCTCTCCATAACCGATTCCCTTGTCGGTTTCTTATCATCACCATCATTAGATTGCACCCTAAGGAGGAACCAGACCAAGATGACAATCATGTCAAAACTTATTGCTGTGTCTCCATCTGGATTCTCTGTTGGCCTGTACTGCTGCAATCAGGTATGTTTTCATGTTTTCCATTATGTCTAAACAGAACTGATACAACATGTGGTATCAGAGCATATATTGATTAGTCAGTTCTGTTTTCGTATCCATTAATTCTGGGATAGAAATCTGGAAAACAGAATTTTGATAACTTAATAAAACCAACAGCCAGTTTCGAGTCATAAAGGACGACTCGAGATCTCTGTTTTCGGAAAAAAAAGGTTAATTATATGTTCACTCGAAATCAACTGGGTTATGTTTATAACCGAAATTTGTTTAGAAACTATTAAAATTCAGGTTTCGGGTTCCAGAATTTATGTTTTAATTTTTTTAGGGTTCATCATGTTCTTAGGAAAATTCAAAAATTCCCTTATGTTTTGGAATGTAATTAGGATTGATGAGTGTTTTTTTTTCCTGTTTGATCCAATTTTATCTTTTAAGTTTATTCGAAAACTGTTAAAAAGATATACGGTTATAATTTTCGAAATTCTTGATAAATTTAGATCAACAATAAAACAGGAAACACTATCACACAATCCCTTAGAATTCGAGTTTTCAGTTATTATCACAATAAATAGCTATCAACAGTGGGCTCGAGACCATCAGATTACGACTCGAGACCATCAGTCTCGACTCGAAATCATCAGGTCCTTAAACCTTCACAACTCGAGACCAACAGATCTCGACTCGAGACCATAAGGTCTCGACTCGAAATCATAAGGGCTCAAAAGTTTACAACTTGAGACAAAGGTCTCGACTCGAGACCATAAGGTCATAACTCAAGACCATAAGGTTGCGACTCGAGACAACAAGGTTGTGACTCGAAACCTCATTATTTTAGGCTGTTTAATGTGAACTAAGATTTAGCTACTAAATAATTTGGTTTTTGTAATTACTTAGTTAATTAATAAGGATCAAATAATGTTTTACAAAACCAAAATGGCTTGACTTGAATGAGCTTTTGATGTATCATTTCTTGCCAAAGCTGATTTGATACATCTACTTATCGTTCAAGTATTACAAAAGCTATGTTAAGTGTGCATCATAAACATGAATGTCTTAATATCTGGCCAAAGCTGATTTAATTCCTTCATAGATGGCATACTTAACGAGTGCATAACTAAAGTAATTGTTTCAATTATGGCCAAAGCTGATTTGTCACAAATACTTTGCACACATGCTTAAATGATTACACTTCTGGCCAAAGCTGATTTGTCTTCGTTTAAGTGGAACTCTAAATAAGTATATTATTTTGATGTTAGTAATAGACATATCACAACCTCTTCACATAATGATCCTTAGATTAATGATCCTTTATTTTTATTTTATGATCATTCCGTCTACCTTATTTCTTAGTACCCATAATTTTACTCACTATAATTTTCTTCTATAAATCTATATCTCATCCACTCTAATTCCTAAGCCTAAAATGTTTTGCTTTATTTAAAGTTTATATAAGAATTAGCTCTTAAATTAAATCCTTGATTATCTCTTAAGACACGATAATCCTACTGCTCTCTTCTGATAAAGGTACTACAGAAGAAAAGTAGAGCATGATGAATAGGACAAATCGAGCACGATGTCTCTTATGATAATCAATAACTCTCTAACATAATTGCTATAACTAAAGTTATTCCAGATTAAGTCTTTCCTAAGACTAATCTATTATTGTGGAATAATCACAAGAACTCCTAAGATGCATGCCTTCATTTTAAATTCTAAACTACAAAGTTAAGTGGTATATGTGAATACATTATAATGTACAATACCATGACCCATAAAGTTAAGGGCTTACGCATGGAAATAAGTACATTTTCCAGTACATTACATACTAAGATTTCCACTTGTACAATTTGATGCCTTATAAATCAACTATAGCACTCAAAAGTACCAAAGTACAATGAGTGTGTTGATAAGCAACATATGTACATAGAAATATATGTTTGAAACTGGAAAATAAAATGTTATTCACCTTACAACCACTAATACATTAAAAGAGGATTGTTCTAAGGTCTAAAGACAAATTACAAGTGCTAATTCCAACTTTAAGGTTCTTCAAGGGAAAATCTCACTGCATAATTATGTCATTAGACTAGACATAAGCAACGAGACTATCCATTATTCTAAAGAACAGTTGGATAAATTAATTAGATAGTCACTTATTAAAGATATTTAAGTCTACTAATTATAATATTCCTATTAACACATGATTAGTTGACTCTAGTTTTAAACGTTTCCTTACCAGAAGTCAACAAATAACTAACATGAGAGTTAGTGAAAAAAATTAAATGTTAAGACTATAAGCAGTCTTCTAATAACGCTTTTCGATACCTTATATATTCTGAAGATCAATCAGAATATAGTATCATAATTAAGCAATGTTATGAAGGTTGTGAGGTTTGCATAGTCAACATAAAGTCACACTTACCTTAAACTCTCATTTTATTTGTTCTAAATATCTGGATTGAAACAATACTAAGATAAAACTAGATGATACCTTACACTTTCACAACTTTTATCATCATGTAAATGAGAATTTGACAAAAGGAAAATGAGACTTACAAATTTCATCCATTAAAACTAAAATTCATGAGAAATCATGACATGGTTAATGAGGATGATTTTTTATCTAATCTCATTCTAAGTGATTTTAAATCATGACGTTATAGCCCTAAATATGACTTGGCTTAAGGAATAAGTATGGGTCCATCATAAGTCATCACATTCGTGGAACTTATTTCAAATGGAATATTCAGACATAATTCATTTATCATTTAACAGACTATCAACTTGTATCTAAATTTTGTCGCATATGGCTCACGGTCTTAGAAGAAATCTATTCATATATATATACTTAATAAGATTTCTATTAAATATGTCCCCGAAGTTTCTTATGATATCTGGACATTAAAGAAATCAAATAAAGTCTAAAGTATATGTGATAGGTTCCCACGTCACGTAGCTCATTGAAAATTCTCTTGTAACATTCTAGAGATATTAAATATCAGTGGGAGCATTAAGTGTCTTAATAATAACGTGCAATAGTTGCAAGAGGTGGGGAGTAAAAATTTTACATTACCTAAATTTACACCTCTTGTACAAGACACCGCTCCATCACGACACTGTTCCATCAATACTTGTCTCCTTAAAATCTAATGCTACTCTTACAAAAGTTTCATTGTTGCTTAAATTGTGTTCCATCAAGAGAAATCACAACGACTAACGTCATTAATTTGTTTTCTCTATTAGAATTTGTTGGTCGTTAAATATTGACCCTAAGCATGCCGATTTCCTAAAGATTTGTAAGGTCAGTAGGAGCAGTCAAAGTCCTTATCATGACTTGCAAGGAATACAAGAGGCGGGGGGAAGAGTGTCATTAAATTTCACTCCGAATTTAACTCCGATTACACCTCTTGTACCAACTCTTACAAACTTAGAATCCTGAAAATAATAGCAACCTAACCAAGAGCTAATCCATAAAACTGAAACTTCTAATGAACCCAATAATCAACTCAGGAGGTCATCTAGGTTTAAAAGCCTACTAACTTTAATGATTACATAACCTCCCTAATGAAGTTGAAATTGATTTTTGGAAATGTTTAATGATCCTATCTCTTAAAATCAAGCCATTAGCGTAAATCAATCATCTGAATGGAATAAAACAGTTTTCTAGTAAAACTGATTTTATGTGTTCGTATAACATTTGGGATTTGATTGAATTACCTAAGAGTGTTCATAACTAAACCAAATCCTGATATAAACGTTAAGACACTAAGAAGCATGATTGATTGTCAAAGGTTATACTTAGGAAGAGATAAATTATCAAAGATTTCTTTGAGGATCATCACTGTTCTAGTAGCTTATAATAGTTTAAAGCTACATTAGATGAACATTAAAAGAATTTTCCCTAACAAACTGGCTGACACATTTACGTGTTCATAAAACAACCTGAAAATTCTAAACCGAAGGTTAAAGAACACTTTATTCGTAAGCCAATAAAATCCATGTATGGGTTAATGCAAGTATCATAATGTGATGAAATCTTAACGTAATTATTTTCATCAAGAATCAAGTGGATTAATGTACCTACCTCAAAATGAGTGGGAGCAACTAAGATAAACATGTCTATATAGATGATATTCTTTTGACAGGTATATGTTACATAAGTCAAAGCATTGTTAACACAAACTTTGATATAATAGATCTCAGAGATATCTCTTATGTATTAGATATCATAACATGCCGAGATAGACTCAATGGGACATTAGTTCTGGTGCATAAGTCTAACCTTAAATGGGTCCTTACATATGTAACAAATAATACTTCTTTCCTTTAGAGGATAATAGGATAAATGAGATTATTTCCTTACGCTTCATTAATTAGAAGCCTTATGTAAGTTCAAGTCTATACTCGTTTAGATATTACTCACATTGCAACACACTAGATATGTCTAGATTAATGTGAAGCATCTAATGGAGTATTACAATATCTTTAAAAGAAACGAGAGACTGTAACTTAAAGAAGAAGTGAGAATTAAAACGGTTGATTACTTTAACTTTGTGATATTCAAAGATGACAAAATGTAATTTCGGGTATATCCTTATGTCAGCAGACAAAACCTATCTTATGGAGGAGTTATAATAAACTGATAATAACAACCTAAGTTATAACGACATAATATAGTCACTAAATGTTATTGAAAATATATCAGTGGACTCATAAGTTTATTAACTCAATATAATTAATGTTTTGAAGACTTAGTGTGATAAAGTCAGCTACCATGACTCCTTGAACAGCAACAGTTCAAGAGGTGCTGCATTAAATTTCGATACGCAATTAATTATTCGTTTATGAACGAATTGAGGAAACTAAGTTTTGTATCGAATACATTCATGATATGCTTAAGGATCCTATGACTGAAGGGCTATTACCCATAAGTCTTATTAAGAGAGCTCATAGACGGGTATTAATTAATGGTCATGCGCAATTGCATATCGTACTATGAATGACTAAGTATTAGTTAATTTTCCTCATCAGTTTGATTTTGTATGTCTCTAAGAATATGTCAAGCCGGCATAATGGCATATAGACAAATAAAGTTACAAATCAAACAAAGGGCTTATGCGTATTTTGATCATAACGATTAGGTTTTAAATTAAGGCTGTTGTATGATTAATGGGGGTCCTGAGTCGCATAATGATTCAACGGCTGTATTTCTCTGCTATAGTACTTGTTTAAGGCTAAAATGAGTGTTAACTCCTGATCAGGCTTATCTAACACTCATAGTAAATGATTACTCGGCTAAGTGGGAGAATGTAAGATTAAATATATTTGTTTTATATTTAATCTAGTAGCCATTATAATCATTTACATTATATGGATCAAAATATATAACAATCCTATTAAATAATTAGTTGGTAATTGTTGATGGGCCTAATTACCCTTATTAACTAATTAGGGTTTCCTCCTGTGTGCATATATAAGGAGAATAATGTGGAGGTTAAAGGGTTAGACAATTTCACAAACCCTAATAGCACATAACATCAATCTCGCCTCCCTCTCCATAACCGATTCCCTTGTCGGTTTCTTATCATCACCATCATTAGATTGCACCCTAAGGAGGAACCAGACCAAGATGACAATCATGTCAAAACTTATTGCTGTGTCTCCATCTGGATTCTCTGTTGGCGTGTACTGTTGCAATCAGGTATGTTTTTATGTTTTCCATTATGTCTAAACAGAACTGATACAACAGTAAACACTTATTACACTGGAAATCATAAAATTTGATACAAACCAAACGAATTTAATTGATTTTAACTTATTACAATATATTCGTATAATTCATGGTATGCAAACGGTTTTAAATTACAATTTTTACGTAACTTTTTTTGTATCTCAATATAATGGTACTAAAGACATTCATAACTAGCATCTCGTGCAATGTGCGGACTAGTGTAAGCTCGTAAAAGTTATAAATATAAACATGAAATATGGTTAAACTTTGAGTATACAATAAGACTAGTAAAGCAATAAAAAAACTAACTTATAGGTTTTTTAATAAATAAAATATCTTTATTTAAAAAATCTAAAGTATATAATAGGATAGATAAATAATAGTTGCATACACATAAGAAAACAACCCCCAAAAAACAATACAGAAATAACAAAATAATCGCTAAAGCTTTATTTGTTTACCTCTTAATAAGCCTTTTAATGGTTCAGACCCATTACTGGTTCAGACTTCTTGTTTGGTGAGCAGATGTCTGAATGGTTCAGACATTTGCCTCTGGTTAAATATTATATAGAGTCTGAATAGTTAAGACATCTAATCTGAATTGGTCAGACATTTGCCTCTCAAGGATTAAAAATTATACTGGCTCTTAATGGTTCAAACCTCTTACTGATTAAAAACTTAATAATTAGTTAATCACTTAACCATTCAAAAGTTACCAAAGAGCCCCTAATTCTAGGGAGAACGGTTGCATTAAGAAGTAACAAAACTTTATTTCTTGTATTTTAATAACAATCAACCCACCATATGAGTAATTTATTCAACAAAACTTTATTTCTTGTATTTTAATAACAATCAACCCACCATATGAGATAATATATTCAAGCCTGACGTGTATGTAATAACGGTACAAGTAGACATGAAAAATGCAACCCACCGTCATTGACTTCGCAGAAAATAACCAGCCACAGCTCTCTATTAAACATAAGTAACAGACTGAAACCATAAAATATTCTTCAATTTGATGCAGACATATTTTAAGTCAACAAAGTTTTTTGGAATTTATGAGCAAGTAAATATATTCTTTAATTACGAAATACAAGAAATCAGTTTTGCAATTGTCAGTTAATGCAGTCTAATTATAAATTTGTAATGAAAGCATCAATGTCCAAATTCAAGATAATTATCTCCAAATTTTATTCATTGAATTTAAAGAGTGAGAAAAGCAATTACAAGACCCACTATCTCTACCTAGGTCATTCAAACTCAGAATTTGGCTTCTTGCCCCTAATGTTTGGACTTTGGAGTAACATAATAGTGGCACGAAAGTTGTTCTTGCTGTTCTTTATCCTAGAAAGATATAGGTTGTTGATATCATAATGCAATTGGTGATCAGTATGCAATCACAAAATGAATGCAGCAAAAGTAAGTTCTATGCAGTTTGATAATCGGAATGAAAGGAAGCAGTCAAAGTATAAGAACGACTGAAGCAAATGGGTGAATTAAAATCCAAGAATAGCGAAGAAAGTAGGATTAAATGCAACAAGATAAAACGAATGCATCACACTTGTTGTCGTCATATATTAAACCTTAAGACTAAACTATTTTTAAACAACGATCGGGCTACATGTCCAAATATACAGCTATACAAGATCGAACCTATACAACTTTGGTAGATACAAGTACCTTCACCTGCCACTCGCAATGGGTAGCATTGTATGCTTGCTCATGCTATCGAAGGCGCTTGAGCTTGTGCTGCTCACATTGCCACCATTTGTACATTCATAGTCGTTGGTTGGTCCTTTGAGCAAATACTCACCTTCATCTTCGTTAGAACTACTTGGCACCCATGGATGCTTTTGTACCATTGATGCCAATATTCCTTGGAGCTCGATTGCTACTTCTTTCATGGTAGGCCTTTCATCACCTTTAACGCGTAAGCATCTTTCTGACAGTCTTGAGACTTGGATGATCTCGCTTGGAACATCATTTAGCTGCAAGTGTTCATCGAGAATCTGGAGGAGTCTCCCCTCTTTTAAAGAATATAGAAAATATATAGCTAGGTTCCTCTCTGCCTCTGGTCTATCAAAGCTAAGAGCCTTTTTTCCAGTTAAAAGCTCCACTAGTACTACCCCAAAACTATAAACATCGCTTTTATCCGTGAGTTGGTTTGTCTGCAAATACTCTGGATCTAAGTAGCCTAGTGTTCCTTGCACTATAGTGGCCAATTCAATCTGGTCAATAGGAATTAGCTTAGATGCTCCAAAATCAGCCACTTTTGCTACATAGTTTTCATCCAAAAGTATATTCATTGGCTTGACATCTCGATGGATGATTGGAACAGACGCTGAAGAGTGCAAGTATGAAAGTGCTTCGGCTGTCTCCGTTGCTATTCTGAGTCGGATGTCCCATGTAAAAGTTGACGACTTGCTTTTGACGTTGTGGATGTGATCAGAGAGTGTGCCATTCGGAATGAACTCGTACACCAATAAAGGGACTTCTGTTTCTAGGCAACACCCAATCAGCTTCACCACATTTCTATGATTAATTTGGGAAAGGATAACAACTTCATTGATAAATTGCTCAATCTGGGTTTCAGTTTGATCTGGTAACTTGGACTTCTTTATGGCAACTATTCTGTTATCAGAAAGAACTCCTTTGTAAACAGTGCCATAGCCACCCTTACCGATGATCCTGCTATCGTCATAGTTATTGGTTGCTCTCTTTAGCTCCTCAATCGTGAAGACTCTTGCTTGATCATGAGAACCCCTGTCTCCAGAAATTCTCTGCTGCAACATTATTCCACCATTTTGTTTAAAGAATTTCTCTCTCAGCATCATCAGCTTTCGCTTCTTGTGTATCAAGTACAACCAGGTGACAAAACTAAGGAGAAATATAGTAGAAGTTGAGATACCTGCAACAGCAAAACTTACTTATAGCACCAGTCATGCTGACTTGATTTATAACTGGAAAATATTGCATCATTACTTACCTACAGCTATCTTTATAACAGTGGATTGATCAGCGGTGCAACGTGTTCCATCCTTCGTACCATCTCCAGAGTAACCTTTTGGACAAGTACACTTATAACTTCCTTCTGTATCAGCACATTGAGCATCATGATTGCAATCATGTTTTCCCTGTTCGCATTCGTTAACATCTGTAATATAACAAATGGTCACTCATTTTATTGTATGGAAAGGAAATCAGGAAAAAAGGCATGCATGTGAATGAGACATCAAAACTTACTCTTGCAGCCATCTGCAGCATAAGGGTTGCCTTCATAACCTTCACGGCAACGGCAACGATATCCAGGACCTCCATAATCTTGATCACATATGCTGTTTTCCTTGCATAAGAAGTCATCATCCATGTCCTTTGCTTGCTCACAAGTCAGGTTTCCAATTGCCCAATCTAATAACATTGGCATCCTGCTTTTAAAACTAAGCAGATTTGTTGTAGAAAAGTAAAACTTCCCTTCTTCAACAAAAAAGGCATAGCTACAAGGGTTTAAGTCCGTTATATTCTCATGGTTGTTAATGCTACGAAGTCTCATAGTATAAGAACGCATTCCTTCTGGCACTGCTACTTCACAACACCCAACTCCCGAGCAAGATCCATTTGTAATAGTGCTGTTTCTACCACATCTAGAAACGCATCCGGTACCAATATCAGAATCATTCGCTCTTCTTCCTCTAAAACGTGCATTCGTATCACACCCAATGGCTACAAATTTGTTCTTGGTGGAGATACGGAAATCACTTAACCACAAAGACGGTGCGTTTCTTTCTTCTAAGCCAGATTCATTGTAGCAATCATGGCCTACAAACGTCATAATCTCCACCTCACTCTTGTTTGCAGACATATTTGAAATAACAATATTGCTTTCTCTAAAGTATGGTATTGGTTCCCCGGATGATTCGTTACAAGTCACAAGGAAATCGGGACTGTGGTAGCATCCCTCACCTGAACCAAACGGGAAAGTAATGCTCACATTGCCACATGAACTTCTACAATTCGGCCTGTCTTGAGCACTTGCTGCACCCAAAACTGCAATAGTTGCAACTGCAATTAGTATTTTTAAATGCATAGTTGCTTTCTGTGTGTTTGTGAGTTTGTGATTTTGAGTATTTGATTGGGGAAGAGTGATGAGAGATCCTATATATAGATGAACATGCCATGAAGACCTGGTCTATTTATTGAAGTTGAATTTATGGATTGGGCTCCCAAATCTGCAATTTGCCCACTAGATGATAGTTGATCAAGTATTGGAAAAAAAAAAAAACAAAAAATATAAGAAAAGAGAATATATATAAAATATATAAATTTGTTTTGTTTTCTTTTTTAAGAGTGGAATTATATGGAAATAAGGATTATATAACTTTAATAATATATTTTTACATTTCCAAAATAGCCTTGATTAAAGTATGTTTTCGTAAGTTGGATCGCAAATGAACCCGAACCTTGTAAACCCAAAACATTTCAGGACTAGTAATTGGGCAGGTATTCTGTGTGGCCGCGTATGCGATTAAATTTTAAAAACTATACCCATATGTTATTTGGTGATAACGGCCCTGACTACTCGAAACATACACATGTTAACCATAGCACAACCGCAAACATTTTTATTTTTAGTTTTGGAAAATAGAGGCTACGAATCCATGAATTGTTAAATTTTTATACTTCTAATTTCCTTAAGAATTAAATATATAAAATTAAAACATAAAAAATTGTTTTTGAAATTCAATTCTTAACGTGTACCTTTTAGTAAACTAACAGATATATCTATCTATCTGATATCCAACTGAAAATTACCCTATACATTCCTGATGTGTATGAGACTTGGTAAGAAACAAAACAGTTTTACAATTATGTATGCGACTGAAATAGAAACTTCTGTCCAAATCATTTCCACTAAGCAAATAGTTACTCTTATTTTTTAACTCGGTAACAGAAAAAAAATTACTCGTAGACGGAGCATGAGAAACAGACGGGTGTTGTTATTCAATAAACACTTGATATTAAATTTTAAGAGTAAAACAACCTAACATTTTATTAAGAAATGGCTCGTGTCAATTTAAACATTATATTACTCGTATACATCATCTACAAATAATAATGGGCTTTCAGAAAGCAACTCCAGCACCGGCCAAAGTTGACGTGAAATTGGGATACCTTGTGTTTCAAAAGTCAAAACTAAAGAAGAAACTACATCTGTTCTGCATTTTTTATCGTTTCCAACTTTATTGCCCAGCTAGTTTAAGAGTAGACAGGTAACTTTGCATCTACTTCATTAAAATTTCTAACGCTCTACAAACAGTAGAGACGCAATCCGTAATTTTTTAAACTTAAGAACGAAAAGTGAAATTTGTACAAACGGAACCAAGGTGTGATGTAACTTTTTTATCAAAAAAAAAAAAAAAAACTTTTCATTGACTAATAGACAATTTTTTAGTGGAAAAATCATCAGTGACGTGTGGGTGAAACATTCGTTGGTTGCACAGTCCCTATCCTGACCGTGTCAGTAGGGATTCGTTGGTTACATGCCCCTCAGTGAAGTTTTTATTAGGGAAATTTATGTAAGATTAAATATATTTTATTTTATATTTAATCTAGTAGCCATTATAATTATTTACATAATATAGATCAAAATATATTATAACCTATTAAATAATTAGTTGGTAATTGTTAATGGACCATATTACCGTTGTTAACTAATTAAGTTTCCTCCTGGGTGCTTATATAAGGAGAATTATGTGGAGGTTAAAGGGTTACTTAGTTACACAATTAGACACACCCCATTAGTTATAACATCATCATCGACCTCCTCTCCTACAACCGATACCCTTTCGGTTTTCTTAGACACCATCATCAGCCAGCACCCTAAGGAGGAACCAGATCACGATGACAAGCATGTCGAACTCCATTACTGGATTCTCCAACGCACTGTCTGCTGTAACAGGTATGTTTTAATGTTTTCCTTCATGAATAAACAGAACTGATCCAACATGTGGTATCAGAGCATATGTTGATTAGTCAGTTCTGTTTTCTATCCGTAAATCTGGATTAAAAAACTGGAAAACAGACTTGAAAACCATAATTAAATTCGATTTATGTCATCTGAAATCATTACTGTTCGATTTCTGTCATCCGAAATCATAATTGAATTCGTTTTCTGTCATCCGAAATCAACAGTTTGAGAAACATGTTTAAATGTGTAAAAATAATTCCAGATTTCGGATGAATTCTTTGAATATTTTTATTTAGGGTTCATCATGTTTTTAGTTAAAATTCGAAATTTCCTTTATGTTTTGGAATGTGTTTTGAATTGTGGAATGTTTTCCTAATTTTTGATCTATATTTTTCTAATAAGGATTTTCGAAATATGTTAATAGGATAAACAGATTATGATTTCGAAATTTTATGATAAAATTAGATCAATGTTATAATAGGAAACTCTATCACGATTCTTAATTTTTGAATTTTCAGTTGTTATAACAATAAACAGCAACTGGATCGCACAAGATCAGATCACATAAGAGATGATCTGATCGCATAAGATAATCGCACAAGATCAGATCACATAAGAGATGATCTGATCGCACAAGACAGTCGCACAAGATTTGTACAACTAATTAAGCATATTGTACAAATTAAGACTGCATAATCGCACAAGATTTGTGGATCGCACAAGACTTGTGGATCGCACAAGGCATTACTGATCGCACAAGTTTTTGGGCATTACTGATTGCACAAGTTTTGGGCCTTACTGATCGCACAAGTTTTGGGCCTTAATGATCGCATAAGTTTTTGGGCCTTACTGATCGCACAAGTTTTTGGACCTTACTGATCGCACAAGTTTTTGGGCTTTACTGATCGCACAAAACTTGGGCATTACTGATCGCACAAGACTCGAAACCTCATTATTTTAAGTTCGATCCGCGCTAACGGGTGGTTTGCTATTAAATAATTGGTTTTTGTAAATACTTAGTTAATTAATAAGGATCAAATAATGTTTTACAAAACCAAAATGGCTTTACTTGAATGAGCTTCTGATGTATCATTTCTGGCCAAAGCTGACTTGATACATCTACTTATCATCCAAGTATTACGAAAGCTATGTTAAGTGTGCATCATAAACATGAATGTCTTAATATCTGGCCAAAGCTGATTTAATTCCTTCATATATGGCATACTTAACAAGTGCATAACTAAAGTGATTGTCTCAATTTCTAGCCAAAGCTGATTTGTTACAACCACTTTACACACATGCTTAAATGATTACACTTCTGGCCAAAGCTGATTTGTCTTCGTTTAAGTAGAACTTTAAATAGTCTATTATTTTGATGTTAGTAATAGACATATCACAACCTCTTCACACAATGATCCTTATATTAATGATCCTTAATTAATTTTTATGATCATTTCGTCTGCCTTATTCTTAGTACCCATAATTTTACTCACTATAATTTTCTTCTATAAGTCTATATCTCATTCACTCTAATTCCTAAATCTAATATGTTTTGCTTAAAGTTTCTATAAGAATTAGCTCTTAAATTAAATCCTTGATTATCTCTTAAGACACGATAATCCTATTGCTCTCTTCTGATAAAGCACTATAGAAGAAAAGTAGAGCATGATGATTAGGATAAATCGAACATGATGTCTCTTATGATAATCAAGAATAAGTGCTGTCACTAAAAGGTTATTTCAGATTAAGTCTTTCTTAAGACTAATCTATTATATATGGAATAATCACTAGAACTCCTAAGATGCATGCCTTTATTTAAAATTCTAAACTATAAAGTTAAGTGGTATATGTGAATACATAATAATGTACAATACCATGACCCATAAAGTTAAGGGCTTACGCATGGAAATAGGTACATTTTTCCAGTACATTATGTTAGGCCCTAAAGTGTGAGACTGACGCATCAAATTAACACAACGAGTTATGGTTACGAACTAGGCTTTACCGGGTTAGTTAGTATTAGGTTTTGGACCTTTATAGGTCACTTGGGCCAAGCTTTAGGCCATGTGGGCCAAGCAGGCCCAACGGGAGCCCATGTAGGGAAGTGGGCTTGAGTTAGTATAAAAACAAGTTTCTAACTTGTTTTTAGGTTTGAACTTATTGGAGCCTCATTTACACAAATTCCATAGAGTTAGAGAGAGGCGATTTGTTAGTATCTGAGGATCTACTGATTGTGCTTGTTTGTGAGATTTGAACAAATCAAATAGATATGAGCAGTTTTAAGTGCAGCGGAAATGAATAACAAACTTTGTAAACACAATCAAAGGAGAATATAGTTTGATAAACAATTGCTTTTTCATAGAGTCGAAAGATTACATTAAAAGCAAAAGGTTACAATGCAAGCTTACAGACTAAACTCCCCCTCAGCCTAATACTCCAGAGTTGGTTGCACAAGATGAAAGGATTGAATTGAGGAGAAGAACTCACTCAAAACGATCAAATATAACAGTACAGAGTACTGTCATATTTATAAGCAAACCAAACCACTGATGTACCTCGGCTGACATCACCATGATAGTGACATCTAACAGCCTAACAACCTATAAACACTGATCTGTACAAAACTACTGATGTCTAATAACTGATTGATAATAAAATACAAAACAAGTCTAACACTGTTCACGTTCCACTGTTGTAGCCTAAGCACTGATTGTTTGAACATCAGTGCTTTCTTCAAAAGGTGATCAGTCTTTGAATGAGCAGTGCTTGGGTCTTCAGCAGTTTTAAGAGTCGGCAGTAGATAGAGCTCAGTGTTTGCCTTTTAGCAGTTTTTAGTTGTTTCATCAGTGTTTGGTTCATCAGTTGGTCTTCTGAGCAGTACTTAGAGTGTATCAGCAGATAGGTAACCACTGTCAATGGGAGAGCTTAGTGTAAACGTCTGCTTATTGTGAATCCACTGTTGTGAACCGGTTTTGGCTTTCATTATTTGTTCCTCTGGTAGGGTTCAATCCCAACAATCTCCCCCTGGAACAGATAATGCCAAAACCCTTCATTATTCTGGATTTTTATTCTTCATCAGAAGTTCCTTTGCTTTTCTTTTATATTCTTCCTCAAACTCTTTGGAACTTGAATCAGCCTCATCCCTGCACAGTGTAAGCTCAAGGAGATCTTGTAGATCTTCAACACTCAGGCCTAGTGCTTGATTCCTTGATATATGCCTCACTTCTCCATTGGTTCTGATCAGAGTCAATACGTGGGTCGTTTGATCAGAGAGCCACTTTAGTATTTTTAAACCAAATGGGTTTCTTGGGAGAGGTTTATTGTCTGATGAACTTAAAGTGTTTGGCCTTGAGAAGAAGTGTAGAGCAGTATCATGAGCTTCAGACACTCGTGTGAATGCTTTTTCAATAATCTCATTAGCTGCAGCTATGTCTGCTTCAACTTCTTTGTCAGTCAGATCACTGTTTGTGACATCTGCTGATGATGTTTGGCTTACTACTTTGACCTTTTTGGCAAGGTCTTGTAGTTTTGCTAATTTTTCTTTATCTGAAGCCAATTTCTTGATAGCTTCTTCAATCAGATCATCTTCTTTATGCTTTCCTTCACCAACAGTCAGCTCTTCCTTCCTTTCTTTTCTCAACTTTGTAACAAAGGCTTCTGCTGTACTGATTTGTGTTTCAAATGTCTTGACCTGCTCCTTTAGCTTTTTGTAGTCAGACTTTTTAGGAGTGTTGGAGACTTTCATCCTCTGTTTCTCAAGCCTTTCATAAGCTTCATCAGTTTGCTGCATTGACCATTTTGCTATGGCATCTGCAGTATCCACCTTTCCATCCACCAACTCCTGCTTCTTTCTTTTATGCTCGGAAATAAGATCAGCTATGAATTTCTTGTATTTGTTCCAATTTGGAGCTGTCTTTTTCTTCCGTCGATCAAGTTTAATCTTTTCAATTCTGTTAGCCTCATGCTTTAGTGCAACTATTGGCCAGTCTTTGAATTCTGTTTCTTCAGCAGGATAGAACTTTTCTTTCATTATGTATGCAAGATATTCTTTTCTCAATTCTTTTCGTTGATCTGCTTCAGGGGATAAGCTTGACATTTCTTTGTTCAGATCACTTGCATATTCTTCTATTTGTTTGACTTTGTTGAGCAGGAATTCCCTTCTTTCCAAAATGGCTTCATCACCTTGATCCGTGCATTCAACTTTGGCTCTTATCCTTGCTTGTCTTGCTTTTATTTCGAGATATTCATCCATGTTTTCTGGAATTATGAAACCTATGAGAGAAGGAAATTTCCTTTTTGAAGGATCATCTTCAGTGTAAAATTGTTTCATCTCATTTTTCACAGCTTCTAATTCCAATGGATATTTAGCAGCAACAGGATCATACTTTTCATCAGTAGCCTGTGTTGTTTCTCTTCTTCTTTTGTGAGGCTTTGGAGGTTGTGGTGTAGGAATGATGAGATCAGTGGTGGATGTTTGACTAACAGTGGTTGAAACAACTGGTGTTTCAACCGCTGTTGTCATTACAATTGCTGATATGTCAGCAGATGTCTTCTGCTTTTGAGCAGGGGATGGAAGAGGTGAGGTAGTTTTTGATGTTGGTGGTGAATCATCAGATATGAGAATCCTTCTCCTTTTTATTGTAGGAGAGGCTGATGATGTAGTGAGTGAATCAGTGGTAGTGATATGAGTGACAGTAGTTTGTGATTGTGATTGACTGAAAGTGGTTGAAACAACTGGTGTCTCAATCACTGTTGTCATTACAGCAGATGTTATAACATCTGCTGTCTTCTGCTTTATGGCAGGAGGTAATGATGATGATGTGAGGGCAGTGGTTTTGGTGGTGTGTGATGGAGTGGTGTGTGTTGAAGAGATGGCAGCTGTTTGGCTACTGACAGCAGTTTTTGTAACTACTGGTGTATCAGCTGTTTGAATGGAAATATGAGATTTTGTGGTTTGAGATGGTTTGGATGGCTGTTTTTCTAGTTCTGGTTCAATATACAGCCCATCTTCTATTCCTTTCTTCTTCAACTTGATTTTCTCCCCCTTTTTGGCATTATCTGCAAGGGGTGTATCCATGAAGAGGATGGAAGAGGGAGCTTTTCAACCATGGGCAGTCTTTTGTATGCTGGCCTTTATAGCCTTGATATCTGCTTGAGTGTCTTTAAACCTTGATTCCACCATGTTGGTCAGCATTTGTACATGAACAGCATGCTTTTGATCAGCCATATGTTGCTGTTTTTCAAGCATGGGTTTAAAAATATTCGAAAGCTCATTTTCCGCAAATGCATGTTGTGCAGGTGCTTGAGCAGGAACAGCAGTGGCTTGTGCTTTTTGAGCTTTTAAAATCTCTTGCACCATATCTTTAATTTCAGCAACTGAATCTTCAAGTTTTTCAACTCTTTCCGTCAATTTCTGATATTTTGAATCATCACCTACATTAGTAGGATCATCTGAATCCCCACCAGTAGTGGTTATATCAATGTGTGTCTTAGGAACTGAGTCCCAAAAATCACCCATTGATACCCCTTGTTCTTGGTACTAGGGACTTCTTTCTTCAGCACTTGATAAACCTTTGATGTTACTAGTGGTCAAAATAGGCTCACCAGTGGTTATCGATGGTGCTATAGAAGAAATTGCCTTCAAGGGAGTCTTACTTATGAAACAACTGTCCAACTGAAGATCTGTTGATCCATCAGTTGTAGTTGCTGCTCCACTTGAACTACTGACAAGAGTTACTTGTAACTCCTGCAGTGTAACCTCCTCAACTGTTGCTTGGATAGCAGAGGTATAAGCATCAGACCCAGTCACTTGTGGGGGTATACTCTCAGTGATAGGTGATAGAGAGGAACTGGTTTGTGTCTGTGCAATATCAACCGCATGCAACAGGGGTATTATTGATTGTGGTAGTATGATTGGTGAGGGTATGGGAGTTGAAAGAGACATGTCCTTGGGATCAGGACTGTGGAAGATAGAGCTAAGTGGATCCAGAGCTTCATAATTTGGTGTCCCTGTGATTACAACCTGATCCTTTTGTGAGGATGCAGGAGGAGTTTTAGGCATAGGTTGAGATCTTTCATCCAACTGCTGTGAGGAAGTAGCAGCAGTGGTTTGTGGTGACATTTGTTTTGTCACTGGCAGTTGCTCTGGGATCTCATCTTCCAGAGTTGCCTTTGTTTTGGGTTTGGTGGGTTTTCTGGATGTTTTTCTTTTGGTCTTTTTGGTAATGTCAGGTGTGGGTTTCAAAGCAGTGGTAGTGCTGCTCTGATCACCTGGAGCAGTGGGCTCAGCAGAAGATGTCTGAGGAGCAGTGGTAACTGCTGAAATCTTCTCAGACACCTCTGCTTTTGTTTTTATTGGTGCCATCATTCTTGAAAATGTTTCTTTTGTTAAGCCTTTTATTTGAAAATGGACACCTTGTTTGGGCAAATTTTCATTCTCTTTTTCAAATTTTTGTTTAAAGTAATAGCTCAGAAATCTTGGAAAAAGAAGAAATGATTTGCTGTCAACATTCTTTACCATGTCATTGAAGATCTCCTGGGAGTAGTTGTAATCTTTATTGTTTAAAATAGCATAGCCCAGGCATTGAATCTTCAATGGTATTTCGTTAAACGTTGTTGTTTTATTTGAAACACAACTTAAAAGTGTGTGGAATAAAAATCTGGGTGCAGATGGAAAATAAGCTTTTTGTAAGGTATGTACCTTTGATTGTTCTGCATATCCCCTTTTCAAGAAATCAATTTTTAACTCGTTTTTATCAAAAGAAGTTTTACCTTTCAGATCATCGAGTTTGAAGACCTCTGAGATTGATTGTGGGGTGATTTGAATTGCTTTACCCTGTATCGAGGAGTTAATGGCTACTACTTTTCCGTCTTGTTTTTCAAGCTTAGCATTTTTCCAAAACTCTCTCTGGGTTTGCAAGTAAATGGGAGCGTCTACTATCAACAAAGTTTTGTACTTTGATGCAGATAATGTGTCGATAACAGAATCGAAGGTGTGGTTGTTTGAGGGTTTTGTGAGGAGACCCAAGTAGTTGTGCGGTGATTTGTATGGGATTTCAATGGTTTCTTCGGCCCTTTGAGCGACCTCTTTTGAAGATGATGGTGATTTTGGTGTAGATTTTGATTTTGACTTCGTCATTTTAATGAAGAAGAATCAGAGAGTGATTTTGGGAAGAAAGGTTGGAAACTGCTTTGAGAAGAGAACTTTGGAATTCAATTCGATAGTGTAAAACCCTGTTTGGGGTTTTGATCAGGGTTTTATTTAGGGAAAAAAATGATCGCTGATGTGGCGGCAGTTATTATGATCTGAAGGCTAAAAACTGACCACGTGTCAAACACTGATGAAATGGATGAAGGGTGGAGAACAGTTGTTTTAAGAGCCACTGATGAATCGAGCATCAGTGGTTACAACGGTAATAATGTGGACAGTGGAGGATTTTTACTATCAGTGGATAGCATATCAGTGGATAAGACACTGATTTTGAGCATCAGTGCTTGCCAAGCAAAATGAAGGATCAGTGGTTGACTTTCAGCAGTGGATAGTAATTAGGAACCAGACGTTCGAACAAAGCAGTGGTTAGGGGTAATATAATGGTAATGATTTGAGAGATCAGTTATAACAGCAACAGTTTTGAAAATGTTCATTCAGGGTTTTGCCACATGTCAATTACACATTTTGAAGCCTTTACAACTCCTTGACAGTGGTTTAGTACCCCAGATAATGTGAACTTTTTACCAACGATACTCATCTTTGTAATAATATTTGAATTAAAAACATGAGTACCTAGGTACTTTAAGATCTGTTGACAATCAATCCTTTTCAAAGATTAAGAGCAAACTTGAGTTTGACATGACCATGACAATTTGACCATTTCCTTTTGATCTGCTTGAGGATAAATTAACCAACAAAAATAAAGGTTATTTATCCTGACAGGAGATTGAAACTTTTACTTATCAAAAACCAGTAAAAGTTTAAAATATATTATAAAAAAATATATATCCTGCTTTATTCGAGAAAATCCTTCTTAAAAAATAAAAGATTTTCTACAAACAGCACAAAAAGAACCTGGTAAAACACTAATAAAGCACATAATCATCTCATGCTCAAGTTTATGAAAATGGTCAGTGGTTGAAGACAACCACTGTTTTGAAGACAGTGGTATGAATTTTTAAACTGCATTTTGTCCACTGTTTGATACCATTTACTTGTTGATGATTGACAACAGAATTGAGGACGCATGTGCACATGAGTTTTTGACAACTCAGTTGCAGACTTTGTTACCATGTGAAGATTCTGAAAATTTGTCTAGTCCTCCTTAAGTACATTTACTGGGAATACAATTGTTCCCTGAATTTTCTTAAATCAAAATTTCCCATAGTTGCTTAATGACCACAATTACACTAACCTTTGACTCTAAAGTGTTTTAAGTTTATACTCTTCCTTTTGACTTCAAAAGTTTTTGAGATAAACACAATTCAGAGCTTTTGTTAGTTTTCTTCTTCCCCTTTCACCTTTCCCATTTATAAGTAATGAATTACTTACTGGGAGATCTTTGAGAAAAACCTTAATCCAATATCATTTTGTCGTAATGTTTTGAGAGAATTTGTCATTTCTGCACATGCTTATGCCAATCTCCTCATTACCTATGATCTGGAAATTTTGACTCCTGATTTTCTTAATGTATTTTAACATAGTTGATTTTGTCCTTTTGAGGAACTCAACCTGTTTTCAACACATAAGATCTGAATGACTAAAGTTTTAATTTCCCTCTTTTTATGTTAGCAAAACATCAATGTTTTTATGAACATAGGTTTTGTTAATCTAAGGTTCATACCATAGTATTTAATAAAAACATCACAGATTATACATCAACAATTGAAATCAATCTAGAAAATAAGAAATAATCTCATAGTTTAACAGATATTGTTTTCAGATCTAGAAACCATGAGTGTCTTGTGCATGAAATCACTTGTTGTGTGAAATTTGTGTGTCATATGACATCTTGGTTGATATACAGAGTTTTTGAATAGCCATTTTGATCATGATTTACTCGTTACTCTGTTTTTCAACTGAATACAACCAACCTTAGTATCAATGAATTTTGAGCCGAACTATTATGTCAAATTGATTGTTAGATCGAATTTGACTGTCCAGGCTTTGATACCAATTGTTAGTATCTGAGGATCTACTGATTGTGCTTGTTTGTGAGATTTGAACAAATCAAAAGATATGAGCAGTTTTAAGTGCAGCGGAAATGAATAACAAACTTTGTAAACACAATCAAAGGAGAATATAGTTTGATAAACAATTGCTTTTTCATAGAGTCGAAAGATTACATTAAAAGCAAAAGGTTACAATGCAAGCTTACAAACTAAACTCCCCCTCAGCCTGATACTCCAGAGTTGGTTGCACAAGATGAAAGGATTGAATTGAGGAGAAGAACTCACTCAAAACGATCAAATATAACAGTACAGAGTACTGTCATATTTATAAGCAAACCAAACCACTGATGCACCTCAGCTGACATCACCATGATAGTGACATCTAACAGCCTAACAACCTATAAACACTGATCTGTACAAAACTACTGATGTCTAATAACTGATTGATAATAAAATACAAAACAAGTCTAACACTGTTCACGTTCCACTGTTGTAGCCTAAGCACTGATTGTTTGAACATCAGTGCTTTCTTCAAAAGGTGATCAGTCTTTGAATGAGCAGTGCTTGGGTCTTCAGCAGTACTTAAGAGTCAGCAGTAGATAGAGCTCAGTGTTTGCCTTTTAGCAGTCTTTAGTTGTTTCATCAGTGTTTGGTTCATCAGTTGTTCTTCTGAGCAGTACTTAGAGTGTATCAGCAGATAGGTAACCACTGTCAAGGGGAGAGCTTAGTGTAAACGTCTGCTTATTGTGAATCCACTGTTGTGAACCGGTTTTGGCTTTCATTATCTGTTCCTCTGGTAGGGTTCAATCCCAACACGATTTGATTTGTTGGTGTTGGAACTTGTACCAGACGATTTTGCTAGTTGATAGTAATAGAATCGTGTGCAAGTTTAAAGGTTATTTCGGTGTTCTTGTTCCTTTTCATCTTATTTCTTGAATCACCTATTGATTGGATTCCGCACAATCAATAGGTTGTTTGATATCATTGAAAGATCCGGTTAACGGGACTTACACATTACATACTAAGATTTTTACTTGTACAATTTGATGCCTTATAAATCAACTATACCACTCAAAAGTACCAAAGTATAATGAGTGTGTTGATAAGCAATATATGTACATAGAAATAAATATTTGAAGCTGGAAAATAAGATGTTATTCACCTTACAACCACTAATAGTTTAAAAGAGGATTGTTCTAAGGTCCATAGACAAATTACAAGTGCTAATTCCAACTTTAAGGTTCTTCAAGGGAAAATCTCACTACATAATTATGTCATTAGACTAGACATAAGCAACGAGACTATCCATTATTCTAAAGAACAGTTGGATAAATTAATTAGATAGTCACTTATTAATGATATTTAAGTCTGATAATTTTAATATTCCAATTAACACATAATTAGTTGACTCTAGTTCCATACGTTTCATTACCAGAACTCGACAAATAACTTACATGAGAGTTAGTGACAAAACTAATTGTTAAAGCTATAAGTACCATAATAAGCAGTCTTTTAACAACGTTTTTCGATACCTTATATATATTCTGAAGATTAGTCAGAATATGGTATCATAATTAAACAATGTTATGAAGGTTGTGAGGTTTGCATAGTCAACATAAAGTCACACTTACCGTAAACTCTCATTTTATTTGTTCTAAATATCTGGATTGAAACATTACTAAGATGAAACTAGATGATACCTTACATTTTCACAACTTTTGTTATCATTCAAATGAGAATTTGACAAAACGAAAATGAGATCTATAAATTTCATCCATTATAACCAAAAATTCATGAGAAATCATGACATGGTTAATGAGGATGATTATTCAACTAATCTCATTCTAAGTGATTTTAAATCATGACGTTAAAGCCCTAAATATGACTTGGCTTAAGGAATAAGTATGGGTCCATCATAAGTCATTCATTGACATTCGTGGAACTTATTCCAAATGGAATATTCAGACATAATTTATTTATCATTTGAAAGACTATCAACTTGTATCTAAATTTTGTTGCATATGGCTCACGGTCTTAGAAGAAATCTATTCATATACATACTTAATAAGATTTCTATTAAATATGTCCCTAAAGTTTCTTATGATATCTGGACATTAAAGAAATCAAATAAAGTCTAAAATATATATGATAGGTTCCCACGTCACGTAGCTCATTGAAACTTCTCTTGTAGCATTCTAGAGATATTAAAGATCAGTGGGAGCATTCAGTGTCTTAATAATAACTTGTAATAGTTGCAAGAGGTGGGGAGTGAAAACTTCATATTACTTCAATTTACACCTCTTGTACAAGACACTGCTCCATCTCGACACTGTTCTATTAAAACTTTTCTCTTTAAAATCTAATACTACTCTTACAAAAAGTTTCATTGTTGCTTAATTGTGGGCACACTTAGATTTCTTACATAAACTAATATAATCCTTAACAAGAGAAATCACAACGACTAACGTCATTAATTTGTTTTTTCTATTAGAATCTATTGGTCGTTAAATATTGACCCTAAGCATGCTGAGTTCCTAAAGTTTTCTAAGGTCAGTGGGAGAAGTCAAAGTCCTTATCATGATTTGTAAGGAATACAAGAGGCGGGGGGAAGAGTGTCATTAAATTTCACTCCGAACTTAACTCTGATTACACCTCTTGTACACCATACTGCACCAACTCTTATAAACTTAGAATGAAAATGATAGCAACCTAACCAAGAGCTAATCCATAAAACTGAAACTTCTAATAAACCCAATAATCAACTTAGGAGGTCATCTAGGTTTAAAAACCTACTAACTTTGATGATTACATAACCTCCCTAACTGAAGTTGAAATGGATTTGGAAATGTTTACTGATCCTATCTCTTCTAATTAAGCCATTAGCGTCAATCAATCTTCTTAATGGAATAAAACTGTTTTCTAGTAAAACTGATTTTATGTGTTCGTATAACGTTTGGGATTTGATTGAATTACCTAAGAGTGTTCATAACTAAACCAAATCCTTATATATAAGAGTTAAGACACAAAGGAGCATGATTTATTGTCAAAGGTTGTACTCAGGAAGAGATAAATTATTAAAGAATCTTTATTACATATCTAACAAAAGTTTTCTTTGAGGATCATCGCTGTTCTAGTAGCTTATAATAGTTTAAAGCTACATTAGATGAACATTGAAGACAATTTTCCTTAACAAATGGCTGACATATTTACATGTTCATAAAACAACCTGAAAGTTCTAAACTGAAGGTTAAAGAACACTTTATTTGTAAGCCAATAAAATCCATGTATGGGTTAATGCAAACATTATAATGTGATGAAATCTTAACATAATTATTTTCATCAACAATCAAGTGGATTAATGTACCTACCTCAAAATGAGTGGGAGCAACTAAATTAAACTTGTCTATATAGATGATATTCTTTTGACAAGTATATGTTACATAAGTCAACGCATTGTTAACACAAACTTTGATATAATAGATCTCAGAGATATCTCTTAAGTGATAGATATCATAACATACCGAGGTAGACCCAATGGGACATTAGTTACGTTCCATAAGTTTAACATTAAATGGGTCCTTACATATGTAACAAAATACTGCTTTCCTTTAGAGGATAATAGGATAAATGAGATTATTTCCTTACGCTTCATTAATTAGAAGCCTTATGTAAGTTCAAGTCTATACTCGTTTAGATATTACTCACATTGCAACACACTAGATATGTCTAGATTAATGTGAAGCATTTAATAAAGTATTACAATATCTTTAAAAGAAACGAGAGGCTATGATTTGAAGAAGAAGTGAGAAATCAAACCGGTTTATTACTCTAACTTTGAGATATTCAAAGATGACAAAAATGTAATGTCGGGTATATCTTTATGTCAGCAGACAAAACCTATCTCATGGAGGAGTCATAATAAACTGATAATAACAACCTAAGTTATAACGACATAATATCGTCACTAAATGTTGTTGGAAATATATCAGTGGACTCATAAGTTTATTAACTCCATATAATTAATGTTTTGAAGACTTAGTGTGATAAAGTCAGCTATCATGACTCCTTGAACAATAAGAGTTCAAGAGGTGCTGCATTAATTTTCGATATGCAATTAATTATTCGTTTATGAACGAATTGAGGAAACTAAGTTTTGTATCGAATACATTCATGATATGCTTAAGGATCCTATAACTGAAGGGCTATTACCCATAAGTCTTATTAAAAGAGCTCATAGACGGGTATTAATTAATGGTCGTGCGCAATTGCATATCGTACTATGAATGACTAAGTATTAGTTAATTTTCCTCATCAGTTTGATTTTGTATGTCTCTAAGAATATGTCAAGTCGACATAATGGCATATAGACAAATAAAGTTACAAATCAAACAAAGGGCTTATGCGTATTTTGATCATAACGATTAGGTTTTAAATTAAGGCTATAGTATGATTAATGGGGGTCCTAAGTCGCATAATGATTCAACGGCTGTATTTCTCCACTATAGTACTTGTTTAAGGCTAAAATGAGTGTTAACTCTTGATCAGGCTTATCTAACACTTATAGTAAATGATTAGTCGGCTAAGTGGGAGAATGTAAGATTAAATATATTTTATTTTATATTTAATCTAGTAGCCATTATAATCATTTACATAATATAGATCAAAATATATTATAATCTGTTAAATAATTAGTTGGTAATTGTTGATGGACCATATTACCCTTATTAACTAATTAGGTTTCCTCCTGGGTGCTTATATAAGGAGAATTATGTGGAGGTTAAAGGGTTACTTAGTTACACAATTAGACACACCCCATTAGTCATAACATCATCATCGACCTCCTCTCCTACAACCGATACCCTTTCGGTTTTCTTAGACACCATCATCAGCCAGCACCCTAAGGAGGAACCAGATCACGATGACAAGCATGTCGAACTCCATTGCTGGATTCTCCAACGCACTGTCTGCTGTAACAGGTATGTTTTAATGTTTTCTTCATGAATAAACAGAACTGATCCAACAATTTACGAAAATGTCATTTGACCAATGTTCTTTACGAAAATGTCAGTTCATGTGTTTGTGGACGGACTCCTCCACATGGGAGGAGTCTGTGTTTCACCTTGAAGAGTCCATGAACAAGGAGCTGACACATGTCCTTTCAAATGTTGAAGAGTCCATCCTGACGCATCCCATGCCTTCCCCGACGCATCCCATGCCTCCCCGACACATCCCTTGCATCCGGACGTATCACATGTAGAGGAGTCCGTCCACGGACGCATGAACGTGACATTTTCGTAAAGAACGTTGGTCAAATGACATTTTCGTAAATTCCCCTTTTTATTATGATTGCATCACCCATGAAAGTCAAACCACTTTCACTTATACTTCATTTCGTAGGTTACCTCAACCCTCTTTTCAATATCAATAGTAAATTCAATTCTACTAAAAATAAAACTCAAGTTTTTTGGTGTTATGAAATTGTTATGCACGAACTTCTGCAGTCTATCTAGGAAACTGATAGCTTTAAGGGCAAGGGTCCTAAAAGTATCAAAGACAAATGAAATAAAGATATGTTGATTCTCACCACAAGTTTTTTCGTACTTATCAACTTTCCTTAATTCTGCCTTCAACACAACCTGACAAGCCACAAAACAGTTTTCCCTAGCCCAACAAGGGGGGGGGGGACCCCGGTAAGTCCACACAAGCGTGTTTCCCACTTCCCCAACCAAAAACAAGAACATCCACTTGCTGAAGAGTGGACCTCCCTTCAAGCGGGTCAGTCAGGGAATTCGCAGGCTCCCCTTTTTTTGGCGAAGATTCATGCCCGCTTAAGCACATCACATAGGACATCCCATACTAAGTCATGTCTATATTTGAAATAGGTAGCTCCTTACAATGGACCGCATGCTCCCCAAAGTTATCCAAATAAACCTTGCGGCAAACTCGATAAGGCTCATCAATTGGAAACAAGGGGAACATTAACCCGTATTTAAGGATGGATGGATACTCCATTGCTGACATGTAGGGATGAACATTTGGGACTTGGTACCGGTACCAAATTTCCCTTACCAATTTTTTTTGTACCGATTCGATACCCACTTTTTCGAGTTTTCGGTACCGGTATTTTACCGTGTTTTACACACAAATATGGGTACCGTACTGAACATTTTCAATATCGATACCCGTACCCACATTTGACAATTTTAGGTGCCGGTACTTTCGGTGCTGGTACTTTCGGTACCGGTACTTAGCTCATCCCTACAGTTATATGTTGCCCTAAACCTTCAATAGGGATAATGGTTATAAAATCTTGAGCATGAGGCCTCGAAGACATTCTGTTACCGCTTTCTTGCGCACGATATGTCAAACTTCACTCCCAAACCCTGCACAACTTTAATATACAGGGTACTCGCCAAAGTTTTTTGAGCCTTTGGTGGGGCAGTGTCCTTATTAGTGAATTCACCAAGATGAAGATCGGGACGAGACCTTTGCAATCTACCCAACGCACACCCATAATCGGCGCCCAACCCATCAATACCATTGTCCCGCAGGATGTGGTCCTGTAAACTCCAAGATTATGCTCTTGAGAGCACGAAAACGTATGTTGATACATCTTTCGTTGTATATAGGCCTAAACCCCCAAAACGGATTGGCATGGATGCCAACCTCCATTCAAAATCCCCAAAAAAATGGACCCCCCCAAACCACAATGTCCTTAATCGCGTCCCGGAGGCCCTTATCGAAAATAAATACGACTTTCTCAATAAACATGGGCTGGCTGGTGCATAGGCCAAACAACATCTTCACAACCCCTATATAAGAGCGAAACAAAAGGAGACCACGTTGAGGGTCCCACAAGCAAGGTAGGCATTCCATAAGGTCCACCATACATGATGCCCTTTTCCCAGCCAAATTGCATATATAATCGGCGTCGCGACAAACAGCCCTCTCAGGAGTTTGACACCCAACTCTGGCATCGCAATCCCACTAGGGAAAAATCCTTCATTTGCCTTTACCCCATTGCATGATGGCCAAAAGACCTCAGTTTAGTTTTCTTGATGTTACGCTAAACCCCAAATAATGGTCCTTCAGACCTGATGATATTCAAAGCTTTATCCACTTTGACAGCGTCTCCTATAATAGTTCCATCATCCAAGTATCACGCATGGAAAAGTAAGTTGCAACAATCCTACACCCGATGAAGGGTCTCTTTGTTAAACACAGTAGTGGACCTAATGCAATCATCCCCAACATATTATCTAGCAGGTTTTCCATATAGGAAGTTGATGCATAGAAGATGGATGGGCAACGAGAATGAACCTCTCAAAGGGGAGTCCTTCAATCAACAAGGTGGAAGGCATTAGAGAAATCTTTCTCTACTGCAAGCATAGCCAATGACCCATCCGAGTGGAACTAATTTAAAAACTTGTTCACGCTATGGAGCACAACTTCCACCCCACTAGGGATCCCTACCCCAAATTGGTGTTCACTAAGTTAATTGGCCATCTCTTTCCCCGCCTTCTTCAATCCTTGTCACTTGACCATTTTGGAGAAATTGACTCAAAAGATTATATCTTTTCAAGATATTCTCTTGCTTTATTCCATTTTCTTCTCAGTTTATCCGTTTGACCTTCTGACAGTGTAACTTTTGTTTCCTTTGGTTTCTAATGTGGCTAAATCTCCCTAGGTAAATCAATAGGTTTTTCCTTTGATTTGTTGGGATAATCTCTCGTAACATGCCCTTTCATGTCGCATTGATAACATCTTCTTTGATCAACGAACACTATTTTTTTTACTTTCTTCGGTGGAAGACAATAAGCAACTTGGTGCCCAACCTCACCAAAATTAAAACATGCTATGTTGCCAACAAAACATTTTCAACGTACATCCTTCTCTTTGTAGGTCCAGATTCGGATCTTGAACAGTGTAACAAGTGTGCAATCCAAGTTACACCACAAACTAAGCAAGAGTATGGTTAATAGACACAAGATATTCAGTGTTTCACGCTCATATATTGATTTGGACAGAGTTTGGTTACAAGTTTACAATAAAAGCTCTCAACACTCTATCCTTACACACTCTCTGTTTCATTGCTCATTCAAGCTTACAATTTCAAGTGACAGTCTTCGTATTTATACTAACACAACACATAAAGCCAAACGATAGTACCATCATTCAGATCTAAGTGTCAAACGATGGTGTCATAAATAACCAAATTCAAACGATGGTTACCACAATATAACTTCAAACGATGGTAATCTAAACCAAATGATAGGTTCTATATTCAAGTCACAATGCACTATTGTTTGGACTCCATTACCCTCTAAGTCGTTTGGTTGAAGTCACTTGAACCTTGATGTATCCTGTGTCTTAATATTTGAGTCAAATGATGGAGGTCTCTCGTTTGACTCCAATCACAAACGAACTATCACTGGCTTCATCCACAAAATGCATCGACAAACTCCCCCTTTGATGTAGCCTGTGATTGTTCGATCTTCACATCTTCGGATCTTCATAATTCGTCACCAGATACAAGTAAGAGGTGCATCAAAAAACTCACCCTTATATGTAGATTGTGAATCTTTGATTTTCAGAGCTTCGGATCCTCGAGATATTGATGAGTGCTCATCCACAAATTGATCCTCTTGATCCACTGAGCGCATTCATGTCATGTTGTCACTTCCCATAGCTTATCTAACATGTTCTCTTTGCCTTTAGCATGCTGGCATGCCATATCTACACACACAACAGAGCTAAACACATAATGAGAACAAAAGTTAGGTCATTAACCAATCATAGAGAATTTTCAACTAAAAACATCACTAAGTTTTGATTTCAGACAATATCATTTAACGAGATACATGAGACCAATTCTCATAGAACTACCAACCGACAACACTTCAAAAGTTCTAAAAATGTTCAATTTTAGTCCTTTAACTTTAAAAATTTGTCAACTTCGACTAGGGGTGTAAACGAGCCGGGCCGAGCCCGAGCTTGACTAGGCTTGAGCTCGGCTCATCATGTTTTTATGAAGCTCTAGCTCGAGCTCGGCACAGTTCGAGCCTACTTATTTGAGCTTGAGCTCGGCTCGCGAGTAAAGCCCAAAGCTCGAGCTCGGCTTGACTCGGATCGAGCTATTTTGAGAACCTCAAAAGAGTTAAAAGTCCAGCTCGAGCTCACTTCAATATCGCTTAAACAAGCTAAACCTCGGCTCGAGCTTGGCTCGCCAATGTTATCATCATTAGTATTATATTATATATAAAAAATATAATTTTGTTTGGACTCGTTTGGCTTGCGAGCCTAAACGAGCTTTGTATTTCAGGCTCGAGCTTGTTAAAGCTCGGCTCGTTCAAGCTTTTGGCCGAGCCAATAACGAGTAGCTCTTGAGCCTTTGGGCTTGTTTGCACCCCTAACTTCGACCATTATGAGGATGTAAAAGTTAGAACGATTGTTTTCCAGCTTTTGATCATGTTTAAGGTGGAAAATATTCGAGTTCCAACATCGGTCCATTAAAAATAAGATGAAAATAAACTCTTTTTTGGCTTTTATAAAGCTTATATCAAAACACACCTAAAATCTTTTTGGTATTTTTCATTTTTCAAATGTAAAGACTGAAAGAAGTAATTAAATATTCATAGGCATTATTTTTGCAAGCTTCAAGGGTAAGAGAATCATTTCCGCGTACACGGTCATGTCAAAACACACTTGTTGTTCGATTAGTTAGCAATTTAGATAAGTATCCTATAATAATTATCAGTATTGTGGTCCATGTAAACTCAACAATCAAATGTAATCATAGCTTGGGGATATGCTTAGATTATGATTTATACTTACCGACCTATGTTCATCCGCTCACGACACATGCCCGTATCAAGGTATGCATGAGAGTTCATCTTACTGGTGAGTATATTGTTTATCATCTGTTTTGACGTATAAGGTGTGAGATACTCACTTATTTGGAGTTGAAAACAAGCCATATGTGATAAAATCACTATTTACGAGGAACTTGATTTTCGATGCATGTAGATGAATGTGAGTAAACTCACTTATTAGCAAGAGCAAGTCCGTGAACAGGTTAGTGCCATAGCACCGACGAAAAGATGAACTTGACTCTCAAATGATAGATGTATGCAATGTGAAAAAAAAATCACTTATTCAGAGGTGGATGTGATAAGACTATCACTTATTAATGGTCGTATGCAATATTTACACATATGTATAGTATTATAGAAGTTCTAGACTTGCGTCCCTATTGTTTTCTGGAAAAGAAACAACCATGATACCCAGATAATAAACTACATAAAGACCACATATCTCATAACCTTGGCAAGCTATCAAATGAAACTCCGGTTCTAAGACCATATGCCAATGAGCAGTTATGTTTATATCGCCCTACACACTTTAAAATATTATGAGCCTACCGATACATCATTAGTAGGGCTAATAATCGTTTATCATTTTATGTTCAAAGAGGTTTCGACATGACAGACCACTGATGTATTATCATTTTCTCTTTATCTAGCTAGGAAACTCATTTTTGTTTATCTATTGTTTTTGTCCTTTTGATGTTTTTCAATGTTTTTGTATCTTTCTGGTTGAAATTTACTCCTCCTAAAATTCGAAAAGTAAATTACATTTAAAAACATCTTTTTAGATTTCTAAAGAAAATATTACAGAACCGATTTCCCGATGTGGATTTACTCTTGTTTTTCCTTAATGCTGTTTACCAAAAGAAATTAATCAAAGCCTGATTTTTATTAACAACTTTGGTAAATGAGTCGGCATGTTGGTATTCAGTGTGGACCTAAATGTTGGTGCATCCATCTGTCGTCTACGTCTTGTATCGAGTCTTGTACTGTACTAGTTAGATCAGGGCACGGAAAACAAGAAAGTGGTTTTTAGGGGTGATTCCGCTCGAAATGACACCTTGTCATTTCAAGCTAAATCACATAAAATCCTGATTCCGCTCGAAATGTAACATGCTGATTCCGCTCGAAATGACACCTTGTCATTTCAAGCTAAATCAGAATCCCTATATAAAGGGTCATTTGGAGCTAAATCAGAAGTAAGTTCTTCCGGTTTGCAACGAAGTGCTGCCGAAGTGTCGAGTCATTGTAAAAGTCATTCAATCAATACAAATCGACAGTTTAAAGTGTATATTCGCTGAATTGAACTCAGTTTGTTTGTTTCCGCCGCTCAAACTGAGAAAAGCTCTTCTGATTGACTCGTTCGGGTCCGAATACGATCCAACAAGTGGTATCAGAGCTAAGGAGGAAGAGCTCTTGCCTATTTAGCTGTGAATTCTGTTTCTACACCTTTCTTTTTCAATCTGAACATCATTTCACGGTCCAAATTGGCTCAGATTTTCACAGTGTGCTCGGAATCATGTATTAACAAAGCCTTAGAAGTTTCAGACTAAAATTCGAACTAAAACTGGTTATTTTTGAGGTTCCGCTTGAAAACACTCGAGAGTATGATGACGTCACAGTGATTCAGCTCGAAAATTTGGTCCTGATTCCGCTCCAAATCTTGATTCCGCTCCAAAGTTCCTGGTTGATTCCGCTCGAAAATACACTGATTCAGCTTGAGATTGTCTGATTCCGCTCCAAACTGCATTTTTCTGATTCCGCTCCAAACTGCATTTTTCTGATTCCGCTCCAAACTGTCATCAATTTAGATTCCGCTTGAAAGCAATCTAAGTGATTTCGCTCCAGAGGATTCAGTTAGATATTTCGCTCCATATTGCATCTTGGTGATTTCGCTCGAAAGGTGTTCTTGGTTATTTCACTTAAAAGGAGTTTTGGTATTCCACTTGAAACTGAATTTGGTTATTCCGCTCGAAAAGATTGTTTGATATTCCGCTGGAACAGTCTGTTTGAAATTTTTGAAATTCGAATCATGGACGAAGAATTTTATAGCGCGTTCGCTACTCCGGTTACCCCGATCAGTATTGCCCAAAACAAGATGTTGGAAAACGAAACGGGAACAATGCAAAAACCGCCCAAGCTAATGAACATCGAGGAGTATAAGGGCTGGGAAGGTCGTTTCGAGAACTGGGTACAAGCAAACTATCTTGATGCTTGGGAATGTGTAGAGACGAAATACATTCGACCGATGAATGATGATGAAGAAGTGATTGCTATCAAAGATCTAAGTGCCGATGCTAGAAAGAAATACAAAGATGAGAAAATGATGCTAAGTCTTCTACAACAAGCAGTGAAAGAAGATATCTTGGTTCTCTTGCAACACAATGGAACTTCTTACTCAATTTGGAAAGCATTAAAATCAAAATTTCATGGAAGTCAAGAGATGGTTAAAAACATGAAATCGCTTTTGAAGAAAGAGTTTGATTTGTTTCGTGGATTAAAAAATGAAAGCACAAGACAAATTATTGAAAGATACTGTAATTTGCTAGCCAACATGAAGAGATTAAGCATCGAGAAAGACAATGAAGAGTTGATTGAGAAGCTTGCTGATGCTTTGCCACACGAGACTTGGGGCACATATCTGATGATGCTCAGAAACAAGAAAGGATTCAATACGCTCACTTTGAGTAAATTCATCAAAAAATTGGAAGCTCAAGAGATGGAGCAACTGAAGATAGTCAGGATGAAAGATTTCGATGGTGAACAAGATACGGACTTTATTACAAAGCAGGGGTGAATGAGAAAACCACAATTTTTTTGCCGAAAGTTGAAACTGCTTACAATGCTAAAGGTTCATCAGGAAGTTCTTCAACAGGATCAAGTAGCAAAACAAGTTTCTCATCATTTCCATCATTCGATCCAAACATTTCAGCAACAAAGAATGGAAGAAAACTTCAGTGCAACATAGTATTAAATCTTGAGAATGATCAATATTATTCAGAGGAAGTTGCTAAGAATCACATGTCTTTGTTAGGAATGGTGTTGGAATCTTACAGTAGTTTTGTGGCCGGAAAGATCGGAAATCCTATGCTTACAAAAGAGGATTACGATCAGATCGATGCTGAGGAGATAGAGCTTATGGATATTAAGTGTGTTTGGCCAGTGTTCGAAGGAGAGCTGCGAAATTTAAGCAAATCACAGGAAGAAATGATCTTCGAGAAGCTAACATTTCTATTTTAGGTTTTGATAAATCTAAAGTTACTTGTTTTCGTTGCAGGGAGAAAGGACACTTCAAGAGGGAGTGCACCAATCGCGAAGCAAGTGGAGCTCAGAATCCTTTCAACAACAACAATGATTATTATCGAAAAGCCATCTACCATCAAGTTGCTCAACAACCACCTCAACAACAACAGCATCAGGCACAAACTGCACATGGAAGAAATGTGATTGAAGATTTATCAAAGAGAGCTTGTATGGTGAATCAAGATGAGAAGAATACATCATCAGGGTTCAACTGGGATAAGTATATTTCATCTGATGCAAAAGCCTGTGTGATTGATCAAGATGATGAAAAGATGCCTGAAGGGTTTAGCTGGGAAAATTTTAAATGGGATGATTATATTCCAGATCAAACTCCAGCTCACACAGCTTTTGTTGCTAGGATTGAAGAAGATAGTGATGATGATCGTGAGTATTGGTCAAAGAAAATGGCAGATCATTTGAAAATGATGGCAGAAAGTGACAGTGATGATGACAAAGCCAAAAAGAAAAAGATCAAAACACCAGTCAGCAGTGATGACGAAGAAGTTCCAGTGATCAAAAGGAAAGTAAAGGTTGAAGTTCCAAAGTTCAAAGTTGATGAAGAAGTTGATGCTAAAAAGATTCATGTAAAGTGTGACACTTGTGAAGCTATAAAGAAGCAGAACAACACATTGATTTATAACTTGAACAGTTTGAAGGAATCTTATGATGTCCTGAACAAAGCTATGAATCAATACAATCATACAAGTGAAGAACAAGCAACAGCAATGAAGACACTTCAGGGAGCGTTCATGATCAAGCAGAAAGTTGTGAACAACTACATCGAGAAGTGTGCTGCTCTTGAACAGAAACTGGAACTTCAAAGAATCGAAACTGAAAGAGTTAATCGTTTGTTGAAAAGTTACTCATGTACTTCTTATGTCATTGACAGGATTTATCCGACTGTTGAAGGCATGAAAGCATTTGAAGAGGATGAAGTAACTGAAGAAAAGAATGATGATGGAAAAGTGGCTGAAGAAAAGACTCCAGAAAAGAAGAACAAAAAAAAGAGTGACACAAAGAAAAAGACTAACAAGAAGGATTCTGGTAAGAAACAAGATGTCGGTTAGAACAAGTGTCCACCCCCGTTAGAAAATGGATATTTTCCCAGAAATCCAAATGATGAAAGAGTCAAAAAGGCTACAAACTTACAGTGGGAGTCAGAGTCTACAGTCAATTTGCCAGAAAGTATTGATGTCACGTTTACATCGTCTGACACTGATCAACAATCTCAATTGATGAAAAAAGTGGTGGATCATGTGTTAGATAACGATGAAACTGAAGAGTCAAAGTCGGAGTCGATGTCGGAGTCAAAGTCTGAGTCCAGCATTCCGGGTCAAAATGAAAAACAGGGCAAAATAGTTTACGACAAAGAATTCCTGTTATCAAAATCTAATTTGAATGATGAAACATTTAAAGTGGCATATACTTTGAATGATGCAGACAAATTATATTCTGATGAGGAATTTTCAATAAGAGGTGTCAAAACTGAGATGATAAACAAGGTTTTCAAACTAATAGAAATTAACATTTTTGAAATAAAAGATTTTAATCTTACTGATAAACCTAAAAAAATACACCTCAAGAGTTAAGCAAAGAGAAAACAAGAAAAAAGGTTATGGTTCTGGTTTTCAAAAGAAACCTAACCATGGCAATTTCAAAAAAAAGGTCTTGGTTTTACTCCAACAGAAAAACAGAAAAATGAAAAATATGTTCATGATTTTAAAGCAAAAATGACATTTGTTTCAGGTACCTCAGCAGATGAGGAAGAAAAGAAAGAATTCTGGAAGCAGTCAAACAGTGAGTTCCTTGCAAAGAAGCAAGAAGAGATGAAGTTTGCTGGACAGAGGAAAGATACGAGAACCTATTTCCAATGCAACACTGTTGGACATATTGCCAGAGATTGTTCTAAGGCAATATCATAAAAACAGGGAGTTTCTCATAAACAGAAAGAGAAAGTGATTCAGTTTGAACCACCAATTGACAGAACAAAGTTATTCAAAAATTCTACATTTGAAATTGGTGAATGTTCAAACAAGTTTTACAAGAAAAGAGCTAAAAATGACAAACAAAAATGGGTGGTTAAGAAGTCTGGAGTCTGGAGGTAGTTCTAGCGATGATTCTGATAGGTCAAAATCAGAGGAGCTATCTTCTGGCGATGAGTCTGATTCCACAAAATCAGAGGAGCCACAGGTTGTTTCAAAAAGTGAAGGATCAGTTTCGACTGTGGATGATGAGAATTTTCCACCACTTCGGGCTGAAAATTTTAAAAAGAAAATTGGTAAAGTTGAGATATCAAACCAATTTTATGATTATAAAAAGGTTTTTGATGTTGAAAAAGCTTTTAACCCCACTGTAAAACATATTTTTGGAAAAATGATTGTTCGAAAAGTCAAAGGGGTTAAAGAGTTTTACGAGAAGAAGACGAAGAAAGATAAAGTTGAACCATCCCTGGTTTGTGACTGGGATGGTACATATTACGAACAGTAAGTCTCTGGACTTGCCGGAGATCCCAAGTTTGTAATCGTGGATCAGGAATCAGCATCATTCATAAAAATTGTTGTTTGGGAAAAAATTTTAAAAGTGTTTAAATGTATATAGGTGATGGACTATGCCGGAACTCCCAGGTTGGTAAGTGTGGAGTAGGTATCGGCATTTATCTTGAAATTTACTTTGATAAGTTCGTCATACAAGTGGTACAGTGGTTTGTTCTGACATAGTGATTACTCAAGGTCATTAATTTGAACTTGATGTAATCTTCATACAAATTATTGAAAGACAATATGATGAACCACATCCCCGAACCTACAAATAGTATACCTACAAGTGGTAAAATCAACTAAACTTATTTTCTGGAAAAACCATTTGATTAAAACAAACTTAAGTGTTTTGAAATCTAAATGGGAAAATAGTTTGTTGATAGGGGGAGTTCGGATGGTTTATGCCAAGTGAATGGCGAATTGATGCGATTTGATATCAGTTGTTAACGTTCTTGTATTGTTATGTTTTCAATTTTTCATAATATGTTTGCATTTTAGGGGGAGTAGAAATTTCAGAAAATAAAAAAACATTAGAAAATTTGAAAAAGTAAAAAATATGATAAAATGAAAATGAATTTTGTTGTGAAAAAGAGGAAATGATAGTACATCAGTGGGCAATCACAACATGCTAAAGAATTGGAAAGTTAAAAATGTGATAAACAATCTCACTGCGGATATGCCAGTAGGTTTTTACACATTTAGTAGATTGTGACGAGATATAAACGTAAATTCAAACTTACTTAATTCGTGGGTAACAACTTCTTGGATATATGGGTAACCCCCGAAATCTTGTTTGAAAGATCCCTCTTTCTGAGATACTAGGTCTTTATACTCAGTGATATCTGGGGTATTATCCCGGGACTTCTGATTTTGCGGAAGCAATGGCCTAGTCCCCGGAGAATACTTTCCGCTTGCTTGAAAAATAGCGCCGCCCTCAGGAAATTGATGAAACAATAAAATTGATAGTCATTGCTGTTGTAAAAAAGATCCTCTAAAGGGGACACACCCAAAAGTTGAGTCATGATCTCTCTGCTGAACGGTAGTTCTGATCTGAGCTCTCTTGATTCTTCATAATTTATAACCCCTTACAGATATCATCTGTGGTATACTCACCTGTAAGACTGAATATTGGGATCTGGATACGGGAGTATATTCAAGTAGTGGGACACGCGATTAAGTTTAAGTGTTTAAGACATTAATATTGTATCTCGGATCAATTGAACTTTGTGTGAAAATTTAAGTGGACCAATATACTGACAATCTAGGTGAATTGTTTAGAACTTAAAATGAAATGAATCTTAACGGTGTTAGTGATTTGTCTCAGAAACTGATATGATCCTCTTACACAAACTCACAAAAATATTGTCTGTATATATTTCTTTATTGCATTTCATTCCTTTACTTTAAAAATCCAAAAAGATTTTAGTGTGTTTTAGCATAAATTTTGAAAAATACAAAAAGATTTTCGACAACTGGTGTTGAAAAGTTGATTTTCAAAATTCAAAGTGCTAAACTTGACGAACTGGTTTGGGAGTGTTGTGTGTGAAAGATTTTAAAATCCTGTTACAAGTGGTCATAAGAAGTTTTGAATTTGATATACATGCAAGTGGTTCATCAGAGACTTTTTGGTAGATCAGTTTGTGATATAATCTACAAATGGTGTCTGAGTGAATTAAAGATGTATATCAGAAAATTTATGTTTGAGGTAGAGATTGTGCAGATAACCTGAGCTGGAAGAGAGCCAGATCACGATCTTGGAATGGATTCTAAATCGGTGAAAGCCAGACTGCGATCCCAGGTGATTGAGAGGGGGAGTCTGAGTTGTATGAAGCCAGTTTTTTTGATCCTGAGATTGTTGTTGCTGACAAGATTAAAGACGTCAACATCCGGGGGAAGATTGAAAAAAAGAGAAGATAGAGATTGAGGATACTTACAGTGTCAAATATTTCAAAGAGAAGCCCAAAGACTGATAAAGACTGAAGATGCGAAGACTCGACACTGAAGACTCCGTCAACATCCAAGGGGGAGTTTGTTGGTGCATCCGTCTGTCGTCTACGTCTTGTATCGAGTCTTGTACTGTACTAGTTAGATCAGGGCACGAAAAACAAGAAAGTGGTTTTTAGGGGTGATTCCGCTAGAAATGACACCTTGTCATTTCAAGCTAAATCACATAAAATCCTGATTCCGCTCGAAATGACACCTTGTCATTTCAAGCTAAATCAGAATCCCTATATAAAGGGTCATTTGGAGCTAAATCAGAAGTAAGTTCTTCCGGTTTGCAACAAGTGCTGCCAAAGTGTCGAGTCATTGTAAAAGTCATTCAATCAATACAAATCGACAGTTTAAAGTGTATATTCGCTGAATTGAACTCAGTTTGTTTGTTTTTGCCGCTCAGACTGAGAAAAGCTCTTCTGATTGACTCGTTCGGGTCCGAATACGATCCTACACTAAACACCATCGATAAGTTTCTTTTAAAAAACCATCACGTATGAAGTGATATTTTATATAAATGTATTTGGTCTTGGAGTGATCTACAGGATTTTTAGTAATCCGTAAAGCAGCTTCTATATCGACAAAAATCAGAGAAGTTAGGAATTAAAACCATAGTCATGTAACTGCTTCTTGCTTTGCGAGGTTACTTACTTAATGATCTCCCAAAATTGACATCCACCCGTTACGGATTTCAAGTCGATCTTGTAGCCACTATGATTGGATTCACTATAAGCAATCCGATCCAAGTTATCATCCTTAGGGCACGAAAGACCGGTGTCTGGGAAACCCTTCAAATAAAAGTCCTTCTCACAACAACAAGATGAGAGACCTTCGGGTCCGTCTGCTAACGAGTGAGAGAGCATGTAGGATACACCTGTACAGATCATCATTGGTCGATCCAACCATGATGTCATCCACAAACACCTGCACCAGTAAAAGGTCTCCATTGTTCTCCTTGACGAATAATGTGCAGTTGATCAATGCAATCCTTAGAACTTTAAACCCGGATGGTTGTTTAATAAACATTTTTTCTTCAATCACACCGTGGAGATTTGCATAATGAACATCCGTCTAGCAGGCCTTAAACTTCTTGTGGGAAGTATACGCCATGAAGATTAGAAAACCTACACGATGTGCTGCATGTCACACCCGAAAAAATCAGAGTTGGGCGTAACGACTGGTATCTTCATTGCATAGGGAGAGTATAAAGCTAAGACTTCTAGAAAGTTGAACAACTGCTAAGTACTCAAATCCCAATAGGTTCTCCTATTCCAACCGTGCCATAGTTTGAACGTGAAACCTGAGAAAGAAAATGCGAAAAAGTCAACATAAAGTTGGCGAGTTCTTAGTTTGTTTGGAAAAGATTTAAAGATAAATCTTTTTGGTAACTGGTTTAAATAATGTTGAGAAAACGTAATAAACCATTTTCCTTGGCATGTTATTTGAAAAATTTTGTGCTTGTAAAACTTGTATAACCGTCAATGTCCGCGTACGATAGAGACAACATGCCCGCATGAGCCTATAACCAACCTCGAGCTAGTGAGTACCTCGCCAACCGTGTACTCGAGACGGTAGACTAGCAGTCAGTTATAGTTCCGATATGTAGTGAGGACTTCACTGTACAGTTTTAAGGACCCTACGACCCTTACAGTTGAGTAGAGGACAATCCAGTCCTTATGTTCGTATGTAGGACAATCAACTCCCTGTGTCTGTATGTAGGATAACCCAGTCCCATTGTTTGTATGTAGGATAACCCAGTCCCGTTGTTTCGTATGTAGGACAACCCAGTTCATAATTGTAAATAGGACAATCTGGTCACTAGTCATGAAACTCATACACGTTTCGATAAAGATAACACGTACGTTTTTTTGTAAAACCGGTATGTTTACCATAAACCTTTCATAACCACTTGTGTGAGTTGAAATTCGTTTCTAACATGGTTTAGAAATATGTAATATTCGTTCATTGAAATATCGTATGCTTTTGCAAAACTTGCTTGTCTTTCCACCCCTGAAAACATTTATAAAAATGTAAAACTGTAAAAAGTGGGGGTTATGAACTCATCTCGATAACCTGTGCAAGGCTAGCATAATACAATCCATAATGTCGTTTCTAAAATGTAAACTCGCTAGGCATGCAAACTATAACATTCCTATCAAGGAATAAATTCATAAGTTTCTACTAAAATGTAGCTAAACTACGTGTCACCGAGCTATACCAAATCGTTAACCAAATGATTCAATGGGAAGATGTTAACTTGATGGAAACGATAATGCTATACTTGTTTAGTCCCATTTATAGTCGGTGATAAATACTAAGTCTTGAGAACACTTAGTTTTCGAGAGATTTAGAATATATATACATACATATATATATATATATATATATATGTATGTATATATATATATGTATGTATATATATATATGTATGTATATATATATGTGTATATATATATATATATATATATATATATGGAGTAGGAGTTGGCTAGAAAGCCTAAGTTTCCTAGAAAGTCTAGAAAGCAATAGGGATGTGACATGTGCTTTTAGTTTTTTTATTCAAAAGGGCATGATGATATTTTGATTATTAATTTAATTTTGGAATATTATATATCCTAAACTAACTATCTAGATATTTATGGAAACGTATATCTCTTTGACAATTTCAAATCATTACGATTTCAAAAGGGCAGCTACTTTAAATTACAAAGTTCAAATCATTAACAATTTCTTCACGTTGTGTTTTACCAGTTACTGGGTTCATCACAATGTGTTTTAGCAGTTACTGGTTTCAATTACTGTTTCATCATAATGTGTTTTATCAGTTACTGGTTGATATGATTTTTGGCATTCTTGATGTTGTGTTTTATCAGTTACTGGTTCACGTTGTGTTTTATCAGTTACTGGTTTCATCACAATGTGTTCTATCATTTACTGGTTGATGTGATTTTGGCATTCTTAATATTATGTTTTATCAGTTACTGGTTTCATCACAATGTGTTTTAGCAGTTACTGGTTTCAGTTACTGTTTCATCACAATGTGTTTTATCAGTTACTGGTTGATATGATTTTTGGCATTCTTGATGTTGTGTTTTAGCAGTCAGTCACTAGTTCGTCACATTGTGTTTTATCGCTAAAACACACTACTATGAACACATCTAGATCTGATTTATCTGTTGTGTGGGGAAATGGGTTATTGAATATATCAAAGTAAGTTTAGCATCCGTCTATTATAACCTATCAATTTGAGCACTACCTACCCATATCTTTTCAGTTAAAAAAAAGCTCAAAGTTGGTAGATATCAATCAGAACGACATTAGTTCCCGTGTGTAGAAATGATCATAGCCCTAAAAGTATGGCTTTGAGTTGGTACATGGAGGTTTTGGTTTTGGCGATAGGAATGAACCTGGTAGAGACCTTCTAGACTTTGCGGCAGCTCACAACCTAGGTATTATAAACTCGTTCTTTAGGAAGAGGGATTCTCATTTGATCACTTTTAGTAGCGGAGGACGTAACACGCAAATCGACTATCTTTTGATGAGGCAGGAAGATCGACAGAGGTGGATTGACTGCAAAGTTATACCAAGGGAGACGGCAGCGACTCAACACCATTTGCTAGTAGCAGACATAGCCCTAAAAGTAAGGCTAACCGAGGGGGAGAGGAAAACCCGACCTAGGATCCGTTGGGGAAACTTGAAGGGAGAAAAAATTATGATGTTTAGAGATAAAATTAACTCGATGGCATCGATGCAACTAAGTGACGACGCAAACCGGTTATGGGAGGCTATGGCGACTACGATCACTACAGTGGCGAATGAGATGCTAGGGGACACAACAGGAAAGACTAATGGACATAAGGAGTCCTGGTGGTGGAATGAAGACGTGCATACCAAAATAAAGGATAAGCAACAGAGTTTTAGAGATCTTTTGAGGTGCACAGATGAGGAGGAGCGGCTGAGGGTGAGGGAGATATACAAAAAGGCAAAAAGGGAAGCAAAAAAGGCGGCGACTGAGGCAAAAAACACAGCCTATAAACAAATGTATGAACGTTTGGAAACGAGAGAGGGGGAGCATGATATGTTCAAGATTTCCAAAGCTAGGGAGCGAAGAAGACAAGATCTAGGAGTAGTAAAGTTTATTAAAGGTGAGGATGGACGTGTTTTAGTCAAGACACATGACATTAAGTTGAGATAGCGAACCTACTTCCATAATCTTTTCAACGACGGTAGGGCATACCAACAAGATAACAGCAATCCCAGGACTCAAAGGCGACAACAAAATAATTGCTACTGCAGGAGGATCACACATGAAGAGGTGAGGATGGCACTTAGGAAGATGGGAAGAGGCAAGGCAGTGGGTTTGGACAACATACCGATTGAGATGTGGAAGTGTTTGGGGGAAGAAGGAGTCCAATGGTTAACACTTTTGTTCAATTGTATCTTAAAGACTGGAAAAATGCCAGATCAGTGGAGGAGTAGTGTCGTGGTGCCTTTATATAAGAATAAAGGAGACACTCAATGTTGTGGGAACTACAGAGGAATCAAACTGCTAAGTCACACTATGAAGCTCTGGGAGAGGGTAATTGAAACTAGAATTAGAAAAGAAACTCAGGTTTCGGTAAACCAATTTGGATTCATGAAAGGGAGGTCAACTACAGAAGCGATACATATTCTAAGGAGATTGATGGAAAAATATAGAGCGAAGAAGCAAGATTTACATATGGTGTTTATCGTCCTTGAAAAGGCATATGACACTGTCCCACGGCAACTGATTTGGGATAGTTTGGAGGGTCGAGGGCTACCTGGGAAGTATATAGACATAATTAAGGATACATACGATAGAACGAAAACTAGTGTCTGCGCGCCTGTAGGGGATACAAACTTCTTTCCCGTGGAGGTAGGACTCCACCAAGGGTCTGCGTTGAGCCCTTTTCTTTTTGCGGTCGTCTTGGATGAGTTGTCCAAGTTAATTCAGGAGACAGTCCCGTGGTGCATGCTTTTTGCAGACGATATTGTGTTGATTGCAGAGACTAAACAGTGCCTGAACGCGAGAGTAGAGGAGTGGCGAGTAGCTTTAGAGGGCAAGGGCCTAAGGATTAGTCGATCAAAGACTGAGTACCTACATTGTGATTTCAGCGGTGTGGCCGATGACGATGGCACCTAAATCACCATCGAGGATCAATTGGTTCCGCAGGTAACTAGATTTAAGTATTTGGGCTCGTTTGTACAAAGAGATGGTGACATAGATAGTGATGTAACCAATCGCATACAGGCTGGCTGGTGTAGATGGAGGGCAGCCAATGGGGTATTGTGCGATAGGAGGTTCCCAACTAAACTAAAGGGAAAATTTTACAGGGTAGCAGTTAGGCCCGCTATGCTATATGGAACAGACTGTTGGGCTATCAAGAAGACACAAGCGCGCAGGATGGAGGTAGCATAGATGAGGATGCTAAGGTGGATGTGTGGACACACGAGGTTAGATCGGATAAGAAATGAGGTTTTTAGGGAGAGATTAGGAGTGGCTAGCATATCGGATAAGATTAAGGAGGGGAGATTGAGATGGTTTGGGCATGTGAAGCGGAGGCAAACGACAGCACCAGTTAGAGTAGTGGAAACTCTTACTGTGGAGGGGAGGAGAGGAAGAGGCAGACCCAAACTGACATGGGATGAGCAAATTAGGCGTGATTTACTAGAGTTACATCTTTCTGAGGACATGGTCCAAGATAGGACTTCGTGGAGGCGTAGGATTAGGGTTAAGGACTTTTAGAGGATATTGCAGTAAGGTCTTAGGTGTATTTAAGGGACGTAGGTTTTTCTTTTTCTTTATGTTACTTTACCGGTGATTGCCTTCTTGTGTGTATGCCCAAATGATGTTGTATGCTATTATACATGATTTACATTATATTATGTCACTCTGATCACTTTCTTGGTATTGGTGACTTTTTATTCCTATATTCTTTGACTTGGTGTGTTAGTATGTTGTTCGTTTTCGAGCCGAGGGTCTCTCTGGAAGCAGTCTCTCTATCCCTAGGGATAGAGGCAAGGTATGTCTACATCCCACCCTCCAGACCCTATAAGTAGCGTTGCTATTTATGGGATTTACTGGGTATGGTTGTTGTTGTTGTTGTGTAGAAATGATCATATGTATACACGAGATGATATATAACGATCAATATAATAATTCATCTTTAGGCCATTTTTTCAACACCCCTAATTAAATAATAATTTTTACAACAACACTTGTTACAAGAATAATAATAATTTATGAAAAGTGAATGTTTTTATTCATAACAATGATATAAAGATATATAGATATAGATATGTATGATAGATAAAGGTTCAACACATTCATAACAAAATAATATTAATGATTAGCAACAAAGTAGGAGATCGCCTGGATCATTTTACTAGTCTGTTGGGAGGTGATTGGGTATTTTTTTTGTATAATTTGGTGTTTTCAAATGTGAGAGATTAGAGAGAGAAAAAAATTGCTACATTTTTTGAGGTAGTTTTATGATTGGTAGTTATTTCCTTATTTAAAACAACTTAAATGACACATTTACCTCAAATCAATTAAATTAACCTATTTTAAAGACACGTATATTACCAAAATGCCACCAAAATGATCTCAACCATTAAACACACTTATCTGATGGCCCAGATCGCTTCATACACTTTCTAGGAAAAAACACACTTTACGCAGGATCCTCACTCTATATATATGTATGTATATATATATATAGGGTAGGGTTCATGAGTGAACAATAATGTATTTGTGAACAAAATGAACTTATCCTAACCATTAATTTTGTAGATCTAGATTTTTTCTTTAGTGGCAAGACTGTAATTATCTTTTGTAAGTTACAAGTATTTTAATAGACACAAGAGTATAATTGTATTTTTCTCTCTTCATTCTATTAAATGATTTTTTTCTCTCTCCTGATTTTTTCCAATTAAAAGAATATTTAGTTACATTCTCTATACTTTTTTTCTCTCACAAATTACCTAACTTAATATTTGATAATTAAAAAAAAATTACAAACCTTATCAAATATTATTCCATCTAGAATACGATTAAAAATATTTAATTATATTCTCTATACATATTTGACAATGTTGGATGAAAAGATGCATAGTGGAAACAATATGTAATAATACACAAGTGTATAAGTCTGGTATTTACCGACCTGTATACACTATGTACTTGAATAATACACAGGTGTATATGTCTGGTATATACCAACCTGTATACACATATGTACTTTAATAAGACACAGGTGTGTAAATCTGGTTTATACCGACCTGTGGAAATAAGATGCAATAATACATAAGTGTATAAGTCTTGTATATACTAACATGTATATATGCATGTTAAAAACATAATTTAATTAGGTTTAATATTTAATTTTAAAAAGAACATAATTTATTTAAAAAAAACATTAACCCTTTGATCTCTTATAATTAAAATAATGGAGAAATAATTAAAAATGAGAGAGAGAGAGAGAGAGAGAGAGAGAGTTAAGAGATGAGAAAATTAAGGGATTTTAATTAAAAAACGCCCAATTTTTTTTTAATAATTTTTACCTCAAAATCGCTAATTTTTGTTACAATTTTTTTCGGGTGGTGGGGGAGGGGGGTTTAGGTTTTTTTTAGGTTTTTGGGGAGGGGGGGGGGGTTAGGTTTTTTTTTTTTTTTTTTGGAGGGGGGGGGGGGTTAGGTTTTGGGGGGGGGGTGAGGTTGGGGGGTTAGGTTGGTTTAGTTTTTTTTGGTGTGTTCACATTAGTTCTCATGGTTCTCAGAATAAAGGTGGTTCTTAAATGAACGTTACCCTATATATATATGGGGGCACTAAAATGAAAACCACATCCAGTTGTAAGAACCGAGAGAACCACTTTCCAACCACTAGATCAACAAGATGGATGGATGAGATCAAAAGTATAGAACGACGTTGTTGGTGACCTTTTTCAGGAGGGGCTCTCTCAACAAACTTTTCTTTGGGAGGATTTGTACAGTTTTTGATAATATGTCCAAACTCCCCACATTTAAAACAAGATCTCCTTTCAACAAACTTAGGAGATTCTGATTGACGACCAGATGTCAAACCTGCAGACCCAGAGGTACTTGTTCCTTCATCACACCCATTTGTGTGTTGGGTGTAGTTGTTTTGACTATTACGTTTTGAAATTTTGACTTGTTGAACAAAATCGGTATTTGATTTATTTTCAAAAGTCTCCACTTTATCAGTACCTCTTGATGCTACAAATTTGACATCATTGCTTTTCTTCTTGTAACGAGCTCCCTTTATTTCAAAGTTTGGTTGAGAAACCTTAGGTTTTTGAGCTCGTTGTTCTTGCTGTTTACCCTTAGAAGCAATAGGTTGTTGCTTTGTCAGTAATCTTTGATTTCCATACTGATTTCTAACTTCAGATTTTGGAATAGGATCACACTGAGTTACAACAACTCCCGGGATCACTTTTCCCAAAAACTTACTGGTAGTATCTTCAAACACTTTATCAATCAAAGATTGATTGACGTTTTCGATTGGAAAATCTTTATTTGAATATATTTTATTATCACCGACTAAAGAGTACAACCCGTTATCACTTTTAACCGTAGACATTGTTTCCTTGATGGGACCTATCTCTTTTTTAACAGTTGAGTGCACAGCAGGAGTAGGAGGATCACACAGAATATGATTCTCAATAGGCACTTCTACTCCTTTCCTATCATCAAGAGATTTATCCTCATCATTCACATCTGATTCATCATCTGATGAATCATAGTCCTCAACAGTTGGAGCACTTTGTTCCGTAGATGTTGAATTTTCTGTTCTTTCAGATGAGCCCTCCGAGGAACTGTTCGATTTGAACCCTAATCCTGTAGTGACCTCCTCATAATCAAGAGATACACTCGGTCCAAAACGAGGCATTTCCTCCTCATCGAGCATTTTGGTATAGTTGTGTCTCAAAGGTGGAGGACACGACCTATAACCAACACCTTTCACATTCCCATTTAGTTGTTGAGTGCCTATAATGTGATCAAGCACAAATCGGGAGTTAGAATAACTCTCCAATTTGAGCTTGATTGCATCATGCTCGCATTTTTCCATGGCTAGCTCCTTATTTGTTGCCTCAATGATATTAATGTAGTTATTAATACCAGTTTGTTTGTTGAAAACGGTTTTTGTTAATTCGGAAACACTTTTCTTTAAAGTTTCAATGACTGATTTGAAATCCTTTTCATTACGAGCTAAGGCCATGTTTGCCTCCTTGCATTTTGACAACTCAATAACCAAACTCTGATTGTGACTATGAATCTTTTCCGATTCATGTCTCAAATCTGCACAATTACTACATACACTAGGAGTAGGAGTGTCGGAATTTACCTGACTTGTCGAGGCTGCGACATTTACCATAAAGGCAGTCTGATAAGAAAAAGATCCATCTTTAGAGAAGAACTTCTCCATTTCTTTTGATGCAACAGCAGCCTTCTTTATCAGAACAGATTTCTAACACTTTAACTCCTCAGCTTCCTTTAACAAACTATCAACATCAGAATCCATTTCTTCCTTCACATCCGATTCTGAACTATAACCTCCCACACTCGAGCTTTCTTCATCCGAACTGCCACTATAACCCGAACTATCATCACTTTCAGAGAACTCTTCTTTGTGCACATGCTTGATGTGATTGGTGATCTTGGCATAACATGCAGTTCCTCCTCCTCCTTGATCACCACCTCCAAATTGTACTGACCAGTCACACCCTTCATCAACTTGAACGACTAATGCTCGGTTGGTGTTTGAAGGCCCAGACTGGTTGTGGTTGGTTGTGTTGTTCACAACTACTATCCCTTTTTCATGGTTAGCTTGATTTGTCTGATTTCAGAAGGGATTTTGGTTGCCTTGTCTGCTCGGTCGAGTGCACTCACGTTTGAAGTGACCCTTTTCACCGCAATTAAAGCACGTAACTGCATCCTTGTCGAAACCGTACTTTGTATCCTTTTTGCTTTCCAATGTAGTTTTCCCGGTTCGGCTCATATAATCCTTAGCCCTTCGAACAGCACTCGCAAACGCCCACTTAATGTCCATTAACTCCATTTCATCACGGTCTATCTGTTGATAATCTTCATTGGTCAAATTAATGTTTCCAATTTGACCTGGGATCAGTCCACAGTAGGCACTGACCATTGTGTTGAGAAGTTCCACATGTTCCTTTGCAACTTCTATACTGACTTTTGAAAGGTTTGAAGCATCAACTCTGACAGTGTTGGGGTTTTGGGGTTGAAAGTTGTTACTGTAGCATGCTTGTTGTGGTTGGGTTTGTGGTTGAGGTGTAGCAACTGGTGGTGGTGGAAAATAGGCTATTGGTTCAAATTGAGGTTAAGTTGTGGAAACTTGAGGTTGAGGTTGGGGTTGAGGGAAATAGGCACTTGGATCGAAATGGGGTTGTGAGTGGACTTGAGGTTGTGCCGTAGGTTGTGGTCATGGAAGATAGGCATTTGGATCGAAAACCTAACCATACGATGTTTGAACACTTGTTGAAGCTGACTGGTCTGGTGTAAATTGTGGTAGGAAGGGGTTTATATTTGTCACTTGAGGAAAGGGGCTTGTATTGAACACAAAAGTCGTTTGCAGTTTTGGTTGCTGACTGGAACTAGCTGCAGGATTAATCCCTCCAAAGTACATTTCTGGATTTTTAGGAACTGTAATGCGTTTAGCCTTCCGGATTTCTTCTTCATTCTTATTTTCCAACTTCTGAACGAATTCATAGATACTGACAGTATCTAAAACACCCGTATGCTTTAACAATTCAATGAATGGACTCCACTTTGGGGGTAGAGTATCTGCAAACCTTGCAACCATTTCTTGTTGAATTGCAACAACTTGATAAGAAAACATTTCACTAAGTAAATGATAAAAACGAGTTGTCATATCATTTAATGTTTGGTTTTCCATGAATAGAAATGCTTCAAATTCCTTTTTCAACAAATCTTTGCGTGTCTTCCTTGTAGCTGCATTTCCTTCTCCTCTTGTTACCAGGATGTCCCATAAGGCTTTGGTGGTAGTACAATAAGCGAATTGATGATAAATCTCTTTGTGGAGTGCTTGCGTAAGGATAGCAAACGCCTTCTTTTCCAGATCATATGCCTTTTTGTCGCTTTCCAACATATTTGCCAAGGTCGTTGGATTTGATCATGCTTCTTCAAGAGCTGTGTTATATGCCGTTGCGAAACGCGTCCATAGCTCGGTGTTTTGCCCCAGAACGTAAGTGTGAAAACGACCTTTCCAAGATGGATAGTCATTCATATGATTTAGCTTTGGCGGGCAATTGTTACTACCCGTTTCACTTAAACTCAATAGCAAATTCTGAATGCTTTGATTTTGATTCGCTACACATGCCCATTGACTTGCACTAATTGTTTGTTGAGGCGTCATATTTTTTATCCAAGACATTGCGGAGGTCGGATCTTGACTTGTGCTTGAGCTACTGCTCCAATCCCATGGACTAGTACTCATATTTGATGTATGAATGAGAATACCTGGTCACAAACTTGAAATGAAACAGTTAAATAGCTTTTGCAAAGCTTCTGTTTAAAATTTTACAAGTGACACCCACGAAGAACAAGGTTCTTCGCGAAAGACCAGATTAGACGAAGAATGGTTTTTCGTCAAAAACAATCACTACGAAGAACAGGTTCTTCGTCAACAACACCTTTACGAAAAACTGGGTTTTTCGTCGAAGACAATTTGACGAAAGACCTGGTTGTTCATCGTTGGGTTCTTCGTTGACAATCAGACACTGAGAGTTGTTGAGATATTTTCAAAAAGCAAATCTTATCTTTGTTCCTGACACAGACACCTTTGTCAACCTAACACCATGTCTGATTTACCAACCCATCATGTGTACCAAATTTTCAACAATTATATTCTAATTAAATTCAAGAACACTTTTGAAGATATGAAGAATTCCTTGAAGATATGAAGTTTCCGGCCAAACTTTTCATCGGAGAAATTTTCAAAACACGAAATTTGCTTAAACTTTCAATAAAACCCAATTTTGTCATGTAAACATGCAATATAACAAGGTTTTCTATAAAACTTATAGAAAATAACAAGATTTTGACGAATTTTAAAGACTTTTTTCAGAAAATATAAAGACCAAATAGGAACAGTTTATGAAAAAGCACATAAACAACTTGATAAAACCCAACTATGTTTGGTTTTAAGTAAGGATAAGAGCCAATGCTCTGATACCACTTGTAGGTCCGTTTTTCTCGGAGGATCGATTACGAAACCTAGTCCTTGTTTATCACAAACATAATCACGAGTGCGGAATCCGCGTGATGATGCAAACCAAACAAAGTATAACAAATACACAAAGTAACCAAAGATTCACAGTCTATTGATTAAGTGAATAAGAACAGATTACAAACACATACACATACACATACACACAATGTTTGATAATACTCTTAGTAGGTTATGTTCTCATACTTCACACAGAAGACAAAGTGTGATTTATAAACTGCAGCCCAGCCCACTACACTACGAAGAATGTAAATGGGCCCACGAAGAACCTAAGCCCACGAAGAACCAGGTTCTTCGTGAACTGTTGCCACGAAACACCATGAGACGAAGAAGGGGTTCTTCGTCACACACCATTAACGGCGAAGAAGGGGTTCTTTGCACAAAGGTCATCCCACGAAGAATACATAACACACACACACAAACATAACAGACAAACTAAATGCAACATGCATTAGTTCAAACTTACAATACAAAGAGACAAGCGTCGTACCAAAGTTAGATAGGAGGATATCCGACTTGGTCGACTAGACGGAAACATTACAGACTCGATAAACGAAAGACCGTACTAATACATCATTAATAAGAACAAGTTACAGAGACAAAAATATGCACCAACATCTAATTATTGCGAGAACAAAAAGAACAACTCTAAATTAATAAATTTTGGGATTTATGATTCATATTTTTTAAATTTTATGTTTCTTACATTTATATGTGTATTACATATACATAAAAAAACAATATATTTTTAGCTACACATATATGTAGGTAATTTAACCTACATATATGTAGGTTATGTAGAAACTAAAAAGTTTCCATATTTTGCTTTGAATTCTAGTGTAAGAAACAATAAATCTTACATTTGTAACATTTCCATTTACTTGTTAGGTTTTTAGAATTGAAAAAATGGGTGATTCATTGTGTTATGCGTGTTCTCGCAATATTTAGTGTTCTGCATAGAAGCTTCCCCTATATATATATATATATATATGCACAAATGAAGTGGTGGGGGTATAACAAGTAACCACCCCACTCTAACTACCATCACATGCTAACGAACTCATAACTACTTACACACTCACATCGTATGCACTCTAATATGACCCACAAGCTGAACGAGGTGCACCAACATGAAGTTTGAACCCCCAATGTTTCAAAATGAGCACATGACAACCCGTTGGTCAAGATATCAACAACCTATGCAGTATTAGGTATATATCAAACATGCAAAGTCTGAGCAAACACTGTGTCTTGAATAAAGTGTATGTCAATCTCAAGATGTTCCGTATGCTATAAACATTGAATTGACTGCAGGATAAGTAGCTCTAACGTTGTCACACCACAAAGTAGGTGCACAAGGTAAATAATTGTGAAGCTCATGCATCATAGTAGTAATCATTCTGATCTAAGTAGCAATATATGCTAAAACAACTTACTTAGCCTCCATGCTAGAACGAGCAACAGTAGTGTTATTTCTTGGAACTCCAACTAATGAGGTTGGACTTAAGAAAAACACAATAATCAGTAGTGGTCGAACCCCGATCATTAGGGTACAGTGGCGGACTTATAGTGTTAATAGGGGTAGCACGGGCTACCCCTCAACCCCGTCTCCGTAGTGTAAAAATACCCCTTAACTCCATTTCCATAGTATAAAAATACCCCTCAACTCCGTTTCTGTTATATAAAGGATACCCTTGATCCTAAAAAAAATTAGGATACCCCTAACTTTTTGGGCTAGTTCCGCCACTGTTAGGGTATCCAGCCCCAGGGCCGGTTCTGAGAATTCGCGAACACTTAACGAAATTGGATATTAGGATCACTAAAGGTCTAAACTTAATGCCAACGGTCTGATAACTAATCTAAATCATCAAGATAGTTTTGTAACTGCGTCTATGTTGGTGATTGTATGGGTATACCCTATTAATTTTTTTACATAAAATCTCAGGGTTTTTTTTTTTTAAATAGCGTGCCCTTCGAAAAATATCTGGGGCTCTGGCCGGTGGTCCTCCCCGCCCACCCAATGGCTGCCCCAGTCCAGCCCAATCAGTATCAAAATAAGCAAACAACTCAAGAGTGGCAGACCATCGAATACACAACCCATGGGAACTGGTGTATCGAACAAACTGAATTAAGAGAAACTTTGCTTCAGTAATTTTTTTCTGTTATTGAATTAGGAGAAAGGGAGAACAATTATTTGTGTGGAGCTCTAAAATTCAATTGAACGTGGAATGATAATGGAAACAAGCAGTACCTCACGGATGATTACCTTATACTCGACAGGTATGAGGCCGAATATGGAACATTACAAGTTTTTTTGTATGAGACTGATGTTGATCAGTTCTGTTTAGACATAATGGAAAACATGAAAACATACATTTGATTGCATCAGTACAGGCCAACAGAGAATCCAGATGGAGACGCAGCAACAATGTTTGACATGATTGTCAGCTTGATCTGGTTCCTCCATAGGGTGCAATCTAATGATGGTGATGAAGAAAACCGATAAAGGGTAATCGGTTGAGGAGAGGAGGTCAATTGATGTTATGAAAGTAATTAGGTTATGTGTCTAACCTTAGAACCTCTACATAAGTCTCCTTATATATGCACCTAAGAGGAAACCCTAATTAGTTAATAAGGGTAATTAGGCCCATCAACAATTACCAACTAATTATTTAATAGGTTGTTATATATTTTGATCCATATAATGTAAATGATTATAATGGCTACTAGATTAAATATAACATAAAAAATATATTTAATCTTACAACTGAAACTACAAAATGTGTCCTAATTATTTCCCTTATCATTCCACATGCTTGAAATGTAGAGTCATGTAATTTTTCTCTCTTTCTTAATTCAGTACCAGAAAAAAAAATACTATCCTTTATTCATTTTGTCTAAATTCGTGGTCCGTGGACCGAGCATAAGAAAGCTACGGGTGTTGTCATTTATGGAATTTCGCAATTAGAATCTTAATAAACACTTGATATTAATTTATAAAAGAAAAGAGTGTAATACATACAAGACATTAGTTTATAAAAATTAGAGTACTTTTAAAATCTTTTGAATATACACTTGATATTAATATGTGAGTAAAACAACCTAACTTATTATTAAGAATGGCTCGTGTCAATTTAAACATTATAAAAACTCAGTTACTCGTATATAATCATCTACATGTAATATTTAATGGGCTTTCAGAAAGCAACTCTAGCAAGTAGCACCTACCAAAGTAATATTTAATGGGCTTTCAGAAAGCAACTCTAGCTCCAACCAAAGTTGACTATGAAATTGTCTAATTTGGCATAACTTGTGTTTTCAAAACTAAAGAAACTAGATGCCAATGATAGGAGATTTACATTTTTCTTGAGAGATACAGGTTCAACTTCCATTTGGTGTAGATTAGGACACTGGTGGACAATGATAGGAGACCAATGGAAACCTGAGTTGGATCCTTGAGCCAAACGAGTTTTACCGGTAATATCACCGTCATGCCTACCGGTGGGTGGGTTACCGGGTTTTCCCCGGGATTGGTGGTGGACTTGGGTTATTCTTGGAGTACTCCATTTGTCCAGTGGGTGCCCCAAGAGTGCTCGTGATTGATTCTGTTGGCCATTAAAAAAAAATAATAATAAAGAAACAACATCTGTTCTGCATTTTTTATGGTTTCCAACTTTATTGTCCAGCTAGTTTAAGAGGAAAAATGTTACTTTGCATCTACTTCATTAAGTTTTTATTATGACTGGATTTCCGATGAAAGGTGACCGTCGCATTAGTCACAAATTTTGCAATTCCATGTATTGTGTTTGTTAACGTGCATTAATTCATGGCCATTCATTTTCCCTTTATTTATTATTTGTATCCTTTCATTTTCTTTGTATTCATTACTTGTGTATTGGTATCTGTGTATATATAGATGTAATCCTCATATTGTGAGGCATTCCAATTTCAATCTATCCACATGGTATAGAGCCAGTCTATCTTTCTTACTTTCTTTTCCCCATATTCCCCCCTCCCCTTCGTCTTCATCTCCTGTCCATGGCCTCCCCTTCTGTCCCTAATACTCCTGCACCTATGAACTCCATCATGCACATGATAGCCCTAAAACTCACTCCCACAAATTACCTCTATTGGAAAAACCAAATGCTTCCTCTGTTCAATGTGCAAAATCTGAGTGCACATATCAATGGTTCTGATCCACCCAATGCTGAGATCGTTGATGGTGATAAACGCACCCCGAACCCGTTGTATGTTGCGTGGCAGGCTGATGATCAAAAAGCTGTTATGCTTCTAAATGCTTCCCTCACTGAAGAAGTTTTAGGGGAAGTCATCGGTCTCCCCACTGCATATTCCATTTGGCAGGCACTTGAACAGGCCTTTAGCAATACATCCGTTGATCGGATTCAGAATCTACGCGATAAACTGCGTCTGATTTCTAAGGGTACCTCTACTGTGGCTGATTTTGGTCGCCGATTCAAGCACATCGTGGACCAACTTACTGCCGCCGGCCAACCCGTTGACGATGCTGAGAAATCGCACCTGTTTCTTCGTGGTCTAGGCCCTGGATTTGAGATGTTTTCCACAGCCACTCGCACCGTCAAGCCCCTGCCATCTCTTCGTGATATCATAACACATGCCGAATCATATGAACAGTTCCATTCTTCGATTCATGGTACCGGTACTCCTCCAGTTGCTTTTAATGCTAATCGGGGACGTGGTAATCGTAGTGGAGGTCGTGGCTATCGGGGATCTGCGTCTGGTGGTAGGGGTCGTGGTTCTCGTCGACCCCCGCACTGTCAGTTGTGCCGAGAAAATGGTCACTATGCCTCGGCATGCCCCCGTTTGTCATCATTTGCTGCCTCAAATTCCTCCACTGTCGAGGATATAGCAAAGGCGTTTCATGCTACTTGTAACATCAACCACTCCACACCTGACTGGTTTGTTGCCGATACCGGCTCCACCGATCATATGGTTCATAATACTCAGTCTTTGCAACACAGTTCTCCCTATGGTGGTGACAATAAAGTAACATTTGGCAGTGGTAACTCTTTATCTATATCTCGTATTGGCCATAAAACTATTTCTCCAAATATACGATTGAACGAGGTTTTAGTAGTACCTCGCATCGTGCAAAATCTGTTATCTATTAGCAAATTAACTAGTGACAATAACGTGGATGTTTTGTTTTCCCAACCATATTTTTATATACAGGACCGGGCAACGAAGCAAGTTCTAGCACAAGGAAGGTGTGAAAATGGCCTTTACATTCTCCGGTCTGAGCCACGTGCATTTTTGGCGTCTTCAAATAAAGCTTCGTTTGAGTTGTGGCACGCACGATTGGGTCATGTATCTCATGATACGCTTATGTTACTAAATAAAAATGGTTGTTTAACATTTACTTTAGTTTTACCTAAGCCAGTTGTTTGCAACTCTTGTGAATTGTCAAAATCGCACCGCTTACCTTTTACTACTAATGAACAACGTGCATCAAATCCGCTTGACTTGGTCCATTGTGACCTATGGGGTTATTCACCTGTCACCTCTATCGATAACAGCCGCTACTATGTTATTTTTGTCGACGATTATTCTCGATTCACCTGGTTTTACCCATTGCAAACAAAGTCTCAGTTTAAAGATGTTTTAATAACTTTCATCAAGTTTGCTCAAACACAGTTTAATCGTAAAATTAAAGTATTTCAAAGTGACGGCGGCACCGAATTTTTAAATCATCGTGTCAAGGAAATATTTGAGGAGAATGGCACCTTTCATCGGGTATCTTGCCCGTACACGCCACAACAAAACGGGCGTGCGGAGAGAAAGCATCGTCATATCGTTGAATCCGGTTTGGCCCTATTGTTCAATAGTCATGTTCCGGCTATCTATTGGGTTTATGCCTTCAGCACCGCAGTCTACATTATAAACCGTATCCCTTCGAGACTTTTGGATAACAAATCTCCATTTGAGGTGTTATTTCATACCACACCAGCTTATGACAACTTTCGGGTATTTGGGTGTTTGGTTTACCCTTATCTTCGGGATTATTCCGCTCACAAATTGTCCCCTCGGAGCCTGCCATGTATCTTCTTGGGTTATTGTCCGCAATACAAAGGTTATCGCTGTCTTGATCCGGCTACAAATCGCACTTACATCACCCGCCATGCAAGGTTTGCCGAGCAATTTTTTCCTTGCCAAGGGGCCACTTCACCCGAACAGTTTGATACCACTTTATGGCACACCTACAACGAGTCCATCCCACTTATGCCAACCACTGTTCATGTACATGCAACACCCATCAAACCCTCCTCACCTCCTATTCCTTGTTGTGATGACCCTCTTCCCACTGCCTCCTCAACTCACCAAATCATACAACCTCCATTGGTCCATGATGCTCCAGGTTCTCCACCACCCTCGCCAACAACCACTTCCACTGACTCGTCTGATGAGTCTACATCTAATATCTCCAATGAAAACCCATTAACTCCATCACCGCCGCCACCTCCTGTTCAGTCGTCTCACCCTATGATTACTCGAGCCAAGGCCGGTATTTTCAAACCCAAACACTACGCAGACTTTGCTTCCACTGCTCTCCATTTGGCTTTATTTTCTAGCACAGACCCAAAGGGCTTCAAGTCTGCAAGCAAACATCCACACTGGATTGATGCCATGCATCATGAATTATCGGCACTTAATAATAACAGTACTTGGACTCTTGTTCCTCGTTCAACAACTCAAAATGTTATCGGCTCCAAGTGGTTGTTTCGCACCAAATACCGTTCCGATGGGTCAATTGATCGGTATAAGGCTCGTCTTGTGGCTCAGGGGTCCTCACAGTTACCGGGCTTGGATTTCTCCCATACGTTTAGCCCGGTAGTCAAAGCTACCACTATCCGGGTAGTTCTTTCCCTAGCGGTCGTTAACAATTGGGCGCTGCACCAATTAGATGTTAATAATGCGTTCTTACACGGTCGCCTCGGTGAACAGGTTTTTATGGAGCAGCCACCTGGTTTTGCTGATCCTCGATTCCCGGATCATGTTTGTCTGTTACGGAAGGCTATTTACGGTCTTCGTCAAGCACCGCGGGCTTGGTTTCAGCGCTTGAGCGACTTCCTACTTCAAAACGGCTTTGTGGGCAGTAGAGCAGATCCCTCGCTCTTTATTTTCGATCATAATGGTTGTCACCTATACCTACTTGTGTATGTAGACGATCTTATCTTAACTGGTAACGATCAAAACGCTATGACTCGTTTTATTGCCACTTTACATAAACAGTTTGCTATAAAAGATCTTGGCAGGCTTGGATATTTTTTGGGTCTTGAGGCATCTGACATCTCTAATGGCATTTTCCTTTGCCAATCTAAATATGCTACCGACATACTACAGCGTGCGGAGATGCTTGATAGTAAACCGGTGTCCACCCCCTTGGCAACCAATGAATCGCTTACTTCAGAGGGTGTCCCTCATTCCGACCCAACTATGTACCGCTCGCTTGTAGGGGCGTTGCAATACTTGACCATTACTCGACCCGACATTTCCTATGCCGTCAATCAAGTGAGTCAGTTTTTGAAAGCTCCAACTACCGCTCATTTTCAATGTGTTAAAAGGATTCTTCGCTACATTAAGGGAACGCTGTCATATGGTTTAACTTTCTCTCGGCCCTCAAATGCTTCGGTTCTTGGATATTCTGATGCCGATTGGGCTCGGTGCATCGACACTCGCCGTTCAACCTATGGTTACTCTATCTTTTTGGGCGGTAATCTCGTTTCCTGGAGCGCCAAGAAACAACCAACTGTTGCTCGCTCCAGTTGTGAGTCAGAATATCGTGCTATGGCCAATACTGCAGCAGAGATTGTTTGGGTCTCTAATCTGTTACGCGAACTGCACACTTTGCCTCCTAATTGTCCCACTCTCCTTTGTGACAACAAAAGTGCCTTGTTCCTCACGCAAAACCCGGTCTCACATAAACGTGCGAAACATATCGATCTTGATTACCATTTTGTGCGTGAGCTCGTTTCTTCTGGGAAACTTCGGACCGCTTTTGTTCCTACCAAGCTTCAGGTTGCGGATATTTTTACCAAGAGCCTCTCCCGACCCCAGTTTGAGTTTTTTCGAGATCGGCTAGGTTGTCGACCGCCACCGTTCCGCTTGCGGGGGGATGTTAACGTGCATTAATTCATGGCCATTCATTTTCCCTTTATTTATTATTTGTATCCTTTCATTTTCTTTGTATTCATTACTTGTGTATTGGTATCTGTGTATATATAGATGTAATCCTCATATTGTGAGGCATTCCAATTTCAATCTATCCACAGTGTTTAAACTTACATTAATCCCCTCAGCTTTCTCTATGTTAGAATTTCCACTATGTTATAATTCTGGATGTTTGTTTGATTGCTGAGACACTTTCATTTCAACCTTTTCTTTTAATTAAGTCTTGTCTTTTATTAAGAACTTGATTTCGAATCCCTATTTCTTCCATGACTTTTGGCTTTGTTTAGTCAACTATTTTTGTCCGAAGTTCATTTTATTTATCAGTTTGAGCATCCTTTTTTAATACTTAGTTGACTTTGCTTTATACTACTTGTAAATTGTAATAAACAGAATAAATAATATTAGCTTAAAAGATTCTCATTCTCCACAGATTCTTTGATGAGACTGCGCCAAAAACTGAAAGACCTCGATCTTCAACCATCAGATGCCCAAGTTGCACCTTGCCGAGCCAATCAAGTCGGTAGTAGTTTTCCCGAACAGAGGACCAAGTCTTATAGCAATGTTCACATAAAATATACAACAAATTATTAAAAGTATTTCATGATGTCAATTTTGTGAGTTAGGAATAGATTTTCATTTTTCTTTCTCATGCCCATCGGTACATGTACTCATTTGAGTTATCTTTTTTATCATCATTTTTCTCACGTTTAACGAGAGAAAATGAATAGTAATTTTATTTTTAAAATAATATATAACTCTTTATTATTTTTTATTTGAGTAAACAACAATTTTACACCCTGTGGTTAGGGGTATGGGTGTTCTTCGGGTTTTTTAATCGGGTTTCGGGTTTTTCAGTTCGGGGTTTTCGGGTTTTCAAAACTAAATATTTAACCCGATAACCAAACCTTTCTAGGTTCGGTTTATTCGGTGTTCGGGTTAAATGGTTTGGGTTAGAACGGGTTGGGTTAGATCGGGTATTGGGTTAGAAAATGAACTAGGTTAACAAATAAATACAACCTTCTAAAATTTAAAATATCAATATTAGTTATTAGCGAACACTACAAAAACAATTTTATAAAACAACTCTTCTATAGTAATTTAATACAGATTATAAATTATAAAATGCATCCTGTCTTTTAATTAGAAACAAATTATTAATTGTAACATGTTTAATTCCATACATTATATATTATATTTACTTTTTCAATCATCATTTCGAATGTTGTGATTTTAAACTTTTAAAAATTGGAGATATGGATGGAATTAGTGATTTAAAATTTTTAGAAGATATGGTTGGTTGCATCATGGAATAGGAAATGATTATTAGTTCCTTTTAAAAGATATGACTATATGTAGAAAATATGCTAATTGTTTTAAAGTTATTTCGGGTTTTTCGGGTTAAACCGTTTACCCTTTATTCAACCCGTTAACCAATCCATAGAACTATATTCGGGTTCGGGTTTACAGTTATTCGGTTACTAGTTCTTCGGGTTTTGTCTACTTTGGGTTCGGGTGAATTTGGTTTCGGTTTGGGTTTCGGGTTTTGGTTAAAAAAGACAGCCCTAGTTAGGGGTGATTGGCACCCTTACCCCCCCCCCCCCCTAAGGAAATAATTGCAATTTTACCCCCCATTGTTTGCTGTTATGTTGCAACCTTACTCCCTAGCCTCAAATTTGTTGACTAATCTGTTGACTATAACTTGAAATGACTATAATGTCCTTTCATATTACCCCCTGTGTTTTGTGCACTTTGTGATATTACCCCCTGCCACCGCCATTCACCACCACAACCACCACTGCCACCTCCAGCCACCACCACAACTTAATATCCCTTTCATATATAACACCACCACTACTTCCGTCACCGGAAACCTGCAACTTCGGTCATCTTCCGTCACAGGGGATGTTCTTGCTCTGGTTAACAAGAGTTTTTTGCAGATCTAATGCTATTTTTGAAAAAGATGATCAGGTATGGGGAAACTGATCGGAGAAGATGGATGGTACAGTGATGATTGGAAGATGGCTCACAATGAGGGTGGCTGGTTCTTCCAAATCTCCATATAAATAAGTACCCACACACATTCACTAAACATCACTCTCTGAAACAGATGCTTTGCATTTACTTTGTCTCCATTCCAACCAACTGTGGATGTCTCTTCTGAAGCGTTGGTAGATTTATTATGCTTGTCAGCTACATCGGTTTCTTCAAATGAGATGTCTGGTGACAACTTGAGTTTCGTTGCTAGACTCTTAGATGCTCGGATGAAGAAAGTTTTTTCTCTTAACCGTCACGCATGTGTGGTTAAGCTTCCGGTTGTTTTCAGTGCATTCAAAGGTTTGTTTGTCAAATTTTGTGATGCAATTTTCCTTAACCACCAAGCCGGATCAAACACAAATAATTAAGAAATGAAAACTGGAATCGATACTATAACTTCAATAATCAAAAACTGAGAATTAAGCAACCCTTGACCTTAACTTATACTAAACATATAAGAGATAAACATGGAAACAAGATAAACATAAAAAATAATAAAAGATAAAACAAGAGTGTGCCTATTGGCACACTAAAGTGCCTATTGGCACACCAAACCCTAGCAAAATTAGGGTTTATCTACGCTCCGTATTGGTCAATACGCAGCGTATAGGGTTACCCTTATACGCTGCGTATTGACCAATACGGAGCGTAGATAGACCATAGATCTCAGTGCCTGATTACCAATCATTGCACAGAAAACAAGGTTCCTATACGCTGCGTATTGGTCAATACGCAACGTATATAAAACTGATGCAAATTTGGGGTCATTTTGGTAGGTTTGAAGTGTCAATTTTTTGCCAGGTCTGTATACGCTGCGTATTGGACCTGGCAAAAATTTGTAACTTCAAACTTACCAAAATGACCCCAAATTTGCAGCTGTTTTATATACGCTGCGTAGCGGGTAACAATTACGTAACCATACTTTTTTTCCGTTTCTTGTACCCAATTCTTCAAATTAGTTAGAGACATGAAACGCTAAAAAAAAGTTACGTTAATATTTGGATCATTTTATGAAACTCATACTTCAGGGACTAATATGGTCATTATTGAAACTATTTTAACTGAATGTTTTAGCCAGGTTAACTTTCATATAAAGATTTATTCTTTAAACACTAACTCCGTTAGCATACTTAACTGAACAGTTCAGGGACCGTTTGTGTCAATTTTTGAAACTTCAGGGACCATTTTTGTAAATTTATGAAACTTCAGGGACCGCTTTTGTCAATTTACGAAACTTCAGGGACCATTTGTGTAAAAATTGAAACTTCAGGGACCAAAGTGTAAATATATCTAAAATCTGTATAAAAGGGGGTCTTCTTTAAAGAACCGACCCTTGCATGGATCGAACTCGTGACCTATCGTTTAGAACCGCAACGCCTTAACCAGTTTATCCTCCGTCTCGGAGCTGTTAGAATATGAAACTTAATTGTTATATGTAGTAGCTATCCTATACGCTGCGTAGTGAACTATACGCAACGTATATGGACACTTTATATACGCTGCGTATAGGTCAATACGCAGCGTATATAACCTTCTGAATTTTAATTGCACACAGAACCTGTTAAATAACCTGTTAAATAACCTGATATATTCCAGAACTTTATCGATACAACAAAACATGTTATATAACCTGCCATAATTTTATATGTACACCACAATATAAAAGTTTGTGCATACATAACAAAATGATATATACAAGAGTTTGATATATACAATAAAAGTTTGTGCATACATAACAAAATGATAAAATACTACTACTGCTGCTCCTGCTGCTGCTCCTGCTGCTGATGCTGATGCTGATGCTGATCCCATTCCGCATCCGTAATGAAGGGTAGTGGAGGTAACCCGTCATGCTGTCGCTGCTGCTGCAGCGCCGCAGCCACCCACTCCAACAGATAACTGTTTCTTTCAGATAACCGAAGTTGCCGCTGATATGATGGGTCAGCACCGGGCCAAACATGGCGTGGGAACTGAGGCGCCCCTGGTGGTCCACGCGGCGGTGGTGGCTGCGGAATGACGACGACCGGCTCATACGGCTCCGGCGGCTCCGGATCGTGCGGGGGATAATACGGAGGGAACTCCGCCGGCAGCTGTTTAAGCTGATATTGCGTGCCGTCCTTGTTCTTAAACCGCTTCCCGTCTGGGAAGTCTTTGGTAACGTGCATTCCGGATATAACGTTCTTCCCCATCCGCTTCGGCTGTGCCGACGGGCCTACATTGTCGCGGTCAGTCTCCGGATGATAGCCCAACGAAAGGGCTATCCTAGTCACGTAGGCTCCGCCGAATAACAATCCGCGCTCCTGTCGATGATGCGCGGAGGCGAAGTATTGCGCCAACCCGTAGGCGAGAGCGCACGGCCTCTTGTATAAGAGGCAATATAAGAAAAATAAATCGCCACTGGTACACTACTCCCGGCTTTTGTTTCGAGCAGTGATCAAAGTGGAAATCATTTTGTGTAAATACCTGCACAAAAGGAAACCAGTCAGTAAATAATAATCAGACGAGGCTGACAATAAGGGTAAAAAAGTCATTTAGGAACGCCATATAAACTGCGTATGGATCTCTACGATGCCTTGTATTATTATTATTATTATTATTATTATTATTATTATTATTATTATTATTATTGTTATTATTATTATTAATATTATTATTATTATTATTATTCTCCTGAAACTTACAGAGGCTGCGTAGAGCTCCATACGCAGCATAGACAAAGGTTGTAAAATGACATTTTTACCCTTACAATTAGCCTTGTATTGCCCCAAACACAAGGGCAAAATAGTAGTTTAACATGTATAGGTTTTGAAATTTTGGTTTGGGGGGAAATTGTCCGCCTTTTACATACGCAACGTATGGATCCATACGCTGCCTTCGTCGATGCTCATTTTACTGTTTTGCCCTTGTGTTGAGGCAATACGAAGCCAAAAACAGGGGCTTTTTTGTCCTTTGCACTACATACGCTGCGTAGGGATCCCTACGCAGCGTATATAAAGTTCCATTTTTTATTTTTTTTGTGTTTTCCTTTGATAAATAATACAAAAATATGAATAAATTATAAAAATTGAAAATGATACAAACTTTATAAATTAAAAAAAATCTACAATTTACAAAAATACAAGTTTTCGGTTAATCTTCGATTTCATTTATACTCGGTTCTCTGTCTTTGTCTGCTTTAGGATTGATTAACTCGTAGTAGTGCTGTAACCGCGGTCTATACATTTCTTCCCACCGTTCCGCAGCTATTGATCGATGTGTCAACCACAACGGGGTCGCTAAAGGCATGGGGTAGTCTCCTTCCAACTTAGCATGTATGAAGTGTCCCCCGTCAACATGTACGAGCGTTATCGCTTGAGGTCGTGGATCTAGAGGGGCATCCCTTAATGGGAAGATGGTAGTGCTCCATTCGATGCTTAGCACGTGGAGGACAATATTATACCTTTGCGCTACGAGAAGCCCTACCTGGGGCATTTCCATCCAGTGACTTGGACCGCACGCTTGCAATGAATGCCATTCGATGCTCTTACGTATTCGTTCAAAGTCTCCTTTGTTATATGTTTCGAATACATGTTTCCAACGCGCCTTGTTATGGTCAATCTCCAGTAGTAAATCTCTTCGAATATTGGACCATGCGTGTTCCGTAAAACCTAACCCGACAGCCACAGACCTATACCCACAATGACCGTCTGGGGTCACATCTTGTATACGTGATATGTAAGAGTGAAACTCTGAGGGAATTTGATCCTTAAACCTCTCAATGCTTAACAAGTGCTCGTCCCCCTTCATTAAAGGAAAACCGTTATCATCCCGCGTCTCCTTCTTTTTATAACTCGTTGAACTGTTTCGTTGCATTTTAGGTTTTTCAGACTTTATAACCGAACCAGTTCCACGAGAGCCCTCTGACGGTACGTATGAGCTGTGTCGGGGTAAATCGTACCTATGTTTGGGGGAAGCGGTATATACGTTGCTATCCTCGCCATAGGAGCTGTGTTTCGCAGCTTCGTCTAACCTCGCAGCTTCATCTAGCCTTTCTTGTACTTTCTTTAATGTAGGCGGACCGCGAGTATTTTGCTGGACGATCGGTGGTTTCTTGGTTGACGATTTCGGGTTGAAGACCGCTTTTATCTTTGAAAGCAAACTCTTTTGCTGAACGGGGGACTGCGCCTCTAAATGTTGCCGCACATTATTTAGCTCTGCTACAACATCGACCTCCTCGTCTACCAGTTTACACGGGAGCAAGTCAAGCTTACGCCAGAATACATCTATGTCGTCGAGTTGTATCATACGCCCTGCATAGTTAAGTTAATACGGTGTGAGAAACAGCTAAATCGTACAAAATAACAAAAGGTTTGTAGTTTTAATATTTTTTACCTGTACATTTGTAGTTTTCTAGCCTACAAGCACACGGCAATCCATTGCTAAGCCACATATGGCAACCACATGATGCGTTAAGTTTACGCAACACCTCCATCTTCCTCAGTAGCTCTTTTGCCAGCAAATCAAGTGCTTCATGGGAAACCTTTCCACGTAGGTTGTCCAACAGTTGGTGTCTGTGGTGGTTCATCGTTTTTTCAATGCTCTCAGTGAAACTTTTTTGTATTTCATCGTACTGAGTTTCAACTATATCAATGACGCATCTTGCTATTCGCTCCAATGAACTCCCGCGCGTAATGTATCTTTTTAAATTTGCGTGCTGGCTCTCAACTCTGTTGGTGGTACGCTGACCAAAGTTGCGACACTTATCGGTCCACGCATAAACGAACATTTCTTTATAGTCTTTGAGTCAGTTTTCGTAGACGTAATCATAGACACCTGCAAAAATAAAATAATGAAATGTAAAATATAATAGATTGGGTGAGTCGTTTGTTGAAGGAACACTTACTTTCTCGGTTGGCAACCACGAGTCGGTTATACATTTTCTCCAAGTTGTACTTGTACATGGGCTCTGATGAAGATTCGCACAATCTCTTCCAGTACGACATAAATTTCCCCCAATCTTCTTTATCGAACCCTTTCTTGCAATTTCTAGCTATATTTTGTTGGATGTGAAAGTGGCATAGAAGCCTGGTTGCGTTCGGGAATACTTTAGAACACGCTTTAATTAGGGCAAGCTCCGTATCCATGACTATCACACGCGGCATCATACATTCATGCAATATTGACTTGATCCGCTCAAGCACCCACACGTAGTTACCCCTTCGTTCTTCACAAATAACGGCATGTGCTATACAAAAAGACTTCCCAGTCGACGTCATACCCCCAACCTGGACAAATGGCACGTTGTAGAGGTTTGTTTTGTAGGTCGCGTCGATCAACATCACGTGCGGGAATGCACGCCACATAGTGATTGAATAAGGATGAACAAAGAAAATCTCTGTTACGACATCTGTTTTGGGTTCCTGTCGGGTGTCGTAGATGAATCGGTGGTCATGCAGCAGGCTTTCCAGTGCCTGAATAGGATTCCTTCCGTCCATTATTGTCGCTCTAATTTTTTGTACCGCATTTTGCACGTCTTTCTGAACGTGCAGGCTGTCGGGGAACTGCTTTCTTAGGGTTTGAAATATGATACGTGGCTCCATGTTTTGAGCAGTTAGCTGCTCCACTAGCTTATATTCGGCTTTAGTAAATCTTCGCACAAAAGCGTGGCCTAACAGACTCGTCGTAGGTTCGTGGTTATGGTTCGCACAGTCCACTTTTAACTCCCACGTGTCATTCGTCATGTCCCGGATGGCGAGTAATGAAAATGGGCAACCGATTTTTTTGCTACTAGCTTTCCTAACTGTTGCTTTACTACGGTGCTCACCACTACGGTCGCACACAAGCCATACCATCCAAGTAGTACCGCTAATATTTTTTGATCGGCAGGTAACAATTACGTAACCACACTCCTTTCCCGTTTCTTGTACCCAACTCTTCAAATCAGTTAGAGACATGAAACGTTAAAAAAAGTTTACGTTAATAATAATAATAATAATAATAATAATAATAATAATAATAATAATAATAATAATAATATAATTGAAACTTATACTTTAGGGACTAATATGGTCATTATTGAAACTATTTTAACTGAATGGTTTAACCAGGTTAACTTTCATATAAAGATTTCTTCTTTAAACACTAACTCAGTTAGCATACTTAACTGAACAGTACAGGGACCATTTGTGTCAATTTTTGAAACTTCAGGGACCATTTGTGACAATTTTCGAAACCTCAGGGACCATTTGTGTCAATTTTCGAAACCTCAGGGACCATTTGTGTCAATTTTCGAAACCTCAGGGACAATAATAATAACAACAACAACAATAATAATAATAATAATAATAATAATAATAATAATAATAATAATAATAATAATAATAATAATAATAACAATAATAATAACAATAACAATAACAATAACAATAACAATAACAATAACAATAACAATAACAATAACAATAACAATAATAACAATAATAACAATAATAACAATAATAATAATAACAATAATACCACTAATAATAATAACAATAATAATAATAATAATGTGATACCTCCTTTATTTGAAACGGATTGCCCGGGGTAGATGGTTAATAAAGTGATGTATCGTATCCACTGTATCCACCTTCACCCACGTATCCACTGTAACCACCTTCACCCCCATATCTATCGTATCCACTGTATCCACCTTCACCCACGTATCCACTGTAACCACCTTCACCCCCATATCTATCGTATCCACTGTGTCCACTTTCACCCCCGTATCCACTGTAACCACCATCACCCTCGTATCCACCTTCACCACCGTATCCACTGTAACTTCCGTATCCACCGTCATCCCCGTATACCCCGTAACACGGATACGATTGCTGGATCGGGTAATATGGTTCATCAACAGGTGCATTCTCAGCACCGTATCCACTTTGTTGCACGTACGGAGATTCATACCCGTATCCGTAATCTGGACACACTTGATGCGCCGGGTAATTTGGTTCATCAACAGGTGGAGTGGGAGTCTTGTTCAAGTCTGGCAACTGTGTTTTTTGATCAACAGGGACTCCAGACACAACCTCCTCCTCCTCGTTGGCAGCATTTGCTCCCCATATGTCGTTAGAATAGGGATTACCGAAATAATTATCGTTCCAAAATGATGACATTTTAACAAGATTGAAGAAAAAACAGAACAAATAATTTTGGATCAAGGGTGTAAATTGTTTACTGAAAGAGGAAGATGAAAAAGAAAGCAGAGGATTGAGAATTCGAATTGTGAACAGATGGATAAATAGACTTTCATGTGACACTTCAATAGGCAGCGTATTGCTCTCTACTCCCCGTATTACTTTATTCACGTGCCTGGACAACATCGTATCGATGTCAAATCAGTCTGACATACGCTGCGTATGGACCACTACGCAGCGTATAGGTTTACATCTATACGATGCGTATTGATCACTACGCACCCTATGTAAGACTGATTTGACCATGGTACTAGGTTTGACTGTCTGGTAGTGTACCAACCACTAACATACGCTGCGTATTGAGCAATACGCAGCGTATTACCTAACAAGTGTATATAAGGAATTAAGTTTCATATTCTAACAGCTCTGGACAGAGGATAAACTGGTTAAGGCGTTGCGGTTCTAAACGAGAGGTCATGAGTTCGAGTCTTGCAAGGGCCGGTTCTTAAATGAAGACCCCCTTTTTCCCCTTTTTTGATATATTTACAAAAATGGTCCCTGAGATTTCGTAAATTTACACAAATGGTCCCTGGTTTTTCGAAAATTTACAAAAAGGTCCCTAAGGTTTTGAAAACTGACAAATATGGTCCCTGAAGTTTCGTAAATTTACAAAAATGGTCCCTGGTTATACGCTACGTATTGCTCAATACGCAGCGTATGCGGACCTTGTTTTCTGTGCAATGATTGGTTATCAGGCACTGGGATCTATGGTCTACCTACGCTGCGTATTGGTCAATACGCATCGTATAGGGTTAACCCTATACGCTGCGTATTGACCAATACGCAGCGTATTTAAACCCTAAGTGTGCAGATAGGCAAACTGAGTGTGCAGATAGTGGGGGCCTAAAACAAACGTAAAGTTTTGCAATTTGAATTCAGAGATAATTCTGCATCATTCTGTGTCATAGAACCCTTCTTTTTAGGATTTATGTAATTGTGTTTCTGACTTTGGGGTGACAGATATCTTAGCTTCTGAACACTAGGAGCCTTTATCGGTTGCAACGGAGGCGTTAAAGAGCTTAATACATACATGCGTTGATGGGAGCTTGATCAAACAGGGTGTAGATCAGATTATGGCAAGTGGGAGTGTGAGAAAATATGCGCCAACAATTATTGAGAGTCTAGCAACGAAACTCAAGTTTTAAAATAGCATTAGATCTGCAAAAAAACTCTTGTTAACCAGAGCAAGAACATCCCCTGTCATCAACACCGGAGATGAGTGGTCGGAGAAGATGACCGGTGTTGATGGAAGTTGCTAAGGAGGATGTTAAGATTGCTTAATTTATTATGATAAACATGTGCAAGATTGCTTAATTAGTGACAAAACACTGAAAAATGGTTGAGGATGGTGGCTGGAGATGGCAGTGGTGGTTGTGGTGGTGAATGGCGGTGGCAGGGGTAATATCACAGAGTACACAAAACACAGGGGGTAATATGAAAGGGTATTATAGTCATTTCAAGTTATAGTCAACAGATTAGTCAACAAATTTGAGGCCGGGGGGTGAGGTTGCAACATAACAGCAAACAGTGGGGGGTAAAATTGCAATTATTTCCTTAGGGGGGTAAGGGTGCCAATCACCCCTAACCACAGGATGTAAAATTGCAGTTTACTCTTTTTATTTAATACAGTTTTTCTTTTATTATTATATTTACTTTAGTTAACATATTTTATTTTTCCTTTTTTTTAAATCATACATTTCTTTACCATTTTTTTTCTTTTTTAGAACATATATTAATTTATCAAATAATTAGATATTTTTTTTAATAATTTACGTTTATAACTTTAAAAAAAAAAAAACTTAAGTACGTATTTGTGTTTGATTTTCTCACTCGATATTCTGCTATAAGTTTTGTTAAAAACGAAGTTGTGTTCAAAATAAAATGTTTTTTTTCGTATCATAAAACGGTACAATGATAAACTAAACTATAAGTGCACCAAACTTTGATAAATGCTGGATGCTGCTAAAGTTTCAACATTCAAGGACTGATCTTGTAATTATGTGAAAGTCACACCACAAATTCGGACAAGGGGTCCTTGTACATGTCCGAATTTGTTGTTATTACAATGTCAGTACTTGTAATTCTTTAATATTGGTTGGAATTTGTAGTTCTGGTTTGTGTCAGTACTTATTTGTTAAGTACTGACTAGGGTTTCAATTGTAAGGACTTGTATGTCCGAATTTAGGATTGTATACATACTTTATGGGAGTATGCAATCAGGAGACAGAAAGGAACCAATTCAATGAGACAGTGAATTTTTGGAGAAAACTTCTTGTGGAAACAAACCCTAACTTTGTGTGTTCTTAATTCTATCTGTGTGATTGTTGATTGTGAATACTCAGTGTATTCACTGTTCTATCATCTTCTACAACTTATTGCGAGCTCTACGTTGCGGTACGAGACACGCTGTGGTTTCCCCACATCGCGTGTGTGTTCGATCGGTCCGGTTCGGGTGTTCGTTGAAGGAAGATGACCTTACATAAACCGTTCTAATGGTTTTACTTTCTAAACAACATGTTTTATTTTCAAATCACTTTTGTTTTACATTAAGATTTGCTCGCTTTCGGCGCAACGTGCGACGTCAAAAAAAGCTAGTGAAAATAATTTGTCCTTGAGTTCTTGTAGAGCGTTTTAGTGGATTGGTTGTCTCACTCTCCACTTCAACAAATTTCTCCACCGTAGTTTTCATGTTTATCATCCATTATTGGTTGTATTAGTTTTTCAATACACTCCACCTAACTTCTTCATCTTCATTCTTTCTATCATATGTTTCCTTGATTTCAACTCCCCGCCATGCTGACATATTTTGTCATTTCCAACATTATGTATGGAGCTTCTCCCGCTTGTTTTAAACCTCTGTATCTTAATGTGACACATCATCATCGTTCCAAGATTCATTAGACTCAACATTAGAATTTTCATCGAAATTAATATACCTATCGTCATGCAAGAAATCAAAATAAAGGGTGGACCTTTGCATATGTTGATAGCTATGACTAACACTATCAACACCTCCGTTATGGACAATAGTATGCCGAATAGCACCATTGTACCCACCATCATGATTTTTTGTGGATGTTTCTGCCACCTACAATCCCATCATCATTATTGAATCAAAATGGGCATTGGCAGTGGAAGAAGAAGACAGTCATCAGATTGAGACCAAAACAATCCGATCAAGGCAAGAAAGAGAGGATGATTATAGTTGGATACCATGTTACATATTGTTGGAATCCCTAAGTTTTATCTTGTATTAGTCACCATTATACAAGGGTGAGGGTATTTGTACATCCCCAAAATAAGGTGCACATCCCCCCTATACGTTGCATAGAGAGCAGTGAGCGACGTATAGGGGTTCAGTGCATTAAATGCGTCGGAAAAAATATTTTTATACATCGCTCATCGGCCAATAAGCTACGTATAAAATGGTGGTAGCTGTGGAATTTAACCCTATACGTCGCATACAGGGAAATGAGCAACTATAGGTACGATATGCGAGGAATTTAAGGTATAATTACTGACATTGCAGGGAGTCCAGACTAAAATATCTGAAAAGGTGCCCTTATATGACACTCATTGACCTATACGCAATATATAGTTCAAGAAAATTGTTATTAATCCAAGTATACGGGAACCATTTGATTCAAATGAAAATTCACAAACAAAAAAGTCCAAAACCGTTCGTATCAAGATGTCTTCCTAGGGCATTGGTTATGTTTTTGATGAAGATTCGAACTAGTCATATGTCTCCGAAAGCGTTTGGTTTTCCAGCGTTGAACGAGGTGAAGAGGGGGTTGTGCCCTTGCTTCTTTGTGATGACGGGAGTGTGCAGCCTGTGTTGCCTAATTTAAACTGAGTAAAAAATATATAAAAGATGTGATGCCGTTTTGGTTATTAAAGTCCCACCATTAAGTTATTTCAGGAGTTCGTAGATGACGCGGAATCATCATACGTTGCACAAAGCTATCTGCAACACGCATACGGGACTTACCATTCGCATGTCGAAAAGCAACATAAGAAAAAGTGAGAGGAAGGCGGCACACACTTCGAGGAAGCTGATAACAAAGTCGAGGAAGGCGGCACACACTTCAAGGAAGCTGATAACGAAATTGAGGAAGGCGGGACGAACTTTGAGGAACGTGATCACGACGAGGACAAAGGTGGTGACGATGACGAAGGTGTTAACGAGGAAGGTGCTGGCGACCAGAAAAACCTAAAAACCTGAAAAGGTATGATATTCCCGTCACTTATGTGTTATTCGTTCTGTATAATGTTTATTAGATTTTAGAGAGAGAATGTAGATTTTGTATACGTGTTATTCGTGAAGTATAGTTTACTAGGTTAGTACCCCGTGTATTACACGGCTTAAATAAATGTAATTTTAAAACTAAATAATAAAACAGTATATCTTTAAAAACCTTATTTACACGAGTTGAATACAATATAATCTTATATATTAAATAATAAAAAGTTATATATTTAAGAACTGTGCCTATTATACGGGTTGAACAAATATAATTTTATATATCAAATAATAAAAAAAAGTTATATATTTAAAAACCACGTGTATTACACAGGTTGAATAAATGTAATTTTGTATAGTAAATAATAGAAAAAAATGTAGATTTTGGAGAGAGAAAGTGGGGTTGTCGTGTAATTCCAACATACCGTTGTTTTAGGTTTGGGTCATTTCAAGAGTTGACGACTTGGGTTTACAAAAGAGTGTTGATACATTTAGTTTGGATACGGCTCGTTTCGGTTCGCCAGCATTACGAAATGAAGTCCGAAGCCCGATATCCTCCATCGAGTCTCGGAATAGATGTGACTTCATATATGATGTAAAACAGATTGCACATGAGCAGTCTGTTTGATGTATGTGTCACTATTGCTTGTGTTAATGAATGATTTGCAACAATCTTCATGTCTGCAAGTTTGTTTCCAAGCACACCCTTCACGAAGAACCCAGCATGTGTGATAACCTTCCACGAAGAACCCCAAGTGGCGAAGATTCCCTGCACGAAGAACCCTCCCACGAAAGACCATCACTGTCGAAGAACTGCATGGCGAAGTATGCCTGTTTATTCACTGAATGGGATTCACGAAGAACCCATGTTCTTCGTGAGGTTCACTTCTTCGTGGGCTTCATGTTGGGCCCGGTATTTTTCGTGGCCAGTAGATTAGGTTTACTATATAAAGGATGTTGCAGTAAAGCACACATCAGACAATACAGAGCACAATATAGAGAGAACACACGCAGTGAGTTAGAGAGTTTCTTGTAAACTTAGTATTGTAACTCATCTGGAAGTAATACATTGGAGTTTATATGTTGAATCTTGTTATTGTATTTGTGTTCTTTGCTTGGTTTAACAACCCGTTTGGATTCCGCACTCTCGGGTTCATCGAAAAACAGGGAATAGGTTATACTCGATCCTCCGGGTGGACCTACAATTGGTATCAGAGCACTGGCTCTTTTCCTTGTTAAAACCAAGTTTTGATCTTGTGTTTTTAAAAGATTTTCATAGTATTTTTCTGGAAAGAGGTCTTAAAATCTTTGAAAATCATGTTATTTTGATGTTAGTTCATACAAAAACCTTGTTAAAATCTCATTTATACGTGTTAAGTTAAGGTTTTTATTGAAGTTTCTTGCAGAATTTGTGTTCGGAAATTTTTCCGGTGATCTATTGGCCGGAAAACTCATATTGTTCATCATTGTCGTTGTGTTTCTGGGTTTGTTGATTGAATATTTGAAAATTGCATTATTAAAGTTGATTATTATATGTTTGATTGACAATTGGATTTTTAAATGATGGTTATTTTCGGAAAAGTAAGGTGTGTTTAACAATTGGGTTTACCAACCATCATTATGTCAGAGGATAAGGTTTCATTGGCTTTTGAAAATATCTTTCTGCCTGTACACATTAGTCAACGAAAGACTATTATTCATTGTTTTTGTTTTTGACGAAAAACTAGATCTTTTGTAGAGTTCTTTTGGACGAAAAACCCTATCTTTAGTCAAAATTTTCTTAGACGAAGAACCTTATTCTTTGTAAGCTTGTCCTTTATGAAAAACCTGATACTTCGTCTGTGTGGTCTTTCATGAAAAACCTGAGTCTTTCATCCTTTGGTCTTTACGAAGAACCCCATTCTTCGTCTGTTAGAGTATTCAACGAAGAATCTAATTCTTCATGAATAGTACTTGGAACTTTTTAACAGAAGCTTTTTACTTCATAGTTAACAAGATTGTTTTGAGATTATTAGCAGGTATTCTTCATCTTATATCTAAAATGAGTTCAGACTGGTGGGGTATTCCATCTAATACGGAGAGCAGGTATACAAGCAAGGGTTTATTTCCATCATGGGCTGAATCTCCCACTCCCTTGTCTTCATCACAAGCGAATCAAATTTCGACAAGTCAATGGGCATTCGTTTCAAATCAAAATCAAAGTACTCAAAGTATACTTTTAAGCGAAAGTGAAACCGGCAGCAATAATCGCCCAGTGAAGCTAATGCACATGAATGAATATCCTGGATGGGACGACAGATTCCATACGTATATTCTTGGGCAAAAAACAGAATTGTGGTTATGTTTTACTACAGATTTCGATCAAGCACTTGATGTTGCCGCTTCAACTGCCGCGACATTTGCAGATCTTACGGCAGACGAGAAGAAGAAATATGATTTGGAAAAAAAAGCATTTACTATTCTAACTCAAGCGTTGAGCAAGAATATATATCATTAGTTTGTCAGCTTCAAGACGACAAAGCGGTTATGGGATGCATTAAAGACGAGAGGTCAAGGAAATGAAGCGTCACGCAAATTGCGACATGATCTACTCAAAAATGAGTTTGATGGCTTCACATGTATGGAAAGAGAATCTTTGGGAGACTTGACAAGTCGATTTTATCACTTGTTGACTAAATTGAATAATTATGGGGTAGTAGCAACTCCAGAAGAGGTTGTCATCAAGTTTGCCGACTCGTTGCCAACTCAATGGAATGGTTTCTTGGAAATCTTGAAATATAACGGCACTTTGGCTACAACCAACATCAATGATTTCGTTCAGCTTCTAGAGAACAAAGATCAAGAAGAAATCAGGAAGGCGAAAAGGATTCCAGTGCAACAAAATCATGATATGTATTATGGTAACTGTGGAGGTTCTAGCACTGTTGCAAGACCTGCTCCACATGCTCAGCTACAAACGGCTTTTGTCTCAAGTACTGACATGTATGGAAATCCACAACCAGACGTCTCAAAGCAAAGCTATCAATCTACCGAAGCAAGAGATATGTACGGAAATCCACTACCAGTTCCACAACAAGCTTGTTATGGAAGCACTTCATTTGCTGGTCAGTCATCTAATCCAAATACAGTTCGGCTCGACATTTCAAGTTTCTCGAAAGTAAGTGTTGAAGTAGCTAAAGAACATATGGAGCTGCTGAACACTTTGGCGAGCACATACTGTGGGTTGGTAGCAGGACAAATTCGGAACATCAATCTGATGCAAGAAGATTATCAGCAGTTTGATAAGGAGGAAATGGATAAGATGGACATCAAATGGGCTTTTGCTAGTGCGGTTAGGCGAGCTAAAGACTTCATGGAAAGGACTGGTAGAACCAGCTTGGAAAGTAAGAAAGACACCAAGTATGGGTTCGATAAGCAATCAGTCAAGTGCTTCAATTGTGGTGAAAGAGGTCACTTCAAGAGAGAATGTACAAAGCCAGCTCAGCATGGGAACCAGAATCTGTTCAGGAATCAAGGCAACCAGCAGAATCAGAATCAAAACAGGAATAACGAGCATACATTGATGCCTGTGAACAATCCTCATCAAGCAGGAGCATCAAACAACAACCAGGCTCTTGTGGTACAAGTTGATGAAGGATATGACTGGTCGATTCAGTTGGGAAATGTTGATCAGGATGGAACAGCTTGTTTTGCTGAGATTGTCAAGGATCTGAAGCATGCCAGTGGTGGAGAATCTTCCGCCAGTGGTGGAGAATCATCTGAAGATGAAGACAGTTCTGGCTATAGCAGAAGCTCAGATGAAGAAACCTCAACTTCTGACGATGATCATTTGGATGAAGCGTCAAGTGTGACAGTCGATGCAGATGTTGATGAATTGTTGGGAGGAGCTGAAGAAGGGAATCATAGAAGATCACTCTTGGTGGATGAAGCTGCTTATTCTTCTTCATCTAATCATTCAGCCTTCATGGCTAATGTTGGCAGTTCATCAAACCAGGTATGTGTCGATGATCCAACTTCTGATAAATGTGATAAAGGTGTTAATTTAGGTGATAAATTGTCGGACTTGCAAAGTACATATGATGATTTGCAAAGCAAGTATGATGTGACATATATCCACAATCAAAGTTTGATAGTGGATCTTTCGAAATGCAAAGAGGCCACCATGTTTTATGAAAACCATGAAAAAGAGTTTAAAACGGTGGTTGAAAATTTAAGAGAAGATAAAACCAAGCTAACAAAAATGGTTTCAAGAAAACAAGCTGACATAAACTGTTATATCAATCGTCTCGAGGACATGCAAAAAGAGTTAGCCTGTGTTAAGTGTGAAAGTGAGGCGATCCAGCTTAAGTTAGATAGTTATTCAAACTCTAGGTATGTGCTGAATCACATCATTGACATACAGAAAGAGAAAAAGGATGTCACGTGCATTGGATATAAGAAATGTCCACCACCTGTTAGACACAATTATGACGCTATGCCTAATGAGGAGAATAGAACTTATTTTGAGCAATTTGTTCCTTTAGACATTGAGGAATTTGCAACCGGACTTAGATACAAAATGGAAGTATCATCAGATTCGGATGTGTCAACAGTTACAAGTGTGTCAACTGCTGAACAAAATCAGGATCCTCCAGTTGTTGTTGAGGATGTTGATTCTTCAGATGATGAATCCGATGATGCTGACTCAGCACAGTCTGATGCGGTAATCAAAGAAGAGGACATATCTCTCGAGAATCATATTTTATGTGATCCTCCCGCAAAACCTGCTAAGACTGTTCTGGTCGAGTCCACTTCCTCACAAGAGTCTGAGAGTGTGAATTTGCTGTACCCTCTTGTTGGTGATGATAAAATCTATTCTGACAAAGATTTTCCGATTAAAAATGTAAATCAATCTTTAATCAGTTAAGTTTTTGAAGATTCGACAAGTAAGTTTTTGGGAAAGTCGGGTTCACACGTTGTGGTAACACAGTTCCCTTTGATTCCAAAAACTGAAGTTCAAAAACAACATGGAAATCAAAGATTGCCAACAGTGAAAAGCCAACAAAATCATACCAAACCAAAAGGTAAATCAACGACTCAAGGTTAAAAGGAACAGCACCGAAAGAAGAATCAAATGGTGAACTTTGTGAAGTCGAAGGGAACATATAAACTTGAAACATTTGCAAATAAATCTAACTTAGATCATGTTAATCAAGTTAAAATGTTGAAAAGAAATGGTCAAAACAATTCAAGACCAAGTACCTCGCAATCACAAAGTTCATCACCAAGACATCAACATGATACTTCGGGGTTTGTAGAACAAAGATCATGTTTCAAGTGTGATAAAGTTGGACATATTATTCGAAATGGTCCATATCTTCATAAACTAAAAGCCAACGTTGATGATCCCCGTGAACTAAATTACCGAAAGCGATCTGTTTCTTCAAAACAAGATCCCCGTTTTGTAAAAGAAAGGGAAAAGAAACAGAAATGCCAACAAGTCAAGGTAATTGAGAAGGCAATTAAAACCGACGTGGTTCACAAACAACCTATTTCAGTTAAACCAGAAATTTCTAAAACTTCTAATAATCACGAAGTTAAGATTTCAAAAATTCAAACTGGTAAAACACAACAGACTTGGAAACCAAAAACGGTTAATAATTCAGGGGGAGCATCACAATTTCCTAACCATCGAGAAGTTGAAATAACCTTTGTCGATGAAAATGGAAGACCCAAGACCACAAAGGCTTGGGTCCCCATCTCCAACTAATCATGTGAGTACATGCGCAGGGTGGTCCAGGAGGAACTTGCAGCAGTCATTGGATTGTTGATAGTGGGGCATCCAGGCACATGACTGGCGACATGAAGCTTCTCTATGATGTCAAATCTATTAGAGGAGGTTATGTTGCATTTGCTGGAGATAAGGGTGGATATATTACAGGGGAAGGAATGGTATCCAACGGGGTTGTAATCTTTGATAAGATCAATTTTGTACAACAACTTTATCACAATCTTCTCAGCGTTTCACAGATTTGTGATAAGAAGTTTTCAGTACACTTTGATGCAAATGGATGTTACGTGCTGAAATCCGGTTTCAGGATTCCAAAAGACTGGATTCTCTTATCTGCTCCAAGGATTAATGATTTATATGTCCTTGATATAAGCCAAGCAATTACAACGTCTGCACAAGCAACCTGTTTCGTTTCCAAATCCATAGAAAAGGAATCAATCTCTTGGCACAGACGAATGGAACACATTCATTTAAGAAAAATGAATTATTTGGTGTCGAATGAATTAGTGAATGGTGTTCCTCTTAAAAATTTCCATCTTCAAGACATCTGTGTTTCATGCCAGAAAGGGAAGCAAAGAAAGAAGTCGCACCCTTCAAAGAAGATCAACACCGTGGCAGTTCCGCTTGAACGTTTGCACATGGATTTGTTCGGTCCTGTCAAGCATAAAAGCATCAGGAATGATCAGTACTGCCTCGTGGTGACTGATGATTATTCAAGATTTTCTTGGGTGGCGTTTATGGCACACAAGAGTGACACTTTCCGAATTATCAAAAACTTGATCACAACGATTGAGAATTTGTATACTTTGAAAGTTAGACGGATATGTAGCGACAATGGAACGGAATTTAAAAATCATTAAATGGCGGAGTTTTGCACATCCAAAGGTATTCTTCACGAATTCAGTGCAAGTTACACTCCTCAACAGAATGGCGTCGCTGAGCGTAAGAACCGTACATTGATCGAAACTGCAAGGACTATGTTGGTAGAGTCCCAGTTACCCATTCCATTCTGGAGTGAAGCTGTGGCCTCTGCCTGTTACACAATGAACTGAGTCCTTACAGTAAAAAGACACAACAAGACCTGCTTTGAGCTTTTTCACAAACGGAAACCAGATTTACAATATCTTGAACCGTTTGGAGCTCCTTACACAATGATCGATCCTAATGGAAAGTTTGGGGCAAAACCAATTGAAGGTTACTTTCTTGGGTATGCCACCCCGAACTTAAGAGTCTGGAATCTAGAGACAAAAAGGGTCGAGGAATGGTCTGAAGTCAGAGTACAAAGGCACACATTGCCAGTCAAATGTCCTGGTCAGCCTTGGATGTTTGAGTATGATGACTTCTTCAATTCGATCAATAATGAAGAAGTTGCAGTAGATGCTGCGGCACATATGTTTTTCGAGAGTGACAACGCAACAGATTCACCGTTGGTTCGTCCAATTATTGTCAACAATCAAGAACCATCTTCAGTTAACAATAATGCTCTCGACAATGAGGATTTTCGTGATGCTACTGAACTAAACGAATCTTCAAAGGATGATGAATTTCTCGATGCAGACCAAGAAGCTGTACATGGTACTTCTGAGGCTACAACCCTAGTGGATTACCCCAAAACAGCTAAAGCTACTGCATCATCCTCTTCGCAAGTTTAGGGTATTGACTTTTTTGTTGATCTTAATTTCAACAATCTGGGTACAAATATTCAAGTTCTAGATAATCCAGAAACAAGAATTCATAATACCCATCCTCAACAAAACATCATTGGTAATGTACAAAGTGGCGTTCAAACGAGAAACCAGTTGCCAAACAACAAAATTGCGGGCTTGTATGCAGCTATTCGAGAATCGGGTTTGAAGAATGATTGGTCCTACGTGTGTTATGTATCTCAAGAAGAACCAAAATCTTGGAAAGAAGCTTTGAAAGATAATTCTTGGGTGGAAGCTATGTAGGAAGAACTGCAGCAATTCCAGAAGCTAGGTGTCTGGAAACTCGTTGATAAACCTGATGATTACAAGAAGATTGGTACCCGTTGGGTTTATAAGTGCAAAAAGGATGACCGTGGAATTGTCATTCGAAACAAGGCGAGATTAGCTGTTCAAGGATTTCGTCAGATTGAAGGAATAGACTACAATGAAGTTTATGCACCGGTTGCACATCTGGAAGCTATTCGGATCTTTCTAGCCTATGCGTCCTTCAAAGGATTCAAGGTCTACCAAATGGACGTGAAAAGTGCATTCTTACATGGTGTGGTTGAAGAAGAGGTGTACGTCGAACAACCTCCAGGTTTTGAAGATCCTATTAACCCTGGTCGGGTTTGGTTGCTCAACAAAGCTCTCTACGGATTACATCAAGCACCGAGAGCTTGGTACGCAACCTTATCTAATTATCTGCTGGAGAATGGATTTTGCCGAGGTCTTATCGATTGCACTCTTTTCATCAAAGAACAGGATGGAGATCTTCTATTGGTACAGGTATACGTAGATGATATTATATTTGGTTCTACTAACGATGTTTTGGGAAGGAACTTTGAGCGTGTTATGCAGGAGAAATTCGAAATGAGCGCCATGGGGGAAATGACTTTCTTTTTAGGCCTACAAGTGCAACAAACGGAGTCTGGGATATTCATCCATCAGACGAAGTATGTTAGTGACATCTTGAATCGATTCCAGATGTCTGAAGCAAAGCCCATTGGTACCCCACTTCAGCAAAATCACGGAATTAATCCGAACTTGAAGGGTGAAGTTTTTAACTCTTCATTTTACCGCACCATGATCAGATCTCTTATGTACCTCACAGCATCAAGACCAGACATAATGTATCCTACGTGCCTGCTTGCCCGATACCAAGTCAACCCGAAGGCCTCACATCTTGCAGCTGTGAAAAGGTTTTTTCGCTATTTGAAGGGATGCCCGGACACCGGTCTATGGTACCCTAGGGATGATAGCTTTGATTTGATTGCTTTAAGTGATTCTGATTTTGGCGGTTGCAAAATCAACGGCAAATCCACAACGGCTGGATGTCAGTTTTTAGGAAATCGCCTAGTCACATGGCAGTGCAAGAAGCAGACTTGTGTCGCTACATCAACTTGTGAAGCTGAATACATTGCTGCCTCAAGTTGTTGCTCCCAAATCCTGTGGATTCAGCAAAAAATGCGTGATTACGGTTTTGAATTCCTATCTACTCCTATTTTAGTTGATAATTCTGCTGTCTTACAGATCACTAGAAATCCTGTGCAGCATTCAAAGACCAAACACATCGAAATTAAGTATCACTTCATACGTCATTGCTTTGATAAAAGGCTTATCGATGTTGTTAAGGTCAACACCGATGACCAACGTGCCGACCTTTTTACCAAAGCATTTGATAAATCACGATTTGACTTTTTATTAATGGTAAACGGCACTAAGGTCAAGCAAGAGTAAACCAACATCGGAAAATCGTTTTTGTAAATATCTATTTGTGTCATAGTTTTTACACTTTAGGGGGGGGGGGGGGTAAATCCAAATTTGAAAAATTCAAAAACATCGAAAAATGTCAAAAACGCAAAAACAATAGAAAAACAAAAATGAGTTTCCTGGCGAGCAAAAGAGAAAATGATAGTACATCAGTGGTCTGTTGAAACCTCTTTAAACTGAATTTAAAATGAAAAATGATAAGTAGCTCTATATTCGATGTATCAGTAGGTCACAATCATTTTAAAGTGTGCAGGGTGATATAAACTTAAATCGACTGAAGATCAGGTGGGAACCGCTCATTGGCATATGGTCTTAGTACCAAAATTTTGTTTGAGAGATTGCCAAGGTTCTAAGATATGTGGTCTTTATGCTGTTTATCATTTGGGTATCATGTTTTTTTCTTTTACCAAAAAATAACGGAGACGAAGTCTAGAACTTCCATGATACCATACATACGTGTACATATTGCATACGACCTCAACAAGTGATCAACCATCACATGTCCAAACAAAATAAGTGATAATATATCACAGCTTTCATGCGGGAGTCAAGTTCGTCTCTTTGTCTGTACGATGGTACTAACCTGTTCACGGACTTGCTCCTGTGCCCTCATGCATATGAAAATCAAGTTCCTCATCAATAAGTGATTCTATCACATAGGGCTTGTTTTTCAACCAAAATAAGTATCTCACATTTTATATGTTGAAAACAGATAATAAATGGTATACTCACCAGTAAGATGAACCCTCGTGTATACCTTGATACGGGAATGTGTTGTGTGTGGATGAACACCGGTCGGTAAGTATAAATCATACACTAATAGTATCCCCACGCCACGATTACATATGATAAGTTGAGCTTATGTGGACAACAATACCGATAATCGTTATAGGATGTTTATCTAAATGTTATTAAAATGAACAACAAGAATGTTTTGACATGACCATATACTGATATGATTCTCTTACCCTCGAAACTCACAAAAAGAATGTTTGTATATATTTTCTTTCATTTCTTAGTTTCTGCATCTCTGTTTATATTTATTAACTGCTTTGCGTCTTTACATTTCAAATATTCAAAAATACCAAAATGATTTTAGGTGTGTTTTAATATAAACTTTATAAAAGCCAAAAATATTTTATTTCTACATTATCTTTGATAGCCCGATGTTGGAACTCGAGTCTGCGTTACCTGAAATCTGAACGAAAACCAAAACAATTGAATCTTCATATACGGTCACAATTTGCAAGTCTTGAAAGTTAAAAACTAAAATTGACAAATGAGTTAAACTTTCAAACTAATTGTCAGACGGTAGTTGATTGAAAAATGGTCACATGTGTGTCATTTGTTTATGTTAACTATATTCCAAGCAGTTGTTCTCATTACGCGATTAGCTTTCTTGTATGTGCAGATGCGTCAATTCGAACCAGCTAAAGGCAAAGAGAACGTGCTAGGTGTTAAGCTTTGGAATGAAGACACGACATGGACGCAATCAGAAGATCAAGATAATCAAGTTACCGCTGACCACTCATCAACACCACACGGATCTAAAATTTGAAGATCAACGTCTCACGAGCAACGTTCAAGGGGGAGCTTGCTGATACACCTCCCTGTTTGCGACACATGAAGACCTTTAAAGATCCGACAACTATGTGAAGAACGAACCATCACGAGCAGCATCGAAGGGGGAGTTTGTTGATACATTTAGTGTGGATACGGCTCGTTTCAGTTCGCCAGCGTTACGAAATGAAGTCCAAAGCCCGATATCCTCCCTCGAGTCTCGGAATAGAGGTGACTTCGTATATGATGTAAAACAGATTGCACATGAGCAGTCTGTTTGATGTCTGTGTCACTGTTGCTTCTATTAATGAATGATCTGCAACCATCTTCATGTCTGCAAGTTTGTTTCCGTACACACCCTTCATGAAGAACCCAGCATGTGTGATAACCTTCCACGAAGAACCTCAAGTGGCCAAGAATCCCTGCACAAAAAACCCTCCCCTGAAAGACCATCACTAACAAAGAACTACATGGCGAAGTATGTCTGTTTATTCACTTAATGGGATTCACAAAGAACCCATGTTCTTCATGAGGTTCACTTCTTCGTGGGCTTCATGTTGAGCCCAGTATTTTTCATGGCCAGTAGATTAGGCTTGCTATCTAAAGGATGTTGCATCAAAGCACACATCAGACAATACAGAGCACAATATAGAGAGAACACACACAGTGAGTTAGAGAGTTTCTTGTAAACTTAGTATTGTAACTCATCTGGAAGTAATACATTGGATTTTATACGTTGAATCTTGTTATTGTATTCGTGTTCTTTGCTTGGTTTAACAACCCGTTTGGATTCCGCACTCTCGGGTTTGTCGAAAAACAGGGAATAGGTTATACTCGATCCTCCAGGTGGACCTACAATGAGAACTTGCGAAAGCTTACGTCATTGTGACCCAATGAACAATAACAAAAGCAAAGGTTCGTCAGCAAGGAGACCGAAGACATGGTTGCAATGCGACCATGGAGGCGAACCCCAAAGTAAAGCAATAGTTCTTCTGGTAGCAAAAAGATTGGTTATCCTTTTAAGATAATAGGGAAACTACACGTAAGTAGTGGCAATTGGAGCTTAGTGGTGAAGTAAAAGAAACATAACCATGAACCAACAGATTTCTCGAGTTTCACGCATTTGCGAGGAGGCTGACCCCGGACGAAGAATCACTAGTGGAGAGACTTTATATTCAAAACATGGAGCCTTCGAACAAACATTTAGCCCTAAGAAAACAAAACCCACTCAAAATATAGGATGATCGAACTCCAATCCAGATACAAGAGAACTTGTTGCATGAAGAAAGGTATGTTTACTTCACCCGGGTAAATCCCTTCACAAATGCGGTTGAGGAAGTTTTTTTTTCATCAGTACTCGTACAAATTGTGGCGTGCATTCCCACATGTGCTAATGATTAACGTTACCCACAAAAAGAATGAGCATAAACTTTTGTTTCTTCAAGTTGTGTGTGTGACATCGACACACAAGCCGTTTTGTGTCCCTCATGCGTTTGTCTCTAAAGAAAAATAGGAAAACTTCTTATGGGTCCTACAGAGGCTTAAAGACATTCTGCTAGACTGTATGGGGCCCGTATGATAGTAACAAATAGGGATCAAGCTTTGATGAATGCTTGAGATAAAGTATTCCGAAAAGCTTCTAAATTGCTATGTAGGTGGCTCTCACAGAATATTCTAAAATAATCAAGCTTTCTTGTTCTCGACTGTGTAGTTCTCCCACTCCGACACTATACAATTATAACCTTGAGCGGCTCTATATGTGAGTATTTGATGACGGTAAATCAAGTACGTATTATATTAGTTTACATACGTACATACTTACGTATACACACAAAACACATACAAAATGCTAAAATCACTAAATTATTTTTTTCATAAGTTTTGGACTAAATGTATGATGTCTGCCTGAAAGAGTATAGAAAGAGGTCTGTTACAGAATGGACTAACACAAGCCCTAACTTTGGTCAACATACAACCAATAAAGTTGAAAGCCAACATGCTAAATTTAAGAGATACCTTAAGTGGCCAAAAAACTTGCTCCATAGACTTGTATGGCTTGCTGACAAAGTTGTAGAGCCACAACACATAACAATAAACCTTAGTTTTCAGGATAGCCGACCCGTGCAAACGAGGGACCACAAAATACCATTCATTGATAACCTATGTGGTAATGTTTCCCAAAAAATACATTAGAGTTGTTGCTTTTCGAAAAGAAAAAGCGAGATATGTTGCGGGTAGCAGGGGGACTTGTGGTCACCAACATTTTACAGGTTGTAGGTTGTCATGTTCTTGTCGGATGGAGTGGTGGGAAAATACAGGTAAAAAATACAGGATTCAACTGCATATTATACCTCATATGAATACCCCCCCCCCCCCCACATACACAAAATACCTTTTAACTATGTGTTTTGAAATACACATTGCAAAATTCCTCTTGTCGCGATAGACAAATTCTGGACAAAACATGATTTATCAGAAGAAAAACTTAAGTAAGGTGATAATAATCTTTAGGAGGAAGTGTATAAAGTCACGTAACAACTAAAGGTGCAACCACCACTAGTGTAAAAAATATGTTGTCGAAGATAAAAACGGTTGTGAATCCAAGTATGATGGATAGGGGTGCTAAACGGGTCGTGTTCGCAGGTTGGAGGGTTCAACCCGACCCGAACCCGAAAATTTTAGACGAACCCGAACCCAAAATCGTGTCATACATATGAACCCGAACCCAACCCGAATATTCACATACTGACCCGAACCTGACCCGTTCAACCCGAATTTTTTATTGTTTTATTTTTTTCAGCAAATTAATATATTAATATTAACACTACTACAGAAAAAAACACAAATTTATATAATAAAATTACATTAAAATCATAAAAAATTATGTCAACTTCAATTTTTAAATTATATTTATAGCATAAAATACGCACCCAATTTAATTTATAACATAAAACATATTTTAAAAAATATAATATAATAGAAATGGGTTAAACAGGTTAACCCACCAACCCGACTAGGTTGACCCGAACCTGACCCGTTTAGCTAAACGGGTTCGCGGGTTCAACCTGGAACTAAATCGAACCCATTTAGACTAAACCCAAACCCACGAATTTCGTGTTAGGTTCGTGTCATGTTTTCGGGTCGTGTCAGAAATTCACACCCTTATTGATGGACCATCAACCGCTTGAGGTACAAAAAGATACTCGGGGCACCCAACTACGGAAGCACAACAACAAAGGAAAGAGGGGGTTACGAGATGTAAAAATACCCAATCCCAATGACAAAGGAACGAGGACACTCAAAAGCAAGTTATAAAACACAATCGTTCAAAGAAAACTAAAGCTAAAAAGACAATTTCGGTTCCGAATTAGCATTTTCCACTGTTGGTGGGGGAAGGTACGTAAACCATCATACATACATATATGCATATGTACATACATATATACATACATTTTCCCTGAAAAAGATTTTCCACTATGTATTGGGCAATTACAGGTACATACACTTGATCGGCCGTTTGAGGATTGGCTTCCATCTATGTATTGGAGATTCATAAATCATATGGAAAATACCTAGCCGGACGGTAATTGTGGGTTTCGATCCATAGCTATGCATTTGGTGTTGGAACAGAACGCGTGGATTTGGTTCGGCCCACAGTTACTGGATGAGATGTTCATTAACAAAGACCGGTGGTGGCCTATTCTCGACGGTTTCGATCTGGGATGTTAAGATGTAGTGTATCAATCAATAAATTGGTTGTGTATGGAAGCTGCACTAAAACCATGCTGGATGTTGTTGCCCTACACAGGATTGTTGGTGGCTCAGAAATTTGGTATGATTGTTCATCATTTAACCAATGGTGGTTGTCAAACTTTCTTCCCAATGTTTTATGGTCCGGAGGATTACCCTAACCAGACTGTCTTATCAATTTCTTATGTGGAAGATGACCATTTCATCATGGTTAAGTGAATAGATGATTGTCCGATGCCACCATCGAATGGACTTTGGAGTATGGACCGAAGTAGAGCAACTATAGACGTATCGTATTACACAGGGTAAGACACTAATGGGTAGTAATAGAAGTTAACAAAGAGAATACGTTAACTTGTTTTAGGTCTTCGTTGTAACACTTGAAATTGTTTAATCATAATATTACGTATAAAAAATTGTTATTTGCATTACCTTATCTACAAAATATAGTTTATGCCACATTTTTTATATAACTGTTGATCATAATGTTTTTAATATAGAAACCCTTATTTAAATCAAACTTTTTTAAAAAAAGATACCATACGACGCTCATTGCACAATACGTTGCGTATGGTGGACCATATATATGCTTCGTACTGCCCTAGACGAATGGAACCAATTATACCCTCTGGGTTTTAATTCAATTTATTTAAAAAAAAACACATATATGACGCATATTGGGCAATGAGCGACGTATAGTTCAAAACAACTTTTCATCTTCACTAAAGCGAGGAAAAGGATCAAAACAGATTCAAACACACACACACTAAACACCAAAAACACACACAAACTTGCTGTATACTATCTCTCTTTCGTATCAACCTTTATCCTCTGAATTTTCGCAAGAGGTTAGTAACACCTTTTAACTTGTTGTTCAATCTTCATCTTCCCTATTTTTTTTTTATTTTTTTTTGGGTTTTTGGTGGTGGTGGTGTGTTTGACGACGGTGAGGGTTTGACAGTGGTTGGTTTGACGGTGGTTAGGTTTTGATAGTGGTTAGGGTTTGACGATGGTGGTGGTGGTGGTGGGTGGGCTGTGGTGGTGGTGGTTGGTTGAACCCGTATTATAAAATATAAATTGGACACATAGACCGAGACGAATTGTAAAACAAAATGAATAGAAACGAACCCGTCTTATATTTCTATAAAATAGTTAAACAAATTTCTTTCAGGTTTATCGATATTTAACATGTATTATATTTTAATTGTTACATGTATGCGTCAAATGAGAAGGATTTGTTACAAGGGGTGGTGCGGTACCGGTGACGGGATTCGATGTGATGGCCGGGGGAGAGCAGGGGCGGACCCAAGCCCACCCCAAGGTGGGCGGGCGCACCCCCGGGGGGAAAAAAATTAGGGCTAAATTCCGTCGAAAATCCCGTCCGCACCCCTTGGAATTTTTCGTCCGCACCCCTTGGAATTTTCGACCGCACCCTTTGAAATTTTTCGTCCGCACCCCTTAGGTAAAAAGTGTTATCAAAACCTTAAGAAATTCTATCCCGCTCTCTCTCTCTCTCTCTTGCGTCCATGCACTGCCAACGAACAACATCACCCAGCGACAACAGTCCAGCAGCCGGCGACCACCGTAATCAGCCACCATACCACCGTCGTTCGACCACCATAAAGTTGTTAAATAGGTTTGAAATTTTGTGTGTTTTGACGTTGTTTATGGTTGTTTAGATGATTTTTAGGGTGATTATGTTGTTTATATATTTTTAGGGTGATTACAACTTACGTTATGATTTCTAGGGCTTGAATAGTTGAAAATTAAAATTGAAACATTATGTTATGAAGCGATGAACTTATGTTATATAGAGAAAGAATTGCTTAAGAAATTAGCTTTAGATGATGTTTTGGATAGATTTCAAAAAATGAAAACCCATAGGGCGTCGACGTTTTAATTATGTTTGTAACAAGGTTTGACATGTTTTTGATGATTTTATAAATTTAGTTTGATGTTCGTTTGTTTTACATGACCCGACCCGACCCGATACGAACCGATTTTTTTACTTATATACCTAGGGGCCTAAAATTTTTAAAAATGTTCCGCACCCCCATGGAAAAATTCCTGGGTCCGCCACTGGGGGAGAGTGTGAGCAGTATGAGCATATGGAGTACCCACAATGGTCTATGAAATACAAACGTTTCATCAGGTTCTAGCAGATGAGGGTGGGGCAGTAGAGGGCGTTGTCTTGGATGCGTTACGGGAGTGTCGGGAGGAGGATAAGGCACGAGGTTTTATTGGGGAGAATACCCCATGGGCTCATACGTTTTTAGAGGCAGTTGCACTATCTTATATGCCTTTGATGGTGGAGTTTCTGTCCACGTTCATCTTTCATCCACGACCGGCTCAGCAGTCTAATTCGGATATGGACGATCCGCACATGGACCCACCGCGTTCTGAGGTATCTTTTCTGTTTATTTGGGGAGTGACAGAAAATGTCACTATGTTAGTTTTCCATCGCCACTGTATTCTACTCGGATGATTAGTTGGTTTAATACGTTTATACCATCGCGATCACAGCTATGCCCATATGATCAATTATTTGCTTCTTGGCCCACCATCTATCCCAAACCCTTTGGTATGAAGGCCCGTGTCTCGTTGATTCCTGACCCACTCGCTCGTTACCTACACCGTTGCATTGCCACGTCGATCTTTGTGTGTGGAAAAAGCAATGAGTGGGTCACAAGGCACGACATGTTCGATCTTTACTGTTTATTCACGGGATGGCGTGCACCCTCCATCGTTGCGTTCAGAGTATCTCGCCTCATATAGTAAAAGGCACACGCGTAGCTGTTTTTACAAAGGGGTGCTCATCACTCGTATTGCCAAGATTGCGTCTGGTATTTTCCATTTATCAGGGACTTGCCACCGTCGGCAGCTTTCGATTATTTGGGTATAAGGACATTTACGAGAATGAACATGGCAGTGAACATTCCGGATATTGGTTATAGGTTGGTCGGTTTAGACGATCAGATTTTTGTTCCCCAATAGTTTGTACATCAACCATTCTTGGATGCTGGAGAGGTTGAAATGCCTCATGTCGTTGACGACCGTGAGGGAGAAGTAGATGTCGAGCCGCAGGTTGACCAGGGGCATCTGCAAAAGCCGTCACAACATCCTCGATGCGTTTATCATGAGGTGAGATGGCCTTAGTCCACCCAGTGTCTCCTCCAGAAGGCTGTAGCGTATCAGACGGATATAATGAGGAGTTTGGCATAGAAGGTTCGTCGGATAGACCACATAGAGGATTTGATGGAGTGGGTGATGGCTAGCGAAGCTGAGATGCGTACCTAGGCGGTGTTGGCGATTCCCCGCCATGACCACAAGTGTATGCTGAGCCATTCGGCACATAGACAGACCTGTCTAGCATGGATTCCGGGACGTCCACTACGCCGATCCCAATGACAGATGATGGTGTCGATTCTAAGGACAACGATCACGACATGGCTATGTATTAGTATTTATGTGTTTTACTTTTTGGTTGTACTTTGTTGTCAAATATTGTGGGAACCTTTATTTCTTTTGGTTGTATGAACTAACGTGTATTTCTTTGTTGTTTATGATTAGTTGTTTGATTGGTTGATTTTATATAAACGTTTGTATTCGACTTATTTAAAGGTAACATTTTTTATAATCTGAATTTTTTAATAATAATATTAAAAAACAACTTTTTTAATCTGATTTTTTTTATAATATCGTTTAAAAAATACAATATTCATTTTTTTATATTAATATTTAAAAGAAACAATATTCATTTTTTTTAAATTTGTATTTTTTTATAATAAAAAGGTAACAACTTGAAACTATTATACTCTCAAAACATAACATTTCACTAAAACACCAAAATATGATAGTTAATTACATTCTATTATATAACTTGCATAAACTTATATACTACTAACATTAACTGCCAATGACAAATACAAAGACAAATGATAAAAAAAAAATTATTCATTTTTTTTTAATTTGTATTTTTTTATAATAAAAAGGTAACAACTTGAAACTATTATACTCTCAAAACATAACATTTCACTAAAACACCAAAATATGATAGTTAATTACATTCTATTATATAACTTGCATAAACTTATATACTACTAACATTAACTGCCAATGACAAATACAAAGACAAATGATAAAAAAAAAATCCAACAAATTATCTAACAGGTTTCCCTCTTATGAACAATCTTATGAACAACACTGGAATGATTATTATCCATTTTTGCTATATGGAATTGATACATTCGAATTAACATCCTCTTTCAAATCCTTGACTTGGTCTTCAAACCTTCAAATTCAGCATCCCTTCGATGAGTTGACTTGACCTATTACTTTAATTTTTATTAATCCAAATCTTGTTCAACTGAAAATCTTGTTACAAAGTTTTGTCACCAAATTAATCAAAATGCCAAATCACAAGTTAGGAATCATTTTCAAACACCAACTCCGACACATCAATCACAACTTTGTTTTAAAAACCAGTTCAAATTGGTTTTAGTGTTTATTATAAAGGCCAAGTAATTTAATGGATATCCGGCCCAATTAATTTCGTGATGTTCATATAATTTCTGCCCAATAGCTTAAACTTTGAACACTAGCACAACCTTATTTTTTTTCTTTAAAAAACACATGGAAATAGCCAAGTGGTATTGATGAGTTAGATAGAGGTTAGGGTAACAGGAGGCCATGGGTTCAATCCGGCCCACAGGGTCACATGACAAATAACATAAGAAATTCACATGTTTCATTGAGGTTAAACGTCCAAGTGAATCATATATGGGTTAATATCCCTAGAATAATATTTGTTTGGTTCTTTGATGATTTACAGGGTGAACGGCCGGGTAAATACCTGACTAACACTGTCACAAAACACAATGGTAGCATGAGACACATGATAATGCAATTCAAGAAGAAGATTAAAAATCTAGGTTGCTTCAGCAACAACATTGGTAACACCGCGATATTCAACTTCTGCATTGGATCGAGAATCGACATGTTGGCATTTGGAAGACGAAGCGACGAAGACTCAAAACCCTGAAGTGGACCTTCTAGTGTCGAGACACTCCACTTAGTTTGCATCTATAGGAGAATAGACGCTCAACATATGAGGGATGCAACTGTTGATCTTGAGTAAGAGTGCCTGAACGTAATTAATACTGTAATTTGTTTTTGGGCATGGAGAAGTGGTTCACGTTGGTCATGTATAAAGAGACAAACTGCTAAATGAAAAATGCATTATCTAGACGAGTCAACGTGCGATATTGCAGGGCACTGTCGAGACTACAGTACAGAGTCGGATCTGACTGGTGGACGAGAGCTTTGTTTATGTATTTCAAGAGTACTAATGGGTTGGGGTTGACAATGTCAGCACATGGAATAGTATCCCAAGAAAATGCAGTATGGGATAGAAACATGTAGGCATTTTGTGAGTAGCAAGAATTACCAGAGATACGTATAAAGAACCAAGGTTAATTAGAGAAAATTCATAAAAGAGCCAAGAGTTAATTTGAATGACACTAGTGTTCAGTGGCGGACATAAGGCTTACCCGGGGGGGGGGGGGGGGGGGGCAACCTCTGCTACGGCTTGGCGCGGAAAAATTTGGAAAAATTAGTGTAAATTTTGGAAAAATTTGACGTTTTTTCGATTTCGTTACGGCTTATTTATAAAACGTTACAGCTTAGTATCGTTTCTAGATCCGCCACTGCTAGTGTTGGTCAGAACCCTTGATGAACAATGATAAACACAATGATAAAACAATAGAATTCTAAAAGAACGATTAATATTGAATGTGATTGTGATAATACAAGTGATTCTGATTGAGTACAGGGATGAATACAACTTGAAATCTAATGCCTATTTATACTAATCAGAAAGGTGCGATCCAATAGACATGTCTCTTCACGAACGGTTGTGTCTTTTGATCTTGTGGCTCTTAATTGGTTTGAAGAGGTGTGTCTCTTCCTTCTGTGCTTGTTGTCGTCGATCAGCAGATGCCCCAAAGGGATGTGTCGATCCCTTTAAGGGTGTTGGTTATAACCTTTCACCTTTACACCTTCGGTCCCCGAACTTTGTAACCACCTTTAAATATAATCTAAATTAACTATTAACTAATTACTAAACAACCCTCGTACTTTAGGATGTGAGGGATTAGAACTTCATTCACCCCTTAATCACGAACATCCTTTAGTTGTTGTAGGTCTTCAACTTGCTAGACTTGCAATAGCATTGGTTCTTCTTCCAACGCAAGATGAGCCTCTTCGTCCTTCTCTTTTTCCTTATCTTTTCGCTTGCTACACTCGTATGCGAAGTGGACGAATTCACTGCATTCATAACACTTGAACCCGCTCTTGTCTTTATATCCTCGATCCATATTTTGTCCACGTCCTCTTCCTCCTCTAAACGAACTTCGTCAACGTCTTCTACCATGATTTTGATTGCCACGTCCTTTTCCATAATGCCAATTTTCAGAATGATTGTCTGAACTTGCCACTAAGAGATTATTGTTCTCTGGTTCGTTTAGCTCTTGAGGCGTTATTCAAATGTTTTATTCCTACCCACTATTTCTTCAAATGTCATTTTATCTGTTTCTGAATACTGCTCGATGGATGCCACAATCGGTAGAAACTTCTTCGGAACATAGATAATTGATTTCCTTACAATCTTCTTAACTTTAATGGTGGTACCGAGGCTTTTAAACTTGGTTTTTATACCACCCAACTTTTTTCTTGGGAAACTATTTATTGTTTCATTTTCTCTCATCTTTAAGGCTTCTAATTCACTTCTCAAAGTTTGCAGACGCCTTTTCTGAACCATATCGGCTCCAAGATATCGAACTTTGATTGTATCCCAAACTTCCTTTGCACTTTCGTATTGCGCAACATGCATTAGAATATCTCCCGGTAACGTTTGGAAGATCATTGCTCTCGTTGTATGCGCATTTTTTCTCATCTACCCCTTCCTTTGAAACAACCGTATCCCAAAGACTATATGCCATTAAGATCGTTTCCATTAGGATTGCCCACTGAGTGTAATTTGATTCAGTCAACTTTGGTCATTGAAGGGATATATTTCCTTGCTCGCGAATTGATGTTGAGGTGCTTTCTTTGTCGTCTCTTCCTGACATACTTCAATCTTTCTTTTTTCTTGCACCACACAGGGTTTTTTTGATTGCCACACAGGTTTTTCTTTCTTGCTTGCTTTGCCACACATGTCTTGATTTGCCACACAGGTCTTGTCACCACAAAGGATTTTGTACCACACAGGATTTATACCACGAAGGTTTTGTACCACACACGCAGGTTCTTGCTATACGATTTGCTTATTTTTCGGTTTTTACTTTCTAAAAATATTTCTATGATTCTTTTCTTTCCATAAACTAGTTGTGAGAAAAAAAGTTGTTTTCTTTTCAATATCTAGAAATAAGAATTTACGTTTAAATTCTTTAAAAGAAGGAACATAATCAAATTTTGACTATATTATTATACATATTAATACAAACTCTTCATGAACAGTGATTATTTGTTTACTTTTTTTATTTTTAGCATCTATTTATTCTATGTTTTTATTATTTATTTTTTATGAACTTTATTCATTATTTAGTTTAATTTTTTCTAATAAGTTTTATTCGTTAACTTTTCAAAAAAATCTTACTTCGTAACTATGTTTATATATTTTTTTTTCAACATTGCTATATAAGTTTTATTGAAAATGGATACCGTGCCGTTGTCGTATTAAACCGAACTAAAATGGACGATGGATGATAATTTATTATTTATTCTATGTTTAACTTTTTCAAAATTGTGATATTGCTTTAATTGAAAACGGATATTGTGCCGCTATCGTACCAGACTGAGCTAAAACGACCGAACAACATCTGTATCGATGCAGGTATTTAGTTTTATTGTTTTTTTTACCTTCGATAAACTGACACCGTATCGCTATCATACCGTACCGTACCAAACCGAACAAGACCAGTGACGATATTTGTATCTATTTTTATGGTTTCATGTATAATAATGGATATTGTGCCGCTACCGTAGTTAACCGTGCCAAAACCGAAGGAACAATATCAGTTTCGGTACCATTATGTGTTTTATTTGTTTTACTTTCAATAAACTTATATTGTATCGCACCGAACAACATTAGTACCGGGACCATACTCACTTTTATTGTTTTTGCTTTCGATAATTTTTCATTTATACAACTCTATCCGTGATGGGATATAAATATTGGTATCGTGACGATCTGAACCGGTCGATACCGTTCGAACATCGTCGGTGCCGGAACCAGTGTTCGCTTCTATCGTTTTGGATCGATGGATAACACATGTTGATTTCTAAAGTTAGTGCATATATCGTACTGGTACTATAGCAAACCAAAGCGATACCGATACAATGCTCGTGGTACCATACCGCCGCAAGGCGCGGTCAAATACACTAGTTATTATTTAATCTTGAAACATGAATGTAATACAGAATTAACAATCCCTAAAGCTTGAGAGAGAACAAAACACAGATTCTTTGACTCTGATTTTTTTTCACTGACTCGATTTATCATAAACTTAATGATTCACATGAAATTGTAATTTTAAAAAAACAAGTACCTGGTTGTGATGATTCCTTCTAATTGTGTTCTTTTTCTTCCCAAATTTGAAACATGTGCTCTGATACCACTGTTAGTCAGAACCCTTGATGAACAATGATAAACACAATGATTGAACAATAGAATTCTGAAAGAACGATTAATATTGAATGTGATTGTGATAATACATGTGATTCTGATTGTGTCGCAACCCCCGGCCCCTATTTTCCTGGGATCAGGCGGACGCGAGCTCAGATTAAGTGGTATCATTGTTTATCAGTTTGGCAGCGGAATTTACATCAGGACCGTAGTTAGGAAATATCTTATCAGAGTAAAATACCACATTTTTATATTAATAAACACATGGGCAAAACCCAAGTTTCCAATACAAACATGTTTATAGGGATAAACCCTAATTTATTGAGTTTAAAACATCGAATTTATTTAGGTAACTTTTATAGCCACATTTTTCCAAGCCTTCAGTGCTCTCCAGCTGGCTTCTATTTGGCTTTCACATTTTGTTACCTGAAACACGTTTTAAAAACATTTGTTAGTGGGAAATACTGGTGAGTGAATCCCAGTTTAATCAAAATAGATTTTTTATCGTTTCACAGTATTGAGAGTGATTACAATGTTTGTATCTACATAATTACTCATTCAGTACTGTCAATCCTGACTCGTGGATCATATTACTCATTGGCTATCTCGTCGTCCAATGGTAACGTGTTCCACATTTTGTATACAAAACCCCAACATACCGGCAGTAATTGAAGAATTACAAGACTCAATCACTGCTAATTATATATAAAATGATTTAAGGTTTTTGTAAAAATAGTTTCTAAAAAGGTTCACAAAAAGGAGATTACTCACATTGCTAGTTTAGACTTTTTCATGTGGTTTCCTGGTTATAATCTAATAATTAAACAATGCACACGTGTTAGTATAATAACCCAATATTTACATTAGTTATACCCTCCCCGAGACAGAGCTCCAACGACTATGTCGGGTAGAACCTCGACAGCCGTTACGGAGCACTAGATCAATCGGGCAACGTATCTAATACGTAACCGGGGGTTATAATACTTACAACGAGGCAGAACTTCGTTAATTAGGGGGTATAATGCACGGGGATTATAACTGCTACGTAGAAATTTGAGAGAGAAAGTGAATTGTGAGCGATTTCCAAATGACGACCGATGCCATCTATTTATAGTCCTGATCGACCACTTTGTCGCGGCCCGCGTATGCCGAAGGCTATGCCTTCGCGGCCCGCGAGAGACCTAGGGTAGGCCCGAGCTTGCTCGACTCAGCATACTAGACCCAACACGTTTGTGACACATGGCGGCACCGGGTGCGCTCTGATCTTGAGCTTTCGGGGCCCGCCATAAACCATTAAAATTTGTTTTTATTTAATTTTTGTAAAATTAAAGGTATTCGAGACCGGTTTTCGTATATGGGGTGTATTTTAAGACGTCTAGGGATATTATAAATATTTTAAGGGTGCCGGAAATATTTTAGGAGGGTTAAATCATCCCCACCTTGTTTTAGAGCTCGTCCTCGAGGTCTACTGGAACAGGTGTGGATATTTCCTCCGCATTTCTGATTCAACTTCCCACGTGTATTATGGTCCTCTCTTGGAATTCCATTTTACTTTGACTAGAACTAATCTCTTGTGTTTGAGATTCTTGATTTTTCTGTCTTCAATTTGTAGAGGCTTTTCTACAAACTTTAACTTTTCATTTACCTCTATATCCTTAAGAGGTATCACTAATGATTCATCGGCTAAACACTTCTTGAGATTACATACATGAAATACATCATGTATTCCTGCCATTTCTTCTGGCTGTTGTAGCTGATAAGCTACTGGTCCTATTCTTCTAATAATCTTAAAGGGTCCAACATACCTGGGGCTTAGCTTTCCCCTTTTGATGAATCTTACCACTCCTTTTCAGGGAGAAACTTTTAATAAAACCTTATTTCCGACTTGAAACTCCAATGGTTTTCGCATGTTATCTGCATAACTCTTCTTTCGATTGCGTGCTGCTTTTAGTCTTTCCTTGACTTGAATAATTTTGTCTGTTGTTTCTTGCACTATCTCGGGTCCAGGTAGTTGCTTTTCTCTAATTTCTGCCCAACAGACTGGGGTTCGTCACTTTCGCCCATAAAGTGCTTCGAATGGTGCAGCACTGATACTGGTATGATAGCTGTTATTACAAGAAAATTCTATTAATGGTAGATGATCATCCCATTTTCCTCCGAAATCAATTACACAAGCTCTAAGCATATCTTCCATTGTCTGAATCGTCATTTCGCTTTGTCCATCCATTGGAGGATGATAAGCGGTGCTTAGATTTAGCTTGGTTCCCATTGCTTTTTGGAAACTTGTCTAAAAATGAGAAGTAAAACGACTATCTCTATCAGAAACAACTGAAAAAGGAATACCATGTAATGAAACTATTTCATTAACATATAACTTGGCTAGCTGTTCCATACTGAAAGTTTCATTTATTGCTAAGAAATGAGCAGATTTAGTTAACATATCTACAAACCCAGATTGTATCATTACCTTTTCGTGTCTTGGGTAATTTTGTAACAAAATCCATTGTTATCAATTCCCATTTCCATACAGGCATTTCCAATTGCTGCAATAATCCTGAGGGTTTCTGATGTTCAGCTTTGACCTATGAACAGGTTAGACATTTGACAACATAAGCTGCTATATCAGTTTTCATTCGTATCCACCAGAAATTCTTTCTTAAGTCATGATACATTTTATCACTTCCATGATGTATCGTGTATTTAGACTTATGGGCTTCTTCTAATATTCGGTGGCGTAGGTTTTCTAGTATAGGTATCCACATTCTTTTCTTATGGAATCTACAAATTCCATCTGTTCCTTGTTCTAATTGCTTAATCATACCTTTCAATTTTTCAGGATCAACCTTGATTACTGATTCATGTACTTTTCTGATATGTTCATTTAAATCTATTTGCAGATTTAATTTAAGAGATCGTACCCTTTTTGGCTTATCATGATACTTTCGACTTAAAACATCAGCTACTGCATTTGCATTTCTTGCATGATATTGGATATTACAATCATAATCACTAAGAATTTCCATCCAGCGTCTTTGTCTCATATTCAACTCTTTTTGCCCAAAAATGTACCTTAAACTCTTATGATCAGTGAAGACAACAAATTTATTTCCATATAAATAGTGTCTCCAAATCTTAAGGTCAAAAATTATAGCTCTTAATTCTAAATCATGCGTTGAATAATTTTCTTCATGATTCTTAAGTTGTTTGGAGGCATAGGCTATAACCTTTTGACATTGCATCAATATACATCCATAACCTAACTTAGAAGTGTCACAATAGACTATAAAGTCTTCAGTTCCTTCTGGTAATGCTAGTATGGGTGTTTGGTTAATTTTTGCTTAAGAATTCTAAAGGCTTCTTCTTCTTTTGGTCCCCATTCAAACTTAACAGATTTACAGGTTAGTTTCGTTAAAGGAATGACTATTCTGGAAAAATCTCAGACAAATTGTCTATAATAACCGGCCAATCCTAGAAAACTTCTAACCTCGGTTGGTGACTCAGGGACTTTCCACTTAGTAATTGCCTCAATGTTTGTGGAATCCACATGAATCCCTTCATGATTAACTAAATGTCCAAGAAATTGCACTTCTTCTAACCAGAATTCACATTTCGAAAATTTAGCATAAAGCTTTTCTTTTCTCAGCAAATTTAAAAGTGTATGCAGATGCGCTGCATGTTCCTCTTTACTTTTTTAGTAAATGAGAATATCATCTATAAAGATAATTATGAATTTATCCAAATATGGCTTACATATTCGGTTCATCATGTCCATAAATGCGGCTGGGGCATTGGTTAAACCAAATGGCACGACAGTAAATTCATAATGGCCATACCTTGTTCTGAAAGCGATCTTAGGAATGTCCTCTTCCTGTACCTTTAATTGATGATATCCTGAGCGTAAGTCGATTTTAGAAAAGAATTGAACTCCTTGCAATTGATCAAACAAATCATCGATTCTTGGTAGTGGGTACCGATTTTTAATCATGACTTTGTTCAATTCACGGTAATCAATGCACATGCGCATTGATCCATCTTTCTTTTTGACAAACAAGATCGGTGCTCCCCACGACGATGAGCTTGGCTGTATGAATCCTTTTTCCAACAGTTCGTCTAACTGTTTCTTTAACTCTTGCATTTCTGCGGGTGCCAAATGGAAAGGTGCCTTGGCAATTGGTGCAGTTCCTGGTAGCAGATGAATTCTGAATTTGACTTCTCTGTCTGGCGGTAGTCCTGGTAATTCTTCTGGAAATACATCTGAAAATTGAGATACTATGGGGATATCTTTTAATTATTTTCCTTTAGTGTGAATGATTATAGAAATCATATACACTAGTGATCCTTTTTTTGCACAGCTTGCAGTTTTCATCACAGAGATGAATTTCGTGGGTCTGGTTTGCTTATCTCCTTTAATTGTGATCTTTTCACCTTTTAGTGAATTTACTTGTATTGACTTTTGATCACATAGAATACTGGCTTTATTAGCTACTAAACAATCCATTCCTAATACAATATCAAATCTAGCCAGATTCATTGGGTAAAGATTAGCAATAAAACTTTGGTTTATAATTTCTATTCTTGCTCCCTGCAAGATTTCAGAAATCTTAATGGATTATGCATTTGCTGTTTCTACTAGACATTCTTGTTGGAGTTTAGTTAATGGTTGGTTGAGAAGTTTGCAAAATGAAGTATTAATAAAACTTTGGTTCGCACCAGAGTCAAATAATACTTTAGCAAAAACATCATTAACTAAAATGGTACCGGCAATCACGTCCGGAATCATTTTGGCTTCTTCTGTCGTCAGAACGAATTCTCTAGCATTCTTAGTAGTCTTGTTGTTCATAGCTGGAGCTAATTTCGGACAATTTGGCTTAATATGACCTTGTTCTCCACAATTGTAGCATATCTTATTGTTGGGTTTCTTCCTACAGTCTTCTTCCTCATGTTAAGATATTTTACAGAAATTGCAGTATATGGAGCATCTCCTAGAATGCTTTCTTTTGCAGTACATGCAGTACGGATTAGAAGTAGAACCTATATTTTTCCCACGGTTGGAATTTCCATAGCGGAATTCCTGGGTAAGCTTTTGAGCTAGGTTCTTTCTTTGGTTTTCTTCTTGGGTACGTACTAATTCATCAGTCAAGGTATTTGCTAGTTCTACAGCTTCTTCTATGGTTTGTGGTCTAGCTGCGTTGACTACATGTCTAATTTCACTGATTAATTCCCAGATGTAACGGGAGATTAACACTGGTTCTGGTGATGCTAGGGTTGGCACTATTCTAGCATATTCGAAGAATGTAGTAGTGTAACCTTTGCTATCTACCCCAGTCATTCTAAGGTTTAAGAATTTATTGGCTATATGTTCCTTTTCATTGGGAAGACATAATTTCCTTTCAACCATATTCTTAAACTCAATCCATTCCATATTATAGATACTGTCACTTCCCCTAGTCTGGAGAATAGTATTCCACCATTCCAGGGCTGCATTCTTAAATAAATTGGAAGTAAACATTATCTTATCCTCTTCTACACACTTGCTTATTTTTAAGACTGCCTCAGTCTTTTTTAACCAGCGTAGAGCTGCAATGGCTCCTTCATTGCCCGAGAATTCTATTGGTTTGCAGTACCAGAATTCTTTGTAAGAACAACCATAAGACATGGTTCTTCTTCTTTTTGGAATTGGCAATCGAAATAGTGGTCCGTTGTTCACGCTCTGACTGGGTTCAGTATGTGATCGCTTACTTCCACTATTACTATTATTATTTTCTACTTCCCTAACATTTGGGATGATAGCTGGCATAACATCTCTAATTCCTTGTGTTACTATATGTCGAATAACACTGTTATTTATCTGATTCTCATTATTCTGGTTTTCTCGATCTGCGTTGTTAGCCATCTGGATTTTACAGACAATTACCAAGTATTAATATCGCAATTCAATATTAAATACAACAATCTCACAACACAAACAGGTTGGTCAAAATCGTTGTACATTGCGACTTTTACTCTATTTTATATATTATGCGTCTATTACAAACCATAACTGGAAATTAAAATACAATACTAGTATGCATCAGTAGTTAATATATATATATATATATATATTATTATTACTGATAGGGGTTCATCCAATATTGCATATTACGCTCGTCATATTTCTAGACGAGTCTCTCCCCTATCTGTCTCATTCTCACACTTCCTTCTAATAACTCATCACCAAAGGTTCGGAGTTCCTGTATGTTCTCAGTACTCATGGGTGGGGCTGGTGCTGGTATTGGGTCATGAAACTGTGGCATCGGTTCCTCATGTGGGTAGGGGTTCTCTAGAATTTCCCTGATATATTGGTCATTATCAAAATATGGGTCTAGAGGGTCCAAATTGGGATAGGGTGCTATTGGGTCTTGCATAGGCTCCTCTAGTGGGTAACGTTGTTGGTAATCCCTATGGTCGTCAAACCATGGGTCATAGTCTGGAGGATGGGGTGCTAGGACTCTAGGGATTTAGGCTGGGTCTAAATCAGGTAGTGGGATCTGGTCAGCTGGGTCAATTTCTACTTCCATGGATTGTGTTGGGAACAACTGCAGTGGCTGTGGTGATATGAGTTGTTCTAGATTAGGGTATGCGGCTATGGTAGCTAATATGTGAAAATTAGCTAATCTCCTATTGAGTATATCCTGGGTTTTAATATTCATTTCTCTATTGGCCGCTGCTAAGGCCCTTTGTTGCTGTAATTTTCTCATCCTTTTTCTACATTCATGAGCTCCTCTGCTGAACCATCCTCTCTTCTTGGGAGGGAATGGCTCTTCAGATTGTGCATTGAATACGGAAATCCCTTCTTCGGTGTCAGCCGAATACCCCGAGGGGGTAGGCTAGGAAGAAGTTCCTTCGTCCCTATGAGAATTGGACAATTGACGGTAAGTGTCCGAAGGTCCTTGATCACTCATACAGTAAACTAACAAATTGTCAAATAACACAAAATAATAATCTACACGTATGCACATAGTCTCATTGATCTCTCCAGCTGGCTTCTATTTGGCTTTCACATTTTGTTACCTGAAACACGTTTTAAAAACATTCGTCAGTGGGTACTGGTGAGTGAATCCCAGTTTAATCAAAACAAATTTTACCATTTCACAGTATTGAGAGCGATTACAATGTTTATATCTACACAATTACTCATTCAATACTGTCAATCCTGTCTGGTGGGTCATATTACTCATTGGCTATCTCGTCGTCCAATGGTAACGTGTTCGACATTTTGTATACAAAACCCCAACATACCGGCCGTAATTGAAGAATTACAAGACTCAATCACTGCTAATTATATATAAAATGATTTAAGGTTTTGTAAAAATTATTTGTAAAAAGGTTCACAAAAAGGAGATTACTCACATTGATAGTTTAGACTTTTTCCTGTGGTTTCCTGGTTATAATCTAATAATTTAACAATGCACACACGTTAGTATAATAACCCAATATTTACATTAGTTATACCCTCCCCGAGAAAGAACTCCAACGACTACGTCGGGCAGAACCTCGACAGCCGTTACGGAGCACTAGATCAATCGGGCAGCGTATTTAATACGTAACCGAGGGTCATAATACTTACAACAAGGCAGAACTTCGTTAATTAGGGGGGTATAATGCCCGGGGATTATAACTGCTACGTAGAAATTTGAGAGAGAAAGTGAATTGTGAGAGATTTCCAAATGACGGCCGATGCCATCTATTTATAGTCCTGATCGACCACTTTGTCGCGGCCCACGTATGTCGAAGGCTATGCCTTCGCGGCCCGCGAGAGACCTAGGGTAGGCCCTAGCTTGGTCGACTCAGCGTACTAGACCCAACACGTTTGTGACACGTGGCGGCACTAGGTGCGCTCTGATCTTGAGCTGTCGCGGCCTACGTAAGATGAAGACAATGTCTTCGACGGCCCGCCAGAAACCATTAAAAATTGTTTTTATTTTATTGCTGTAAAATTAAAGGTATTCGGGACCAGTTTTTGTATATGGGGTGTATTTTAAGACGTCTAGGGATATTATAAATATTTAAGGGTGTCAGAAATATTTTAGGAGGGTTGTTATAGATTGAGTAAAGGGATAAATACAATTTGAAATCTAATGCCTATTTATACTAATCTGAATGGTGCGATCCAATAGACATGTCTCTTCACGAAAGGTTGTGTCTTTTGATCTTGTGGCTCTTAATTAATTTGAAGAGGCGTGTCTCTTCTTTCTGTGCTTGTTGTCTTCGATCAGCAAATGCCCCAAAGGGATGTGTCGATCCCTTTAAGGGTGTTGGTTATAACCTTTCATCTTTACACCTTTAGTCCCCGAACTTTATAACCTCCTTTAAATATAATCTAAACTAACTATTAACTAATTACTAAACAACCCTCGTACTTTAGGATGTGAGGGATTAGAACTTCAAAGATGTCATCCACATAAAGAATAAAGAGGCAATGCAATTGGAAAATCGATGGTACCAGGCATGGGATGTTTGCTTAAGGCCATAAAGAGCCATGCGTAGCCTACACACATAATCAGGTTTTCGAGAGTCAACATAGACCGTCAATTGTTTCATCATATTAACAACCTCTGCTAGATCATCATTCAAAAAGACGTTATTAACATCAAGATAAGGAACAGGCTTGTATCTAGAGATCGCAATACTGAAAATGGTACAAATGGTGGCGGGTTTCACAACTAGAGTGAAGGTCTTATCAAAGTCCAATCTAGTTTATTGAGAGAAGGCTTAGCCCATTCTTGAGCGTGTGGTCATGGGGTATCCATTCTGAGGCACCACTACTCTATTATAATTGGAGAGGCAAGAGCAAGGTTGTTTACGGGTTTTGAAGGTCCAAACAAAGGCAATGGTGGACCAGACGGTATGGTCGGAACCACTGTATTATATATAGATGTCTAAGCCTAATGTGACTCTTGGAGATAAGAAGCGACACCAAGACAAGCAGGTTGAGTAGGCCGTGGGGTCAGTACTCCTGTTTCGTGGTTGGTACTAGTGAATCCGAGACCTAATTGAGATGGGGTAATCAAATTTGCTAAAGCGGTTGAACCGTGAGGGGAAAATGTATCATAAAGGTTGTACTATGACATAGGAGGGGCTAAATGAAAGGAACCATATTGAAAATGAGTTTCATCAAAGGTAACATATTAAAGAAAGACAATGATATGATGAGTTAACAGATCCACACACTAATACTGATGGTCCAAGGAAAACACAAGCAATAGACCTAGGTGCAAGATTATGTGGTGCATTGGAGGAACGACTTGGATAGTGTAGGCATCCAAAAATGCAAAGGTGCCTGATGTGCTAAAAGTTGTCTAAATAAATTAACTAAATTTAACCCTAAGCTAGACTCTCTAAGTTTTAAATTTATAACTAAGACTCTCTAAACCTAGACCACACAACCGGCAAGTGTACCGGTCAATGCAGTGTACCGGTCATTTACTAGACTCTGACTAGACTGACTCTAACCTAACTGTACTTAACTGTTTTGTTGTTTAGGGGGTTTTCAATTAACTAATATCTAGATTAAACTAAATAAGACGAACTAAGATAATCAAACGACTGGGAACACGAGTTTGAGATCAATCAGAAGGAGAAACCACCTAGGCAATGAATCCCTTAGAACATGTAATGACTTATGACTTTGACAATCGACTAAAGATCTTATATCTAAACCGACCAACTTCCCGCTAAGGATAATTAAGTCCTATAGTAACTAGTCAGCTCAGAGTGGGACCCCCACTCTCTAGTTCCTAGAAACCGACTATGAAGAACAATCAGAACACGTAATGAAGTGCTAAGATGGACCGACTCGACCTATCGACACCGAATCCCACAACTACTAGAATTAGAAGAGAACCACCCTAATAATCTCTTAGATGTGAAGCTAACCTCAATTTGATACACCGAATATCTAGGAGCAACTAAACGCGAATAAATAGAAGAACTCCGAGCTATCGAGTGTTCAAACTATCAAACAACGCCTAGAACAGACCTAGCAATCCCAAATCATATTTCTAATCATCAAGATTGGATGCACACTTTAACCTAGCTGATCTAATTAACTTGGTCACCTTGGATTATTTCTAAAACCAAACTCTAGATCGAGAACCCGGAATAAACGACCTATAAGTGACTAGAATATGTCTAGGGTGAATTTCTTCTTTCTAAACACATCAAAATCAATAACCAAACAATAATCATAGCCAAGAAAAAATACACATATTCATAATCAGCAACGAATCAAATTTATTTTAAATCAAAACGCGTCGTAGTCTATAAAACAAAATATAAAAGTCAAAACAAATATTCTAAGTTCATCACAACCTAGGTAGAAACGATAAAACTAGCCAAGAATCATTTTCGTAATAACAAAACAATAATATTTAGTAGCAAGTATCATGATTGAACAAGATTAAACGAAAAAGAAAACGAAAAATAAAGACTAACGATATGTCAAATCTTTAATCCTTCGAACTCGGCTTGGTTCTTGAATCAAATCCCTTCTTCCTCTTGAAATCTCGCTCTTGATCCCTTTGGTTCGTATGGCAGCAGCCGTTTTATAATATATTGCCTCCTGTGCTGGTTTTTTTCGTCCACTTCTATTCTATATATATATAGGGGAGGGTTATCTTGAGAACACCAAATTTTGTGAGAACCATGAGAACAAATCTCATTCATTGATCATCCTAAATTAATGGCTAAGATTAGTTGGGTTTAAATGAAAAGGAAAAAAGCTGAATTAAAAGAGAAAAGGGTATTATTGTCCAAACACACAAAATCCATCTTCTCGAAATCATTCCCCATTCACCAAACGCAGTAACGGACTTCTCCTTCCCCATTCCGCGCTCCACCGAAACCCTCAACCGTTGATCATCTGCACCAAAAACACCGACAAAAACACTCGATTTGAAGCTGTAAAATCTGCTGATTCATCCACTCGGTACGCCTGTCATCTTCCCCCTTCTATCTGTTATGCAATCGCACCACTCGAAACCTACTTATAGAGTCCGATTTTGTGCTTTTTGGTCAATATTTATGGTGTTGTTACATAATGTAGTTTGAAAGTAGTTGGTGTATGAAGGTTTTTAGTTAAGATTTTGTCCGATTTTGTTCTCCACAGTCACCGTAAGCACTCCGTCTTGACAAATCGCCGATATCTTTTTAGTAATTACTAGCTCGCTCTGCGTTTTCTATATCCACTCTAATCAATCAATTAGCTCCGCTAGGGTTTCACTCCGCTCCGTTCCACTGCCCCTTAGTTAGGGTTCAATTCCATCGTGCTAAGCTCCACCGCTCCTACGTTAGGGTTCAATTCGTCGTGCTCCACACCATTTTGATCCATCGGACATCAATTATGAGATCCACACCGTCACCGTTATGTGGACCGATCGATTTTCACAACTGTGATCTCATTTCGTCGCGGCTGGATTACGGAATTGATCTCATTGCAGTTCAGTAAATTGATTTGATTAGTTGTATTTTGTTTGATTGTTTACTTAAGGTATGATTCATCCATCAAAAAGCTGCTACATATTGTGATTTGTATTTGTTTGATGAATTCTCTATTTTACAGTTGATTAGTTTGTTCATCTGATCTGATAATATATTCGATTGTTTATATATTCTGAAAATTAAGACGTCTGAAAATAGATCTGATAATATGTTCCTTTGTTTGTGTTTAGTAATTGTTAGGGTTTACAAGGTGCAGTTATTAACCGTCAATTTACTATAACTCAGACCTTGTTTATGGTGTGTGACAGAGCACCTGATATCAGATTCATTATAAACAGAGCAAAACAACAAAACATGCTTCAAACCCCATAACTCATTACACACCAAACATCCGATTCATTATTCATTCCCATGTCGCATACACATTCTTCAAGCCACCTGCACCTGAATCGTCTTCGGCTTCTTGGGCTCGGGCGGAGGCAGCTTCTCCACAGTCACCGTAAGCACTCCGTCTTGACAAATCGCCGATATCTTACCCGTATTCGCATCCTCTGGCAGTGCAAACTTCTTCATGAACTTCTCCATCCGCCTCTCCATCCTCACATACTTCACTCCTTCCTTCTCTTCCTCTCGGTTCCTCTTTCCACTTATCACCAAAACATTGTCGTGTTCACCTGCACCTTTATATCCCCTGACTTCAGCCCCGGCATATCAACAATAAACATGTAGGAGTTAGGACACTCCTTGACGTCAACAGGGGTTGCCTGGAAATATGTGAAAATTAGTTATCTGAAGTTATGGATTTGTGTATAATAAAGCGATGAATGAGGCGGTGGCTGTTTGGTAACTAGTGAAGAGTTTATTGATTAGTTAGGGTTTGAAGCTTATTTTGCAACTGCTATAGTGCATTGTAATACTGTTTAATTTTGGACTGGTTGATGCGTTGATTGTTGTATATTTGTATTCGTTGGGCTATTTTACTTTCTTGCTGAGTTTACTCATATGTTTGCTAATGACTTGACTTGAATAGAGTGCTTTTGGAAGTCTAATGGTATTGTTATCAGAAGATTCAGAAGATTCTACAGGAAAAAAAGGAAGAATGGCAAGTAAGCATCCTAAAACATTAATCTCGGATTTATAAAGATATATTGTAGAATATGATGTATTAATACACTATATTTACAGGTCGGAAAAGTCCACGGATATTAAGGATTAAAGCAATAAGTTTCTCAAATACAAAAACAAATCCAGACATAATTGATGATGATAGTTCTGAGACCAATGACGAAACAGGCAAGTAACAAAAAATATTTTAAATCAAATAATTACTTGAATAACAAATTGAAAGCAAACAATAAATTTTGTCGACTTTTGGTTACAGATTCTGAAATGTCATTGAATGTGGATCGAGTTAATACATTATCAGAAATGGATGCTGAACTAGAAAGACAATTAGGTAAGACAAATGCATTTTCATAGATCATTAAATAAATAAAATAAACTTGTGGTTAAATTCTTTGATTTCAACAGAAAGTTCAGTGAATCTGAAGATGGTTTTAAGAAGACAAAGGAATGAGATGATTAAAGAATTGCTTACAGGTTTGTAATAAAACACATCATAAAGTTAGATGTTTACACATGTGTAAATACTCATAGTTAATATTGAATTTGTGTAATTAAGACACTTACACATGTGTAAATAAGCTGTTTACACATGTGTAAGTAGGCTGTTTACACATGTGCAAGTAGGCTGTTTACACATGTGTAAGTAGGCTGTTTATACATGTTTTTAACTGCTTTCTATTGTTTTAACAGAAAAAAAGGAAAAACAGATGGTGAAAAAGGTTGCTGAAAAACAGACAAATAAACTCGAAGTAGCCACATGTGAAGGTTTGTAATATAAAAAATATATAATAAAAGTTTACACATGTGTAAATAAGATGTTTACACGTGTAAGTAATCTGTTTACACATGTGTAAATAAGTTGTTTACACATGTGTAAATAAGATATTTACACATGTGTAAGTAATCTATTTACACAAACATGTGAAAGTGTAATCTGTTTACACATGTGTAAATAAGATGTTACACATGTGTAAGTAATCTGTTTACACATGTGTAAACATGTGTAAATAAGTTGTTTACACATGTGTAAATAAGATGTTTACACATGTGTAAATCATCTTGGTTAGCGTTGAATCAGAGTGATCAATAAGTTTACACATATGTAAATCATCCTGGTTAGTAATGAATTTGAGTGATTAGTCAATCTACACATGTAAATAAGATGTTTACACATGTGTAAGTAATCTGTTTACACATGTGTAAATAAGATATTTACACGTGTAAATAATCTGTTTACACATGTGTAAATAAGTTGTTTACACATGTGTAAATAAGATGTTTACACATGTGTAAATAAGATGTTTACACATGTGTAAATCATCTTGGTTAGCGTTGAATCAGAGTGATCAATAAGTTTACACATATGTAAATCATCCTGGTTAGTAATGAATTTGAGTGATTAGTCAATCTACACATGTAAATAAGATGTTTACACATGTGTAAGTAATCTGTTTACACATGTGTAAACATGTGTAAATAAGTTGTTAAGTTGTTTACACATGTGTAAATAAGATATTTACACGTGTAAATAATCTGTTTACACATGTGTAAACATGTGTAAATAAGTTGTTTACTGTAAATAAGATGTTTACACATGTGTAAATAAGATGTTAGTTAGCGTTGAATCAGAGTGATCAATAAGTTTACACATATGTAAATCATCCTGGTTAGTAATGAATTTGAGTGATTAGTCAATCTACACATGTGTAAGTAATCTAAGTTGATTATTAGTGATTAAGACGTATACACAAACTGCTACTAATGCATATTACTTAACAATGTGGTTTAAAATAGTTTTGTGTATAATTTGAAATAGGAGGCAAAAAGAGGAAAAGAAAAGAAGCGGTTACGAACAAGGCAACAAATAAAAAAAAAAAGAAGATTGCTGAAGCGGTCACGAAGAAAGCGAAGATTACAAAAACCGCCAAATCCACCAAAAGGAAACCGAAAACAAATGTTAGGGAGCCTTTACTTTTCAGCATAAGAACAAGATCATCGCCAAGAAAGTTGTACGAATGTTTATATGCTTTGACTGAAAAACAAAGGAAAATAGTCTGCAAAATGGGATTTAGCAAAATACTGTCATTAAAGATTGATACAATCCCAGGAAAGTTGGCTCACTTTGTGGTTGACCAGTTCGATCCAAACACAATGGAAATAATATTTGGAAGGATAGCTATCAAAGTAGATGAAGAAGCTATTCACCAGCTGCTTGGTCTTCCAAATAGTGGGTTCGATTTGACAGCCGTTACCCCACCCAAAGAGAACACGGCACTTGGAAAAGCTTACAAAAAAAGGCATGATAACAAGTTCACAATTAAAGCAAAAAAAATTGTTGAAAAGATATCTTTTGGAGAAGATAAGGAGGGTTTGATGTTCAAGCTTGATTTCATTGTTTTGTTCGTCAACACAATGGTCGAATGCCATATTAACGGATTATGCAAAGCTGGAATTGTTGACCTACTGAATGAAGATATGGACTTCTCAAAGATAAATTGGTGCAAATATATTTTACACATTATAAAAAGATGTAAAAAGGTGTGGGTACCAAGGGACCTTTCTTCCTATTTTCGCGGCGCACTAACTATTTTAACGGTATAACTTCATTCTTATACAATTTATACTTTACATTGTACTATGATAAAAGCAGTAATAATAAGTATTTGAAAACTGTTTTGCAGCTCTTATATGTAGATAGTGTGACATGTAAAGGAATTAATGAAGAGCGAACATGTCCGGCACTGGAATATTGGACGTCGCAAAGGCTGCAGCTGAGAGAAGACATGGAGATTGAACAAGGGGGGTTTGGAAGAGGAGATTTCAGGGGGTTATTTGTTACTGAAGAAAGTTCTGATTCTGAGCCAAGTGAAGAAACCAACTCCGAGAACACAGAAAGTGAAGAAACTGAAGAAAGTGGACCAGGTTTGACAGATCCAAGCAGCTTGGAGGTATTTGACACAACTGAGTGAAAAAAAAACAAAAAAAAAACGGTTTGTGGTTTGAAATCTGAAGAAAAAACGAATTAGGTTTTTTTTAACAGGTTTTTTTAAACCCAGACTCAACCCGACCCAGCGTTTTGTTTCTAGGCCAGTTCATATTTTCGATCTTTGAAACAGGTTTAAAACCTAAACCGGTTGAATGTGTGTAATAAGATGGACATCAAATGATTAGCTGTAATCACGATCATGGTTGGGTTTGGTTTAATGTGTGTAATAAGATGGACATCAAATCAGGTTGTGTAGGTACATGTATGGTTAATGGGTGAGTTTTGCATGGGAAGTCGACGAGTCCGTGAACCTTATATGGCTCCCATAATCGACCAGTAGATGTTATAGGTATGAGGGGTTGTTTTTCTGTATGGTTAATTTACTAGTGATCTTAAGGTGTTTCGCATGGGATACCATGAACCTTATTTGATGTACCTAAACAGGTTTGATCGTGATTTGATGTCCATCTTATTGGCGATATCCTGTAACTATGTCAATTACACATAAGTTAAGATAGGAAGTTCGAGTTATTTTAGGGTAACTTTTAGATTTTTGACAAAACCATATAAAGTAGTTAAATCACATAGCTTTGTCGTTTCTTCTTCTTAGTGCATAGTACATATAAAAAGTTATAGACATAGCCTGCCAAACCAGTTCGTGACTTCATATTTAAAAGTTATATAAAAAGCTAACAAGTCCCATTTCAAAGATTGGTCTCTAGATGATCTCAAAGAAGAAATTAGTAGAATTACAATGATGATCAAAGATCCTTAGATCAAGCAAACCGCACCAAATTGGAACAAATACAAGCAAGTTGATCAAGATGAGGTATTAAGGTACAAAAGAAGGAGAGCAGAGCTTGTTACTGCAGGGTATGGGTCTGCAAGATCAATTGCAAGATGGTCAAAGCAGAATGTTGATGACACATATAGAAGACTTGAAGAGCTGAGAAAGAAAGACCCTAAGGTTCTTTAGAAGCCAGTGTATAATGAAACCACTGCTGATAGGCCTAAACAGACCCATGCTTGTAAAAAGCGACTCTCATCCTCTTCTTTACCCATCAGTGCCTTAAATCAATTAAAAAGGCAAAATCAGATGGATGAGGAAGATGAGAAGAGGTAGAAAAGAGGCCATCAGAAACCAAGTTCAATTTGAAGTTTATGATGCTGCTAACCAAATTGCTGCTCAATTTGCTGAAACAATCAAAAAGTTGGCAAGCAAACCTTAATCCCTAAACTCATCTCAAATAAATCTCATCCCTAAAAAGCCATCTGATCCAAAAATACTAAAGTGGAAATCTGACATAGACACCCACGTATTGACTCTGCTCAGGTCAGATGGTAAAGTTGAAAAGCTATCAAGGAAGGATGCATATGGTCTGAATGCAGATGTAAGTCCCAAAAACTATCAATCGAATATCAAGAACACTAATCAAAGTGTGGAATACTGAGAAAAGTGTAGAAGAACAAGAACAAACTCGATTGAATAATCAAAGTGCACACGGTTTCTAAGAACCGTCTGATACACAAAATTTGAAAAGATGACAAGAAGAACAATAATGAACAGCAACCCTAAAATGGACTAGGCTCACCCTATTTATAATTACATAGGGTGACCTAATTACAAGATAGGCCAAGCCCACATGCATATTACTAACAAAACAGGCCTAAAACAATTAATTAGCCCACATGGCTTATCCCAAAACTATCTAACCTACTACAAAACTAAGCCCAATAGCTTATACTTGTGTTTGATAAAGATAAGCATAAACCTACACTATTATATGGCCTTACAATATCCCCCTAGGTTTATGCTGTCTTTATCAAACTGTAGTCTTCATCATGTTTTTTGTGGAAAGATACTTCATGTCTTCATTCTCAAACTTGCGCTCTTTGTTCTTCTTCATCACGATCAGCTTTGCTTGAAAATCTTGTTGAAAAGAATGCAAGAGGAGGATTCTCAGCAACTCTCTTCTTTATCAATGTCTTCTCTTTCAAGCAGGTTCACAGGTACCTTTTTAAATGTACTATCACTATCAGATAATGATTCGTATCTGGTTCTTCTGACTCAGGCACATCTTGTGTTGTGATGCTTCATGCTTTATCAGCAGCCAACAACATCTCAGTCTTCAACAACCCCTGTTTCTTGATTTTAATCAAATTCTGCACATGCTCAAAAATTTATAAGCAGCATTTGTAAACACCAGAGGGAAATACCACATGAACACTTAGTACATCCAAGTATTTTTACTCGGATTTCACAATTCAAATTTCTTTCAACTTATGATGATCAATCAAATCTTCAAGAACGGTTAAATATTTTTAGTAAAACAAATAAACACTCTATTTTTGGATTTTTGATTTTATAAAACTAAAACACTATTTTTAATTTTTAAAATCAACAATATAAACTGAAACACAAATAAACAAAGAAACTAATATACAATTACAATTGCAATGGGATCAAATCACAGCCAGACTACACTTATCAACACTAATTTAATTTGGATGATCCGAGTGATTGCCAGCATGTTTGTCCACTTAAATTTATCTCTTTAGGCCTTTTTCAAGTAATGGACTGCAACTAATTTATCATGTTTTTCAATTAAATTGATATGAACACTCAATTCTATCACAATCAAATCCTGGAATTTTAAATCAAAACACGTTATCATACATGCAGTTTCCCTACCACATATTTCACAACCCAGTTCTAGGATTCTGAAACCTTGACTGGGACTGGATTGAGAAGAGAACAGAATATATCATTTATAGAGATGGATAAAATATACAGATCAAATGAGATTTTCTCAGTTTGATATAGGTTTTGCGGGTTTCTTTTGGGAACTAGAGGGCCTCTTTCGGATATAATTGATCTATAGAGCGACAACGTACAGCTAGGTTTTGCTCACGCAAAACAAAAACCGAGTTGCCTAGCACCTACAGGTCTTTGCTCACGCAAAACAAAGGAGATACACGAGTTGGTTAGAAAAGATTTCAGAACTAGAACAAAATTGTGTGTATCAGGACGTCACACACATATTCAAATAGCCATGTCCTAATTACAAGTGATGTTCTTTCCTGAGGTCATAGAATAATATTAGTGTTCTGCACATAACCAGTCAAAGAATCTAGCCATCAGGATAAAGCCTACCAACATATCGCTCTAGAGTCAGACCGTTTCAATATTGGTCTTACATGAGTCAGCTTTAATCCACATAGTGAAATTATTTCATTTCCCATTTATGCAACAAAATATTTTTGAATATTTTTTTCAAATGTATTTGTAATTTTTTATTTTTTTATTATTATTTTTTATATACAGATATCTCTGGATATCCCCCTAAATTTGTGCGTAAATCTTACGTGCAAATTTACCTAACAACGAAAACGTAAGTACAAAGAGAGAAACTAAAGAAATAAAAATATTTTTGTTTTTTTGCGTAACCGTTCCATCATAAGATTTAAGACTAATCAATATCGTAATTAGAATACGAAATTCAAATTTGTACCTTTTTGCTGATCTTGTTTCACCTCTCTTATCTCCTTCTAACGAAACATATCAACTATAAAGAAATATACATGTAGCAACAGTGAAATGTTACCCGTTATGTATCTGGAACAACCGCTATCAACATCCAAGGATTGTCAACAGCGCCTCCTTGGTTGTCCCTGAAAAGTAAGGAGATCAGTAAGACAGTGGTACCCAGGCCATCGTGGTCCTGGGTATTCCTGAAGCATCAACATACGACACTTCTCGAAAGCACATGTTCTCTTTTGATTCAAGGACTGGTGATGTTGCTGCATTATGTTTTGCCTTCCAAACTTGTTTTGGCTTCTCTAATTTCTTAGGCGCCTTTGGCAAAACAGTTTGCTTTTCAACCCTTTTGTTTTTCAAAACTTGTTTAGGTTTCAAAGCTTGATTTCTTTTGTTCTTCGCAGCATTCCAATCCCCATCAGATGGTTTAACCTGTGGATGCTTATTCATCATTGCCTTAGGATTTTCAACCTTAATTAGCTTAGAATAAGATCTATCCCTATGTGTGACCTTCTGATGTTGTGTATAGTATGGCACATAGGGACGATGTGTGCAATTCCTTGCAATGTGACCGGGTGTGCCGCAGTTGTAGCATGTTTGCTTCTTTATGAAAGGAGCATATCCCGATCCATTCGGTCCAACTGATGATGAGTTTGAGTGATAAAACTTGTTGGATAATTTATTTGCAGCCTGCTCAGCCTTTCTCCCCTGCTTCTTTTGTCCCTTTTTACAACAGTTAGAACAGTCACTGTTAGGGTTAGTATTTTCATTTCTAACTATTTGCTTTGGAGGCACATATTTATTTGACGGGCCTCTCAAAGCTGGCTCAGAAACACCCTTTCTCACATAAGGAGGAGCATCAACAGACAAATTTGATGTTTTTGAACAAACATCGTCAGCCTTTTAACAAATAACATCATCCCCCTCAACCCAATCCTTTACTTTTACCACATCTGCACATGAAGTAGAAGCATCAGTAACATTCACGCAATTAAGCTCAAGGACTGGCCTTGTTGTTTCAATTTAAGATGTAGTGGGCTCGGTCACTATTTCACTGCTTGATTCAGCTGAACCACTTGAGTTACATTCCTTTTGTAGTGGCTCTGCTGAATCCTTTGCTGCTGATTTAGCTGCTTCATAGGAATCACAACTGGATTCACTAGACTTAAACTCTTTGATGAATTTAGCAAACCCTTTCGTCATACCAAACTCGAAATTGTTTGAATTTTGTTTAGACTCTTCTTCTTGATTTTGCAATTCAGGAAAATTTGGAGTAAAACTTGATTCATTGTCATCTATGTGAGATCTGTGCCTCCATGGCCATCAAACAAATACCAAACCAATGAAATATTGTGTTTCATACTTGGGATTTGTATAAATATGTCTATCATTTGCACATATCAATTCTTGTTCGATTTCGAGCTTTAAATCGCTTTCTGGAAGGTTATACGCGGACTGATGCGTAAACGTAATTAGTTTAATGCGACAAACACTCCAGAACAGTGACATGGGCTTAACATACCTTAAATAACCTTTATATAAGTTAGAAATAAGTTTTGGAGGGTTTGGTGTGTTGAAATCAAGTTTATTCGATCGTAGGGACTATTTACTTCAAACTGCAAAAGTCTGCTGATTTGTATGGTGTCGAACATTCCGTAACTTGATCATAAGTTAAACATGCCCTAAATATCCTTTACATAGCTTAGAAATAGGCTTAGAGGTGTTTGGTGTGCAAAAATAAACTTATTTGATCAACCGGGACTAAAAGCATCAAAAAGTGCATAAGTTTGCATTTTCGCGCATATCTTACGTTCTGAATATGTCCGGACATCCAAAAAATTTATGTAATCATTAAAATATATTATTTTAGTGATTGGCATGATAAAATCCCATTCGTCGCGTAATTTAGATCGTTTTTCGCGTCCGTTCGTGTTTGGTCGTAATTAACCGAACAACACAACCGTATGGCCAAACGAACGGACATCCGAGATATTTTGAGCATCTTTAATGTTCCATACACTTTAGCTTCATTTTAGAGCTTTGAAATGGGGGTAACGGGGCTTAAACGTGTCAAAAATGCATCGAAAACCATGTTTTTCACATGCAGGGACCAGTTTTGACATTTCTGCCAAACTTGGCCCTCATGGGGAGCGTAAGACTCTTGCTGAGTCTATGCAAGGCGCGAGAGACCCCCAGTTCAGCAAAAAAAATCAGTTTTCAAAACAGCAGCTGGTATTCAGGGTTTTGCACATGGTTTCTTCATTCAAGGGGCTTGTTTTGGGCACCCATAGGTTTGTAAAACAATGTGCACACATGGAGGGCCAAGATTGAAGCTCGTAAATTGAGGAACGATCCTAATGGTGGTCCGAAATCTATAAATACCCAACCCCAATTTCATTTCAACTCACACCTTGATTCATCTCTACTCTAAGTTGGGGTTTCCACACCTCATACCTGAGCAACCTGAATCAAATCTCCATCGCTTGGACCTCTTGTAAGTTTCTTTCGTTCTTTTATGCGTTTTTAAGCATAAAAGTCAAACAGTGTTTGACTTTCTGCTTTGACCGGTCAACGTGAGCATAATCACGATGGTCATAGTCCCTTGTGACTATACCTACTGATTACCACGTTGATTAGGTATAGTGACGAGTCATAGTTTCGGTTAAAATGTCTATTCATGCGTATTTTGCAACCAAACTATTCTTGGGTTTCAAAACCATTTTTTTTTATATCAAACTTGTTTTCTAACTTAGTTAAACATGTTTCAACATGTTTAACTCATCACTTTTAGTTTTGTGCTTATATAGGGTCGTAAGATAAGCGGTCTAAACAACCGCTTAGACTTTCAAACCCGACCCGTTTGGTCGATCATTAGGATCCGACCAAACATATTTTGTGACCATAGTTGTATAGGGAATAACCTTCCGAGGTTATACCTTATGGTCACTTCGTTTAGTTAGTTATATGATAGGTAGTTTATATGCCTTAGGAAAATGACCAAAATGCCCTTTTTACGCATAAATTCATTTTAAGCACATGTAATCTAAATTTTTATATCTAAACTGATTAGGTAACATTATTAGACATGTTAAGGCATATAATACTTGTCATAGGACTAGTTAGGTAGTCCGAACGCGTTTTACGCGAACGATGCGTTAAAGTAGCGTAAGCTACCTAAACGGGTCGTAATGGGTCGTAAGCACTTAGGTTAGGTTTCGTTTTAGTATGTAGGCTTTGTTAAACCATATCATATGAGTTCCAATACTCATTTGGTTTACGAAACCTCACTCTATCCGATCTCCTGATTTAGGTCCGGTTATTAATATAGTTATCTATATTAGGTGCCGATTGATTTCTGTAATCCTTCTAGCTTGCTTGGTTGTTATTCAAGACTTCTAAGCATCATCAAGTGAGTACATAGTCCCCTCTTTTACTGTTTTCAAATGTTTTGGGTGATTCATATGTGCCTATTTGTTATTTTCATGATTTCAACTATTTGATTATACATGTTAGTACTTATCTTTTGACAAATTGAACAATTATCTATGGTTTAAACACAAATTTTCAAAGATTATAAAACAAATTGTTGGATTGTATTTATTTTATACATTCACCAAGCCAATTGGTAGTATGATATAACGCTATAGGACTAGACACCCCATTCCTGTTGTATGGAATGTCAGAAACCAAATTTTAACCAAATAGAAATTGCCTTTGTGGTATTTCTATAGTCTCTAAGGTGTAGTTTGATGCACTAAGGTTTGAATGAATACTAAATCACTATTTCTTTTGTATATTTTGATATACTACCAAAGTATAGTTTGATGTGCTCTCAAATGTGATATTAGTTACCAAAGTATAATTTGATATACTATGTACGAAAACCAACATATATTTTAATATACTACCGACCTTGTTTTTACTAAAGCATAGTTGATATGCTATTTTCAAACCAAAACATAGTTGATATGTTATTTTCAAAACCAAAAGCATAGTTTGATATGTTATATACAAAACCAGAGTATAAATTGATTATACATGAACATTTTTACATTGGTGGTTTGTTTGGGTAAGTGATTTAAACAACGAGGCATGTGTAATATGATAAAATCATGGTGGATACGCCGCTGGTACTTCCTATATATAAGTGCTTTTATGATATTACATATCGTAGCGTTACTTAAACCATTTCAATTTTGACATATTACATTTTACACAATTAACATATCTTTACAAAATATTGTTTTACAAACAACATATTTTGTACAAATTCATTTTTACTTGGTTATTTATTTAACAATGCATTATTCTTTTATATTATCTGTTTTCTTCTCGATTTTTGTATGATTTATAAAAGAAAACATTTTACAAGGTTCATGACTAATTTTTGTTATATTCTTTAAACTTACAAGTCATGAATCCTATTATAGTAAAACCTATGTATCTCACAGGCATTTTTATGCTGACGTACCTATTTTCACATGTGTTTCAGGTGCTGTTGTTAGATGATTATGATGCAAACATAGGATTGGACGAGGGCCTTAGTGATAATAAGAGATGCAAGACTATTTAATTATGTTATGTTTCTTTGTTCTTAAGACAATGTAACCTCTTGTAATTTAATAAAACAAAATTTAAATTTCCATGTGTTATGAAACAATGATTCTGTTACGACACTCCCCGACATTTCCGCCACGGTTTGTTGTTTTATGCGGTCGGGGTGTGACAGAAAAGCCAATGGTTATAGGGAATTAGGTTATTAGTAATGCTTTGACCTAGACTATAACCTTCCTAGGACCCTAACGCGAGTTTACTTGCATTTAGTCATAAAACAATACCGTCACCTATCTTTAGGCGACAACCACAATAAGAACACAAATTTCAAATCTGCTTTGAAAACCAATCATCTGTTCTAGGATGACTTATTATAAGGTTTTGAACCTTCAAAGTTTTCAAAATCTCATCAAAGTTTGGGTCTTATAGTGTGAACACGTGCAATCTGGAAGAGTGGGTGCCTGTATCGCGAGTTTTCTGTCTAAGGCTAGAGTGTTCATACAAATCCACATAATCGGACCAGTCACTCTTACCTGGGAACTCTTGGGGTGAGTGTCCACTTATAGGCTAAAGCATGTCTTCGCGATACATTATGAGGTCCTATTTACTTTGATTCAGCTTTTGTGTGTCGTTTGTTTGCTTCGTGGTACGAACAAATGACCATCATCCATGCTTTTGATCGGTAATTGTAACATTCTGTTCTTACCCAATGTCATTTCACTTGTTTTCTCTCATGTTTCCTTTTTTAGAATGCCTCCTCGATGTGACAATCAGATACCTAATGACGAACTGGCAGCTATCATTACACAGCAAATGGCTGCTGTAATCCCAAACCTCATTGCTCAAGTTAACCAAGTCTACAATAACAACAATAATGCCCCATGTAACTTCAAAACGTTCAACTCAGCTAAGCCATCAAAATTTTCTGGGTCTCAAGGAGCAACTGCACTTCTGCAATGGTTCGAGAGTCTAGAGAGCACCTTCAGACATGTTCAGTGTCCAAACGAGCGAAAGGTTGAATTCGCATCTAGTGTTTTTGAGAAACGAGCTTTAACATGGTGGAATGGCGTGATGAGAGATAGCGGTGCCGATGTGGAACTGGCTCAAACTTGGGAAGAGCTTCGAGCTCTTATGATGAAGGAGTTCTGTCCTCGTCATGAGCTTAGGGCGTTGGAAAGGGAATTCGATGATCTAAAGCAAGACAATGGTGAACATCAAGCCTACACAGACCGCTATGAGGAACTGAGCCTGTTATGTCCTACCATGGTTACGCCTTTGGAAAAAGCGATCGAAAAGTACATTGATGGTCTTCCTGATCTAGTTCAGGATATAGTTACTGGTAGCAACCCTACTACCGTCAGACAGGCCATTGAATTATCTGCTACCCTGACTGAATCTCAGATCAGGAAAGGTAAGCTTTTCCGAAAGGGCGACCCGAAACCATCTGACAAGTCTGCACAAGAAAAACCAAAGGATAAACAGACTGAGACATCCAAGAAGAAGAAGCGGAAGGCTACACAAAACTGTGCAATAACCACTCAGAACAATCAGGTTGCACCAAACCAGCCAGCACAACCTTGTGCTAGGAAAAACTACATTGGTACCGAACCTTTGTGCAACAAATGCAACTGTCATCATTTGGAGCAAACACAGTGTCACAAATGTACCCACTGTGGGCGATTTGGACATTTGGTCAATACCTGCCGTTATGCTAACCAAAACCAAGTTGCTGCAAATCCTGCCGCTGCTCAAGCACAGTTTCCACCTGGGTCGTGCTATAACTGTGGTGATCTTACCCACTACCGAAACAATTGCCCAAGACTTGTTAACGCAAATCCAGCGCGAGGACGAGTGTTTAACATAAACGAGGCAAATGCAAATGATAATGCAGTAGTGAACAATTAGACCTTTGTATTTCCTTGTTTGTTATCTTTTGACGTTTGAGACAATTCAGTTGTTATATAAAAAAAAATTGTTGTTCCAATTTTATTTTTTTCGAAACTGCTACGATTGTGTGTACGTCTGACATACCCCTACGATACCGACACCAAGGAACCGTGTTCCTTCCAAAACAAACTACTCGTGCGATTCTTTCATTTTATGGCCACTTGTGATCTCCCCCAAAAATCCAAAGTACTCGTTTCTTTTAAGAAGCAAAGTACAATGTACAAGTTACAAATTCCTAAAACAGATACTTGAAGTACTATTTTAAATCCTTGATTTGATATCTAAAGGTACTATCGTGAGTCCTTAATTGAAGTCATTGTATGCTTCAATACGTACATTACGATTCAATAAGGACAAAGCCGAATTCCTATTAAGATCTTCCTATCTTCATAGTTGGATTCTTGAAAATGTTTAAAGTGCTAAATGAAATCCACGAATTGGATTCCTGGTGTGCTTTAAATACTCGTGTTCTAATTAGCAAACTAATTAACAAAATGATAACAAATTGAAGATCAAGTTAAACAATTTTGTGATTATGTGTTATGTGTTGTCTTTTGTGTTTTTTTATTTTCATTATCCAAATCCTCGTAGAATCTTCCATATCTTCATATGAGGGATTCACAGTATGATATCCAAAGGTACTACCTTAAATCCTTAATGGACTGCTACGTAATAGTTAAGACCCTTGGATTATATAGTACCATTCCATAATTCAAAAAGACCCCTTGAGTGGTCTAATAAAAAAGATTGATTCAAAAACTGGTTAAGAATGGCATGTGATGATATAGCTGAAAAGACTCCTTGGTTGTCTACTTAAAGAGATCATTTATTGATTTAATTAAAAGGACCCTATGGTGGTCTAGTCACAATCATCACAGGTTCGTTCATTGTGTTTCTTCCCCTACACATTATAAAATGCACTGTGTGGACAATGCAAGGAATTACATAATTATGGATGCATACATAATTATGAAATTCAGTACACGAAAACCACAGTAAGATTTATCATGTGTAAGAACCAATAGTGGCAACAATAGCAAAACGTAAACAATATAATGGAGGTACGGTGGATGCACCAATGGTGTAACACCTGTGCCTTCACGGCCATCAAACAAATACCAAACCAATGAAATATTGTATTTCATACTTTGGACTTGTATAAATATGTGTATCTTTTGCACATATCAACTCTTGTTCGATTTCAAGCTCTAAATCGCTTTCTGGAAGGTTATACGCGCACTAATGCGTAAATATAACCAGTTTAATGCAACAAACACTCCGGAATAGTGAAATAGGCTTAACATACCTTAAATAACCTTTACTTAACTTAGAAATAAGTTTTGAAGGCTTTGGTATGGCAAAATCAAGTTAATTCGCTTACAGGGACTAAACTTGACAAACTGCGAAAGTATGCCAATTTGAACTGTAACGAATATTCCAGAACATTACCATAAGTTAAACACACCTTAAATATCCTTTACATAGCTTAGAAATAGGCTTTGAGGGGTTCGGTGTGCTAAAATATACTTTTAGGACATTCAGGGACTAAAAGTGTCAAAAAGTGCACAGGTTTGCATTTTCGCGCATAACTTACGTTCTGAATACATCTGGACATCCAAAAATTTATGTAAGCATGACTATATTATGATTTAGTGTTTGGCTTGCAAAAAATCCATTCGTTACGTCATTTGGATCGTTTTTCGCGCTTATGCGCATTCCGTCGTAATTAAGCGAACATCGCGTTCGTACGACCAAACGAACCATCATCCGGCATATTTTTGAGCATGTTTCATGTCCACAATGTTTAGGCAACATTTTAGGGCTTTAAAGTTGGCTTTACGGGCCTTAGAAGTGTCGGAAATGGCCTTAAACGCGTGCAGGGACTGAAACTGTCATTTCTGAAACTTATGTCTGATCTGTGACTGCTAGGCGGCCCGCCTCAGGATCCTTACATCCTCACGCGGCCCGCGAGGCCCCTTCTGACCAGATTAATCGAATCTAACAGCAGATTGCAGCTGTTACATTCACAACCACCCAATCCCAATTGCTTAGTCAGATGATAAGGACCAACTTTTAGTCACCATAAGGTCCCGACACTTGTACGGGTGGGATTAAGGCACGTTTTCCATGAAACGATCTTAACGGTGGACCTTTTACTATAAATACCCCACCCCCCATGCTTCAAAATTACAAGAACTTTGATTTGAGAAACTCTAAGTTGAAACTATTGTTTCATACCTGAGATTTTTGAATCGAAGTTAGCATTCGGGGACCCTTCGTAAGTATTCTTTCGTTCTTTTATTGCTTTTCGAGTCTTTCGAGTCTGAAAGTCAAACTTTGTTTGACTTTCTACATTGACCAGTTATGTTCAATGCGAAGTTCATTTGAACTTCGCAACGTGAGTGTAATCACGTTGGTTATAGTCCCTTGGGACTATGCCTACTGATTACCACGTTGTCTAGGGTCGTAGGGTAAGCGATCTAATAAATCGCTTATACCTCGAACCCGACCATTTGGTCGATCATTAGGATCCGACCAAATACATTAGGTGACCATAGTAGGTAGGGAATAACCTTCCGAGGTTATACCCTATGGTCGCTTCGTTTAAGTAGTTGTATGATAGGTAGTTTATATGCCTTAGGTAAATTACCAGAATACCCTTTTCATGTATAATTGGTAATTGAGTATATGTAACCTAAACTTTTGTCACATAACTGATTATGTAACATGTTTAGGCATATAACACTTGTCATAGGACTAGTTAGACGGTCCGAACGCGTTTCACGCGCACGACGCGTTAAAGTAGCATAAGTTACCTTAATGGGTCGCGATGGGTCGAAATCACTTAGGTTGGTTTCATTGTAGTATGTAGGCCTTGTTAAACCATATCATATGAGTTCCAATACTCATTTGGTTTACCAAGCCTCATCCTATCCGATCTCCCGATTTAAGTCCGGTTTAATTATATAGTTTTAGATTGCCGACTGATTCCGTGCTCTCTCTAGCTTTGTTTGGTTGTTGTTCAAGACCTCCAAGCATTCTCAGGTGAGTACATTATTCCCCTATTTTACTGCTTTCAATTGTTTTGGGGTGACTCATATGTGCTAAGACGATTTATACAAAACTAATAACGATTTCGATAATGTGAACAAACTTGTTGGTTGGGTTACATAACAAATGACATTCATTAGCAATGATCAAGCCGATCAGTATTAGGTTATGGTACCATAGGATCTGACAAATCCCGTTATTCTCTATACTCATGGTTATGTGTGGGTATTTTGGGTAACGACTGAATCTGTAATTATTAATTTACCCTTTGGTAAGGGTTTGTTAAGAACGAGAGCGAGAGCGAGTTGGAACGATGAACGCGTCAAGAAGGTTTGAATGTTATTAGAGAATCGACCATTAAGTAGTTTCACAATTAAAAACAAGAACGATTTGAACAATTAAAACAAGAACGATTTGAACGATTAAAACAAGATGGTTTAACGATTGGGTAAACATTTGGACATGATTTACATTTAATCATGCATTTCCACGAAACATAGTATTGATTTAAACTAAGTTTTACTTCAATACTTTGTTTTGTGCGTTTCATCTATGGTTTAGTTGATGCATTTCACTAGCCATACATATCATTTTGGTTACACATTACATGGTTTACATTTGACACAAACACTTTTGACATTGATTATACATGACATGATTTACATCTTAACATAAACATTTTGTTATGTTATTCAATACATTTGACAATTTGTTTAAACATAGACATCTTACATTGGTGGTTTGTTTGGGTAAGTGATTTGAGTAACGGTGCGTGTGTAATATGATACAAGCATGGTGGATACGCCGCTGGTACTTCCTATATATAAGTGTTTGTATGGTATTATATATTGTAGCGTTATTTGAATCATTTCAGTTTGAGACATAGAACATTTTATACAAGTAACATACTTTTCACAAGACATTGATTTGCAAATAACTTATCTTATACAAACTCATTTTACATGGTTATTCATATAATCATGCATTATTCTCTTATTTATACGTATCATCTAAACTTATTATTTTTCAAATGATTTACAAAGACAAAGCAAATTACAAGGTTCATGACTAAACATTTTCTTAAACAGAAGTCATGAATCTTATTTTCACAAAACCTATGTACTCGCCAGCATTTCTTTGCTGACCTCGTTTTCACATATGTTTCAGGTATTGTTGGATGATATCGATTGATAAGATGCATGCTCACATAGGACTGGACAAGGCCTTAGTGACTCAATAACAATGATAGACTATGTTTAAATAGTGTATTTAGATTTCAAGACGATGTAATTATTCAATGTTTAATAAAACGAAACACTCTTTGGTATCCATGGTTATGAAACATTAATTCTGTTGCAACACGCCCCGATGTTTCCGCCGCGATTTGTTGTTTTACGCGGTAGGGGTGTGACAGAAAAGATGGTATCAGAGCCAATGGTTATAGGGAATTAGGTTATTAGTAATGCTTTGACCTAGTCTATAACCTTCTTAGGACCCTAACGCGAGTTTACTTGCGTTTAGTCATAAAACAATACTGTCACCTATCCTTAGGCGACAACCACAACAAGAACATAAAATTCAAAACCGCTTTGAAAACTAATCATCTGTTCTAGGATGATTGATTACAAGGTTTTGAACCCTCTATTGTAAGGTTTTGAACCCTCTGTTATATGGTTTTGAACCCCTTTTGAATTTTCAAAATCTCGGCAAAGATTTTGGGTTTTAAATAATGTGAACACGTGCAAACTGGAAGGGTGAATGCCTGTATTCTGGGTTTTCTGTCTAGGCAAGCACTTCGTATACATCTCATCAGACGCGAGACCAGTTGTGCTTACCTGGGAATTCTTGGGATGAGTGTTCACTTATAGGCGAGCATGTCTTCGCGATACATTATTTTTAACCTATTTACTTTGATCAGTCACTGTGTGTCATTTGTTGCTTTGTAGTAACAAACAAATGACCACTATCCTTTCTTTCATCAGATTTGTTTCATCTCATTCTTTTCGTCTAATTCTCTCTCTCGTTTCCTTTCATGTTTCCTCTTTTAGAATGCCTCCTCGACGCGAAAGCCAGATAGAGACTGCCGAATTGGCAGAAATCATTGCGCAGCAAATGGCTGCTCAATTCCCAAACCTCTTTGCTCAATGGAACCAAGCCAACAACAACAACAATGTTCTATGCAAATACAAGGATTTTAACCAGGCTAAACCACTCAAGTTTAGTGGTTCTGAATGAGCGACTGGGCTTCTTCAATGGTTCGAGAGCATTGAGAATACTTTCCGCCACGTGCAGTGTCCTGACAATCGCAAGGTTGAGTTTTCTTCGAGTGTGTTTCAGAAGAGGGCTCTCACATGGTGGAACGGGATTATGAGGGATCGTGGTGCAGAAGTTGCTCTAGCACAGACGTGGGCTGAACTTAGGGCCCTTATGATGAGGGAATTCTGTCCTCGTCATGAGCAGCGAGCTTTGGAGAAGGAATTTGATGAGTTGAAGCAAGATAGTGGTGAGCACAGGGCGTATACTGATAGGTTTGAGGAGTTGAGTCTGCTTTGCCCGACAATGGTTACCCCACTTGACATAGCTATCGAAAGGTACATCGACGGCCTACCTGACTCGGTACAAGACATCCTTACTGGTAGTAACCCTGCCACACTCCGTCAGGCAATCGAGTTAGCTGCGACATTGACTGAGTCGCAGATTCGGAAGAATAAGTTACACAGAAAGGGTGACAAGGGTAAGAAGCAGGGGTCTGACGAGGAGGATAGCAAGAAAGGTCAAAACAAGAAGGGAAAGGAAGGTGAGACGTCAAAGAAATCAAGAAAGCGAAAGGGTGGTCAGAACTTTGCTGTTACAGCACAGACTACTCAGAACCCGCGGAACCCACCAGCTCAGCCACCTGCAAAGAAAGCATATGCCGGTACCGCACCTCATTGTGCACGCTGCAACGGTCATCACGCGATACAACAAGCTTGCTGGCAATGCACGACGTGTGGTAAACTTGGGCATTTGGCCAAAGTTTGTCGTTTGGGACAAAATCAGGCTGCTCAGGTTCAAGCTCCGGTTCAAGGGAATGCTGTGAGATTCCCACCGGGTTCATGTTTCAACTGCGGAGAGATTGGTCACTTCCGCCACAACTGCCCAAGACTGGTGAATGCAAATGCAAATGCTAACGCAAACCCAAATGCGAATGTCAATGTCAATGTGAATCCAGCACGTGGTCGAGTGTTTAACATCAATGAGGCACTCATTGATGAAGGAGTGAACAATTAGTATTTTGTTTTTCCTCTGGTTGGTATCTTGTAACATTTAAAGACAATGCGGTTGTTATATAAATAAAAATTTGTGGTTTTATTTTCTAACTAATGCAATTGTATGAATGTTTGATTCAACCTTGTGATGTCAACACAAAGACAAAACTACTCGTGTGGTTCTGTCATTTTTACGTTCACTTGAGATCTCCCTAAGAACCTCAAACACTGGTTTCTTTTAAATCTAAAGTATCTTATCGTCTTGCACCGTTCGAGATGCAAGAATTATCAAAACAGCTTCAAGAGTTGTCTGATAAAGGATTCATCCGTCCGAACTTTTCACCTTGGAGAAACTCCTGTTCTCCTTGTGAAAAGAAAAAAATGGATCTTTTCGAATGTATATCGATTAACGTAAGCCTAGTAAGCTTATCATCAAGAATCGATATCCCCCCTACCTTAAATCAACGATTTCTCCGATCAACTACATAGCGTTTCATGCTTTTCCAAGATCGATTTGCGTTTTGGATATCATCAACTTTGTATTCTCGAAGAAGATACTCCCAAAACGGTTTTCTGCACGAAGTATGGCCATTACGAGTTTACAGTCATGCCTTTTGGGTTGACAAATGCTCCAGCCATCTTCAAGGACTTAATAAATAGAGTCTGCAAGCCTTATTTGGACCAGTTCGTCATTGTTATTAATGACATCTTGATCTATTCATGTCCCGAGCCGATAACGATCAACACCTTCATTGACACTGGAACCCTTAAAGAAGGAACAAACTTTTCGCTAAATCCTTCAAGAGGAAATTCTGGCTTAAAGAAGTTTAGTTTTTGGGGTTATGTAGTCAACAAGCAGGGTATTCATGTGGATCCATCCAAATTGCTACAATTAAGGATTGATTCCTTGTATGCTTTAATTACCTGTGTCCAAAGATAACAAATTTAAAGGTCAAATTAAACAATTATGCGAGTATACGATTATGCGATTATGTAATATGTGTTTATGTGTTCTCCTCTATGTTCTTGTGTGGTACGATTTTCAAATCCTCATAGAATCTTTCATATCTTAATATGAGGGATTCATAGTAGGATATTCAAAAAGGTACTACCTTAAATCCTTATGGGCTTCTACGTGGTAGTTAAGACCCTTGGGTTATATAGTACCATTCCATGATTCGATAAGAGACCTTTGAGTGGTCTAGAAAAAGATTGATTCACAATTTGGTTAAAAGACGACATCTAGTGATGTAGCTGGACAGACTCCTTGATAGTCTATTTAGATCATTTATTGATTTAGTCAAAAGGACTCTATGGCGGTCTAGTCACACTCATCACAGGATTGTTCATTTGGTTTTACCCTACATATTATAAAATAGACTGTGTGAACTGTGCAAGGAATTGTCTAATTATGGACGCGTACATAATTGTGAGATTCAGTGCACGGTAATCACAGTAAGATTTATTATGTGTAAGAACCGATAGTGACAAAAATAACGAAATGAGAACGATGTAATGGAGGTACGGTGGACGCACCAATGACGCTTTATATACTTATATATAAGTATCCCTCTTACATAGCAATCATGATGCTATTCAAGATTACTAGAAGTTCAGAACCCTAACCAATGTTGTTAGATTTTTTCAACTCCATGTTTTCAAGCTCTCACAAGTTTCCTCTAAATAAATTTCGGGACGAAATTTCCTAAAGTAGGGGAGACTGTAACACCTGTGCCTTCACGGCCATCAAACAAATACCAAACCAATGAAATATTGTATTTCATACTTTGGACTTGTATAAATATGTGTATCTTTTGCACATATCAACTCTTGTTCGATTTCAAGCTCTAAATCGCTTTCTGGAAGGTTATACGCGCACTAATGCGTAAATATAACCAGTTTAATGCAACAAACACTCCGGAATAGTGAAATAGGCTTAACATACCTTAAATAACCTTTACTTAACTTAGAAATAAGTTTTGAAGGCTTTGGTATGGCAAAATCAAGTTAATTCGCTTACAGGGACTAAACTTGACAAACTGCGAAAGTATGCCAATTTGAACTGTAACGAATATTCCAGAACATTACCATAAGTTAAACACACCTTAAATATCCTTTACATAGCTTAGAAATAGGCTTTGAGGGGTTCGGTGTGCTAAAATATACTTTTAGGACATTCAGGGACTAAAAGTGTCAAAAAGTGCACAGGTTTGCATTTTCGCGCATAACTTACGTTCTGAATACATCTGGACATCCAAAAATTTATGTAAGCATGACTATATTATGATTTAGTGTTTGGCTTGCAAAAAATCCATTCGTTACGTCATTTGGATCGTTTTTCGCGCTTATGCGCATTCCGTCGTAATTAAGCGAACATCGCGTTCGTACGACCAAACGAACCATCATCCGGCATATTTTTGAGCATGTTTCATGTCCACAATGTTTAGGCAACATTTTAGGGCTTTAAAGTTGGCTTTACGGGCCTTAGAAGTGTCGGAAATGGCCTTAAACGCGTGCAGGGACTGAAACTGTCATTTCTGAAACTTATGTCTGATCTGTGACTGCTAGGCGGCCCGCCTCAGGATCCTTACATCCTCACGCGGCCCACGAGGCCCCTTCTGACCAGATTAATCGAATCTAACAGCAGATTGCAGCTGTTACATTCACAACCACCCAATCCCAATTGCTTAGTCAGATGATAAGGACCAACTTTTAGTCACCATAAGGTCCCGACACTTGTACGGGTGGGATTAAGGCACGTTTTCCATGAAACGATCTTAACGGTGGACCTTTTACTATAAATACCCCACCCCCCATGCTTCAAAATTACAAGAACTTTGATTTGAGAAACTCTAAGTTGAAACTATTGTTTCATACCTGAGATTTTTGAATCAAAGTTAGCATTCGGGGACCCTTCGTAAGTATTCTTTCGTTCTTTTATTGCTTTTCGAGTCTTTCGAGTCTGAAAGTCAAACTTTGTTTTGTTTGACTTTCTACATTGACCAGTTATGGTCAATGCGAAGTTCGTTTGAACTTTGCAACGTGAGTGTAATCACGTTGGTTATAGTCCCTTGGGACTATGCCTACTGATTACCACGTTGTCTAGGGTCGTAGGGTAAGCGATCTAATAAATCGCTTATACCTCGAACCCGACCATTTGGTCGATCATTAGGATCCGACCAAATACATTAGGTGACCATAGTAGGTAGGGAATAACCTTCCGAGGTTATACCCTATGGTCGCTTCGTTTATGTAGTTGTATGATAGGTAGTTTATATGCCTTAGGTAAATTACCAGAATACCCTTTTCATGTATAATTGGTAATTGAGCATATGTAACCTAAACTTTTGTCACATAACTGATTATGTAACATGTTTAGGTATATAACACTTGTCATAGGACTAGTTAGACGGTCCGAACGTGTTTCACGCGCACGACGCGTTAAAGTAGCATAAGTTACCTTAATGGGTCGCGATGGGTCGAAAGCACTTAGGTTGGTTTCATTGTAGTATGTAGGCCTTGTTAAACCATATCATATGAGTTCCAATACTCATTTGGTTTACCAAGCCTCATCCTATCCGATCTCCCGATTTAAGTCCGGTTTAATTATATAGTTTTAGATTGCCGACTGATTCCGTGCTCTCTCTAGCTTTGTTTGGTTGTTGTTCAAGACCTCCAAGCATTCTCAGGCGAGTACATTATTCCCCTATTTTACTGCTTCCAATTGTTTTGGGGTGACTCATATGTGCTAAATGTTTTCGATGTTATAACGATGGTTTCAAAAACGATTAAGACGATTTATACAAAACTAATAACGATTTCGATAATGTGAACAGACTTGTTGGTTGGGTTACATAACAAATGACATTCATTAGCAATGATCAAGCCGATCAGTATTAGGTTATGGTACCATAGGATCTGACAAATCCCGTTATTCTCTATACTCATGGTTATGTGTGGGTATTTTGGGTAACGACTGAATCTGTAATTATTAATTTACCCTTTGGTAAGGGTTTGTTAAGAACGAGAGCGAGAGCGAGTTGGAACGATGAACGCGTCAAGAAGGTTTGAATGTTATTAGAGAATCGACCATTAAGTAGTTTCACAATTAAAAACAAGAACGATTTGAACAATTAAAACAAGAACGATTTGAACGATTAAAACAAGATGGTTTAACGATTGGGTAAACATTTGGACATGATTTACATTTAATCATGCATTTCCACGAAACATAGTATTGATTTAAACTAAGTTTTACTTCAATACTTTGTTTTGTGCGTTTCATCTATGGTTTAGTTGATGCATTTCACTAGCCATACATATCATTTTGGTTACACATTACATGGTTTACATTTGACACAAACACTTTTGACATTGATTATACATGACATGATTTACATCTTAACATAAACATTTTGTTATGTTATTCAATACATTTGACAATTTGTTTAAACATAGACATCTTACATTGGTGGTTTGTTTGGGTAAGTGATTTGAGTAACGGTGCGTGTGTAATATGATACAAGCATGGTGGATACGCCGCTGGTACTTCCTATATATAAGTGTTTGTATGGTATTATATATTGTAGCGTTATTTGAATCATTTCAGTTTGAGACATAGAACATTTTATACAAGTAACATACTTTTCACAAGACATTGATTTGCAAATAACTTATCTTATACAAACTCATTTTACATGGTTATTCATATAATCATGCATTATTCTCTTATTTATACGTATCATCTAAACTTATTATTTTTCAAATGATTTACAAAGACAAAGCAAATTACAAGGTTCATGACTAAACATTTTCTTAAACAGAAGTCATGAATCTTATTTTCACAAAACCTATGTACGCGCCAGCATTTCTTTGCTGACCTCGTATTCACATATGTTTCAGGTATTGTTGGATGATATCGATTGATAAGATGCATGCTCACATAGGACTGGACAAGGCCTTAGTGACTCAATAACAATGATAGACTATGTTTAAATAGTGTATTTAGATTTCAAGACGATGTAATTATTCAATGTTTAATAAAATGAAACACTCTTTGGTATCCATGGTTATGAAACATTAATTCTGTTGCAACACGCCCCGATGTTTCCGCCGCGATTTGTTGTATTACGCGGTCGGGGTGTGACAGAAAAGATGGTATCAGAGCCAATGGTTATAGGGAATTAGGTTATTAGTAATGCTTTGACCTAGTCTATAACCTTCTTAGGACCCTAACGCGAGTTTACTTGCGTTTAGTCATAAAACAATACTGTCACCTATCCTTAGGCGACAACCACAACAAGAACATAAAATTCAAAACCTCTTTGAAAACTAATCATCTGTTCTAGGATGATTGATTACAAGGTTTTGAACCCTCTATTGTAAGGTTTTGAACCCTCTGTTATATGGTTTTGAACCCCTTTTGAATTTTCAAAATCTCGGCAAAGATTTTGGGTTTTAAATAATGTGAACACGTGCAAACTGGAAGGGTGAATGCCTGTATTCTGGGTTTTCTGTCTAGGCAAGCACTTCGTATACATCTCATCAGACGCGAGATCAGTTGTGCTTACCTGGGAATTCTTGCACACATTAATTCTTGTTCGATTTCGAGCTTTAAATCGCTTTCTGGAAGGTTATACACGAACTGATGCGTAAACGTAATCAGTTTAACGTGACAAACACTCCAAAATAGTGACATGGGCTTAACATACCTTAAATAACCTTTACATAACTTAGAAATAAGTTTTGGAGGGTTTGGTGTGTTGAAATCAAGTTTATTCGATCGTAGGGACTATTTGCGTCAAACTGCAAAAGTCTGCTGATTCGTATGGTTTCGAACATTCCGAAACTTGATAATAAGTTAAACATGCCCTAAATATCCTTTACATAGCTTAGAAATAGGCTTAGAGGTGTTTAGTGCGCAAAAATAAACTTATTTCAAATGTTTTGGGGTGATTCATATCTGCCTATTTGTTATTTTCATGATTTCAACTATTTGATTATACATGTTAGTACTTATCTTTTGACAAATTGAACAATTATCTATGGTTTAAACACAAATTTTCAAAGATTATAAAACAAATTGTTGGATTGTATTTATTTTATACATTCACCAAGCCAATTGGTAGTATGATATAGCGCTATAGGACTAGACACCCCATTCCTGTTGTATGGAATGTCAGAAACCAAATTTTAAACAAATAGAAATTGCCTTTGTGGTATTTCTATAGTCTCTAAGGTGTAGTTTGATGCACTAAGGTTTGAACGAATACTAAATCACTGTTTCTTTTGTATATTTTGATATACTACCAAAGTATAGTTTGATGTGCTCTCAAATGTGATATTAGTTACCAAAGTATAATTTGATATACTATGTACGAAAACCAACATATATTTTAATATACTACCGACCTTGTTTTTACTAAAGCATAGTTGATATGCTATTTTCAAACTAAAACAGAGTTGATATGTTATTTTCAAAACAAAAAGCATACTTTGATATGTTATTTACAAATTCAAAGTATAAATTGATTATACATGAACATTTTTACATTGGTGGTTTGTTTGGGTAAGTGATTTAAATAACGAGCCATGTGTAATATGATAAAAGCATGGTGGATACGCCGCTGGTACTTCCTATATATAATTGCTTTTATGATATTACATATCGTAGCGTTACATAAACCATTTCAATTTTGACATATTACATTTTACACAATTAACATATCTTTACAAAACATTGTTTTACAAACAACATATTTTGTACAAATTCATTTTTACTTGGTTATTTATTTAACCATGCATTATTCTTTTATATTATCTGTTTTCTTATCGATTTTTGTATGATTTATAAAAGAAAACATTTTACAAGGTTCATGACTAATTTTTGTTAAACCTATACTTTCAACATACAGGTGATGAATCCTATTACAATAAAACCTATGAGTCTCACAGGCATTTTTTTGCTGACGTGCCTATTTTCACATGTGTTTCAGGTGCTGTTGTTAGATGATTATGATGCAAACATAGGATTGGACGAGGGCCTTAGTGACAATAAAAGATGCAAGACTAGTTAATTATGTTATGTTTCTTTGTTCTTAAGATAATGTAACCTCTTGTAATTTAATAAAACAAAATTTAAATTTCCATGTGTTATGAAACAATGATTCTGTTACGACCCTCCCCGACGTTTCCGCCGCGGGTTGTTGTTTTACGCGGTCGAGGTGTGACAATCTAACACTTGAAAATGTTTGTCAATGTTAGCATTTTTCTCAAAACTTAGAGTCTCGGTGTGTTTTGAAGTATCAGTAGATTTCACGAAAGTTTTATCGAACGCCTGTTTTTCTAGAATAATTTCGGTTTTATCTGGCCTTGTGATTTTAACTTTCTTTGGCTCAACAGGCTCAACCTTCCTATCCCCGGGCTTCCCATATTCCATATCAGGCAGATTGTCTATATCCTCTTCAGTCATGGGAATTGAGCAGTATTGTGATTGTATGGTGGAGGTATGCATACAAATCCCAATCCTTTATTCCTCATTTCCGTTATACTATATTTTAACTGTTGATTAATCATTTTTTCAACTTTCTCACCAGACACGTCAAATTTTTTGAAGTTAAACTCTATGTTTTCAAAAGTTGATTTTAAATTATCGAGTTCAACAGTTAGTTTTTCAAACAATTCTTTGAAGTGGAGATATCTACATTGTGCCTCACTCAGATCGTTATGCAACTTGCGGATATCACGCTTCTGCGCCTCTACCATATCCTTATATCCATTTATTTTCTTTTTGGTCTGATCAGATTTGGACATTTTAAGTTGCATGACGAGCGAGTCTGCCTGTTCTTTGTACCCACTAAGTTTTTCCCCACATGCAGGAGTACAACATATATTATCTACACATACCTCAGCGGGAATGGGAGTGAAGTCATGAATTTGAAATGACATTTCTAAGTAGCAAAACTGTGATCCCCCGGAAATGTGATCCCCCGGAAATTTGAACCCCCAAAAATGTGCGTTTTACTAAAACGGAGCGATAAAACAGTGACCACACACTAGTATAAGTCACACACTTGGGATCCGTACACTATTTCTTCAAAACACAAGCCAAAGCAAGAACCAGTGTACTCGCTAACTCAAACCCTTTGAAACACGCACGAACCAGCTTTTCAGTACCGCACCTCCAAACCTATCAAAACTTATTACCAAACAATAACCAAAACCCCTTTTTTATAATTTTATTTATTTATATAGAATAATATATTTAACTTTAAATATTTTATATAAAATCTTTTTTTCTAATTAAATATATAGAATAATAAAAGGTATTATTATTATTATTATTATTATTATTATTATTATTATTATTATTATTATTATTATTATTATTATTATTATTATAACTATAATAATTATTATTAACATTTATTATATCATTATTAATAATTAGGTAATGATTACCTTATGATTATGATTATTATAATAACAATTATTATTATTATTATTATTATTATTATTATTATTATTATTATTATTAGGCTGGAGGGTGTGGGGGCGCCACCCCCGCCAGCTAGGACACTATAGCCCCGGGGCGCTATCCATCCACACCCCGCAAGTTAACTGGGGGTGCCATAGATGGCTCGCCAGCATGGTAACGCCAAGGTTCAAAGGATCAGGTGGGGCCCACATGTGTTTGCACCAATCAAATCTTTTTTGTTGGTGCATTCATCTGTCGTCTTCGTCTTATGTCGAGTCTCGGGTTCGTTGCAGATTTGAACAAGTGTGACATCATCATTATGACATCACAATTTAAGACTCATGAAACAAGGATTAGATGGTTGACCGTTTGAAGAATAGTTGAATGTTTGAATATCTTGTAACCGTTTGAGAATCATGTCCGTTTGAAGGGTTCCGTTTGAAATGGTCATGCCACTTTCAAACGGAAGGGTCTTCCCTATAAATAGCCTTCAAACGATTTCATTTGTAACGTTCTAGTTTCTGACGCCGAGGTGCTGTCGAGGTGTCTCCAGTCTTGTAAACGTTCAGAGATTAATAAATGAGACAATTAATAGTGAATACAAGCTAAACGAAGACCGAATCAATGAATTCCGCCTCTGATTCGGTCTGAGCACTCTTCTGATCGACTCGTTAGGTCGTTTCACGATCCTACAAGTGGTATCAGAGCTCAGGAGGAAGAGTTCTTACCGTTTAGCTCGTTTTCGCTAGAAAATTCTGATTTCTACACTTTCTTTTCTGATTTGGACAAGTGTTTACGGTTAAAACGGTCTAAAACTTTCACAATTCAAACGAAACACAGTATTAACGAATCCTTGAAAATTTGAGACTAAAACTCGACTTATAACTGATCGAAAAAATCCATTCCGTTTGAAAATGTTCGTAATATGCTGACGTCATAGGCTATTACGTTTGAATATACCGTTTGAAGCTTGACATTACGTTTGAAAATGGTGTAGTTTCAAACGTGACAGGACTATTACGTTTGAAATTTGTGTTCCGTTTGAACATATCGTTTGAAATTGCACCTGAAAGTTTGAAATTGCACCTGGCCGTTTGAAACATAACCTGACCGTTTGAAATTCAACATGACCGTTTGAAACATCTGTTTGAAAAGAGTTTCAGTTTTTCACGTGATAGTGCTTTGGATTGTGTGAACCGCTTGAAAATTACACCGGGTTGTGTGATTCTTTAATCGAAGTGGTCTCGTAAATTGAAATAATCAGATGTGCATGTGATTACATGTAATTTGTTTCATGTAACGAGATTGTTTCTGAAAAATGTATCGTACTTTGTGTCGTTTGCAAGAAGTGATCAAAATCCATGTGATTCATTGTTGTGGCCCAATCCGTTTTTAAAAAAAAAATTGTTCGCAACATTGTTTTTGAAAGATAATCAGTATTAAAAATTGATCCATGTGAGTTACAATGAGGCCCAATCATAATAGTTTTTGTTCATTGAAAATTGTCAACTGTATTTCATTATCTGGAAATCAAATAGTGTTGTCAGACTTTTCATGTGATTATTTCAGAACATGTGAATGTGTGTTTAGAGGTCCAATCATTATAAATCTATACATGTGATTTTGTGACCCAAAGTGTTTGTTTATGTCAATGAAATTGTTTTGAAATTGATTTTGTCAGTTAGCATGTGAAGTTCATCGACTTGTGTGACATTAAGAGCAACTCATGTGAAACAATTAATATCACCGATTTATTCATGATTATCGACAATTGTTGTTGAGTATTAATTGTTGTCAGCTTAATAGATATTGTCATCAGTCCATGTGATCAAAAGTGTTCGGCCCAATCACAGTCAAGTGCAGTTCACTTTATACTCGGAACAAGTGAAAGTGTGTTTTTGTGAGAAATTTTGTCGGGATTATTAGAAAAATGGCAATGATCTTTGATGAACAAGAAAACAATGATCTTAAAAGGATAAATGACTGGTATCGAGGATATTTCAGTAGTTCTTATCAGAATTTGTCCAAGAATGTTTGGGTTAACCGGTTCGAATGTTTTCTGTGTAAGAAAGATGAGAAATTAGATGATTTGGAGAAGAGATTTGATTGTTTGATTGACCATTTGAAAGAAAACAAGATAAGGATATCAGAAGCTGAAATAGTATCAAAGTTTGCTAATGGATTACCAGCTGAATGGGATGATTTTTTGAAAAATCTGAGAGAAGATTCTAGTTTTTCAAAATTACCTCTGAATGAATTCATCAGTAAACTTACAACACATATGAATGATAATGAAGAGAAAAAGAGAGGATTGTTGAATAGGATAGAAAATAATTTAAAAAATTAAATTTGGATGTGGTTGTAGAACTGAACAAAAGAGTCTGTGTGTGTCTTAGTGCAAAAGATGTTATGAAATATGATATGAAGAGGGGTTGTTATATTGATGAGAATATGAATCCTCTTGACTTCGTTAAAATCTTTTGTGCAGGAACATACAAGATGGTGACAGAGCAAGTTCAAAAGAATGAAGAATCTGTGAAGATTGAATCCTCAAGTTCTGACTCAGATTGCTTTAAATGTGACAACTTTAAGATTGACAATGGCAAACTCTTGAAGGATGTGGAAAGTTTGAAATCGGAAGTCAAGAAGTTGAAAGATGAGAAGCAATTTGATGATAAACAGATTCTTGTTTTGCAGGAAAATTTTGAGAAGTTGAAATCTGAAAATGACAAACTGTTGAGTGGCTTGGACAGTTTGACATTAGAAAACAAAATTTTGAAAGAAAAAGAAAAAGATTTTGAAAATGAAAAATTAAAAATTGAGAAAGATTTTCAAAGTCAAATAAAAATTTTAGAAGATGAGAGAGATATGTTTGGTAAAAACAATCTTGAAAAACAAATTGAGATCAATTCTCATCTTGAAAAGATTATTCGACTTGAAAAAGAGGCAGAATGTGCTCAAAAGAAAATCAAAGAGTTAGAAGGTAAAATCAAGGAATGGGAACAAAAGTTGAAGGTGTTTGTGAATACTTCAACTATTCCTTGTCCAAAACCTTTAAATTCAGTGCCAATAAGTGACAATGTCACAAACTTTGACAAAGTCAAAGTTGAAGATTGTGATGAGAAATCTGATGATGAAAATGAAAAAATTGACAAAAAGAATTTATTTTTGAAGTGAAAAGAAAAATTTCAAGAAACTGTTCCACAATCAACCGAAAATGGAGAATGCTCTAAGCAAAAACCTTTGAAGAAGAAAGTGGAACAGAAACAAAAAATTAAAAATTTGAAAAATGTTCAAAAAGAGAATAACAGCTCATCAGATCGATCATCCAATCGCAATCAAAAACCACAAAAAGTAAAAAATGAAAACTCTAAAATTGTTGGCAATAAGTGGTGCAGGTTGGACCACAGTGCTCAAAAGTTAAATCAAGCAAACAAGAGGAGCAAGGATTATCACCAAGCCAAACAGTGCTTTGATCTGAATGTTTGGACTGAAAATGGTGATTGGTACGATAACAGAGTGTGTTACCGATGTGGTTATCAAGGACACATTGCTGTTAACTGCCAAGGTTGGAGTTATGAGACAAGAAGATGCTTTAACTGCAACATCAGAGGTCACATTGCCAGAGATTGCCCAAGGAGATCAAATGAAAGATTGAGGGTTAATTCTCAGAAAATGGCAAAGAAATCAGTCAATGTCAAGCCCAAAGAACAGAAGGTTCAAGAACCTAAAGTTCAAGAAACGAAAGTGAAGCTTTCTCAAGGGCAAAAAGACAGACTGAGGAAGAAGAGGAAGAAGGCGAGAGAGTATCTCGAGAAGATTTTGTCCTCGGGTTCATCCGTTGGTAAAAATAAGAGTTCTGATGAACCGCTTTCCTCAACTGCAAAGTCAAACAAGACGAGTTCATCAGATACAAATCTGAGGACAGAAGAGAGAAAGAAGAAGAAGAAAGTTGTCGGCGATGAATCTGGCTCATCAAAGTCAGACAAGCCACATTCAGGCAATGATTCTGGTACGGTAAAGCCAGAAGAGCCGGTAGTTAAGGTAAAAGTTGAGAATTCTGGTCTAACAATGGATGATGAAAATTTTCCACCATTGTTGAACAAGAATTCAAAATCACCCAAGGACCGTCAGGCTTGGGTGAATCTGTTTAAATGAAAAACCTGACTTGCCGGAGTTCCCAAGTTGGTAAGGGTGGAACATGAATCGGCATATTTCTTGAGAAATTCACGAAAGTGATATTTCGACTTACAAGTGGTAAATCAGGGACATTAAGTTGTACTTGATTTTCTACATGTGATTGTGTTGTTAAAATCAATAAATGTTAAATCTTACAAGTGGTTGAAAGAACAAAGTGATGAAAGATCCCCGAATTTGTGAAAAGACACACAAAACTTATTTTCCGGAAAAACCATTTTGATTAAAACAAACTTAAGTGTTTTGAAATCACTATGGGAAAATAGTTTGTTGTCAGGGGGAGTTCTGATTGTTCAAGCCAAGTGAATGGAAAATTGAAGTGATTCTCATCATGTTGTCACATTTCATGTATAGCTTGTTTTCAAATTTTCCCAGAAAATCAAAATTGAGACATATTTTGATTTTAGGGGGAGTAAAAATTTTAAAAAATTAGAAAATTTGAAAATGTCAAAAACATTGAAAAATTTAAAAATGAGTTTTGCTGAAAAAAGAGGATATGATAGTAGATCAGTTGGACTGTCACAGCATGCTAAAGATTTGTAAAGTTTAAATGTGATAAACGATCTCACTAAATATGTGACGGTAGGCTCAGCTAGACTAGTAGATTTGCGATAACGATACAAATCTAAAGCAAAACGCCTAGTTCTAGTGGGAAACTCGGTCAAAAGTGTAGTACTTGGTTTTGTCCTTCTTGACTGTGTGCCTACTCAGTAATCGCTGATTGTCGAAAGACATAAAACTGGTTAAGTTTGTGAACTTTCACAACTTTGCTGAAAAGTCACTGTGATTGTGCATTTCATTTTGCAAAGATTTAAACTTGTTTTATTTCTTTATTTTGTTTAAGCATCGGACATCCTCTGCGTATACGTGAGTATCGACCTGGATGTTGTTGCCTAAACGTTCTGCTTTATTTTCTTTGGTGTTTCGTTTAAGCTTTGGACCTCCTCTGCGTATACGGGAGTATCGACCTGGTGGTTAAAGCCTAAACAACTTCAACTTATTTTTATTTTCTTATTTTGTTTAAACATTGGACTTTCTCTGCGTATGCGGAAGTATCGACCTGATTGTTAATGTTTAAACATTCTGCTTTGTTTTTGCACAATTCACAGTTGATAAAGTTTAAAGGCATTACTTGAGTTAGTGTATTGCATGATGAGGGGATATGCTGAGATCGTGGGGTCCATAAGAACTTAGTGCAAAATTAATATATCTTAACGTATCGGTAAGCATTTCGAAAGTTTTAGATTGAGTTTAAGAGGACAAACATATCGTCAATCTACGTGAATCGTTTAGAACTGAAAATGTTTAAAGCTTAACGGTGCTAGTGATTGGTCACATAAACTGATATGATCCTCTTTCGCATACTCGCAAAAATATGTTTGTACATATTTTATTTCTGCAGTTAATTTCTGTTATTGCATTTTTGTTTCATATTTTGAAAAATTCAAAAAGATTTTCGACAACTGATGTTGGAAAGCTGATATTCAAAATTTCAAGTGCTGAACATGATGAACTGGTTTGGGAGTGTGTGTATTGAATTGAGAAATTTATTTTGAGAAAGAAGTTGAGATTAGTTAATCAGGGTCATTAATTTGAACTTGATATAACTATTTCCAGTAAGTTTTTCTTATTGTTTTTAAGTAAAAACTTATGTGGTGGTGAGAAAATGTGTGCAGGAAATGAACTTAAACAGAGTTAAAGCCAGGATGAAATCTCAAGGTGATAGCTAATTCCAGACAGCGATCCCATCATGATGAGAGGGGGAGTCTGACGAGGTTAGAGCCAAAGAGAAGATCCTGATATATGCTAAAGAAGAAAAAGAGACTGATAATGACTGAAGATGCGAAGACTCGACACTTAAGACTCGTCAACATCTGAGGGGGAGTCTGTTGGTGCATTCATCTGTCGTCTTCGTCTTATGTCGAGTCTCGGGTTCGTTGCAGATTTGAACAAGTGTGACATCATCATTATGACATCATCATGTGATATCATAATGATGACATCACAATTTAAGACTCATGAAACAAGGATTAGATGGTTGACCGTTTGAAGAATAGTTGAATGTTTGAATATCTTGTAACCGTTTGAGAATCATGTCCGTTTGAAGGGTTCCGTTTGAAATGGTCATGCCACTTTCAAACGGAAGGGTCTTCCCTATAAATAGCCTTCAAACGATTTCATTTGTAACGTTCTAGTTTCCGACGCCGAGGTGCTGTCGAGGTGTCTCCAGTCTTGTAAACGTTCAGAGATTAATAAACGAGACAATTAATAGTGAATACAAGCTAAACGAAGACCGAATCAATGAATTCCGCCTCTGATTCAGTCTGAGCACTCTTCTGATCGACTCGTTAGGTCGTTTCACGATCCTACATTTTTTTTTTAATATGGGGCTTCATCCACACCATGCAAATTAAAGGGGGCTTCATGGCTGAGGTGGATCCTACGTGGCGTAGACATGGCGCTGATGTGGATCCTAGTTGGACTGATAAAGGCCCAAGGGGCTCCAACCACACCCTATAGCCTTAGTATTACAGAAAACCCTAAAATAACGCTCAAACAAAACACAGCTCGTCTTCTTTTTTTAAGCGATCGTCCAAAACCCTAATTCTTAATATCAGCCGCCAAGAACAAAAACGATGGTGATGAGGAATGAATGTTGCCGGCTGGTGATGATGCAGTCGCCGATGATGGTGCAGACGGAGAGGAATGATGGAGGTGTAGTTGATGGCGATGATCGGAGTTGCCGTCAATGAATAGTAGATTATGACAACCGGAGGTCATGGTGGTTATGGTGTTGAGTTGCAGGTTGAGTAGATGGTGATTATGATTTTAATGACCGGAGAAGATGGTCGAACAGTGACCAGAGATGTCTGATGATGATAATAATTCACGGTGGTGAACAGAGAAGATGAATGTCGGAGGTGGTTGGGTGATCGGAGGTAACAGATAAGATGAATAGAGTGTGCGGTGGACGACCGAATGTACGAGGTCGGTGTACGGTTCCGGTGTGTAGTTCCGATGTGCGAGTTCGGTGGTGATGAGTGTGCAAGGTGGTGATTGATAAAATGAACGACGATGATGTTATGTGATGTTATAGAGGGTGATGTAACAGAAGAAATTCTATGATTGAATGGATGGTGAAGGTGATGGCGACCGGTGCAACAGTGATGAAGACGACGGATGTTAGATGGAGTTCGGATAAGATGAACGGTGGTCGTGAGCTTTGATTCAACAAGTTGTTTCAGAAGGAAATGTGTTTCGAACAATGATTCGGATGAATGTAGTGATTCTGATGAGCCGTGATTCTGATGAACATGAAGATGATGATGATGATGATGATGATGATATTTGATGGCTGTTGTCGCACACTCTCAAATGATGTTGGAGATGTTGAGATAAGTAAGGAGCTGTGGACAAGGAATGATAATGTCGTACACTTAACTTACTTGCACAGTTAAATTGATCCAGCACAGTTCGCAGATGTTGTTGAGAATGATGTCGCACACTCAAACCTTCACAGTTGTATCCACTATTACTTTCTTACTTGTCGCACAGTGATTTTTCAGCAAGTCGGGTTGCACACTAATTCCTTTATGGAAATGAATGAGTAATGCCGCACACTCCAATTTAATTGGAAACAGCTTTGTAATCCCGTACACCTTTCAATTCCTGTAGATAATTTTATCAATCAAATCCCAAAAATATGGAAATAAATAAAAATATTCGAAATTCAAATTCCCTTATTCTTTCCACTAATAAGCTCCTAAAAATGTGCAAACACAGTCTCTCTTTTTTCCAAACGAATCAAAATCGAATTCTTTAATTGTTCTTGAACTATTCTTGACGTCTTCAATCAGTTCTTCGTGTTCTTCGAATCTGCAAACGGTTTTCTTGTTCTTCGAATGATATCCAACACAACCGAGCCTACGAAAGACTTCTTAGGCTCTGATACCAACTGTAAGTCCCAGAAACTATCAATCGGATATCAATAACACTAATCAAAGTGCGGAATACTGAGAAAAGTGTAGAAGAACAAGAACAAACTCGATTGAATAATCAAAGTGCACACGGTTTCTAAGAACCATCTGGTACACAGAATTCGAAAAGATGACAAGAAGAACAATAATGAACAACAACCCTAAAATGGACTAGGCTCACCCAATTTATAATTACATAGGGTGACCTAATTACAAGATGGGCCAAGTCCACATGCATATTACTAACCAAACAGGCCCAAAACAATTAATTAGCCCACATAGCTTATCCCAAAACTATCTAACCCACTACAAAGCTAAGCCCAATAGCTTATACTTGTGTTTGATAAAGATAAGCATAAACCTACAAAATTATATGGCCTTACAATAGATGACCTTCAAGATTTATTGAACCTTCAACTGCAAAGGGATGAAAAAGACATAGATTCCTCGGATTTTGAACATCAATTCAAAGGGCAAATCCGGGAACTGTTGATGTGGAAATAAAGATCAGAGAATAATGAAGGGTTTTGGCATCATCTATTCTAGGGGGAGATTGTTGATTCATGTGATCCTTCCTGAAGAACAGATGATGCAAAGTCAAAACCAATTTGCAACAACTGATGATCCTGAATAACAGTGTTTTGAACTCTATTCCCTCCAATGGCAGTGGCATCCAACATCTGATGATCTCAAAAGTCTACTGATATCTAAAGTCTGTTATGAACAAAGCTCTGCTTATGTATAAAATCTGTTGAAGATCAATCCTCTGTTGAAGTCAAAGAACTACTAGAAGTCAAAGGCCTGATCAACCTTTATGGAAAGCACTGCTCAAACTTCATCAGTGGTTGAGCCCATCAGCGGATAACTTCATCAGTGGTTAGTTAATCAGTGTTTAATGTAACAGTGTTTGTATTTAGCAGTGTTTAGAGTTTGTTAAGACTGCTAGCTGTTACTGTCTAGGTGACGTCAGCCAAGATGCTACAATGTTTAGGATTGTACTATAAATAGACAGTGCATGTACTGTTCTATTAGCTTTTTCACACACTGGCATTTTGTACGAACTAGCACTTGTGAGCTCAAGCTAAGGGGTGATAGTGTTCATGCATGCATATCAATCATTGTGTAAAACAATCTTTTGATTAAAAGCATATATGATGAATGATGTTCTCTCTTTGTTTGTGTTATAAAGTTTTTCCTTCATTTCCGCTGCAAATTATTCATCTGTTTATCTTCTTGCATTGATCACTTTATAAAAACAACACAAACCAGTAAACTCAGATCCTAATACAAATCTTTGTAAAATTTTATTATACATACATTTTTACACTATAACCCTTTTTTCCCACAAAAGTGAGTTTTGAGCCTTTACCGAGCATACAAATACACATCTATACTAATTGCCCAATTTTTCTTTTCTTGTGTGAATAGCCCATTTGGTTCTTGCAAATCTAGAACTTACGAAAACGATACGTTCCAAATACTTACCGATATAAATCCAAGTAAGTAAATGATAGAGGAATTAGGACTAAACCCATTTTTCATTTCAAACCTTTATTTTTATTTTCATCCCTTACCAAAACCATCCCCTTAATTAAACCCCTTTGAGCCTTAACCCTTTCGTTTCTAAACCCGCAAAAATATATACTTTTGCAAAAACAGCCACCCACATCCACAAAACTTTTTATTTACACCCCTTATTTACGTAAAAAGTTCGGTTATAAAATTACAAGTATGGCTTAGTTTCAACATTTGTGAAAAAAAACATTAGCCAAAGTCTTTTTTGATAAGCCACAATGTGACACCCGGTTTTTCAGGCCGTACCGTACAAATGTAACACGTGTCATGAATAAATAAAAAGGCTATATTTGACTGATATTGATGCTTATATGTGATATTTGATGCGTTGGTAAATCCAAACTTTGATGAAAATTATGTTAGCAACAATAAGATAAACGCTTATCGCGTAACGAACAAAATGCGAAACGAACGTCGGTGACCACCCGATCAGTGTTATAATCCTAAAAATAGTCTGTTATGATTAGAATGGTAATTTTAATCATGTTCGTGAGGAAAAATAAATTAAAACGCTAAGAAACTCTATTTTCGAGTTTGAGCGCGCACCGCACGATACTGCGCGTATCTGACAAAATACTGTCAACGTAGCCAGTCTAGGCAACTGATAATTATTTCAGTAATAATTTAGTGTGATTGTTTTTATAGAATGATAAAAATAATTTAAAACGCACTAAAACGCAATTTAAACGCGAGATAAAATACCCGGTAGCCAGTTAAATATCAGTTTTTAGCTAATACATAATATATATATGTATGTACATGCATGTGCATGTGAGAGGGAGACATATGTGGTGGCCAACAGGGTGCCCATATTTTCTTGGATGCTTCAAAAATTGACAAGTGTAGAGTGCACATAACCTCCACCATTTAGAATACATGCAAACATGTTAATAATCATTTTCAAGACCACAAATTTCAAATGACTCCCCCCATTCTCTCACCACAAACCGTACACACATACATGCTTCACCATTTTTGAGTTTCAAACATAATAGTGAAGATTTAAGCCTTTTTCAAGATCCTTCAAATGTTTGAAGATTAAACCATGAAGTTTTGAAGAAGATGCAAGCTTCTTATCACAAAAACCATCATCAAAAACCATCATCAAAAACCCATTTATATTCTTCAAAGGTATAAAATTTATTTATTTTATACATGTTCTTTCATTTTAATGATGATGATAGAAAGTTTCTCAAATACTTGAATTTCTTCACAAACTTGAAAATACTAAACAAGAAAATGGTTTTAATCAAATAAAAAGAAGTGTTATGTGTGGTATGTATACATGGCCGAATGTATATGAGTATGTATAGTTGTTGTATTTTCATTTTTGTTTGTAATAATACTTGCATGATGTTTGTTTGAATAAACAAGATTATGTGCAAATGTATTAGAGATATAAAGGAATGATTGAATCATGATTTTTTATTTGAAATAATGTTAGTATATAGGCATGTAGATGGCCGAAAATTTATTAGATATGTTGTGAGTTTTTTTTTAGTTGTTGCATGTTCTTGAAAGATAGTTAAGAAGCATGTGTTTGGTGATTTATGTATGAATGATTATGTGATGATGGATGATATATGTTGTATTTTGAAAGAAAATGGAATTAATGTGTTCTAGGAAGTATTTAAATCATAAGTAATGATGATGATGATGTTGTATGAGTGCATTAGATGCACATACATGAACATGCATGATGATATGAAAGCATGAAATGATGATTTGAGCATGATTTGTTAAAAATATTTTTTGATCAGATTACAAACACAAAAATATGATTATTTTGAAGTGTTTAATGATATAAAACCTTGTCATAAAGTTTACTAGGCTTCCATGTTGTACATGGTGCATTAAAAGTTGTAAAATACGTGAAATCGCATGATTTATGTGACTTGCATAAAAACTGCACTAATCTGATTATGATCACTATTTTAATCAGTAAATAACATGTATTGTGTTAAAATATCAAGTGATTTCGAGTTGGGATGGTTATAGTAACGTTTAACGCAAAACTATGCGGTAAAACGGTCAAAAATCGGCTTTTTGAACGATATTTATGAAACTGATTTAGATCAGTAATTAAACTGATATTTTTGTTTAGAAATTAATATTTTAACTAATTTTAAGTTTACTTGGTATTTGGTTAACATGATAGTGGGAAATTTAGACCATGTATGTAAACTTGTGCATTTTATGTGGTAGAAACGGTAATATTGCGTTAAACGGGTAACTTGTTTGTCGAGCATGAAATTTGGTACATATAAAATATTTTATGTATACTTGCCTTAAAAATGACAAAATAGACAAGTTAACGAGATTACGCATGTTACGGTTTTAATTTATGTGTACGTTTATGTATATATATATATATATATATATTATGACGCGCAAATCGTAGATATATTACGTATAAACGGGTGTGTTAAGGGATTTACATAATAACGGTTACCAATAAAATCGTTCAAGTCGTAGAATCTTAAATATATATATATATATATACATATATATATATATATATATAGACTCATATATATATTAACGTGCCAACATAATCAAAAACCATAACTTTTCGAGAAAATCTCAAAGTTATGTGAAAATTCTAAAAAACAGAGAAACTTAGGATTTTGTGATATATTGATTTATAAATCGTTCCTACATATAATATGACGTGTAGAAATCAAACTGTGGGATTGCGTTATTTAAAAATACGCACCCAAATGTGAGTGTCACTAAACCCCTCTTTTTACTGCTTTGTATACGTTTTGGGGGTAGAACACGCCAAAAAAAGGGTTTAATAATGTTTTTGGATTAAAACATACCATTTAATATAAATTATATATATTTTCATTGAAAATATATGGAGTTTGATAAATCATACGTTTCGAGATAAAACGTTTTTGATGAATGTATGTTTGGAGGAGAAACTGGGATGGTACGGTGTTTCTGAGGAAAAACCGACCGTGATGTTGGACGAATATTGCCTGGTCTCAAGAGAGTAAGTAACAGCATCGGCTTACATTTCGGTGGGGATTTCAGGCGATTCGTACAACATCGTATATTAAATTTGTCATATTAGTAGGACCCTGCGCCAATGATGTCGTTTAATCGATTAAGTATTGCACGCGATGAATTGTTGGTAGATCTATCGGGTTGACAACCCCGTCGTGACAGGTCGCCCAGTGTCAAGTCAAACGACGAATTTAAGTTCTGGTTATTGTCTAGCATTCATTATCCCTGCATGGTAAATACATAGTTCGTATTGTCTAGCTAACATACGAGTCTGAAAGTTGACGCTATGAATTTAATATACAAAACTTGGGAAAATGCCTTAATGTCGGGTTTTTAAACTTACGACGGATGACCCATGGATTTAATTAAGGAAATAAATGAACTTTCTAAAAATTATATGGATGTTTTACAATAAACACATAATCAGAAAGTTTTTCCTTAGGATCAAATTGTTTAAATTTGAATATGCGAACTCACATTCCTTTGTGTTGACACTTGATTTTAAACGTGTTCTACGGGTACTTGAGTTCGGCTTCGGGAATCATGGCGTATCTTGTGTTTGTTGATGCATGTTTTTCCCTTAAAATGTTGGACTAACTTTTGAACTTTCTGGGACGAATGTAATAAGATCCGCTAGGATCAAAGACAACTTAACTATGTGGTGGTCGTGTCATGTTTTAAAACGTTATATTTAATAACTTATGTTTTAAATAAGTCAATATGTCCAGCAATTAAATGCATCGTTCAACAAGATATTAATGCGCACCAACTTCTGTCACCACTACGTTTTAAATTCCGCTGCGACGTTTTTGGGGTGTGACACACAAAGCAATGGAAAAACCGATACTTTTTACGCTTTTCACCATTTTACCCAAATACACCTACCCGAGCCAAAACCTACCCTTTTTAAAGCCCTCTTGATATTACAAGGATTAAATGTCAAAAAGGAGGAGGTTTGAATGTTTGTCAAGCCTCACTACAAGAAAATGAAACTAATGCAACCCCTATAAAATGTTGCATTAGGCCTTGAAAAAGTTGCATTAGGCCTAATGCAACCTTTTATCAAAAGCTGCATTAGGTAAAGTTGCATTAGACCTAATGCAACCTTTTTCTCAGATAATGCAACCATTTTTGAAAGGGTTGCATATACTATTCAAATGCAACCTTTTTATAATGCAACCTTTATTCATGCTAATGCAACTTTTCTACTTTTAAAAGCAACTTTTCAAACACTCAAATGCAACCTTTGCTACACTAAAATGCAACTTTTTTTTCCACCGAATGCAACACTTTTTTATAAGATTTATTTACAAGAAATGCAACCTTTTTTTTCTTTTAAATCCAACTCTATTGCATCATTGTATGAAATACTAAAATTTTTATTAGTATAAAACAATATCTCAATTACACAAGCACAATAATAACATAAATATAATAGGTAATCTTGTATCGTTATTTAACATATGTCTAACCTCAAAATAACACTTTAATCAAAATATAACAATGATATAAATAACGAAAACCTTCTACTCATCTCTAAGATCTTGAAATACTTCAATAGGTAGTTTTTCCATTATACATTGTAGCTTTAAAGTTTGCACATTGGCTGACAACATATTTTTGCATGGCTTCTAGCTCAGCCTTTTTCCTTTGATAGTTCTCTTCAAAAACTTTTTTGTCTTTCAAGCAACTATCTTTTCAACTTCAAGGCTCGCTTTGAATGGTTGCCTAGGCTGACCAGAATGATCTATAGTTTCTCACCACCTTCCATTTTCTTCATCATGTTTATCGTAACACCTCTCCACAAACTCAAAGATAGCCATCATGCTCGTCGTTCATTACAACTGTAGAAGGATCAACCAAAACACTTCATCATCTGGAGGTTTGTAATTCGTCATTTGTTCCTTCAAAAGAGAATAAAAAAATTTTAAAAATAAGCAACCGATAACCTAAAAATACAAGTTGCTTGTTGAAAAACAACAGCCAATAAGAAAGAACATAACAAGAGCCATATGTGCTTTCTGTTATCATACCACAATTGCTAAATGATGTCTTTATAGTTGAATGATTTGAACCATAGAACAAGATACTGACTTTTAAAAGTCAAGACATACAAAATTTTCAAAAGGAAAAACTAGAAAGAACTTACCATTTTCGTTGAAGTGGCATCATATGTATCAATGATAACCAATCGGCTTCTATTAAGTCGATTTTGGTTTATCAATTATTAAGCTTAATTGGTTCATTTAACCACTTACAACAAAATTTCAGCAGGACTTGAAAATAAAGGTACTTACTTTTATAAGAAAGTAAAATAAGGTCAATTCATGTAGACACCAAACGAGCTAATAGAAAGAAACTTATTTATATGAAAATAAGCCAATCCAGATCATGTCTTATCTTACAGAGTTTTCACGAACAATAACTTACCTTAACAAGATTGAACGAAGGCACAACCCTCGATATCCCTCAGCTTATAAAGATAACCTACAACCCAAAAATCTACAAAATCTTTATGTACAATTCTTGTTTGTGTTCTTAAAAAAATCACAGTTGAGCTTCCTATGATGACCTTATTTTCGAGTTTTATCTATCAGTTGAATTTAACAAAGTAGCATGTGATGGTAACTGTACAACAGAGAAAGAAAAAAACAGATATACATGCTTATTAAAAAGAACCCAATTTCACAGCAAACTCAAACAAAAAAATTAACAGCTTAAACAAAATAATTCATTGGTGCAGCCCAAATGTAGTTAGAACAAGTTTACAAAACCAGTTACCACATTATTAAATACTAAGAATTAAAAATTGAAAAAACATAAGTTGCTGTGAGTTTAAGATCTTTAGAATATGAGCACTAACCAAAAAACAATATCTTACCTTTAACACAATCGCTTAACTATATTGGTTTATTTACTCAGTTGAGCTTAACATTAAAAATCATCTCCATGGGCGAAGCTTTTAAGGGGCGGGACTGGACGGCCGACCCCTCCAACTTTTCGCTCAGTAGTGGAGAGTATGTAGTTTTTGTATAGAGATTTTTAGGTATATACGTTTTCGACCCCCTGGTTTTATAGAAATTTTTAGGTCCGGCGACTTCCGCCCCCCAGTCGGAAATCTCAAGCTTCTCCACTGATCATCTCACAAACTATTAACTATTTGTATATCCTTTTATACTTATCAATGGTTTTATAAGATCTATGAGCTAAATAACATCTCTCATATCAATCGTACCAAGTTACACCAAAACTAACATAGATCCTACATCATTTCATAGAAAAAAAGTTAGACTAGTAAATTTAGCTTAGAATAAAACCAAGTAGAAAATTTCAAACCAAAATATATCAAGTCTGTAAAGTTAAAACACTAGCTTATTATATATTTATATATGGATACACTTATACATAAATATTTGATAAAACTACAAAAAGTATTAACAATAATAGTTAAGTCTTAATCAGTGGTGGATCTAGGATTTTTTTCTGGTGGGTTCACTTTTTTTAGATGTTCATTTCATAGAACCGGGCATAATTGTTTTCGGGTCAGTTCGACAGTTCGGCTCGGGTAAGGTTCATCACATAATAAAGATATGATACAATAATAAAAAAACACCGTCATTAGAAGTTAAAAACACAATAATATAAATATGAAGGTTTTTACGAATTAAGAAAAGTACTTATAGTTTTTCGCTACGAGTTTTCATCTTTTTGAAAAAGTTGCATTACGTCTTCGACCCACAACTAAGTTAAAACTAAATAGTGATATTTTTTGTATTCTATTATGTTGATCAATACAAGGTAGATACTAGATAGAGACCCAAAGACCCATCTATATGCAAGCCAACTAAAAAGTAAAATAACCTCTAATCTAGTAGGGAAAAAAAACATTCATATTTAGCTTTCGATGCATCTATTTGCAAACCAACCGGTTTGCAGAAACTATTGATTTCCTGGCTGATCTTCCCCTAAAAACCTATGAGATTACAATCTGAATTATTTGGTTTCTGTAAAAATAAAACATTACAAAAAACATATTCATTAGCATGTACAAGAAGTCAAGAATGTTGCCAAGATAACAAATTTAGTGGTTGGGTTCCTAGTTAGAGATTTGGGGATCTATTTTTGTGGTTTGTTTCAGAAATAGGTCATGGGGGCATTGGTTTAACCAAGCTCTATTTAGATTAAAAAAAAACTTCAAAAGTATTAATTAATTCTAAGAGGAGTCGAACCTGTAACTTCAGACATATAAGCACTTGCTTTAACCGCTCCGCCCTCCATCAATTTCTCAAATGGGTTCATCCCAAATATCTTTTATGGGTTCATACCAAATTTTCTATTAACACTTCTACTAAAAATTTGAAATCGAGTGGGTTCGTGTGAACCGATATGTCTCAACCTAGATCCGCCCCTGGTGTTAATACTGATATACACACAAAAATAAAAGATATTATTAACCAACATGAAAGCCAACACCACCTTTTCAATATCAAGTGGTGACCAGCCATGAATGAATGAAAATATATTCCTATCACAAGAAAAAGAAGTTGATTAAAAAGCCAACACCATGATTTATACTTGAATGAAAAACTAGTTATATACATTATCTAAGACATGATACACTAGCTTCATATTTCAATTTTTCTTGCATCGAATAAGAGTCAAATTCAGGAAGAAACCAATCTAGATGCACCAATAGTAAGATAAGGTTTTTCATTTCAACAAACATCATTCTAGCTACTTTATCACTTATTCCCAATTTCTACTATGAACTTTATAGTCTCACATAAGTACAGAACCTTAATAATTGATCTGTCTTTAATCATGAAGAAAGATCTTTACTTAAACATTTCAACAAACAGGTGGTGTGCATTATTGACTCAAGCAAATAAATGAAGTAATTCCTATCATTCCAGCCCCCAAATCTCAAATAATAAACAAGATTCAAACCATAATTAATCACCTAGATTTCATATAAGATTAAATTATTTTATGTAGACTTACCTTCAAATCCGTATAACTTCAGGAAACAAAAAAAAACACAATAAGAACATAAGTTCATGGATGGCGATAGAAGAAGAAGTCAATCACGTAAGTTCCTCAAAAGGATCGCAAGCCCTATTATCAAAAGCAACTGCAATTGTAAATATAGTCTTTGATTTCCTGATCTGCAATAACACGTAATGACTAATGAGTAAACAAAATAAATAAATAAAAAATCACCTTCTAAAAGAGATAAAAGCAAGAAGGTAGAACCCATTTTAGAGGGGAAACCATTTAGGGCTAAAAGGGATGAATGAAGGCTGTAAATGTGAGCGGGTCAGTTTTGGGAGAGAGGGAAATCAATTTGGGGGAAACAGCAGGGAGGGAAAATAAAAAAAAGAGTTAATTATTGTTTTCGTCCCTGAGTTTTGTCAAAAATAATGGTTTCAGTCCATTAGTTTAAAAATTGCGATTTCAGTACATTAGTTTCATTTTCGTAACCATTTCAGTCCACTAACTTAACTCCATCCATTTATTTTGTTAACTTTGAGTTAACTAACTAATTCAGGGACGGTTTGCGTCAGTTTTAGAAACACAGGGACTTAAGTGTAAACTCTAAAACATTAAAACAAAAAAAATAGTAAATTCCAAAAAATAAAAAAAAATCCAAAAAACCAAACAAATTCAAAAAAATTCTAAAAAATAATAAAAATTCTAAAAAATCATAAAAATTCTAAAAAATCCAAAAAATCCGTTTCAGCGCGAACTGTTTCGACCCGAATCGTTTCGAGCTGAACCGTCCGTACCGTTTCGACCCGAACCGTTTCGAGCTGAACCGTTTCGACGCGAACCGTTTCGACCCGTACCGTTTCGAGCCGAACCGTTTCGACCCGTACCGTTTCGAAGCCGAACCGTTTCGAGCTGAACCGTTTCGACCCGTACCGTTTCGAAGCCGTACCGTTTCAAGCCGTACCGTTTCGAACCGAACCGTGCCGTTTCGAACCGAACCCTTTCGAGCTGAACCGTTTCGAACCGAACCGTGCCGTATCGAACCGAACCGTTTCGAGCTGAACCGTTTCGAACCGAACCGTTTCGAGCTGTACCGTTTTGACGCGAACCGTGCCGTATCGAACCGTGTCGTATCGAACCGTACCGGTTCGGCTTCGAAACGGTTCGCGTCGAAACGGTTCGCGTCGAAACGGTTCGGGTCCAAACGGTTCGGGTCGAAACGGTACGGTTCGAAACGGTACAGCTCGAAACGGTTCGGTTCGAAACGGTTCGCATCGAAACGGTACGGTTCGAAACGGTACGGCTCGAAACGGTTCGGTTCGAAACGGTTCGGTTCGATATGGCACGGTTCGGTTCGAAACGGTTCAGCTCGAAAGGGTTCGGTTCGAAACGGCACGGTTCGGTTCGAAACGGCACGGTTCGGTTCGAAACGGTTCGCGTCGAAACGGTTCAGCTCGAAACGGTTCGGGTCGAAACGGTACGGACGGTTCAGCTCGAAACGGTTCGGGTTCGAAACAGTTCGCGCCGAAACGGATTTTTTGGATTTTTTAGAATTTTTATGATTTTTTAGAATTTTTATTATTTTTTAGAATTTTTTGGAATTTGTTTGGTTTTTTGGAATTTTTTTGATTTTTTGAAATTTACTATTTTTTTTGTTTTAATGTTTTAGAGTTTACACTTAAGTCCCTGTGTTTCTAAAACTGACGCAAACCATCCCTGAATTAGTTAGTTAACTCAAAGTTAACAAAATAAATGGATGGAGTTTTAGTGGACTGAAATGGTTACGAAAATGAAACTAATGGACTGAAATCGCAATTTTTAAACTAATGGACTGAAACCGTTATTTTTGACAAACCTCAGGGACGAAAACAGTAATTAACTCTAAAAAAAATTTAAAAAAGAATTGAGAAGGAAGATTCAACTTGAGAGATTCACAAAAATACAAATTATTTTATAAAATTATTGTATAAATATAAACAATGTCATTAAAATATATAGTTATGAGCATATATTCACTATTCAGGTATACCATTCGGGTAAACTGGTATATAGTTTCGGGTAACTAGGTCGGGTTTCACCTAATCTAATACTCGTCTCATGCTCACGAATTTTTTTTTCTCAATCTTGTACCAATCTCATACCCGTCGGCCTCTGGTTTTTTTCTGTCATCAATCAAAATCAACTTGATCAATACTGCTCATGAATATATGGATGATCCATTACGTTCTATATTTAGTTTTTATAGTTAAAATATATAAATAATATATAAATCTTAATATTAAAATTAACCTTATAGTTATATTTTCTAAAAGGCTTATCTTATTCTTATACCTTTAAATCTTATTTCCACACTCCTCTTCACTCTATTTTTCTCTATGTATATATAGAGAGAGATAGAGGATTAGGGGTGTGTAAATATTAACACCCTTTCTAAAAAAAAGGCTAGTTAGGAAGGCTAAAAAACCAAAAATTTCTTTAAAGTTGTATCAAACCTAAGACCTAAGCCAAACAAAGATCCAGATAATTTACCACTAAATCAATGTATGGTAATATCGTTTCTCTTGTTCACTTGAAGTAATGGTGTCACCTGGCCCCCTTATGCATATCGTAGTTTCGCCCCTGATCACTGCGTACATTTAGATGTACTAATGCAACCCTTTTACAATCATAGGTGCATTTAGTTTTTTAACAATGCAACCTTTTAAAACAAGAGTTGCATTTAACTTTTAACAATGCAAACTTTTAAAACAAGAGTTGCATTTAAATTTTTATAATGCAACCTTTCAAGAAAAAGGTTGCAAATTTAATATAATTTTGCAACTTTTTATGAAAAAGGTTGCGTTAGGATATCTAATGCAACCTTTATGTTCAACAAAGCTGTAATAGAGTCAAATGCAACTCATTTTAAAAGGTTGTTTCTAAATAGTTGCATTAGACCTATTTTCTAGTAGTGCCTATTGTAGGAGTAAGTTCCAAACCGGGTCCAAGCGTTTTCACTTAAACAACTTCGGCCGAGTGTTGAGTGACCACTTGTGAGGTGTGTAAATTTGTATATAACTAAATAGAATTGTGTGAAGGCATGTTATGCCCAAAACAAATAATTTTTCTAAGTATGTGTTTTAAATAAATCAAGACGAATAAGATTGTAAATCAAATAAAAACAAAATAAAGTTAGAACTTGGATTCCCGACACTCTAAAGATAAACCCAAAACTTCTCTTCTACCAATTCTGTTTGGGTGTGTAAGCCACATTATAGAGTTTTGCTTAAGGACAAGCAAAGATTCAAGTGTAGGGTATTTGATGTGGGTAAAATGCAACATATAAATTACAACAAACAAGGCGTAAAATCAACTCTTTTTCGGTACTAAAGTTAGAGAAAGCATGTTTCTTTGTTTACTTCTAATTTTTAGGATCAAAAGAGCTTAAACGCACAAAAGAAACAAATTAACAGCAGAAACTAACATAAATACAAAGAAGAAGGATCGACACGATCGCCTAACCCCCATCCATATCCAAACCAACAAAAATAACAAAAACAGAAGCTTAGGCACGGGGCCATGCCCACCAGGCATGGGGTCGTGCTCAGTCAAGATTCCCTGTAGAAAAAGACAACAGCAAAAGACAAACCAACACTGGCCCGTGCTAACTCAACATGGGCCATGGTCAACTCTAAGATCCGCAGAATCTGAGATAGTACAGCAAGTACAATCACCACGGGGCCATGCTCTGCGACAACACGGGGGCGTGGTAGTACAAGACCTGACATCGTCAGTTAATGAAGTGAGAGAAAGTAAAGACCAAGGGGTCGTGCCAGGTGGGCACAGGGCTGTGTGAATGATCTGTTTTCCAGCTATAAATAGGGGTGCTTGGTTTCATTCCAACTCATCCCTTGGCAAACCACTTCTCTCACACTTGCCATCTGTCCACTACCACTACAACACCAACACCCACCACCATCATCCATCTTTCATCTTTTTGAGTGTGTAGTAGTCTCAAGATCCAAGGTTGATCGTAAGAGTTCTTGTCAAACAAAGGCCATGCTTGGCTAAATCTCTAACATCACTTGGTGAAGACAAATCTTTTATGTATTACTTTTGATTTCCAATCTTTGGCAATTTTTTATTTGGGTATGTATTAATGACTTTAATAACTATTTTTTATATTGAAGGTGAACTTTACTTAATCAATTATTCATGTTTTGTTGATCCATTCATTCGTGTCTTTACGGTCTATATAAAGCGTGTTAACTACCTGGAAGGGGGTTAGAAGGGTGTTTGGGTAAAGTTCTTGCCTCGTTTAGTGTATTGATCCTGCGAGGACCTGATTCAAGCTTAGTAGGACTTCCCTTGAGACAGATAGCATCAAATCGGGGGAACTAAGAACCGCTTGTAATCCCTTATCTATAAACTACTATTAAAACATTAACCCGACCTTGCGGGAGTGTATCCTTGTTGACTCAGACCAATAGGTTGAGGGTAACGCTGCCTGGTAGGGGGCCTACCACTTTTCGCACTAATAACTTACTTAATTGTCTTTCAATAATTCGACCTTGTGGGACTATATCCCTACTGACTCAGATCAATAGGTTGGGGGTAACGTTGCCTGGAAGGGGGCCTACCACTCTAACTAATATAATCTTTTAAAAAGCCCAGAGTGCAGAAATTATCATAGGATACATAAAAGAGGAGTTGGAACCAAGAGATTCCTTCTTATATATTTGTTTTCCTTATATTTGTATTTTTATTTTCTAGTTTATCTTTTGAAACTTTCAAAACTTTTTTTTCAAAAATTTGGTTAGATCAGACGTTAACGATAAGCCGGTATTAAAAGCTCTTGTGTCCTTGGATGACCTCGGTATCTTGCCATCAATAGACTACGTCTACGATGAGTGCACTTTCCATAATGTGTGTAGAGTGATTGTATTATATGGTGTTTTATAAATTTAAGCTTGATTCGGCAGTAAAAAGTGCTTAAAATGTATCTAAAATTATACACACCTGCAGACACGTCAATAGTCAATGGTCATAATCAACAAGCATAATCATAGGAACGTTAAGATGGTCCAAATATTTTTATCTCTTTAATTAAAGGAGGTCATTCCTTGTATTTGTATCATTTCTATCCTATAGTTATTTCATTGAATAGAATTACCAATGTCACATGGTATCAACCTAAACTAAATATCATATCTTCTTTACCCTATCTCCTGCACCTCTTTTATGTTAAGCTCCCTTCTAGGCTCTCCTATGGCTTCCTCCGTTTCTTCTACCAATCCAGTCAGTTTTCCCCTTCATACACTTCTTCATCTAATCACTACCTAATTCGCTTCTATAAGTTATATGTTTTAGAGGTACCAGATCCTTCCTCTCTTTCCTTTCAAAAGCTTCAAGGCCATGTTAATGGTAACATGTCCTCACCACCGGAAACTATCACTAATGACAGGAAACTCAGATTATATCAACGGGAAAGTAAATTCTCAACAAGTCCTACCATTTCAACCATTTATAACCAAAGAGCCATGGTGGAAGCCCTAGGACTCTCACTGCCCGGACTGGTTTGTTGTGCCCTTGCACCCGGCTATTTGGGACTTCTTAAAGCAACTTCAAAAAGGTTCTTCAATTATCTCTAATTTTGGCCGCAAGTTTAAAACTATTTTTAACCAACTAGTGGCTATTGGTCATCCAGCAATAGACGCTGACCAGGGTCAGGGTCATTGGTTCCTATGTGACTGATGACAGGAAACTCGGTTTATATCAATGGGAAAGTGAATCGTTAACAAGTCCTACTATTTCAATCATTTATAACCAAAGAGGCCATGATGGAACACTACTAAAAAACAGCTCCTTTTCTGACCGTGATTTTAGTCGGAAGTTTGTCGGAAAAGCGTGTTTCCGACAATTTTCGGACAAAAACCTCTATGCTGGAAAAATCTAGTTGGTTGAACCCGCTATAGGCTATAGCCAAAAATCTATTCGGTTGTTTCCGACAACTCTTACTGCCTGGACTGGTTGTTGTGCCCTTGAACCCGCCGATAGGCTATAGCCAATATTCTATTTAGTGTGTGCATACTCTTTGGGACTTCTTAATGTAGATCCCTATACGGATCATCGGACTACGATGATTTCTTGTTTCAGATTCCTTAACGAGTGCGAAATCCACGTTATGACACAAACTGGGCGAGAGAATGTATAACATGGTAAAGATTCAATGTTTAACGGTTCTGTGTATTTGATTTGACAGAGTTTTGGTACAAGATATGACAAATACAAAGTTCTGATACCCTCTCTCTCTACACACACACTTTCTCTCTAGCTTATATGAGCTATGTCTTTACAAATGATTGGAACAACTATTTATACTAAACATACAAATATCTATCGATAGACATTGTATATTATCGATACCCTTCATTATCGATACATATGGATTAATAGCTTTGTGTTGGATTGATATGATGTTGATCGGATAGCATATGGATCGAAAGATTTGTGTGTGTTCAAAATAATCGATATACTGCATGCATATCGTTCTCGTGTCTTCATCATTTGTATCTCGTTCGTTAGGTCGTACAACAGAGAAACGTCGTTGACTTTGGTCTCGTACCGAACCAAACCGAACTGAGCCACATCCACACAAAAGTGAATCAACAAACTCCCCCTTGGATGTTTCTCGTGATGGTTCGTTCTTCACGCTATCGGATCATCAAACGTCTTCACTTATCACAATCAGGAGGTGCATAAAGAAACTCCCCATTGAATGTAGCTGGTGAATCTTTGATCTTCAAAGCTTCAGATCCTCGAGTTGTTGATGAGTGGTTTGCTGCAACTTGATCCTCTTGATCCGCTAATTACATGCATGTCGTGTCGTCACTCCCACAACTTCTCCTCTAACACGTTCTCTTTGCCTTTAGCTTGTTTGAATGCCACATCGGCACACACAACAAAGCTAAACGAGTAATGAGAACAACCGCTAGGGTTTTAACCAGTCTTAGAGAATTTTCAAATGAAAACCTCACTAAGAATTGATTCTAAACAATATTAATATACGACACACGTGAGACCAACTCTCATTCAACTACCACCCCACTACAATTTGAAAGTTTCAAAATCGTTCAATTTTAGATATTTAACTTTCAAAACTTGTCTACATCGACCATTATAAAGATTCAATTGTTTTCCGGCTTTCAATTAGGTTTTAGGTGGGATAAATTCAAGTTTCAACTCGGTCAATCAAAAATATAATAGAAGAAAAATCTTTTTAGGTTTTAAAAACTGTATATTAAAACACACCTAAAATCTTATTAGTACTTTTCAATTTTCTAATGTAAAGACGGAAAGCAATAAATAAATATTACAGACATTCTTTTTGCGAGTTTCAAGGGGAAGAGAATTCTATCAGTATATGGTCATGCTAAAACGCACTTGTTGTTCAATTAGTTAGCTTTAGATAAGCATCCTATAATAATTAACGATATTTTTGTCCACTTAAACTCAACAATCATATTTAATCATAGCTTGGGTATATTATTAATTTGTATTTAGATTACCAACCAGTGTTCATCCACACATGACACATTCACTTATCAAGTATGCACGAGAGTTCATCTTACTAGTGAGTATACCGTTTATCATCTCTTTTGACGTTTAAGATGTGAGATACTCACCTATTTTGTGGATGGAAATAAGTCCCATGTGATAAAATCACTTCTTTATGAGGAACTTGGTTTTCGAATGTATGCAGGGCTCGAGAGCAAGTCTGTGAACAGGTTAGTACCATCGTACCAACAAAGAGACGAACTTGACTCTCGGATGATAGATGTGACATAAAAACACTTATCCTGGGGTGTATGTGATTACATTATTACTTATTGATGTTCGTATGCAGTTTGTACAAGTATGTATTGTCACACCATGTCTTTTGTGTAAGCGCGTGCGTGTGACTTGATCAGTTTTTCATTGCATTCGATCATAATAAACAACTACATGATATTAAAACACGCGATGTCCATCCATTGATAAGTTCAAAATATTACAAACCACAAGTTTTTCAAGTTTCAAACCATCACAAGTATTTAGTTTAAGTTACAACCAAAATAAGTTTTATAGTTCCATAAAAAAAAAACTTGTTTTAACAAAAGATAAGGTTAATGAGGCTTTGCATTCAATATCTCATCTAAGATGAAATATATGAATCAAACCCTCCAAAAGTGGATGACATCAACACTTGAAACTCAAAAGCATGAAAACAACGCTGGCACCAAGATCCATCTATTTGCCTGAAATACATGTAAGTTGAAAACATCAACAAAAGTTGAGTGAGTTCACGTGTTTTATGTGTATGCGCATCAAATGAATCTCAAAAACATTTGAAAGTTCAGTTTTGTAAGTAGGTATGTAAAGCGTCTAGGAACATGTTGATCATTAATGTTTTCCAAGGACATTAATATATGTGACGACATAGGAGGTACTCAACCCGAGTAGATGATTTTTAGTGTCGTTTCACTCCCGACTGTGACACAACAGCACTCTAGTGGTCACCCATAGACCGTGAGTGGGGCTCGCCCGTACCCATTAGATCTAACCTTTGTTCCGTGGTCATTAAAAGGATTAATGGCACCTTAGTTACAGCCTATGCTCACATGATCTAAGAGTTCATTCCATAGCTTAATCATACCCTAGCTGACATGTATTTCCCCTCGAAAGTTGTAAACCGAAAACGTTAAAAGAAAAGGGGGACATGAACTCACTAGTTTGCGTCCGTGCAAAGTGCGTACTCAAATGCAGTTTCCTAGGTTCGTTTCGCAACCTACAAACGTGCTAGGTTTTGTTAGAAACTTCGGTCTTGTAACGGTTCTTAGTCTTAAACACTTATTAAGACTTGTTTTAGATTTGTTTTCGTTTTGAGTTGCACTTTTAGTGTACGATGTCTTTATATAATTTAACTAATATTATTTGCATGCATTGCATGTATATCATTTAAGGGTTTCGTTAAAAATAATATATTTTTAACTCGTTGTGATATATTGCTTCCATATATGTGTGTTTGTAGTTTTCGTAACCAAAATACCGTTTATTGTGTATTATACATTTGTAATTACCCCCAAGTATAGATATACTTGTATTATGAGTATGTTGATAATTTCACTTTGTATTCTCATATTTATGTACAACACTTGTAAAAGGGTATTTTACCAAGTGTTGGTAGTGTATGTTGGCATGTATTTGTACGTATAGGAATACATATTTTCATGTATTTATTATTCATACTTAATATATATTTAATTTTTCCGGAATATTGTTTTCGCACATTATAACCATAATTTTGCATTCTTAAAATACATATTTTAAGATATGTTTATAGAAAATATCTATATTTTTGACTTGGTAAATATGAATGTTCACATATGTCTTAAAAATAATTTATTTTTACGATCAAGACTTGAAAAATATATATTTTTAGTTTCCACCATGGTTGTAAAAGTCCCGACTAGGCTCCGAGTACTCCCTGAGTACTCGCTCCAAGGTAGGCTGCCGAGGCACGAGTACTGGTCTCCCAGGCCAATTACTCTCCGAGTAATCTCCGCCTATGCCGAGTACTTCCCGAGTACTCCCGAATCCGACTAGGGAGCGCCTAGCGACTTTTGCAACCATGGTTTCCACCAAAATAATATATTTTTAAGTTGTTTATGAAAATAGTTATTTTCATACACTCAAAAAGATAATATACTTTCAAGTTTGACAAGATATGATATATTTTTATATTACTTGTAAAAATACATACTTTGCCATTTGTTCGGTTTGAAAAATACCGTTCACCAAGTTTTGTTATAATACAAATTAAATTCCGGAATATTTATATAATTTGTCCATTAAGTCCATTGTCCAACATTTGTGTACAAGACATAATCTTGTATTCTTGTAAATCTTGTAATTTTTAAATTACAATTTTTGGTATTTGTGTGGTATATTATTTCAAGTCCCTAAATTTTAATATAACTAATACAAATAATATATACATAGCACATAGTTCATGTGGTCTCTAAATATATATTTTTCTAAATATATATTTAGTCATTTTTATTTTTGAGAAACCAACCTCCATTAATTGCATTTTTATATAAAAAATTATGTGAATTTTTATATTTAAAACCATTAATCAAAGTTACTTGTAAGAACTTGTTAAAAACATATTTTTCTAAGTGTTTAAATTTTATAAAAATTTTGCCATAGTTTCCTTTGTAAAATGGAGGTTTCCATGCTTTCCAGCATATCATTTTCTTTTCAAAATCATCAACAAATCATCCACCACAATTTACAACCTATAATATGCATAAAATGCATTTTTCATGAAGATGTGAACTTGAAAGTTTTGTAAATATTTGTAGTCTTTTAACATGATGTTTAACAAGTTCCTTAAACTTTAAAAACATGGTTTATTTCTTATCATGAACCCTTTTGCAAAAATTCCATCTTTACAACTTGTGATTCATTTTTGTAGAAATTCATTTTCTTCAACTTTTCATGCTTTAAACACTTCAACAAATTCATTTTCACATATGCAATAAGTTCATTTATTTTCATAATCAAAACCATGTTCATCATGTAGTAAACTTTGTTTTTTTGAAACTTTTATCTTTCAAATCTTTCATTTTTAATGTATCATACTTTGTAAGAATCACATTCTACACTAAATCATGCTTGTTCTTCAAGTTGATTCTTCACATAATGTATGTTCAACATAGATCTTTCAAGATCTCTACACATACTTGTTAGATCATGTATTTAATCATCATCTAACAAGTATTTATGTGATGTTCATCACCATACACACAAACAATCATCAAACAACTTCATCACATAGCATAAACAACATGTTTTCTTATGATTTTTAGTTTGATTCAAGTGTTCTTCTTCTTGGTTTTGTAAGATCTTTCATTTTCTTAGTTACACACATGTTACATCTACTAAGACAAGATGAAAAATGGGTTCATAAGACACTTACTACTAGCACAAGGCTAGGGTAGAAACAAGTTGATGATGATGAAGAGAAGATGACACAAAGAGGGTGGTTAATAGCTTCCTAATGAGGTCCTTCAACTTCCAAGTCTTGAAACCTTCTTGATTCACCTTGAGACACCTTGTGAGAGCCTTGAAATTGCTAGGAATTGAATGAAAGTAAGGATGGGGGTGGGGGTGCTTTTGGCTGAGATCAAGAAGAGGGGAAGGAGAGAGTGTTGTGGTTTCTTGTTAAGTTGCAAATGAGATTTGGATGATATAGATAAGGTTCTTTAACCTGTGTATTAAACTTTCCCTCCAAACATTTGTCTTATGGATCATAACTTAGCATCTTTGATCACAATGTCTTTTAGTCAACCTAATTAAGGGGGTGGGGTCCCCTTGGGGATGGTTGAGAGAGGGGGGGGGGGGGGGGATGTTGATTATTTAAAATTGTAAATGTTTAAAAGATGAAGATACATAAGACTAGTTAGGGTGATTTAAGTGTTTAGTGATTCTTATGTGTAAGAAGGTGTATATTGTCGTAAACTAGTATTATGATGCCAAATTATTATTAACTAGTTCGTAGGATGCTTCTAGTTGTGTTTGGGTGTTCGTTTGGTTATCGGATCGCTAAAAGATCAATATTAGTAACTTGTATAGCACATTACGCTATTATGTTGTCATAATGTTTTCAACACTTTTCAAATTATTCTGAGCGTTCTGGCGTTATTTCTGATTATTATATAAGCTGAAAAATGCTGAATTTGGCTAAATTATGATGCTTTGGCTCGTTTTTAGCTAGTTTCTGGCAGTTTCTAGTGTTCGTTTGTCTCTCGGAAAGCAGTAACTTAATCCCTTACTTTCTAACTTGAGGTTTAGTATAACCTTGGTTCTGGGAATCAATCTGTGTCCTAATCATGTTGTTTGTCTAAGTACTGAACTCTTGTAAGCACTACTAGTTTATCTAATAAGTGTGCTCGTTAGTTCTGTGCACTGTCTAATCTGTTTCAAGTCGCGACCAATAAAACAAGTATCATGCATCATGAAATGTTTTTGTGAGTTCTTTAAATGTATGCCATGAAATCATGCACATCATATGTTCAAAATACACAACCATATAATATAAAACATTGTTCACATTGTACGGAAATTACTCAAAGAGTGCCAATTGTCACATTCTCCCCCCTCTAGAAGAATTTCGCCCTGAAATTCAAGCTGCGTTATCAGTTGCAGGGGAGTTTTGAAACAAGTGAGGGTACTTGAACTTGATTTGATCTTCACGTTCCCATGTAAACTATGGGCCGTGATGTGAGTTCCAACGAACTTTGACTAGCTTAATACGACTTCTCTGTGTCTTGTGGACCTTCCAGTCCGTAACCTCAACAGGTTCTTCGGTAAATTGGAGTTTTTCGTTAACATGAATTTCATCTGCTGGAATGACGACTGTTTCTTGAGTAGGACTTTTCTTGAGATTAGACACGTGAAACGTGTCGTGTACACTGCTGAGCTCTTCTGAAAGTTTTAACTTGTATACGACTGTTCCAATTTTCTTCAGAATTTTGAAAGGTCCAATGTAACGCGAGTTCGACAATTACCCAAATCATATCATGGCCTCTTTGATTTCTAGCTAGCTTAGTAATGAAATCCATCGATATTTGTTCCCATTTCCATACAGGAATCTCAGGTTGTTGCAGCAGCCCTGAAGGCTTCTGATATTCCGCCTTGACCTTGGCACATGTAAGGCAGTTACCCACGTAAGTAGTAATATCGGCTTTCATCTTAGGCCACCAATAAAATTTCTTCAAGTGTTGGTACATTTTGTCTGATCTCGGATAAATAGAGTACCTTGACTTATGGGCTTCATCCAAAATAAGTGGGCGTAGATCACCGAAGAATGGAACCCAAATTCGCTCCATGAAGTACAATGTTTCGTCTTCCTTCGGCACCAATTTCACCTCCATACCACGTAAGGATTCAGCTCGCAGATTATCTGGTTTAAGCACTTCTTGTTGAGCCTCATGAATCCGAGAAGTGAGATTTTTTTGTATGGTCATCTCCAAGGCTCGCACCCTTAGAGGTTTTGCACGCTCCTTGAGGCTCAAGGCGTCTGCTACAATGTTCGCCTTGCCTGGGTGATACTTTATCTCACAATCATAATCATTCAATAACTCGACCCATCTTCGTTGCCTCATGTTTAAGTCTTTATGATCGAAAATGTGCTGCAAACTCTTATGGTTTGTAAAGATTGTGCAACGAGTACCATACAAGTAGTGACGCCAGATCTTCAACGCGAATATCACTATGCCTAACTCAAGGTCATGCATGGTATAGTTCTTCTCATTCACCTTCAACTGACGAGACGCGTACGCGATGACTTTGTCCCGTTGCATCAACAAGCAACCAAGAGCTTGTTGAGACGCATCACAATTAACCACAAAACCATCGGTACCATCGGGTAAGGACATAATAGGTGTGTCACAAAGCCTATCTTTCAGCGTTTGAAAAGTCGTTTCTTGTTCTTCTCCCCAATCAAACCTCTTATCCTTCTGGGTTAGGGACGTTAGCGGTTGAGTAATCTTTGAAAAGTTCTCTATGAATTGTTTGTAATAGCCTGCTAACCCAAGAAACTGTCGTATCTCGGTTGGGGCTGTAGGTGCTTCCCAATTTTTAATCGCCTCAATCTTAGCAGGGTCGACATGAATTCCATTCTTGTTTACCACATGACCTAGGAATTGCGTCTCGCGAATCCAAAATTCACACTTTGAAAGTTTAGCATAAAGTTGTTCCCTCTTCAGGAGTTCCAAAATAGCTCGCAAATGTTGCTCGTGCTCCTCCTTGGTTCGCGATTATATGATGATGTCATCAATAAACACAATCACAAACTTATCCAAGTACGGCTTACACACTCGATTCATGAGATCCATGAATACCGCCAGTGCATTGGTCAAGCAAAACGGCATGACAAGAAACTCGTAATGTCTGTAACGAGTTCTGAAGGCCGTTTTGGGAATACTTTCCTCATGTATCCTCAACTGATGATATCCCGATCTCAAATCAATCTTTCAGTAATAATTGGAACCTTGTAGTTGATCAAACAACTCATCAATCCTCAGTAAGGGATACCAATTCTTGATGGTCAGTTTGTTTAGCTCCCTGTAGTCAATGCGCATCCGAAAAATGCCATCTTTCTTTTTAACAAACAACATCGGAGCTCCCCAAGGTAAGAAGCTCGGCCTGATAAATCCCTTGTCTAAAAACTCTTGCAGTTGAGCTGATAGCTCCTGCATTTCTGACGGAGCTAGCTGATACGATGCTTTCGCTACTGGTGCCGCTCCTAGCACTAAATCTATCTGAAACTCCACTTGTCGCTGAGGAGGTAGTCCAGGCAAGTCTTCGGGAAAGACTTCTAGAAATTCCTTCACAACGGGGATGTCTTCTAACTTTGGCTCCTTGGTCTCTTTGTTTACGACGTGGGCGAGGAAGGCTATGCAGCCTTTTCGGAGACACTTCTGCGCCTTCATACAATTGATAATTCATAGGGGTGTCTCGCGTTTCTCCCCATGAACTACTAGTGTTTCTTCATTCGGAAATGGGATGCGAATGGTCTTCTCGTGACAAACCACTTCTGCTTGGCTATCGGACAACCACTCCATTCCGACAACTACATCAAAACTACCTAAGCCAACTGGTAGAAGATCGATAGAAAACTTTCGCTCCCCAAGTTCGAGTGTACATCCCTTAATAACTTCATCCACTTCGACTATTTTCCCATTTGCCAGTTCTATAGAATTTGGGACATCTAGTTTACTCGTTTCTAGGCCAAGTATATCCTTAAATTCTACAGATATAAAGCTAAAGTCAGCGCCAGTATCAAACAGAACAGATGCAAAGTGTTGGTTTATATAGAACGTACCCATAACAACGTTTGGGTCCTTGAGCGCCTCGCGTGCTCCAATAGTGGAAACTCTTCCACATGATTGATTTTCTTTAGGGCAATCCTTCTTATAATTCCCCATGTCTCCGTAACCAAAACAACCTTGGCCTCGACCATTTCCATTTCCACCTTGGTTGTTGTTATTGTTATTGGTTCCGCCCTGATTGTTGTTGTTGTTTTCGCATTGATTACCGTTACCACCTTGGTGGTAGTTACTGTTTCATCCTTGGTTTGCATTTCTTCCTCTTGTTCCTACCCAACATGTTTCTTTGCTGTGTCCCTCCTTTCCACATTTGTCACACTTTACCCTCGGACATCGACCATCATGGTGAAACTTGCACCTATCACACCTAGGCTTGGAACCCTGATAACCTTTACCACTAGCCTCATTAGTGGCTCCATAAGCTTTAGTTCCACGAGGTGGGTTCCCTTCCCTTCGTTTGTTTGCATTTGAGTTGTCATTGTTTGCTTGGGTTCCTTTCTTCAAGTTTGAAAACTTCCTTTTGTTGTCGCTTGAAGACTCCACATGAGTCTCTTTCTTGTTTGCACCAGATTTCGAGAATTTCTCCAAACGGAGTGCCTCTTTAGTGAGTGTGATTGTCAAACTAATAGCCTCAGTGATGGTAGGAGGCTTTGAGGCAGTAACCATGCTCAGGATCTCTGGAGCAAGTCCTGAGATAAATCTTTCTATCCTCTTGAACTCAGGCTCTACCAAGTAGGGAATAACCCTTGATAAATCATGAAAACGTTGGCTGTACTCAGCAACTTTTGGTCCGTCCATCTTTAAGTTCCAGAACTTAGTTTCAAGTTTCTGAAGCTTCGTCCTTGAGTAGTATTTCTTCCTCATAAGTTCTTTGTGCTCGTCCTAGCTCATTTGAGTATGCAGCTGCTTCACCCTTGGTTTGAACCTGAAGGTTCCACCAAGAAAGTGCACCGTCTAAGAACAATCTGGATATGTAAGTAACTCTCTACTTAGGCAAGCATTTGCTCATCCTCATAACTGAATTGGTTTTCTCAATCCATCGCATGAATGCCACGGCACCTCATGTGCCATCAAAGTTCATGGGCTTGCAGTATAAGAACTGCTTGTATGTGCAGCTTGAAACATATGCAACAACAAATCACGAATGAGCATTGACAAAGCACGATTGGAAATACACAAGAGATTTGTAATGTGTAATCACAGTGTCATCCACGACACATTACCAGTTGGAGGATTATTTCCTGAAGTGCCACCACTTTGCTCGGAGCGGAGGGCTTGGTGCTGTGCTATTGACAGAGAGATGCGCTCGTTAAGTTTTGCTTCAATCCTTGGTAATGAGTTTGAGTTCGTGTTTTGTCTGGGCGGCATTTTCTTCTAGCAAGAAGTATCGGGTGGGTTAGACAGATATTCACCAAATAAATGTCTGTATAACTAACACCATAGTAGACACTTATGTTGTTTATATATATATATATATATATATATATATAGGGCCAGGATCATTTCAGAACCATAAATATTTACAGAACTCGCAGAACTCCTAATAAACAATCTTTTTATTTATATATTTTTATGTTTAGCTTAATTTTATCATTTATTATGTGTATTTTTACGATTACATACATGTTAAGAGTAACTTTATCATTTTTTATATGTAATTTTATAATTACACATATGTAAACTAGTTTTTTTACATATATGTAATTAGTTATGACACATATATATAATTTTGGCAATTAAACATATGTAAACTACTTTTAACATGTATGTAATCAAAGAAATACGTATAATAGATGATAAAAGGATCCTAAATACAAAAACTTATATATAAAATGATTGTTTATTAGGAGTTCTGAAAGTTCTGTAGTTATTTAGAGTTCTGAAATGAACTCAACCCTATATATATATATATATATATATATATATATAACATAATGATCTTCACATCATCCAAACAGGTAATCACATAAATAACACATGCACAAATAAGCAACAATGTATGATAAAGAAAACAACCACTGAGCTTTTATATATATGTCTGACAACTTGATACATTGTTTTTGTAGAAGAAAAACAAAAGGGACTCGGGGTTACATCGCCTCGGTCATACAAGTTCAAAATACAAAAGTAGTAAGTCTTTTCTCCTACATTGGTCTTTATAGTCTTCAAGTGTCACTTGCTCGAACTCAGTCTTCATCCATACACAAAAGTGGAATACATGTACAAGCTTGCTTTGCAGACCCACTTCAAAAGCACCTGCAAACAAAAAGACGTCTAAGGTGCTGGAGAAGATGGATGTGGGGCAGGAACGACCAGACTATGGATGTGATCCATCTCATCCAAAACGTGCTTCATATGTGTATCTGAGAGATTGGCTCGCTGCTCTAAGGTTAGCACTCGAGCCTCAAGGCTAGCATGTGAACATGGACGTGGTCGAGACGGTGGTGGGGGTGATGATGGAGATGGGGGAATAGTGGGTGGAGGATAAGCTGGTGGGGGTGGGGGCATGGAATCGCTAAACCGCTCTAACTCGCTAACGCGACGAGATAGAACCTGAAACTGAAGCTAAAATGAGAGTGTAACATCAGCAGACGTGTAAGCAGGGTGGTGACACGGGTGATATGGATCAGACTCAGGCATGTGTGGCGAGAGGTAAGGTGCAGACAAGTGATCAACGGGTGCTCGAGTGTCAAAACAAGTCGGCTGTCGGGACGTGCCCTTCCTAGGGCAGGGTGCTGGGATCTCATGGGAGAAAATGGTGGGTAAGTCAGCATGGTGGGGATCAGTAGCAAGTGGTGTAGATGGGTGTCCAGAAATAGGAGTGATGGGGGTAGTGTGGGGAGTCTGTGTATCAAGTGGAGCAACTACGAGAGTATCAACGGGAGCTGAAATAGGAGCAAGTGTATGATCAGGTGACTGGGTGTCAATGGGTATAGTATCATAGCTGCTATCAGTAGCATCTGCTCGTAACCCCGCACGGCGGATGGCTGAGGATGATACATCACTACTAACATCGAAAGAGGAAATGTCTATGATAGAAACAACGGGCGACGACATCTCCAAAATGGCTATATCGAGAACCTCACCATCACCAATCTCGTTATCCAAGTGGCCGACATGAATGACGGGGATGTCATCCTCATCATCGGATACAACAATAACTCCTTGGACAGCAGCTAAGGGAACAACATCCAAAGGAATGTAGTCAACAATATGGGCTCCATCTGGGTGACCGATAATAACAAACTGGTTCAGCTGTGGCCCCATAGCTAGAACATCATCCTCTATGGGCTCGCCATCAAGGACAGGGTCGGGCAGCGCAAAGGGCTGGAAGTCATCAAGATCCTCGTCGTCAGATGAAACAATTTCCACAGCGGGCTCGTCGTCAGACAATATGTCCATGTGGCCATAGTCGTCGTAAACACCGTTACTAGCATATGACACCATGGTACCCTGGCAAAATAATCTGTACACATATATGTATATATATCAATGAATAATAACGTTACTTAGTATACACAGGTTAGTAAAGGTAGCATATCACATGTAATCACATTGTCCTTATGTTGGTCATTTCTAGTTTGGCAAGTCTATCCCATACAGACTATGCCCCAACTAATGTTCTTCCTTTGTTTTTCCTTTAAAAAATGTTTGGTTCGTGGATCTTGGCATTTTTGTAAATGCAATGTAAAACATTTTTGTTTGTTGTAAAAATGTTTTTTTAGGAGAATCCTAGTGATTATAGACTAGACTCGAGAAGGAATCCTAGTTCACTACAATCGAAGCTCTGATACCAACCTGTCACACCCTGTCTTTTGCGAAAGCGTGTAAGTGTGACTTGACCAGTTTCTCATTGCATTCGATCATAATATACAACTACATGATTAAAACACACGATGTCCATCCATTCATAAGTTCAAAATATTACAAACCACAAGTTGTTCAAGTTTCAAACCATCACAAGTATTTAGTTAAAGTTACAACCAACATAAGTTTTATAGTTCCATAAAAAAATTGTTTTAACAAAAGATAAGGTTCATGAGGCTTTACATCCTATATCTCATCTAAGATGAAATATATGAATCAAACCCTCCAAAAGTGGATGACATCGAGACTTGAAATTCAAAAGCTTGAAAACAACGTTGGCACCAAGATCCATCTATTTGCCTGAAATACATGTAAGTTGAAAACATCAACAAAAGTTGAGCGAGTTCACGTGTTTTATGTGTATGCGCATCAAATGAATCTCAAAAACATTTGAAAGTTCAGTTTTGTAAGTAGGTATGTAAAGCGTCTATGAACATGTTGATCATTAATGTTTTGCAAGGACATTAATATATGTGACGACATAGGAGGTACTCAACCCGAGTAGACGATTTTTAGTGTTTGTTCTCTCCCGACTAGGACACAACAGCACTCTAGTGGTCACCCATGGACCGTGAGTGGGGCTCGCCCGTACCCATTAGATCAAACCTTTGTTCCATGGTCCTTAAAAGGATTAATGGCACCTCAGTTACAGCCAATGCTCACATGATCTAAGAGTTCATTCCATAGCTTAATCATACCCTAGTTGACATGTATTTCCCCCCGAAAGTTGTAAACCGAAAACATTAAAAGAAAAGGGGGACATGAACTCACTAGTTTACGTCCGTGCAAAGTGCGTACTCAAATGCAGTTTCCTGGGTTTGTTTCGCAACCTACAAACGTGCTTGGTTTTGTTAGACACTTCGGTCTTGTAATGGTTCTTAGTCTTAAACCCTTATTAAGACTTGTTTTAGATTTGTTTTCGTTTTGAGATGCACTTTTAGTGTACAATGTCTTTATATAATTTCTATTAATTATATAAAATTCAAAGTTTAGTATATAAGTTAAAATATTATATTTTAACTAATATTATTTGCATGCATTGCATGTATATCATTTAAGGGTTTCGTTAAAAATAATATATTTTTAACTCGTTGTGATATATTGCTTCCATATATGTGTGTTTGTAGTTTTCGTAGCCAAAATACCGTTTATTGTGTATTATACATTTGTAAGTACACCCAAGTATATATATATTTGTATTATGAGTATGTTAATTATTTCAGTTTGTATTCTCATATTTATGTACAATACTTGTATAAGGGTATTTTACCAAGTGTTGGTAGTGTATGTTGGTGTCACAAACCCCGACCCCTACCCTGGGAGCGGGAGCCGCGAACCAGTCAGATGGTATCGGTGTTTATTAATTTGGCAGCGGAAATTTTCATCAGGACCGTAGTTAGGAAATATTTTATCAGAGTAAAACACCACATTTTGAATAATAATACATACATGGGGAAAACCCAAGTTTCCATTATAAACGTGTTTTTAGGGATAACCCTAATTATTGAAAAAAATTCTCCATTTTAATTTGGTAACTTTTATAGCCACTTTTCTAAGCCTTCAGTGCTCTCCAGCTGGCATTTATTGGATTCACACTAAGTTACCTGAAACACGTGTTTAAAACATTTTATCTGCAAGAAATACTGGTGAGTGAATCCTAGTTTAATCAAAACAGGTTTTATCAGTCTACAGCATTGAGGGCGGTCGCGCAATTACATTTGTTTCCATCTACTTTAATTACCACCCACGGTACTGTCAACCCGACTTGTGGTCATGTTACAACTCACAATGTAGTAACAAATTTTGTATACAAAACCCCAACATACCAACAATAATAGTAGAATATAAATACTCAAACACTGTTTAATATAATGTTAATCATATGAGGTTTTGTAAAAACAGTTTTCAAAAAGGAGATTACTCACAAAAAGGATTTACAAAAAGAGGATAATCTCACAAAAATGTTTACACAAAAAGAGGATTACTCACATTGCTACTTTAGGTATTTCCTTTGTGGATTCCTGGTTATAATCTAGTTAAATAAACAATGCACACGCGTTAGTATAATAACCCATATTTACATTAGATATACTCTCCCCGAGACAGAACTCCAACGACTACGTTTGGCAGAGCCTCGACAGCCGTTACGGAGCACTAGATCAATCGGGCTGCGTACACAATACGTAACCGGGGGTTATAATACTTACAACGAGGCAGAGCTCCGCTATTTAGAGGGGGGTATAATACCCGGTATAATAATTTCTATTCAGAAAATGAGAGAGATGTGTGAGATTTGAACGAAAACAACTGAAGCTCATCGATCCTAATTCTAGTGCCTAACTGACACTTTTTCGCCGCCCGCGACGGAAAGAGGGGAAGGCTTCGGGGCCCGCCAGAGACCTAGAGGCGGCAATGGGTTGATGAGTCATCGACACGTGTCAGCCTAAGGTTACGCCGGGTGTTTGAGCTGTCACGCACCCGCGGAGATCTTAATGATCTCGTTCGCGGCCCGCGAACGACTTGTGGATTTTGTTTTTATTTTATTTTTATAAAATTAAAGGTATTCGGGACCGTTTTTCGTATACGGGGTATATTTTAGGACGTGTAGGGGTGTCAGGGGTGTTTTAGGAAGGTTGTTATATCTTGGGTATAACTCCTGAACTATTTAATAAAATATATAATGCACTCATGTTAAATATAGTAACCCAATTCAACTTTTATCCCTACGTCACGAGACAGAACCCCAACGTACTTAGTCGGGTAGAGCCTTAACATGCGTTGGTGTGTCCTAAATCAATCGGACAGTGAATCGACTCAGTGATCAGGGGTTACAGTACTTACAACAGGGCAGGGCTTTGTAGGATTTAGGAGTGAATAACTAAAGAAAATGGGGCATAATATATCACAGAGCGAGAGAGAAAGAAAGGAGGGTGTGAGCATTTGTGAGAGCTCACAACTCCTATTTATACTGTAATCTTTGAATTGGAGTGCATGCTAGTATTCTGCTCCTTTGATGACACGTATACAACTGAAAGGATGGCAAATGATGTTTATACACGTACACTTTCTTTTATTAAATGTTAGATATGAATTCTAGTGTCCACATACACGATTCATTTAGAATTCATATGTTAAGTTTTCTACTTTATTATTATATTATTATTTATTATAATTAATTTAACTACTTCACTTATTTGGCGCTTATAACTTCTAAAATATGGCGTTTTATAAAACAACGAATATGTCATTAGAATGAGAATATTTTTGTCTACATTTGGGTCTAAGTTTCATTAAAAACGGACTAAGGTTAATTATAAATTATTTTTATTATTATAACTATTAAACGGTTCCTACGTTCGCCAAAATACCTTATATTTTTATCGGTCAACTTACCCATGATCTATTCGTGTAATAACTTTATTTTAAATTTAAAATTTTTGGGAATGTTACATCCTCCCCACCTTGTTTTAAATCCCGTCCTCGAGATTAACTGAAATACAAATGAATACTTTTAGTTTGATACTGATCCTAGTTCCTAAGTATATTCTGATCCTTGCCTTGAATTCCACTTTACTTTGACCAGAACTATTCTCTTTGTTTTGAGACTCTTATCTTCTCAAGAGTTCTTAATGAAGGTAAGATTACTGTTAGCGTAAGCTTTCGCTCAACTTTTAGTTACAGGTTTCCTAATGTTTTAATAATCGCAAGGGGAATTCTTATACTTTCGATGGCGTTCCAACTTTAAGAGTTACTGTCGTTTATCTTGTCGCACGAATTACGAGATGGATGATCACACTAAATAATGTTTGATATTGGAATTATAGATGTATACGAGAGATTCCTGATGAATAAATCTAAAATTATTATTGACACCCTGTTCGTGATTAATTCCTAATTGCCCATCATTATGGTCTTTGGATTTCCTTATAGATATACATATCTATATAATCATATATTTTACATACAGTAATATACACACCATTCATAAGGTCGAATGTATTTAACAGATTCATATTTCCAAAACAGGTCAGATATCAGGTCAGGGTACTATTTAGGGAATTTCTTTAACATAACATATACCCCATCTTACCCGGTCTCGCTGGAGAGGTACCCCCATCTTACCCGGACAAGCTGGAGAGTCTATGACACCATACTCAGTCTTGCTGGAGAGGTAATTATCATTGTATTTCCCTTAAATAGAATTTCTCTCAAGTCATGATTAAAAGTGCATCATTTATTATGACTTATATCAAGAAACAAGGAAATTAGTATTTTCATGATGGATCATATTCTAGAACCGAGTAGTACTAATAAACAAGAAATAACAGTGGCCAGGTGTTATTGCTTATTTATCATACTTGCACTGTTCTAGTCATTATCCTCATGGCATACTAATAAACATCACACTTTATCTATGCAAGTAATTAGCTTATCTTGAAGCTTATACTAAGGCATTTTCCTTAGGTTCAAGTCTAAATACTATCCTGGGTGTTTACCAGTAAATATTAAAATCCTAACTCTTTTCGTTTAAGCATGGGTATTATTATGGTTCACTACAAGAAAACTGGGTTTTTAGTACAAGCATAAACGTCCTAGAATGTTATTTTATAGGACTTTTCATTTAATAGGACCAACGGTAAAAGCGTTTCATGTAAAGGGGTCGTAATAAGTCCCGGAACTAAAAAAGCGTCCTAACATCTCAAATAAGATTATGAAACACATTTTATGGTCGCGTAATATGTCTTTGAACAACCAAAATAGTATCCTAATAAAAACATATTAGGACACTTTTACGATGTTCTAACATGTGCTTACATACTTTTAATCTTTTGATACACTTACAAGCGTCCTTAGAAATTAATTGATAGAACTCTTATGATGTAACATTATAGCCAATTTAGTACCAAGAAAAGAGTCCTAATATACTAAATAAGATTATGAAACCAATTTTATGGTCGCATAATATGTCTATAGACAACTAAAATAGCGTCCCAAAAAGAACATATTAAGACACTTTTACAATGTTCTAATATGTGCTTACCTACTTTTAATCTTTTGATACACATACAAGCGTCCTTAAAAATTAATTTATAGGACCCTTATGATGTAACGTTACAGCTACTTTAATATCAAGAAAATGGTCCCTAATATCACAAATAAGATTATAAAACCAATTTTATAAACAGACCATCAACATATAACATCCTAATAGTTATTGTATAACATCAACTAATGAAAGAAATAAAACTTCATTATATTTTAAATAAGCATGTTCATAACAAAAACACTAACCATAAATAAGTTATAACATTATCTAACATAAAGTCTTCACATTTAACAAAGAAATTAAAACAATTAAAGAAATAAGAAGTATAAAATCTTGAGTCATCATGCGTCCTCAATCCTCATGGACTACCTACAAATAAACCATCCATGTATAAGCATTAAGTTCCATGATATTAAAATTATTTGTATCACAAGTTTAACAAATACATACCGAGATGAATGGATAGGGCCATGCGATGGATGCATAAATATAATCTTGAATTGTAGAAAATAAACCATATGGTCTTACCAAGTTTTCAACTTTTTTATTGGTACTTGAACGTTTACCTCACACCAATCTAGTCCAATCTCTATACCACCAACTAGATCATTTGGGTCCAAGCTCTGGACCCTTCCTCTTGCTACAGTCTCGGTAGAGTTTAGAATGCTTTTGAGGAAAACTTCATCTCCGACCTAGATTTTAGTTTTCAACAAATATTTATTAAACTCTAGTCATAATAGTGCAAAAAATCATTTTACAAAATAATTAATAAAGTTTTACACTAGCAGGCTAACATTTTTATAGAAAAACTAAGGAAAATTGGTTTTTAATAATCCCACGTTTACAATCTTGTACACAATAATCCCACCTTTACTCTTGGTACACAATAATCCCACCTTTACTCTTGGTACATAATAATCCCACCTTTACTCTTAAGATTATTAAAAACCAATTATGAAAAAAAAACAAACATCGATAGACATAGCAGGCAGAATCTTCGCAAACAAGAATAGCCACCACCACATTACACACTAATCCTTTGTAGTGGAACTTTTAGTTGTTGATGTTATTCATGATGAAAAACTAATAGGATTAAAGATGAAGAAGATTACTATTATGGTCATGTAATAGGTGGAACACTAAAGATTTATATAGAAAAATACCCGTAAACGTTGATGTCCTTTGGTTACACTGGGGAAATGTTGTGATGCAAGAGGTTAAACACTGGAACCACCCCTCAACCCTCCCATCTCTGATACTTGGGCTCGTAACTGGACCACAGTACTAGAAAGTTCTTCACATTGAGACTTCAATTGGATGTTTTCTCTATGACATGCCGAACGACTTGCTATTACACCCCAAACATCAGCAGCATGAACACCCAGACCATACATAACCGCATCACCATTTCGATCATTACCCATTACTTTAGAAAAAACATCATCTGGTCCAGGCTTATCGATCGAGCCCTCGGGAAGATTAGAACTAAGTTGTTGCATTTGTGCCTATGTTAGACATGGTAACAAAAATAAGGTATGTATTTTTAACAACATCAAGAACACATAGAAAAAACTACTTAAATACATATGATCTTGAGAATACCTCAATCGGAGTAAGCATCTTCTTCTCACTAATTTTATCATATTTTTGCTTCTTAGTGCCGGCTTTCAGCCCCTGCCAAGGAAGGCTACAACCAGACATAAAAATAAGAACAGAGTCAGAAAGAAAATGCCAAAAGAAAAAAAGACGAGTGAACATATAAATAAAACTGAGATATATTCAACCTTCCTCTCAAAAAAATACATGAACACCTAACCAAGAGATTTCAGATCATCCCTTCTACTTTGCTCTGCAATTGACAATACAAAGCAACAATGGAATGCTAAAAGTAATGATCATGCTCAAAAAAACGAGGGTGTTTCCAGAAGGATAGTTTATTCTTGTTTAATCCAAAAAAAAAAAGATAAGTTCCAAATAAGATGAGCTTATGGGGGTAATTATCATAGTCACATGGATCGTGGTAAGTTCCGGTACTGTGGAACGAAAACAGGTACGTCTCTTAGTCATTTTATTCAAAAAGAAAAATAACTAAAGAAATAACATAACTATTGTTATGATATTCGGCACTCTTACTTTGGAAGGGTTAGAAAGCAACTGCCTTGCAAGTTGCTCAACTTCCTTTGGCCATATCACTCTAGTACTGCATTTAACAATGTGGTTGAATCTGCAAAAAAAAAAAAAAAAAAATCACCAAATAATATACATAAAAACTTAAAGAAATTTCTATTCACGTGAGCATTAAAATCATCCCATCTTAGTTTCATAATTAGATATCTTGGCGTCCAATCCCAACTGAGTATTTGAATAATTCTTTGACCATGACATTTTACGAATTAACTTTCAATATGATAAAATCAAATCGACCAAATCAATTCAAATAAGAAACCATGTTTAAACTAATAATCCGGTTCGATTTGTAACTCGTTTTATTCCGGATCAGTTTGTTTTTAACCAGTTTTAATAGATATATTCTCAAACAGATTTCAAGCTCCATATCGTATTTAGACTTGTTTCATCAAACCGGTTTTACTACTGGTTTCAAATCCGAACTAGTTTTTTTCACCTCTAATTATATCAACTAATATGACTAATCAAATATAAATACAAGAACTCAATGCCAGCTACATGAAAAATAATAGTTTTAAAACTTTAGAAAGCTGCTCACAATGCCATTAAAAGTGTGTGTCACTAAATGACTTTTTTTTGTAGTGAAAGGATGAAAGGGTAATAAATGAATGCTAGAAGTATATAACAAGCATAAACCACTTGCAGTTGCAGTTTTGATCTTTTTAACACCCACGATTAGATAAAACTAATCTTTATTCATGAAGCTAATAATTATATTGGGAGTTAATCAAAGTAGCAAATATCTTGAATCAAATACAGCAGGTCTAATTATTTTGATACTTCTCATTTTTCTTAACGACATGTTTCAAGTAAGTCCATTTTGGCAAATCTGTTTTAAGACAAACTAAATTATTATTTTTAGGGAAATTGGCCTGTAATAATCCCACCTAAACCTTATTGGCCATTAATAATCTCACCTCAGAATATTCCCTCCACCAGTCCCACCTTTCACCTATTTTTCCTACAATGGTCCTTCGTTAAAAAAACTTAACAAAGTTAAGCTTTTTTCCAGATTACAAACAGATTTTTTAGGGCTTTTGATTAGAACGACGATACGAGTCCATTGATGTAAAACTTGCCTCGAAACGGTGCTCCAAACGATGAAAACGGCGCTTCAATTCGGGTGTTTAAATTTCCAATTAACCAAAATCAAGTCACTTGGAGCACCATTTCGAAGTAAGTTTTATATCAATGGACTCGTATCATTGTTCTAATCAAAAGCCCTAAACAATCTGTTTGTAATTTGAAAAAAAGCTTAACTCCGTTAAGTTTTTTTAACGGGGGACCATTGTAGGAAAAATAGGTGAAAGGTGGGACTGGTGGGGGGAATATTCTGAGATGGGATTATTAGTGGCCAATAAGGTCTAGGTGGGATTATTAAAGGCCAATTCCCCTTATTTTTAAACAACACGTTTTGACTCGTTACTCGTAAAAGACAACTAGTTTATCATTTGATCAACTACAAGAGGATAAAGAAAAAAAAATACTTTATTGACTTGCTTCCTTGTGCTCTCCTATAAGATTAATGAAATCCAATGCAAGGAATGATCCAAGTGTAGTGACCATTAGCACTTTGAGAATAGGCATAAATGCTACGCAAAGAAGATCCAAAAACTCACATCTTTTACGTATAACAAACTATTCTTTGTGACATAAATCTTACATCATGTACAACTTAAAAGTTATTGTAGACATTTTCACAAACAGTTGGTGTGCAATAAAATCTTGAGCAAACATCTTTATATTTAGACTTGTGTAGTGTAGAAATGGGCAACAAAAGTAAAACCATACCAGACAACTCAACATTGGTTGAAGCATTTCACCACGGTCTCGCCCTTCTATCGAGTCCTCGACAGCTATAGAATGCAGAACCAAACCTGCAAATCCGAATTTCGAGACCACTTTAAGAAACCTGCAATTGGTCTCCAATCCGCCATTAACAATGAACCTAGAATTTTGGAATAAGAATGGCAAATTGGAAAGTAACAAAGATTTGTTCTACCTGCAATCGATATAGATTAGGAGAGAATTGAACCCACCTCAATAACAGGGAATGCAAAGGCGGCTAGTGTTGTTCTTTAGTCATTAACCGCGAAACGACATCAATTGTACAGATGAAGAATAAAGGGAAATTTTGATTTAGGGTTAGGGAAGAAGGGAGCGGGAAATGAATTTTGAGAGAAGATTGGTAAGTCTCTGGTGTGGAAGGAAAATTATGAATATGTGAGGGGAATGAATAAATTTGAAGGGAAATGGTTTAAAATTTGAGTGATTTGGAAGAAAAAAAAATTTAAAATTAGTTTTTTAATACTTTTAAATTAATAAGTTATAATAATAAATATTTAGTTGTCAGTCTATAATCGTAAAAATCATCTTAGCAAGATCTAACGGTGGATATTGATTTGGATGGTGATCAGACTTAATGGGCTTAATATATATAGAGAGGCCAGTTAACGTATATTACGGCTTAACGTACATCACGTACGCGACCAAATTACGCACGCTCATTTGAAAATTACGCACGTTATAAACTCAAAAAACCAACATACGTGATTATTTCATATAACATGCATGATTATATCAAAATTTCAGACCACCTGGTTTGATCAATTTCGTTCAATTTGTTTCAAATTTCTTTTCGTTTCACTTCAAATAGGCTATTGTTCGGTCAATTTTATCGAATTGGGTTCGAATTCATCGTTGATTTTGAAAAGTTTCATCAAAATATCGACCCTCGAATTCAAACCGTAGAATAGAGGATGAGGAAACATGACCAAGCTTTGATTCAGACTGTAGAACAGAGGATGCAGGAACATGACCAAGCTTTGATTCGATTGGAGTTAGAGGGCAGTAACAATAGTTTCAGATCATAGAACAGGGGATGCGATTTTTGAACTGGGAGGTAGGGCACGCGTGATAACATGCATGATTTATGTTTCCTACATGCGTGATTAGGTTTTTTGAGTTTATAAGGTGCGTGGTTTTCAAATGAACGCACCGTAATTTGGTCGCGTACGTGATGTACGTTAAGCCGTAATGTATTTTACACACACTCTCTCTCTATATATATATAATTTTATGCACATTAAAATATTATAATTACTTAAAGCTAAATCAATTTTTATGTTAATTTCCCTACGGTAAGTCGGCAATCGATTTCCCTTAGACCACCCGTAATCGGGCGTTTTTTGTCAAAAAACTGCCCAAACACGCCGGAACACGCCCGGGTGCCGCCCCCCTTGGCGTTTTGTGCCGTTATTTGCGAAAAAAATGAGGTTGGCGTTTTTTGAAACACGCCGAAATGGAAAATGTTTGGCCAATCAAATGAGGGCATGTGGGTTTAGAGAGAGAGATGGAATGTGGGGTTTGAGTTTGCCGGATTTTTGGCCGGAATTTCTGCATGAGAAGTTGCAGGTCACGAAGAAGAAGAAGGGATGGAGGCTTGTGGTTTGTTTTAAAACTTTGCTGTTGACACATTAGGCCCCTGTAGTTTTAAACTTCAATATCTTTAATATTTCAAGTTTCAAAAATGCTATATCAGTCCCTAAAGTTTTGTTTATTAAATGTCTTATTTGGATCTTTTATAAAACTTAAAATTTTGCAATGTAATTTTTTAGTATTGTATTTTTTTTTTAATTTAATGAAGTATTTTAAGTTTTTAATTAAAAAAAATAAATAATTGTGTAATGATTGGATGGACGTTATTGGGCATTATTCCACAACGCCACTTTTGCAAAAACGCCCAATAATGCCCCCATGCTGACTGGACTGGCACATGACAGAAAACGCCCCAGGGTGGGAGCATTATTCATCAAACCACTACGCATAGTCTTAAAAATTTATCAATTTTCCCACTCATTAATATTTCCCCTCCTTCCATAATTTCCCTCCCACCTAATTCATATTGCCGCCAACTCTAAAATCAATTAATCTAATGTAATTTTAGAGAAAAAATAAATAACACCTCTACAATTTATTTGGCCCCGTTGAGAATTCATACAAGCCCCTCCCAAATTCCATAAAGTTAAAGAGGGAAACTCAGTTTCTTTTCTTCTTGTTTTTTTAACGACATGTATTTTAATTTATTGGAGAATTCATATAACATGTTTTAATTTTAATTAAAAACAAAACGTATATATTATAATTTGATAAACAATTAGTTATTATCTTGTAAATATTAACTACCAGTGTTAACTTTAAAACGGTTACTAAGGGTGAAGGGAGTGGTTAAACAGGTGAAAGTGGCAAACTTCAAAATGGACCAATCAGAGTGTGCCATGTCAGCAAGTGTGAAGAGTTTAAACTTTGGTGAAAAGTGTTGGCAGTGGTTTAGACACTTGAAAGTGGCAAACTTTTTTTATTCTTTTTTTTCCTACCCTCCACAAATACCCATCACCTTCTTCAATCATCATCAGCATCATCTCTTTTCATCTTTGTCGATCGGTGATGGTTAGCCGATTTCACAACTTTGCCGCGCGGGAAAACGGGACGGCGCCGGTGTTGCCCCTCGGCAAACCGGTTTGCCGATCACTTCACCGCACCACTCCCTTCACCCTAATATATAAAGCATTAACAGAGCATTATTCACATTAATAAATATAAAAGATAAATTAAGAATGTAATTGTGATTTGATACATGAAAAGGTTAAAAGACAATGTAATTAAGAATGTAATTGGGTTGCTTTTAAGTTTTACCAAATCAACATTTTTAGCATTTAACTTTTAATGTAATATTTATAAATAATAGTAGTACAGTATTTAAGATTTACAATAAAAGTGAATCAATGGCATAAAACAATTAAATGCTACTAAAAGTGTATGTCACGCAATTATGACATGTATAAAAGTGCCATTAAAAGTATAAATTAGTGGCATAAAATCAAAATGCCACTGAAAGTGTCTCTTAAACAAATATGGCATACGTAAAGTGCCATTAAAAACCGAATTAATGGCATAAAAGTTAAATGACACTAAAAGTGTATGCCACTAAATGGCTTTTTATTTGTAGTGATTGAAAGGGACGCATAGAATAAAACCCTAGCCTGTTAGCCAATAAGGGTATGTTTGGCTAAGCTTTTTCGAACAACTTATTGACTTATTGGCTTTTTGGAAAAATCAATATGGAGTGACTTAATGACTTATTGTCTTTTTCCCTTCACATACACCCTCATTGCCAAACATCATTTTAGAGCTTATGACTTTTCAAAAAACCAATAAGTCAATAAGTTGTTTCAAAAAGCTTAGCCAAACATGCCCTAAATAAAAGCAAGTGGAACCAAACTACAACCGGGTTATTATTTACTACCATCCCGTGTAATCACGTGTCAATAACCTAGAGTTATGATAAAACTCTAGCGAATAAACGTCCTATAAAACTTATGTTTTACGACTCAAATATCAAGTGTCCTATTACGGTGTATTATAATAACACCATAATGATTAAGCGTCCTATAAAGGTTAAGTTATAAGACCCTAGTGTCAAGTGTCCTATTAAGTTATATTATAATAGAACTCTAGCGAATAAGCGTCCTATAAAACTAATGTTTTATGACTCAAATATCAGGTATCCTATTTTAGTGTATTATAATAACGCCACAATGATTAAGCGTCCTATAAAGGTTAAATTTATAAGACCCAAGTGTCAAGTGTCTTTTTTAGTTATATTATAATAAAACTCTAGCGAATAAGCGTCCTATAAAACTAATGTTTTATGACTCAAATATCAAGTGTCCTATTACGGTGTATTATAATAACACCACAATGATTAAGCGTCCTATAAAGTTTAAAGTTGTAAGACCCAAGTGTCAAGTGTCCTATTAAGTTAAGTTCGAATATGACTTCGACTAGAAAGGGTCCTATAACACTGAACATTTATGACTTAACTACAACGTGTCCTATTAAGTTATGTTATAATAGGACCCCAGATGATCAAGTGTCCTAATACAGTACCACATAATGGGACACTAACAATTAAATGTCTTATAAAGTACTTTATTAGGATCTACATTTTAAGTGTCCTATTTAATTATATGATAATAGAACCCCAAAAAATCATCCATCCTATTAAATAGTTTTTTAGGACACCGGTTTAGTAGAGTATATTATAAAAGGACCCTAAAAGTTCATTAGTCCTATTAAATAGTTTTTTAGGACCCTCTTTTACAAGCGTGCCACAGAAAAGGTCCTAAAAAGCCATTTTTGTTGTAGTGGTTGTAACTTTCTTTTGTTTGAAAAATGGAGTTTTGACAGAAATATGATTGTCTCCATTGACACTATAGCTAGGTTCAATGTGAAAAGTATGCTTACAACTAACTCTATTCATGCTTATATATTATGAGATTCCGATGCACAGAATATTTTATTGAGACAGATGGTATTTTATAATACGTTTCAGGATTTATTCTTATATGACTTCATGTTTTTATATGAATCGCCCGTGATATTTTCTCTTATGTTTATCTTTAGAAGATATTTGATTATCATATTGTGTATACCATCAAGAGATTCTAGTATATACATATGTACATTTATTATTTAGAAACAAAACAAAATTTTCAAATCTCTATTTTAATATTTAAACTTATGTAATATATATATATATATATATATATATATATATAATACTAGATTATTTTGTAATATCTTTAAATAATAAAAATACAATTACATTTATCCGATGGTACCAATCGTCAAGCTTATTTTCACAACTTTATTTACCCTTTTATAAAAGTAGTATATTGAAATAAACTTCTGTTAAATTTATTGAATATAATATTTTGGAAATAAAGGATGGATAAATAAGAGTTTAGGGAAATAAACTACTCAAAATATAAAGTTTCTGGACTCATGGGAGCAATTTCATTTTTTAACTAGTGGGTTGAACCATATTGGTTTAAAATATTAAAACTTAACTCTTAATTTATTGTATATTATATTATTCATTCAAAGAAGTATTATAGTAAGTAATACAAGGTTTGATGTTTCAAAATTTGATTCTAAACATATAGAGTAATTTAGTAAATACATGTATATGCCTATATGTTTCAAACAATTATAATAGTAATTTATTAATACCATAATTTGATTTTTAAATAAACTATATAAGTGTATTAAATACACATTTGAGTCAGTTATCTTTAGGTGGGGCATTCATTTTAATTCTAGCTTGAAAATGATACAATAACTAGAACATTTAGGAAAATTTTAATGTGCTAAGAAAAATAATTATATAAGTAAATAAATAGCACACTAAATTATTAATTTAAATTTATTAAGAAAATTGGTTTTCATTTTGTAATATCTTTAATTTGTAAAAATTAATTATTTATTCTCTTATATATATATATATATATATCGATTGTACGAATCATCGGACCCATCTTTTCTGTTCTTTTATAATATATCATAAAATAAAAATTATTACTTCTTTTAAAAAACCTTTTTTTCTAGGGTGTTATAACTATATCATCGTAAAAGAAAATTTTATATTCAAAATTACTAAATAAAGAAAGAACTTGAAGGAGTACAGGGAAGGTTTCAATTTGATTCTACCCAAATATATTGAAAAACCTTTTTAATTAGTTCTTTTTATACAAAATGTTATAACATTAACTATATTCGTTTATATAGTTTTTGATCGATATAAAATAATTAATAGTATCTTTGAACATTATATTACTATAAATATATTTAATATACTAGTAATAATTAACCTTTATTTACTAGTATATTTTAATTTAAATTTAAACTTAAAATTAATATAAGGATAATTTAAACTACTAGTATATTAATTTAAATTATCAGTCAGCTATATATACTAAAATATGTTTTTAAATGGTTAATTTTAACCTTATATAAGTTTATGTATACTGACATAAATTTTGTATATTTATGTCACAAAGTGAAAGATTAATTAATCCTTGTCCTTTACAAAACTATGTTTAAATAATTCGTGTTTTTTTTTCATAGGTGACTTAAACGTAAAAACATTTTTCTGTTAACCATAGGTAAGTTATAGGAAAAATTCACCCCTAGTACTTTGATAAAGTTCTTATAAATATAGGAAATATAAATAAAATCACACTACTTCCTCTAGTATATAGGAATATTATACTAATTAGGCTCCGGTAGAAATACTTAACTTACATTAGAAATAACACAATTGATTTTATTATTTTAAAAAATTTCTTCTTATAATCATTCAATATAAACCCCAAAAGTTTAGTCAGTTCCTATAAAATATATAGCAGTTATGTACTGGAAGTTAAGTTTTAAAGTGTATTTATTTACGGAACATACTTGTGTATATATAAACTATATTTGTGTATATATATAGTGTAGTACTATATATAACAAGTATATAAAGTCATTAAAGACAATAGGGTGACTTTATGGTTAAAATGACCATACATAATTATATCAACAAAATATAGTAAAGTAACATGTTTATTAATAACCACGTAGACTTGTATAATACTGTGATCTATATGGATTTTTTTTATACTTTAATATACACATATGTTGATGTGTTACATCAAAAACACATATCGTTATTATTAAATGTTATATCTGTATATCTACATAGCTTAACAATTATTATTATTATTATTATTATTATTATTATTATTATTATTAGGAAAATTGGTTTTTAATAAACCAACCTTTGTCCCGTTGGTAAATAATAATCTTACCTACGTAATTGGTATACAATAATCCTACCTATCAACATGTTGGTACTCAATGAACTTCCATTAATTTTTTTAACTGAAGTTAATTTTTAAGTTTTATTTATTACACAAAAAGTCCCTGTAGTTGTAATTTACTAGTTTTAACTATTTAATAAAACAAAAAAACCTCAAGGGACTGTAATTTACTAGTTTTAAAATAGTTAAAACTATGAAATTACAACCACAGGGACTGTTTTTGTAATATATAAAACTTAAAAACTAACTTCAGTTAAAAAAAAATAACGGAAGTTCATTGAGTACCAACATGTTGATAGGTAGGATTATTATATACCAATTATGTAGGTAAGATTATTATTTACCAACGAGACAAAGGTTGGTTTATTAAAAACCAAATTTTCTTATTATTATTATTAATATATTTTTGAATCCATGTTAGTTTGACAGAGTCAACCAATCTAACAATCCCTAAATCTATCGTTACTTATTTATAAATATTTTCACATATCCTGTAGTTGATGTCTTTTTAGTTTTTATATATAGATTCATGTATAAAAGTGATTATTATTGTCATCATAATGGAACGAAAGATTGACCATAAAGACTAGTGATAAGCTTTGAACGAATTCATTGAAGCAGCATTATTGTTTTATCTCCACACACAATAAATATATTACATATATTAAATGTTGGGTCAAATTTATTTATTTATTATTATATTTTTTTCCTGATTGGCACTTTTAATTAATACAAAATTTTTAAATTATAAATATATTAGGAAAATGGGGTACTTACCTATTTAGGGAATAAGCGATCATTGCAAACTTAATACAATTAATGGTAAGGCATCCCTATTAGAGACATAATACATTTGCCTATGTAGCTTATGGGTACATTTAATTATGTTGGTCCCTCATACTGTGAACTCAAAATTTGTTAGAATAACATATAAATCATAATATACATATGAAAATTTATCTACACAGAATATCACATAAATTAAAACATTAGTTTCCTAACATAAGGTTTAAGTTTAAGGTATAAAAGAACACCTAAATGGCTTAAACCAATGGCTCTGATACCACCTTCTATCGCAACCCCCGACCCCTATCCTGGGAGCGGGAACCGCGAACCAGTCAGATGGTATCGATGTTTATTAATTTAGCAGCGGAAATTTTCATCAGGACCGTAGTTAGTAAATATTTTATCAGAGTAAAACACCACATTTTGAATAATAATACATACATGGGAAAAACCCAAGTTTCCATTATAAACGTGTTTTTAGGGATAACCTTAATTATTGAAAACAATTCTCCTTTTTAATTTGGTAACTTTTATAGCCACTTTTCTAAGCCTTCAGTGCTCTCCGGCTGACTTTTATTGGCTTCACACTAAGTTACCTGAAACACGTGTTTAAAATATTTTATCAGCAAGAAATACTGGTGAGTGAATCCTAGTTTAATCAAAACAGGTTTTATCAGTCTACAGCATTGAGGGCGGTCGCGCAATTACATTTGTTTCCATCTACTTTAATTACCACCCACGGTACTGTCAACCCGACTTGTGGTCATATTACTACTCACAATGTATTAACAAATTTTGTATATAAAACCCCAACATACCGACGATAATTGTAGAATACAAATACTCAATCACTGTTTAATATAATGTTAATCATATGAGGTTTTGTAAAAACAGTTTGCAAAAAGGAGATTACTTATAAAAATGATTTACAAAAAGAGGATAAACTTACAAAAAGGTTTACACAAAAAGAGGATTACTCACATTGCTACTTTAGGTATTTCCTTTGTGGCTTCCTGGTTATAATCTAGTTAAATAAACAACGCACACGTGTTAGTATAATAACCCATATTTACATTAGATATACTCTCCCCGAGACAGAACTCCAACGACTACGTCGGGCAGAGCCTCGACAGCCGTTACGGAGCACTAGATCAATCGGGTAGCGTACCTAATACGTAACTGGGGGTTATAATACTTACAACGAGGCAGAGCTTCGCTATTTAGGGGGGGGGGGTATAATACCCGGTATAATAATTTCTATTCAGAAATTGAGAGAGATGTGTGAGATTTGAACGAAAACAACTGAAGCTCATCGATCCTATTTATAGTGCCTAACTGACACTTTTTCGCGGCCCGCGACGGAAACATGGGAAGGCTTCGCGGCCCGCCAGAGACCTAGAGGCGGCAATGGGTTGATAAGTCATCGACACGTGTCAGCCTAAGGTTACGCCGGGTGTTTGAGCTGTCGCGCCCCGCGGAGATCTTAATGATCTCGTTCGCGGCCCGCGAACGACTTGTGGATTTTTTTTTATAAAATTAAAGGTATTCGGGACCGTTTTTTCGTATACGAGGTATATTTTAGGACGTGTAGGGGGTGTCGGGGGTGTTTTAGGAAGGTTGTTATATCTTGGGTATAACTCTTGAACTATTTAATAAAATATATAATGCACTCGTGTTAAGTATAGTAACCCAATTCAACTTTTATCCCTACGTCACGAGACAGAACCCCAATGTACTTAGTCGGGCAGAGCCTTGACATGCGTTGGTGGATCCTAAATCAATCGGACAGGGTATCGACTCAGTGATCAGGGGTTACAATACTTACAACAGGGCAGGGCTTTGTAGGATTTAGGGGTGAATAACTAAAGAAAATGGGGCATAATATATCACAGAGCGAGAGAGAAAGAAAGGAGGGTGTGAGCATTTGTGAGAGCTCACAACTCCTATTTATACTGTAATCTTTGAATTAGAGTGCATGCTAGGATTCTGCTCCTTTGATGACACGTATACAATTGAAAGGATGGCAAATGATTTTTATACACATACACTTTCTTTTATTAAATGTTAGATATGAATTCTAGTGTCCACGTACACGATTCATTTAGAATTCATATGTTAAGTTTTCTAATTTATTATTATATTATTATTATTTATTATAATTAATTTAACTACTTCACTTATTTGGCGCTTACAACTTCTAAAATATGGCGTTTTATAAAACAATGAATATGTCATTAGAATGAGAATACTTTTGTCTACATTTGGGTCTAAGTTTCATTAAAAACCAAGTAAAGTTAATTATAAATTATTTTTATTATTATAACTATTAAACGGTTTCTACCTTCGCCAAAATACCTTATATTTTTATCGGTCAACTTACCCATGACCTATTCGTGTAATAACTTTATTTTAAATCTAAAAATTTTGGGAATGTTACAGTTGGCATGTATTTGTACGTATAGGAATACGTATTTTCTTGTATTTATTAAGTATTCATACACTCAAAAAGATAATATACTTTCAAGTTTGACAAGATATAATATATTTTTATATTACTTGCAAAAATACATACTTTGCCATTTGTTTGTTTTGAGAAATATGGTTCACCAAGTTTTGTTATAATACAAATTAAATTCCGAAATATTTATATAATTTCTCCATTAAGTCCATTGTCCAACATTTGTGTACAAGACATAATCTTGTATTCTTGTAATTCTTGTAATTTTAAAATTACAATTTTTGGTATTTGTGTGGTATATTATTTTAAGTCCCTAAATTTTAATATAACTAATACAAATAATATACACATAGCACATAGTTCATGTGGTCTCTAAATATATATTTTTCTAAATATATATTTAGTCATTTTTATTTTTGAGAAATCAACCTCCATTAATTGCATTTTTATATAAAAAATTATGGGAATTTTTATATTTAAAACCATTAATCAAAGTTACTTGTAAGAACTTGTTAAAACATATTTTTCTAAGTGTTTAAATTTTATAAAAAAATTTCCATAGTTTCCTTTGTAAAATGTAGGTTTCCATGCTTTCAAGCATATCATTTTCTTTTCAAAATTCTCAACAAATCATCCACCACAATTTACAACCTATAATATGCATAAAATGCATTTTCATGAAGATGTGAACTTGAAAGTTTTGTAAAAATTTGTAGTCTTTTAACATGGTGTTTAACAAGTTCCTTAAACTTCAAAAACATGGTTTATTTTTTATCATGAACCCTTTTGCAAAAATTCCGTCTTTACAACTTTAGATTCATTCTTGTAGAAATTCATTTTCTTCAACTTTTCATGCTTTAAACACTTCAACAATTTCATTTTCACATATGTAATAAGTTCATGTAGTAAACTTTGTTTTTTTGAAACTTTTATCTTTCAAATCTTTCATTTTTCATGTATCATACTTTGTAAGAATCACATTCTACACTAAATCATGCTTATTCTTCAAGTTCATTCTTCACATAATGTATGTTCAACATAGATCTTTCAAGATCTCTACACATACTTGTTAGATCATGTGTTTAATCATCATCTAACAAGTATTTATGTGATGTTTATCACCATACACACAAACAATCATCAAACAACTTCATCACATAGCATAAACAACTTGTTTTCTTATGATTTTTAGTTTGATTCAAGTGTTCCTCTTGATTTTGTAAGATCTTTCATTTTCTTAGTTACACACATGTTACATCTACTGAGACAAGATGAAAAATGGGTTCATAAGACACTTACTACTATCACAAGGCTAGGGTAGAAACAAGTTGATGATGATGAAGAGAAGATGACACAAAGAGGGTGGTTAATAGCTTCCTAATGAGGTCCTTCAACTTCCAAGTCTTGACACCTTCTTGATTCACCTTGAGACATCTTGTGAGAGCCTTGAAATTGCTAGGAATCGAATGAAAGTAAGGATGGGGTTGGGGGTGCTTTCGGCCGAGATCAAGAAGAGGGGAAGGAGAGAGTGATGTGGTTTCTTGTTAAGTTGCAAATGAGATTAGGATGATATAGATAAGGTTCTTTAACTTTTGTATTGAACTTTCCTTCCAAACAAACAATTGTCTTATGGATCATAACTTAGCATCTTTGACCACAATGTTGGTTAGTCAACCTAATTAAGGGGGTGGGGTCCCCTTGGGGACGGTTAAGAGAGGGGGGGGGGGGTGTTGATTGTCTAAAATTGTTAAGTGTTTAAAAGATGAAGATACATATGACTAGTTAGGGTGATATAAGTGTTTAGGGATTCTTATGTGTAAGAAGGTGTTTATTGTCGTAAACTTGTATTATGATGCCAAATTATTATTAACTAGTTCGTAGGATGCTTCTAGTTGTGTTCGGGTGTGCATTTGGTTATCGGATCGCTTAAAAGATCAATATTAGTAACTTGAATAGCACATTACCCTATAAGCTAAAAAATACTGAATTTTGCTAAATTATGCTATTTTGGCTTGTTTTTAGCTAGTTTCGGGCAGCTTCTAGTGTTCGTTTGTCTCTCGGAAAGCAGTAACATAATCCCTTACTTTCTAACATGAGGTTTAGTATAACCTTGGTTATGGGACTCAATCTGTGTCCTAATCATGTTGTTTGTCTGAGTACTGAACTCCTGTCAGCACTACTAGGTTATCTAATAAGTGTGCTAGTTAGTTCTGTGCATTGTCTAATCTGTTTCAAGTCGCGACCAATAAAACAAGTATCATGAAATGTTTTTGTGAGTTCTTTAAATATATGCCATGAAATCATGCACATCATATGTTCAAAATACACAACCACATAATATAAAACACTGTTCACATTGTACGGAAATTACTCAAAAAGCGCCAATTGTCACATGTATGGCATCATGGAAGTTCAAGACTGGCGTTCCTGTTGTTTTTGGTAAAAGAAACAACCATGATACCTAGATGATAAACAACATAAGGACCACGTGTCTCTGTACCTCGGCAATCTATCAGATGAAATTTCAGTACCAAGACCATATGCCAATGAGTGGTTCCCACACGGCCTTCAGTTCGTTATGTTTATATCACCCTGCACACTTCAAAATGATCGTGAGCCTACCGATACATCATTAGAAGAGCTACTTATCGTTTTTCATTTTAAGTTCAAAGAGGTTTGGAGAGACCACTAATGTACTATCATTTTCTCTTTTTCTCGCCAGGAAACTCATTTTTGTTTTTCTCTTATTTTTATCCTTTTTGACGTTTTTCAATGCTTTTGTCTTTTTTTTTTTGATAAAAGACTTACTCCCCCTAAGATTCAAAAAGTAAATTTAAATTTTATAAACATTTTTTAGTCATAAGAAAAATATTTACAAAAATGATATCCCAATCTGGATTAACTCATGTGTTACCGCAATGTCGTTTACCAAAATTAATTAATAAAAAATGATTTATCAAAACTTTGGAAAAACAAGTAGGCACGTTGGTAGTCGGTGTGGACCAAAACACAATTGACGAGTTTCATATTGAAACAATCACGTATAAGGTGATATTCGAGATCAATGTGTGTGGTCTTGGAGTGTTGTACCAGATGTAAGTAATTCGTAAAGCACCTTAAATATCGTCAAGGATAGGAGAGATTAGTAATTCAAAACAGTAATCCCGCAACTGCTTTGTGCATTGCAAGGTGTCTTAGTGCTCTCCCAAGCTAGATATCCACCCGGTGTGGATTTCATAGTCGATTTTTCAGCTACCGAGAATGGAATCACTATATGTAATCAAGTTGAAGTTATTATCATTAGGGTGCCAACGACTGGTGTCTTGAAAACCCTTCAAATATAGCTGAAAAATCTCTTCACAACAACAAGATGAGAAACCTACGGGTCCGACCGGTAACAAGGAAGTGAGCATGTGGGAAAGCTTGTACAAATCATCATTGGTGTCTCCATACATGATGTCTTCAAAATACTTTTGCACCAGCAAAGGTCTTTGTCTTTCTCCGTGAGAAGTAGTGTGCGGTTGCTCAATCCACACCACAACATCCGCACACCCAGTTGGTTTGTTCAACTAACACAATTTCTTCAATCACACCGTGGAGAAATGTACACTGCACGTTCATCTTATAAGTCTTAAACATTATGTGAAGGAATAAGCCATGATTCTTCGATAAGCTTCAGGCATGCAGGCACGTACATTTCATTGGAATCTATCCCCTGTACCCGATCAAAGCCTTGAACAACTGCCGTTGTTAGACATTTTTCATCTTGTCAAAGTTCTCAACTTCAATCATCATCATTCCTTCATCGGACATTTTATCTTCTTTTCTCACCATCAAAGACAACATTTCCTCCTTGATTTAATGATATGTTGGAGCTTCAAGTCACCGATGAGGTGCTAGATGCTCCACTATCAACAATCCTACGACTTCCTGGAACATCCCGCACACTAATTTAACAATTAATTGGAGAGGGGGACCCAAGCCTTCGTTGACATGGTTTAGCCTTCTTTGAGTTGGCAAGGTAGTTGGTTCATGTGGAAATATATATATATAGGGGAGGGTTATATAGAAAACCCTATCTATATGAAAAACCCTAGAAAACCCAACCTCCCGACATTTTTTTTTTTTGAAAAAATTAACACATGTAATATACATGTTTTTAAGAGTTTTGGGCCAAAAAAATCAAAAAAGCGCCGAAGGGATCTTTTTAAAAAAAAAAAAAAATTTCAGCAACTTTCAGCATTGTTGTCTAACACATGTTAGGCACTGAATTTTGTTTATTTTTTTAAAAAAAATCCCTTCGGCGCTTTTTTGTTTTTTTTGGACCAAAACACTCTAAAACATGTATATTACATGTGTAATTTTTTTCAAAAAAAAAATGTCGGGAGGTTGGGTAAAAATGGGTTCCCATTTGGGTTTTCAGAGTTTTCTAAGAATTTGAGGGTTTTTTATCTATCTTTATCCTATATATATATATATATATATATATATATATATATATAGGACAAAGATCCGTTAGGAACCACCATTTATTGCGAGAACCGTGAGAACCAGTGTGAACACAAACAGTAATTCCTAAAAAAATCTAAAAAACACCCAAATTTTTTTTTATTTTTTTACTATTTTTTTTTTTGAAAAAATCGCTATATTTTCGAGTAACAGTTATCCATGCACATGTGCATATGTATCATTTCTTTGTCAAATTCCGTAATTCATTACAAATAATAGTCAAGTGCACTTTCATTTACACTACCACGTGTAATACACTACTTTTTACGTTAACAATGTTAGAAATGCACATGTGCATCTATATGTATCAACATGAAATAAGGTGTTTTGGTACACTACTTTCTCTTTCATCTATCATTCCATCCATAATACACAAGCATGCACATGTGCATTTTTGTCATTTCTTTGACAAATTCCGTAATTCATTACACATATTAGACAATTTCACTTTCATTTACACTACCATATGTAATACACTTCTTTTTACATTACCAATATTAGAAATGCACATGTGCATTTATATGTATCAACATGAAATAAGGTGTTTTGGTACACTACTTTGAATATACTTTCACTTTCATCTATCATACCATCCATAATACACTACCATTACCTCCTACCATCCATAATACAATACCATTACCTCCTACCATCCATAATACAATACCATTAACAATATTTTCACTTTATTACATGTATGTAAACACCATTTATACCATCCAATCAACATATTACATCAAAAATCGACAACTATAATCAAACCATCAACCACTAGATATAACTAACCAAAAAGCATGTATATGGGCCTACTTCTGCATTCAAAATCACAAACTTTTTGTACCAAAACACGTTATATCATGGTTATACCTAATGATGCATATGTGCATTTTGAATATTGGTAATGTAAAAAGTAGTGTATTACTAATGGTATTGTAAATTAAAGTGCAATTGTCTATTCCTGATAACGTATTACCGAATTTGTTGAAGTAATAATACATATGCACATGTGCATGGATAACTGTTACTCGAAATTTTTTTTTATGGTAACGAAATATAGCGATTTTTAAAAAAAAAAAAAAATTTTTGAGTGTTTTTTTGATTTTTTTTTAGATTTTATTTTGTGTTCACAATGGTTCTCGCGGTTCTCGCAATAAGGGTGGTTCTCGCATGAACCTTACCCTATATATATATATATATAGGGTTGGGTTCATGTGCGAACCGCGAGAACCAATGTGAACAAAACAAAATAAACCCACTACACCACCAAAAACCTAAAAAAACCTAACCCCCCCCCACCCAAGCTAAATGCTAAAAACTAAACCCCTAAACAACCTAAAAAATCTTAAAAAATCTAAAAAAACACACACACAAATTTTTTTTAATATTTTTTTATGTTTAAATCGCTACTTTTAGTAGCTAAATTTTTTTTAAATAATTTTTTTTAAATAAATTTTTTTAATAATGAAAAGTAGCGATTTAAACATAAAAAATATTAAAAAAACATTGTGTGCCTTTTAGATTTTTTTAGGTATTTTTGTTGTGTTCACATTGGTTCTCGCAATAATGGGTGGTTTCTAATGGATCCTTCTCATATATAAATGAAAACCACCCCCATTTAAGAGAACCACGAGAACTAATATTCACCAATAAGAAGCTGCCTTGTCATTCTTTCACATTTGTCTTTGGGAGGGTATTTAAGTAATTTTGCTATATCTCACCTTTTCAAGCACATATCAGCAGACTTTTCACAAAATTGTCATGCATTTTTCGAGAGGCAGAGAGATGATTTGTATTGCACTGTACACATTCACAATCCCAATGTTTGAACAACTCCCAATCCTTTTTATACAATCCTCCTTCACTTCTCCGCTTATTTCATTCCACACCTCTAAAAAAGCTCCACTGAAAAAGCTCCTGATTCATCCACCTCACCGGAGTATATCCACACAAAACCCCCAGTAGATTTAGCTGTCTTTTTGCTTCTTTTGTTCATTTGAGCTCATTTAATCCTGAAAATACAAAAGGAAGACAAAAACACACTTTTTCCAACATTAGTACTAAAAAAGGGTTAGTTTTGGGGGGGGGGGGGATATTCCACGGTCCTCCCAACCGCTGGAGTGATAACACTCCACCAGCAACCTAGCCTCATGGTGCCAGGGGGTGAATACCCCATCCCGGGCTGAGTCCGGTTCCTTCTGGGAAGAAGGTGGCCGATTGTTCCCGTGCCTGGACTCGAACCCGGGTCTCTATGAACAGAAGGCTGAACACGCCCCGTGCTCAATGAGCACGGGGGCGTGCCCAAGTGTCTGCAGAAAAGACAAAGTTGTAGAAGCATCTATCACCCACCACGAGGGCTTGTCCAGCGGACACGGGGCCGTGGTCAACTCTAAGATTCACAGAATCTAGGAAAATCTTGATAGTACATATACGCTTCTGCACACGGGGTCGTGCCCAGCGGACACGGGGGCGTGGTCAACTAATGCAGACAAACTACATTTAATGAAGAAAGAGAAGATGAGTGGACACGGGGCCGTGGCCAATGGACACGGGGCCGTGTCCGGGCTTCTATATAGGCTATAAATAGGGGTGCTTGGCTCATTTGCAAACCATCCCTTGGCAAACCACCTCTCTCACACTTCACCCACCCACCACCACCATCACAACCCACATCCACCACCATCATCCATCATCCATCATAGAGTGTGTGAGTAGTCTCAGGATCCAAGATTGATCGTAAGAGTTCTTGACAATCAAAGGCCATGTTTGCCTAAGTCTCTTACATCACTTGGTGAAGACAAATGTCTAGTGTAATACTTTTTATTTTTAATCTTTTCGCACTTTTTATTTGGTTATGTATTAATGACTTTAATAACTAGTTTCTTATGTTGAAGGTGAATATTCCTTATCATTTGTCCGTGGTGTCTTGGCGTTATTTTACTGTCTATATAAAATAAAAGATTTTCACCATTCATATCTCCACGGTCTATATGGAGATATGTTGGCTACCTGGTCGGGGGTTAAGGGAATGGTTTGGTAAGAGTCTTGCCTTGTTCAGTGTATAGATCCTGCAAGGACCTAGGTCAACTTTAGTAGGACCTCCTTCAATACTGTAACACCTGTGCCTCCACGGCCAGCAAACAAATACCAAACCAATGAAATATTATATTTCATACTTGGGATTTGTAAAAATATGTGTATCATTTGCACATATCAATTTTTGTTCAATTCCAAACTCTAAATTGCTTTCTGGAAGGTTATATGCGCACCAATGCATAAATATAACCAGTTTAATGCAACAAACACTCCGGAATAGTGACATAGGCTTAACATACCTTAAATAACCTTTACATAACTTAGAAATAAGTTTTGAAGGCTTTGGTATGGCAAAATCAAGTTAAATCGCTTACAGGGACTAAAGTTGACAAACTGCGAAAGTATGTCAATTTGAACTGTAACAGACATTCCGGAACATGACCATAAGTTAAACACACCATAAATATCCTTTACATAGCTTAGAAATAGGCTTTAAGGGGTTCAGTGTGCTAAAATAAACTTTTGGGTCATTCAGGGACTAAAAGTGTCAAAAAGTGCACAAGTTTGCATTTTCGCGCATAACTTACGTTCTGAATACATCCGGACATCCAAAAATTTATGTAAGCATGACTATATTATATTTAAGTGTTCGCCATAAGAAAAATCCATTCGTTGCGTCATTTGGATCGTTTTTCGCGCTTATGCGCATTCCGTCGTAATTAAGCGAACATCGCGTTCGTACGACCAAACGAACCATCATCCGACATATTTTTGAGCATGTTTCATGTCCACAATGTTTAGGCAACATTTTAGGGCCTTAAAGTTGGCTTTACAGGCCTTAGAAGTGTCGGAAATGGCCTTAAACACGTGCAGGGACTGAAACTGTCAAAACAGAAAGTTGTTTCTGATCTGCAACTCTCAGGCGGCCCGCCTGAGTTTCTGCACATCCTGAAGCGGGCCGCGTGGCACCTTCTGACCAGATTAAATGAATCAAACAGCTGTTTGCAGCTGTTTTGCACTTCTAATCCCACTTCCACATGTCAATTCCTTATGGTGGTGAGCATTTTGAGGCACCATAACATTCCGACAAGTGTACGGCCTTGATCGTGCCCCCTTTTCCATGAAACGATCTTAACGGTGGACCGAATACTATAAATACCCCACCCCCCATGTTTCAAAATCACAAGAACTTTGATTTGAGAAACTCTAAGTTGAAACTATTGTTTCATACCTGAGATTTTTGAATCGAGGTTAGCATTCGGGGACCCTTCGTAAGTATTCTTTCGTTCTTTTCCTTATTTTATTGCTTTTCGAGTCAGAAAGTCAAACTTTGTTTGACTTTCAGCGTTGACCAGTAATGGTCAATGCGAAGTTCGTCTGAACTTCGCAACGTGAGTGTAATCACGTTGGTTATAGTCCCTTGGGACTATGCCTACTGATTACCACGTTGTCTAGGGTCGTAGGGTAAGCGATCTAATAAATCGCTTATACCTTCGAACCCGACCCAGTTTGGTCGATCATTAGGATCCGACCAAACACATTAGGTGACCATAGTAGGTAGGGAATAACCTTCCGAGGTTATACCCTATGGTCACATCGTTTGATTAGTTGTATGATAGGTAGTTTATATGCCTTAGGTAAATTACCAGAATACCCTTTTCATGTATAATTGGTAATTAAGCATATGTAACCTAAACTTTTGTCACATAACTGATTATGTAACATGTTTAGGCATATAACACTGGTCATAGGACTAGTTAGGCGGTCCGAACGCGTTTCACGCGAACGACGCGTTAAAGTAGCATAAGCTACCTAAACGGGTCGTAATGGGTCGAAAACACTTATGTTAAGTTTCATTTAGTATGTAGGCTTTGTTAAACCAAATGACACGAGTCTCTACACTCATTTGGTTTACAAACCCTAATGCTACCCGATCTTCCGATCTAGGTCCGGTTAATTAACATAGTTACCTATATTAGGTGCCGTTTGATATCCGCGATCTCTAGCATTGTTTGGTTGTTACTCAAGGACTACTGAGCAATCTCAAGTGAGTACATAGACCCCTCTTTTACTGTTGTCCAAACTGTTTTGGGGTGAAACACATGTGCCTACTTGTTACTTTCCTGCTTTCCTTTTTTCACATCATATACTTGCTATGTTCATTAGTACATTTATAGTACATGATTTCATGGTGTTCTATGCTTTGTATGATGACTTTGCATACTTAGTACATTGTTTTACATGACTTTTCTACTTTGTATGATGACTTTGCATACTTAGTACATTGTTTTATACTGCATCTCTGTTGCATATGTTCCAGTAACATATGGACACATTGTTTTACAGCTCTACCCTGTATGTTTACTCTAGCATACTAGGTACATTATCTTCATAAAACATGCTTACATTTTGGTATGACATTTGGTTTGTTTAAACTATACTATACATTCATTAACACCGATCATGCCGTTCGTTAGTAGGTAGTGGTACCATAGGACTTGACAAATCCCGTTCCGGACATCCCAGGGAAAGGGGATGAAAGGAATGACCGAATCCGAATACATATTATCTTGATAACTCACTTTTACATAGTTATCCGTCTGTCTCAAGGCTTGGATGTATGAATTTTCACAATACCGCATAAATGTTCATATTCAGTATAGCATGCATATATTTTACAAAACATAACTTTGATTTAAACCAAGTTTTACTTCAATACTTTGTTTTGTACATTTTTACTTATGGTTTAAGTAGTCTAAATTTTACTTACCATACATATCATTTTGGTTATACATTACTTGACTACTTTTGGACTATAAACATTTGACATGGTTTATACAAGGACTTTTGACTATTGGTTTAAGCATAGACTTATTACATTGTTGGTTTGGTTTGATTAAGTGATTAAGTAACGATGCGTGTGTAATATGATACAAGCATGGTGGATACGCCGCTGGTACTTCCTATATATAAGTGTTTGTATGGTATTATATATCGTAGCGTTATTTGAATCATTTCAGTTTGATACATATAAAATTTTATACAAATAACATACTTTTCACAATACATTGTTTTACAAACAACTTAACTTATACAAACTCATTTTACATGGTTACTCATTTAACCATGCATTATTCTCTTATTTATACGTATCATCTGAACTTATTGTTTTTCAAATGATTTACAAAGACAAAGCAAATTACAAGGTTCATGACTAAACATTTTCTCAAACATAAGTCATGAAACCTATTTTCACAAAACCTATGTATCTCACAGGCATTTTTATGCTGACGTACCTATTTTCACATGTGTTTTTCAGGAGCTGTTGCATAAGATGATCAAGATACACATAGGCAGACTTGGGCTTTAGTGACAAAAAAAGATGCAAGACTAGTTAATTATGTTGTATTTCCTTGTTTGTTAAGACATTGTAACAATTTTAATCAATAAAACGAAACTTTAATTTCCATGGTTGTGAAACATAAATTCTGTTACAACACTCCCCGACGTTTCCGCCACGTTTTGTATGTTCTACGTGTTCGGGGTGTGACAGAAAAGATGGTATCAGAGCCAATGGTTATAGGGAATTAGGTTATTAGTAATGCTTTGACCTAGTCTATAACCTTCTTAGGACCCTAACGCGAGTTTACTTGCGTTTAGTCATAAAACAATACCGTCACCTATCCTTAGGCGACGATCACAACAAGAACATAAAATTCAAAACCGCTTTGAAAACAAATCATCTGTTCTAGGATGATTGATTACAAGGTTTTGAACCCTCTATTGTAAGGTTTTGAACCCTCTGTTATATGGTTTTGAACCCCTTTTAAATTTTCAAAATCTCGACAAAGTTTTGGGTTTTAAATAATGTGAACACGTGCAAACTGGAAGGGTGAATGCCTGTATTCTGGGTTTTCTATCTAGGCAAGCACTTCGTATACATCTCATCAGACGCGAGACCAGTTGTGCTTACCTGGGAATTCTTGGGATGAGTGTTCACTTATAGGCGAGCATGTCTTCGCGATACATTATTTTCGACCCATTTACTTTGATCAGTCACTGTGTGTCATTTGTTGCTTTGTAGTAACAAACAAATGACCACTATCCTTGCTCTCATCAGATTTGTTTCATCTTATTCTTGTCGTCTAATTCTCTCTCTTGTTTCCTTTCATGTTTCCTCTTTTAGAATGCCTCCTCGACGCGAAAGCCAGATAGAGACTGCCGAATTGGCAGAAATCATTGCGCAGCAAATGGCTGCTCAATTCCCAAACCTCTTTGCTCAATGGAACCAAGCCAACAACAACAACAATGTTCTATGCAAATACAAGGATTTTAACCAGCCTAAACCACTCAAGTTTAGTGGTTCTGAAGGAGCGACTGGGCTTCTTCAATGGTTCGAGAGCATTGAGAATACTTTCCGCCACGTGCAGTGTCCTGACAATCGCAAGGTCGAGTTTTCTTCGAGTGTGTTTCAGAAGAGGGCTCTCACATGGTGGAACGGGATTATGAGGGATCGTGGTGCAGAAGTTGCTCTAGCACAGACATGGGCTGAACTTAGGGCTCTCATGATGAGGGAATTCTGTCCTCGTCATGAGCAGCGAGCTTTGGAGAAGGAATTTGATGAGTTGAAGCAAGATAATGGTGAGCACAGGGCGTATACTGATAGGTTTGAGGAGTTGAGTCTGCTTTGCCCGACAATGGTTACCCCACTTGACATAGCTATCGAAAGGTACATCGACGGCCTACCTGACTCGGTACAAGACATCCTTACTGGTAGTAACCCTGCCACACTCCGTCAGGCAATCGAGTTATCAGCGACATTGATTGAGTCACAGATTCGGAAGAATAAATTACACAGGAAGGGTGACAAGGGCGAGAAACAGTCGTCTGACAAGGAGGATAGCAAGAAAGGTCAAAACAAGAATGGGAAGGATTCTAGTTCATCGAAGAGGGCAAGGAAGCGTAAGGTTTCCCAAAACTATGCCATTACTGCACAGGCCCAAGCTGCACCAAATCAGCCTGCGCAACCACTAGCCAAGAAGCCTTATTTTGGCAATGCACCTTTGTGCAACAGGTGTAACGGCCATCATCAACCACACCTCCAGTGTCGTCAGTGCACCAACTGCGGAAGATCCGGTCATCTTGCTGACACCTGCCGCATCCCTGCTAATCCGAATCGCCCAGTTCAGAACCCGGCTCAACAAGTTGCTCAGCCTCTTGCTCAGCAACAGGGTCAAGCTGCACGACCACACTGCCCACCTGGTGCCTGTTACAATTGTGGGGATCTGACCCACTACAGAAACCGATGCCCAAAGCTTGCTAATGCAAATCCGACCCACGGATGAGCATTCAGCTGAACAAAGGATGTTGCTGTCTTATGCCTTTGTTTCTTTTGTTTTCGTGTATTGTGAAACAATATGTCTCGTTCATAAATAAAAGTTGTTGTTCACAATTCTGATATACAAGTATAATTACATGTGTGTATGACTTTTCCTATGATACCTACATCAAGGAACTATGTTCCTTACAAACAACTCTTGTGATTCTCTCTTTCAAATGATCGCTCATGATTCCTTCAAAAATTTTAAGCACTCGTTTCATTCTAAGATACGAAGTACAGGAAATAAAGTGACATCATGAGTAATCATGCTTTTTGCACATCAGTACCTTTAAATCCTTGGTTGGATAACTAAGGATATTTTCAAATCTCATACCCATTACGTTTTGATTTATCAACATATACAGTACAAGTATTTCAAAAACAATTTTCATGATCTCAAAACATTTCATATAGTTTGAAAACAATTTTTCTAATTGCATTGTCTATGTTATTTCAAAAACATTGGCCATGTTATCAAAACCAACCTTCCTAATTTCAAAATATTTCATATAGTCTGAAAACAATATTAACACAGTACATTTTCTCATCAAGTGCATGATTTCGAAAAGTATCATTCATATTTTCAAAAACCTTATACATAATTTCAAGATTCATCTCGCATAATTTTAAAACATTTTTATAAATATACTTACCTTGTACACCGACTTTATAATTTCAAATGTATTATATATAAGGTTTCAAAATCGGTAAACACATTTTTCTTAAAAGAACCCCATGCATAGTTTTCAAAAATATTTTCCTCATACAGTGACTTAACCTTCAAATTCTGCTTGATATGTCGCCTTGACATATCTAGCATCTCAATTTCATAAGCATTTTTGCTTCATGTTTTGACACAAGCACGTCCAGTGCAAGGTTTCAAAACATCTTCAACTTCTAAAATCCATATGGGATCTTTTTATCTTCATATTTAGATCCTTGTGGATGATCATCATTCAAAACAGAGTCCTTAATTGGATTCTTTATGTACCTTAATTCGAACATTTCGGGTTCTAATAATCGAAATCGAATTTTCTTTTTGAATCTTTCTATCTTCATAGTTAGATTCTTGATAATGTTTAAAGTGCCAAATGAAATCCACGAGATGGATTCCTATTGTACTTTAAATACATGTGCTCTGTTAGCAGAACAAATTTCTAGTTAAACAATTTTGTGGTTATGTGACTATGTGGTTATTCATCTTATGTTTTCTTTTATGTATTTTTGTGTTTTTTTAAATACTCTGGATATTCGTTATCCAAATCCTCGCAGGATCTTTCATATCTTCATATGAGGGATTCGTAGCAGGATATTCAAAAGGTACTACCTTCAATCCTTAATGGGCTTCTATGTAATAGTTAAGACCCTTGGATTATATAAGTACCGCTCCATGTTTCATAAGAGATCCTTTTAGTGGTCTAGTCTAAAAGATCGATTCACAATTTGGTTAAAGAACGACATCTAGTGATGTAGCTGAACAGACTCCTTGATAGTCTATTTAGATCATTTATTGATTTAATTAAAAGGACTCTATGGCGGTCTAGTCACACTCGTCACAGGATTGTTCATTTGGTTTTCCCCTACACATTATAAAATAGACTGTGTGAACTATGCAAGGAATTGTCTGATTATGGACGCGTACATAATTATGAAATTTAGTGCACAGAAACACAGTAAGATTTATTATGTGTAAGAACCGATAGTGACAACAATAACGAAATGAGAACGATGTAATGGAGGTACGGTGGACGCACCAATGACGCTTCATATACTTGTATATAAGTATCCCTCTTACATTGCAATCATGATGTTATTAAAAGTTACTAGAAGTTCAGAACCCTAATCAATATTGTTCGATCTTTTCAACTTCATGTTTTAAACTCTCACGAGTTTCCTCTAAATAAATTTCGGGACGAAATTTCCTAAAGTAGGGGAGACTGTAACACCTGTGCCTCCACGGCCAGCAAACAAATACCAAACCAATGAAATATTATATTTCATACTTGGGATTTGTAAAAATATGTGTATCATTTGCACATATCAATTTTTGTTCAATTCCAAACTCTAAGTCGCTTTCTGGAAGGTTATATGCGCACCAATGCATAAATATAACCAGTTTAATGCAACAAACACTCCGGAATAGTGACATAGGCTTAACATACCTTAAATAACCTTTACATAACTTAGAAATAAGTTTTGAAGGCTTTGGTAAGGCAAAATCAAGTTAAATCGCTTACAGGGACTAAAGTTGACAAACTTCGAAAGTATGTCAATTTGAACTGTAACAGACATTCCGGAACATGACCATAAGTTAAACACACCATAAATATCCTTTACATAGCTTAGAAATAGGCTTTAAGGGGTTCAGTGTGCTAAAATAAACTTTTGGGTCATTCAGGGACTAAAAGTGTCAAAAAGTGCACAAGTTTGCATTTTCGCGCATAACTTACGTTCTGAATACATCCGGACATCCAAAAATTTATGTAAGCATGACTATATTATATTTAAGTGTTCGCCATAAGAAAAATCCATTCGTTGCGTCATTTGGATCGTTTTTCGCGCTTATGCGCATTCCGTCGTAATTAAGCGAACATCGCATTCGTACGACCAAACGAACCATCATCCGACATATTTTTGAGCATGTTTCATGTCCACAATGTTTAGGCAACATTTTAGGGCCTTAAAGTTGGCTTTACGGGCCTTAGAAGTGTCGGAAATGGCCTTAAACACGTGCAGGGACTGAAACTGTCAAAACAGAAAGTTGTTTCTGATCTGCAACTCTCAGGCGGCCCGCCTGAGTTTTTGCACATCCTGAAGCGGGCCGCGTGGCACCTTCTGACCAGATTAAATGAATCAAACAGCTGTTTGCAGCTGTTTTGCACTTCTAATCCCACTTCCACATGTCAATTCCTTATGGTGGTGAGCATTTTGAGGCACCATAACATTCCGACAAGTGTACGGCCTTGATCGTGCCCCCTTTTCCATGAAACGATCTTAACGGTGGACCGAATACTATAAATACCCCACCCCCCATGTTTCAAAATCACAAGAACTTTGATTTGAGAAACTCTAAGTTGAAACTATTGTTTCATACCTGAGATTTTTGAATCGAGGTTAGCATTCGGGGACCCTTCGTAAGTATTCTTTCGTTCTTTTCCTTATTTTATTGCTTTTCGAGTCAGAAAGTCAAACTTTGTTTGACTTTCAGCGTTGACCAGTAATGGTCAATGCGAAGTTCGCCTGAACTTCGCAACGTGAGTGTAATCACGTTGGTTATAGTCCCTTGGGACTATGCCTACTGATTACCACGTTGTCTAGGGTCGTAGGGTAAGCGATCTAATAAATCGCTTATACCTTCGAACCCGACCCAGTTTGGTCGATCATTAGGATCCGACCAAACACATTAGGTGACCATAGTAGGTAGGGAATAACCTTCCGAGGTTATACCCTATGGTCACATCGTTTGATTAGTTGTATGATAGGTAGTTTATATGCCTTAGGTAAATTACCAGAATACCCTTTTTATGTATAATTGGTAATTAAGCATATGTAACCTAAAATTTTGTCACATAACTGATTATGTAACATGTTTAGGCATATAACACTGGTCATAGGACTAGTTAGGCGGTCCGAACGCGTTTCACGCGAACGACGCGTTAAAGTAGCATAAGCTACCTAAACGGGTCGTAATGGGTCGAAAACACTTAGGTTAAGTTTCATTTAGCATGTAGGCTTTGTTAAACCAAATGACACGAGTCTCTACACTCGTTTGGTTTACAAACCCTAATGCTACCCGATCTTCCGATCTAGGTCCGGTTAATTAACATAGTTAACTATATTAGGTGCCGTTTGATATCCGCGATCTCTAGCATTGTTTGGTTGTTACTCAAGGACTACTGAGCAATCTCAAGTGAGTACATAGACCCCTCTTTTACTGTTGTCCAAACTGTTTTGGGGTGAAACACATGTGCCTACTTGTTACTTTCCTGCTTTCCTGTTTTCACATCATATACTTGCTATGTTCATTAGTACATTTATAGTACATGATTTCATGGTGTTCTATGCTTTGTATGATGACTTTGCATACTTAGTACATTGTTTTACATGACTTTTCTACTTTGTATGATGACTTTGCATACTTAGTACATTGTTTTATACTGCATCTCTGTTGCATATGTTCCAGTAACATATGGACACATTGTTTTACAGCTCTACCCTGTATGTTTACTCTAGCATACTAGGTACATTATCTTCATAAAACATGCTTACATTTTGGTATGACATTTGGTTTGTTTAAACTATACTATACATTCATTAACACCGATCATGCCGTTCGTTAGTAGGTAGTGGTACCATAGGACTTGACAAATCCCGTTCCGGACATCCCAGGGAAAGGGGATGAAAGGAATGACCGAATCCGAATACATATTCTCTTGATAACTCACTTTTACATAGTTATCCGTCTGTCTCAAGGCTTGGATGTATGAATTTTCACAATACCGCATAAATGTTCTTATTCAGTATAGCATGCATATATTTTACAAAACATAACTTTGATTTAAACCAAGTTTTACTTCAATACTTTGTTTTGTACATTTTTACTTATGGTTTAAGTAGTCTAAATTTTACTTACCATACATATCATTTTGGTTATACATTACTTGACTACTTTTGGACTATAAACATTTGACATGGTTTATACAAGGACTTTTGACTATTGGTTTAAGCATAGACTTATTACATTGTTGGTTTGGTTTGATTAAGTGATTAAGTAACGATGCGTGTGTAATATGATACAAGCATGGTGGATACGCCGCTGGTACTTCCTATATATAAGTGTTTGTATGGTATTACATATCGTAGCGTTATTTGAATCATTTCAGTTTGATACATATAAAATTTTATACAAATAACATACTTTTCACAATACATTGTTTTACAAGCAACTTAACTTATACAAACTCATTTTACATGGTTACTCATTTAACCATGCATTATTCTCTTATTTATACGTATCATCTGAACTTATTGTTTTTCAAATGATTTACAAAGACAAAGCAAATTACAAGGTTCATGACTAAACATTTTCTCAAACATAAGTCATGAAACCTATTTTCACAAAACCTATGTATCTCACAGGCATTTTTATGCTGACGTACCTATTTTCACATGTGTTTTTCAGGAGCTGTTGCATAAGATGATCAAGATACACATAGGCAGACTTGGGCTTTAGTGACAATAAAAGATGCAAGACTAGTTAAATATGTTGTATTTCCTTGTTTGTTAAGACATTGTAACAATTTTAATCAATAAAACGAAACTTTAATTTCCATGGTTGTGAAACATAAATTCTGTTACAACACTCCCCGACATTTCCGCCACGTTTTGTATGTTCTACGTGGCCGGGGTGTGACAAATACCCACTGGTATTGGATGGCGGGGGTCCGAACTCCTTGATCCCCTCATATGTAAACTACTATTAAAACATTAACCTGGCTATTTAGGACTGTATCCCTGCTGACTCAGACTACTTAGCCGATGGTAACGGCACCTTCAAAAGAGGGGCCAACCACATTACGCATTAATAACTTAATTAATCATCTTTCAATAATCCAACCCTTTAGGATTGTATCCTTGCTGACTCAAACTACTGGGTTGAGGGTAACGTCACCTTCAAAAGAGGGGCCTACTACAATAACTAAGATAATATTTTAAAAAGTGCAAAAGTGCGGAAATAATCAAAGGTTACACTAAACACGAGTCGGATCCAAGTGATTCATCTTGTCTATCTATTTTATTTTTATTTTTATTTTCAGCATTTTTAGTTTTTAGTTTAAAACATTTTTCTAAACTTTTGATTTGATTAGACGTTGAGGATAAACCGGTATTAAAAGCTCTTGTGTCCTTGGACGACCTCGGTATCTTACCAACACTATACTACGCTCACGATGGGTGCACTTGCCCATATGTGTGTTTGGTGTTAGTAAAATATCGTGTTTTATAAATTTAAAACTTAACTAACGTGTAAAAAGCGCTAAAAATATACATAAAAACTTTTTGGCGCCGTTGCCGGGGACACAAGGATTTTAAGAAAGCTTAAAATCGACGGCCTAATCAGTTTTTCAAAACGCGCGCACATTTTTCCTGCATTTTAGTTAGTTTTTCATTTACAGTAGGTTGAACACGGGTCGTGCTCACTGAACTCGGGGCCGTGCTGCATATTTTTCATAAAAACACCCAGATACGGAGTCTGAACACGGGGTCGTGCTCACTGAACACGCCCCCGTTCTGCACAAAACCAGTCACTTTAATTCAAACGCCCAGATACAGATCCTGAACATGTGCCGTGTCCACTTAACACGGGGCCGTGTCCAGCCTCTGTTTTCGTTTTTATTTTTGTTTTCTGGTCTCGAGACTCTGTTGTGGTCTGCTGATTGATTCTTATGGATCAATACTCAGGAGGCTACAACTACACCTATGAGGATGATGATTATAGGGAAGACTATTGCACCATTTGTGGTGACCCGCACTCAGTTCAATACTGTGACTTATTTCAACCATCCACTTCATACACCTACTATGAGGAGCCCAGGTACGAGCCATCAACTTCATACACATCCTATGAAGACCAAAGGTATGAACCTTCTCCCTCATACTCATATTTTGATGAACCAATGTATGAACCTTCACCTTCGTACTTTGAGGAAGCAAGATATGAGCCACCACCTTCATATGCTTATTATGAGGAACCATGGCTTGAACAACCCACCTCATATGAGTATTATGAAGAACAAAGTTACGACCCTTATCCATCATATACTTACAATCAGGAACAATGGTATGAACCATCTACTTCATATGAGTGTTATGAGGAACCAGGGATCGAACTTCCGAATTTAAGCTTTGACGATCCTGATCCTTATTCTATCACCGACATAACCGATAAGATAATAGAACACATTAAAACTATCGAACGTTGCATAAAAGAATCTCGCTCAAGGGAAAAGGAGTCCCGCGCAAGAGAAGAGTTAATTTGTAATAAAGAAGAGATAGTTGGACATGTAAAAAATGGAAGAACAAATAAGTGAAAAACCGACACGAGTTAAACAACGAAAAAGGTGAGTCCAACAACGTTAAAATTCAAGAAGAGTCTAATTTTGAAAAAAATAATCTCTTGTCAGCTTCTTTCGAAAATCATTGTTTAGTACCCACTCATGCTAAGTTTTTAAAAGATTTGAACACTAACACTAAAATTGACGAAACGGTAAGCGTTAAGTTAACAAAGGATCAAACTTCTCTAATAAAAGAAGACCTATTAGAAATCAACATTACACCAGTTCCATGTTTTTTTTCAAAACTCCTTTATTAGTAATGTTACAATTGATAAAGATCTTTGTGTTAATGTAATGCCATACATTTTCGAAAAATTAAGTATTAGTGATTTTTCTCCACTTCAAATACCAATTTTTCTATCCAATCGGAAAGTAATAAAATCAATCGGTATAGTTGAGGATGTCCTGGTCCAAACAAATCAAATGGTAATCCCAACAGACTTTGTCATCCTTGATGACGCTCCTCTAGTGTTGGGACGACCTTTTGTAAAAACCCACGAAGCTTTGAAAAATCGGAAGCACAACAATCTATCTATTCAATTAGGGGCATTTAAAAAGAGTGTCGATCTTGAGCGTTCATTGAAATATCCATTCGGCAATAATGACCCCCTAATTGAAGATGAAGATGAACCACCCGATACAAGTGAAAAGATTGACCACTTTGTTGAAGAAGAGGTCGCCATAGAACAAACTTTTAAAGTTCTTGATCAAAATGAGCAACCAAATAAGGAGTCTCCGAAAGACCCACCTCTTGAGCTCAAAGAACTTCCAAAAGGTTTGGAATATGCTTTTCTAGACAAAGATGGTAAATCACCTGTAATTATTTCGTCAAAACTAAATAGTGTAGAAAAAGAAAAATTAATTACACTTTTGAAAAAACACAAAAATGCGATCGCATGGAAGCTTGTAGATATTAAAGGAATAAGTCCTTCCATGTGCTCGCACAAAAAATTTAATAAATGATGACTATAAATCGGTAATACAACCACAACGTAGAGTAAATCCAAATGTCCAAGAAGTGGTTAAAAACGAAGTCATCAAATTACTTGACGCCGGACTCATTTACCCAATCTCCGATAGTCCTTGGGTAAGTCCCGTACAAGTAGTTCCAAAGAAAGGAGGTGTGACGGTAATAACTAATGAGAAAAACGAATTAATACCAACAAGAACCGTCACAGAATGGAGAGTATGTATAGATTATAGGCGATTAAATGAAGCAACAAGGAAAGATCACTTTCCTTTACCCTTCATTGATCAAATGTTAGAAAGATTATCCGGTCATAAATTTTATTGTTTCTTGGATGGTTTTTCAGGTTACTTTGAAATCCCAATAGCACCCGAAGACCAAGAAAAGACAACATTTACATGTCCCTATGGAACTTTTTCTTATCGACGCATGCCATTTGGTCTATGTAATGCCCCCGCAACCTTCAAACGTTGCATGGTGGCCATCTTCCATGACATGATAGAAAAGACAATGGAAGTCTACATGGACGACTTTTCTATCTTTGGAGATTCAGACGACCAATGCCTCGATAACCTTGAACGAATGTTATCCCGATGTGAGGAAACTAACCTCGCCCTTAATTGGGAAAAATGCCATTTCATGGTAACAGAGGGAATAGTAGTCGGTCATAAAATCTCAAGCGAAGGAATGGAGGTTGATCGAGCCAAAATAGACACTATTTCTCGATTACCACCCCCATCCTCCGTTAGAGCTATCAGAAGTTTCCTAGGGCATGCCAGATTTTATAGGCGATTTATCAAAGACTTTTCTAAAATCTCAAGGCCTCTAACAAAATTACTTGAAAAAGATGCCCCTTTCATCTTTTACAAGGATTGCAACCAAGCATTTCTAACACTAAAGGAAATGCTAGTCAATGCACCTATCATGATAGCGCCTGATTGGAAATTACCTTTCGAAATCATGTGTGATGCAAGTGACTTTGCAGTTGGAGCTGTCTTGGGACAAAGAAAAGAAAAGCATTTTCACCCAATTTATTACGCTAGTAAAACACTTAACGATGCACAAGAAAATTATACAACAACAGAAAAAGAATTGCTAGCCGTGATATTTGCTTTTGATAAATTCTGTTCTTATCTTGTTCTTTATAAAACAATAGTCTATACAGATCATGCAGCCATTTGATATCTCTTCAAGAAACAGGATGCTAAACCATGTTTGATTCGGTGGATTCTACTCCTCCAAGAATTTGATATTGAAATCAAGGACAAAAGAGGAGCAGAAAACACCGCAGCATACCATCTTTCGTGCTTAGAAGACCCAGCTTTGGAGGCGACCAGGGACGAGCAAATAAATGAAAATTTTCTAACGGAGTCCTTGGAAATGGTGGAATACAGAGAAGAACCATGGTACGCCGACTATGCTAACTACTTAGCTAGCGGTATAGTCGCAAAAGGATGGCCACATCATCAAAGAAATAAATTCTTTGACGATGTGAATCATTATTTTTGGGAAGATCCTTATCTTTTCAAAATGTGTGCCGATCAACTCATCCACCGATGCGTACATGGTAGTGAAGCAAGAAGAATTCTCCGCCATTGTCATGAAGGTCCATACGGAGGACATATGGTGCTGCTAGTACCGCACGAAAGGTATTTGATTCATGATTTTATTGGCCAACCATTTACAAAGACGCCCAAAGTCTTGTCAAAACATGTGATGCTTGCCAAAGAACAGGTAATATTTCTTCCAGAAACGAAATGCCACAAAACGGCATTCTTGTTTGTGAAATTTTTTATGTGTGGGGACTCGACTTTATGGGACCTTTCCCACCGTCAAAAGGAAACAAATATATACTTGTGGCAGTAGATTACTTGTCTAAATGGGCCGAGGCCGAGGCACTTCCAACAAATGATGGAAGAGTCGTGGTAAGATTTCTGAAAAAATTATTCTCTCGTTTTGGAACACCTAAAGCATTAATAAGTGATAGAGGTACCCATTTTTGTAACTGTCAACTTGAATTTTTTTTAACAAGATATGGGGTCTATCATCGGGTCTCAATGGCATATCACCCTCAAACAAACGGACAAGCCGAAGTGACTAATAGAGGTTTAAAACGAATACTCGAAAAAACCGTAGGGTTAAATAAAATGGAATGGGCCGATAAATTAGATGACGCTTTATGGGCTTTTCGAACTGCTTATAAAACCACAATAGGTACAACCCCATATAAGCTCGTCTATGGAATAAGCTGTCATTTGCTAGTAGAAATTGCACACAAGGCCTACTGGACAATTAAAAATGTAAATTTAGATTTAGAATTTGCCGGTAAAAATCGATTTTGTCAATTAAATGAATTAGACGAACTAAGGAATTATGCATACTCTAACTCCGAAATTTATAAGGAAAGAATGAAAAATTTGCATGATAAACACATTAAACCTAATGAATTTCGAGTAGGAGATCAAGTTCTATTGTTTAATTCACGACTTCGATTATTTCCTGGTAAATTAAAGTCTAGGTGGTCAGGACCTTTTTTCATCACCCATATTTTCCCTCACGGTACAGTAGAAATTAAATCTCGGAATGGAATTCTATTCAAAGTCAATGGCCAACGGCTGAAGCTCTATCAAGGTTCATTAAGGATGAGGAGGAAGAAATCTCACTTCAAACGGTCGAAGAATGAAAGCATCAACATCATACCTGGTAAGTTGCGAACAAGCAGGGTGGCATCTAAATCGGTAAGTCTTCTAACCAAGTTTTTAGGAAACAAGGGCACTCACACGAGCACTGAAAAAAAAAGTTTCAAAATTTCCCGCCCACGGGGCCGTGTCCGTGCAACTATCGGGATAAAACCCCTGTTTCATAACAGTTTCTTCATTCCACATGCCCCATTTCCCCGAAAACTCTCTGGTTCAGGCGATTTTTCTGCAAGATTTCAATGTCTCCTCTACTTCTAACAACATCAAGATATGATCCTATCATCATTAGTAGTTAGATTAAGCACTTGCATGTAGTTTTACATCAAAAATTTGGGGAACAATCTAGGGTTCTTGAACTTCATCCGGATCGAACCTCAAATTTTTGCTTAGATCTGTTAGCATTAGTATAGATACATGTTATAGGAAGTAAATCAACTTGTATTGTTTGTAGATTTGCCCGATTTCTCACAAAAACCCCAAACCCTTGTTTTTGAACCGAAAAAGATAAAATTGAAGGGGTAAACAATTTGTTTTGGGAAAAACGGCACTTGGGGTTTCATTTTCGGGGAAAACCGCCCCTACTGGACAAAAAATTTTCAAGTTTTCGGGACCGGGTCGAAAAATGGGATTTTTGGGAAACAGACGTCTGGACACGGGGTCATGCTCGCTGAGTACGGGGGCGTGTCCAGCCAATTTCAGGCCAACTCGGGGCGTGTCCGCTGAACACGGGGCCGTGTTCAGCCGACTGTTTTCAGTTTTCTCCGAAAATTTCACTCTTTCATGCTAATTGTTTGGTGTTTCCTTTCAGATGGCCAAGAAATTCACGTAGTTCAATGCAAATGAGTTGGATGCTAAAGCAAGATACGACGTGCTTTGAACCAGGCCGGAGGAATACCCACGACAAGTATGCATGGATCTTCTAGGAGCAGTGAACCAGCTTAACCGATTTAACAACCTAGTCACCGGCCCACTAAGAGCCGCCCTGTGCACTCGACTTCGCTCAGTCCATGAATATAACCTAGAATTCTACAACACATTCGCGTTTAAAACAAGAGCCGACCCATTTGATAATGATGGGGTAGAATTCCGGTGTGGGGGGACTGTGTACTCAATCTCGATAGCACAGTTTGGGTCTATAGTTGGGTTGTATGCGGAGGAAGATGCGGGGGATGAAGAAAACACCGGGGGTCTACGTGAGATTCAACCAAATCAATGCCAAGCTGCTTGGGCTCAAATAGGAGATGGCAACTACAATCCGAGCCAAACTAAGAGTACACAGCTGAGAGACCCTCTTTACCGCTACATCCATAGGGTCCTCACCTACTCTCTTAGCCAGAGGCACGACAGCAACGGTGTTGTAGGGTTACGAGATCTACTAGTCCTTCATTGCATTCACACTCGCACCAACCTTGATGTTCCGTACCTCTTGCTCCGAAACATGCACTGGAACCAACTTGCTACTCCCCCAACTCCTATCTTCTTTGGAGGGTGGATCTACCGCCTCTTCAAACACTTTGTTGATAGGATGCCAAGGTCCTTCCAAAAGAGCCCATGGTCGGGAAGAGTAGACGGTTAGCTTCCAAAGAGTCCAGGGGCATGCTTGGAACCCGCAAGAGACACTCGTCTTACACGCTCCACATTTCCAACCTCCTCCTCAGTACCATTACCAGCCCCAGGGTAATCTGGGCCAATCCTCCTCTCAAGGAGGCGGTTTTCCTAACTTCCAAAGTTTATATGATTTATTGCAGGAAAACCTCATGTGCACCAGGAACACCTACAACATGGCCAGCAACACGTACACCCGAGTCGGAGCAATTGAGAGAAACATATCCGACATACAGGATGACATTGGGAACATCCGGGAGTACATGGCGGGGCATGGAGGAGACGATGACGATGAAGACGAGGATATGGATTGATCGGAAGGAGTGGAGGTAGGAGCAGCTGTGTAACATCCCAATTTCTATCATATAAATTATAGGTTTAGTTAAATTTATTTACCCCTAGTAACTAATAACTAGTTTATTTTGATATAAATATTCAACCCAAATAGTTTTAAATACTATTTTATATAGTTGGTTGAAATATTATATTAATTAATTGGTCTGTATATGGGTGACCTTTTTCTAAAAGTATATAAAAAACTTATATTATTAGACGGGGGTAGAGTACGGGTAAGTTAACTGTAAGAAGTATGAAGTACCTAAACGGGTCTAGTAATCGTATAATAATTAAATTATAAAAATACATTGTATTTTGAACCTATTCTATTTTTAATGAAACTTAGACCCAAATGTAGACAAAAAAATATTTTGGTTCCAATGACATATTTATTATTTTATAAAACGCTATATTTTAGAAGTTATACGTGCCAAATAAGTAAAGCAGTTAAATTAATTAGAATATATATAATAATAAAATAAAATATATATTTGAAATTTGATACAAGTTTCGTGTACCATTTCAACTTTCATTGTTTACATATACCTTTATCAAAATATAATAATAATAATGAAATAGAATAATACAATCAAAATTTCATAGAGTGTCTACATGTGTTTTTGAGAGGAAACGTGTCATCCCAAAAAGGAATTTCGAAATAATGCATGGATGACAACACATAAATTTAACTTAGCCATCACACAAAATTTTCAAATATAAATATAAGAGAGTATTCAGATAATTCGATTCCATCTTTCCTTCTTTATATCTTTCTTTCTCTAAAAATCTCTAGTATTTTTGTTTATAATAATAATAAAGCCCTACCCCGTTTTAAGTGTTTTAACTCCCGATCACCGCTACCCTTTCCGATTGATCTGTGCCTCATAACATATGTCAGGGCTCTGTCACACCCCGACTTCCACACGTGTCACCGGTGGGCCCGGTGGGGGAGTATCGTGACGTGGTTGGCAACATAATAATCAAACAACACAATATATAAATATGCACAGCGGAAGCAATTTAAAAATATGATACAACCAAATTTATTTATTGTAATCAAGGTCACAATATCCGGATGTTTATCCACAGTAGGATCGAAAACAAATAATATCAATAGTTCAACAGACTTCAGGCATCTTAAGCTGGCGAGACTTCTAGTGATGCTAAGGAGAAATCCCAGCCAATTTCGTTTAGTACCTGCATTTAATCTTTTTGGGAAAATACGTCAGTTTACACTGGTAAATACAATCAACTGACTCATTTTGGAAAATGATTTAAAATTGGTTTGGATGCACATGGCATAAACATTTTTATTTAACTTGGGAGAATTATTTAATATTATAATCTTGTGAACGAATTACATGTTCCTTGTGCGTTCAGTAGCCCGGATCTTTTCCGGGTTAAAGATCAATAGACACACCACAATGTTCTTTTGTGCACTGACGGGTGTACGCCTACACCCCGCGCTTAAGTTGTGGCCATTTCGTAAAATGATGCCAAGGATATCCGGGACATGGTCATTAACCCCTCAAAGGCTTTAAGTAACAAGACTGTTTAAACGAGCCGATCAAATTATTCAACTACCCACTTAATGGTGGAGATTTGATGCCCGATCAAGCGGTATGCTATATACCGTAACCCAAGCCCGTATAGGGAAAATAAGTTAAAAGTATTTACCTGAGCAAGTATTAATCACAATAAGCAAAATGCACGTAGCTTTTACTGGTCCTCCTAATCTGGAACGAAGGTTTATAATAACCTATTAGAATCCTAACGGGTCTTTAGTTAAGCTTAAGCTTAGACCGGCTAGTTTTAAAGATACGGTTCGTACGCACGATTAAGCGAAGACCGGATAGAATGTGATTTAGACCCGACAAGTTTGAAGACTTGTTTAATATGGGTTTATTATTCACATTCTGGATTTTGAGATAAAAACGATAACGTTTGACCCGTTTCGGCTAGTTTATGCAAACTAGTTACATAAACCGAACCGGACGCGAATAACGCATAACGGGTAACCGAATAGGTCGCGAACAGGTTTCCTAAGTTAACATGCTTTAATTAAGTTGTGATATCAGTATGATACCTTCCATAATGCCCAAAACGAGTTTAATCCCTAATTATGCCCCGTAGGGGTATTTTGGTCGTTTTAAAGGTTATAAAAGAGATTATTTAAGTTTCTGAGATTCGGGTCTGAATACATCAGTAAAATAACTTAATTTATCAGGTTATAACAGTTGGTGAAGAGTCTTATCTCACAAAATGGTTTTAAACATAAACTAGGTGTTTAATTCGCGTATTAAGCCGTTTTAAGCGACGTACGGGTTAAAATATGATTCTGAGTTTTCTGATCAGTTAAACAAGCTCAAAACACTCCATTTATTATTTAAAATCAGTGGCAATTGGATTGGTATCAATCGGACTCGTAAAACTCGTTTTATGGCTTAAAAGGGCATATTCGGTATTTACCGAATTAAGGCGATAAACCTAGCTTATGATCAGTTTAAAAATATTTAAAAATCTTCAAAAATCCCAAAATATTATTTAACATCAGTGGGGAAAAGGTTTGGTGCCGAAAATCGGGTTTAGATAGGCTATGCGCTAATCGCGCCGATTAATTAATAAAAAGCTTATCTTTTACGCTAATGCGCATATCTCCTAATCTGGACCTCAAATTGATGTCAAATTTTGAGGGCAAGTTTATAATTCAGTAGCCGAGGTCTTTGTCTACTCACATTGCCAAAATTCTCATTTTACGTTCAAAAGGGCATTATGGTCAATTTTAAGCACTTAACGGAAACGCGCGAACGAATCGGATAATCAACGAAACAAGTACAGAAGCTTATACTATCATGTAACCCGGCCCTAATGAAACTTTAAGGCATGTCTAAACCTATCAAAACCGGGTTAGAACCGAAGTCAAAGCAAAAATCAAACTATGCGCCTTTCGGTTCCGAATCGATCCTAAATTGAAATTTGTCGAATCAATCATGTTTAGTCATGTTCTCACATTGATTACTAAGTTACATTATGGTTAAAACAGGTTACACGCCTCTCGTATCGCTAATTACCCGATTAAAGCTTCTGTTGACTTTTTCAAGACACCTTTGACTCGCCAAACGACCTAGTTAGGATGGGAATCATTGTGTGCCCTTTTAGGGGTTTAATACCCATATAATTACCTACTTAACGGTACTTTTAATTCGAGATAAGGCTGAGCTATCATTAATTAATCACGAAGTCAAACGTTATTTACGATAGATTGACTTTTAAGCTAATTATAAAGTAAAACTGAATTAGAGGAGGTTAGGCATACTTACTAGTGTTTAGTGGATGATTAGGAAGACCTGGAATCAGCTTGGAAGCTCCTCAAATGGCCAGAGATGAGTTTGAAGTATGAATGATCAAGTGTTGCACTTTGTGTGCTTTATATAGTGTTCAAGGCACCACAATGTGTTGACATCTAAGTCTAGCACTAACCACAACAATCCCACAAGTGTCCTACATGTTCTAGGGGGTGTTTTAGGGGCCAAGTGAAGTGGAAAAATCGATCAAAGTTCAAGCACTAAGGCTGTGGCAGACAAAGATCAAACAAAATCACATTTCTGTCCAGATCAAGCCCTCACGTAGCGCGAGGGTGTGCAGATAAGGGCTCGCGCTACGCGAGCCTATGGGGGTCAGCCAACATAGTTTCTGTTATTTGCAGTTTAGTCCTTGGCTCTTCGAATCTTGTACAGACACTTGTTTATTGCAGTATGGACCCTCATTATTGATCTATAAGGGCTTCAAGATATATACCCACTTCGTTAAGTCCCCGGGTAACTTTATTGCTACCCGAAAAGGCCTAACTTTCAACGTTGACGTTTCAACCCCTCGCACACGAATTTGATCACAACTTTCTCATACGTTGACGAAACTTTATGAAATTTTAACCGTGCATTCTAGTGAGCATAATTTATCGTTACAAAGCTTCGGGTTTGTCAAAAGGTCACTCAGAGGTATATTTTAAACATGTTGACACATTTAGCCCCTGTAGTTTGTAATCTCTCACTTTTAGTTTCGTATGATCCATGATTTATTCGTTTGAAGGTATGAGCATCATGTAGGGTTAATGTACATTATATTTATTCATTGTTGACATTTAGAATACGTATTTCCACATACTTTCCATGATTGTCAACTTCAGTCCTTCTATAATATTTCTTTCACACGTTTACACATTCGACACGTGTCTACACATTATAGGACGTGAATTTTCGAGGTGTTACATCCTCACCCCCTTAAAATAAATCTCGACCCGAGATTTACTGAAATAAATAAGGGTACTTTTCTTTCATCGTGGATTCAACCTCCCACGTGTATTCGGGACCTCTACGGGCATCCCATTTGACCTTTACAATATGCACATGCTTTCTTCAAAGCTTCTTTACCTGTCGATCCTCAATCGACAAAGGTTTTTTCCAAAAATTTTAAGCTCTCATCTATATGCACATCTGTATGGGGTATTACCAGTGATTCATCAGCGAAGCACTTCTTCAGATTGCAGATGTGGAACACATTGTGAATCCCACTGAGCTCTTCTGGTAAGTTTAACTTATAGGCAACTGACCCGACACGTTCGATAACCTCGAAAGGTCCTATGTATCTCGGGCTTAGCTTGCCTTTCTTACCAAACCGCATCACTCCTTTCCAGGGTGACACTTTAAGTAGGACTTTGTCACCTACTTCGAAGTGAAAATCCTTACGCTTAGGATCAGCGTAACTCTTCTGCCTATCCCGGGCAGCTTTGAGACGGTCACGAATCTGGAAAATCTTGTCCGTCGTTTCGAACACTATCTCTGGTCCTGATAATTGGACATCTCCAACTTCTGCCCAACAAACGGGCGATCTACACTTTCTACCGTATAATGCCTCAAAAGGCGCAGCCTTGATGCTGGTATGGTAGCTATTGTTGTAGGAGAATTCGATTAACGGTAGGTTCTTATCCCAACTACCGCCCAAATCGATCGCACATGCACGTAGCATGTCTTCCAACGTTTGAATAGTACGCTCACTCTGACCGTCAGTCTGAGGATGATAAGCCGTACTAAAATTCAAACGTGTGCCCAAAGATTGTTGGAAACTCTTCCAAAAATGTGACGTGTATCGAGTATCTCGATCCGAGATATTAGACACAGGTATACCATGTAAGGCTACAATCTTATCAACGTATAATTGGGCTAACATGTCGGAGCTATAAGTCTCCTTGATGGGTAAGAAATGTGCTGACTTAGTCAGTCTATCAACTATAACCCATATTGTATCATTTCCTTTCCTGGTCTTAGGTAACTTGGTGATAAAATCCATAGTTACCATTTCCCACTTCCACGTAGGAAGTTCAGGCTGTTGTAGCAAACCTGACGGCTTCTGATGCTCGGCTTTGACTTGCGCACATGTCAAGCATTTAGCTACATAGGTGGCTACAGACTTTTTCAAGCCTATCCACCAATAATTTGCCTTTAGATCCTGGTACATCTTGTCAGCTCCAGGATGAACGGAGTATTTGGAACTATGGGCTTCTTGGAGGATGACATCTCGAAGTCCTCCAAAAATTGGAACCCATATGCGTCCATTTAATCTTAGAATTCCGTCTTTGCTAAGAGTTAACTGCTCCTCAGTTACTCCTAACTTTTCTTTAGGATAGTTAGCTTCCAACACAGCTTCCTTCTGTGCAGCTAACAACCTTTCAATCAAATTATTCTTTATCTCCATGCGCTTGGCATTGATTCGAATGGGTTTCACCCTTTCCTTCCGACTTAAGGCATCAGCAACCACATTTGCTTTGCCTGGATGGTATCGGATTTCACAATCATAATCATTCAACGTCTCCATCCAACGTCGTTGCCTCATGTTTAATTCCTTCTGATTAAAGAGGTGCTGGAGGCTCTTGTGATCAGAATAGATCACAAACTTGATTCCATACAAATAATGTCTCCACAGTTTTAGTGCGAATACAACGGCACCCAACTCCAAGTCATGGGTGGTGTAATTCTTTTCATGCACCTTTAACTGTCTTGAAGCATAGGCAATAACCTTGCCTTTCTGCATAAGCACACATCCCATGCCGGTGTGTGATGCATCACAAATTCTTCACTTCCTTCAGGCAATGTCAGTACAGGAGCATTGCTCAACTTCTGCTTCAGAATATCGAAGGACTCTTGCTGCTTAGGGCCCCAAACGAACTTTACCTTCTTCTTAGTCAAGGACGTTAAGGGTGCAGCAATCCTTGAAAATTTTTCGATGAAACGGCTGTAATATCCTGCTAAACCCAGGAAGCTACGAATCTCTGTAGGCGTCTTTGGCTCTTGCCAATTCATAACAGCTTCAACTTTAGCGGGATGCACTTGGATACCACGCTCACTGACCACATGTCTAAGAAATTGGACTTCTCGTAGCCAAAATTCACACTTAGAGAATTTGGCATAGAGCTTCTCCTGATGTAGAAGTTTGAGAATACAGCGAAGGTGTTTCTCATGGTCAGCTTGATTCTTAGAATAAATGAGAATGTCGTCAATGAAGACGATGACGAATTTATCTAAGTGCGGCTTGCAAACGCGATTCATGAGATCCATGAACGCGGCCGGTGCATTGGTGAGCCCAAAAGGCATCACTAGGAACTCGTAATGACCATAACGGGTCCTAAATGCAGTTTTGTGTACGTCTTCATCTCTGACTTTCAGCTGATGGTAACCTGACCTCAAGTCAATCTTCGAGAAGTAACTTGCTCCTTATAATTGATCAAACAAATCATCGATCCTAGGCAAATGATACCTATTCTTTATTGTGACCTTGTTAAGCTCACGATAGTCGATGCACAGACGCATCGATCCATCCTTCTTCTTGACAAATAGGACAGGTGCTCCCCAAGGAGACGAGCTGGGTTTAATGAAACCCTTGGCTAGCAATTCGTCTAGCTGTGTCCTCAATTCCTTCATCTCCGTTGGAGCCAACCTATAGGGTGCTCTGGCAACTGGTGCTGCTCCGGGGATGATATCAATCCTGAATTCCACTTGCCTATCTGGTGGCAAACCAGGTAGTTCTTCCGGAAAAACTTCTGGGAATTCAGAGATGACAGGGATGTCTTCTATCTTCGGTTTAGGCTCATCAATAATCACTTGCGCCATGTAGATGACACACCCCTTCTTCAAACATTTGGAAGCCTTGAGCATAGTCACCTGCTCAGGCAGTATCCCCGAATGGTAAGTGATTCACCAGACGGAGTCTTTATTACCAAGTGATTCACCAGACGGAGTCTTTATTACCACTTGTTTCTTGTTACAGACAATTTGGGCCTGGTTATGAGATAACCAGTCCATACCCAGAACTATGTCAAAACCGGCTAACTTAAAGGGAAGTAGAGACAGAGGAAAAGAATGGTTCTTAATGGATATAACACATCCATCTAACACAGTAGAGACGGTTTCTAGGGTGCCATCTGCTAACTCCACCTCATAGTTCACTTTTAAGGTTTTGACGGGTAATTTCAACAATTCACAAAACTTATTGTCTACAAACGACTTATCAGCGCCAGAATCAAAAAGTACTCTAGCATATACGTCATTTACAAGGAAAGTACCTGTAATAACGTTGTCGTCTAGAACCGCTTCCTTTGCGTCCATTCTGAAGACTCTTGCATTAGTCTTCTTAGCCTCCTCAGGCTTCTTGTTGTACTTAGGGCAGTTGGTTTTAATGTGGCCCTTTTCATTGCAACGGTAGCACGTTGCGTCTTTTATCTTCTTGCAATCCAGGGTTTTGTGATCCGTGGACTTGCAAATACCACAAGCATAAGATTTTGACTGAGTCTGTGAGTTCGACTCAAGTCTGCACTTTCCACAGTGCTGCTTCTTGCATATCTTGCATTTGGGCTTCTCACCAGAATTATGCCCATCTTTCCTTGACTCCGATCCTTTCTTGTTGTCACCGTTCCCACGGTGTTTCTTGTTCGATCTACGCGAACCATCATCTTCACGCTTTCTCTTCTCAGCCTCCTTATTCCTCAGCGATCTCTGCCTGACCGCATCCAGAGTGAGGGATAAGGAAATGTCAGCCACGGATCTAAAAGTAGCTGGCCGAGAAGCTTTAACGCTTGCCTTGATTTCGGGGGCTAAACCACCAATAAAACGAGCGATTCTTTTTGGCTCCGGGGTTACCAGATAAGGTACCAACCGGGACATCGTGTTGAAGCTCGTTAGGTAAGCTTGACAGTCAAGGTTCGTCATCACCAAGGACAGAAAATCAGATTCTATCATCTCCACCTCATGCTGAGGGCAGTAATTTTCCCTGATCAGGGCAACAAATTGATCCCACGACATGTTGTACAATGGGATTTTTCCGGTGGCTTGAATCAGAGATCTCCACCATGCTAAAGCTTCACCCTTAAAAGACTGCGACACAAACTTGACCACGTCTCTTTCAGCACATCCGCTGATGTCTACAACCGTATCCATCTCATCCAGCCATGTCATACAGTCGATGGCTCCTTTCTCCCCAGTGAAATCCCGGGGTTTGCAGGAAACGAAATATTTATATGAGCAACCCTTTTCACGGGGTCCTTGATTAAGTATAACCTGCTGAGATGGAGCACTGTGGTTCGAGGAGCGTCGATCATCATTTTTCTTCGGGTCGTCCTTATTGGACGGTGGCTTTGAAGGCTGTGTAGATTGGGTCCTACTACGAGTCCCACTATACTCTTCGTACTGCCTCTCTAAAGCCCTTGTAACTGCGCCATCAACTAGCGCTTTTAATTCCGCACCCGTCAATGTAATTCGGGCGTTATCATTCTCCTCCACGGGATGGCTATTTATCTCGTTTGAGTTAGCCATTTAAATTGAACTGTTGTAGAAAACAAGAACAATAGTTTATTTGGGAGTTTATGGAATTGTCTTTTATGACAATTCATTAACCATGGTACAGAGACCATATTTGGTTAATTTATAAATCATTTTCATTTAGGATTTATATTATAATTTATCCTAATTATAAAACAATAACAGTTTTATTTATGGCACAAAAGGCCTAGTCACGTGGACATTTTTAATTTAATCTATGACTTCAGAGAATCAAAACATTAAGGTATACTGGCACAATAGGCCTAGTCACAAGGACAATATGAATTATAAGCTATGATTTCAGAGAATCAAGGCTTTTAAGGTTTAAATATAGTTTATTACCTTTTTCAGACAGGGAGTTATAGCTACAACTGTCTTTTGGCTCATGTAGAAATGAGCAAGGCCCGTAGGCAGTATATTACCAACGTATGGAAAGATATGAACATCTTAATTGATGACCTTAACCCATGATTCTGAGATCATATAATTGGGTTTGGAATCTTCTAAAGAATCCTTATATATATAAAAATGACGTGTGATTTTAACGAATCACGTCTGCCAGGAATGTTAACATGTTTTAAGATGTTAACAGGGATTTGAATCTTTTAAACAGGTCTTACCATCTTGGCCCGGTCTTATATTTGACACGAGGCTAGGTTTCTCACTTTAAGATTCTTAATTTAATAATTACTTAGGCAGTTTATTTTAAAAAGGAATGATTTTAATTTATAAATTATTTATGCACAAAATAGCAAACATGAAATTTATAAATCAAACATTCCATTAATACCAATAGAGTACACATCGCCCTAAACGGGACTTTTAATAGACAAGTTACCCACGCAGGGGTTAAACTAAAATACAAGTCCACGCAGGGACCAATACAAGGATAGATGTCCACGCAGGGACTACAAGACAAGTCCACGCAGGGACTAAATACACAACATAAAGATAGGCCCACGCAGGGGTTCAAAACAAATACAAACACCCACACAGGGGCTAATATAGCAAACACAGGCCCACGCAGGGGCTCAAATGCACCAATAGTTGTTCACGCAGGGACTTAATTGAAATACAATAATATATATATATATATATATATATATATATATAGGGATTTTTAATGATCCCTCTTCTTCTTCCCCTTTAATAAGTCCGCTAAACCTTGGAAGAAGCTCTGTTTCTCCCTACGGTCCTTGTGAGCTTCCCGTTCAACTTGTTCCAATCTATAAAGGATTTCTTCACGCTCAGGTGGGGAGAACCTTGGCGGCTGTGATTGAGTCCGTATAATAGGCCTAGGAGGTATCTGGTACCCATGTGTCGGGTAATCTACCCCCCATGGAGCTCCGTAAGGTCCTTCCGGTTGATGAGCGTTGTAGTTAGTCGCTACCCTGTAAGGGTCGACCTCTGCGTATCCATAGTTGTGTTGAATCGGTGGCTCAAACGGGTTATATGCCATGGAACCCGTGTATGCCGGAATTGGGTTATCAAAACCCATCGGCGGTGGCTGTGGTACAGCAGGGTTGGAGGGTCCACCCATTTGTGGGTCCTCCTGATGTGGCGGGTAGTGGCTGGCACTTGACTGACGTGGGGAGCTGAAATGAAAGTCTCCCGCACGCGATGACATACGTGCACCTGACCTCCTACGCCTTGGTGGTGGCGGAGGCACCTGATTAACTGGTGGTGGTGGAGGCGGTGGCGTAACTGCCACAAATCGGTGATCCTCAGAGGAATCTTGATGATGCTGCTGCTGCTGCTGATGAGGCGGCGAATGGCGAGGAGGTGTATAATACCATTCGTGCCTGGTGAACATGGATTGAAAGCTATCCGGACCAACATAAGGTGATCCGTGAAACGAAGATCCGTCAGAGATCTCGATCGGATGGTTCGGAGTTCCACTGGCGGGTTCGACGGGGTCCGTATCCTCGTCCATGCCATCCGCGTTATCACCGAAGAAGTGATCGTCTGGCCCCAGTGGGTTGAAACCCACGGGTTCTTGAATGTAGTTGGCCGGATTAAACTGGCCTCGGAAGAATGGTGTGGGGTCTCCATAAGAATGATGAGACAAGGATCGTTGTAGTGGTATATACGAAGGCTGAGGGTTGTTGGGCTCGTAGTCGGGCTGCGGCCCATAAGGGTTTTGGACGGGAGGTGTAGAGCTATGTGATGCCGATCGTCTGGCTGGTTGAAACAGGTTCCTTCGGTTATGCCGAGGGTCGTCACTCTCGGTAGTAGAAGGTGCTCGTGCATTCGAAGGCCCAGCTTCGTGATCATTGGGGGCGGTGACCGGCCCCTTGCCACGTCCTCTCCTTCGAAAGAATCTTGGAGGCATCTTTGTTAATCCTGTCAAATTAGCATAAGATAACAATATACAAAATAAAATAAAATAAAGGACAATCAATATCAAACAAGTTGGAATTTGTCCTATGTTATATGTCTAGACTCGAAAGTTTAGAAATGTGCAATTGTGTAACTGAGATTAAACACAAAAGGCTAGTGTTTAATTCACTCAGTGTTGGCTCTGATACCAACCTGTCACACCCCGATTTCCACACGTGTCACCGGTGGGCCCGGTGGGGGAGTATCGTGACGTGGTTGGCAACATAATAGTCAAACAACACAATATATAAATATGCACAGCGGAAGCAATTTAAAAATATGATACAACCAAATTTATTTATTGTAATCAAGGTCACAATATCCGGATGTTTATCCACAGTAGGATCGAAAACAAATAATATCAATAGTTCAACAGACTTCAGGCATCTTAAGCTGGCGAGACTTCTAGTGATGCTAAGGAGAAATCCCAGCCAATTTCGTTTAGTACCTGCATTTAATCTTTTTGGGAAAATACGTCAGTTTACACTGGTAAATACAATCAACTGACTCATTTTGGAAAATGATTTAAAATTGGTTTGGATGCACATGGCATAAACATTTTTATTTAACTTGGGAGAATTATTTAATATTATAATCTTGTGAACGAATTACATGTTCCTTGTGCGTTCAGTAACCCGGATCTTGTCCGGGTTAAAGATCAATAGACACACCACAATGTTCTTTTGTGCACTGACGGGTGTACGCCTACACCCCGCGCTTAAGTCGTGGCCATTTCGTAAAATGATGCCAAGGATATCCGGGACATGGTCATTAATACCCCAAAGGCTTTAAGTAACAAGACTGTTTAAACGAGCCGATCAAATTATTCAACTACCCACTTAATGGTGGAGATTTGATGCCCGATCAAGCGGTATGCTGTATACCGTAACCCAAGCCCGTATAGGGAAAATAAGTTAAAAGTATTTACCTGAGCAAGTATTAATCACAATAAGCAAAATGCACGTAGCTTTTACTGGTCCTCCTAATCTGGAACGAAGGTTTATAATAACCTATTAGAATCCTAACGGGTCTTTAGTTAAGCTTAAGCTTAGACCGGCTAGTTTTAAAGATACGGTTCGTACGCACGATTAAGCGAAGACCGGATAGAATGTGATTTAGACCCGACAAGTTTGAAGACTTGTTTAATATGGGTTTATTATTCACATTCTGGATTTTGAGATAAAAACGATAACGTTTGACCCGTTTCGGCTAGTTTATGCAAACTAGTTACATAAACCGAACCGGACGCGAATAACGCATAACGGGTAACCGAATAGGTCGCGAACAGGTTTCCTAAGTTAACATGCTTTAATTAAGTTGTGATATCAGTATGATACCTTCCATAATGCCCAAAACGAGTTTAATCCCTAATTATGCCCCGTAGGGGTATTTTGGTCGTTTTAAAGGTTATAAAAGAGATTATTTAAGTTTCTGAGATTCGGGTCTGAATACATCAGTAAAATAACTTAATTTATCAGGTTATAACAGTTGGTGAAGAGTCTTATCTCACAAAATGGTTTTAAACATAAACTAGGTGTTTAATTCGCGTATTAAGCCGTTTTAAGCGACGTACGGGTTAAAATATGATTCTGAGTTTTCTGATCAGTTAAACAAGCTCAAAACACTCCATTTATTATTTAAAATCAGTGGCAATTGGATTGGTATCAATCGGACTCGTAAAACTCGTTTTATGGCTTAAAAGGGCATATTCGGTATTTACCGAATTAAGGCGATAAACCTAGCTTATGATCAGTTTAAAAATATTTAAAAATCTTCAAAAATCCCAAAATATTATTTAACATCAGTGGGGAAAAGGTTTGGTGCCGAAAATCGGGTTTAGATAGGCTATGCGCTAATCGCGCCGATTAATTAATAAAAAGCTTATCTTTTACGCTAATGCGCATATCTCCTAATCTGGACCTCAAATTGATGTCAAATTTTGAGGGCAAGTTTATAATTCAGTAGCCGAGGTCTTTGTCTACTCACATTGCCAAAATTCTCGTTTTACGTTCAAAAGGGCATTATGGTCAATTTTAAGCACTTAACGGAAACGCGCGAAAGAATCGGATAATCAACGAAACAAGTACAGAGGCTTATACTATCATGTAACCCGGCCCTAATGAAACTTTAAGGCATGTCTAAACCTATCAAAACCGGGTCAGAACCGAAGTCAAAGCAAAAGTCAAACTATGCGCCTTTCGGTTCCGAATCGATCCTAAATTGAAATTTGTCGAATCAATCATGTTTAGTCATGTTCTCACCTTGATTACTAAGTTACATTATGGTTAAAACAGGTTACACGCCTCTCGTATCGCTAATTACCCGATTAAAGCTTCTGTTGACTTTTTCAAGACACCTTTGACTCGCCAAACGACCTAGTTAGGATGGGAATCATTGTGTGCCCTTTTAGGGGTTTAATACCCATATAATTACCTACTTAACGGTACTTTTAATTCGAGATAAGGCTGAGCTATCATTAATTAATCACGAAGTCAAACGTTATTTACGATAGATTGACTTTTAAGCTAATTATAAAGTAAAACTGAATTAGAGGAGGTTAGGCATACTTACTAGTGTTTAGTGGATGATTAGGAAGACTTGGAATCAGCTTGGAAGCTCCTCAAATGGCCAGAGATGAGTTTGAAGTATGAATGATCAAGTGTTGCACCTTGTGTGCTTTATATAGTGTTCAAGGCACCACAATGTGTTGACATCTAAGTCTAGCACTAACCACAACAATCCCACAAGTGTCCTACATGTTCTAGGGGGTGTTTTAGGGGCCAAGTGAAGTGGAAAAATCGATCAAAGTTCAAGCACTAAGGCTGTGGCAGACAAAGATCAAACAAAATCACATTTCTGTCCAGATCAAGCCCTCGCGTAGCGCGAGGGTGTGCAGATAAGGGCTCGCGCTACGCGAGCCTATGGGGGTCAGCCAACATAGTTTCTGTTATTTGCAGTTTAGTCGTTGGCTCTTCGAATCTTGTACAGACACTTGTTTATTGCAGTATGGACCCTCATTATTGATCTATAAGGGCTTCAAGATATATACCCACTTCGTTAAGTCCCCGGGTAACTTTATTGCTACCCGAAAAGGCCTAACTTTCAACGTTGACGTTTCAACCCCTCGCACACGAATTTGATCACAACTTTCTCATACGTTGACGAAACTTTATGAAATTTTAACCGTGCATTCTAATGAGCATAATTTATCGTTACAAAGCTTCGGGTTTGTCAAAAGGTCACTCAGAGGTATATTTTAAACATGTTGACACATTTAGCCCCTGTAGTTTGTAATCTCTCACTTTTAGTTTCGTATGATCCATGATTTATTCGTTTGAAGGTATGAGCATCATGTAGGGTTAATGTACATTATATTTATTCATTGTTGACATTTAGAATACGTATTTCCACATACTTTCCATGATTGTCAACTTCAGTCCTTCTATAATATTTCTTTCACACGTTTACACATTCGACACGTGTCTACACATTATAGGACGTGAATTTTCGAGGTGTTACAGGCTCTGCCCGACTAAGTTGTTGGGGTTCTGTCTCATGACATAGGGACAAGGTTGAATGAGGGGTGGTTGAATGAGGGGTACTATACTTAACACAAGTACAATATATATTTTTAAATAGCACAGGAGTAATACCCAAAATTTATACCAGGAGGCTTTCTAGTTGAACCCTAAATATACAAAGTGGGTCTATTTTCTTTTCTCACTATTTTATTCCCTTTTTGTCTCAAACCATAACAACTTTCATCAAAAGTCCTATTTATTATTTTTAGTTACCCAATAGGAAACCTTAATTGAGACACCCAAGTAATTCTACATAAACCCTAAAGTTTTCAGAATAAACAGAATCAGGATCAGGGCCCCTAAAACTCAGGGGGGGGGGGGTATTCCCTACTCGACGATTATCCATATATCTCGCTGTCTAAATCAAATTTCGAGAAACCGTCGACTCACCAGAACTCCAAATACACGTGGGACTTGCAATTTCGCGTTGGAACGACGTTAAAACTCGATTCGTGCACTGAGTTATGGTCTAATTACTACCAAACACACACATAAGCTCGAATTCCGCTACGATACAGGGTATTAACTCGATCGCTGCTACGATTCAATATCCGATCGATTTAAACTATCCGACTGGATGTTTAAGTGCTATCCTTTGTCATTAATCGTGATTCCGACAGGATGTTTGAGTACCACCCAAATTCGGGGAATACTCTGTCATTTGTTGTGAATCCGATGGATGTTTAAGTGATTGCACTTTGTCATTCGTTGTGAGGGTTTTAATCTCGTGAGTTATCGTAATTGTTGTATTAATTACTTACCTAGTTCGTGTGCACTAGGTTACAAGACTAATCAATAAGCTAAGCTCTGCCTGTATAAATCTACAATATATCAAGGCTTATCTATAGACTAAACTTTGCCGTATGAATCTGCATGCTTATAATGTGAGTCATTCTCTTTTTATCAAATTTAATTTCAAAAGCAAGTTTATTTTCAAATGTTATAATTACAGGGATTAAGTCTTTGTAATCACCAAGTTACAGCCGGTATATGGGGTATTGTGCACAATATTAATTTCTCACAAGGTTAGGCTACTAAGCCCTAACATAGGTTAGGCAAATAAGCCCTAACAGTGAAGTATCACAGGGTTAGGCTAATAAGCCCTAACACAAGTTAGGCAAATAAGCCCTAACAGTGATATACGTCATCATTGGGGCAGCCAATGGTGATATGACCACAGTCACAGAAACGAGTCGAGTGACAAATACTGTGGGTAGTTGGTTGATATAGAAACAATGTAATCACCCTTAATACTGTAAATTATAACAAACAGGTCGTTTTATTAAATAGAATGATTCACTCAGTAATTCCCGCTAACAAAACCTTTTTAAAACGCGTTTCAGGTAATTACAGTAGATTGGAGTAAGAGATGGATACGGCACTGAAAGGCATCAAGAAGTGGCTTATTTTATTAATTAAATCAAATTAAGAAATATTGTTTTATGTAATCAAATTTATTAAAGCTACCATTGTAAAACATGGGTTTATCCCATCTATTTAATAAATAAAATCCGGTGTTTTCTAAACTCTGATATTTTCCTAACTCACGGTCCTGATGAAATTTCCGCTGCAATATTTTTCAAAATAATCACCGGTACCACTTGGCTGTTCACGGCTCCCGATTCCGTCCAGGGTGGGTCGGGGGTCGTGACAGAAGGTGGTATCAGAGCCACTGCTTTAAGCCAATAAGTGTTGTAATAATAATACCTAAGTTTATATAAAAGAGTTAGGAGATTGCTGTTAACACACATGATAGCATTTAGACTTGAACTTAAGAAAAGATGCCTTAGTATCAGCTTCGAGATAAGCTAAGTACTTGTGTAAATAAAGTATGATGGGTTTTTGATATACCATAAGAATGGTAATTAGAATATTGCAAGATATGATAAATAAGCAAGAATTAATAGTAATTATTGCTTATTGATATTACTTGGTCTAGAATAAGATATGTTACGGGAATACAAATTCCCTTGATTCTGGATAAAAGCCCTAATAAAAGAGGCACTTTTAAAATTTTGAAAAGATACTATTTATGGGAAATAGAAAATTTTCTCCGGCAAGACTGGGTATGGTGTAGCTAGACTCTCCAGTTTGTCCGGATATACTGAGATTACCTCTCCGGCGCGAATCGGATAAGACGGGGTATATAATATGTCAAACAAGTGACAAGATTTCCCTAAATAGTATCATGACCTGATATCTGGCTTTGTTTTAAAAATATGAATCTGTTAAATACATTGAACTTATAAAGGGTATGTATAATACAGCATGTGAAATATATGATTATATAGATATGTATATCTATAAGAAATTTTCCAAAAGTCAATTAGGAATAAAGCACAAGCATATGTGTCTAGATTTCTTTATCAGGAATCTCTTTTTCAATATCAAACATTATTTCGTTTGATCATCTACCTCGAAATTCGTGCAAAAATATAAACAATGGAAACCCATTAAGTTGGGACACCATCAAAAGTATAAGAATTTCCAAAATGCGTTACCATAAACTATTAACGCAAGTAAGAAACATGTAAAGTTGTGCTAGTGCACAAGAAAACACATAAAACTTAAATTATACGTCCACAGACGTTGAAGTATATCACACACGACTTCCAAGGCAAGACCTTTGGAAAATATAAATTGAGCACAATGACACCGATGCTAATTCCGTCAGTAGAAGAACTATTAATAAAAAAGAAGCACTTTGCCACGCGATCCTATAAGCGACATGAATATCGCTAAGGTACGTTGTAACAAGATTTCACAACTATCAGTGCACAGTCTAATCAGAGTTATAATTATTAGCACTGAAAAAGGAATCGTATATTTTTTCAAATTCCCTAATTCATTTTATTCGACATTCCCTGGTAATGTTACTTAACAAACAATTATCACACAAAATTCCAGATAAAAGTTCTTATAGTTCTTTTCCTGACTTCTGCATATAAAGAGATGACTTTCGTGTTTTTACTTCCTTTAATGGTCATCATACTATAAGGATTTCTTCCATCTTGGTAAATTCACACGTTACACATGCACTGTTTGTTGCGCATGTGGTTCGTTTGATTTAGGAAGACCACTGGAGGCCTTCATTCCAATTTTATCAAAACTCAATTATCATTCCACTTTTTGCACTGTGAACCACATTATTACAAAACGATGACTCTTTGAGATCAAGTCCATAAAATTTGTTAAACCATTGAGGTAAAGAATTTATATTTATATATATATATATATAATTTATGTTGAAGTATACTCTCATTTAAGTTTACGTTCAGTTATTTATTATTGATAATTAATATTAGTTTTATTATTAATAAATAACAGAAGTGTTAGTATTGTTTTTAGGTACTAGGGTTATTGTCAGGGGCAGGTATTGAATAGCCTAGCCTTAGTTAGGCATGGACTGGCCACCTATGCTTAAACAAGGCAGCACTAACCAATATCCAACCATGATAATGACTAGTTAATATATATAAAACAAGTCATCATACTTATTTAGTAAATTTTAATTATATATAAAAATATTTTACTTTGTACTGTAAGAAAAAGACATATTTTCATAAAACAATACAAGAATTAGAGGGACGAATAAAATTATATAAATAATTGTCTATCACATGTTTTGTGGTAACTATGTACCGTAACGCTCTGGCAAGAAAATGACCATATAAGAATAATATGGTAGTCATCAACTACGTTGGGTTAGGGGAACATTGTAATATATAAAAATAGTTCCCGTTTTCAGTTATTTACAACATTTGTAAATACATTCATAACATTATCTGGTTTCAAAATGAAAATAAGTAATCACATAAAATCGACCTATTAAGTGTTATATATTTACAAAATATTTTACAAATACTTTTGTACAATAAATATTTTTACACCTTTATTTTCAACTTTCATTTAACGTTATACATAATAGTGATTCTTTTACAAAATAATAATACTAAAATATTTTGTAATGTAATAACTTCATTACGGTATTTTGTAATATATATATATTACATAGAAAATATAAGTTATTTTACATAGTATAGTAAAATACTAAAATAATATATATTTATTTAAAAGTGGTGATCATTTACATATAGTAAAAATACGTAATAAATAATATATATTACATAGTATTATATTTGATATGTAAGATACGGATTAAACAGGGACACAAATAATATATATTGCATTTGCTTTACAAAATATAATATAATGATTAATCATGCCAAAACAACTTGTTCTTATTATATTTTGATCTCTAAAACATAGTATGAAAAATATGATCACTAAATAACGTACTATCACATTATTTTATAATTAAAATAACTTGGAACTCTAAACAATAATACACTAACTCTATTTTCTTTTTGGTGTATCTTTGCAATTCACTCATCTCAACACTTTGATTTTCTCATATCATAAATATTTGACAAATCATTTTTCATGCTTTTATTTCATTTTGAATCCTGTCAATTCTAAGTCTTCCTCAGTTGCCAATCAAAGTAAGCTTTCTTTTGACAAAGAATTTGATTAATTCTAAAAAGTCCTTCACATTCATTTTAAATATCTATTTGATCATATATCTTTTGGTTTGAACCTAGTTACCTTGAAAATTATATCATTTCATCTCATTCGTTTGTCATCCATTTCTTGAACTAATTCAGTTGAACCATTGAATCCTACTTATTATACAACTCGTATTCACAAAATTTGATATTTTAATTCTATGTCATTTACCTTAATATTGTTTTTATTGACTAAAATATGACATAAGTTTAAAAGAAATATCGTAACCCAAATCTCGAGGACGAGATTTAAAACAAGGTGGGGCGAATGTAACATCCCAATTTTTATCATATAAATTATAGGTTTGGTTAAATTTATTTACCCCTAGTAACTAGTAACTATTTTATTTTGATATAAATATTCAACCCAAATAGTTTTAAATACTATTTTATATAGTTGGTTGAAATATTATATTAATTAATTGGCCTGTATATGGGTGACCTTTTCTAAAAGTATATAAAAAACTTATATTATTAGACAGGTAGAGTACGGGTAAGTTAACTGTAAGAAGTATGAAGTACCTAAACGGGTCTAGTAATCGTATAATAATTAAATTATAAAAATACATTGTATTTTGAACCTATTCTATTTTTAATGAAACTTAGACCCAAATGTAGACAAAAAAATATTCTGGTTCCAATGACATATTAATTATTTTATAAAACGCTATATTTTAGAAGTTATACGTGCCAAATAAGTAAAGCAGTTAAATTAATTATAATATATATAATAATAAAATAAAATATATATTTTAAATTTGATACAAGTTTCGTGTACCATTTCAACTTTCATTGTTTACATATACCTTTATCAAAATATAATAATAATCATGAAATAGAATAATACAATCAAAATTTCATAGAGTGTCTACATGTGTTTTTGAGAGGAAACGTGTCATCCCAAAAAGGAATTTCGAAATAATGCATGGATGACAACACATAAATTTAACTTAGCCATCACGCAAAATTTTCAAATATAAATAGAAGAGAGTATTCAGATAATTCGATTCCATCTTTCCTTCTTTATATCTTTCTTTCTCTAAAAATCTCTAGTATTTTTGTTTATAATAATAATAAAGCCCTACCCCGTTTTAAGTTTTTTAACTCCCGATCACCGCTACCCTTTCCGATTGATCTGAGCCTCATAACATATGTCAGGGCTCTACCCGACTAACTTGTTGGGGTTCTGTCTCGTGACATAGGGACAAGGTTGAATGAGGGGTGGTTGAATGAGGGGTACTATACTTAACACAAGTACATTATATATTTTTAAATAGCCCAGGAGTAATACCCAAAATTTATACCAGGAGGCTTTCTAGTTGAACCCTAAATATACAAAGTGGGTCTATTTTCTTTTCTCACTATTTTATTCCCTTTTTGTCTCAAACCATAACAACTCTCATCAAAAGTCCTATTTATTATTTTTAGTTACCCAATAGGAAACCTTAATTGAGACACCCAAGTAATTCTACATAAACCCTAAAGTTTTCAGAATAAACAGAATCAGGATCAGGGCCCCTAAAACTCAGGGGGGGTATTCCCTACTCGACGATTATCCATATATCTCGCTGTCTAAATCAAATTTCGTGAAACCGTCGACTCACATGAACTCCAAATACACGTGGCAACCATATGAGATAATGTTGACCGTCGCGCTACGCGACGCCCAGAGGAGTGACCCGTCGCGCTACGCGACGGGGTCAAAAGTTCAGTATAAATAGAGGGTCGTGGGACTTGCAATTTCGCGTTGGAACGACGTTAAAACTCGATTCGTGCACTGAGTTATGGTCTAATTACTACCAAACACACACATAAGCTCGAATTCCGCTACGATACAGGGTATTAACTCGATCGCTGCTACGATTCAATGTCCGATCGATTTAAACTATCCGACTGGATGTTTAAGTGCTATCCTTTGTCATTAATCGTGATTCCGACAGGATGTTTGAGTACCACCCGAATTCGGGGAATACTCTGTCATTTGTTGTGAATCCGATGGATGTTTAAGTGATTGCACTTTGTCATTCGTTGTGAGGGTTTTAATCTCGTGAGTTATCGTAATTGCTGTATTAGTTACTTACCTAGTTCGTGTGCACTAGGTTACAAGACTAATCAATAGGCTAAGCTCTGCCTGTATAAATCTACAATATATCAAGGCTTATCTATAGACTAAACTTTGCCGTATGAATCTGCATGCTTATAATGTGAGTCATTCTCTTTTTATCAAATTTAATTTCAAAAGCAAGTTTATTTTCAAATGTTATAATTACAGGGATTAAGTCTTTGTAATCACCAAGTTACAGCCGGTATGTGGGGTATTGTGCACAATATTAATTTCTCACAGGGTTAGGCTAATAAGCCCTAACATAGGTTAGGCAAATAAGCCCTAACAGTGAAGTATCACAGGGTTAGGCTAATAAGCCCTAACACAGATTAGGCAAATAAGCCCTAACAGTGATATACGTCATCATTGGGGCAGCCAATGGTGATATGACCACAGTCACAGAAACGAGTCGAGTGACAAATACTGTGGGTAGTTGGTTGATATAGAAACAATGTAATCACCCTTAATACTGTAAATTATAACAAACAGGTCGTTTTATTAAATAGAATGATTCACTCAGTAATTCGCGCTGACAAAACCTTTTTAAAACGCGTTTCAGGTAATTACAGTAGATTGGAGTAAGAGATGGATACGGCACTGAAAGGCATCAAGAAGTGGCTTATTTTATTAATTAAATCAAATTAAGAAATATTGTTTTATGTAATCAAATTTATTAAAGCTACCATTGTAAAACATGGGTTTATCCCATCTATTTAATAAATAAAATCCGGTGTTTTCTAAACTCTGATATTTTCCTAACTCACGGTCCTGATGAAATTTCCGCTGCAATATTTTTCAAAATAATCACCGGTACCACTTGGCGGTTCACGGCTCCCGATTCCGTCCAGGGTGGGTCGGGGGTCGTGACAAGCTGGTTGGAGGTCTCACAGGTTAACCCCTTATCTCATGAACAATTTCTGGCCTGCGTGCCATGTGTTGAACAATTTACTCTCCTTTAACACTTTTTATTTCTTGCATTTCTTTTTCTTTTTAACTTTTGACATGGATGGTTGAACACTGGTAATTTAGGATGTTTGCTATGGTTTGGTGTGGTATTTATTAGTTAAACAGGTACATACGAGGCTTAGAGCACTAAACATTAGTGCTACTAAAGCCGGGACAGCAAAACCGAAGCCAGAAACCTGTTTTACACCTTTGCAGATTGTCTACACAGGGTCGTGTTCAGCCAACACGCCCCCGTGCCCATTGCCCCAGACCTGCTGTTTGTCTAAAATATGCAGACTTTTGCCAGACACGGGGTCGTGCTCAGCCGACACGCCCCCGTGTCCACCTTCTGTAAGTTCTCATTACTGGCACTCTGACCATGGGGCCGTGTTCAACCGACACGGGGCCGTGTCCAGGTGCCCAGTAACATAAAAAAATTGTTTTTAAACACGCTTTTACACATTCAATCAACCTAAAAACTTATTTTTGTGACACATTGAGGACAATGTGTAATTTAAGTGTGGGGGGATGCTAAAACCTTGAATCTTGCAAGTCCTAACTACAAAACTCTATTGGAACCGCTGAACACCCCAAATTTTTTCAAAAATTTTTCATTTTTTTACTTGTCTAGGTTTAATTTGGAAATTACAAGTTTTAAAAAGGTTATATTTTTACGAATTTACAACCGATAGCGTCGTGATAAAAAGAACCAACATAAGAAAATTATGAAACGGCATAACAAATCTAGTTAAAATTTGATTATATATACTTGATCACATAAAATCCCGTTCCCACAAAAAGTAAGTTTTGAGCCTTTATTGAGCATACAAATATACATATTTAAACTAAATGCTCATTTTTCGTTTCTTGTGTGAACAGCCGCTTGGTTTCTTACGACTCTAGAACTTGCCACGACAATGCATTCCCGATCCTTACCAACTTAAACCCGAGTAAGTAAATGATGGAGGCATTAGGACTAACCCTTTTTATTTCTACACCATTAGTTTTCTTTTTTTTTTTTACCACCTACCCAAAATCCCCCTAGTTAACCCCTTTGAGCCTAAACCTTTTCATTTCTTAACCCACAAAACAAAACACCATTTTACCCACCAAAACCCTTTTTTTTATTTTAAACCCTTTATTTTAGTAAAAAGCTGGGTTTTTCATACGACATTCCTTGAAAAAAAAATATGATGATGAAGCCAAAAGAAATAAACAAACAAGTTTATCAAAAAAAAAAAGAAGAACTTTGTTTGAAGAATCGCTTCATCAAAATAAAAGGTTACAAAAATAAAAAGTCTTATGAAAACCGACCATTTTTACGCCTTTCGCCCTTTTCTACTAACCACTAACCCAACCACCTACCTTTAACCCAAGCCTAACCCTTCCCCAAAGTCCTCTTGATATTTGCAAAGGTGTATAGTTAAAAAGGAGGGGGATTGATTGCTTGGCAAGCATGTGGTAGAAGTAAGTTCCATGCCGCTCTCAAGTGTTTCACAAAAATACATCTTCGGCCGAGTGTTGAGTGATCTCCCGTGAGGTATGTGAACTTGTATATAAATGGAATTTTAAAAAGGCATGTTATGCCCTAATAAGTAATTTATCTTAGGTAAAGTTTTAAATAAATCATGATGAATAGGATTGTAAATAACATAAAAATAAGACCTAATAAAAATCTTGGAATCCCGACACTCTATGCAAGCCCAAAAAAAAAAAAAAAAAAACCTTCTCTTCTACCTGTTCCATTTGGGAGTGTAAGCCACATTATAAAGAGTTTTGCTTGAGGACAAGCAAAGATTCAAGTGTGGGGGTATTTGATGTGTGCAAAATACAACATATAAATTACATCAAATGTGGCATAAAACTAACCCTTTTTAGTACTAATGTTGGAAAAAGTGTGTTTTTGTCTTCCTTTTGTATTTTCAGGATTAAATGAGCTCAAATGAAAAAAAAGAAGCAAAAAGGCAGCTAAATCTAACATAAATACAAGAAAAGGAATAAACGTGGCATCCCCGACAGCATCTTCCCAAGCAAAAAACAAGAGAACAGAAGGCTAAACACGCCCCGTGCTCAATGAGCACGGGGGCGTGCCCAAGTGTCTGCAGAAAAGACAAAGTTGTAGAAGCTTCTATCACCCACCACGGGGGCGTGTCCAGCGGACATGGGGCCGTGGTCAACTCTAAGATTCGTAGAATCTAGAAAAATCTTGATAGTACAGATAAGTTTCTGCACACGGGGTCGTGCCCAGCGGACACGGGGGCGTGGTCAACTAATGCAGACAAACTGCATTTAATGAAGAGAGAGAAGATGGGTGGACACGGGGCCGTGTCCGGGCTTCTGTGCACGCTATAAATAGGGGTGCTTGGCTCATTTGCAAACCATCCCTTGGCAAACCACCTCTCTCACACTTCCCCACCCACCACCACCATCATAACCCACATCCATCATAGAGTGTGTGTGTAGTCTCGGAATCCAAGATTGATCGTAAGAGTTCTTGACAATCAAAGGCCATGTTTGCCTAAGTCTCTTACATCACTTGGTGAAGACAAGTGTCTAGTGTAATATCTTTTATTTTTAATCTTTTCGCACTTTTTATTTGGTTATGTATTAATGACTTTAATAACTAGTTTCTTATGTTGAAGGTGAATCTTCCTTATCATTTTTCTGTGGTGTCTTGGCGTTATTTTACTGTCTATATAAAATAAAAGATTTTCACCATTCATATCTCCACGGTCTATATGGAGATATGCTGGCTACCTGGTCGGGGGTTAAGGGAATGGTTTGGTAGGTGTCTTGCCTTGTTCAGTGTATAGATCCTGCAAGGACCTGGGCAACCTTTAGTAGGACCTCCTTCAATACCCACTGGTATTGGATGGCGGGGGTCCGAACTCCTTGATCCCCTCATATGTAAACTACTACTAAAACATTAACCCGGCTATTTAGGACTGTATCCCTGCTGACTCAGACTACTTAGCCGAGGGTAACGTCACCTTCAAAAGAGGGGCCTACCATATTACGCATTAATAACTTAATTAATTATCTTTCAATAATCCAACCCTTTAGGATTGTATCCTTGCTGACTCAAACTACTGGGTTGAGGGTAACGTCACCTTCAAAAGAGGGGCCTACTACAATAACTAAGATAATCTCTTAAAAAGTGCAAAAGTGCGGAAATAATCAAAGGTTACACTAAACACGAGTCGGATCCAAGTGATTCATCTTGTCTATCTGTTTTATTTTTATTTTTATTTTTATTTTCAGCATTTTTTGTTTTTAGTTTAAAACATTTTTCTAAACTTTTGATTTGATTAGACGTTGAGGATAAACCGGTATTAAAAGCTCTTGTGTCCTTGGACGACCTCGGTATCTTACCAACACTATACTACGCTCATGATGGGTGTACTTGCCCATATGTGTGTTTGGTGTTAGTAAAATATCGTGTTTTATAAATTTAAAACTTGACTAACGTGTAAAAAGGGCTAAAAATATACATAAAAACTTATAACACCACACGCGCATCAGTATGTCTAAGGCTTTAGTCACCTATGGCGACGGTGATCTCACCGGCGGCAATATGAATGTAGGCAATAATCAATTGATTGGCACACCCCAACGGATTGCCGGTGTTGGTGATGTCGTTGGAGTTACTCTGTTTTCAGGGCAAAATCATTTGTCTAGTTCATCGGCCAAAGAGGTTATACTTGACCACATTCCTAGCGCCGACACCCTCTATGTATTCCATGAAGCACCACCCACCGGGTTTGTTGAGTGTAGATCAAGTTCAGCTCCTTTCCCGACTCCATCGATACTAGCGACTCAAGTATGGTAACCCTTTTCCCCCCGTATACCGGTGAACACTGATTTTTGTTTTTTTTTTTTTTGTTAGCATCAGTATCAAGTTATTACGTGGTTGAGTTTTGGTATACATTCCCCATATGTTATTTTGTATACTGGTTTTACAATTTGATGCTGGTTTAGACTCTAACTTCATGGTTCAGTTTTGTGTACACCATATCTTGATTTTGCAAAACGTGGGCTTCCGTTTTTTCAACAGGCCCTAGTTTTGCAAAGCGTGGTACAGTTTTTGTATACACCTTTCTATACATTGTTACATTCAAAACCAGTACCCGAATTTGTTTCACAGATGACACACCATCGTGTGGCTTCCCCCTTTTTTTTTTCACCCCCCGCGATATATAATTTGTATGCTATTAGTTTTGGTAGTCGTTTATTACGTCTCTCATGTATATATATTTTTTGGTTGTTTTGGTACACAGACCACGTCACAGATTCTGAGGAGGAATGCTTTTCCGGGTTCACTCCGAATGGGACGCGCAACTATTACACGTCTGCCCCGGATAACCTTAGACCAAAACTTGAAACCATGTTTCAGCAATGGGAGGACGTTGTCGAGATGTACGATCTGTACGTAGAGCACTGTGGGTTTTCGACTAGGCTTGGAACCATTAAGAGGAAGAAAGGAGCTATCACGCATCGTTACATTGTCTGTTCCAACCACGGCAAGCCGCAACTTAATAGGAAGTTCGACAATCTTGATGAGACATCGCTGAAAATAAGGCAGCCCACTTTCCGGGTCTATGACTGTAAAGCATGTATATGTGTGAAGTTCGATCAGACGTCGTGCAGTTGGGTTCTATATCACATCGAAGAAAACCATAACCATCCAATGGTCCCAGTGCACAGCGGAGATCTAATCAAAAAATGGCGGAGGCTTGATTTTTTTACTAAAGAATTCATCCACCGAGCCAGTCTTAGCAAAGTTGGCCCGTTGGTGGCCTATAGACTCCAAGTAAACCTTAGGGAGGGCACCACAACGTGAAGGGTACTGCAGACGACTTCAGGAACTTTGCAACAAAGGTTCGCATGTTCATTGGCGACAGGGACACGCAATTGGTTATCAAGAAGATCAAAGACCGGGTTGACCACTTATCGAACTACACTTTTAAATGTAGCATGGAAAACAGTGAGAAACGACAGATGTTCTGGGCAGATGAAATTTCCAAGATCAACTATGAAGCTTTTGGCGATGTCCTCGCGTTTGACGCAACTTACCAAACGAACAAGTAAAGTTCACTGCCAAAATTTACCTAAAAAGATTGTTTTTTTCGCTTTATATTTTTGGAAAGCTGAAAAGCCTGAACCCCTTTAATTTTTTAATGCTCCTCATACAGGTACAATCTAATTTTTGTTCCATTCACTGGGGTCGACAACAACAAACGATGCGTCACCTTTGGAGCAGGCCTGTTTTTTTTGTGAGACAATTGATGCTTACACGTGGCTGCTAACGTCTTTTCTCGAGGCGCACAACAAGCAGCCGACCCTTGTGCTAACTGACTAAGACCCGACCTTGTGACAAGTTGTTGGCGCTGTTTTCAGTCAATCTCTTCATCGCTTGTGCATGTGGCACATCATGAAGGAATTACCGTCAAAGGTCAAACTCACGGCCTTTATGTCTTTTTATATATTAAAGCGACATGTTTTTTTGACTAAATTGTTTTTATTTTTTGTCCTATTATTTTGTGTTTTTTTTTCCAGATTGCAGGCGAGGTCGAAGATAACTCTGAATTCAGGGCTTCCATACATAAACTTGTACGGAACATTTATATAAAACCGGAGACATTCGAGAGGAGGTGGGCAAACCTGCTGGAGAAGTATGGGCTCGAAAATCACGACTGGCTGAGAGACATGTACAACATAAAGGAGCTGTGGGTCCTGGCGTATTTTAGAGAAATCCTAATGTCGTGTTTGATGAAGACTACCTCTCGATGCGAGAGTTCGAACTCCGTGTTTAAGGTCAATTCCTCCTGGGCGAACACCCTTGTCTAATTTTTTTTGTGTTACAACTCCACAATGGTGTTCGCCCAGGTGGAATTGACCTTAAACACGGAGTTCGAACTCTCGCATCTCCCAAAGATACAGGCAGAGGGTTGTGGACTTCAAGGCCGATGACCGCGCACACGATTTCAAGACTGGACTAGCAATAGAAAAGTACTGTGCGTTATTGTATTCCCCCGCCATTTTCGTTGAGGTTCGCAAAGAGATGCTGAAGGGACTATTTTACTGTTACACCACCGGTGTCGAAGAAGTCGACGGGAGAATGATATACACTGTTACGCACTTGGACAAGAGGTCTGATGTCGTCAACGATTTCACGGTAATGCTCCCCCCCTTTTTTATTTTTTTCACCATATTTTTGGTTTAACTTTTTTTCCCGGGTGCGTTTTTTATACCCGGTACAGGTTAAAGTTGACACAGTGGAGGTTATTACAAAATGCTCCTGTAACCTGTAGAGCCGTATCGGATATCTTTGCAGGCATATTTTCTGCGTCTTCTGCCAAACAAAGGTGGATGAAATACCGGAGAAGTATGTGCTTAATCGTTGGAGACGTCACGTGCTGCCGAAATCTATTTTCCGTGTCGAATGCAGGTATGGGGTAGATATGTCCCCGATTACGTTGACCAGGAACAACCTAGTAGATAGTTTCTCTAAGGCGCTAGAGGAGGTGGTGGGTGACCGGGCAGCAATGGAGGATTTCATTGAGAAAATCAAGGCCTGGAGGAAAGAATTGATTGATGCTCGCCGTGGTAAAGTTCATGCGAGAACCACCTTTATTGAGAGAACCGCGAGAAACAATGTGAACACAACCTAAAATAGCTAAAAAAAACCAACCCCCACACCCCCCCCCCCCCCAATAAATAACCTAACCCCCCCCCCCCCCCCCCATCGCTACTTTTAGTAGCAATTTTTTAGTTATTTTTAGGTATTTTTGGTTGTGTTCACTTTGGTTCTCGCGGTTCTCGCAATAAAGGGTGGTTCCTAACGGATCCTTATCATATATATATATATATATATATATATATAGGGAGAAGATCATGCGAGAACCACCTCTTATTGCGAGAACCGCGAGAACCAATGTGGACACAACCAAAAATGCCTAAAAATAGCTAAAAAATCACAAAAATTTTTTTTTTTAATATTTTTTATATAAAAATCGCTAATTTTCGAAGCAAAAAAAAAATTAATTTTTTTTTTAAATTTTTTTTTGGGCCACTAAAAGTAGCGATTTGAGCTTAAAAAATATTAAAAAAAAAATTTAGATTTTTTTTTTATTTTTTTTAGATTTTTTTAGGTTTTTTTGGGGGTTTAGTTTTTAGCATTTTAGCTTGGGGGGGGGGGGGGGGGGGGTTAGGTTATTTTTAGGTTTTTTGGGGGTTTTAGTTTTTAGCATTTAGCTTGGGGGGGTGTGGGTTAGGTTTTTTCAGGTTTTTTTTAGGTTTTTTAGCTATTTTAGGTTGTGTTCACATTGGTTCTCGCGGTTCTCACAATAAGGGTGGTTCTCGCATGAGCCCCTCCATATATATATATATATATTACTATTTACTCTTTGTTGTAAGGGGCCCGCCCCCATCCAAAATTTGGAAAAAACAGGATGGGGTAAGACGTTTTTTTTTTCACGCTTAAATAAAAAACTCGTATTCTTTTACATTTACGTTACCTATTGTTTTACGTTACCTGTTTGTTTGCATAAAAAGTTGAACGTTTTTTTTAAAGTAAAGAATGCCCCCTTAATACATAAAACGTAAAACTTAAAAATTTTAAGGTAAGACGTTTTTATGTGAATCATAAACATCTTCACGTCAAAACGTAACAATTTTAACGTAAAACGTAATAACTTTAAAAATCTTATGTGAAACGTAAAACGTAAAACTTCACGTAAAAAATTTAAACCCGTAAAAAGGTAAAACCAAAAAAATTACGTAAATTGTAAAACGTAAAACGTAAAATATTTCACGTAAAACGTAAAACGTTGAACTTTTTTACGTAAAACATAAAAATTTTTAGGTAAAATGTAAAAAATTTACGTAAATTGTAAAACGTAAAACTTTACGTAAAAAATTATATCTTGTAAAACGTAAAACTTTTATGTAAGTGAACAAATTTTCAACGTAAAACATAAATTTTTCGTGTAACTCAAGATGTAAAACTTTACTTTAAAATTTTAAGGTAAAACGAAAAACTTAAAAAATTTAAGGTAAAACGTTTTTATGTAAAACGTAAAACATTAAAATTTCAACGTAAAACTTTACGTAAAAAATTTAATCTCGGAAAACGTAAAAACGTAAAAATTTACGTAAATTGTAAAACGTAAAACATTTTCACGTAAAACGTAAGACGTAAAAAATATAACGTAACACATTTTTCCACGTTAATTTTTTAACGAAAAACGTAAAACTTTACGTAAAAAGTTTAATCTCGTAAAACGTAAAAACGTAAAAATTTACGTAAATTGTAAAACCTAAAACGTAAAACGTAAAACGTTGAACTTTTTGTCTAAAACGTTGAACTTTTCTACGCAAAACGTAATACGTAAAAGTTACCTAAATTGTGACTAAAAAAAACGTGAAACTTGGTGTAAAAAATTCAATCTCGTAAAACACGAAACTTTACGTAAATTCTATCTTGAAGAACGTGAAACTTTACGTAGATTGTAAAATGTAAAACGTAAAAATTTACATAAAAAATTTAATCTCGTAAAACGTAAAAACGTAAAAATTTTCGTAAATTATAAAACGTTGAGCCTTTTACGTAAAACGTAAAACTTACGTAAATTGTGTCTCGTAATACGTGGAACTTTCAATAAAAATTTCGTTCTCGTAAAACGGGAAACTTTACGTAAATTGTATCTCGAAGAACGTGAAACATTACATAAAAAAATTTGCATAAATTGTAAAACGTAAAACGTAAGACATTTTCACGTAAAAACGTAAAACGAAAACCGTAAAACGTACATTAATGTTGAACTTTTTACGTAAAACGTAAAACCTATGTAAATTGTGTCTCGTAAAATGCGAAAGTTTACGTAAAATTTCTATCTCGTAAAACATGAAACTTTAAGTAAATTGTATCTCGAAATTTTATCTCGTAAAACGTTAAACTTTACGTAAAAATTTCTATCTCGTAAAACGTAAAGCGTTAAACTTACGTAAATTGTAAAACTTTTTTTATGTAAACCGTAAAACATAAAATTGTTACGTTTTAAAATTTATGGTAGTTTCCCACATTTACGTTGAGTTTTTTTTTTTTTTTTTGAGGGGGGGGGGGGGGGGGGGCGGGGAATGAAGGCAGTTTTTTTTTTCGTTTACGTTTACGCTTTACATTTTATGTTTTAACGGGACAAAAATCTTTACATGAAAGTTCACGTCTTACGTTTTTTCCACGTGAAAAATGTTTTACGTTTCACAGTTTACGTAAATTTTTATGTTTTACGAGATAAACTTTGTTACGTAGAATTTTTTACGTTTTACATTTCGCGGGATTGTTTTTTTACATAAAAGTTTACTTTTTTTACGTTTTACGTTAAAAGGTTTTAAATTAAAAGTTTACACAAAAAAGGTTTACGTTTTGCGTTGTACGTTTTACTATTTACGTAAGTTTTTACGCTTTACGTTTTACGAGATAGAATTTTTTACGTAAATTTTCCAGTTTTGCGTTTTATCGTTTTACGGGGTGAAAAATTCTACGATTTACGTTTTACGTTTTACATAAAAAAATTTTAACGTTTTACAACTAACATAAAAAAGTTTTAGGTTTTACAACTTACAAAAAAAAGTTTTTACGTTTTTTACGTTTTACATAAAAAAATCTTTATCTCGTAAAACGTAAAAATTTAATTTGGACGTAAAAAAATATTTTATTTTTACGTAACAAATTGTATCCCGTGAACATAAAAAAAATACCTTCATTTTTTTAAACCAAAACGAAGCGTCAATTTTTGTTTTGTTTTTACCCAACGCAACGAAATACGGTGTTTTTTACGTGACCATAAAAAAATAATAATAAAACAAGTTCACATAACATATTAACTTCAGGCAATACTGGGTTTTTACGCAACCAACTTCTTTGGTCCAGCTGACCCACATGCGAACATACATACAAACATCCCAAAAAGACATTGTCTAACATGCAAAAACACCCAAAAAAAGGCCCAACCCACAGACGCCCATCCCAAAAAAATTGTCTAACATGCCAGAACATTGTCTACACAAATTACAACCGACGTTGCACCACATCACAATATTTCTTCACAGGGGACAAGAGTATCTCAGCGCATACCTTTTTCGTAGGTAGTCGCACTGGGCTTTCTTTCGCGCCCTGTGCACACGGAAGCCACAGAAAAAGTTGCGCCTGGAGCCCACAAACCGTTCCATATGGCGCATTGCGAATACGCCAGAGTCAACAAACCGTGACGCATTTCTCTGGGTCATTGACCATGGAAGGTCCTCTCTCCTGATGACACTCGATCGCATGGCGGTTGCTTTTAGATGGCTCACCAACTTCAGATACTCCACAAATATGTCTTTCGGCACCCCAGTAAACAAACAATCGTAAGTGAGCTAAGCATTGTTTATATTAAAAAAGAAAAAAACAACAAAAATAAAAGCAATTAAAGCATGTATCACATACCACTTTAAACGGGGTTGTCTTCAAGATATTGTTTTCATTGTCCCTTTAAAGAACACCAGACCCCCGGTCGCCCAAGTGATCAATTAGGTATATGCGCTCGTCTTCCAAATCAAACACAATGAGGTAGTAGTGGTGCACCTCAAGCACGGGCACGAAGACCATATCAAACTCATGTAGGCCTACCAGATGATGTCGCCCGCTGAGGCTGCTCTTCAGCCCTCATTCAAAAGCGGACAAGCGACTTCAGGTAGGGTCCGTCTCCAGGGTTAACATCCAATCAACCAACCTGTGGGACAAATCAAAACTTTGCATGAACAAATGTTTTTCAAAAGACAAACTGAATACGAAACACAGACAAGCATGAGCATTTTTTTACCACTGTTGTGTGGACGAAAAACAAGCGTCTAGGCATCACCGACCCGGATACATTGCTGCCAATCGCAAGGGACTGAAGTGTATGTACTTCTGCACGTGCCCCAAGCTTATTCTCAAATAGGACATAGCTGGGAAAAAAATAAACAAAACGGAAAAAAAATTACAAGTTAACCGTAAAATTTCGGATTTTAACCGGATAAAAATAAAGGACGGTTTCTCAAAAATACCCACCCGTAAAAGTTGTTATATGTTGTTTTCTGTTGGGTAACTTACTGGAACTCATCAGGCGCTTCGTCCAGATTGACCTCGTGCGAATGGATCCCTACACAGAACAAACAAAATTCCGCTTCAGTTGGATAAAAAAACGACAATATAAAAAACACCAATAAATCATTTTTGATTGGGTTCGGTGGCGACATGCGCGCAATCTACCGGTGGTTGCTTTTTATCTCCTTTTTACCTGAGTTGCATTTCCGTAATTGTTTGCTTCAACCACGCATCATTGTTCTTGTTCCGGAAAAGGAACCCCATGCCAAACATTCCTGCCTCGTGGATTGTTTTGGGTCCATCTCAACGTCACCCGGCTGGTAACCAAGCGCGGCTTCTCATGGAACGATCGGATTGGTCTCGCTCGAATGGGCTCCGTTAGCCTTGGGTGCTCACCGTTAACAGTGTGCTCGCTGCCCTCTTCAATGTCGACCGGCCCACGAGTTTCAATGGACACCCAGAAATCGAAGCCTATAGGGCTTGTCACTGGACTAGCTACGGTGGCCGAGGCCCCCGCACCATCCGAACATCCAGTTTCCGAGGCAGCCACATCACCTGCTACTACTAGGGTATCACACAGAAAAAAAAGTCAATAAAGGTAATAATAATCAAATGTTGTTTAGAAGCAAAAAAAGAAAAAAAAAACATGAAAAGCCTGTGCTTCTTTTTTAAATGACAGATGTACGTACCAATAGTTTTTTCATTCGCATCTAGGCCACACGCCACCTCTTGCGAGATCCCCAGGCTGAAACTCGGCTGGCTACTCGACCCAACATTACCCTTGCCAGTGATATCACCTACGGGCACCCAGGAATCGAAACTTATAGGGCTTCTCCCTGGGCTAGCAACGGTGGCCGACGGCCCCGCGCCATCCGAAGGTCCAGCTTCCGAGGCAGCCACATCACCTGCTACTGGGTATCACACAGATTAAAAAAATATAATAATTAAAGGTTTGTTTTAAAAGCAAAAAAAGAAAAATAAATAAATAAAAAAAAACATGAAAAGCCTGCGCTTCTTTTTAAATGACAGATATACGTACCAGTAGGTTTTTCGTTCGGTCCCAGGCCACACGCCACCCCTTGCGAGATCCCCAGGCTGAAACTCACCTGGCTACGCATCCCAACAGCACCCTTGCCAGTGACATCACCTACGGTTGATAATTAGTTAACTCAAAAGGCTACATTTTTTTATATACCCTCCCCGATAATGTTAACACCAAACGAAAAAAAAGAACACGACTTGGTATTTATATGCACACCACTATCCGCACACATGCTTTGCTAGTCCACCTCACAACATACATTGGGGGCGTCGTCTGCTGCAAGCAAGCCCGCCGAACAAGCTGCGCCGAAAGACGAGGGGTGGTTAATAAGTCGAAAGGCAATTTTTGACTTCGTCCACCCTCGCCCGTGTCCAACAGACACCGGCCCCACTTCCAATGTCGTACAGCGGTCAACAACCTTCTCACCTTCTCCCGTTTTGACGCTTACATCCCACATATCCCTTTTCACGCTAGGAGTCCGTTCAGCTGCCCCCGGGTTTGGACGCACAGTGTACGCTCCCTGTATCAACACAAAACTCAAGTATCAAAAAATTACCCTTGTGCCAAGAAAAATTTACATTTTTATAAACCGTTTTTTTGGTTCGTTTTTTTGGGCTACATACCTGAATCGGTTTCCGAAGTGTTTCTCTTTTTCCATTCACTCAATGTTAACAGATTTGCGACTGCGGCTGAGAGGCTAGGAAACCCAACCCTCGGTGCGTACAGCCCGCAGACCACTCGTGGCCAAAGCACCCCGACAGGCTGCTGCTGCAACACAGGAACGATCGGCGGGCGCACATCAGTCTCCGTGTCAACCGTTTGTTCACAATCAGTGGCCATGTCTCCGTCATCACGTACAGTTCGCATACACTCGCTGGCGTTGTTAACCTCAGGCCCGCTCGCAACGTCGCATATGTCTTAAAAGCAATGTTAAAAAAAATTAGATGCCATCACACACATATGTAGCTAGCATGTGGCCTTTTCGTTACTTGGCTTCCCGACGTCCACTGGGCTGTTAACGTCCAAGCTCGCCACACTTCCCTCAACCGGTTTGCTGACGTCCACTGGGCTGTTATCGACCAACCTCGCAGCACCCTCAACTTCAACCGACAACTGTTGCACACCGCAAATCACCTCTTGTAGAACATCTGCATCCTTGTAAACTGGATTTCCACTCTCTGTTGCAATCTCCCCCACATCGTCCACAACCAGTACGCCGTCAGTACGCTCATCAACATCACCTCCACCTGCAGCGCCGCATGTGTCTAAAAATGGAAAGTAAAAAACATTTTTAGGCTGGATCACAATGACATATGTAAAAAATTGAACGGCGTTGTGTAAGTTTTTTTTTTACCTAGCAGGGTGTCGAGGACCAAGCTTACATCACCAAGGCTGACGCCACCCCCACTTCCGCTGTTTCCGTGATTCCAGAAATTAACAAGTTTAAATCAACTTCCTCATCTTCGTCACCAGAATGTGAAGCTGCATCCGTACCGTCCCGCGCACCTTGCCCACGTTCCCCTGCAGAATTTGTTTTTTGTTCCCGTCCCTGAGTCAGTTATTAAGCAATAGGTTAAAAAATACACAGGGGGTTTGTGTAACTTTAAAAAACATAAGAATACCTGACAAGGTGGGCAGAGGGCTGGAAGTACTCCATGTCACTCGTTTCACCATTTCACCTTCCTCAAATGCCTCTAATCCTTCAGCAGGGAAACATGGTAACACATCTAACACTTTAATGTATTTTCGCTTCAACCTTCGGTGGACCTCGTTGTTCGGCTCCTCTATCAACCGATCCCCTAAAGCCTTCTCTATCCTCGCCCTTAAGGTTGCTAACTCGTCTACCCACGTATCTACATAGCTCGTCGCCCCCAATGTACTCTCACCATTCTTTTCAACAACACACACGTTCACTCTCTAATCAACACAAAAAGACACGATTAGGCTATATGGGTACACTAAAAAAATAAAAAAAATAAAAATTTAAAAAGGTTATACCTGTACGCCGACATCTTTCTCAGCTGTACCGTCACTTAGCGGTTTCACCTCGCCACGCCTAAAACCCCCATTCGCAATTTCGTAATCTTGTCGACAGCTTAGAAGCTCCTTCGTCCAGAAATGGATGGCACAGACCCCATCGCCGGTGTTGCAGGCTGGCTGCCGCGTGTTGTCCACATACAGCAACCGCAAAAAAAAAATAAAGAATAACAAATAAATTAAAATGTATATAGAAACACATACTCACCGTCAAGATTGTCAAAGGCCCCGCCCACCAACACTTGGGGTCCCATGGCCTCTATTTTTTCTTACACTTTCTCAAACAGTCAATAATGAAACCACACCAATTGTAATCTTCATACCGGATATCTTCAGTTAAACGCTTCAAAACCTTGTCCTTGACGTAACCATTCTGCTGTGAGCTGACCATTGTTGTTAGGAAAAGCACGGCAAAATCAGTCCGGAAATGTGCCATGTCAGCATACTGGTCATTTTGTATTTCCGACGACACCAGCGACGAGGCTATGTAACTAGTTGGCGGGAAGCGAGCACGACACGCCTTCAATGACGGGTGGAGCGTCTTTTTTCCTCAACATCGTTAAAACACAGGCCTTCGTCGCGTATCCCCAATAATTTGCTTATCAACCCCCCGTCCACCATCAATTTGCTACTACCAAAGTTTAACGTCATCGAATCAGCGTCAAACTGGTCCACGACATGGAAGGCTATCTTCTCGGGGATTCCATTGACGCTGAAACCTTACAAGCCCCCAAAACCCATTTTATTAATAGCTTCCTTTTGTCAATCTGATAACCTCATCATCGCGTTGAATAGCTGCTTTGGAGACGAACACGTATTTAACGGCGGCAGCGGTTGCTTTACCGCAAGCCTCTGGTTCTTGGTTCGATGCATTGTTGTACCACAACCCTCTGACTGGTTGCGTTTCTTAGAAGGCTGTCTTGCAGTCACACGTGGAGGGGTGTCGGCTTCTTCACTAGCAGTGGCGGATCTTGCTCGTTGAACGTGCCAGGGCCAAAAGACAAGGGCACTAAAAAAAGCCCGGGCAAGACCGGGCCAAACATAGTATATATATAAAATATCGATCGAAATACGAAAAATTAGCACTACGGCCGAGAAACTTGCCCGGGCCGTGGCCCTGCCACAACCCTATTAAGATCCGCCCATGTTCACTAGAGTCAAAGATGACGCGTGACACTTTACGACTGTGTTGTGGTCTAGACCTCATGCCTACACGTGTACGACAAAAATAGTAAGTTTCAGAACTCGTTTACAACAGGGTAAAAAAACACCCGCTACAGAACTAAAAAAACATTCTATTACCTGAACTAACACATATAACCTCTGTTTCCACGTCAGTCTTCGTTTTGCTCTGGCTGGAGCTTCGCCTCGTTGCAACCATTTTCAATGATACCTACCAAAAAAAACCCAAAACACATGAACACATAAACCCCAAAGTAGGTAAGTTTGCATCTTTTAACACCCAAACCCAATTAGTCCCAATCACCTGGGTCACCTACCAACCCCCAAAATACTGAAAGAAGTGTCCACCCCCAAAATACAAATCACCAAATACCAATCAGCACCGCCGACCACACATATATTGAACCTAGGTTACTAACTCTATAATCCCCAATCTGGAGTACACCCACACCAAATCTTCCCAACCTCTGATCTTACAAACATTCTCAGCTGAGGCACCCACCCACCACAGGTGTGACAAAATAATAAAAGAATGCATAAAAAAACCATAATGTAACACCCCGTGATTCGAAAGTCAAAGTCAAAGTCAGGATTGAAGTCAAAGGAAGACAAGATTGCTAATTCCGATCTGTCTCTCCTTGCTTAATTCCTGTTTTGACTTCTTTGACTTGTAATTAGTCTATTTTATTTTTGCTTTAGTTGTATTATGTGGAGTATCTATTAATAATCGCATAGTAATCGCTATTTATCGCTTGTTTAATCGCTTATCGTTATCACAATCGCACTCGCAACTCGAATTACGCATTTTGGTTATTGTTATACGTGTGTGTGTGCCTTATGTGTTACTTGTGCATGTTTATTTATGTTATGTGTGGGGAATCAATCAAATCGCAATCGAAACTCAAACGCAATCGAACTCAATCGCAACCGAAACTGTATGATAATTGGTAGAGAAGAGATAGCGCGAGATATGAGTAGTTAGGATTAAAAGTAATTTGACTAGGAAACTCTATCGCATCGCAACAAAACTCGTCGCGCCGAACACTCGAACGAGGTGACTGCTCGACCAGGCGACCAGCCGTTCGACCAGCCGACCGATCAGACTGCTGTCCGATCGGACATGCTGTCCGCACGGGCTGCCCAACCGTTCGACCAGCCCCTTTCCTCTTTGGGTAACCCTATAAATACCCCTTGTCACTTTCAAACTTTCTACTTTTGGCAAGTGACGTCCGACCAGCTCGCTTTCCTCACTTTTCTTCAGATTTCTCACGATTCCGGTAAGATCTCGTCCTAAATCTTGTACTTCCTTAATCTACACGCACTCCTACACCCTTCTATCTTTTGAATCTTAACTTTTAACCGTGAAATCACCGAGATTTAAGGTGTTCTAGGATGACGTCATCATGTGTTCTTGAAGAACTTCATGTTTTGGCCCCAATCCACTAAGAACAACTTAGATCTAACCGATTTCCACATAAACTAACAAAGATCTTTCATAGATCTAGACATATTCACAATAAAAAGGATTGACAGATGGTTTTCCAACTTTCTCTCAACTTTTTTACACTCAATGCACTCAAAACCGATAGAATCGGAACTTGTGTCGACTTACTACTCATTATTGTAGTTGTGTTGGTTCAGGATCCGTATCCTATCCACGAGATTATCGATTCCTGGTTAACCAAGGGCAATCGCCTTAAACCAGTGGACTGACCGAACTTGGGTGGTTCCGGTTCGATTGGGTCACAAGAGCTTAGGATGGAGTTCTGTTGGTTAGCACGATGTCAATGCCTCTCGATAAAACAACAAACTACCAAAACAACCAAGTGTAAGACGAACAGATCAACCAGGATGGAGTGCCGTCTGAACGGACTGCTGTCCGAACGGACAGCCAAACCGCACGACTGGCCACCCGTACGACTTGCACCTTGGTCCCACACTTAATCCTTTTTGCCAACACTTGAAGTCTGAATGTTGAACGACTTCTATCCGATCGGACTACCATCCGATCGACCTGCCAATCAAACCAAGAGACATTTAAACTTCAACACTTAAACAATTTTCAACATGTTCAATGCGCAAAGGATTCCACCCGATCGAACAACCGTCCGAGCGGGTGACACCCTCCTGTGAATTTGTTCTCACTGAAGTGCCAACCAAACGGGTTACCGACCGATCGAACGACCATCCGATCGACCGACCTGAAAGGTAGAGACACTTTAATGTTTTCAAAATACTACAACGAAAACTTCAAAAGTCAAGCCATCATACACAAACACATCCTTCCCAAAGGAAGAAACAATCCACTCGAACAGTCATCTGACCGGACGACCGTCAGAACGGACAACCACCCGCACGACTGGCTGTCCGATCGGACTACCATCCGAACGGACTGCTGTCCGAACCACTTGTACTTTGCATCGTTTTACGCGTCACTTATCGTTATGCTATCGTTCTGATCAGGCTAACCCTACTCCCTAGCGCTCCCTTCAATCCATCAATCGCTGTGAGTATACTCGATCCCTTTTTTGCTTTATGCACTTTTGGGTGTTACATACGTTACTTATACTAAATCACATCGAACACACTATGCAATACTTTAAACGCTAACCAATACCGCATGTTATACGTGACTAAATGAATGCTTGTTTGTTATGTTTACACATGGAATTGTCTACCTACCTTAGCAACGGTAGTACTATTAGTTTGGACTCAGCACCCGTTCACTCGGGGGTTGTTAAGGACAATTACCTACATGGCTCACAATGGTGAGAATGTATCGCGAACTACCTTGGGCAGTCAACCCGCAGTCATTAGTATCGATAGGTTCATGTCGATAACTAACATGCCTCATTTCACTCTGTGTACGTGCTGGTTATGCGTAACGCTTTCGAACTCTATATGCTATTATCAAACTTGTATGCTCACCTTTACACTATGTGTATTGACTTTTACTTTAACGTATGTGACAGGTGCTTAAGAAGTTTATATGCTTAGCTTGCTGTGAACTTGAGGCTAGGAAAGGTCTAGGATGCTCTCTGTGCTGTGATGAAATCGAAGCAAGGAAAAGAGGTCCTAGAAACCAATAAATAAACTATCTATGTATAAATCTGAGTTGTCAGAACAGAACTACTTGACTAGATTTGTCTGTAATAATTTGTTTGCCTTTTAAGACATGGTATGGGACATGTTACTTTAAATTAATCGGTAATGATAATTATTATGGAAACTTCTGGACTATCTGTTTCGTTCAGTGCCACGCCCCGATGTTTTCGCCATCGGTTGGGGTGTGACAGATTGGTATCAGAGCCATAACTATAGGGAATTAGGCAAGACTCGACCTAGTCCGGGTCGATGTCTTAGAAAACCTAGTCTATAGTTAGGAACCAACAAACCGACTTGTACATATCCGTTAGGGACTATGTATGAGCTTACTGCTATTTCTCGCTGTTCTTACCTATGCTATACTATCACCACACTCGAATTTTCAGATCATGAATGAGCGATTAAGTCAAGATTAGGTGTGAAAACCGCAAACTCTCGACTAAATTGCTTGATCAACCTATATTTTCATCTATGAACACGAGAAATTGCGTTGAAATAGGAGTGAAATCCGTACTTTCACGTATAGTTCTCCTTATTTCATCCAAATAGGAACGAAGCTGTTAGGCTAAGGGGTGAAACCCTAACCTTGACGACTCGTTCCGCCCTTTTTACAAAACTCTCACCAAAGTCACGGCGGACTCCAACGACCTGAAGTCACGGTATGACTAAAGGGATGCGTGCCAAATGCCCAAAAATCGAGGCAAAAGCACAATCCTAAAAGTCGAAATGTGTACAACAAATCCTTGAGAATAGTCGGATCACTTTGGGTAGTCAATGTCTAATAGCCGCAGACGATCTATTTCTCGATTTTTATGTGTTACGATTCTGAGCCCGCAACTGCTGACTCTGATGATTCGTCGATTTTATGTGCTTATATGTGTGTTTACCTGTTTATGTGTTTAAATTTTGGAGATTTATTCGAATTTTGTTTTCACATCGATCGACACGCACGACTCGCACTGCATTTCTATCTCAAAACGCTGACAAATCGCTAAATTATGGACGACCTTATGCTATGTTATACGCTTTAACTATACTACTCGACAAGTTATTCGCGATCGCTACCTTCGAACACTCGCGAACTTTGAATGATAGGTTTCTGTATTCTGACCGCCTCTGTGCGCATCTAGATAAGTTACACGCCTATATGTTTCCAGGTGATGTGTCCTACGTGCTTATGTGCTTCTGTGTTTATGTGAATCTGTGATTATGTGCCTATGTGTTTATGAGATACATGTTACATTGTGTTCCTGAGCTTTAGTAAGTATTAGAGGTGTGAGGTGAGATTCGATTATGCTGTGTCTGAGACCTATGATGATGTCTGTTACAGACAATGTCAACTGGACCATTATCAGGACCCCGTCACCCACGAATCTCTCGCCAAGAACAGAGGGACAAACGCCTTGCTGCCATCCTCGCGAAACAAGTGGCCAAGGTTGTGCCTTAGATCATGAGTGAGATTTATGAGAACGTCAGCAAATCGTCTGAGGAGTCTAGAACCGAAGCTCCAAAAGTTGCTACCAAGACTGCTTTCAGCTTCAAGCAGTTCAAGGCATGCGGTCCGAAGGAATTCACTGGAGAAGATGGCCCGACGGCTATGTTTCAATGGTTCGATTCCATCGAAGTCACTCTGCGCCAGAGTGGATGTCCGGAAAATCTCCGCACTCTGAACGCTACCGGCGTCTTCCAGTCCCGCACATTAGACTGGTGGACGGCCGAGAGAAACAAACGCGGAAATGATGCAGCTTATGAGCTGACCTGGGAAGAGCTGAAGGCCATCATGATGGATGAGTTCTGTCCTCCCCATGAACGCCAAAAGCTAGAGGACGAATTCTGGAATATTAAGCAGAAGGAAGGTGGCAACGCTGCCCTGACTGCTCGCTTCAAGCAGCTCAGCATCATCTGTCCCGATCAAGTGAAGACGTCTGACATGGCGATCAAGAAGTACATCCGAGCTCTACCCGACTGTGTTGCGGATTTTGTGCATGCCGCAAAGACAGCAACGATCGAAGAAACTTACTTGCTTGCCGCCGAAATCAATGACAAGCGGGTAAAAGCTGGTTTTTGGGATAAAGCTTCGAAGAATCTGCACCAAGTCACCGCCGCACCAAATGCCGACACCGCCACCGCTCAATCGTCAAAGTCATCACGCCGAAAGACGAAGAAGAACAACAGCAGCTCCAGCAACAAGAACTGTGCTGTCACTACCACTGCTGCTCCACTTCAGGCCGTACCGGCCCAGCAGCAGCCCCATCACCGTCCAGCACCAGTTACCTATGCACCACCAGCAAAGCGTGCATACACAGGCCCCCACCCGGCTTGCCCAACATGTTCGTATCATCACCCGGTGGGTCTCACCTGTCGTTTTTGTGCTCACTGCAACATGTAAGGCCACTTCACTGCTAACTGCCGTACAGGTCCCCGTCAAGAGCCAGCTCAAGCCACTGCACATCAAGCTCTACTCCCAGCCCCGCAAGGCCAACAAGCGGCTTAGGCACCCGCAGTCAACGCCCGAGTCTGCTTCGCATGTGGTGATCCCAACCACTTTGCGAACATGTGCCCGAACAGGGTTATGAAACAAGAGCCCCAGCAGTAGCAGCAACAGCACCAGTAGCAACAGCCTCAGCAGCAGCAATAAGCCGCACACGCCAGAACTTTCAACATCAATGTGCGCCAAGTCCAGGCTGACAACAACGTGGTCAATGGTACATTCCTTGTGAATGGTATTTATGCTTCATGTTTGTTTGATACTGGAGCCGATAATTGCTTTGTGTCGTTCGAATTCAAGAATCTTCTTAGTCGTAAACGCTCCCATCTCCCCTCGACGTTCGATGTTGAAGTCCCTACTGGAAGAACTGTCGCCGTTAATTCTGTTCTTCGTGATTGTACTCATGAGCTCAACAATCACATCTTCCCAATCGACCTTATTCTGATGCAACTCGGATGTTTTGACGTCATAGTAGGCATGGAATTTCTCCGTGAAAACCATGCTGAAGTTGTGTGCTTCGATAAGATGATTCGATTCTCGCTCGCGAATGGTGATTTATTGTGTGTTTATGGCGAAACTGCTTCGAAAGGTCTCAAACTCATGTCATGTGTCCAAGCTAGCAAGTATCTCCGCAAGGAATACAGAGCTTTCTTGGCTAACATTGTAGTAGCGGAGAAGGAAAAGAAAGAAAAGACAGAAGTGAGCGACGTTCCTGTGGTTCGTGAATTTCCTAATGTGTTCCCTGACGATCTCCCCAGTCTACCACCAAGTCGCGATATCGATTTTCGTATCGACCTCATTCCTGGAGCCAACCCTGTCGCCAAAGCTCCCTACCGACTCGCACCGTCCGAAATGCGTGAACTCTCGAATCAGCTCCAGGAATTACTTGAGAAAGGTTTCATTCGCCCGAGACCTCTCCTTGGGGCGCGCCAGTCCTTTTCGTCAAAAAGAAGGATGGGTCGTTCAGGATGTGCATCGACTATCGAGAATTGAATAAGTTAACTATCAAGAACCGCTATCCCCTGCCTCGCATTGACGAATTGTTTGATCAGCTACAAGGTGCTACGTGTTTCTCAAAGATCGATCTACGCTCAGGCTATCACCAACTACGCATTCAAGAGGAGGATATACCCAAAACCGCGTTTCGCACTCGTTATGGCCATTATGAATTCGTTGTTATTCCTTTTGGTTTAACCAACGCACCCGCGGTTTTCATGGATCTGATGAATCGTGTGTGTAAACCATATCTCGACCGTTTCATCACCGTGTTCATCGACGATGTCTTGATCTATTCCAAATCGAAAGCCGAACATGCGCAACATCTACGTTTGGTTCTCGAGCTACTCCAGGGGAATTGATTCTATGCCAAATTCTCCAAGTGTGAATTTTGGCTGGAGGAGGTTCAGTTTCTGGGTCACATTGTCAATAGTCAGGGTATTCATGTCGATCCTGCGAAGATTGAAGCCGTTAAGAGATGGATTAGACCTAAGAACCCGTCTGAAGTCCGTTCTTTTCTCGGACTAGCGGGCTATTATCATCGATTTATCGAAGGATTCTCAAAGATCGCTGTGCCGCTTACCGCTCTCACGCATAAAGACAAGCCTTTTGTTTGGGGAACTGAACAAGAGTCTGCCTTTCAAACTCTCAAGCACATGCTTTGCAATGCTCCTGTTCTCACATTGCCCGACGGAAACGATGATTTCATTGTCTATTGTGATGCTTCCAACCTTGGTCTTGTTTGTATTCTTATGCAGCGGGACGAGGTTATAGCTTACGCATCTCGTCAGCTCAAAATCCACGAGTGGAACTATACAACCCATGACCTCGAGCTAGGCGCAGTTGTGTTTGCATTAAAGATTTGGCGACACTACCTGTATGGTATCAAGTGTACGATCTTCACCGATCATAGGAGCCTACAACATATCTTTAATCAGAAGGAACTTAATATGCGTCAACGCCGATGGGTAGAACTTCTCAACGATTACGACTGTGAGATTCGTTATCACCCAGGAAAAGCAAATGTTGTTGCCGACGCTCTCTGCAGACGGAGTTATTTGCTCAGCATTCGCAATGTCCAAGCCCAATTCGATCTCGAAACTCTCATCCGCGAAGCTCAGCATACATGTTTTAATGAACACTCTGAAGAAGGAAAGAATCTACCACGATGGAGCCCAGCTTATGAATAAGTCGAATGGGATATTCCACTTTCTGGACAGAATTTGGATCCCTAAACGGACCGATTTGCGACAGATTTTGATGGACGAAGCCCACAAATCCCGGTATTCTATTCATCCCGGTGCTGACAAAATGTACTAGGATCTTCGCTACAAGTAATGGTGGCCTGGCATGAAAAGGGATATTGCTCTCTAAATTGGGAAGTGCCTGACCTGTGCAAGGGTCAAGGCTGAACACCAAAGACCCTCTGGCTTACTCGAACAACCGCCTATCCCTATGTGGAAGTGGGAGAGTATAGCTATGGACTTCATAACAAAGCTTCCGCACACGTCATCAGGTCACGACAGCATCTGGGTTGTTGTTGACCGGTTGACCAAATCCGTTCACTTTTTGCCAATACGGGAAGACTACAAGGTAGAACGATTAGCCCGAATCTACACCAACGAGATCATTTGTAATCATGGGACGCCTCGCGACATCATCTCTGACCGTGATGCTCGGTTTACCTCGCGACTGTGGGAAACGTTTCAAGCGACTCTCGGTACTACGCTTAACTTAAGTACCGCATTCCACCCTTAAACCGACGGTCAGACTGAAAGAACGATTCGTACTCTTGAAGACATGCTCCGTTCTTGTGTTATAGATTTCAGTGGTAATTGGGATGCATACCTGCCGTTAGTTGAATTCTTGTACAACAACAGTTATCATTCCAGCATTCAAATGGCACCATTCGAGGCTTTATACGGAAGAAAACGTCGATCGCTTATTGTGTGGCACGAGATCGGTCACTCGCAATTAACCGGTCCTGAGCTACTGCAAGAAACGACTGAAAAAGTCCTCCAAATTCGAGAGAACTTGTTGAAAGCTCGAAGTCGACAGAAGAGTTACGCCGATAGACGACACAAGCCCCTTGAATTTGACGTTGGCGACTAGGTACTCCTAAAGCTATCACCTTGGAAGGGTGTGGTCAGATTCGGCAAGAAAGGATCGGAAAAGTCGCCTATAGACTCAAAACACCGGAGGAACTTAGTAACGTCCACCCGACTTTCCACGTGTCCAACCTCCGAAAGTGCCTGGCTGAGCATGATTTAATTGTACCTCTCGATGACCTTCAAGTAAACGAAACACTACACTTCGCGGAGAAGCCTGACGAAATCATGGACCGCCAAACCAAGCAGCTCAGACGCTCGCACATTCCTATTGTGAAGGTCCGATAGGAAGGCAAACGAGGCGTAGAGTTCACTTGGGAACTCGAAAGCGACATGAAGGCGAAGTACCCGCAGTTGTTTGTTACGGCTTCTGCCTAATTTCGGGACGAAATTCCCTCAACTAGGGGAGGCTGTAACACCCCGTGTTTCGAAAGTCAAAGTCAAAGTCAAGATTGAAGTCAAAGGAAGACAAGATTGCTAATTGCGATCAGTCTCTCCTTGCTCAATTCCTGTTTTGACTTTTTTGACTTGTAATTAGTCTATTTTATTTTTTCTTTAGTTGTATTATGTGGAGTATCTATTAATAATCGCATAGTAATCGCTATTTATCGCTTGTTTAATCGCTTATCGCTATCACAATCGCACTCGCAACTCGAATTACGCATTTTGGTTATTGTTATATGTGTGTGTGTGCCTTATGTGTTACTTGTGCATGTTTATTTATGTTATGTGTGGGGAATCAATCAAATCGCAATCGAAACTCAACCGCAATCGAACTCAATCGCAATCGAAACAGTATGATAATTGGTAGAGAAGAGATAGCGCGAGATATGAGTAGTTGGGATTAAAAGTAATTTGACTAGGAAACTCTATCGCATCCCAACGATTGCAATCGAAATCGAAACATCAAAACATATCGCGCCGAACACTCGAACAAGGTGACTGATCGACCAGGCGACCAGCCGACCGATCGGACTGCTGTCCGATCGGACAGGCTGTCCGCACGAGCTGCCCAACCATTCGACCAGCCCCTTTCCTCTTTGGGTAACCCTATAAATACCCCTTGTCACTTTCAAACTTTCTACTTTTGGCAAGTGACGTCCGACCAGCTCGCTTTCCTCACTTTTCTTCAGATTTCTCACGATTCCGGTAAGATCTCGTCCTAAATCTTGTACTTCCTTAATCTACACGCACTCCTACACCCTTCTATCTTTTGAATCTTAACTTTTAACCGTGAAATCACCGAGATTTAAGGTGTTCTAGGATGACGTCATCATGTATTCTTGAAGAACTTCATGTTTTAGCCCCAATCTACTAAGAACAACTTAGATCTAACCGATTTCCACAAAAACTAACAAAGATCTTTCATAGATCTAGACATATTCACAATAAAAAGGATTGAAAGACGGTTTTCCAACTTTCTTTCAACTCTTTTACACTCAATGCACTCAAAACCGATAGAATCGAAACTTGTGCCGACTTACTACTCATTATTGTAGTTGTGTTGGTTCAGGATCCGTATCCTATCCACGAGATTTTCGATTCCGGGTTAACCAGGGGCAATCGCCTTAAACCGGTGGACTGACCGAACTTGGGTGGTTCCGGTTCGATCGGGTCACAAGAGCTTAGGATGGAGTTTTGTTGGTTAACACGATGTCAATGCCTCTCGATAAAACAACAAACTACCAAAACAACCAAGTGTAAGACGAACAGGTCAACCAGGACGGAGTGCCGTCCGAACGGACAGCTAAATCGCACGACTGGCCACCCGTATGACCAGCACCTTGGTCCCACACTTAATCCTTTTTGCCAACACTTGAAGTCTGAATGTTGAACGACTTGATGTCCGATCGGACTACCATCCGATCGACCTACCAATCGAACCATGAGACATTTAAACTTCAACACTTAAACAATTTTCAACATGTTCAATGCACAAAGGATGCCACCCGATCGAACAACCGTCCGAGCGGTTGACACCCTGCTGTGAATTTGTTCTCACTGAAGTGCCAACCGAACGGGTTGCCGTCCGATCGACCGACCTGAAAGGTAGAGACACTTCAATGTTTTCAAAATACTACAACAAAAACTTCAAAAGTCAAGCCATCATACACAAACACATCCTTCCCAAAGGAAGAAACAATCCACTCGAACAGTCATCCGACCGGACGACCGTCCGAACGGACAACTACCCGCACGACTGGCTGTCCGATCAGACTACCATCCGAATGGACTGCTGTCCGAACCACTTGTACTTTGCATCATTTTACGCGTCACTTATCGTTAAGCTATCGTTCTGATCAGGCAAACCCTACTCCCTAGCGCTCCCTTCAATCCATCAATCGCTGTGAGTATACTCGATCCCTTTTTTTGCTTTATGCACTTTTGGGGGTTACATACGTTACTTATACTAAATCACATCGAACACACTATGCAATACTTTAAACGCTAACTGATACCGCATGTTATACGTGACTAAATGAATGCTTGTTTGTTATGTTTACACATGGAATGCTCTCTACCTGCCTTAGCAACGGTAGTACTATTAGTTTGGACTCATCACCCATTCACTCGGGGGTTGTTAAGGACAATTACCTACATGGCTCACAGTGGTGAGAATGTATCGCGAACTGCCTTGGGCAGTCAACCCGCAGTCATTGGTATCGATAGGTTCATGTCGATAACTAACATGCCTCATTTCACTCTGTGTACGTGCCGGTTATGCGTAACGCTTTCGAACTCTATATGCTATTATCAAACTTGTATGCTCACATTTACACTATGTGTATTGACTTTTACTTTAACGTATGTGACAGGTGCTTAAGAAGTTTACATGCTTAGCTTGCCGTGAACTTGAGGCTAGGAAAGGTCTAGGATGCTCTCTGTGCTGTGATGAAATCGAAGCTAGGAAAAGAGGTCCTAGAAACCAATAAATAAACTATCTATGTATAAATCTGAGTTGTCTGAACATAACTACTTGACTAGATTTGTCTGTAATAATTTGTTTTCCTTTTAAGACATGGTATGGTACATGTTACTTTAAATTAATCGGTAATGATAATTGTTATGGAAACTTCTGGACAATCTGTTTCGCTCAGTGCCACGCCCCGATGTTTCCGCCATCGGTTGGGGTGTGACACATAACATAGCCATAATTTTGAAGAAGGAGACACCTACCTTTCTTTGTTCGTTTGGCACTCTACGTATCGTCGGAGCACCTTTGGGATCTTTTATGGCCGGGTCTTAGTTGCTACACAGTGGTGGCCGGAGTTTGAATCAGCGCCGGGGATGATTGGGGGTAGAGGGATGTCTCCGTCGGTTTCAAAACGCCAGAGAGAAAATGAGTGTTTGTGTTGTGTATTATGTGGGAATACGGAAGGTAACATAGAGATTGGACGTGCATGCAGGGGGTTACAGAGAAAGAAACTGACTACTGGTTCACCAAACAAAATTACAATTGTAACATTTCCCTAATATAATATTAAAAAGCATATAAGTCAAAAAGATTAAAAAAGTGTTTTATATTCAATTAATCTCAACCATCCATCAACAAAGATCAAGGGTGAATAAGTGGTTCTGGTGGTTCTCTTAACTGGGGGTGGTGTTTTCATTTTAGGGGCCTATATATATATATACAGGGAGGGGCTCATGCGAGAACTCCATTTATTGCGAGAACCGCGAGAACCAATGTGAACACAACTTAAAATAGCAAAAAAACCTAACCCCCACCCCCCCCCCCCCCCAAAAAAAACCTAAACCCCCCACCCCCCCCCAAACCTAAACCCCCCTCCCCCACCCCCCCCCCCCAAAACCTAAACCCCCCCCCCCAAGCTAAAATGCTAAAAACTAAACCCACAAAAAACCTAAAAAAATCTAAAAAAAATCTAAAAAAATCAAAAAAAAATCTAAAATTTTTTTATGCTTAAATCGCTAGTTTTAGTGGCTAAATTTTTTTTTTAATTTATTATTTTTTTGTTTGGCTTCGAAAAGTAGCGATTTTTATATAAAAAATATTAAAAAAAATTTGTGTGATTTTTAGCTATTTTTAGGCATTTTTGGTTGTGTTCACATTGGTTCTCGCGGTTCTCGCAATAAGAGGTGGTTCTCGCATGATCTTCTCCCTATATATATATATATATATATATATATATATATATATATATATATATATATATATATATATATATCTGTTGTACGACTTATTTTGCCAAGTTACGATGTCATCAATACCAGATACTATTGACATTCCAGATTCAGATGACGAGATCATTGACCTTGTGTCTGATGAGCAGGTGATCGAGATAGATTCGGATGATGAGCTCACTATGGATGTAGTGCCAAATACAGACAGTGAGCCCCCAAGGAGGACCCGTATTACGCGTCTGACAAGACGATGAGTGGTCTTATATTTCGCTATTTTTCGGTATATAAAAATTTTTAAAAATAATAAATACTACACATATGCATTATTACCAAAAAACCTAAACCTCCTAATCCACCGTCACACCACCACCCCCCAAAAACCTAACCCCCCCACCCCACCTAAAATCTGAACCCCCTAAAAGCTAAACTAAACCCAATACATAAATTCGAATGCTAAATCGCATGTGTAATATATACATATAATGCACATGTGTAGTGCTAACTTTTTTTAAGTTTCTTTAACATTAAAAATAGCATGTTTTAATAAAAAAATATTAATACAAAATTGGTGTGTTTTTAGGATTTTTTGGGGTAGTTTTTTTAGTTTTCTCATCTCCCTATATATGTGTGTGTATATATATATATATATATATATATATATATAGGATTAGGTTCAAGAGTGAACACTAGTGTAGTTTACGAACTGAGCGAACTAATCCTGGTCATACATGTGTGTAGATTAATGGCTAGGATTTGAAGATGAAATACACTAGTGTATTTTACGATTTGATGATGAAATCCTAGCCATCCACGTGTGTAAATCAATGGCCAAGATTTGTTCACTCAGTTCGCAAATACATTAGTGTTCACTCTAGAATTCCTTTCTTCGTTTTCTTCTTTTAATAACTTTCTTCCCATTTGATCCCAATATATATATATATATATGACAAAGATCCGTTAGGAACCACCCTTTATTGCGAGAACCGCGAGAACCAGTGTGAACATAAACAGTAATTCCTAAAAAATTCTAAAAAACACCCAATTTTTTTTTATTTTTTTAGTATTTTTTTTTTTGGAAAAATCGCTATATTTTGTTAATAAAAAAATAAAAAAAATTTCAAAAAAAAAAATTCGAGTAACAATTATCCATGCACATGTGCATATGCATATGTATCATTTCTTTGTCAAATTCCGTAATTCATTACAAATAATAGTCAATTGCACTTTCAATTACACTACCACGTATAATACACTACTTTTTACGTTAACAATATTAGAAATTCACATGTGCATCTATATGTATCAACATGAAATAAGGTGTTTTGGTACACTACTTTCTCTTTCATCTATCATTCCATCCATAATACACAAGCATGCACATGTGCATTTTTGTCATTTCTTTGACAAATTCCGCAATTCATTACACATATTAGACAATTGCACTTTCATTTACACTACCATATGTAATACACTACTTTTTACATTACCAATATTAAAAATGCACATGTGCATTTATATGTATCAACATGAAATAAGGTGTTTTGGTACACTACTTTGAATACACTTTCCCTTTCATTACCTCCTACCATCCATAATACACTACCATTACCTCCTACCATCCATAATACAATACCATTACCTCCTACCATCCATAATACAATACCATTAACAATATTTTCACTTTATTACATGTATGTAAACACCATTTATACCATCCAATCAACATATTACATCATAAATTGACAACTATAACCAAACCATCAACCACTAGATATAACTAACCAAAAAACATGTATATGGGCCTACTTCTCCATTCAAAATCACAAACTTTTTGTAACAAAACACGTTATATCATGGTTATACCTAATGATTCACATGTGCATTTTGAATATTGGTAATGTAAAAAAGTATTGTATTACTAATGGTATTGTAAATTAAAGTGCAATTGTCTATTCCTGATAACGTATTACCGAATTTGTCGAAGTAATGATACATATGCACATGTGCATGGATAACTGTTATTCGAAAAAAAAAAGTTTTTTTTATGGTAACCAAATATATCGATTTTTTTTTTTAAATATTAAAAAAAAATTTGAGTGTTTTTTTGATTTTTTTTTAGATTTTATTTTGTGTTCACATTGGTTCTTGCGATTCTCGGAATAAGGGTGGTTCTCGCATGAGCCTTACCCTATATATATATATATATATATATATATATATATATTTTGGGATCAAATGGGAAGAAAGTTATTGAAAGAAGAAAACGAAGAAATGACATATTGGTAAAATACTAATTTATTATAACTTATCTGATTACTTTTTCACTCTTTAATTAATTAGTCAACTAATCAATAATTATCTTACATATAATCTACAAAACCTACACATATTCAAATTTTCCTATATATACCCTACACATTATATAATTTTATTCTACACTCGTCGAAATTTATCCTAAACACCTCGAAATATATCCTACACACCTTGTAATTTATCTTACACATATTGTAATTTATTCTACAGTTTAAATTTAGTTATTTTTTAAGTTGAAAAAAAGTATATATATTTTGAAAAAGAGTTACAAATTTAAGTTACTTAGTTATTAAAGAGGAATAATAAAATTAATGATCTATGTAAATTTACCACTACACGCTTAAAATAAAATTAAATACAAATATTAAACGAAGTTAAATGAAACATTCTTATTGGTTGAAACTTATTTTTTATTCTTACAAAGAAAACTCAAGAAAATCTTATGTAACAAACTTTTTTTTCTAAAAAAAATAGGAAATGTAAGTTACACGTTATCAAACGTTTTATAAAAAAAAGGCAATGTAAGTTACATGTTAGAAAAAAAAATTGTTATATAAGGTTTTCTTGAGTTTTCTTAACACAAGTGAGTTTTCTTTCTATCCCTCTCGCATGCATATATATATATATATATATATATATATATATATATATGGGTTTCTAGAGTTAACACTAGTGTATTTGTGAAGTGAGTGAAGAAATTCTGGCCACCGATTTACATCATCAAATCGTAAAATACACAAGTGTAATTTCATCATCAAATCAAATCTTGATCAAATTCTGGCATTTGATTTACACTTTGTATTGATAATCAAGTGCTAGGATTAGTTTACACAGTTCACTATCAAGAGGGTTGTTCACAAATGAACCTAACTCTATATATATATATGGGAGAGTTTAAGAGAAAACTCATTTTATCGTAAAAACTCGAAAACTTCAAAAAGAAACTTTAAACACACAACAAAAACTATTTTTTAACATTTTTGTCTGTAAATCTACCATTTTAATATAAAAAAGAGTTTTCAAATATTTTTTTAAATAAATTAGTATTACACATGTGCAACACTACGAAAAACCTAAACCCACCAAACCCCACCCCAAAACACTAAAAGCTAAACTAAACGCAAAACCTAAACCTTAAGGCTAAGTAGTATTGCATATATGCAAATACTAATAGGGTTGTTCATGAGCCGAGCTAGAGCAAGCTCGTGCTCGGCTCGGATTCGAAACCAAGCTGAAACTCAAAGCTCGGGCTTGGCTTGGTTTGGTTTGGCTCAATTTAAAAATAAAAATTAGTACATAGGTCTAAAAATTTAGTGGTCTAAATATTATTCAATACTTCAAAAGAATATATGCAAAATGAGTTCAACCTAATACATCACCAGACAAAATTTCAACGAAATACAATATCAGTTTATTAGCATGGTAATCAACCTTCAAATAAGCTATACATATCAAATTACAAGCCTAAATACATGTAAATAATAATCAGTTTTTTTAATATATTATAATGTAATAAAAATAAATTATATTATAAGTAAAATGGGTCGTGCTAAGCCTAGCCGAGCTACTAAGCGAGTCAAACCGAGCCAAGGCAGTTCGTTATGAGCTGCACCGAGCTAGGCTCACTTTCTAATCGAGACGAGCCGGTTCAGCTCACTTTCAAACCGAGCTATATCGAGCCTTGCTAAATCAAATCTGAGCGAGCTCTGAGCCACGGGACAACCCTAAATACTATAATAGTAGTATTGAAAAAAGTACGGCATGTATAATCTTTTTTTTCGAAAAAAAATATGCTCGAATATACTCGAACGAAAGAAAAAAAATTGTGATCTTATAGTGAAAATTAAAAAAATAATAATAACATACGAAGAAGATATAAATGTTTGAAAAGTTATATTTGTTTTTCCAATTTTGCCCCTCCTTTATTAAAAGTCTCATTCCCTTATTACTGACAGTAATCTCCCTAACTAACAATGCGTTTTTAGTTGAACCCTCCCATGTATATATACATATATATACTAGTGGGGTGTCCGCGCGATGCTGTATGATACACAAAAATTTTAGTTTGTTGTGTTTAGAGTATCAACCGCTAGTGAAACCAAAATAATGGTTAAGGGGATTTTAAAACAATTAGGTTGTGTCATTGGTGGCCATTTGGCATGGGATAAATTTATTTTGAATTTTTTATTAAAAATTGAAATCAAATCTAGATAAATATATTACAACTAAATGGGATGAATATCATACCTGTTTAATGAAAATAATATAATTTAACCCCATATAAAAGTATTAAGTCTTTGTAGTAATATATAAGATGTGCATGGTTTGGTTGATTATTGAAATCAAATCTAGATAAATATATTACAACTAAATGGGATGAATATCATGCCCGTGTAATGAAAATAATATAATTTTGCTCCATATAAAAGTATTAAGTCTTTGTAGTAATATATAAGATGTGCATGGTTTGGTTGGTTATTGAAATCAAATCTAGATAAATATGTTGCAACTAAATGGGATGAATATCATACCCGTTTAATGAAAATAATATAATTTAACCCCATATAAAAGTATTAAGTCTTTGTAATAATATATAAGATTTGCATGGTTTGGTTGGTTATTGAAATCAAATCTAGATAAATATATTTCAACTAAATGGGATGAATATCATACCCGTTTAATGAAAATAATATAATTTAACCCATATAAAAGTATTAAGTCTTTGTAGTAATATATAAGATGTGCATGGTTTGGTTGGTTTGTTTATTATCCTTAGCCGAAGGCGAAATCGAAGTCATCGGTCTTTTACTTAGAAGTAAAGTATAAATATATGAAATAATGTATAAATACATGAAGTGGTTTGGTTTGGGTCGATTAATATGAAATATATGTAGTGAAGGCATTAAAGCTAGAAATACATGAAATATGAATGGTTCAGTATGGTTGGATTAATTTTGATTAAACAAGAGTACAAAAAAAAACAATAATCGATTTTTGGTTGATTAGTTTTCGGTTAATCGGTTTTAGTTAATTTAGGTTTTGGTGATTTCAGTTCAATTTCGTATGTTTTCAATTCGGTTTTTCTTTAACAATACAATTATTAGTCACCATAAACACCGTTAATTATGCAACTATCAATTTTTTTTAATTAAAAAAACTATAGCATTACTATGTTCAAAATTATGATCGTTTAAAAATCGTGGTGAAAAAGTAAAAAAGTAGGCATAGAAACCCACGGCACATTCTCAGACGCAAACTTTGGGTCTTAGACGCAAACTTTGGGTCTTAGACGCAAACTTTAAGTCGCAGACACAAACTTGCATTTATTTCCGTGTTTGCGTCTCCCCAGGCGCAGACACAATGTTTATTTTCATAAATTTGATTCATCAAAGGTCATCAAACCCACCGAGGGGGGTTCGATCCTGAGCCGCACCCTGGTTTTCATCCGGCTGTTACTTCAGCGAGGCAACTCGTGTGGAGGCAGTACGGTTTCTGGGGGAACGTCGTAACCAAGTCTGGCCAACCCGGCACGGGCCCGGTTAAGACAACGTAAATCTGGGCAGACTTGGCTAGGGCCGCCGATTAGACGGTGTGACATTGGGTCACTAAAAAAGAAAGTCACGTTTCAAAAAAAAAAATATCAAATTTTTATGATTTTTCCTTTTCAACCACCTATCTGCCTTACCCCAATTCCCACTCGTCCCTGTTTTTCAGCCAGGCACCGCCTTCTCTTCGGGTTTTTTTTTTTTCTAAAGCCACATTGGCTTTTGTGGACAGTGGGCTAAGGGGCTGTTTGGTAGCCTCTGAATGGTCATTAAGAGGTTACCTCTTAATGGAACCATTAAGAATTTTACCAATGAGAAGGTAGAAGGATGTGATATGTGATGATTTACCATTCAGAGGTTACCTCTTAACCATTCAGACTTAAGGTTACCTCTTATTCATTCAGAGGTTTTAAACCATTAAGAGGTAGCATCTGAATGGTCATTAAGAGGCTACCAAACAGCCCCTAAGTGAATCGCAAGGACCAGATGAGATGACCTGAGACCTGATCATAAACATCCAGTGGGCTTTTGCGTGTTTCGACATCCACTCTAGCTAGTAAACAATGGGGACATAACCTTTAGGGGTAGGGGTGGTTATCACTAACCACTCATTTATCACTCACAACATCCAATCAATTTCCGTAATGTCATCAACCATTTTTCCATCACTCACAACCTTTTTTTTTGAAAATACCCATCACTCACAACACCCAACAATAAATCCTCACATCCCCTCACAACCTTCCATTTATCACGCGTCAATAATATCACAGAAATTCCATTTCACGCGTTAACTTTGAGGGGTGGCGGTGGTTTGTTTGTTTCCATCACGCGTCAAACTCAAATATCATATGGAAAGATTCCCCCACCCCGGGTCCCCTTATATAATGAAATTTAAAAATTCATAATATGTCAGACACAAGGACATCAGTTTAATTAACTCTATATAAAGAAATTGCTTTCGAAAGGACAGAGATGCATCCCTATTCATAGACGACTTTTGACTTTCTTCAAGTAAACGTTATTTGTCCCATGTTTGTATTTTTGGCCTCATTGTTTCCCATGTTTTTCACTGATTCTTTAATGAGACTGAGCCAAAAATCCAAAGACCTTTTCAACTATCAAATGGCCAAGTTGTAGACTGCTGAGCCAATTAAGTCCTTAGTAGTTTTCCGCGAAAAGAGGACCAAGTCTAAGAGCAGTGCTCTTATAAGATACGTATCATCTACCACTGCAGATATATCCCTAGTAAATCACAGCCAATACACACACACACACACACACCCCAAAAGCAATCATGCGTTTACTATTATTGCTATCAGTGGTAGCAATGGCATCTTTGGGGCCAGCAAGCTCTCAAGACCGACTGGATTGTGAAAGTTCATGTGGCAACGTGACTTTTACATACCCATTTGGTTCACGTGTGGGATGCTACTACAGTCCTGATTTCCTCGTATACTGTGACCGATCATCCGGCAAACCAGTACCTTACTTCCAAAATATAACAACCGATATAGTCATTACAAATATGTCGACTAACAAGAGTGAGATGGAAATTGAGATGTTTATAGCAGCTGATTGCTACAACAGCTCTGGTCCGGTAGAAAGCTTAACAGCGTCTTTGAGGTTGACAGATTTCCGGATCTCAACCAAGAACAGGTTTATTGCCATTGGGTGTGACACACAAGCCTCTATTGCGGGTTTACTAGGGAATGATACCATTAGTAGTGGATGCACTTCTACATGTAATAGCAACAAACATATCACAAATGGGTCATGCTCCGGAGTTGGGTGTTGTGAAATTGAAATTCCAAAAGGAATGAGCTCTTTTATTATGTCAATAAATAGCTATACTAACCATTCAAATATAATGGACTTCAACCCTTGTAGCTATGCTTTTCTCGTTGAAGATGGGAAGTACAACTTTTCTTCCAATGATCTGCTTGATTTCCAAAGTGATCAGAAGATGCGGATGGTACTAGACTGGGCAATTGGCAACGATACGTGTGACAAGGTAAACAAGGAAGCAGACAATTTCTTATGCAAGAGCAATAGCAAATGTGATGAAAATTATACTGGTCCTGGATATCGTTGTAGTTGCTTGGACGGCTATGATGGCAACCCTTACACTAAAATTGGCTGCAAGAGTAAGTTTTGATTCCATTTTCCTTTGCTGCACCAGAGTTTCCCTCTAATTAAATTCTTGACCTTTTTTCTATTCCGCAGATATTAATGAGTGTGAACTTCCAAATCATGGTTGTGTACACAAATGCATTGATAGAGAAGGTTACTATGAGTGTCAATGTCGAAAAGGTTACACAGGAGATGGCAAGATAGGCGGTTCAGGTTGCACTGCAGGTCAATCACTCGTTTTAAAGATTGCTATATGTAAGTAAATTCAAAATATATCATGTTCATTATAAATTGAATTGCTACTAGAAATGAGAAATCAAATCATGCTGTTGTAAGATACATGTTTCATGCTGCAGGTACCACAACAGGTGCTATAATTCTTTTTGTATTTGCCACATGGTTGTACTTCGGACTCAAGAAGCGTAGGCTTATGATTCTTAGAGAAAAATTCTTTAGGCAAAATGGTGGAATAATGCTGCAGCAAAGAATTTCTCGGGATGGGGGTTCTCATGACCAAGCTAAAGTCTTCACTGCAGAGGAGCTTAAGACGGCAACCAACAACTATGATGAGAGCAGGATTATCGGAAAGGGCGGCTATGGCATGGTTTACAAAGGAGTTCTATCGGATAACAAAATAGTTGCCATAAAGAAGTCCAAACTACCAGATCAAACTGAAACCCAGATAGAACAATTCATCAATGAAGTTGTAATTCTTTCCCAAGTAAATCATAGAAATGTGGTTAAGTTGATTGGGTGTTGCTTGGAAACAGAAGTCCCTTTATTGGTGTACGAGTTTATTCCAAATGGCACGCTGTTTGATCACATCCACAATGAAAGCAAGTCCTTAGCTATTACATGGGACATCCGACTCCGAATAGCTACTGAGACAGCAGGAGCACTTTCATACTTACACTCTTCAGCCTCTGTTCCAATCATCCATCGAGATATCAAGCCAATGAATATACTTTTGGATGACAACTATGCAGCAAAAGTAGCCGATTTTGGAGCGTCTAGGCTTATACCTATGGATCAAATCGAGTTGGCCACTATAGTGCAAGGAACACTAGGCTACTTAGATCCCGAGTATATGCAGACAAATCAACTCACTGATAAGAGCGATGTTTATAGTTTTGGGGTAGTTCTAGTAGAACTGTTTACTGGAAGGAAGGCTCTCAACTTCGCTAGCCCAGAGGCAGAGAGGAACCTAGCCATGTATTTTCTCTCTTCTTTGAAACTGGGGAGACTCTTCCAAATCCTTGATGAACAATTGCAGCTAAACGAAGTTCCTAACGAGATCATTCAAGTTTTAAGACTTGCGGAAAGATGCTTACGGGTTAAAGGAGACGAAAGGCCTACAATGAAGGAAGTAGCAATAGAGCTGGAAGGGATATTGGCATCAATGATACACAAGCATCCATGGGTGCAAAGTACTTCAAACGAAGAGGAAACTGAGTATTTGCTTCGAGAACCAAAGGGAGACTATGAATATACAGATGGGGCCAACACAAGCTCATCTACTTTTGATAGCATGAGTAAGCATACTATACTACCAATTGCAAGTGGTAGGTAGGGGTAGATAACTATATCTTTGGTTTCTGTAAAGGCAACAGGTTTTGCTTTTCTTCCAATAAACTTTTTGGAATTTGATGTATGTAATTTTTTCTTTCTGTTGACATAGGGCCATGTATGTTCATTTTCATATACGTGTTGTTAATAGAAAAATTTAGATTCCATTTTACCAACTGTTAAGTTAGTTAGGCCACCAATTTGGAAGGGCTCTATCTATCTGCACACCCAGTTTGCCTATCTGCACACTTAGTGTTTACCTACGCTGCGTATAGGTCTATACGCAGCGTATACGCTGCGTATAGAGCTATACTCAGCGTATATAAACCATGGATTTCAGAGCCTTATCAGCAATCATTGCACAGAAAACAAGGGTTTACATACGCTGCGTAAGGACCTATACGCAGCATATATAAAGCTCAATTTTTGTATTTTTTTTATGTATTCCTTTGTTTATTTATAAAAAAAAAGAAAATTATTTATAAAAAAACAATATTATTGGTAAATAATACAATTATGAATTATAAAAATTAAAAATAATACAACTATTATGAATTATAAAAATTAAAAAAGAAAATTATTTATAAAAAACAATATTATTGGTAAATAATACAAATATGTCCTGTATAGGTCTATAGTGTATCGTATACAAGACCTACATGGAACCTATACGAGACTTATACTATACACTATACGATACGATGCAACACGATACGATAATATACGATACGAAATAACACATGTATAGGTCTATAGGTGTATATATGTCCCGTATAGGCCTATAGGTGTGGTTTAGTTCTCGTGTAGGCCTATAGGCATATACGAGACCTACATGGAACTTATATGTCACACCCCGACCACGTAAAACATCAAATCGTGGCAGAAACGTCGGGGACTGTTGTAACAGAATTAATTGTTTCACAACCATGGAAATTTAAGTTACGCTTTATTTATCAAACAAGAGAGTTACATTGTCTTAAACAAGAAACAAAGAGTACATAACATAATTTAACTAGTTCTTGCTTCGTTTTAAGTCACTAAGGCACATGTCCGCCTAAGTGTGTCACGATCATCCTATGCAACAGCTCCTGAAAACACATGTGAAAATAGGTACGTCAGCATAAAAATGCCTGTGAGATACATAGGATTTGTGAAAATAGGATTCATGACCTGAGTTTAAAGAACTGTTTAATAAAAAAAATAGTCATGAATCTTGTTGAGTGTTTTCTTTCATAAATCATTTGAAAAGCGAAGAATAAATCAGATGATATATATATATATATATATATATAAGAATAAGGTATGGTTAAGTACACAACCAAGTAAAATGAGTTTGTATAAATTAGGTTATTTGTAAAACGATGTCTATGTGAAAATGTATTGTAAATGTAATATGTCTAAACTGAAATGGTTTAAATAACGCTACGATATGTAATACCATAAAAGCACTTATATATAAGAAGTACCAGCGACGTATCCACCATGTTTTTATCGTATTACACGTCGCCTCGTTATATAAATCACTTACCCAAACAAACCACCAAGATGTAATGTTTAACAATTGTAGAAATGTTTATGTATGGTCAAATGTTTATTGTCAAATGTAAATCATGTAATGTGTAAACAATGTTATGTATGGTAAGTAAGATGAGACTACTTAAACCACAAGTAAAAATGTACAAAACAAAGTATTTTGAATAATCAAAAGTCATGTTTTGCAAAATAACTGCATGCTTTACGGATATAAACACTTATGTGGTAAGTTAAACGTCTACATCCAAGCCTTGAGACAGTAGGATAAACCTTAGAACAGATCAAAGGTTATCAAAAATGTTTTCAGATGCCGGTCATTCCTTACGTCCAAACAAACCCAGGATTTTAGGAATGGGAGTTGTCAAGTCCTATGGTACCACTACCTACTACCGAGAGGCATGATCGGTGTTAATGAATGTATTAGTTTCGTTAAACAACCAAATGTTATACCAATTGTAAACATGTGATGTGAAAGCAATGCACTAAGTATGCTAAGTAAACATACAAAGCAGAAAAGTCATGTAAATCAATTTGTCCATATGTTGAGTAAACATATGCAACTAATGTAATGTAAATCAATGTGCTAGCATGCCAAGTAAACATACATAGCAACACATGTATGAAATCATGTACTATATGCGTACTAGTGAACATAGCAAGTATATGATATGAAAACATGGAAAACACGAAAGTAACAAGTAGGCACATGTGTTTCACCCCAAAACAGTTTGAAAACAGTAAAAGAGGGGTCTATGTACTCACTTGAGATTGCCTAGAAGTCCTTGAGTAACAACCAAACAATGCTAGAGATCACGGAAATCAAACGGCACCTAATATAGGTAACTATGTTAATAAACCGGACCTAAATCGGATGATCGGATAGAATGAGGGTTCGTAAACCAAACGAGTATGGGAACTCATGTAATATGGTTTAACAAAGCCTTCATACTAAAATGAAACATAACCTAAGTGCTTACGACCCATTATGACCCGTTTAGGTAGCTTATGCTACTTTAACGCGTCGTTCGCGTAAAACGCGTTCGAAACGCCTAACTAGTCCTATGATAAGTAAAATATGCCTTAACATGTCTAATATTGTTGTCAAATCAGTTTAGATATCAAAAATTATGTTACATATGCTTAAAATGAATTTTGGCGTAAAAAGGGCATTTTGGTAATTTACCTAAGGCATATAAACTACCTATCATACAACTAACTAAACGTCGTGACCATAAGGTATGACCTCGGGAGGTTATTCCCTATACAACTATGGTCACCTAATGTGTTTGGTCGGATCTTAATGATCGACCAAACGGGTCGGGTTCGAAAGTCTAAGCGATTGTTTAGATCGCTTACCTTACGACCCTATATAAGCACTAAACCTAAAGTGACGAGCTAAACATGTTAGAACATGTTTAACGAGGTTAGAAAACAGGTTTGGTATCAAAACAAATGGTTTTGATACCTAAAAGTAGTTTGGTTACAAAATACGCATTTTGGCCGAAACTACGACTCGTCACTGAGCCTAGATAACGTGGTAATCAGTAGGTATAGTCACAAGGGACTATAACCATCGTGATTACGCTCACGTTGCGAAGTTCAACCGAACTTCGTGTTGACCATAAACTGGTCAACGCAGAAAACGCTAAAAGAACGAAAGAGGACTTACAACGGGTCCAAGAACGGAAGTTTTGATCTGAATATTCTCAGGTATGAAGTGATAAACACATCAACTTAGACAAAAATTTCAGATTCAAACGTGTGGGTTTGGAGTTGTGAACTTGAGGGGTATTTATAGATTTCTTAGGACCGTTAAGATCGTTCATCAAAAACCGTGCTTTGATCTCATCCATACATGTGTATCCATGGTTTTACAAAACCATTGGAGCCCCTAGTATCAGGAAATACCATTTGCAAGTGGGTTTTGGGTGTTTAACAGCTGTAAACAGCTGTTAAAACCAGTTTTGCAGATCAGGGAGGGCCTCGCGGCCCACGTAAAACATGAACAAAACTTACGCGGCCCGCCTGGGTGTTCTGATCAGCAACCAACTTTCAAAAATGACAGTTTCAGTCCCTGTTGGTGTTTAAAGCCATTTCCGACATGTTTAAGGCCCGTTAAGCCAACTTTAAGGCCCTAAAATGATGCCTAAACATTGTGGACATGAAACATGCTCAAAAATATGCCGGATGTCAGTTCGTTTGGTCATACGATAGCGATGTTCGCTTAATTACGACGGAATGCGCATAAGCGCGAAAACGATCCAAATTGTGCGACGAATGGATTTTTCTTATGCCAAACACTAAAATAAAATATTTTAATGCTTACATAAATTTTTGGATGTCCGGATGTATTCAGAATGTAAGTTATGCGCGGAAATGCAAACTTGTGCACTTTTTGACGCTTTTAGTCCCTGAATGACCCAAAAGTTTATCTTAGCGCACCGAACCCCTCAAAGCCTATTTCTAAGCTATGTAAAGGATATTTATGGTATGTTTAACTTATGGTCATGTTCTAGAATGTTTGTTCCAGTACGAATCGTCAAACTTTCGCAGTTTGTCGAATTTAGTCCCTGCGAGCGATTAAACTAGATTTTGCCATACCAAAGTCTTCAAAACTTATTTCTAAGTTATATAGAGGTTATTTAAGGTATGTTAAGCATATGTTGATGTTCCGGAGTGTTTGTCGTGTTAAACTGATTATGTTTACGCACTAGTTTGCGTATAACTCTCCAGAAAGCGATATAGAGTTTAAAATTGAACGAAAGTCAAAACATGAAAGATGATAAACATAAATAAACAAACATTGGGATCAAATAACATTATTTTATTGATAACTGAACTGTTTACAATGATTACAAGCACAGGTGTCACACTATACGAGACTTATACTATACACTATACGATACGATGCACCACGATACGATAATATACGATACGATATAACACCCGTATAGGTCTATAGGTGTATATATGTCCCGTATAGGCCTATAGGTGTGGTTTAGGTCCCGTGTAGGCCTATAGGCGTATACAAGACCTACATAGAACTTATACGAGGCTTATACTATACACTATACGATACGATGCAACACGATACGCTACTATACGATACGATATAACACCCGTATAGGTCTATAGGTGTATATATGTCCCGTATAGGCCTATAGGTGTGGTTTAGGTCCCGTGTAGGCCTATAGGCATATACAAGACCTACATGGAAGCTATACGAGACTTATACTATACACTATACGATACGATGCAACATGATACGATAATATACGATACGATATAACACCCGTATAGGTCTATAGGTGTATATGTGTCCCGTATAGGCCTATAGGTGTGGTTTAGTTCCCGTGTAGGCCTATAGGCATATACGAGACCTACATGGAACCAATACGAGACTTATACTATACACTATAGTATAGGTCTCGTATAGCCCTATAGGTAGATACAAGACATATATGAGACTTATACGGGGTTTATACGAGACTTATACTGTCACACCTCTTTCTGCGGCGGAAGCACGAGGGATGATCATGAAAGGTTCTCATCGCATACGAAAGGTAAACATACTATATGCCCAAAAATAACTTCAAACATTACATTACTGAAAACATAAGTTAAGTGTTTACAACACCAAGTAGCATATTGTCTTAAAAGTTACAACTTTATTTAACGATAAACGTAACGACATCCACGAGCATGAGTAAGACCGTGCGCACATCCATCCTAGTTACCTGAAATACATGTGAGTTTTTGGAAAAACGTCAACATAATGTTGGTGTGAATTCATGCAATTCTTGTATTGAACGTTTGTATACTATGTACGAAAAACATGGTATGTATCTTGTAAAAATCACGTATTCTTGTATAAATCAAGTATTTCTATATGTATCAAGTGTTAATGGGTTGCAAGGCCATTAACATGTGACACGACATAGGAAGTCACCAAACCATAGGCATTTTTCTAGTTGTCGATTCACGATGGAGACACAAAAACACTACTTAGTACTAGTTGTCTCCAAGAGTGGGGCTGCCCTTGTACCCGTTAGATCTAACCTTTTGTTCTGCGGTCTAAGTATGTACACGATTAATGGTGCTTATGGTACACTATTCGTGACACGATTTCTCGTATCATTTCTCAAAACGCATCATACTTGGTACTAGTTTTCACCAAGAGTGCTTCTTGTATTCTCAAAACGCATCACACTTGGTACTCGTTCTCACCAAGAGTGCTTCTTATTTTTGTATCATACCATTTATAAACATTGTAATATTTGTAACATGTATTTCACCCCCGAAGTAATAAAACTGAAAACAGTTAAAAGAAAAGGGGGAGCATGAACTCACAACTTTGCGTTCCTTGCGTTGTAAACTTCACCGGATTTGCTTAATTAACGTCGTGACCTATACGTGTTTTCTTAACGTTAGTCACTAGACCTGTATCGTACAAGTACAAGTCACTGTCATTTGTGTACGCATTCTTGTGTTAAAAATAATTCATATTTTTTAACTAAGTGTCTTACTGATATTATTTTCTCAAAAAATAAATATAAGTTTCTTGTATTTTTGTACCCGAATTATGTATCTTGTATGTTGTATGTGTATTTTTGTTACAAAAATTATAGCGAGGTTTATATTCGAAAAGCATAGTTTAGAACACACTAGCAAACATTTGTCTAGAAAATACTTACTAAGTGTTAGGATTTTCAGAAAATTTCGCCATAGCCTCCTTTTTAAATGGAGGTGTCCATGCTAAGTAGCATATCATTTTCTTTAACATATAACACGTTAGTTAGTTCTCAAATAATCAACCCGACATTCTGTCATGCAAGATACTACTTTTGTCGTTTCAGTTTTAATATATAAAACTGGACTGTTTTCATACATTTTAATAAAATGGTTAACTTATTCCTATAATTCCCAAATTTTTACAGAATGTCTTACACGAATCAAATATTACTGTGTAAAAATATCGGGGTCCAGTTCAATGTCAATATTTTATAGAAAATCATTTACCGAACTGCGATCAGATTTGTTACTTTCTGACCGCAGCCTACGGAATAATTCGTTTAAAATTCATCGTAAGTCCGATTTACGAAATTCCAGTTGGAGGGTCAGAACGACATCAGTGATCATCCACGGTATAAATTTCAGGGGCTGGTTCTACTCAGGTTTCAAGGTATGATGAAGAATATAACACATGTTTTTGGCAGTAAAAATGCAGCTTGAGCTGCTGTCCAAAAACAGACCTTTAAAAATAGTAAACGACTTCGAAAAATTACGATTCCAGTGCCTTTTGATCCGTTTTTCGAAAATACATAATTTAGGCTTTAGAAATTCTGTTTTTCGATTTATTATGGTCTGTTTACAGCCATTTGAAGTTGGCTGAAAATGTAAATCAACATGTTTCTTTATAGTTTAAACGTTACTAAATCGTATCAACAAATGTCCGAACAACGGGTTTATCAAGAAACCAACGATCAAATATCATGCATGATTTAACCAACCCTCATCCAACAAGATCTCATCTTCATGTCTCATTCTTATGTAAACATTATGTAAAGGTTTAAGTAAACTTTTAGGTTCAAGTTTCTTGTTTAGACCCTTTAGTGTTCTTGTTTCTTTAGTGATTTTGAACATACTAACATACTACAACTTTTGATCACAAAAACAAGATGAACAAGGGTGTACAAGTAACTTACTACTAGCACAAGGCTAGGGTAGGATCTAGTGATGAAGATGATGAGAAAAAGATGGAGAACAAGCAAGAAACAAGCCCTTTTGAAGCTCCACAAGTTGCAAGCTCCTACAACCCTTCTTCTACACTTGAATGATGCTCAAAGATGGATGAATATGGTGGTTATGTGGTGGTGGTTGTGGCGGTTTGGGGGTGAGCCGAAAGAGGGAGAGAGAGTGAGGAGTGAGAGTGAAATCTATGGAATGATGATGAAGATCAAGAGCTCCATACTTATAAAGATGTGTTCTCATCTTATGGACACTAACACAAGTAACATCTAATAAACATTTGGAATTAAATCAAGTTAGAGATTATGTAGTATGATGTGAAAATTGTGTGGGTCCACAAGGGGAACCGAATTCGGACTAGGGGGGTTGGTTGAAACTTTTTCAACTAGAGTGTAATGGTTGGTTAGATTTCTAAGTGTTAGCTTCCACATGGTGTTTATTTGATATGTAGTGGGTGTTAGGGTGTTCGGGGATCACGACTAGCCAAGAAATAAATAAACAGTAGGTTTGGCAAAAATTTGGTGTCCCGGATAATGTCCGGTTGTTCGGTTGGATACCATTCCGTTAAAGTGTTTAATTATCCCGCAAAGTGTCCTTTTGTAACCCTTTTAATTCCAACACTTAGGAAAATATTCTGGACGATAAAACATAAATTCTGCATGATAATTATATGTTTAAAAGCTGGTTATAGCTGAATTTAATAAAATTCTGCACTTAAAGTGCGTTTCGGGTGCTTTTTAGTGCGTATTTTAGCCTTCGGAAGGTCTATAAGTTAACCCTTATATGTACTCTTGGGTTTTAGTGTATTCTTGTCATTGGACCTACACCTAGGCTCCAATTTTATTGTCTGACAGCTTTCTGCAAAGTCGTTGGCATGTTGTGTTTTACCGGTGAGTTTACTAGCATTTTTGACGCAACGCTCTAGTTAATGCATAAAGCAATATTTTGTAGTAATAAACGTGCATGAATTCACTTGTATATAACGTAGTCAATCAATGTTGACATTTAAGCACATAATTGCAGTCTTTAAATAATAATTAAAGTGTACGGAAATTACCGGTTTGGTGCCAGTTGTCACAGTCTCCCCCCGTTAAAAGAATTTCGTCCCGAAATTCAGGCTGAACCAACACTCTCGCAGGAGTCTTCTTGAATAGATGGGGGTACTTTTCTTTGAACTGGTCTTCACGTTCCCACGTGTATTCGGGTCCGTGCTTAGAGTTCCAACATACTTTGACAAGTTTAACAGTGCTCCTCCTGGTCTTGTTGACTTTCCAATCGGTAACCTCAACGGGGTGTTCTGTAAATCAGAGGGCGTCATCAATATGTACTTCATCCACAGGGATGATCACGTTTTCTTGTGTTGGACTCTTTTTGAGGTTGGATACATGAAACGTATCATGTACTCCATTAAGTTCTTCCGGTAACTCCAATTTGTACGCCACAGTACCAATTCTTTCCAAAATCTTGAATGGTCCGATGTATCGGGGATTCAGCTTCCCACGTTTTCCAAATCTGACTACGCCCTTCCAAGGTGAGACTCTTAACAACACTTTGTCTCCCACCTCGAATTCTAATGGCTTTCGTCTTTGATCAGCGTAACTCTTTTGTCGATCCCGAGCCGCCTTAATGCGCTCTCGGATCTGCATAATCTTTTCGGTTGTCTCTTGTACAAGTTCAGGACCAACCATACGTTTATCTCCTGCGTCTGCCCAACATAAGGGCGATCGGCACTTGCGGCCATACAGAGCTTCGAACGATGCGGCTTTTATACTCGTATGATAACTGTTATTATAGGAAAACTCAACTAAAGGTAGACGAGTATCCCAGCTGCCGCCTAGATCCATGACACATGCGCGAAGCATATCTTCTAACGTTTGTATGGTTCGTTCGCTCTGGCCGTCTGTTTGAGGATGGAATGTCGTGCTTAGATCTAACTGCAATCCAAAGGCTTCTTGAAAGGATTGCCAGATTCTTGAGACAAAGCGTCCATCTCTGTCTGAAATAATTGAGATAAGCACTCCATGACGTGCCACAATTTCTTTTAAGTATATCTCAACAAGCTTTCCAGTGCTATCCTTTTCTCGGATTGGTAGGAAATGCCCAGATTTCGTTAATCGATCAACTGTCACCCATATCATATCGTGCCCTCTCGGGGTCCTGGGTAATTTCGTTATGAAGTCCATAGAGATTTGCTCCCACTTCCACATGGGTGTCTCTGGTTGTTGTAGTAGGTCGGACGGTTTCTGATATTCAGCCTTAACCTTAGCACAGGTTAGGCATTTCCCAACATAAACAGCAACATTGCTCTTGAGTCTCGGCCACCAATAGTATTCCTTTAGGTCTTGATACATCTTGTCCGATCCTGGATGGATCGAGTATTGATGGGTGTGAAGTGTTATATATATTAGGTGTATATTTTAAGCCCCTTTAACACTTATTTTTAGCCAAGTTTTAAATTTATAAAACACGATATTTTACTAACACTAAACACACATATGGGCAAGTGCACCCATCGTGAGCGTAGTATAGTGTTGGTAAGATACCGAGGTCGTCCAAGGACACAAGAGTTTTTAGTACCGGTTTATCCTCAACGTCTAATCAAAATAAAAAGTTTAGAAAAATGTTTTAAACTAAGAAAAATAAAAACTAACTAAAATGCTGAAAATAAAAATAAAAAGAAAAACATATAGACAAGATGAATCACTTGGTTCCGACTCGTATCTAGTGTAACCTTTGATTATTTCCGCACTTTTGCACGTATTTAAGAGATTATCTTAGTTATTGTAGTAGGCCCCTCTTTTGAAGGTGACGTTACCCTCACCCCAGTAGTTTGAGTCAGCAAGGATACAATCCTAAAAGGGTGGATTATTGGAAGATAATTAATTAAGTTATTAATGCAATATTATGGTAGGGCCCTCTTTTGGAGGTGACGTTACCCTCGACTAAGTAGTCTGAGTCAGCAGGGATACAGTCCTAAATAGCCGGGTTATAGTATTAATAGTAGTTAACTTATGAGGGGATCAAAGAGTTTGGACCCCCGCCATCCAATACCGTTAAGTATTGAAGGAGGTTCTACTAAATTTGACCCAGGTCCATTGCAGGACCTCTAAACGCTGAACAATTGCAAGACCTTTACCAAACCGTTCCCTTAACCCCCGACCAGGTAGCCAACATACCTCCATATAGATCGTGGAGATATGAATGGTGAAAATCTTTTATTTTATATAGACAGTAAAATAATTTCAAGACACCACGGACAAACGATAAAGAAAGATCACCTTCAACATAAGCAACTAGTTATTAAAGTCATTAATACGAAACCAAATAAAAAGTGCGAAAAGATTAGAAATAAAAAGTATTACACTAGACACTTTGTCTTCACCAAGTGATGTAAGAGACTTAGGCAAACATGGCCTTGATTGTCAAGAACTCTTACGATTAATCTTGGATCCCGAGATGACTCACACACTCTACGATGGACAATGGATGATGGTGGTGGATGATGGTGTTATGGTGGTGGTGGGTGGTGGGTGAAGTGTGAGAGAGGTGGTGTGCCAAGGGATGGTTTGAGCTTGAGCCAAGCACTTCTATTTATAGGCTGAACAGAAGCTCGGGCACGGCCACGTGTCCAGTGGGCACGGCCCCGTGTCCACATCTTCTCTTTCTTCATTTAATGCAGCTTTGTCTTATTAGTTGACCACGCCCCCGTGTCCGCTGAGCACGACCCCGTGTGCAGAAGAATCTTTGTACTATGAAGATTTGCCTGGATTATGCGAATCTTATAGTTGACCACGGCCCCGTGTCCGCTGAACACGACCCCGTGGTGGGCAATAGAAGCTTCTACCACTTTGTTTTTTCTGCTGTCACTTGGGCACGCCCCCGTGCTGGCTGAGCACGGGGCGTGTTCAGGCTTCTGATATCTTGTTTTGCTTGGGAAGATGCTGTCGTGGGGTCGGGCATGTCATGTCTTGTCCCTTTTCTTGTATTTATGTTAGATTTTGATGTCTTTTTGCTTCTTTTGTTAATTTGAGCTCATTTAATCCTGAAAATACAAAAGGAAGACAAAAGCACACTTTTTCCAACATTAGTACTAAAAAAGGGTTAGTTTTATGCCTCATTTGATGAAATTTATATGTTACATTTTGAACACATCAAATACCCCCACACTTGAATCTTTGCTTGTACTCAAGCAAAACTCTTTAATATGTGGCTATTACACTCCCAAATGGAATGGGTAGAGAAGAAGGTTTTTGGGCTTGTCGTAGAGTGTCGGGATTTCCAAGATTCTTTATTTAATTTTATTTTTATTTATTTACAATCCTATTCGTCATGATTTATTTAAAACTTTTCATAAGAGAAATTACTTATTAGGGCATAACATGCCTTTGTAAAATTCTATTTATATACAAGTTCACATACCTCACGGGGATCACTCAACACTCGGCCGAAAATGTATTTTTGTGGATCACTCGAGAGCGGCATGGAACTTACTCCTACCATAGGCTTTCCAAGCAATCAATCCTCCCCCTTTTTAACTTATATACCTTTGTAAATATCAAGAGGACTTTGTGGGTAAAGGGTTAGGCTTGGGTTAAAGGTAGGTGGTTGGGTTGGTGGTTAGTGGTTAGTAAAAAAGGGCGAAAAGCGTAACAAGTGTCGGTTTTCGTAAGGCTTTCTATCTTTCGTAACTTTTATTTTGATGAAGCTATTTATTCAAACAAAGTTATTTTTGATGAACTTGTTTGTTTATTTTCTTTTGCTTCATCATCAACACAATTTTTTTTTTTTTTGAAGTCATACGAAAAATCGAACTCGTTACTAAAACAAATGGGTAAAAATGAAAAAGGTTTTGGTGGGTAAAAGGGTGTTTGGTTTGGGTTATGAAATGAAAAGGTTTAGGCTCAAAGGGGCTAACTAGGGGGATTTTGGGTAGGTGGTAAAAAAAGAAAAATAATGGTGTAGAAAATAAAAAGGGTTAGTCCTAATGCCTCCATCATTTACTTACTCCGGTTTAAGTTGGTAAGGACCGGGAATGTATAGTCATGGCAAGTTCTAGAGTCGTAAGAACCAAGCGGCTATTCACACAAGAAACGAAAAATGAGCAATTAGTTCTAATGATATGTAATTGTATGCTCAATAAAGGCTCAAAACTCACTTTTGTGGGAATGGGTTTTTATGTGATCAAGTATATATAATCAAATTTTAACTAAGCTTGTCATGCCTTTTCATAATTTTCTTATGTTGGTTCTTTTTATCACGACGCTATCGGTTGTAAATTCGTAAAAATATAACCTTTTTGAGAACTTGAATTTCCCGAGTTAAACCTAGACAAGTAAAAAAATGAAATTTTTTTGAAAAAATTTGGGGTGATTAGCGATTCCAATAGAGTTTTGTGTAAGGCTTGTATTTAGGACTTGCAAGATTCAAGGTTTTAGCATCCCCCCCACACTTAAATTACACATTGTCCTCAATGTGTCCAAAAAATAAGTTTTTCGGTTGATTGAATGTGTAAAAGGTGTGAAAAAGCAAAAAAATTGTGTTACTGGGCGCTGAACACGGCCCCGTGTTATCTGGGCACGGCCCCGTGTTATCCGGGCACGGCCCCGTGTTCAAGTGCCAGTAATAAATTTAAAACAAGAGAAACAAAAGTCTGGACACGGGGGCGTGTTGGGTGAACACGGCCCGTGTCCAGTTACCTGAATTGGGTCTTTTTCTGTAGACAGTGCAGCACGGGGCCGTGTTGGGTGGACACGGCCCGTGCCGAGCTTACTGTAAATGAAGAAATTTGTCGGACGGTTCTGTTTTCCTGTATAGAGTGCTGGTTCAAGTTTCCCTTGCATCCTTTGCCATCTCAAGTGTGTTTTATTCCTGAAAATTAAAACTAACTAGAAAACAAGAAAATTAATCTAAACTAAGGATAGTTCCGCGGAATGCCTCCGTGGTGCGCTGTAGGTCCGGCTAGGGGAGGATCTAGTCGCCTAATCCTTGTATACAAACCACTCCGGTTGTGCGGAATCCAACCGAAATAGCAAACCGAGATAGAACACGCAATAACACGACACGCAAGGTTTCAACGATTAACACCACTTGTATTAAACGTATGAAAGGTCCGGTTACAGCTCAATGTTTACAAATCAGTTCTGCAAACTCTCTCTAGTGTGTGTGTGTGTTCCTGATCTGTCTAAGTGTCTCCCTATCGAAATGAACACAACACACGGGTATTTATACCCGATACAGCTGGTCCGGTCGAAGGATCAGATAAGATGATCGAAGGATCATCTATCGACCAGAATAAGCTCGAACGATCAACATGTACCACGAAAGATGGGATCTTTTGTGGTCCATCTATCGAATGCTTATGTTTCGAGCTTATCATCATCGAAGGATCTAAGTCATCCTTCGATGACCATCCTTCGACCCAGCCATATTACAAACATAATGTTGACTGTTTGGCCAAGTCAAACCAAGAGGATGGTTGACTTGGTCAAACTTACAGACTAACAAAGACATCGTTTTACATTGTGACCGAATACAGACAAAGTGCAGACATAAGTGCACCAACAAACTCCCCCTTGGCTGTAGCTTTGTCTGGCTTATCAACAATCAGCTGTTGCTTTGTCTCGATCTTTGATCTTGTAAGTTCTCGTGTCTTCAAGTCTTTGACTTCTATACAAGTCTTCAATGTCGGAGGATCTTCAAAGTCTTCACGTCTTGAAAGCAGAAAGTGTATCAACAAACTCCCCGTTTCGTGTAGGAAGTGTGTTGACAAACTCCCCCTTAACATAAGCTCCCCCTTGAGTTATGCTCGTGAAAGTCTTTATCTTTATGAAGTGAGATCCTTGTGGTGTTGATGATGGTCAGCGGCAACTCGATCCTCTTCATCATTTGAGTGCCTTCACGTCGTGTCTTCATTCCGAAGCTTGTCATCGACCATGTTCTCCTAGCCTTTAGAATCTGCACATGCAAGAGATCTAAACGCGTAATGAGAACAACCGCCTGGAATATCATAAGTAAATGACACACATGTGACCATTGTTTAAACAAACACCGTCCGACAGTTTGAAAGTTTTAAAGAGTTTTATCAATTTCAATTTTAACTTTCAACTCTTGCAAATTTCGACCGTTTATGAAGATTTAGTCGTTTTCGGTTTTCGTTCAGGTTTCAGGTAACGAAGACTCGAGCTCCAACATCGTACGATCGAAAATAAGATAGAAATAAAATCTTTTTGGCTTTTTGAAAGTTTATATTAAAACACACTTAAAATCTTTTTGGTATTTTTGAATATTTCAAATGTAAAGACTGAAAGCAGTAAATAAATATATACAAACATTCTTTTTGCGAGTTTCGAGGGTAAGAGAATCATATCAGTGTACGGTCATGCCAAAACGCTCTTGTTGTTCAATTAGTTAACATTTAGATAAGCATCCTATAACAATTATCGGTATTGTTGTCCACATAAGCTCAACTTATCAGATGTAATCATGGCGAGGGGATACGTTAAGGTATGATCTATACTTACCGACCGGTGTTCATCCACATCACGACACATTCCCGTATCAAGGTATGCACGAGGGTTCATCTTACTGGTGAGTATACCGATTATCATCTGTTTGACCGTATATGATGTGAGATTCTCACTTATTTGAATTTGAAAACAAGCCCTATGTGATAGAATCACTTATTTATGAGGAACTTGATTTTCATATGCATGAGGGCACAGGAGCAAGTCCGTGAACAGGTCAGTACTTTCGTACAGCAGAGAGACGAACTTGACACCCGGAAAGAATTTGTGATATATTATCACTTATTTTGATTGGACATGTGATTGTTGATCACTTATTGAGGTCGAATGCAATATGTACACGTATGTATAGTATCATGGAAGATCTAGACTTGCGTCCCCGTTATTTTTCGGTAAAAGATACAACCATGATACCCAGATGATAAGCAGCATAAAGACCGAATATCTCAGAACCTCGGCAATCTCTCAAACGAAATTTCGGTACTAAGACCATATGCCAATGAGTGGTTCCCACCTGGTCTTCAGTCGATTTAAGTTTATATCACCCTGCACACTTTAAAATGATTGTGAGCCTACCGATACATCTTATATAGAGCTGCTTATCGCTTTTCATTTAAGGTTTAAAGAGGTTTAGACACACCACTGATTTACTATCATTTTCTCTTTTTCTCGCCAGGAAACTCATTTTTGTTTTTCTATTGTTTTTGCGTTTTTGAAATTTTTCAATGTTTTTGGATTTTCAAATTTTGGATTTAGTCCCCCTAAAATCAACAAACTAAGACAAATTTAAAACACAAAGGTATTTACAAAAATGATTTTCCGATGTGGATCACTCTTGCTTGACCTTAATGCCGTTTACCAATAAAAGATAGTCAAATCTTGATTTGTCAAAAGCTTTGGTAAAAAGGTCGGCACGCTGGTCATCGGTGTGGACGTAAGCAACATCGATTAGCCTTTTCTCAAAGCAATCACGTATGAAGTGATACTTAATTTCGATGTGCTTAGTCTTTGAATGCTGCACAGGATTTCTAGTGATCTGTAATGCAGCAGAATTATCAACGTAAATAGGAGTAGTTAGGAATTCAAAACCGTAATCACGCATTTGTTGTTGGATCCAAAGGACTTGGGAGCAACAACTTGAGGCAGCAATATATTCAGCTTCGCATGTTGATGTAGCGACGCACGTCTGCTTCTTGCACTGCCATGTGACTAGGCGATTTCCCAAAAACTGACATCCAGCCGTTGTGGATTTGCCGTCGATTTTGCATCCGCCAAAATCAGAATCACTGAATGCGATCAAGTCAAAGTTATTATCCCTAGGGTACCACAGACCGGTGTCAGGGTAACCCTTCAAATAACGAAAAATCCTTTTTACAGCTGCAAGATGTGAGGCCTTCGGGTTCACTTGATATCTGGCAAGCAGGCACGTTGGGTACATTATATCTGGTCTTGATGCTGTGAGATACATAAGGGATCCTATCATCGCGCGGTAGTGTGATGGGCTAACATCTTGACCCTTCAAGTCTGGAGTAATTCCGTGATTTTGTGGCAATGGGGTACCGATGGGCGTTGCATCAGACATCTGGAACCGGCTCAAGATGTCACCAACATATTTAGTCTGATGGATGAATATCCCAGACTCGGTTTGTTGTACTTGTAGGCCCAAAAAGAAAGTCATTTCCCCCATAGCACTCATCTCGAATTTATCCTGCATAACACGCTCGAAATCCCTACACAAAACATCATTAGTAGAACCAAATATAATATCGTCAACGTATACCTGTACCAGTAGAAGATCTCCATCTTGTTCTTTGATGAAGAGAGTACAATCGATAAGACCTCTGCGAAAACCGTTCTCCAGCAGATAATTAGATAAGGTTGCGTACCAAGCTCGCGGTGCTTGATGAAGACCATATAGAGCTTTGTTGAGCAACCAAACCCGATCGGGATGGATAGGATCTTCAAAACCTGGAGGCTGTTCGACGTACACCTCTTCTTCCACCACACCATGTAAGAAAGCACTCTTCACGTCCATCTGGTATACCTTGAAACCTTTGAATGAGGCATAGGCCAGAAAGATCCGAATGGCTTCTAGACGTGCAACAGGTGCATACACTTCGTTGTAGTCAATTCCTTCAATCTGACGAAAACCTTGAACGACTAATCGTGCTTTGTTCCGGATAACGATCCCACGGTCATCCTTCTTGCATTTAAACACCCAACGGGTACCAATCTTCTTGTATCCAGCAGGTTTCTCTACTAGTTTCCAGACACCAAGCTTCTGGAATTGTTGCAGTTCTTCCTGCATCGCTTCAACCCATGAGCTATCTTTCAATGCATCTTTCCAAGTTCTTGGTTCTTCCTGTGAGACATAACACGCGAAAGACCAATCATTCTGTTGACCAGATTCTCGGATAGTTGCATACAAGCCTGCATTGTTGTTGTTTCGCAACATATTTCTTGTTTGAACGCCACTTTGTATATTTCCGATGATGTTTTGTTGAGGATGGGTATTATGAATCCTTGTTTCTGGATTATCTTGAACTGGAATATTTGTACCCAGATTGTTGAGATTGAGATCAGCAATCAATTCAAGTCCCGGAATTGATGAAGAGGATGATGCAGAAGTTTCAGCTGTTCTAGGGACATCCACTGGAGGTGTACCCTCAGAAGTACCATGTACTGCTGCTGATGGTCCTTGGTCTGCATCTAGAAATTCATCATCCTCTGAAGATTCGTTCAATTCGGAAGCATCTTGAAAATCCTCATTGTCGAGAGCATTATTGTTCACCGAAGATGGTTCTTGATTGACAATAATTGGACGAACCAACGGTGAATCTGTAGCGTTGTCACTCTCGAAAAACATCATAGCCGCAGCATTTTCTTCAACGGCTTCAACATTGATCGAATTGAAAAAGTCATCGTACTCAAACATCCAAGGCTGACCAGGATTTCTGACTGGTAAAGTGTGCCTTTGTACTCTGACTTCAGACCATTCCTCGACCCTTTTAGTCTCTAGATTCCAGACTCTTAAGTTTGGGGTGGAATACCCAAGAAAGTATCCCTCAATAGATCTTGTCCCAAACTTTCCATGAGGATCGATAATTGTGCAAGGAGCTCCAAACGGTTCAAGATAAGACAAGTCTGGTTTCCGTTTGTTGATAAGCTCAAAGCAGGTCTTGTTGTGCCTTTTGACTGTAAGGACTCGGTTCAACGTATAGCATGCAGAGGACACAGCTTCAGTCCAGAATGGAATGGGCAGCTGCGATTCTACCAACATTGTCCTTGCAGTCTCGATCAATGTGCGGTTCTTACGTTCAGCGACGCCATTCTGCTGAGGAGTATAAGCTGCACTAAATTCGTGAAGAATACCTTTTGAAGTGCAAAACTCCGCCATGGCATGATTTTTGAATTCAGTACCATTGTCGCTGCGTATCCGCCTAACCTTCAAGTTGTACTTGTAGGTCCGGCTAGGGGAGGATCTAGTCGCCTAATCCTTGTATACAAACCACTCCGGTTGTGCGGAATCCAACCGAAATAGCAAACCGAGATAGAACACGCAATAACACGACACGCAAGGTTTCAACGATTAACACCACTTGTATTAAACGTATGAAAGGTCCGGTTACAGCTCAATGTTTACAAATCAGTTCTGCAAACTCTCTCTAGTGTGTGTGTGTGTTCCTGATCTGTCTAAGTGTCTCCCTATCGAAATGAACACAACACACGGGTATTTATACCCGATACAGCTGGTCCGGTCGAAGGATCAGATAAGATGATCGAAGGATCATCTATCGACCAGAATAAGCTCGAACGATCAACATGTACCACGAAAGATGGGATCTTTCGTGGTCCATCTATCGAATGCTTATGTTTCGAGCTTATCATCATCGAAGGATCTAAGTCATCCTTCGATGACCATCCTTCGACCCAGCCATATTACAAACATAATGTTGACTGTTTGGCCAAGTCAAACCAAGAGGATGGTTGACTTGGTCAAACTTACAGACTAACAAAGACATCGTTTTACATTGTGACCGAATACAGACAAAGTGCAGACATAAGTGCACCAACATGCGCCACGTTTATAAGGGTCCTTGGCTAGACCCAAAGCCTGGTCACATGTTACCCAAGTGGGATGTATTGCATCCCATGTTACACCGTCGGAGAGCGTCATCCAAGCTTGAGTCTATGACCTTCATGTATTTGACCGGGTCTTCTTCCTCTACTTTGTTTCCACATTCAAACTTCACTTCCTCATCCCCAAACTTCAATGTTAACGTTCCGTCATTCATATCCACCACTGCTTGGGCGGTGGCTAGAAATGGCCTCCCGAGGATGAGAGGGACATCGGTGTCTTCTTCCATGTCTAGGATGACAAAGTCGGTTGGAAAAACGAAGTTGTCGACCTTGACCAGCAGATTTTCAGCGACACCTTGTGGAAATTTGACGGACCTGTCGGCGAGTTGTTCCTAGGCCGAGTCGTTTGAACATTGACGTGCGCATGAGGTTAATGCTAGCCCCAAGATCGGCTAATGCATTACGAACGGGGGACTTCCCAGTCGAGCAAGGAATTGTGAAGCTCCAGGGATCGATTTTCTTTTGTGGAAGTTTGTTGAGTACTAAAGCGGAGCATTCTTCGCCTAAGTTAACTAATTGCAATGATTCAATTTTCCTTTTGTGAGTGAGGAAATCCCTCATGAATTTTGCATATTTAGGCATTTGGGTTAGGACCTCAATAAAAGGAATATTAACATGCAATTGTTTTAATAAACTTTCGAACTTTTCGAATTGCTCATCGGTCTTTTGACAATTTAACCTACCGGGGTATGGAATTGGAGGAGTCTTGGTGGGCTCTTGATTTGGTGAAGAAGCCGTTTCTGGTTGAGGTGTAGGTGAAGTCGTGTTTTGGTGTTGACCTCCTTCAACTGGTGGTAACGGGGCATCCTCGGGACCCACGGTTCGGTTTCTCAAAGTGATGAGGTGTACTTGCGCCTTTGGGTTCGTTTCGGTATTACTCGGTAACGCGCCTTGTGGTCTCTCGGAGAAATTTTGAGCTAGTTGATTTAATTGTTTTTCAACGTTTTGAATGCTAGCTTGTTGATTTCTAAAATTCGATTCTAATTGTTGAAATCGATCCGAGTTTTTCTTTTCGGTGTCGAAGATGAGGCGAGATACGGTATCTTCAAGCCTTTCTCTTCCACCTTGTTGTTGAGAGAAATTTTGTGGTTGTTGAAAATTAGTACGTTGGTTTTGTTGGTTACTACTATTGCCGGGATCTCTCCAACCAAGATTTGGGTGGTTACGCCATCCTTGGTTGTAGGTACCCGTTGGAGGACCCGACGGCCTAGGTCTATTATCAATGTAGTTTACCGTTTCTGCTTGTTCATCTAATTCTTTCATACAACTCCAATTTTCATGTGACCCACCACACCCTTCACAAGCCATAACCGAGGCCGTTTTTGTCATTTCTAACCTTTTGATTTTCGAAGAGAGGGCCTCGATTTGGGCTTGTAAAGAGGTGCTTTCATCAACCTTATGGGCGCACGGGGCAATAGATTTATTACCTCGGGGAGTGTGCCATTGAAAATTGGTTTGAGCAATTTCCTCAATTTGATTATATATTTCATTTGGGCGACGATTACCTAAAAGTCCCCCGGAGCTTGAATCAAGTGTCTGTCTTGTGTGTGGCAACAACCCATTGTAGAACGTGGATACTTGTTGCCACACCGCTAGACCGTGATGAGGACACTTTCTTAGAAGCTCCTTGAACCTTTCCCAAGTTTCATATAAGGATTCCCCATCCTCTTGTGAGTATGTATTAATTTCAGTCATTAGTTTAGCCGTTTTAGAAGGAGGGAAATACTTATATAGAAACTTTTGGGCTAGTTCATCCCAGGTGTTTACCGAGCCAACTGGGAGGGTGTTAAGCCAAGCCTTAGCTCGGTCTTTTAGTGAAAATGGAAACATCCTAAGGCGAATGGCGTCGTTTGATGCTCCATTAATCCGAAAAGTATCACATATTTCCAAGAAATTAGTAAGATGTAGATGGGGATCCTCGTCCGCAAGCCCATGGAAGGTTGCGGAGTTTTGGAGCATTTGTATCAAATGCGGCCGAAGTTCGAAGTTGTTGGCTTCGAAATTCGGTGCATTGATAGCGGCGCCGAGATTACCTACGGTGGGCCGTAGGTAATCCATGAGGGTACGTTGGTCCGCCATTGGAAGTGGGTCCCCCGAAACTTTCTCTTGATTTTTAGCTTTAAGTCTTTTTCTGAGAAAGCGTTCGGGTTCTTCTAGAGGTTCTTTTATGTCTCTACTAGAACTGGAGCTCATGCACTACGTAGGAGGTTCAAATGTGGCACCTGGGTTCCAAGTCCTGCAATAAAAACAGAAAAGAACGTTGGTCAGAAGGTTCACCACGGCCCCGTGCTCAGTGAACACGGCCCGTGGTCAGAGATACAGTATATGTTTCCTGGATCCCTGTTACTGGGAGTTGGACACGGCCCCGTGTTGCACCGACACGGCCCCGTGTTCAGCTCTTTGTAACTCAGAAAATAAAAACTGCCAGTGATGATGCTGGGCACGGCCCGTGTCTGACCAGGCACGGCCCGTGCTGAGCTCTGCAGAAGCTGAAAAACTAAAAAAAAAAATCCTAAAAAAAATGAAAAATAAGAAAAACAATTAGGCCGTTGATTCCTAACTTTCTTAAAATCCTTGTGTCCCCGGCAGCGGCGCCAAAAACTTGATGGGTGTGAAGTGTTATATATTAGGTGTATATTTTAAGCCCCTTTAACACTTATTTTTAGCCAAGTTTTAAATTTATAAAACACGATATTTTACTAACACTAAACACACATATGGGCAAGTGCACCCATCGTGAGCGTAGTATAGTGTTGGTAAGATACCGAGGTCGTCCAAGGACACAAGAGCTTTTAGTACCGATTTATCCTCAATGTCTAATCAAAATAAAAAGTTTAGAAAAATGTTTTAAACTAAGAAAAATAAAAACTAACTAAAATGCTGAAAATAAAAATAAAAAGAAAAACAGATAGACAAGATGAATCACTTGGTTCCGACTCGTATCTAGTGTAACCTTTGATTATTTCCGCACTTTTGCACATATTTAAGAGATTATCTTATTTATTGTAGTAGGCCCCTCTTTTGAAGGTGACGTTACCCTCACCCCAGTAGTTTGAGTCAGCAAGGATACAATCCTAAAATGGTTGATTATTGGAAGATAATTAATTAAGTTATTAATGCAATATTATGGTAGGCCCCTCTTTTGGAGGTGACGTTACCCTCGACTAAGTAGTCTGAGTCAGCAGGGATACAGTCCTAAATAGCCGGGTTATAGTATTAATAGTAGTTAACTTATGAGGGGATTAAAGAGTTTGGACCCCCGCCATCCAATACCGTTAAGTATTGAAGGAGGTCCTACTAAATTTGACCCAGGTCCATTGCAGGACCTCTAAACGCTGAACAATAGCAAGACCTTTACCAAACCGTTCCCTTAACCCCCGACCAGGTAGCCAACATACCTCCATATAGATCGTGGAGATATGAATGGTGAAAATCTTTTATTTTATATAGACAGTAAAATAATTTCAAGACACCACGGACAAACGATAAAGAAAGATCACCTTCAACATAAGCAACTAGTTATTAAAGTCATTAATACGAAACCAAATAAAAAGTGCGAAAAGATTAGAAATAAAAAGTATTACACTAGACACTTTGTCTTCACCAAGTGATGTAAGAGACTTAGGCAAACATGGCCTTGATTGTCAAGAACTCTTACGATTAATCTTGGATCCCGAGATGACTCACACACTCTACGATGGACAATGGATGATGGTGGTGGATGATGGTGTTATGGTGGTGGTGGGTGGTGGGTGAAGTGTGAGAGAGGTGGTGTGCCAAGGGATGGTTTGAGCTTGAGCCAAGCACTTCTATTTATAGGCTGAACAGAAGCTCGGGCACGGCCACGTGTCCAGTGGGCACGGCCCCGTGTCCACATCTTCTCTTTCTTCATTTAATGCAGCTTTGTCTTATTAGTTGACCACGCCCCCGTGTCCGCTGAGCACGACCCCGTGCGCAGAAGAATCTTTGTACTTTGAAGATTTGCCTGGATTGTGCGAATCTTATAGTTGACCACGGCCCCGTGTCCGCTGAACACGGCCCCGTGGTGGGCAATAGAAGCTTCTACCACTTTGTCTTTTCTGCTGTCACTTGGGCACGCCCCCGTGCTGGCTGAGCACGGGGCGTGTTCAGGCTTCTGATCTCTTGTTTTGCTTGGGAAGATGCTGTCGTGGGGTCGGGCATGTCATGTCTTGTCCCTTTTCTTGTATTTATGTTAGATTTTGATGTCTTTTTGCTTCTTTTGTTAATTTGAGCTCATTTAATCCTGAAAATACAAAAGGAAGATAAAAGCACACTTTTTCCAACATTAGTACTAAAAAAGGGTTAGTTTTATGCCTCATTTGATGAAATTTATATGTTACATTTTGAACACATCAAGTATCTTGACTTGTGTGCTTCATCAAGGATGACTTCTCGTATGCCACCATAGAGTGGAACCCAAATACGTTTCTTAAAGTATAAGGCTCCCTCTTCATTTGGCACCATATATTTCAACATACCCCGCATGTATTCAGCTTTACGGTTTTCTCCCTTAAGAGCTTTTTGTTGTGCATCACGAATACGTGCGGTGAGGTTCGTTCGAATGGTCATTTCTAACGCCCGAACCCTTAGGGTCTTAACCCTTTCCTTTCGGCTTAATGCGTCTGCTACAACGTTTGCCTTTCCCGGATGGTACTTGATCTCACAGTCATAATCGTTTAGCAGCTCGACCCATCGTCGCTGACGCATGTTTAATTCTTTCTGATCCAGTATGTGTTGCAGGCTTTTGTGATCTGTGAAGACCGTACATCGAGTACCATATAAATAGTGTCGCCAGATCTTCAAGGCTAATACCACCGCGCCGAGTTCCAAGTCGTGAGTGGTATAGTTTCTTTCATGAACCTTCAGTTGTCTTGAAGTGTATGCGATGACTTTTTGGCATTGCATGAGCACGCAACGCAAACCTTGTCGTGAAGCGTCGCAGTATACCACGAAGTCTTCAGTACCTTCGGGTAATGATAGTATTGGTGCATCGCATAGCTTATTTTTTAGTAGTTGGAAGGCTTCTTCCTGCTTGTCACCCCAGTCGTACTTCTTGTCTTTCTGCGTAAGGGTAGTTAGCGGTTGAGCTATCTTTGAGAAATTCTCAATAAACCGTCGGTAATAGCCCGCTAAGCCCAAAAATTGTCGAACTTCAGTTGGGGTTTTGGGGGCTTCCCAATTCTTTATTGTTTCAATCTTGGATGGGTCTAGATGAATGCCCTTCTCGTTCACAACATGACCCAGAAACTGTACTTTGCGAATCCAGAATTCGCATTTCGAGAACTTTGCATAAAGTTTCTCTTTCTTCAGTAGTTCCAGAATGGTTCTGAGATGTTGCACGTGTTCTTCTTTCGTTTGTGAGTAAATCAGGATATCATCGATAAATAGAATCACGAATTTATCGAGATATGGTTTGCATACGCGGTTCATCAGGTCCATAAATACCGCTGGCGCATTTGTCAGTCCGAATGGCATCACAAGGAACTCGTAATGCCCATAGCGTGTTCTGAATGCAGTCTTTGGTACGCTTTCCTCTTGTATCCTTAACTGATGGTATCCAGATCGAAGATCGATCTTGGAATAGTAGCTCGATCCTTGCAGCTGATCAAATAAGTCATCAATCCTCGGTAGAGGGTATCGATTCTTGATAGTGAGCTTGTTCAGTTCCCTGTAATCGATACACATCCGCAGTGTTCCATCCTTTTTTTTCACGAATAATACTAGAGCTCCCCAGGGTGTGAAACTTGGCCTTATGAATCCTTTATCCAACAACTCCTGGAGTTGTGTAGATAATTCTTGCATCTCGGATGGTGCAAGTCAATAGGGTGCCTTGGCTACAGGAGCGGCTCCTGTAACCAGGTCTATATGAAATTCGACTTGTCGTTGCGGAGGTAGTCCTGGCAGATCTTCGGGAAAAACATCAGGGAAATCCTTCACCACAGGAATGTCTTCGAGTTTCGGCTCCTCAGCCTTCTTGCCTACAACGTGCGCTAGGAAAGCAACAAATCCTTTCCTTAAGCACTTCTGTGCCTTCATGCAACTGATGATTCGAAGGGGCGCGTCTCGTTTTTCTCCCTGTACGATGAGAGTTTCATCATTCGCCAAAGGGATGCGAATGATTTTCTCATGACAAATAACTTCATCTTTGTTCTTGGACAACCAGTCCATTCCGACCACCACGTCGAAGCTACCCAATTGAATAGGTAGGAGGTCGATGTTAAATCTTCGTTCACCAAGTTCTAGTGTGCAGCCTCTAACAACTTCGCCTGATTCAACAAGTTTACCATTGGCTAATTCTATGGAGTAAGGAATATCCAACCTACTAGACTCTATCCCAAGCATACGTTTAAATTCCACAGACATGAAACTATAATCGGCACCAGTGTCAAACAATATGGATGCAAAGTGATTGTTAACGAGAAAGGTACCGGTGACCACGTTAGGGTCCTCGCGTGCGTCCCTTGCTCCAATCACAAATGCTCGTGCCTGAGCATTGTTTCTCTTTGGGCAGTCCTTCATGAAATGATCATTGCTCCCACAACTGAAGCATCCTTGATTTCTCCCAGCTCCATTCCCAATTCGGCTACCATTGCCATTCCCATTTCCACCATTGTTTCTATTACCAGTATTGTTGCGGTTTTCATTCCCATTCTTTCCTTTACCCCAACAGTCTTCAGTGCGGTGACCCAGCTTTCCACACTTGTCGCATTTTGGGATGTGACAGACACCTTCGTGATGACGCTTGCACCGATTGCATTTGGGCAGAGTGCCCAGGTATCCCTTAGCTGGAGGGTCAGTCATGGCTGCAAGAGATCTCGCCCCCTGAGGCGGGTTGGTGTCACGCTTCTTGTTGGAACCCTTATTGTTACGATTTGCTTGGTTCAGGTTTGCATGTTTCCTTTTCTTGTCGCCGGACGACTCAGCATGCGTCTCAGTCTCTTCTGTTGGGTTCAGTGATAGCTTCTTCATACGAACACAATCTTCAGTAAGGCTGACAGCCAGAGTTACAGCCTCGGTGATTGTTTGAGGTTTGGCCGAAGTAACCATGCCGCGAAATTCTAGGGCCAGTCCCCAAATGTAGCGTTCAACGCGCTTAAATTCGGGAGTCACCATGTAGGGAAGCACTCTAGACAGATCGTGGAACCTTCGAGTATACCAATTAATGTCAGCACCTTCCATGGTCAAGTGCCAGAACTCAGTTTCCAATCTTTGGAGTTCAGCACGGGAGCAATAATTCTCTCTCATCCTTTCCTTTAGTTCATCCCAAGTCAAGCCATAAGTGGCATCATCACCCAAGGTTTGGACCTGCAAGTTCCACCAGGTCAGAGCTTCATCGACAAACAACCCAGTAGCAAAAGTGACTTGCTGATCCGCGGTACACTTGCTCATACGGATAGTGGCTTCAGTTTTCTCCGTCCAGCGTACAAACACTACTGCACCTCCTGTACCGTCATAGTTCAATGGTTTGCAGTCGAGAAACTTGTAGGATCGAGTAACAACCAAAATGAGTCAATCAGAAGTGTTCTAGACCAAAACGAAAGGCGGAAACAGACGTTTCGGTTTCGAATCAGCTTGATTTGCACTAGAAAGTAGTTTAACTATCTCTTGTATTGATATGAAAGTTTTACACGGTCTGGAGATACCTCGGCAGAGCTTCGCTACCGGAAAAATCAAAGTTACAAATGAAAATTACAAGTCACCTATATATACTAACTCCACTTCGTTTGAACAAGCATTTCCATGAACTGGCCACTTCGTTTGAACGTCCACTTCGTTTGAACATCCACTTCGTTTGAACATCCACTTCGTTTGAACATTCACTTCGTTTGAACTGGCTTGTTCACCTCTGTTTCCTACTTATCTCGAACAGCGTGACTTGTTTCATCTAATCTATTACATGACTCGATACAAGACGAAGTCGACAGACGTATGCACCAACAGACTCCCCCTCGAATGTTGACGAGTCTTCAGTGTCGAGTCTTCGGTTGTCAAACCTTAAGTCTTTATCAGTCTGTTCACTCTCTCCAAATATTCTCCATTGTAAGCATCTTCAAACAATCTCTTTTTCTTTTTCGTAATCTTCAGAATCCGAAACTTTCTCTACAATCTTCAGACTCCCTCTTGATGTCTTCAGACTCCCCCTCTCACTAAGTTGGGATCGCAGTCTGGAATTCACAAGATCATACCTTGGCTTTCATCCAGCTCTGGATTGAAACATGTCCAACCTGCAAAAAACTCTACCCAAAAATAAATTTTCTGATAATCATTTGTGGATAAGATTTTCAAATCTAATTTACCACATGCAGGAATAACGTTTTTATTGTAAAAATTTTCTCATTCCATTTCAACAATCTTCAAACACTTTCACCCAAACCATTTGTTCATCATGTTTAGCACTCGGAATTTTGAAAATCAGCTCTCCAAAATCAGTTGTCGAAAATCTTTTTGGATTTTTCAAAAATTTATGCTAAAACACACTAAAATCTTTTTGGATTTTCTGAAAGAAAGTAACTGAAGAAATAAAATATTTACAGACAATATTTTTGTGAGTTCGTGCAAGAGGATCATATCAGATTCTGAGACAAATCACCAACACCATTAAGCTTTAAACATTTTCAGCTTTAAACGATTCACATAGATTGTCAGTATACTGGTCCACTTAAATTCTCACACAAAGTTCAACTGATCCGAGATACGAAATTAATGTTTTAAGCACTTAAACTCAATCGCGTGTCCCACCTCAGAATATACTCTCGTATCCAGATCCCAATATTCAGTCTTACAGGTAATTATGACACAAATGATATCTGTAGGGGTTAATAAATTATGAAGAATCATGAGAGCTCAGGTCAGAACTACCGTTCAGCAGAGAGATCATGACTCAACTTTTGGGTGTGTCCCCTTTAGAGGATCTTTTTTACAACAGCATTGCTAAGCAATTTTATTGTCTTATCATATATGCTGAGGGTGATGCTATGTTTCAAGCATTTGCGAAAAGTATTATTCGAGGACTAGGTCAGAACCACCGTTCAGCAGAAGTCCCGGAATAATACCCCAGACATCATTGAGTATAAAGACCTAGTATATCAGAATATGAGACCTTTCAAACGAGATTTCGGGGGTTACCCATATATCCGAGAGATGTATCCCCACGATATAAGCAAGTTTGAAATTTAGGTTTATATCTCGTCACAATCCACTAAATGTGCAAAAACCTACTGGCACATCATCAGTGAGACCGTTTATCACATTTTTACTTTCCAATTCTTTAGCATGCTGTGATCGTCCACTGATGTACTATCATTTCCTCTTTTATGCAGCAAAAACTCATTTTTGATTTTATCATGTTTTTGGCTTTTTCAAATTTTCAAATGTTTTTGGATTTTCTAAATTCTTACTCCCCCTAAAATACAAACACATTATAGGAAATTTGAAAACAAACTGTACACAACCATGACAACTAATATCGAATTACCTCAATTCGCCATCCACTTGGCATAAACAATCAGAACTCCCCCTCACAACAAACTATTTTCCCATTATGATTTCAAAACACTTAAGTTTGTTTTAATCAAATGGTTTTTCCGGAAAATAAGTTTTGTTGATTTTATCACTTGTAAAATTGGGGATCAAATCATCACATTGTTTTACCAATCATATGTAGAAAATCAGATACAACTTAATGTCCCTGATTTACCACTTGTAAGATCAATCTAATCAAGCATTTTCAACCAATCATCATCTGTTGATTGAATTCTCAAGGTGCCGATTCCTACTCCTCGCTTACAAACCTGGGAGTTCCGGCAAGTCCTGCAAAAACTTCTCAAACATTTTATACAAACATGATAAAGAATAATGCCGATTCATGATCCACGATTACCAACTTGGGATCTCCGGCAAGTCCACAGACTCATTGTTCATAGTATGAACCATCCCAGTCACGAACTAAGGATGGTTCAGTTTTCTCCTTCTGCATCTTTTTCTCATAAAACTCCTTTGTTCCTTTGACCTTCCTGTCAATCATTTTACCAAAAATATGATGAACTTTGGAGTTAAAGACTTTTTCAACATCAAAATCCTTTTTGTCATCATAAAATTGATTTGATATCTCAACTTTACCAATTTTCTTTTTATAATTTTCAGCCCGAAGTGATGGAAAATTTTCATCATCCACATTCAGAACTGATTTATCACTTTTTACCTCAACCTGTGGCTCCTCTGATTTTGTGGAATCAGATTCATCGCCAGAAGATAGCTCCTCTGATTTTGACCTATCAGAATCATCGCTAGAGCTTTCAGCAACTTTCTTAACAACCCATCGCTGGTTGTCAGATTTAGCTTTCTTCTTGTAAAACTTGTTTGAACATTCACCAATTTCAAAAGTAGATTTTTTGAAAAGTTTGGTTCTGTCAATTAGTGGTTCAAACACAATTTTCTTGTCTTTCGAGTTACGAGAAACTCCCTGTTTTGACTGTATTGCCTTTGAACAATCTTTGGCAATATGTCCAACATTGTTGCATTTGAAACAGGTTCTCGTTTCTTTCATCTCTTCTTGCTTCTTTGCAAGAAATTCTTTGTTCGACTGTCTCCAAAATTCTTTCTTTTCTTCTTCTTCTGATGAAGTACCTGAAACAAATGTCACATTTGATTTAAAATCACGAACATATTTTTCATTTTTCTGTTTTTCTGTTGGAATAAATCCAAGACCTTTCTTTTTGAAATTACGGTTAGGATTTGGTTTCTTTTGAAAACCAGAACCAGAACTGTAACCTTTTTTCTTGTTTAATCTTTGTTGTACTCTTGAGGTGTAAGGTTTACCTTTAAGATTTAAATCTTTTATTTCAGAAATATTAATTTCTGTAAGTTTGAAAACCTTTTTTATCAATTCAGTTTTGACACCTCTTATTGGAAATTCCTCATCAGAATATAATTTGTCGGAATCATTCAAAGTATATGCAACTTTAAACGTTTCGTCATTCAAATTAGATTTTGATAACAGGAATTCTTTATTGTAAACTCTTTTAACCGAAGATTTTTGATTGTTGACTGTCGAACTCGAACTTTCAAAACCAGCCATTGACTCTGACACTGACTTTGACTCTGAGTTTGACTCCAACTTTGACTCCTCAGTTTCATCTTTATCCAACACCTGATCGACGACTTTCTTTATTAACTCGGACTCATGATCTGTGTCAGATGATGTAAACACGACATCAATATTTTCTGGCAAATTGACTGACGACTCTGACTCCCACTGTAAATTTGTTGCTTTTTCGACTCTTTCCTGATTTGGATTCCTGGGCAAATATCCATTTTCTAACGGAGGTGGACACTTGTTGTAACCTATATCTTGTTTCTTACCAGAATCCTTCTTTTCAGTCTTTTTCTTTGATTCATTCTTCTTCTTGTTCTTCTTTTCTGGAGTCTTTTCTTCAGCCACTTTTTCAACATTCTTTTCTTCAGTTACTTCATCCTCTTCAAATGCCTTCATGCCTTCAACAGTTGGATAAATCCTGTCAATGACATAAGAAGTACATGAGTAACTTTTCAACAATCGATTAACTCTTTCAGTTTCAATTCTTTGTAATTCCAACTTTTGTTCTAGCACAGCACACTTCTCAATGTAATTGTTCACCACTTTTTGCTTCGTCATAAAAGCTCCTTGAAGTGTTTTCATCGCTGTTGCTTGTTCTTCACTAGTTAAATTGTATTGGTTCATTGCTTTGTTCAGTACATCATAAGATTCCTTCAAACTATTCAAGTTATAGATCAGTGTACTGTTCTGCTTCTTCACAGCTTCACAGTTTTCACACTTCACTGGAATCTTCTTTGCATCAACTTCCTCATCAACTTTGAACTTTGCAACTTCAACCTTTACTTTCCTTTTGATCACTGGAATTTCTTCATCATCACTGCTCACTGGAGTCTTGATTTTTTTCTTCTTCTTTTTAACCTTTTCATCTTCACTGTCACTTTCAGCAATCAGTTTCATATCAGCTTCGAATTTTCTCCTCCAATATTCAGTATCATCATCACTGTCCTCTTCAACTCGAGCTACAAAAGCTGTGTGAGCTTTAGCTTGATCAGGAATATAGTTATCCCAAGTAAAATTCTCCCAGCTAAAACCCTCAGCTAACTTTTCGTCATCTTGATCTATTATCAAGGCACTACCATTTACTCTTTTTAAAGAATCTTGATTCACTGCACAAGCTCTCTTTCCAGAGTCTTCAATAATGTGCATTCCATGTGCAGTTTGTGCTTGATTTTGATGTTGATGTTGTTGAGATGGTTGTTGAGCAACTTGATGGTAGATGGCTTTTCGGTAGTAATCATTGTTGTTGTTAAAAGGATTATGAGCTCCACTTGCTTCGCGATTTTTGCACTCCCTCTTGAAGTGACCTTTCTCCCTGCAACGAAAACAAGTGACTTTAGATTTGTCAAAACCTAAAGTAGAATTACCAGCCTCACGAAGATCATCTCTTCCAGTGATTTGCTTGAATTTCTCAGCTCTCCTCAACACGCTGGCCAAACACCATTTTATGTCCATCAGCTCCATCTCTTCAGCATCGATCTGGTCGTAATCTTCTTTTGTCAACATTGGATTCCCAATTCGACCTGCAACAAAACTACCATAAGATTCAAGAACAGTTCCCAATAAAGACATATGACTTTTTGCTAACTCTTCAGAAAATTCCTGATCATTTTCAATGTTCAACACAATGTTGCATTGAATCTTTTTGCCATTTCTTGTTGTTGACACATTTGGATCAAATGATGGAAATGATGTAAAACTTGTTTTGCTGTTTGATCCTGATGATGAACTTCCAGGAGAATTCTTGACATTGTAAGCAGTTTCTATTTTCGGAGATAGATTTGAAGACTTTTCATTCACTCCTGCTTTATAATACAACCCAATATCTTGTTCACCATTGAAATCTTTCATTCGAATAATCTTTCGTTGCTCCATTTCTTGAGCTTCCAACTTCTCAATGAACTTGCTTAGTGTCAAACTGCTAAAACCTTTCTTGTTTCTAAGCATCATGAGATATGTTCCCCAAGTCTCGTATGGCAAAGCATCAGCAAGTTTTTCGATCAATTCTTCATTGTTTTTCTCAATACTCAATCTCTTCATGTTAGCAAGCAAATTGCAGTATCTTTCGATAATCTCTCTTGTACTTTCATTCTTTAATCCGCGAAACAGGTCAAATTCTTTCTTTAGAAGCGATTTCTTGCTTTTGACCATTTCTTCACTACCATGAAACTTTGACCTTAAAGCTTTCCAAATCGAGTAGGAAGTTCCATTATGTTGCAATAGAACCAAAATATCTTCTTTCACAGCTTGTTGCAATAAACTCAGCATCATTTTCTCATCTTTGTACTTCTTTCTAGCATCGGCACTCAGATCTTTAATCGGAACCACTTCTTCATCATCATTCATCGGTCGAACATATTTTGTCTCGACACATTCCCAAGCATCTAAGTAGTTAGCTTGTACCCAATTCTCGAAACGACCTTCCCAACCCTTATATTCTTCGATGTTCATTAGTTTGGGCGGTTTTTGCATCGTTTCAGTTTCGTTTTCGAGCATTGTGTTCTGTGCAACAGTGATTGAGGAAACCGGAGTAGCGAATGCGTTGTAAAAATCTTCGTCCATGTTTCGGTTTTTCAACTGAACTATATCACCTTGTGAAAATACCTGGAGATACAAACAAAAATACAATCAGTTTAAAGAATTATCAACTAACAGAATAAAATTGGTACTCAAACTGGTCAATATTCTGTGCGGACTGAACATTGACCAACAGTACGGACTTCTAGAACCCGAATCGAATTCAAGTAACTTGACTTTTTGAAACCTTTGAACTCCGAACCGTACGAACTGGACTATATCACGCGACTTGACCACACAAAACAACCTGACAATTCAAACACTTTGAACTAAAATCGCAATAATAAACTTCAACTATATATGATACTTTTTATGACTACAACACACAAACTCAATAAACTCTAGATATTATCACATAAAACCAATATGATTGAACCTCATATAACAAATACTGATCACATAGTACTTGGGTCAAATGATATAGCAAACCGACATCAACTTATAGCTAAAATCTGATTTGACCGACTATAAAACTAGTTGACTATGACTTTTATATTCTCGTGACTTGAAATCCGACAAGCAAACTGACACCCCACTCAAATGTAAACAAACAATTTTTTAATCGAAATATCACATGCACACTCAACGGAAACAATACAACTATTGAACCAAACACTTCTGTTAATCACATGAAGCCGACAACATATTCTGCAATTTTAATTCATCATCACGTGACCTCTTATCCATTTACAAGCAAACATTTATTATCAATATATCCTATTTGACCTCAACATCCACTAAACTCGACAATTTAGAATGTGCATGATACTGATTCAACGCTTTAATGACTGTCATCTACAAATTCACATGTAATTCTTGAATGAAGCATTCACTTGACCAACTGACACACGTTACTATCTTTTTCATGCAAACCTGATATAATCACATGCAAGGACTGAAATAATCACATGACACTCCTGACAACAATATTTAATGATTGAGCATGATGCAATAAATGGCTTCAGTAGTTCACGTGATATGTCCCAAAGTCAAAACAACTTTCACACGATCTGACAACCTCAAACAATCAGGAACCTGATGCAAACAAAGATTCAAAACTCAGTTCGTCTGAATTGATACGAACTGTGATTAATCTCTCAAACGATCTGCATACTTCGTCTGAACTGATACGTTTAAACGGACTGAAGTTCAGACGAACTGATGGTTTAAACGAGCTAGTTCTTGATGCGAAGAGGACCCTGATGCGAAGTAGACACAAACAAACTGATCAAATTAAAACGAACTGGTCTCACTTCGTATGACTTTTAGACGAACTGGATGCAAATTCTCAAACGAACTGAAACATTGTTCAAACGATCTGATGTAATTTTCTCAAAATGATCACGTTTTCGATTGGATTAGACTCTGATGTGTTCAAGGATTGTTCTACTCTGGATTCCGAACACAATGAGATGATTTTCATTCCTTATCGTCCACTAATTCAACGTAGATCTGAGTCTAAAGTTTCTGTTCGTGTGAATCAGATAAGTCTCAAACGAACTGATTTATTTTTGATAAAATTGATCAATTTTAGGTCGATTTTACCATGTATTTTGTTAACCGATTGATTAAAGCACAATTTTAGGTGATATATGTCAAAATCAGACCATATTAATCGACGAATCTCGAAAAATTTTTAAAAAAATGTGAAAGAATGGAGTAGAAATCAGAATTTCTCCGTGAAAAACAAGCTGAATCGGTAGAACTCTTCCTCCTGAGCTCTGATACCACTTGTAGGATCGAGTAACAACCAAAATGAGTCAATCAGAAGTGTTCTAGACCAAAACGAAAGGCGGAAACAGACGTTTCGGTTTCGAATCAGCTTGATTTGCACTAGAAAGTAGTTTAACTATCTCTTGTATTGATATGAAAGTTTTACACGGTCTGGAGATACCTCGGCAGAGCTTCGCTACCGGAAAAATCAAAGTTACAAATGAAAATTACAAGTCACCTATATATACTAACTCCACTTCGTTTGAACAAGCATTTCCATGAACTGGCCACTTCGTTTGAACGTCCACTTCGTTTGAACATCCACTTCGTTTGAACATCCACTTCGTTTGAACATTCACTTCGTTTGAACTGGCTTGTTCACCTCTGTTTCCTACTTATCTCGAACAGAGTGACTTGTTTCATCTAATCTATTACATGACTCGATACAAGACGAAGTCGACAGACGTATGCACCAACAAAACTGCTTGAAAGTGCAGCCCTGAGCTGCGTTTCCTCCAGATGAATCTCCATTCCCATTACGTCTAGCGTTGCTTGGTCCGCCACTGTCTTGGGTCCGGTTTGCCTCGTACTGGGCGATTGCAGCGGAGATTCTTTCTTGCAGTAGAGCGTTCAGCTCTTCGGCAGTCCTCGGTAGAAGAGGAGGAGGGGGTTGATCATCATTGCGAGTATTCACAGTTTTCCTGGGCGCCATGTTCTATCAGAACACAACACAGCAGGGTTAGATATTTGTTTGATATCATCTTACGAGACAGTAGTAGTATATATTTACACAGGTATATACCACATAAGTGACATCAAACAATTATTACTCTGGCAGAGTATATTAATAGGCTGGTGTTCACGTTTGACCTTTTCTTGCACTGAGGGAATCTATACGTGACAAGACTTGCTGTGATTTTTGTGCACTGAATTCCATAATTACGTATGCATCCATAATTACGTAACTCCTTGCACAGTCCACATAGTTCGTTTCATCCTCGTATCTCTTCCTTCAGATAGGCCATTGTTTTTAGGTAAAGTCACGTATACATGTGACATTCTACTTCTAGCATGTGTATGTATCAGTTATCACACATAATTGCAGGTAATTCTCACTTATTGACGAGTGCTACTCTAGTGCACCCTAAGTCTCGTAGCGTCTTTTCTTGTGTAAACAGTTTTCAGGTAGTGGATGTCGCGGGACGTTTTATGCAATGGAAACTTTTTGAAAAATCATTTTCATGAAAGGATCCTGGTGATTGTAGTCTAGACTCGAGAAGGAATCCTGGTTCACTACAATCGCAGCTCTGATACCAATATGTCACTCCCCTTTCTGCGGCGGAAGCACGAGGTGTGATCATGAAAAGTTCTCATTGCATACGAAAGGTAAACATACTATATGCCCAAAAATAACATCAAACATTACATTACTGAAAACATAAGTTAAGTGTTTACAACACCAGGTAGCATATTGTCTTAAAAGATACAACTTTATTTAACGATAAACGTAACGACATCGACGAACATGAGTAAGTCCGCGCGCACATCCATCCTAGTTACCTGAAATACATGTGAGTTTTTGGAAAAACGTCAACATAATGTTGGTGTGAATTCATGCAGTTCTTGTATTGAACGTTTTTATGCTATGTACGAAAAACATGGTATGTATCTTGTAAAAATCACGTATTCTTGTATAAATCAAGTATTTCTATATGTATCAAGTGTTAATGGGTTGCAAGGCCATTAACATGTGACACGAGATAGGAAGTCACCAAACCATAGGCATTTTTCTAGTTGTCGATTCACGACGGAGACACAAAAACACTACTCGGTACTACTTGTCACCAAGAGTGGGGTTTCCCTTGTACCCGTTAGATCTAACCTTTTGTTCTGCGGTCTAAGTATGTACACGATTAACGGTGTTTATGGTACCCTATTCGTGACACGATTTCTCGTATCATTTCTCAAAACGCATCATACTTGGTACTAGTTTTCACCAAGAGTGCTTCTTGTATTCTTGTATTCTCAAAACGCATCACACTTGGTACTCTTTCTCACCAAGAGTGCTTCTTATTTTTGTATCATACCATTTATAAACATTGTAATATTTGTAACATGTATTTCACCCCCGAAGTTATACAACTGAAAACAGTTAAAAGAAAAGGGGGAGCATGAACTCACAACTTTGCGTTCCTTGCATCGTAAACTTCACCGGATTTGCTTAATTAACGTCGTGACCTATACGTGTTTTCTTAACGTTAGTCACTAGACTTGTATCGTACAAGTACAAGTCACTGTCATTTGTGTACGCGTTCTTGTGTTAAAAATAATTCATATTTTTAACAAAGTGTCTTACTGATATTATTTTCTCAAAAAATAAATGTAAGTTTCTTGTATTTTTGTACCCGAATTATGTATCTTGTATGTTGTATGTGTATTTTTGTTACAAAAATTATGGCGAGGTTTATATTCGAAAAGCATAGTTTAAAACACACTAGCAAACATTTGTCTAGAAAATATTTTCTAAGTGTTAGGATTTTCAGAAAATTTCGCCATAGCCTCCTTTGTAAATGGAGGTGTCCATGCTAAGTAGCATATCATTTTCTTTAACATATAACACGTTAGATCGTTCTCAAATAATCAACCCGACATTATGTCATGCAAGATACTACTTTTGTCGTTTCAGTTTTAATATATAAAACTGGACTGTTTTCGGACATTTTAATAAATAGGTTAACTTATTCCAATAATTCCCAAATTTTTACAGAATGTCTTATACGAATCAAATATTATTGTGTAAAAAATCGGGGTCCAGTTCGTTATCAATATTTTATAGAAAATCATTTACCGAACTGCGATCAGATTTGTTACTTTCTGACCGCAGCCTACAGAATAATTCGTTTAAAATTCATCGTAAGTCCGATTTACGAAATTCCAGTTGGAGGGTCACAACGACATCAGTGATCATCTACGGTATAAATTTCAGGGGCTGGTTCTACTCAGGTTTCAAGTTATGATGAAGAATATAACACATGTTTTTGGCAGTAAAAATGCAGCTTGAGCTGCTGTCCAAAAATAGACCTTTAAAAATAGTAAACGACTTCAAAAAATTACGAGTTCAGTGCCATTTGATCCGTTTTTCGAAAATACATAATTTAGGCTTCAGAAATTCTGTTTTTCGATTTATTATGGTCTGTTTACAGCCATTTGAAGTGGGCTGAAAATGTAAATCAGCATGTTTCTTTATAGTTTAAACGTTACTAAATCTTATCAACATTTTCTCAAAAAATAAATGTAAGTTTCTTGTATTTTTGTACCCGAATTATGTATCTTGTATGTGTATTTTTGTTACAAAAATTATGGCGAGGTTTATATTCGAAAAGCATAGTTTAGAACACACTAGCAAACATTTGTTTAGAAAATATTTACTAAGTGTTAGGATTTTCAGAAAATTTCGCCATAGCCTCCTTTGTAAATGGAGGTGTCCATGCTAAGTAGCATATCATTTTCTTTAACATATAACACGTTAGATCGTTCTCAAATAATCAACCCGACATTCTGTCATGCAAGATACTACTTTTGTCGTTTCAATTTTAATATATAAAACTGGACTGTTTTCGTACATTTTAATAAAATGGTTAACTTATTCCAATAATTCCCAAATTTTTACAGAATGTCTTAAACGAATCAAAAATTATTGTGTCAAAATATCGGGGTCCAGTTCGTTATCAATATGTTATAGAAAATCATTTACCGAACTGCGATCAGATTTGTTACTTTCTGACCGCAGCCTACGGAATAATTCGTTTAAAATTCATCTTAAGTCCGATTTACGAAATTCCAGTTGGAGGGTCACAACAACATCAGTGATCATCTACGATATAAATTTCAGGGGCTGGTTCTACTCAGGTTTCAAGTTATGATGAAGAATATAACACATGTTTTTGGCAGTAAAAATGCAGCTTGACCTGCTGTCCAAAACCAGACCTTTAAAAATAGTAAATGACTTCGAAAAATTACGATTCCAGTGCCATTTGATCCGTTTTTCGAAAATACATAATTTAGGTTTCAGAAATTCTGTTTTTCGATTTATTATGGTTTGTTTACACCCATTTGAAGTTGGCTGAAAATGTAAATCAGCATGTTTCTTTATAGTTTAAACGTTACTAAATCGTATCAACAAATGTCCGAACAACGGGTTTATCAAGAAACCAACGATCAAATATCATGCATGATTTAACCAACCCTCATCCAACAAGATCTCATCTTCATGTCTCATTCTTATGTAAACATTATGTAAAGGTTTAAGTAAACTTTTAGGTTCAAGTTTCTTGTTTAGACCCTTTAGTGATTTTGAACATACTAAAATACTACAACTTTTGATCACAAAAACAAGATGAACAAGGGTGTACACGTAACTTACTACTAGCACAAGGCTAGGGTAGGATCTAGTGATGAAGATGATGAGAAAAAGATGGAGAACAAGCAAGAAACAAGCCCTTTTGAAGCTCCACAAGTTGCAAGCTCCTACAACCCTTCTTCTACACTTGAATGATGCTCAAAGATGGATGAATATGGTGGTTATGTGGTGGTGGTGGTGGTGGCGGTTTGGGGGTGAGCCGAAAGAGGGAGAGAGAGTGAGGAGTGAGAGTGAAATCTATGGAATGATGATGAAGATCAAGAGCTCCATACTTATAAAGATGTGTTCTCATCTTATGGACACTAACACAAGTAACATCTAATAAACAATTGGAATTAAATCAAGTTAGAGATTATGTAGTATGGTGTGAAAATTGTGTGGGTCCACAAGGGGAACCGAATTCGGACTAGGGGGGTTGGTTGCAACTTTTTCAACTAGAGTGTAATGGTTGGTTAGATTTCTAAGTGTTAGCTTCCACATGGTGTTTATTTGATATGTAGTGGGTGTTAGGGTGTTCGGGGATCACGACTAGCCAAGAAATAAATAAATAAACAGTGGGTTTGGCAAAAATTTGGTGTCCCGGGTAATGTCCGGTTGTTCGGTTGGATACCGTTCCGTTAAAGTGTTTAATTATCCCGCAAAGTGTCCTTTTGTAACCCTTTTAATTCCAACACTTAGGAAAATATTGTGGACGATAAAACGTAAATTCTGCATGATAATTATATGTTTAAAAGCTGGTTATAGCTGAATTTAATAAAATTCTGCACTTAAAGTGCGTTTCGGGTGCTTTTTAGTGCGTATTTTAGCCTTCGGAAGGTCTATAAGTTAACGCTTGTATGTACTCTTGGGTTTTAGTGTATTCTTGTCATTGGACCTACACCTAGGCTCCAATTTTATTGTTTGACTGCTTTCTGCAAAGTCGTTGGCATATTGTGTTTTACCGGTGAGTTTACTAGTATTTTTGACGCAACGCTCTAGTTAATGCATAAAGCAATATTTTGTAGTAATAAACGTGCATGAATTCACTTGTATATAACGTATTCAATCAATGTTGACATTTAAGCACATAATTGCAGTCTTTAAACAATAATTAAAGTGTACGGAAATTACGGGTTTGGTGCCAGTTGTCACATACTATACGATGTCACATACTATACGATACGATACTTAAAAATGTTTTTTTTAAATTCATCCTTTATATACGCTGTGTATAGGCCTATACGCAGCGTATATAAAGGGTAAAAAAGTATATTTTTACCACAAGTTTGTGGTTAAAAATAAAAATTACCCTTTATATACACTACGTATAGACCTATATGCAGCGTATATAAAGGGTCAAAAAGACAATTTTACCCTTGCATATGGCTGCGTATAGCCCCAAATGCAGGGGTAAAATGGTCTTTCCCACTATACGTTGCGTATAGACCCATACGCAGAGTATATAAAGGGTCAAAAGACATTTTACCCTTGCATTTGGCTTCGTATAGCCCCAAATGAAGGGCTAGATGGTCTTTTTGAACTTTTATATACGCTGCGTATAGACCTATACGCAGCGTATATGAAGGTTTTTTTTATAAAGGTTATATCGAACCATATAGGTGTAGTATAGGTCACGAATCGGCCTCGTTTAAGCCTATAAGTGTGATATCGTATCGTATAGGTGTAGTATAGGTCACGTATTGACCTCGTATAAGCCTATAAGTGTGATATCGTATCGTATAGCGTAGTATATGTCCCGTATAGGTCTATAGGTGTATATACATCACATATACGAGACTTATAAGTGTGATATCGTATCGTATAGCGCAGTATATGTCACGTATTGACCTCGTATAAGCCTATAAGTGTGATATCGTATCGTATAGCGTAGTATATGTCCCGTATAGGTCTATAGGTGTATATATGTCCCATATAGGCCTATAGGTGTGGTTTAGGTCCCGTGTAGGCCTATAGGCGTATACAAGACCTACATGGAACCTATACGAGACTTATACTATACACTATACGATACGACGCAACACGATACGCTAATATACGAGGTCAATACGTGACCTATACTACACCTATACGATACGATATCACACTTATAGGCTTATACGAGATCAATAAGTGACCTATACTACGCTATACGATATGATATCACACTTATAGGCTTATACGAAGTCAATACGTGACCTATACTACGTTATACGATACGATATCACACTTATAGGCTTATACGACGTAAATACGTGACCTATACTACACCTATACAATACGATATCTCACTTATAGGCTTATACGAGGTCAATACGGGACCTAAACCACACATATACGACACGATATCACACTTATAGGCTTATACGAGGTCAATACGGGACCTAATATTTGTATTATTTTTAATTTTTATAATTAATAATATTTGTATTATTTTTAATAATATTGTTTTTTTATAAATAAACATGGAAATACCCCAAAATACACACAATTAATTTTCTTTTTTTTTATAAATAAAAAAAGAATACACAAAAAAAATACAAAAATGGAGCTTTATATACGCTGCGTATAGATCCCTACGCAGCGTATGAGACATAAATGACAAAACTACCCTTGTATTTGGCTTCGTATAGCCTCAAAACAAGGGTAAAAAAGACATTTTCAGACCTTTATATACACTGCGTATAGGTCTATAAACAACGTATTTAAACTTTGTGAAAAAATGATCCTCAAACCTACCAAAATGACCCAAAAAATCTAATGGTTTATACACGCTGCGTATAGACCTATACGCAGCGTATATAACCCTTGTTTTCTGTGCAATGATTGGTTATTAGGCACTGAGATCCATGGTTTATCTACGCAGCGTATAGGTCAATACGCAGCGTATAGGGTTAACCCTATACGTTGCGTATTGACCAATACGCTGCACTGCGTAGATAAACCCTAATTTTACTAGGGTTTGGTGTGCCAATAGGCACATTAGTGTGCCAATAGGCACACCCATTTGGAAGACAAAAATTAATATGGGATATGAAAGTGCGTAGTTCATGCTCGGTCAGAAGATTATCAATTAAATTTACTTGGATAGTGATTAACAATTTTTTTATTCTTCCTTGTAAAGGATTGCTAAAAATTTCTTTATGCTTCCTTGTTTAGGCGGTGTGATATTGGGTCACTCAAAAAGAAAGTCACCGTTAAAAAAAATAGCACATAACGTTATATGATATGTTGTTTTTTTGGGTATTGGAACCAGACTCATACATTAATAGATGATAACTATCTCTCATAAAACTATTTTTCTCCATCCATATTTCTTGAAGAATACTAATATCAAAACGTCTTGGTCTTATTTACGTTTTAGTTTAATTTTTGGGGTGAACAATATAAGTCCAAGTAGGGTTATGTATGAAGCCGTGTCACGCTTGGGGTATAATCGTATAAGCGGTTATCAAGAAAGGGTTTCGTTCGTAACATTGTCTCCCAAACAGACGCATCGGTTCATCAAGTATAAGTAGGAGTCAAAGTCCCAGATCTTGTAATCACACACTCACAATCATTCGATTAAATCAAACACTACTAGAAAACTTGCTACTATTCCTACAAAAATTTCCTACACATTTCCTACGAACAAAAATGCCGACAATTTTCCCACGAAATTCCGACGAACAAGAAAGGGTCTTAGTTTTGTGACAAAAAAAGCGACAAAAAAGCCACAAATTGTTATGCGTAGGAAAATTGTCAGAAATTTCCCACGGATTGCCTACGGAATTCGTTTTCATTTTAACTGTTAGTCGGAAATTCGTAGGAATCGGTATGCGTAAGAAATGTGTCGGAAATTTTCGACGGAATTCTGACGGAATTCGTTTTTATTTGAACAATTTGTAGGAAATGCGTAGGAATCCAATTTATCGTAAAAAAATATTCATAATAAACAAAATTAATGATATTAAAATATAAATTTTATTATTTAAAAAAAATTTATGTTATTTCTAAATTGATTCCGTAGGATGTGTGTTGGAAATTCCGACAGATTACTCACGGAATTGATAATTTTTTGTAATACACATATATGTTATTTTTAAAACACATTTATTTATATATATATATATATATCTGTAGGAAATGTGTAGAAAAATACTGACGCAATTCCTACAAAATCCGTTTTCATTTTAATCATTAGCAGGAAATGCGTAGAAATTCAGTTTATCATAAAAAAATATTTATATAAAATAAAATTTATGATACTAAAATATAAAGTTTTATTATTGTGACAACCCTCACAAATCCAGGTATCCGTACAATTGATGAATATTTAATTAGTGCTTAATTACTGTGCTTGGTTACAATTGCGATTAAACTGCTTTCTGTTTTCTGATACATACATACTCATGCATCACATTTTATTACTGTCACACCATTCATTACACACAAACAATAGTGACAAACTTGATGCACAAAGCACAGTTAGCACACTAAACGGATAACCCAGTAAACATGCTGACATTGCCAGCACCTAGACAGACACTATGTTGAGGCCCAGTATGAGCCGGGAATAAAGTACTACACTGGTAGGGAGTGTAGGGAGGTGAGGACCATAAAACTGCATCAATAGGTGATAGTTATAGTGCCCGGAAGTGACTAAAACACACTTAAAGTGCAGAATTCTGCACTAGTTAACCAAAATTCAGCATTTAACAATGCTAGTAAAGTGCAAAAACTTGGCAAAATAGTCCTAGACACTTTCCAAAGTGTTGGTAATTTAATGTGTCACTAAAAACGATATAAAAGACACTTTAAAGCTTTATTTAGCACTTTAACGGATCAATATCCAACCGAACAACCGGACTTTACCCGGAACATAAAAATATTGCCAAATACATTGTTTCTACTTTTCTGAGCTAGTTAGGGTCCCCGAACACTCTAACACCCTTTATATTAGACAACACACTAATATCCTAACTAAATATCATTAGAAACTAACTAACATGTAACAAGTTCCATCACCACCCAACCCCATACCCCCCCCCCCTCATTTCGACGGTCACAAGGGGTGACCCAACCCTTGCCTTTCTTTGATTAATTTAATCACATATGTTGGACACTAAGAGACATATTGTATAATGGGTAATGAAGGATTATGGTTTATAAATAAGCATGAAGGTTCTTCACTCTCTTTCATCAAAACACACACAACAACAAAGCTCTTCTCTTCCCTCCATCACCACTCACGGCCGCCACCACCTCACCATACCACCACCACCTTCAAGCGATTTCCAAGCCATCCATACATACACAAAGGTGCAAGGAGTCCTACAAACAAGCTTGGTGCACTCGGAAGTTCAAGAACCACTCTCGTTTCCTTTTATCCACCACTTTTACGCCTTGTTTCTTCCCTAGCCTTGTGCTAGTAGTAAGTGTTCTAAAACATCATCTTGTTCTTGATTTTAGTGGTTAATAGATGGTTGAATGATGAAATGCTAAGAAACACTAATGAACATAATCTAAAGTCTTGAACATAAGTGTTAAAGGGTGGATAAAGAGAAGATATATGGGTAAATCATGTAAATCTTGTGTAGTTATGATTATTTGATGTTGTTTGATAGTAAAAGTAGGATGGATCATCATCTAGTCATGCTAGATCATGTTCAAGAACATGAACTAGTTAGATGTAAATGCTAGAAATATGAAAGATGATGAAACCATCCACCCATGAACTTTAAACTTCAATAAATGTAATTTTTCTTGAAAAATAAGGTTAAAAACTTGTAGATCTAAAGATCTACAAGTGGTATTTCGGAAGAACCAAGTGAAAAATACTAGTCTTGTTAAAACCCGGATCTTGTATGAACTAAAAGCATTTTTGGTAACTAAACAAGTGTATAAACACTTGTGTAACAAGGAAATTTCATAAAGAAACATTTTTGTGAATCTTGACTAGAAGTTGTGAAACTTCATTTTCTTTAAAAATAAAGCTTTCAAAAAACTAATCTTATTTTTAAGGGTAACAAGACCTACTAAATGTTTTAGTGACTTACTACATATTTTTACAAAACTTTCAAGTTCATGAGTTTGTGATTTAGGCTTATTTTGTCAAGATTAGTGATTAAATATTGTATGTTGTTGATTGTTAAATTGTTTGATTGATTTTTCAAAAGAAAATGATATGCTAAAAGCATGGACACCTCCATTTAGAAAGGAAACTCTGGCGAAATTTTTCTAGAATTTCAATACTTAGAAATATTTTTCTAACAAATGCTGACAAATATATTTTTAACTTGGTTTTCAAAACAAACTTCGCCATAATTTTTATTACAAACATACCAAGTGCCAGAGGTTGATTTTCGTAAATAAAGATTGTTAAATAAATATTTAGAATATATATTTTATACTAAAACGCTTGTGCGATTATTTGATTATTTGGTGAACTAGATATATATTATATTTACCCTAAAAATAATATAACTTGAAAATACTGTGAAATTACGACTCCAAAATAATATCAACGCTCTCACAAATAAATATTTAAGTTACACCGGTATTGTTATTACCACGCGAACTTTAAAACGTAAATTATGTATTTTTCAGAAAATACTCTTATGTGTATATTTTGGTAAAGTATTTTTGGAAAAAGTATAAAGTAAAATATAATATTTTTGGGAAGAATATGTATATTTTGGAATTAAAATGTTTTAGACAAGTAAATTAAATATATTTTCTAAGTGGGACTTAAAATATATTTTCGGAATTATAAAGCATACATGTATTAAAAACCCCCCATCCTTGGGAAGGAAATACAAAATAAAGAAGAAGTGTGAATACGAAATAGTTCCCTAACTATTTCTCCAAAAACGTTAAACCTTAAGCCAAGGCATGACCATCCGTCTAATAGGTATTAGTACGTGTCGGTCGTCACGCAGCAGGTTGAGTTGGAGACTTACGTTTCGGGATACGCACTTCTGTGAGTTCATGTCCCCCTTTTCTCTTTACTGTTTTCAGTTTTATACTTCGGGGGTGAAATACATGCGACAATTACTACAGACGTTTATATACATGGTATGGTTAGCTTAAGGAGGGCTTACTACTTAGATCATGTGAGTGGGTAGGTATTACTTGGGGCCATTAATCCTCATTGTAGGACCGAGGGTCATGAGCGATAGATCTATTTGGGTGTAGCGAGCCCAACTCCTGAGTCCACAGTACGGACCATGGGGTGACTTTGAGCCCGACGCAAAAATCTGCTAGGTTTGAGTCTTCCTGCATCACTTCACACATATCATTGGCTTTGCAACCCAATGGTGATCTCTTTTTCCTTAATTGCTACATACCGGGGATTTTTCATACATACAGACATATTACAAAGGTTTATACATACTCACTTTTACATGAACTCGCTCAACTTTATGTTGATTTTTCAAATTACCTGTATTTCAGGAAACTAATGGATCTGGCCAAGTTTGCAATGAGGTTAAGCTGCGTAGGAATAATGATGTCATCCGAATTTAGGAAATGTGACCTTTGACTGGACGGGTTACAAGTCTTAAACTGTGTTTCTATTTATGTCTTTTGGTTGTGTCTTGTGAACACATTTTAAAATTATGTCTTATCATAATCTGTTTTAAGTGTCGACTTTTGAACAATGTTGTCGTGTTAACTTTTAAAACTTGTTGAATGGATGAACATCATGTGTTTTTAATTCATATAGCATGGTTATGATATTTGCTATGGTATTAAGAAGTCACACCAAAACAAACCCACGCTTCCGCAAAGCCAGGGTGTGATAATTATTTAATAAAAAATATATGTTATTTCTAAATTAATTCCGTAGGAAGTGCGTTGGAAATTCCGACAGATTACTCACGGAATGGATAATTCTTTTTTGTAATACACATATATGTTATTTTTAAAACAAAATTATATATATTTGTAGGAAATGTGTAGGAAAATACTGACACAATTCCTACGAAATACGTTTCCTTTTAACAATTCGTCAAAAATCCGTGGGAAATTAATGAATGTAATAGTTCCGTAGAAAAATCGTAGGAATCCATACAGGCCTTAATACGGTCTATTAGAGCATGTATGACTCGTATTCTTGGCAACCATATAATAGCACTCAATACAACGTTATGTAACCTTCAATATCGAATGTTACATAATAAAGGTCTTAGCTGACCTTGAAGATATATTAAGGTCCAACACGGTCTATTAGGGCATGTATGACTTGTAAATCTTCGTTAGGATATAATAGTACTCAATACAACGTGTTGTAACCCTTCAACATCGAATGTTTCATAATAAAGGGATGAACGATCCATTAAGATATATGGAGGCTTAACATAGTCTATTAGGGCATGTATGACTTGTAATTGTTCATTACGATATAATATCACCCAATACAATGTGGTATAACCCTTCAACGTCGAATATTACATTTTAAAGGCATTAATTGGGCCATTAAGATATATCAAGGCCCACGTGGTCTATTCAGGATTGTATGACTTGTTACTGTCCCTTACGATACAAGATCACTCAACATGACATGGTATAACCCTCCAACATCGAATGTTACATAATAAAGACCTTAACGGACCATTAAGATATATCAAGGCCCAACACACTCTATTAAGGCATATATGACTTGTAGTATTTTGCTACGATGTAATAGCACTCAATACAACGTCATGTAATCCTTCAACATCGAATGTTACATAATGAAGGTCTTAATAGGCTTTTAAGATATATCAAGGCCCAACATGGTTTATTAGGGCATGTATGACTTGTAAATCTTCGTTATGATATAATAGCACTCGATACAACGTGTTGTAACCCTTCAACATCGAATGTTTCAAAATAAAGGCCTGAACGAGCCATTAAGATATATCGAGGCTTAACATAGTCTATTAGGGCATGTATGACTTGTAATTATTCGTTACAATATAATATGAATCAATACAACGTGATATAACCCTTCAACGTCGAATATTACATAATAAAGGCCTTAATTGGGCCATTAAGATATATCAAGGCCCACACGGTCTATTAGGGCTTGTATGACCTGTTAGTGTCCATTACAATACAATACAAGATTACTCAACATGACATGATATTACCCTTCAACATCCAAAGTTACCTAATAAAGGCCTTAACGGGCCTTAATACGATCTATTAGAGCATGTATGACTCGTATTCTTGGCAACCATATAATAGCACTCAATACAACATAATGTAACCCTTCAATATCGAATGTTACATAATTCTTGGTTACGATATAAATGTTTATATAATATAAATGTTTACATAGACATATTTTGTTGTTATTATTATTATAATTATTATTATTATTATTATTATTATTCTCCTGTATATTAATAAGTGAATCAAATGAACAGTAAACTACAAATATAATAAAATATTATATACAGTTTTTTTGTATAGTTTTATTATCTTAATATTATAATAATTGTTATCTCCTTTACTTTTTAAGTCTGATAAGCTTGGTGATAACCAGTACTTGTATCGAAAATACCGGTTCGTTATCGGTACATGAAGGTAAACACTAGCACAAGCCTGGTACATAAAACGCCAAAAGTCGGTACCGGATTGAGTTTGATAATCTTTTAGTTCGAGAAATTTGGTACTGCTACCCAGTAACATTTGCTCATCCCTGATCACGGGTACCGTACGAACACCAACGGTATCGTACGACTTTTTTTTTACTTTCAGGGGTAGGGATGAGCTCGGTGCCAACAGATACCGAATCGGTATTGGTACCGAAAATACTGGTTACGGTATCGGTATATGAAGGTAAAAACCGGTGGCGAACCGGTACAAGGAACGCCAAACGTCAGTACCAAACTGGTACTTAGGATCTTTCGGTTCAGGAAATTCGGTACCGGTACCCATTACTGTGTGCTCATCTCTGATTATGGGCTTCTACCGAACAACATCATTACCATACAACTTTTTTAGTTGATTTTCTTTGGGTTATTTTTTAGTGTTTTTTTCTACATTTTCTTTTTATTCTTGTCAGCGATTCCGTGTGCAACGCGGTCGTGGTGATTTCAGTTTTTTGTATAGTTTTATTATCTTAATATTATAATAATTGTTATCTCCTTTACTTTTTAAGTGTGATAAGCTAGTCCTTAATCAGTACTTGTATCGAAAATATCGGTTCGTTATCGGTACATGAAGGTAAACACCAACACCAGCCTAGTACATAAAACGCCAAAAGTTGGTACCGGATTTAGTTTGATAATATTTTAGTTCGAGAAATTTGGTACTGCTACCCAGTACCATTTGCTCATCCCTGATCACGGGTAACGTACGAACACCAACGGTATCCTACGACTTTTTTTTTAGTTTCAGGGGTAGGGATGAGCTCGGTGACAACTGATACCGAATCAGTATTGGTACCGAAAATACCGGTTACGGTATCGGTATATGAAGGTAAAAATTGGTAGCGAACCGGTACTAGGAACGCCAAACGTCAGTACCGAACTGGTACTTAGGATCTTTCGGTTCAGGAAATTCGGTAGCGGTACCCATACTATTTGCTCATCTCTGACTACGGGCTTCTACCGAACACCATCATTATCATACAACTTTTTTAGTTGATTTTCTTTCGGATATTTTTTATTGTTTTTTTCTACATTTTCTTTTTATTTTTGTCAGCGACTCCGTGTGCGGTGTGCAACACGCTCGTAGTAATTTCAAACACATATAAACACAGACTAAATAACAAAAAAAGTTTACCGCATCGCGGCGACGATTTTTATAACTAGTTTAGTTAAAATTATATAAACATATAATACTATTATTTAATTAAAATTAAATTATGTTAGCATCAAAACTTTCAAAGATAAATTTATGTTTGGTTACTAAAAAAAGTTTAAATTTACCACCAACGATTTTTCTAAAAAAATGAATCTCCCTCTTTTATCTCTCAAAAAAATTGAATCTCCCTCTTTTATCGCACGGGGTTCCAAAGTCTTGGTTGAAGTTTCATCTTTTGGAAAGTTGTAGGTTCCATCGCAGTAGGTTTTCATAACTTGAAATTGCAGGTAAATCCGCCTTAGCAATGAAACCCGTCTCGATATAGATGATGAAAAACTCGATATCTTTAATTTTCTTTTTAAATTGGCAGATTTTGAAATTGAAGGTTCCATCACAGCATCATCCGTAGTAGATATACAACAGGTCTTCATCGTGTTATCTTGTTTAATTGTAATTGGTGGAATTGCTACTGTCCATAATAAGATTCAGCAGCTGATGCTCCACGCCTCCACCGCAACCAGTCGCCAGATTCGAGTGTTCAGTTGCTTTCAAAATTTGTTACGGAGAGTCTAGGCCTCAAATTGGGGTTATAGTCATGTTCTAGGTAAGCCACCAGCAGTTAGGTTCTTATAGATTGGTAGCCTAACATTAAGTTATTTGGAAATGATTTTTCGTTTGTAAATTAGATCTAAAAGCAAATCGAGTGTTCATTGGTTTGGTCATGTTTAAAGATACACATCAGTTGCTTGATGAATTGCTTCAACCACTAATGATATCTAAGTATTGTGATTAGGAAAGATGACTACTGATAGCATGGAAGATGACGACAAATCTACACATCTAGTTAGATCAACAATTTGAAAATTAGTAAGCTTAACTTAATGTTAACCCTTATTTCGCTTCAATAGTTCATAAACTGCCTTGTTCCATATATGATACAATGCCTTGTTCCATATATGATACAATGCATTTATTATTACCTAGCACATAAGGGTGCAAATGAGCCAAGCCTGAGCTTGTTTAAATTATGAGAGTTGAGTACGGTTCGGTTTGAGCATTGTTTCTAAAGCTTGAGCTCGGCATGTGGGTAGTTTTTCAAGCTTAAGGTCTGCTTGGGTTCGGCTTGTTTTCAATTATTATACTATATAGAGAGAGTCGTATATAATATATAAATATAAATAATTATAAATTATAATTAATATATAAATAATATGCTTTTTAAGCTGATTCGAGCTCGATAAGTGAAGTTCGGACTCGTTTACTAAGCTTGCTTATTTTTCGGCCTAGACTAGAGCTTGTTTAAGCTTGATACGTTTCAAGCCTATCTCAAGTAGCTCGCGAGTAGCTTGGCTCGTTTACGCGCCTACTAGCACATTTATTTTTTGAAAAGTCTAAACTAAATATTGTGAGTTGATATGAATCAGGGTTTGATAACTATGTGTCTATTAATCTTTTTTACTGATACAAACTGATGCGTGTGTGGTGGTATATAAGTTTAAGTATATTTTAAGCCCTTTTTACACGTTAGTCAAGTTTTAAATTTATTTGGATGAATGATTTATTCAAACAAAGTTATTTTTGATAAACTTGCTTGTTTATTTCATTTGCTTCATCATCAACATATATATATATATATATATATATATATATATATAGGTAAAGAGTATGGTACAAATATGGTTATCATACATTATGTACGCTATATTGTGAGCCGTACACGTGTCCCGATTCAGTTTGGTTTAAGAAGGTTAAATCAGACAATTAACATAACCATTAGAGGGCAAATTCGTCTCTTCGTTCATTCAGCGAGAAGTTCGTTACACTGATATCCCGGTAATTATTATTCAAATCAGTTTCAAATTTTCCATAATTCACAATTTGCAGTTTTCGGTCGTACGTGTTAGGGTTTAATTCAATTTGTCTATTTTCGATGGATCCACAGAGTAGCACTGGACGAACAGAAGATGATTTTGAAGAAAATCGACCGATCGGTGATCATGCTCAATTATCTGCGTATCAGAGAGTTTCGATTGAGGATGTTTTAAATCCGCGACCTGCAAATCCAATTCCAATTCCAGTTTCAAGTTCAAGTGCTGCAAACGAGATTTCTATTGGTAATTATGTTAATTCAGATATCTAAATTGTTCGTATAATTGTTTTTTGGTTAATCGTAGCATTGCTGATTTTTTTCTAGTTTGAATGTTTTGATTTCACCTTTGTATTTTTTTTGAGAACAACATGTTAATTTCGCATGTTATTACTTTATACAATTCGCATTTGGTTTGTTTTTTATAAATTTCGCATTTGATTATATAATAAATCGCACATGTAATTCAATTATTCAATATCATCATTTCGCATGTTTTTGATCAGTTAATTCGCATGTGTTTTATATGACTTTTTTATGTTTTTTATTTTGATTCATGTAGATGAAAGGGTTTACACTCCGGAGGTTCAGGCATCAGCTACACCTGTTGTTGGAATGCAATTTACCTCCATTGAACAAGCATATGCGTTTTATCAATCATATGCTAAGTTAGCTGGTTTTTCTATTCGGAAAGGTGGCGAAGTATACAGCGGTGGTATAATCAAAACTAAGTATTTGGTTTGTTCTAAAGAGGGACATAAGCCTGTGTGTATTGATGGCAATTCCAAGGCAAAAAAGCAATTCAAAACAAGGAAAAGGGGGACTATTAGGACTGGATGCAAAGCTCAACTTATGATTTGCACTGTGGACGGTAGATTATATACAGTCAAGAGATTTGTTGATGGTCATAACCATAAGTTTGTTTGTGAAAATGACATTCACATGCTCCCAGCTTATAGACAATTGTCAGATGTACAGGAGGAGATGGTATGGGAGCTAGGCACTTTAAACCTTGGTCCTGTCAAAGCTTTCCATATAATGAGGAAACGTTATGGTGGTTTCGAGAACGTTGGTGCCACAGTTGATGATTGCAAAAATTTTAGGAAGCGGATAAACAGCTATATAGGAGAGTATGACGCTGACATGGTTATAAATAGGATGACTGACAAAAAAGAATATTTAGCTGATTATTCGTTTGAATACTCTGTTGATGATGGCAAACGTTTAACTGGGTTGTTCTGGGCTGATGGTTTATGCAAGCTTAACTATATGGAATTTGGCGATGTGATATCGTTCGATGCAACCTTCAAGACAAACAGGTAACTGTTTCAAAAGACAATGTTACTGATTTTTCGCATGTTTTGTCTGCTAATCAGGGTTCAATATCGCATGTGTAGAAAACACAGTTGTATTGAATATATCGCATGCCTTTTTTCTCCTGGTTTCGCATTTGATTTTCATTATTTCGCATATAATAAACGTGATTTCGCATTTGTTGTTTAGGTACAAGATGGTGTTTGTTCCGTTCACAGGCATTGACAACCACTGTCGGAATGTAACACTCTCAGCTGGGTTGTTGGCATCAGAGAGTATTGAATCATATAAATGGCTTCTAAATTCATTTTTAAAGTCATTTGGTCGGCAACCTAATGTTGTAGTGACGGATCAAGACCCTGCTATGAAACAGGCTATTGAGGAGGTTTTCCCTAGTAGCAGACACAGATTGTGTATGTGGCACATTATGAAAAAAGTGGCAGATAAGGTAGAGCATGTAACATTTTTGTGTTTTTGTTGGTGTTATTTTTTATTATTATAGGTTTTTGTAATAGACTGATATAAAATGCATTTATTGTTAAAGGTTGGGCACGAGTTGTGCAATAATGACGAGTTTAAAAGGAGAATGTGCGACATTGTTTGGACCGATTCGATTGAGCCCGAAGAATTCGAGAGACAGTGGAAGATGGTGATGATTGAGTTTGGTCTTACTGAAAACAAATGGATTGATGATATGTTTGGGATGAGATCCATGTGGATTCCGGCTTTTTACCGGCATGAGCCAATGTCAGGTCTTATGAGAACAACTTCAAGATCAGAGAGTGAGAACCACTTTTTTTGTCAGGTTGCTAATTCACAACTCACACTCGTAGAGTTTATGAACCATTTTGATGGGGCAATGGATGTTCAAAGGTTCAATCATAGAAAAAATGATCATATTTCAAGATATACTGAGCCAGCTGATTGGAGTCGAACTACATTGGAAAAAGATGCTGCTAAGATCTACACCAGGTCTATATTTTTTGATCAGCAATCAGAGATTCATGGAACAATCTCCGAATGTTTGCCGATGGACACCAAAGTTGAAGGTCCACGTATCAGAATATTATTGAAGGACTTTACAGCACATGGTGATGGTTTATTGGAGGTATTTTTCATTTTTTTTAAATATGCGAATTATTTACATTACATATGCGATTTTAGTTTATTTACTTTACATTAACTTTTTTAGATTTGCGAAATTGTTATGTTCCACATGCGATATTAATTTTAATTAATTACATGATTATTTAAACATGCGAAATTGTTATCTTTATACATGCGATTTTAAATCTTTTTTTTTTTTTTTTGTTATTTTTTGCTAGGTGTGGTTTAAGAATCTTGAAAATGATGTAACTGCACAGTGTAGCTGTTTGCGTTTTGAGCAGTATGGGCTGCTATGCAAACACATCTATTTTCTTTTCAAGATGTTTGGTGTTAAAGAAATACCAAACAAATATGTTATGAAGAGATGGACGAAGGATGTGGTGCCGAATGAGTTGAATGTGAAGTACAATTTAAATGTGGGTGGTAAGGATGTGCAACACAAGGCTAAACGGATTGCTCGTGAAATCATTCATACAGGGGAGTATTTGGTTAGTAATTTGATTTCCGACCTTGATCAACTTGTTTTAGTGAGGGATCAAATGATGCAGCTTAAAGAGAGAGTTGATCAGAGTCGAATAACCAAGCAACTTGATCCAAAATTTGACCGATTTTCAAAGTTGATTGGTTATCAACAACCAGTAACTAATGCCCCCCCTACTGTTCGTGTGCCGGCTGGTATAAGAAACAAAGGTCGCGGCTCGCATAGAAGGATTTTATCTAAGAAGGAACAAATGATCAGCCGCAAAGGGAAAAGGTCAAGGACATGTAGTGTATGCAATGAAAAAGGTCATGACATTCGGACTTGCGAGGAGCTGAAAGGCAAACAACAAGGTAAACAGCAAAAAAAGAAGAAGAAGGGTGTACAGATTGAAGATGGTTTGAGAGACAAAGACAATGAGGGTGAAGACGACGAAGAGGAAGATGACTTTGAAGATTACATTAGTGATGATGGATCCGATGAAGATCAGTGGGAAGAGGTGTCTGGAGATGAAGATGACGAGGATGAGTAATGGTTTTTAAATGTAAATGCGAATTTACACGGAACACATGCGATTTTAAATTCATTTATGTATATCATTTTTCACATGCGATTTTAGTAGTATAAACATGCGATTTTATATGCATCAGTTTTATATTTACTTTATATGATTTTTCACATGCGATTTCTCGTCTAATACATGCGATTTTGGAGTTATCTTGTATTTTTTATGTTATTGTGGCAAAGATCCCTAATTCATTCATGCGATTTGAAATTATATTAAAGCATAAGATTTGTTCAAAACATATATCCAAAATAATAGGTATTGTCTAACACAGCCACAACCACAAAAGGATTAAAAATATAAATTAGTTACTTGAAGAGAATGATTTTGTCACGTGCAGAAGAGCTGAACTTCATCTTCTCCTTCACAGTGTTCAGAGCATCTGTTAGGAAAGAGAAGGCCAAGTCATCAGATCGAGATTGCTCCTTTAGGTGATCCAAAGCTCTGTCTCTGAATGTTGATGGTGGTTCTTGAAGTAGCTTTTCCCATACTTCTTGATTGTTCTTGATTTGTTCAAGGATTTTGCCCTGCACATCAAGAATCAGATGAGAAGAGGTGACATCAGTGCTTGAAAATAGCTGTTTGATTGCAATGGTTTTGATTTTTTCTATATCTTCAGATGCCATTTTTGTTGTCTGTGTCTTTGTGTGTGTTTTATTTGGTCTTCTATGTCTTAATATGGAAGGTAGTTATCAAGGTTTTTTTATATTAATATAGTAAATTTATTATATAGGTAGGGTGGTAAGTTCAGTAGTATTCATTGTAAAACTCATCATTACATGTCAAATTATAGTCAAATCGTTAATAAATTAAGTTTTTGTATATAAAATAATATCATTTTTAGTTTTTAAGATTGGTAGTTTGTTTTTTTTTTTTTGTATTTTTTATTACAAAGTATTTTTTTAAAATTTTTTTTTTGCACTCTTCCTTATACGATATCGCACTTGATTTGAAAGTAATTCGCAAACTGTAAGAAACATACATTTAAATATCATTTTCTATGATATCGCATTTGTAATTTATCTAAAATCGCAAACTATATGAAGAGATTTTGTAAGTGTTTGAAAACGCATGTGCATTATCCTGAAATTCGCAAACTATATGAAATCTCAAATAATTCTTAACTTTTTTACTGATATCGCATGTGCATCATATGAAATTCGCAAACTATATGAAATGTCAAAGAGTTCATTTTTATACCGAATTCGCATTTGTATTGTGGACGTTTTCGCACATGATTCGTCAAACTGCATCATCTTCTTCGATAGTCAGTGCATACAGAATTTCTAAATTTATCAGAAGTTCATTTGATGAATAGGAATCGAAAGATTTGGTGAATAAGAATCGATCGATTTTTTGTTAATTGTTATAATTTCGTCTTTGGTTTTGATTTACGATCTTTCGTTATGATTTTTGAGGTTTTGTTTGCCGTATCAGGTGTTTTGATCTTAAATTTGACGTTTTTAACCTTGGCGGTTACTTTTTTATGAATCATATGTTGATAAATTTAATAGAAAAAGGCGCTGTTTAAAAAAGATGATCCGACGGTTGTAGACGACGCGTACATAATGTACGATTAGAGGATTTGTATGATAACCGGCCTCTATATATATATATATATATATATATATATATATATATATATATATATATATATTGCAGGTCCACCCGGATGATCGAGTAACCTCTATTCCCTGTTTTCCGACAAACCCGAGAGTGCGGAATCCAAACGGGTAAGTTAAACCAAGTTACGAACACGTAAGACACAAGATTCAACGATTAACACTCAATGTATTAATGCTAGAAAACGGTTACAATGCAGTGTTTACAAATGGTCTCTGTAAACTCTCAGTGTGTGTGTTACAATGTGTCCGCTCGCAAATCTATTCAGACTTGTCTGGATGTTTCTGTTCTGTGTCTGTGCTTATATAGTAACACAGTGACGAAATCAGGAACCGGACGAAATCGGATTGACGAAATCCAATATCTAGACGAAATCACATGTGATTTCGTTTCATATGGGATTTCGCCATACAAGGGGATTTCGTCCCACACATATGTTTTCGTCATTTTATAATAAGCCCAAACCAAATCCATGCAAGCCCAATTCACCATTCAGCCCAACATGAGAAGTTACGTCCAGATGACGTTTGTTGACTAATCTTTCACAATTTCAACTATGACATCATCTGTGACATCATCATGACATCACAATGATGATGTCATGGTGATGTGTCAACGGGACTTGGCTTGCGGCGCTCCATGCTTCGCGTATCGAACTCTGCGGCGCACGACGGAGGAATGTCGTGACATCGGGCTTGAGCCGAACCTAACCGGGTCGAACCGAACCGAATCGAACTGAGTCGAGTCGCGTCCACATAAAGTGTACCAACATATATATATATATATATATATATATATATATATATATATATATATATATTTCAAAAGTCATACGAAAAACCGAGCTTGTTACTAAAACAAAAGGGTTAAAAATAAAAAGGGTTTTGGTGGGTGAAAGGGTGTTTGTTTTTGGGTTAAGAAATGAAAAGGTTTAGGCTCAAAGGGGTTAACTAGGGGGATTTTGGGTAGGTGGTAAAAAAAATAAAAATAATGGTGTAGAAATGAAAAAAGGGTTAGTCCTAATGCCTCCATCATTTACTTACTCGGGTTTAAGTTGGTAAGGACTGGGAATATATCGTCGTGGCAAGTTCTAGAGTTGTAAGAACCAATTTTTAGAAAATGATCAATTTTAATCCCTTTAATTTTCAAAACTTGTTAACCTCGACTGTTTATGAAGGTGCAATTGTTTTCCGGCTTACAATCAGGATTTTGGGTAGGATAGACTCGAGTTCCAACATCGGTCAATCAAAAATAAACTAAAAGAAAAATCTTTTTGGCTTTTATAAGTTTAGATTAAAACACACTTAAAATCTTTTTGGAATTTTTCATTTTTCAAATGTAAAGACGGAAAGCAATAAATAAATATATACAAAGATGCAGAAACTGAAAGCAGTAAACAATATATACAGACATTCTTTTTGCGAGTTTCGAGGGTAAGAGAATCATATCAGTGTACGGTCACGCCAAAATGCTCTTGTTGTTCTTATTGTTAACATGTTGATAAACATCCTATAACGATTATCGGTATTGTTATCCACATAAGCTCAACTTATCAGATGTAATCATGGCGAGGGGATACGTTAAGGTATGATTTATACTTACCGACCGGTGTTCATCCACACAAGACACATTCCCGTATCAAGGTATGCACGAGAGTTCATCTTACCGGTGAGTATACTGTTTATCATCTGTTTGACCGTATAAAAGAATGTGAGAAACTCACTTATTTGATTGAAAACAAGCCCTATGTGATAGAATCACTTATTGATGAGGAACTTGATTTTCAGATGCATGAGGGCACAGGAGCAAGTCCGTGAACAGGTCAGTACTTTCGTACAGCAAAGAGACGAACTTGACTCCCGCAAAAAATCTGTGATATATTATCACTTATTTTGATTGGACATGTGATTGTTGATCACTTATTGAGGTCGAATGCAATATGTACACGTATGTATAGTATCATGGAAGATCTAGACTTCGTCTCCGTTATTTTTCGGTAAAAGATACAACCATGATACCCAGATGATAAACAGCATAAAGACCGAATATCTCAGAACCTCGGCAATCTCTCAAATGAAATTTCGGTACTAAGACCATATGCCAATGTGTGGTTCCCACCTGGTCTTCAGTCGATTAAGGTTTATATCACCCTGCACACTTTAAAATGATCGTGAGCCTACCGATACATCTTATATAGAGTTGCTTATCAATTTTCATTTTGCATTTCAGTTCGAAGAGGTTTCGACAGACCACTGATTTACTATCATTTTCTCTTTTTCTCGCCAAGAAACTCATTTTTGTTTTTCTATTGTTTTTGGGTTTTGAAATTTTTCGATGTTTTTGAATTTTCAAATTTTGGATTTACTCCCCCTAATATCAACAAACTAAGATAAATTTAAAAGACACAAAGATATTTACAAAAACGATTTCCCGATGCTGGTTAACTCATGTTTTACCTCAATGCCGTTTACCAAAATTAATTTTAATCAGAAATGATTTATCGAATTTTGGAAAAATCAGTTGGCACGTTGGTAAGCGGTGCAGACCATGACAACATTGACGAGTTTCATATTTAAACAATCACGTGTGAGGTGATATTCGAGTTCAACGTGTCAGGTCAAAGAGTGCTACGAGAGGATAACAATTTATAAAGCAGCTTAAATATCGACAATTATAGGAGAGATTAGAAATTTAAAACCGTATCCTGCAACTGCTTCGTGCATTGCAAGGAATCTGAGTGCTCTCCCAAACTGGATATCCACCCGGTGTGGACTTCAAAGTCGATTCTTTGTAGCTACTGAGAAGTCTCTTGACAGCAACAAGATCATAGACCTCTGGGTCCGGCTGGTCTTCCACATTGCACCAGCGAAGGTCTTTATCTTTCTCTTGAGAAGTAGTGTGCGGTGTTTCAATCCACGCCAAGGCATCCGAACACCCGGTTGGTTTGTTCAACAAACACATTTTCTTCAATCACACCACGAAGTAATGTACACTGCACGTTCATCTTGTTGATTTTGATCTTCAGACGTGCTGCAGGTGCGTACATTTTGATTGAATCTATCCTGGGGACCCGATCAAAGCCTTGAACAATCAAACTTTGGAATGATTTTCAACTTGTCGAAGCTTTTCAATTTCTTTCGACAGACAATTCTGTCTTCTTTTCTTTTTCTCTCCATCAAAGGCAACAATTTCTTTTGTCGCCGATCTTGTGCATGAATATTCCACTATCAACAATCCGATGACTATCGATAGTTCTTCCTGGAACATCCTGCACACTCACTCAGAGATTAGTTGGAGAGGGGGACCCAAGCCTTCATAGACTTGGGTTGCCCCTGAGAATCAAGAAATGTAATTTCAATCTCTTGATGATTTGGAAATTTCACGCCTCCCCCTGAACCTTCACCTGTTTTTGGTTTCCAAGCTTGTTTCCATTTACCAGATTGTGTATTAATTACAATTTCTGGTTTTAACGGTTGTTGTGAACTTGGTTTCCTTTTAACATTTTCCAGTTTTAAAGCCTTTTCGATCACCTTCACATTCTTATGTCGTTGTTTTGTTTCCTGTTCTTTAACAGTGCGTTTATCATGTTTTGGAGAAACAGGACGACGTTGTGAGTGACCTTGTTCAGAGGGGGCTCTTTCAACAAAATTTGGTTTGGGCGAGTTTATGCAGTCTTTAATGATGTGCCCAAACTTCCCACACTTGAAACAAGTTCTCCTTTCCACAAACTTAGGAGAATTTGACCGACTAACAGATGTCGAGCCAGTAGAACCCGAGGTACTTGCTCTTTCATCACACCCATTTGTATGTTGAGTGTAATTGTTTTGACTGTTACGTTTTAAAATCTTGACTTGTTGGATAAAATCGGTGTTTGATTTGTTTTCAAAAGTCTCAATTTTATCAGTACCCTTTGATGCTACAAACTTGACATCTTTTGCTTTCTTCTTGTAAGGAGCTCCTTTTGATTCAACCTTAGCCTTTGGCTTTGGAGCTTGTTGTTGCTGTTGTTTACCCTTAGAAGCAACAGGTTGTTGCTTTGTCGGTGATTTCTGTTTTCCAGGGATTGTCTTTCCCAAAAATTTTCTTGTATTATCTTCAAACACTTTGTCAGTCAAAGATTGATTGACGTTTTTGATTGGAAAATCTATGTCTGAATAAATTTTACTATCACCGACTAAAGTATACAACAAGTTATTGCTCTTAACAACAGACACACATTCATTGTCATCTTTGACATCCTTGACAGGATCTATCACTTGCTTGGCAACAGGTTGCACGACAGGACTAGGAGGATCACAAAGAATATGATTCTCAATTGGAATTTCTACTCCTTTCGTCTCATCAAGTGATTCATCCTGGTCATTCACATCTGATTCATCATCTGAAGAATCATAGTCCTCAATGGTTGGAGAACTTTGATTTGAAGCACATGATGACTTTTCTTTCCGATCAGATGAGTCCTCCGATGAATTGTCCGGTTTGAACCCTAGGCCAGTAGTAACTTCCTCATAATCAAGAGGCACACTGGGTTCATACCGAGGCATATCCTCTTCATCGGGCGACTTGGTATAGTCGTGTCTCAAAGGGGGTGGACACTTCCTATAACCAACGCCTTTAACGTTTCCCTTTAGTTTCTGAACGTCAATGATGTGATCAAGCACATATCGGGAGTTAGAATAACTCTCCAATTTGAGCTTGATCGCTTCATATTCACACTTGGCCACGGCTAGCTCTTTCTTGGTTTCCTCAATGATATTAATGTAGTTATTAATACCAATTTGTTTGTTGAAAACAGTTTTTGTTAATTCGGAAACACTTTTCTTTTGGGTTTCAATAACTGTTTTAAACTCCTTTTCATTGCGAGCTAAGGCCATGTTTGCCTCTTTGCATTTAGACAGTTCAATAACCAAACTCTGATTGTGACCATGAACTGTTTCAGATTCATGTTTAAGATTAGCACATTCATGTTTTAATTCTTCAAAAGCATGTTTAGCATTAGCACATTCATGTTTCAAATCAGCACAATCACTACATATGCTAGGAGTTTCAGATTTTACCTGACTTGTAGAAGCTGTGACATTAGCCATAAAGGCAGTCTGAGAAGAGAAAGATCCATCTTCAGTGAAAATCTTCTCCATTTCTTTTGAAGCAGCAGCTTTCTTGATCAAGTCAGATTTCTCCTTAGCATCATTCGACAAACTATCAGCTTCAGAATCTATTCCCTCCTTCACGTCTGATTCTGAACTGTAATCACTCACACCTGAGCCATCTTCATCAGTACTGCCACTATATCTTGAACTGTTATCATTTCCTGAAGATTTACCATCATTGACATTCTTGACAATTTCAGCATAAAACACAGTTCCTCCTTGATCTCCACCTCCACATTGTACAGACCAGTCACACCTTTCATCAGTTTGATTTGAGTTGGCCGTGGATGTATTTGTTTGATTTTTGAAAGGATTTTGGTTGCCTTTTTGAGGTTGGGCTTGAGGTGGTTTAGAAAAATAGGCAGTTGGATCAAATTGGGGTTGAGGTGTGACAACTTGAGGTTTCGGAAGATAGGCATTTATATCAAATTGGGGTTGAGGTGTGGCAATTTGAGGTTTAGAAAAATAGGCAGTTGGATCAAATTGGGGTTGAGGTGTGGCAACTTGAGGTTTCGGAAGATAGGCATTTATATCAAATTGGGGTTGGGGTGGTGCAACTTGAGGTTTCGAAAAATAGGCATTTATATCGAAAACCGGAGGTGGAGCTGATTGTGGAAACGGAAAGAAGCTCGACATTGGATTGTTATTTGTGAGTAATTACTTGAAACACCAAATGCGAAACCCAAATGAATGAAAAGGCCCAAACCACCTTAAATTGTTGAGGCCCACCACTTAGTGAGATATAATCAAAAATGAAATTACCAGCTTATAATCTTAATAAGTCGACAACCTTATAAATTTTGCGAACACCAACTTCTAACAAATTTTGCTGATCTAGACCAATGTTCACGAAGTTGAGGCCCAGTATGAGAATAAGTGTGGCCCAACCAACTTAGGTATAAGTTGACACAATAGTCAACATCCTTAAATTTTAACAGCCGTGTCTGACTCCTATCTCTCTGCGATATCAAACCCTAAACAAACTATCTCTCTCTTCGTATTAATACCCAGTATCAACAATCAAAATCCGATTTGAATTATGATCGACGAAACAGGAATAGATATGTTATGCGACGAAACAGAATGGTCAGGCGACTAAACAGGATGTATAAGGTCCGACGAAATCAAGATGGTCAGGATAGGTGATTTCGGCCAGGTCTTGATGAAAACAAGAAGTGTTTTCGGCTGATAAGGGATTTCGGCCAGGAGGTAAGGGTTTTCGGCTCAGAGTGAAGCTGATAAGGGATTTCGGCAACAAGTGGAGTGATTTCGGCTGTATGATATAGTTGACTGATGTTGATTTCTTTGACTGGAACTATAAGGTGATTTCGGGCAGATAGCAAGTGATTTCGGCAACAAGTGAAGTGATTTCGGCTGTATGATATAGTTGACTGATGTTGATTTCGTTGACTGGATGTTTAATGAAAACAAGAAGGGTTTTCGTGGCTCAATGAATTCATCCAAGACCAAGTGATTTCACCAGGAATAGTGTTTAAGTGATTTCACCAGCAATAGTGTTTAAGTGATTTCGGCCAGGTCTTGATGAAAACAAGAAGTGTTTTCGGCTGATAAGGGATTTCGGCCAGGAGGTAAGGGTTTTCGGCTCAGAGTGAAGCTGATAAGGGATTTCGGCAACAAGTGGAGTGATTTCGGCTGTATGATATAGTTGACTGATGTTGATTTCTTTGACTGGAACTATAAGGTGATTTCGGGCAGATAGCAAGTGATTTCGGCAACAAGTGAAGTGATTTCGGCTGTATGATATAGTTGACTGATGTTGATTTCGTTGACAGGATGTTTAATGAAAACAAGAAGGGTTTTCGTGGCTCAATGAATTCATCCAAGACCAAGTGATTTCACCAGCAATAGTGTTTAAGTGATTTCACCAGCAATAGTGTTTTCGTTGACAATTGTTACCAGACAAAAAAAAAGAAAGATATTTATCAAGTCTTATCCTTATCTTCTGACAAGGAAACCTTCTTTTTAAAAGTTCACCTTACCAAGACACTCTTTTTCAACCTTTCATCATTCGTACGTACACAATTGTCAAACAATCAATATTATATAATAACAACACATCAGTAACATTTCAACAAAGATCAAATAAGGATCAATCAGAGATATTATCAAGAACAAACACAAGAACAACTTGAATATATGATGAACTTGATGAACACTTTGTATATTCCGGTGATCGATAAATTTTCCGAACAACGATTTTGCACAAAACTTCAATAAAAAACCTTAATACAACATGTATAACAAAGATTTAACAAGGTTTTTAGCAAAACAAACAGCAAAATCTAATGATTTTCAAGGTTTTGAAAAGAAGTTTTTCAGAAAAATGATTTTTAACAAGAGCATAAACTGAAATAAAACTTCCAAAATCTATCAAAACACGAGAAAAACGACTTGGTTTAAACAAGGAATCGAGCCAATGCTCTGATACCAATTGTAGGTCCACCCGGAGGATCGAGTAACCTCTATTCCCTGTTTTCCGACAAACCCGAGGGTGCAGAATCCAAACGGGTAAGTTAAACCAAGTTACGAACACGTAAGACACAAGTTTCAACGATTAACACTCAATGTCTTAATGCTAGAAAACGGTTACAATGCGGTGTTTACAAATCGTCTCTGTAAACTCTCAGTGTGTGTGTTACAATGTGTCCGCTCGCAAATCTATTCAGACTTGTCTGGATGTTTCTGTTTTGTGTCTGTGCTTATATAGTAACACAGTGACGAAATCAGGAACCGGGCGAAATCGGATTGACGAAATCCAATATCTAGACGAAATCACATGTGATTTCGTCTCATATGGGATTTCGCCATACAAGGGGATTTCGTCCCACACATATGTCTTCGTCATTTTATAATAAGCCCAAACCAAATCCATGCAAGCCCAATTCACCATTCAGCCCAACATGAGAAGTTACGTCCAGATGACGTTTGTTGACTAATCTTTCACAATTTCAACTATGACATCATCTGTGACATCATCATGACATCACAATGATGATGTCATGGTGATGTGTAAACGGGACTTGGCTTGCGGCGCTCCATGCTTCGCGTATCGAACTCTGGGGCGCACGACGGAGGAATGTCGTGACATCGGGCTTGAGCCGAACCTAACCGGGTTGAACCGAACCGAATCGAACTGAGTCGAGTCGCGTCCACATAAAGTGTACCAACATATATATATATATATATATATATATATATATATATATATATATATATATATATACTTCAAAAGTCGTACGAAAAACCGAGCTTGTTACTAAAACAAAGGGTTAAAAATAAAAAGGGTTTTGGTGGGTGAAAGGGTGTTTGTTTTTGGGTTAAGAAATGAAAAGGTTTAGGCTCAAAGGGGTTAACTAGGGGGATTTTGGGTAGGTGGTAAAAAAAATAAAAATAATGGTGTAGAAATGAAAAAAGGGTTAGTCCTAATGCCTCCATCATTTACTTACTCGGGTTTAAGTTGGTAAGGACCGGGAATGTATCGTCGTGGCAAGTTCTAGAGTTGTAAGAACCAAGCGGTTATTCACACAAGAAACGAAAAATGAGCATTTAGTTTAAAGATATGTATTTGTATGCTCAATAAAGGCTCAAAACTCACTTTTGTGGGAATGGGTTTTTATGTGATCAAGTATATATAATTAAATTTTAACTAAACTTGTCATGCCTTTTCATAATTTTCTTATGTTGGTTCTTTTTATCACGACGCTATCGGTTGTAAATTTGTAAAAATATAACCTTTTTAAAATTTTGAAATTCCCAAATTAAACCTAGACAAGTAAAAAAAATGAAAATTTTGGAAAAAATTTGGGTGATTAGCGGTTCCAATAGAGTTTTGTGTAAGGCTTGTAATTAGGACTTGCAAGATTCAAAGTTTTAGCATCCCCCCACACTTAAATTACACATTGTCCTCAATGTGTCCCAAAAATAAGTTTTTAGGTTGATTGAATCTGTAAAAAGGTGTGAAAAAGCAAAATTTTATGTTATTGGGCGTCTGGACACGGCCCCGTGGTGTCCGGGCACGGCCCCGTGTTCAGTCGCCAGTAACAAAAAGTTGTAAAAAGAAATAGAAGCCTGGACACGGGGGCGTGTTGGGTGAACACGACCCGTGTCCAATTCACCTGAACTGGGTATTTTATGCATATTGTGCAGCACGGGGCCGTGTTGGGCGTGCATGGCCCGTGCTGAACTTGCTGTAATGAAGAAAATTTTGTCGGATGGCCCTGTTTTCGTGCATGGGATGCTGGTCCAATTTCCCTTGCTATCCTTCACCATCCCGAGTGTGTTTTATCCATTACAACATCATCCAAACATCAAATTAGCTAAAACCATCATTCATTAGGTCATAGAGAGAATTACATAACAATCCTAAAAAGTTAAAATCAAAGCAGAAAATAAAATTAAAGGGTCCTAAATTAGATAGGTCAAGTGATAAGTAAAATCATCCTATGGAGCTCTACGAGTACAATAAGAACCAAAATTCCGGAAATAGTTTTCCGGTATCTAAAAGCTTTGTAGAACTCCGAGCCGAGGGGTGTTAAAGCCATTCTTCTATCTCTCATGGGAGGAAGAAGGCGGAGTCATTCTCCTCTACATCTTGTGGAGGATGAGCGACACCAACCGGAACCCCTTGTAGTACGTCCCAAGGAGGCTCCGGATGCATGGCGTACCATTCGACTGGTATGATGACTTCGGGAACCACATTCCATGCCCTTTGGGTAATGATTGGAACCAAAGGAGGAGAAGCGAGAATGTTCAACCTTTGGTGCAAAAGGTTGACCTCTCGAAGACAACCCTCTAGTCCCACCGTCAAATGATTAATACGGTCGACCAATGCTTCTTCCACTCCTGTTATTTCATCAATGGCCTCTCTTGAAGCGTAAACATAGTTTACAAGAGAATCCTCAACCGTTGATGACCTTCTTCCTTGTCGGTTGTTTCTAGAGTGCGATGAAGATGTTCCGCTAGTTCTGCTTGCCATTCTGAGAGGACATACCGAAAAGAGTTCAATTTTTATGTAAATAGTACCTCGGACACGGCCCGTGCTCAATGAGCACGGCCCCGTGTTCAAATGTCTGCAGATTTTTGGAACAAGGAATCTTGGTGTTTTAATTTGTTTTTGTGATTTTTAAAACGTTTAAAAGTAGAAACAACTTAAAACATTGTTGTAGAACTTTATTTTGAACAAGATTCCTTGAATAAAAATCTAACAAACATCTCAATAGGGCTTGGAATTATGGAGATTTCAAGCTCTAATAGAGGTGTTAAGAGAAATTGAAGAAGAAGGTAATGGATAAAAGTGGAAAAGACAAGATGGTTGTTGGGAACCTTCTTTAGAATATAACTAGGATGGTATGTGGGAAGATCCACCAGATCTTTGTCTTTGGAGTGGTCCATATGTGCAGGAATCTTGCTGCATTTATAGAAAATGACAGCATGCTGCACACGGCCCCGTGTCGGATGGACACGGCCCCGTGTGCAGGTGGAATCCTGACATATTTTGTCCGTATTCTAACACGAAATCAGACGGGAATCTTTGGGTGGACACGGGGGCGTGTTGACCTGGATACGGCCCCGTGTCTAGAAGCTGTCTTATGGAGTTTGTCTATTTTTAAGGAACTTATCCGGATCGGGTGGTTCCTTACTGGATGGGACAACCCCAAAGTGCCTAAGATACCTTAATTGCTCTAGATTAAGACGAGAACGCAAGAGGTTGTCGGTGAGGGTGATTCCTATGCTATATGTAGGTGGACAAGTCCAACCCTTTCCCGGGCTCTCGTTAAAGAAGGTGTATGCCGAATCGCTCAGGTCTATGTATGCAGCGAACGAAGTCGATGGGGAGTCCTTCACGGCACAATCGACGCAGGGACGACTATCGCTCAAGTCCTTGCTAGAGTTAGAGGTATCGTCGGGAACAACGAAGTTGTTTGAATGCGATCCCAACAACTCTTCTTGGTTATTGTCTTGAGATAGATTATTGAAATCTATCCTAAGTTCTTTTAACCAATTAAGAATTAGATCTTCCAATTGAAATAGTTCATCAAGAAGCATTTCTCCTAGAAGATCCGGTTGAGAGCATTCGAGGGAGAGATAAGGATTATTTTTGCTTTCGCCCCTCCTAAGGCTACGGGAAAATGATGGGTCTATATACTGGGGCTTATAATTTAGAAAATAACATTCTAATTCTTTATGAGAGCCGCCACATATTTGACACCACGTACCATAAGAGTGCTGAAAGTAAAAAATATCAGTATCACTCATGTTTGTGTCAGAAATTACCAACCGTCGGGATCTTACGGTTCTGTTTTCAGTAGCTGAATCTTGGGCACGGGGCGTGTTGAGTGGGCACGACCCCGTGTTCAGCTTACTGTCTGACTTAAAACAGGATTGCAAGTTCCAAAGATTGGGCACGGGCGTGTTCAGCGGGCACGGCCCGTGCTGAGTTCTGCAGAAGCTGAAAAACTAAGAAAATCCTAAAAAAAACAGAAAAAAATTTATAAAAAACGATTAGGCCGTTGATTCCTAACTTTCTTAAAATCCTTGTGTCCCCGGCAGCGGCGCCAAAAACTTGATGCGTGTGTGGTGGTATATAAGTTTAAGTATATTTTAAGCCCTTTTTACACGTTAGTCAAGTTTTAAATTTATAAAACATGATATTTTACTAACACCAAACACACATATGGGCAAGTGCACCCATCGTGAGCGTAGTATAGTGTTGGCAAGATACCGAGGTCGTCCAAGGACACAAGAGCTTTTAGTACCGGTTTATCCTCAATGTCTAATCAAATCAAAAGTTTAGAAAAAGGTTTTAAACTAGAAAAATAAAAACTAACTAAAATGCTGAAAAATAAAAATAAAAGAAAAACAGATAGACAAGATGAATCACATGGCTCCGACTCGTGTTTAGTGTAACCTTTGATTATTTCCGCACTTTTGCACTTTTTAAGAGATTATCTTAGTTATTGTAGTAGGCCCCTCTTTTGAAGGTGACGTTACCCTCAACCCAGTATTTTGAGTCAGCAAGGATACAATCCTAAAGGGTCAGATTATTGAAAGATAATTAATTACGTTATTAATGCATATTATGGTAGGCCCCTCTTTTGAAGGTGACGTTACCCTCGGCTAAGTAGTCTGAATCAGCAGGGATACAGTCCTAAGTAGCCGGGTTAAAGTATTAATAGTAGCTTACATATGAGGGGATCAAAGAGTTTGGACCCCCGCCATCCAATACCGGTGAGTATTGAAGGAGGTCCTACTAAATTTGACCCAGGTCCTTACAGGATCTATACACTGAACAAGGCAAGACTCTTACCAAACCGTTTCCTTAACCCCCGACCAGGTAGCCAACATACCTCCATATAGACCGAGGAGATATGAATGGTGAAAATATTTTATTTTATATAGACAGTAAAATAATGCCAAGACACCACGAACAAATGATAAGGAAGAATCACCTTCAACATAAGAAACTAGTTATTAAAGTCATTAATACATAACCAAGTAAAAAGTGCGAAAAGATTAAAAATAAAAAGTATTACACTAGACACTTGTCTTCACCAAGTGATGTAAGAGACTTAGGCAAACATGGCCTTTGATTGTCAAGAACTCTTACAATCAATCTTAGATCCCGAGACGACTCACACACTTTATGATGGACAATGGATGATGGTGGTGGATGATGGTGTTGTGATGGTGGTGAGTGGTGGGTGAAGTGTCAGAGAGGTGGTGTGCCAAGGGATGGTTTGCAAATGAGCCAAACACCCCTATTTATAGCCTGAACAGTAGCTCGGGCACGGCCCCGTGTCCATCCTCTTCTCTGTCTTCATTAATTGCAGTTTGTCTGCATTAGTTGACCACGCCCCCGTGTCCACTAGGCACGCCCCCGTGTGCAGAAGCATATCTGTACTATCAAGATTTGCCTGGATTCTGCGAATCTTATAGTTGACCACGGCCCCGTGTCCGCTGAGCACGGCCCCGTGGTGGGCGATAGAAGCTTCTATAGCTTTGTCTTTTATGCTGGCACTTGGGCACGCCCCCGTGTTCACTGAACACAGGGCGTGTTCAGTCTTCTGTCTTCTTGTTTTGCTTGGGAAGATGCTGTCGGTGAGGTCGTGCATGCCACGTTTGTCCCTTTTCTTGTATTTATGTTAGATTTAGCTGGCTTTTGCTTCTTTTGTTAATTTGAGCTCATTTAATCCGGAAAATACAAAAGGAAGACAAAAACACACTTTTTCCAACATTAGTACTAAAAAAGGGTTAGTTTTATGCCACAATTGATGTAATTTATATGTTGCATTTTGTGCACATCACAAACTAACTTATGTGTGAACAAGACATAATGCTCATGTAGCATATAGCCATATAATGTTGTTGACTTTTTGAACTTTATATAAGTGTTACAGTTGTAAAAGGTAAGAGGAATTGTAGATGCTAACAACTGATGCTGGTCTCCAAGCATGTTGTTTGTGGTATGTACAACTCATGTTTGGTGGTTAAATATGAAGTATAATTTTACTAGATGTTAAACTATATCATTTTACTAACGCAATTGGTTTCAACTAATATATTTTGGTTTGATTGTTTTCTGTTTTCACCTTGCACTTTGGTGTATAGTTTTACATATATAGTTTCTAGTCTCATGGATAATTCGATGAAGAGGTACCCTCTAATTTTCTTACATCGTTACTTATTCACTGGACGCTTCTAATATTTGAACTGAGTACCGCAAGCGCATATATTGTTAATTCAACCAAAAAGGGAAAGTCGGCGGAAAGTTACGACATTTCGGATCTAATTTCTAGCGGTTTCCAGAGGAAGTTTACTTTACAGTGACCAATGAGAGTTTTCTATTTTTTTATAAATGTTATTTTCCGGTCTTTAAAATAAATAATTGTGGATTAAATGCAATGCAACCAACAAATGGGCTCATGGGAATGCTGTTATATGGTGATCAAACATATGCGGGTGTTTGTTGAGACAATTCAACATGACTTTATTTATATTGTAAGTGGTTTCCTTATATCTAAAATATCAACTTTTCAATTTATTTGTATACATTTAGATACTTTGTTTGTTTTCAGTTATGGAATACAAATACATTTAGATACTTTGTTTGTTTTCAATTATGGAATACAAAAAGACTTCGCATTTGGAAATTGAAATTATGGTCATTGACTCAATGGAGCACTGGATTTAGGAGGTGTTTGGTGTTTGAGGGCTGGACACGAACTCTGTAAAGGTGTCTCAAGGTTACCTCTAATTCTATTATTTAATGATCGTTTGTATCTAACCGGTCAACTACAAACTTGCTTATACATGAATATGTAGTATAAAAATATGTATATATGTATGGTTCAACTGAACCAAGATATTCGTAGCTCGTTAACTTTGATCATCACATAAGGTATGTATATCTTTGCATTAGATGAATGTTTTTTGTATGGTTTGATAAATGTTTTTGTATGGTTTGTGATCTATGATTTTCTAGATTTATTGGTTGATTGTAGCATTGGCAGACTTGTAGGTCGTGGATTTTGATCTTCATGTCTTATGAAGGGTAGATTTGGAACTACTTGCCTTCTTTGTATGCATGTATGATAGGATTTTAATATTTAAATATAAAGATTGCATTTTATTCATATGTACATTTTATTTATGTAACCTTATGTTTTGTTAGGCAATTTCTACGGTTCCGGTTGCAAGTATGAATTGTAGACGTCTGTTTTGGGTCGCAAGTATGAAGTTTTTGTAATTTAAATGTGCTTCGAATTTATGTTATTTGTTTTTGTTAAATTTATGTTCCAAATCATATTTATCATTATGCATTTTTTAGTAAGAAAAAGCAGGTATTTTTTTATTTTTTTTTATTTTTTTAAATGTATCCGTAGGAAACATGTAGGAAAAAGAATAAACAGGTTTCGTCAGGAAACAAAGATAAATCCGTAGGAAATGTGTGGGAAAAAATAATACATTCTGTTGGAATTGTGTAGGAAAAAAACTAATTTTCTAGAAATTGTGTAGGAATCAAGAACACATTTTGTTGGAACTGTGTAGGAAAAAATATTTCCGTAGAAACTATGTAGGAAAAACGAATACATTCCGTTGGAATTGTGTAGGAAGAAAAAAAACTTCGGTAGAAATTGTGTAAGAAAATTAAAATATATAAAATATATATAATAATAAAAATAAATATAATTGATTTAAACACAAAATTTTTAAAAAAGCAATGTTTCGTGGGAAATGCGTCGGAAAATTAAGAAAATTAATTCCGTGAGAAATGTGTATGAGAATTCTAACGAAACATTTGTGTGGGAAATGAGTAGGAGAATTTGTAGGAAATGCGTCAGAAAAAAATTACCCACGAGCAAAATTCCTACAATCCATTTTCGTGGGAAATCCGAGGGTAAACGCAGTTATCCACGGATTTCCCACGAAAATTGACGTGGGAATAGCAGCAGTTTTCAAGTAGTGAAAAGGTTGCAAGTTCGATTTATTTGGTTTCATTCGATTAGTATTATTATTATTATTGTTACTTTTTCATTCATTTAAAGATTCAAGATTTATTGGTGCATGATGTGTGTTGAGTATCAAAGTGCTCAACATTTCTGACTAGCATCTTATGGGTGACTAGCGAGCAGGGGCGTACCAACAAAGGAAGGTGGGGGGACGCTGCCCCCTTAAAAGTTTGGTTAAGCCCTAAATTGCCCCACGGAAAAAAAAAACTCATGTGTTGACCACTGCTGTCAAGTAGCCTTCCAAGAGACAAAAAGCAATTTAGATTGGATATTGAACAACTCTACATACACATGTGACAACCCTGATGAACTAGTGAGTAGCCTCCCAAGAGACAAAAAGCAATTTTAGGTTCTAGAAAATTCAGAGATTGGAGAAATATTATGTGTAAATATTTTTATAGCAAAGGTTCTAAAAACACAGAGATTGGACAAATATTATGTGCAATATTTTTATAGCAAAAATAGAGGAAAGGGTTGTATAGATATCCCCTTTCAAGCATGTGTGTTCTTTGGCATAATATCCGTCTAAATGTACATCATTTGAACCTGACTAACCGAAGGGTTGTGACTTTCACTTCGGCATTAACAAGATGCCTCTTCGAGAATCATTGTATTTTTCGTTGTGCAAACGTGCCAATCTTCAAACGAGCTTAAGCCTGAACCTAGAAACAAGCTCATTTTAGTAAACGGGTCAGTGTTTTGGTTATGGAGCTTGAGTCTGCTCGTGAGCCTAAACGAGTCCACTATTTATATAAATTTTAATTAATATTTTAAATATGTCTTTAAATAAAAATATTACAAGTGGAGAGTTCAAATTAGAAGAAACTTTATGTAAGAAGAAAAAAGAAGAAATTTCAACCAATAAAAATGCTTTATTTTACTTCATTTAATATAAGTATTTAATGTTACTATAAGGGTAATATGGTAAATTTACAAAGATTATTAATTAGTAGTAATCCTCTTTAATAGCTAACTACATTAAAATTTGTAACTTATCTTTAAAATATATATTTTTTCAAAGAAATAAAATAAAATAATTTAGAGTGTAGGATAAATTACAATGTGTATATGATAAATTACGAGTTGTGTAGGATAAGATTCAACATGTGTAGGGTAAATTTCGAAAGGTGTAGGGTAACTTTTGATATGTTTAGTCAAAAAACATTAGTGTGAAGGATGATAGTTTTATGACTAATTAATTAGTCAAAGATGATAATAAATGAGATAAGTGAAAAAATATTTAATGTTTTACAATTATACCCTTTGTTCTTTTTATTCTCAATTAAATTTTCTTCTCAAATGAACTTTCCCCAATATTACAATTTATACAATTATGAAAAAATAATTAAATTATACATAAAATTATAAGTATAATTAATATAAATAAATTAATAAATAAATAATAAACTAGCCGAGCTCGAGCTTAAAAATTACCTAGGAGCCGAGCTCGAGCTTTTGAAACAAAGCTCGAATCGACCTGAGCTCGAGCCTAGCTAAGCTTAGGCTCGGTTTAGCTTGTTCGCCCCACTAGACCTTAATTGGTCAAACCATTGTGAGTGTAATTAGTTGATATGGTCGGGCGTAGAACTTATCAAACTCGCTTTCGGTGACTACTTGAAACCATATGTAATGCCCTAAAAGCGGGGAGGCCTTACAATTGGTAAATCATAGAATACATAGTTCTCAAACTGATATATTTGCCAAAAATGTTATAAGCAACAAAGAACAAATTAATAACATCCAAATCCCAAATCGTGATTTCAAGTCTTAAACAAACAAAAGTTCAAAAGGGAAAAGGAAAATGATAGTCTAGGCCCATAATGAATGCCATTTTAGGATGCCTGGGTTGTCGTCCTATTCCTACCAAGATAAAGCTTCCAATCTTCTAACCTAAAGGCGCTCATACTAACATATATGCTAGTAATTAGTATTACTGAGTGAAAGCTGGTTTTTAATGTATTAATCTTAAGCCGCATTTAATGGTAAACATGACTTTTAAAGAGTATAACATAATAAGCACATTCGTCCTGTATGGTAAACATGACTTTTAAAGAGTGTCACATAATAAGCACATTCGTCCTGTTAACCTTTAACGTAACAATCACCTATAAGGGTAACATATCAACTACTACCGATACAAGTAGGCTTATACCGGCATAAGACTTCGTTCCTTGCCACACAGCCAAATGACAAGTGCCTCCATAACCTAGTACACAACCAGTGACATAACCTAGGACACAGCTAATGACATAACCTAGCACATGACTAACGACATTACATATTCATGTCATGTCCTCAAAGAATAACGTGTTTGTAACGTACTAATTAACTTGATTAATCATGTTATTTGAAAACCAATCCCACATACTAGGATCTTTACAAAGAAACATGTAACTTTCCAGCAAATCATCTAGCAAAAATTATTATACACACACTTACGTTAAACATATAACCGGTAAATTTGGAAGTTAAGCATACATGTCACCCCAAAACTGTAAAGAAAACAGGGATTATAGAATTCCCTTGAATGTAGAGATCATTACACACATAGCTAGAGGACCGTAACAAAGAACGAACCTAAAAAGAATTCAATAACCTTTATAATAATGAATTCGTCAATAAATTCTTAGAAATCTCTCAAATTGGTTAGCTGATGCATGGAACCAACACCTCCTACCGATTACCACCCGAGACACTACCACCCTAAGGCTTAACCCGTACATGGTCATAATTGTGTACTTGACTCGATTCAAACCCCGTGCTAGACTTAATTCAACCCGCCCCCAACACCTTGGTTTTGACCCCCAAGCACCACATAGTTACCCCACCTTTACACCCTAAAAGAACGTAAATGACGAAAAAGAGGGATGGGGCTTACAAGCGACGAGTGAAGGCGGTGGTCTCTTGCCGTAAATCGCCATATGAGAGGAAGGGAATTACGAGTGGGTTTAGGGCTGGAGTTGCAAATCAGATATTGACCAGTACCTTTTGGTGTATTATTATTTAATAAATTGAAAATTAATGCCCGGACCTATAGGAACTATATTTAGTCGCAATAGGTTAACAAAAATAGTTTTTTTTTCTTTCTACCTTTCTCTCCCATTTAGGTTAATAAAAATGAAAAAAAAAATGATTTTGTTGGTACATATTATGTGGACGCGACTTGGTTCGGTTCAACTCGGTTCGGTTCGACCCGGTTAGGTTCGGCTCAAGCCCGACGTCACGACATTCCTCCGTCGTGCGTCCCAGAGTTCGACACGCGAAGCACGGAGAGCCGCGAGCATTCCCGAGGCGCCACATCATCATGACATCATCATGATGATGTCATGATGATGTCACTTGTTTGACTTAGGCTTTCAATTTCCATATTTGCTGAAGTCTTGAACGTATACGTGCATGGCATATTATATTGGTCCAATCAGATTGTTTGGGCCTCTCCATCATTGGGCCGAACCTTTAACCAATCGCACAAGTCAAGCCAATCGCTCAGGCCAAACAGTTGGAACATTGGTGTTATACGTCTGTGTCGAAGGTTGGGCAATCGAAAGATTGTTTCTATTCTTGGATGAGCTCGAAAGATATCCCACGAAGGATACTGATGGAATTCGAAGGACCTGTCATCCTTCGAAGCATATGTGGATCCTTCGATGGTTGCATGATCGAAGGATGATGTTTCGATCAGACATGCGGTGATGGATATAAATATCCAGGTGTGTGTGTGAGAACAAAAGGGAAGAGAGGCAGAAAAACTAGAGAGAGAGTGTAGTGAGAGAAAGTTCCGGTGAGCTTTGTATTTGTCAAATATTGTACCGAAACTTTGTCGAAATCAATACACGTAACTGTTAATCGTTGATATCTTTACGTATTGTTCACTTTCTCGATCTCGGTTTGCATCTCCGGTTGGATTCCGCACAACCGGGTGTGTTCGATAACAAGGATTAGGCGACTAGATCCTCCCCTAGCCGGACCTACAAGTGGTATCAGAGCTTTGGCTCTTCTCCTTGTTAAAACCGAGCGTTTTTGGGTTGTTTTTCGGGTTTTAAAAGCTTGTCTTTTCTGGAAATTTTCTGTTTAAAAACTTCGAAAATCTGCATGGTTTGCTAAAAGAATCTGATAAAACCTGTTGTTTTTGCTAAAAGTGTTGCTGGAGATCTTGTTTTATTGCATGTTAGTATGATAGAATTTTTTTTGGGGTTGAAGATATAAGCATAGTCATTTCCAGAAACCTCATATCTTCAAACGGTTCATGAAGTTCTTCAAACTGTTCTTGTTGCATGATGATGATGTTTAATTGAGAAGTGTGTTTTTGGTTTTAATAGTACATATCATATCTTAGTTGGTGAATTGATCATACTTTGAGCCGAAAGTGGGTGTACTGTGTCAGGTGGTTACAAAGTCAATGTGTCAGATCACACAAGGTGTTTAGGTTATCTTTCGATCAGGGATCTTTCGAACAATCCTTCTAAGCTGTGAATCTTGTCCTTCGATCCAGGAAATCTATGCGAAGGATATCTATTCGAAAGATAAGGTTATACATTCGAAAGATAAGGATCTTTCAAATTGTGAATCTTTCAAATTTGTGAATCTTTCGAAATATTGATCCTTCGAAAATATTAATCTTTCGAAATATTGATCCTTCGAAAATATTGATCTTTCGAAAATATTGATCCTTCGAAAATATTGATCCTTCGAAAATATTGATCCTTCGAAAATCTCTTCTGTTTAATTTAACAAGTTTCTGTTTGTCTTGTCCTTCGAGCTTGGATCTTTCGGCTGGTCTCTTATAATCTTTTAGTTGTTTTGAGTATTATTTTCTGAATTCATTTTATCAAACATGAATCCAAGATGGAATACTTTGGTAAATACAGATATGTATTTTGGTACTCCGTCATCTTCCGCACCGGTATCTTCACAAGCTAATGCAATTTCTACCGGTCAATGGGCATTTGTATCAAATCAAGTTCCAAGCGTTCAAAGCATTCTTTTAAGCGAAAGCGAAACTGGAAGTTTGAATAGACCTCCAAAGTTGATGCATTTATATGAATATCCAGGATGGATTGATAGATTTCATACATACGTTCTTGGCCAGAATACAGAATTGTGGTTGCGGTTTATTACTGATTTCGATCAAACAATAGAGGTTGCCGCATCATCTGCTGCTACATTTGCAGATCTCACAGAAGATCAGAAGAAAGTCTATGATCTAGAAAAGAAGGCATACGCCATTCTCACTCAGGCCTTAAGTAAAGATATCTATCATCAGTTCGTCAGTTATAAGACTACAAAAAGGTTGTGGGACGCGTTGAAGACAAGGGGCGTGGGAAATGAAGCGACACGTCAACTGAGGAAAGAACTGCTAAAGAAAGAGTTTGATGGTTTTACTTGTATGGAGAATGAGTCGTTGGGTGATTTGACTAGTCGATTTAATCACTTGATGACTGAATTGACAAATTTCGGGGTTGTTACAACTCCTGTAGAGATTGTGAAAAGGTTTGCAGATGCATTGCCACCTCAGTGGAATACATTCTTGGAAATCATGAAGTACAATGGTACTTTAGCTACAACGAGCTTCAACGACTTTGTTCAAATTCTAGAAAACAAGAATCAGGAAGAAACTCTGAAGGCAAAAAGAATTCCCGTGCCTCAAAATCCTGAAATGTATTTTGGAACCTCTAGCACCTCTACAAAACCTTCTTCGCATGCTCCAATTCAGACAGCATTTGTGACTAGCACTGACATGTATGGCAATACTATCCAAGTGCCGGTTCCTCCAAAGACAGACATGTATGGAAATCTGCTGGAACCAGTCCCTCAATCAGCACCACAACAGCAACGACCTCTCAGACCAACTGATATGTTCGGAAATCCTTTACCAACAACCGACATGTATGGGAATCCGCTTCCTCCTCAACAGCAGCAAGCTTGTTATGGAAGCACATCATCTGCTGGTCAGCAATCAAAGCCAGATACAGTACGGCTCGACACCTCAAGCTTTTCTAAAGTCAGTGTGGAGGTAGCAAAGGAACACATGGAGCTGCTAAACACTGTGGTGAGCGCATACTGTGGATTAGTGGAAGGTCAGATTGGTAATATTAATCTGACACAAGAAGACTATCAGCAGATTGATAAAGAGGAGATGGAGATGATGGACATTAAGTGGGCCTTTGCCAGTGCTGTTAGGCGAGCAAAGGATTTCATGGAAAGAACAGGCCGAACCAGCTTGGAAAGCAAGAAAGACACCAAGTATGGGTTTGATAAACAGGCTGTTAAATGCTTCAACTGTGGTGAACGTGGTCATTTCAAGCGTGAATGTACAAGGCCATCTCAGCATGGAAACCAGAATCCTTTCCGAGGTCAAGGAAACAGGGCTAATCAGAACCAAGGAAAGAACAACGAACGAACACTGGTGCCTGTCAACAACCAGAGTCAAGCAGGACCATCTAATGCCAACCAGGCACTTGTGGTTCAGGTAGATGAAGGTTGTGATTGGTCAATCCAGTTGGGAAATGATGCACCTGATGGAACAGCTTGTTTTGCTGAAGTGGTTAATGATCTTAAACACGCCAGTGGTGGAGAATCTTCCACCAATGGTGTTGAATCTTCTGAAGATGAAGATAGCTCCGGGTACAGTGGAAGTTCAGATGAAGAGTCCTCTGCTTCAGGCAATGATCAGGAAGATGACACATCAACTGCATCAGTTAATGCAGACATTGATGAACTTTTGGAGGAAGCTGCAGCAGGAATTCAAAGAAGATCTATTTTGGTGGATCAAGCTGCTTATTCTTCGTCTTCTCTCCATTCAGCCTTTATGGCTAATGTCGACAGTTCATCAAGTCAGGTATGTGTCGATGAACCCACTTCCGTTAGCTGTGATAATTGTGATAGATTGCATGTTAGATGTGCTGATTTGGAAGCAAACATGGCTGAGTTGCAAGGCAAACACGATGCTTTACAAGCTAGTTTGTTTGAATTGCAAGACAAACATGTTTCTGTGAATGATAGGTGGTGTGAATTGCAAAGCAAACACGAGGCTTTGCAAGAGAAATATGATGTGACATTCATTCATAATCAGAAATTGACCGTTGATCTTTCAAAGTGCACTGAAGCCAACATGTTTTATGAAAACCATGAAAAGGAATTTAAACGGATGATTGAAACATTAAAGAAAGATAAAACAGAACTGACAAAAATGGTTTCCAGAAAACAAACTGACATAAACTTGTATATCACTCGCCTTGAGGTAATGCAAAAGGAAATGGCTTGTGTTAAGACTGAAAGTGAGGCGATCCGACTTAAGTTAGACAGTTATTTGAGCTCTAGCTATGTGTTGGATCACATCATTGATGTTCAGAAAGAGAAACGGGATGTCACATGCATAGGTTACAAGAAATGTCCACCACCCGTGAGAAACAATTTTGATGCTTTGCCTGATGAGGAATATAGGACTCACTTTGAGCCATCTGTTCCTTTGGACGTTGAGGAATTTGCAGCAGGGCTCGGATACAAGAAAGAAGTATCGTCAGATTCAGATGTGTCAGCAGATACCTTTGTAACTGCTGAACAGAATCAGGATCATCCAGTTGTGATTGAGGATGCTGATTCTTCTGATGATGAGTCTGATGATACCGATTCAGCAAAGTCTGATGCGGTGATAAACGAAGAGGACATACCTCTTGAGAATCATATTCTGTGTGATCCTCCTGCAAAACCCGCTAAGACTGTTGCAATCGAGTCCTCGTCTGCACAAGAGTCGGAGAGTGTGGATTTGCTGTACACTCTAGTTGGTGATGATAAAATCTATTCTGACAAAGATTTTCCTATTAAGAATGTTAATCAATCATTAATTAGTAAAGTCTTTGAAAATTCAACAAGTAAGTTTTTGGGAAAGACAGGACCACACGTTACAGTCACACAGTGTCCTCCTATCCCAAAGGCTGAAGTCAGAAAACAATTTGGGAACAAGAAATTACCAACAGTGCCAAAACAGCAAAACCATACCAAAACAAATGGTAAGGCACCGACTCAAGATCAAAAGAAGCCGAATCAGAAGAAGAAGAAGAATGTAAACTTTGTGAAATCTAAGGGAACGGACAAAATTGCAAAGTTTGAAAATCAATCTAATTTAGATTTTGTCCAAAAAGCAACTGTGATGAAAAGGAATGAACCAAGTTGTTCAAAACCTAGTACCTCGGGATCACAAAGTTCATCATCGGCAAGACGACCACATGATACTTCGGGGTTTGTTGAACGAAGATCATGTTTTGAATGTGGAACAATCGGGCATATTGTTCGAAATTGCCCGTATCTTCTTAAACAAAAAGGCATAGTTGATGATCCCCGTGGCCCAACTGACCGCAAGCGATCTGTTTCTGTAAAACAAGATCCTCGACTCATAAGAGAAAGGGAAAAGAAACAGAAACGTCAACAGGTCAAGAAAATTGAAAAAGCAATTAAAACCGATGTGGCTCAAAAACAATCTGTTTCTGTCAAACCAAACAATTTAAAAACTTCAGACAATCATGAAGTTAAGTTTTTAAAGAATAACACTGGTATAACAAAACAGACTTGGAAACCAAAAACGGTTACTGAATCAGGGGGACCATCACAATTTCCGAATCATCAAAAGGTGGAAGTTATTGTTGTTGATAAAAATGGAAGACCCAAGACCACAATGGCTTGGGTCCCCATCTCCAACTAATCGATTGAGTTTATGTGCAGGGTGTTCCAGGAGGAACTATCAGTAGTCATTGGATTGTTGATAGTGGGGCATCCAGGCACATGACAGGCGACATGAAGCTTCTCTACGACGTCAAATCTATTAGAGGAGGTTATGTTGCTTTTGCTGGAGATAAGGGCGGATATATAACGGGTGAAGGAATGATTTCCAACGGGGTTGTTAGCTTTGATAAGATCAACTTTGTGCAACAACTTGATCACAATCTTCTTAGTGTTTCTCAAATTTGTGACAAGCAGTTCTCAGTACACTTTGATGCTAATGGATGTTATGTGCTGAAACCCGGCTTCAAAATTCCAAAAGAATGGATTCTCTTGTCGGCTCCAAGGATAAATGATCTGTATGTCCTTGATATGAGCCAAGCTATCACAACGTCTGCACAAGCAACTTGTTTCGTTTCCAAAGCCACAGAAAAAGACACAATCTCTTGGCACAGACGAATGGGTCACATTCACTTACGCAAAATGAATCATTTGGTATCAAATGAATTGGTGAATGGTGTTCCTCTTAAAAACTTCCATCTTCAAGACGTCTGTGTTTCGTGCCAGAAAGGAAAACAAACGAAGAAGCGACACCCTACAAAGAAAGTCAACACGGTGGCTGTTCCTCTTGAACGTTTGCACATGGATTTGTTCGGTCCTGTCAAACACAAAAGCATTAGGAATGATCAATATTGCCTCGTGATAACTGATGATTATTCAAGATTTTCTTGGGTGGCGTTCATGGCACATAAAAGTGAAACCTTCGGTATTATCAAAAACTTGATCATTCAGATTGAGAATCTTTACAACTTGAAGGTTAGGCGGATACGTAGCGACAATGGTACTGAATTCAAAAATCATGCCATGGCGGAGTTTTGCACTTCAAAAGGTATTCTTCACGAATTTAGTGCAGCTTATACTCCTCAACAGAATGGCGTCGCTGAACGTAAGAACCGCACATTGATCGAGACTGCTAGGACTATGTTGGTAGAGTCGCAGCTACCCATTCCATTCTGGACTGAAGCTGTGTCTTCTGCATGCTATACGTTGAACCGAGTCCTTACAGTCAAAAGGCACAACAAGACCTGCTTTGAGCTTATCAACAAACGGAAACCAGACTTGTCTTATCTTGAACCGTTTGGAGCTCCTTGCACAATTATCGATCCTAATGGAAAGTTTGGGGCAAGGGCAATTGAGGGATACTTTCTTGGGTATTCCACCCCGAACTTAAGAGTCTGGAATCTAGAGACTAAAAGGGTCGAGGAATGGTCTGAAGTCAGAGTACAAAGGCACACTTTACCAGTCAGAAATCCTGGTCAGCCTTGGATGTTTGAGTACGATGACTTCTTCAATTCGATCAATGTTGAAGCCGTTGAAGAAAATGCTGCGGCAAGGATGTTTTTCGAGAGCGACAATGCAACAGATTCACCGTTGGTTCGTCCCATTATTGTCAATCAAGAACCATCTTCAGTGAACAATAATGCTCTCGACAATGAGGATTTTCATGATGCTACCGAATTGAACGAATCTTCAGAGGATGATGAATTTCTCGATGCAGATCAAGAAGCTCCAACAGCAGTACATGGTACTTCAGAAGGTACACCTCCAGTGGATGTTCCTCGAACAGCTGAAGCTACTGCATCATCCTCTTCGTCAATTCCGGGCCTTGAATTGATTGTTGATCTCAATATCAACAATCTGGGTACAAATATTCCAGTTCAAGATAATCCTGAAACAAGGATTCACAATACCCATCCTCAACAAAACATCATAGGAAATGTACAAAGTGGCGTTCAAACAAGAAACATGTTGCGAAACAACAACAATGCAGGCTTGTATGCAACTATCCGAGAATCTGGTCAACAGAATGATTGGTCTTTCGCTTGTTATGTCTCACAGGAAGAACCAAGAACTTGGAAAGATGCATTGAAAGATAGCTCATGGGTTGAAGCGATGCAGGAAGAACTGCAACAATTCCAGAAGCTTGGTGTCTGGAAACTCGTAGAGAAACCTGCTGGTTATAAGAAGATTGGTACCCGTTGGGTGTTTAAATGCAAAAAGGATGACCGTGGAATCGTTATTCGAAACAAAGCAAGGCTAGTCGTTCAAGGTTTTCGTCAGATTGAAGGAATCGACTACAACGAAGTATATGCACCTGTCGCGCGTCTAGAAGCAATTCGGATTTTTCTGGCTTATGCCTCATTCAAAGGTTTCAAGGTATACCAGATGGACGTGAAAAGTGCATTCTTACATGGTGTGGTGGAAGAAGAGGTGTACGTCGAACAGCCTCCAGGTTTTGAAGATCCTATCCATCCCGATCGGGTTTGGTTGCTCAACAAAGCTCTATATGGTCTACATCAAGCACCGCGAGCTTGGTACGCAACTTTATCTAATTATCTGTTGGAGAATGGTTTTCGCAGAGGTCTTATCGACTGTACTCTTTTCATCAAAGAACAGGATGGAGATCTTCTACTGGTACAGGTATACGTTGATGATATTATTTTTGGTTCTACTAATGATGTTTTGTGTAGGGATTTCGAGCGTGTTATGCAGGATAAATTCGAGATGAGTGCTATGGGGGAAATGACTTTCTTTTTGGGCCTACAAGTACAACAAACTGAGTCTGGGATTTTCATCCATCAGACTAAATATGTTGGTGACATCTTGAGCCGGTTCCAGATGTCTGATGCAACGCCCATTGGTACCCCATTGCCACAAAATCACGGAATTACTCCAGACTTGAAGGGTCAAGATGTTAGCCCCTCACACTACCGCGCGATGATATGATCTCTTATGTACCTCACAGCATCAAGACCAGATATAATGTACCCAACGTGCCTGCTTGCAAGATATCAAGTGAACCCGAAGGCCTCACATCTTGCAGCTGTAAAAAGGATTTTTCGTTATTTGAAGGGTTACCCTGACACCGGTCTGTGGTACCCTAGGGATAATAACTTTGATTTGATCGCATTCAGTGATTCTGATTTTGGCGGATGCAAAATCGACGGCAAATCCACAACGGCTGGATGTCAGTTTTTGGGAAATCGCCTAGTCACATGGCAGTGCAAGAAGCAGACGTGCGTCGCTACATCAACATGCGAAGCTGAATACATTGCTGCCTCAAGTTGTTGCTCCCAAGTCCTATGGATCCAACAACAAATGCGTGATTACGGTTTTGAATTCCTATCTACTCCTATTTACGTTGATAATTCTGCTGCATTACAGATCACTAAAAATCCTGTGCAGCATTCAAAGACTAAGCACATCGACATTAAGTATCACTTCATACGTGATTGCTTTGAGAAAAGGCTAATCGATGTTGCTTACGTCCACACCGATGACCAACGTGCCGACCTTTTTACCAAAGCTTTTGATAAATCAAGATTTGACTACTTATTATTGGTAAACGGCATTAAGGTCAAGCAAGAGTAAAACCAACATCGGAAAATCATTTTTGTAAATATCTATGTGTTTTAAATTTGTCTTAGTTTATTGATTTTAGGGGGAGTAAATCCAAAATTTGAAAATCCAAAAACATTGAAAATTTCAAAAACTCAAAAACAATAGAAAAACAAAAATGAGTTTCCTGGCGAGCAAAAGAGAAAATGATAGTACATCAGTGGTCTGTCTAAACCTTTTTAAACTGAAATGCAAAAGGAAAAACGATAAGCAGCTCTATATAAGATGTATCGGTAGGCTCACAATCATTTTAAAGTGTGCAGGGTGATATAAACTTAAATCGACTGAAGACCAGGTGGGAACCATTCATTGGCATATGGTCTTAGTACCGAAATTTCGTTTGAGAGATTGCCGAGGTTCTGAGATATTCGGTCTTTATGCTGCTTATCATCTGGGTATCATGGTTGTATCTTTTACCGAAAAATAACGGGGACGCAAGTCTAGATCTTCCATGATACTATACATACGTGTACATATTGCATTCGACCTCAATAAGTGATAAACAATCACATGTCCATCAAAATAAGTGATAAAATATCACATTTATCCGGGAGTCAAGTTCGTCTCTCTGCTGTACGAAAGTACTGACCTGTTCACGGACTTGCTCCTGTGCCCTCATGCATCGAAAATCAAGTTCCTCATCAATAAGTGATTATATCACATAGGGCTTGTTTTCAAATCAAAATAAGTGAGAATCTCACATCATATACGGTCAAACAGATGATAATCGGTATACTCACCGGTAAGATGAACCCTCGTGCATACCTTGATACGGGAATGTGTCGTGATGTGGATGAACACCGGTCGGTAAGTATAAATCATACCTTAACGTATCCCCTCGCCATGATTACATCTGATAAGTTGAGCTTAAGTGGACAACAATACCGATAATTGTTATAGGATGCTTATCTTAATGCTAATTAACTGAACAACAAGAGCGTTTTGGCATGACCGTACACTGATATGATTCTCTTACCCTCGAAACTCGCAAAAAGAATGTCTGTAAATATTTATTTAATGCTTTCAGTTTCTGCATCTTTGTATATATTTACTTACTGCTTTCAGTCTTCACATTTGAAATATTCAAAAATACCAAAAAGATTTTAGGAGTGTTTTAATATAAACTTTATAAAAGCCAAAAAGATTTTATTTCAATTTTATTTTCGATCGTTCGATGTTGGAGCTCGAGTCTTCGTTACCTGAAACCTGAACGAAAACCGAAAATGACTAAATCTTCATAACCGGTCGAAATTTGCAAAGTGTTGAAAGTTAAAATTTGAAATGGATAAAGTATTTTAAACTTTCAAACTGTCGGACGGTGTTTGATTAAACAATGGTCACACGTGTGTCGTTTGTTTATGTTACGATATTCCAAGCAGTTGTTCTCATTACGCGTTTAGATTTCTTGCATGTGCAGATTCTAAAGGCAAGGAGAACATGGTCGATGACAAGCTTCGGAATGAAGACACAGCGTGAAGACACTCAAATGATGAAAGATGATCGAGTTGCCGCTGGCCATCATCAACACCACAAGGATCTCAAGTTGTAAAGATCAAGACATTCACGAGCATAACTCAAAGGGGAGCTTATGTTAAGGGGGAGTTTGTCAACACACTTCCTACATGAAACGGGGAGTTTGTTGGTACACTTTCTGCTTTCAAGACGTGAAGACTTTGAAGATCCTCCGACATGGAAGATATGGAAGTTGAACCTCACGAGTAGCGTCCAAGGGGGAGTTTGTTGGTACATATTATGTGGACGCGACTTGGTTCGGTTCAACTCGGTTCGGTTCGACCCGGTTAGGTTCGGCTCATGCCCGACGTCACGACATTCCTCCGTCGTGCGTCCCAGAGTTCGACACGCGAAGCACGGAGAGCCGCGAGCATTCCCGAGGCGCCACATCATCATGACATCATCATGATGATGTCATGATGATGTCACTTGTTTGACTTAGGCTTTCAATTTCCATATTTGCTGAAGTCTTGAACGTATACGTGCATGGCATATTATATTGGTCCAATCAGATTGTTTGGGCCTCTCCATCATTGGGCCGAACCTTTAACCAATCGCACAAGTCAAGCCAATCGCTCAGGCCAAACAGTTGGAACATTGGTGTTATACGTCTGTGTCGAAGGTTGGGCAATCGAAAGATTGTTTCTATTCTTGGATGAGCTCGAAAGATATCCCACGAAGGATACTGATGGAATTCGAAGGACCTGTCATCCTTCGAAGCATATGTGGATCCTTCGATGGTTGCATGATCGAAGGATGATGTTTCGATCAGACATGCGGTGATGGATATAAATATCCAGGTGTGTGTGTGAGAACAAAAGGGAAGAGAGGCAGAAAAACTAGAGAGAGAGTGTAGTGAGAGAAAGTTCCGGTGAGCTTTGTATTTGTCAAATATTGTACCGAAACTTTGTCGAAATCAATACACGTAACTGTTAATCGTTGATATCTTTACGTATTGTTCACTTTCTCGATCTCGGTTTGCATCTCCGGTTGGATTCCGCACAACCGGGTGTGTTCGATAACAAGGATTAGGCGACTAGATCCTCCCCTAGCCGGACCTACAGATTTTATTTATCAAAACAAAAATTAGTCGCTACACATATTTCCCCAAAGCGGTATATTTTCCCTCCATCCTGCCAAACCTATAGCGGCGAAATTTAGTCGCTATAGGGTTCAGAAAATGAAAATTTGTGAAAAACTTGTTGCCACCAATTTTCGTTGCTACATGTTGTCTATCGCGATGACATAATTTCGTCGCTAAAGGGTTTGTTTCAAAAAGCCAGATTTCTTGTAGTGTTGGCCAATCATAACCCACCATTCTAACACCAAATTGATCACCATACCCTCTGGATTTTATACATCCTCATCAACAGTTACCCTACCCATTTATCCTAACTGAAACTCCTAAGCATACTCACAAACCCCACGTAGAAAGCATGCTCAAGTCATGACCTACCATGAATTGTTTATGAATGCTTATGAACTGGTTTCCCATTCAACAAACCCGACCCAAAGACCCTTCTCTACCTTTAATGCAAGATCGAGTGTTCTACCTGGAATGTGCGCCGAGTAAGCCTCAACCGACTTCTGAACGTCAAGAGTGTTACCATAAAATCGTAATGGTGTATCTTGAGAGATGGAATTCACGTAGAAACCGAACCTGTTGTGAATCATCAATGATGAATTCCTAACCTGAAAATCCAATTGAAAGCTGGTCAATCACCTGCTCGATGATATTGGATGGTTCAGTCTAAGGTTGTAGATGATGGAAGAGTCGTACCATACCTAGAATGACATTATACACCACCACAATGATTAAGGGAAACAGATGAAGATGCTAATCCGTTCAAGACCCTTTCTTATGAAGATATTTAAACCAAGTTACACTAACACAACAACCCCCCCCCCCCCCCAAACCCCAATATTCCATAGAAAACATAATGGTCCCTTAAAACTCCATTTTGACGTATAGGGCCCCTAGAATAAGGGATGTTACATGTCTTCTCCTTTAACGGCAGGTCCCCAACTCCCATTATATAAAGAACAACCTAGGGTACAATCTAAGCATCTTGTTCTCGGATTCCCATGTAGCTTCAGATGCCTTTCTATGCTTCCGTTGGACTTTCACTTGTTTAACAGGGTTGTTTCAAAGTTGTTTTTGCTATCAATTTTTGCAATAGGCTCCTCAATATAATTAATTGTCCATCAACCTCGATATCATCAAGAGGCACATGAGCCTCCTCCCCCACTAGACACTTCCTGAGGTGACACACATGGAAGGTAGGATTTATGTCGCTAAGCTCTTCAGGCAACTCCAACATATAAGCTACCTCACCTGCATGTGCTAGTATCCTGAATGGCTCTGCAGATCTTGGACTCAGTTTGCGATGTTTAAGAAATCAGATAATGCTCTTCCATGGAGAAACATTCAGCAAAATGAGATCACCCACCGTAAATTCAATCTCTAAGTTGTTTCATACATTCTTTAACTTTGTCTATTTTTTCGGTTGTCGTCTCTATGACTGCCAAACTTGTTGGCTTTTTTAATGGACCCCCCCAACCCCAACTAATAGGATTCCAAGATCTCTGCTCGTAAAACATTTCATAAGGGGGCATTCCGATGCTAGCATGATAGCTGTTATTATATGAGAATTCCACAAACATTAAATGGTTATCCCAGCTACAACTGAAATCTGTAATGCATACCCTTAACATGTACTTGAGGGTTTGGATAGTCCTTTCCAACTGGTCATTTGTTTCAGTAAGAAAAGTTATTTTAATGTGCAATCTTGTCCCTATCTCCTCATGAAATGTTCTCCAAAACTTAGATGTCCTCTATCAGACACAATAGATACCGGAACCCGTTCTTATCTATGATTTCCCATATAAATAGTTCTACAAGCTTTTCCTAGCATCAATGTCTTATGGATCGGTACAAATTGAGCACTTTTAGTCAATCTATCCACCAACATCTAAATGGTGTGATAACCTTAGCTATACGAGGTAACTTAGTTATGAAATCCATTGTAAGATGTTCCCATTACCATTTGGGTATCTCTATACATTGAATTCTCCCATTTAGTTTATAGTTTTTGGTGGTATACCTTAAGTTGTAGACATGTCAAGCATTTTCCTATGTATTATGTAACCTCATAATACATACTCAGCCACCAGTAATTCCTTCTTGAGATCTTTATACTTCTTGGTTGTACGTGGGTGAATTAAGTAACATGTTTTATGTGCTTCATCAATGATCATATTTCTGAATCCCCCCTACTATGGTATTCAAATATGTCCACTCCTAAACTTCACCCCATCGTCATTGTCTTCCAAAAACTTTTCTTATACCCACATATATTCCCTTATAATCCATTCTACTTGTCAAGCTTCATTTTGTGCACTAGATATCTATTTCAAAATGTAAGGATTCAAAACAAGCTAGTAGGATTTCACACGGGTAGGCTTTGATCCCTCCTTCCAAAGGGTGAAAGAACGAAAGGGTTTGTCATTAAGCTCGAAGTAAACACAAGTGGATTAAAGATGAGGTATGGGCGGATATGGATACCAAGTTTTTGTGATATAAAGACTCTATTATTGGAAGAAGCACATAACTCCCGTTACTCGGTTCATCCGGGAGCTACTAAAATGTATCGGAATTTAAAAGAAAGTTATTGGCTGCCATGAATGAAACGCGACATTGTTAAGTATGTATCCACATGCTTAACATGTTCCCAAGTAAAGGCGGAACATCAAAAACCATACGGGAAATTGCAATCCTTAGAAATTCCGGCATGGAAATGGGAGGATGTGACCATGGATCTCGTGACTGAACTTCCTAGGACGAGAAAGGGGCATGATGCAATATGGGACGTTGTTGACCGCCTTACCAAAAGCGCCCATTTTCTACCTATTCGAGAGACTTATTCCTCGGAAAGATTGGTGGAAATTTTTGTGAATGAAATTATATCTCGCCACGGTGTGCCCTGTCAATTGTGTCAGATCAGGACACACGATTTACCTCCTGTTACTGGCAAAAGTTACACGAAGGGATGGGTACTTAATTACACATAAGTACCGCATGTCACCCGCAAACGGATGGTCAATCTGAAAGGACTACTCAAACACTTGTGGATATGTTAAGAGCATGCATTGTGGATTTTGGGGGAAATTGGGATGAACATTTGCTGTTAGTGGAGTTCTCTATAACAATAGCTACAAAAGTAGCATAGAAATGGCGCCGTATGAAATGTTATATGGAAGAAAATGTACAACCCCTGTTTGTTGGGGAGAAGTGGGACAAAGAGAACTCACTGCCACGGATGTAGTAGCGATAACTAATGAAAAGATTGATCTTGTATGGGCTCGATTAAAAGCGGTGCAAGACCGAAAAAAGTCCTATGCGGACAAAAGAAGGCGCCATATTGAATTCCAATTGGGGGACCGTTTATTGTTGACGGTATCCCTGTGGAAAGGCTTAATCTGATTCCGTCAACAAGGAAAGTTGGGTCCTCGATATATCGGACCTTTCAAAATTTTAGCTCGTGTGGGAAAGGTAGCTTATCGGTTAGAATTACCCCTAACATTAGATAGCATTCACAACGCCTTTCATGTGTCACAATTACGGAAGTGCCTTGAAGATGAAACGGCTCACATACCTTTTGAGGACATTGTGGTAGACGAAAGAATGAATTATATCGAAAGACTAGTGGCTATAAGAGATTCCAAAGTAAATTCTCTTCGCAACAAAGAGATCAAGCAAGTACTAGTTCAATGGCAACACATGAAGGGATCGGATCTCACTTGGGAACCAGAGGATGAAATGAGAAGGTTCTACCCATCTTTATTCGGCACGTAATCAGGTTTCGGGGATGAAACCTTTCTTAAGGGGGGGTGGACTTGTAACGACCCAAAATTTAATTATTTGCATTTACATATATATTGCTATAGTATGCTAGAAGAAATAACTAGGAGTGTGAACCTGGTTAGAATGTAAATTAGAACTTTAACTAAAAACAATAAGTGTTTGGTCATTTAAAAAATAAGTGTTCATACTTGAGGGGTTAAATGTGAAAAGAATGAAAGTTAATTATATAAAACAAATGAAAACACACCACACACACACATAGACTGACTGAGGGTGTCGCCAGGAGCAAGAAACGAAGAGGGGAAAACCCTCATCTTCAAAAAATAAGGAAAATTGAAGGGAAATCATGGCATAAATCACTACATGAACACATAGAATCATTCATCTAAGCTAGTCTAACAAGTGGTAAGTTAAATTTTATGATTTGATGAACTTTCATAAGTGGGTTATAACCAAATAATGAAATTGAATGAAGTTAAGTATGAACATTTGATTGAATCATCATATAAAAGCTGAATTATACTTGAATTTTGATGTTCTTTATGATTCAAAGTGAAACCCCATTGTAATGATAGTATGTGAAGCATGATAGTTGCATATAAGAACAAATCCATGTATTGTTGACATGAAAATTCATATGTAGAAGAACCTTAGTTAGATGATTTGATTACAAGATGATGATTGCGTGAATTGAGTTGATTATAATGGTTCATGTCATGAAATAGGAAGAATATGCTTAGAATACTTGTATGTTATTCTTTAAAAATGGTACGCACGCCAAGTGTTTGTTAAAATGCTTGAATGAAATGATCATATGTTATTACAATGTTAAATGATTATAATTGGGAATTATTACTTGCTAATTCGATTATGTCAAGAACAGAATAAAAAGAATTGACATGAGATTAAAGTAGGTTGATTTTGGATTGTAGGAATTAAGGAAGAAAGCTCAAGTCATTCGGGATCGCAAACGAAAAACGAAAAAGGTAAGTCCTTACGCTTATAAACTTTAGTAATGGATAATGTCTACGATATGTTATTGATCTAAATTTGTAAATTGGTATGTCAAATGAGTTTATGTAATAGTTCATATAATGGATATGGGTCGAACGATTAGAATATGTCATATGTCATGTTTTTAAACATGATGTTAAACCAAGTATAAAGTAATGTAGAATATTGTTGATGAATCCCATTAGAAAGGGTATTAGAACGAATGCTTGAAGTAAATACCATCAAGTCCGAATAAAGGTTTGAACCTTAAAAGATTGGTTAAATTAATTGACTAATTGTTGTTATGAATATAGATATAATTCATCTTGATAGGTGGGGTTATGTTGGAACGGACACATTACCTCACAAGCTTCCGCTACGATACTTAACTAAACGGGTCAAAACTTTTGTTGGAAGGTTCTTTGTTATGTTTAGTCATTTGTAAAAACTTAACTTTGAAAGATGTCAAAAATTTTGTTGTTTTATGTTTATGATGGTTGTTTAAGAATTTGGATGTAAACTATTAAGTAGATTATCTCGGTTAGTTTATGTCGACGTTTATGGAAAATTTTATAAGTTTTTGTTTGACCCGTTTCGTTTTCATGGTTAAAACTCTCATGTTTTTAATAATAATTTTAGGCCTTACATTATGACTAGATCCAGCATGGAATTTTAGTTTATTACCATCGATAAGTCAAGAGGGGATGTGGAATGGCTACGCCAATTAGTGGAAAACAATCCTAGATGACCAAAACCATTGCAAGCTATTTGCATACGTTGTGACAGCCAACCAATGATTGGTACAGCTCAATGTACAATAGCAAATCAAGAGTTAAATAAAAAATAACATTGCAGACCCGTTAACGAAAGACTTAAACAAAGAGTTAGTTTACAAGTCATCAATAGGAATGAGACTAAAGCCCGTAGAATAAAGAGAATATGAAGGAAATCTAACTTAGTTGGCGGTAGGTCCCAAGATCTAAGTTCAATAGGATAACAACTCATATGACCAAAGCAGAGTCATTGTGGGGGAGTACCCGAAATCAAACTTAATGAGAGTTAGTCATACATCCTAGCGAATTCCAATCAGTGAAATTGATGTGAGGTTAAGCATATTGAGGTTATTGATTTGTGGAAATCAAAATAACCATGATACTTTTAATGATTCATGGGAATCACCTATGTGAGAGAGTAGTGTCGCTTCGAATGGACTAGTGGGGTATACGAATCCTAGAGCTCTCACAGAACCAGACTAGTGTTCCAGGACCATAATAGGACATGACAATGAGGGGTTGGAAAGACAAGGAAGAAAATTGTGTGAAGTGTATGGTCGTTTTCACAAATGAGGATATGTTCAAGGACGCCACATCACAAACCGCTAGTGAGCTAACCATGCTCACAAAGGAAGGTTCAAAGGTAAGTAAAGATCGATTTCCATTCACGTAGGGGATTGTTGGAAATTTTGTGAAAAATGTATTTTTTCGTAAATATAGAAAATGCGATTTTCCTAATTTTGGACTATAAATATATATATATATATATAAGAAACATATGTTATGAGATATATTTCTTTGTGGGTTTGTGTTCTATGTTGAGAGAGCTTCATAACCAGGCAAACCGCGTCCAATATGGAGTTTAGATGAATGAGATATTGATGCTCAAAGTTTGTGTTTAAAACATACAATGCTAAAATAGTGAAGTGGAATAGGAAAGTGACATCTTGTCCAACATAGGAAGAGAGAAAAAACTTTAGGTGGTATTTAAGTGGGAATTGTCATGCCTTATTGTTCCATGGAAGCACACGCTAGTGAAGTCATGAAGAATTCCCAAACTCGCACATGAGCATTGTAGGTCCACTTGGAGGATCAAGAAACCTACTTCCTTGTTGTTAGAACACACTTACAAGTGCGGAATCCTTGTAAGAATGCAACCAAAGCAAAGTATAAAGCACACAAGTAACCAAAGATACACTATCTTGATTAAAAGGAAGAGAACAATTACAAACACATACACATAGTGTTTACAGAATCAAAACAAAGCTCTCTTGACTACTCTGAGAAGAATGTGCTGTTATATATAGGCCCCAGCTCAGTAACATCACGAAGAATGTTAATGCGCCCACGATGAACCTCAGCCCACCAAGAACTATAGTTCTTCGTTGATCAGTTCCACGAAAAAACCCTTTGTAGGACGAAGAAGATTCTTTGTGATGATCATGCCCCACGAAGAATGGTTCTTCGTGGGAGGCTGCAAACAACAAACAATCACTAAGTCATATTTCGGAACAGATAAGAAACAAACATAACTTGCAGACTCCAAACATGCACGTTGCATTACATACCAAAATTATGTAAATGTCGTACCAAGTCAAGGTAGGAGGATATCTTGACTTGGTCGACTCGACCAAAACAAACAGGCTCGAAAAACCAAAAGACCGTACATTACATTACAAGCGTAAGAAGAACAAGCAACAGACACAAAAACTGCACCAACAAACTCCCCCTTGGTTGTTGCTTGGGTCGCAAGTATGAAGTTTTTGTAATTTAAATGTGATTCGAATTTATGTTATTTGTTTTTGTTAAATTTATGTTCCAAATCATATTTATCATTATGCATTTTTTAGTAAGAAAAAGCAGGTATTTTTTGTTTTTTTTTTATTTTTTTAAATGTATCCGTAGGAAACATGTAGGAAAAAGAATAAACAGGTTTCGTCACATTCCGTTGGAATGTGTAGGAAACAAAGATAAATCCGTAGGAAATGTGTGGGAAAAAATAATACATTCTGTTGGAATTGTGTAGGAAAAAACTAATTTTCTAGAAATTGTGTAGGAATCAAGAACACTTTTTGTTGGAACTGTGTAGGAAAAAATATTTCCGTAGAAACTATGTAGGAAAAACGAATACATTCCGTTGGAATTGTGTAGGAAGAAAAAAAACTTCGGTAGAAATTGTGTAAGAAAATTAAAATATATAAAATGTATATAATAATAAAAATAAATATAATTGATCTAAACACAAAATTTTAAAAAAAGTAATGTTTCGTGGGAAATGCGTCGGAAAATTAAGAAAATTAATTCGGTGAGAAATGTGTATGAGAATTCTAACGAAACATTTGTGTGGGAAATGAGTAGGAGAATTTGTAGGAAATGCTTAAAAAAATACCCACGAGCAAAATTCCTACAATCCATTTTCGTGGGAAATCCGTGGGTAAACGCAGTTATCCACGGATTTCCCACGAAAATTGACGTGGGAATAGCAGCAGTTTTCTAGTAGTGAAAAGGTTGCAAGTTCGATTTATTTGGTTTTATTCGGTTAGTATTATTATTATTATTGTTACTTTTTCATTCATTTAAAGATTCAAGATTTATTGGTGCATGATGTGTGTTGAGTATCAAAGTGCTCAACATTCCTGACTAGCATCTTATGGGTGACTAGCGAGCAGGGGCGTACCAACAAAGGAAGGTGGGGGGACGCTGCCCCCTTAAAAGTTTGGTTAAGCCCTAAATTGCCCCACGAAAAAAAAAACCTCATGTGTTCACCACTGCTGTCAAGTAGCCTTCCAAGAGACAAAAAGCAATTTAGATTGGATATTGAACAACTCTACATACACAGGTGACACCCCTGATGAACTAGTGAGTAGCCTCCCAAGAGACAAAAAGCAATTTTAGGTTCTAGAAATTCAGAGATTGGACAAATATTATGTGTAAATATTTTTATAGCAAAGGTTCTAAAAACACAGAAATTGGACAAATATTATGTGCAATATTTTTATAGCAAAAATAGAGGAAAGGGTTGTATAGATATCCCCTTTCAAGCATGTGTGGTCTTTGGCATAATATCCGTCTAACTGTACATCATTTGAACCTGACTAACCGAAGGGTTGTGACTTTCACTTCGGCATTAACAAGACGCCTCTTCGAGAATCATTGTATTTTTCGTTGTGCAAACGTGCCAATCTTCAAACGAGCTTAAGCCTGAACCTAGAAACAAGCTCATTTTAGTAAACGGGTTAGTGTTTTGGTTATGGAGCTTGAGTCTGCTCGTGAGCCTAAACGAGTCCACTATTTATATAAATTTTAATTAATATTTTAAATATGTATTTAAATAAAAAATATTACAAGTGGAGAGTTCAAATTAGAAGAAACTTTATGTAAGAAGAAAAAAGAAGAAATTTCAACCAATAAAAATGCTTTATTTTACTTCATTTAATATAAGTATTTAATGTTACTATAAGGGTAATATGGTAAATTTACAAAGATTATTAATTAGTAGTAATCCTCTTTAATAGCTAACTACATTAAAATTTGTAACTTATCTTTAAAATATATATTTTTTCAAAGAAATAAAATAAAATAATTTAGAGTGTAGGATAAATTACAATGTGTATATGATAAATTACGGGTTGTGTAGGATAAGATTCAACATGTGTAGGGTAAATTTCGAAAGGTGTAGGGTAACTTTTGATATGTTTAGTCAAAAAACATTAGTGTGAAGGATGATAGTTTTATGACTAATTAATTAGTCAAAGATGATAATAAATGAGATAAGTGAAAAAGTATTTAATGTTTTACAATTATACCCTTTGTTCTTTTTCTTCTCAATTAAATTTTCTTCTCAAATGAACTTTCCCCAATATTACAATTTATACAATTATGAAAAAATAATTAAATTATACATAAAATTATAAGTATAATTAATATAAATAAATTAATAAATAAATAATAAACTAGCCGAGCTCGAGCTTAAAAATTACCTAGGAGCCGAGCTCGAGCTTTTGAAACAAAGCTCGAATCGACCTGAGCTCGAGCCTAGCTAAGCTTAGGCTCGGTTTAGCTTGTTCGCCCCACTAGACCTTAATTGGTCAAACCATTGTGAGTGTAATTAGTTGATATGGTCGGGCGTAGAACTTATCAAACTCGCTTTCGGTGACTACTTGAAACCATATGTAATGCCCTAAAAGCGGGGAGGCCTTACAATCGGTAAATCATAGAATACATAGTTCTCAAACTGATATATTTGCCAAAAATGTTATAAGCAACAAAGAACAAATTAATAACATCCAAATCCCAAATCGTGATTTCAAGTCTTAAACAAACAAAAGTTCAAAAGGGAAAAGGAAAATGATAGTCTAGGCCCATAATGAATGCCATTTTAGGATGCCTGGGTTGTCGTCCTATTCCTACCAGGATAAAGCTTCCAATCTTCTAACCTAAAGGCGCTCATACTAACATATATGCTAGTAATTAGTATTACTGAGTGAAAGCTGGTTTTTAATGTATTAATCTTAAGCCGCATTTAATGGTAAACATGACTTTTAAAGAGTATAACATAATAAGCACATTCGTCCTGTATGGTAAACATGACTTTTAAAGAGTGTCACATAATAAGCACATTCGTCCTGTTAACCTTTAACGTAACAATCACCTATAAGGGTAACATATCAACTACTACCGATACAAGTAGGCTTATACCGGCATAAGACTTCGTTCCTTGCCACACAACCAAATGACAAGTGCCTCCATAACCTAGTACACAACCAGTGACATAACCTAGGACACAGCTAATGACATAACCTAGCACATGACTAACGACATTACATATTCATGTCATGTCCTCAAAGAATAACGTGTTTGTAACGTACTAATTAACTTGATTAATCATGTTATTTGAAAACCAATCCCACATACTAGGATCTTTACAAAGAAACATGTAACTTTCCAGCAAATCATCTAGCAAAAATTATTATACACACACTTACGTTAAACATATAACCGGTAAATTTGGAAGTTAAGCATACATGTCACCCCAAAACTGTAAAGAAAACAGGGATTATAGAATTCCCTTGAATGTAGAGATCATTACACACATAGCTAGAGGACCGTAACAAAGAACGAACCTAAAAAGAATTCAATAACCTTTATAATAATGAATTCGTCAATAAATTCTTAGAAATCTCTCAAATTGGTTAGCTGATGCATGGAACCAACACCTCCTACCGATTACCACCCGAGACACTACCACCCTAAGGCTTAACCCGTACATGGTCATAATTGTGTACTTGACTCGATTCAAACCCCGTGCTAGACTTAATTCAACCCGCCCCCAACACCTTGGTTTTGACCCCCAAGCACCACATAGTTACCCCACCTTTACACCCTAAAAGAACGTAAATGACGAAAAAGAGGGATGGGGCTTACAAGCGACGAGTGAAGGCGGTGGTCTCTTGCCGTAAATCGCCATATGAGAGGAAGGGAATTACGAGTGGGTTTAGGGCTGGAGTTGCAAATCAGATATGGACCAGTACCTTTTGGTGTATTATTATTTAATAAATTGAAAATTAATGCCCGGACCTATAGGAACTATATTTAGTCGCAATAGGTTAACAAAAATAGTTTTTTTTTCTTTCTACCTTTCTCTCCCATTTAAGTTAATAAAAATGAAAAAAAAATGATTTTATTTATCAAAACAAAAATTAGTCGCTACACATATTTCCCCAAAGCGGTATATTTTCCCTCCATCCTGCCAAACCTATAGCGGCGAAATTTAGTCGCTATAGGGTTCAGAAAATGAAAATTTGTGAAAAACTTGTTGCCACCAATTTTCGTTGCTACATGTTGTCTATCGCGATGACATAATTTCGTCGCTAAAGGGTTTGTTTCAAAAAGCCAGATTTCTTGTAGTGTTGGCCAATCATAACCCACCATTCTAACACCAAATTGATCACCATACCCTCTGGATTTTATACATCCTCATCAACAGTTACCCTACCCATTTATCCTAACTGAAACTCCCAAGCATACTCACAAACCCCACGTAGAAAGCATGCTCAAGTCATGACCTACCATGAATTGTTTATGAATGCTTATGAACTGGTTTCCCATTCAACAAACCCGACCCAAAGACCCTTCTCTACCTTTAATGCAAGATCGAGTGTTCTACCTGGAATGTGCGCCGAGTAAGCCTCAACCGACTTCTGAACGTCAAGAGTGTTAACCTTAAAATCGTAATGGTGTATCTTGAGAGATGGAATTCACGTAGAAACCGAACCTGTTGTGAATCATCAATGATGAATTCCTAACCTGAAAATCCAATTGAAAGCTGGTCAATCACCTGCTCGATGATATTGGATGGTTCAGTCTAAGGTTGTAGATGATGGAAGAGTCGTACCATACCTAGAATGACATTATACACCACCACAATGATTAAGGGAAACAGATGAAGATGCTAATCCGTTCAAGACCCTTTCTTATGAAGATATTTAAACCAAGTTACACTAACACAACAACCCCCCCCCCCCCCCCCAAACCCCAATATTCCATAGAAAACATAATGGTCCCTTAAAACTCCATTTTGACGTATAGGGCCCCTAGAATAAGGGATGTTACATGTCTTCTCCTTTAACGGCAGGTCCCCAACTCCCATTATATAAAGAACAACCTAGGGTACAATCTAAGCATCTTGTTCTCGGATTCCCATGTAGCTTCAGATGCCTTTCTATGCTTCCGTTGGACTTTCACTTGTTTAACAGGGTTGTTTCAAAGTTGTTTTTGCTATCAATTTTTGCAATAGGCTCCTCAATATAATTAATTGTCCATCAACCTCGATATCATCAAGAGGCACATGAGCCTCCTCCCCCACTAGACACTTCCTGAGGTGACACACATGGAAGGTAGGATTTATGTCGCTAAGCTCTTCAGGCAACTCCAACATATAAGCTACCTCACCTGCATGTGCTAGTATCCTGAATGGCTCTGCAGATCTTGGACTCAGTTTGCGATGTTTAAGAAATCAGATAATGCTCACATTTAGCAAAATGAGATCACCCACCGTAAATTCAATCTCTAAGTTGTTTCATACATTCTTTAACTTTGTCTATTTTTTCGGTTGTCGTCTCTATGACTGCCAAACTTGTTGGCTTTTTTAATGGACCCCCCACCCCAACTAATAGGATTCCAAGATCTCTGCTCGTAAAACATTTCATAAGGGGGCATTCCGATGCTAGCATGATAGCTGTTATTATATGAGAATTCCACAAACATTAAATGGTTATCCCAGCTACAACTGAAATCTATAATGCATACCCTTAACATGTACTTGAGGGTTTGGATAGTCCTTTCCAACTGGTCATTTGTCTCAGTAAGAAAAGTTATTTTAATGTGCAATCTTGTCCCTATCTCCTCATGAAATGTTCTCCAAAACTTAGATGTCCTCTATCAGACACAATAGATACACAATAGATACCGGAACCCGTTCTTATCTATGATTTCCCATATAAATAGTTCTACAAGCTTTTCCTAGCATAAATGTCTTATGGATCGGTACAAATTGAGCACTTTTAGTCAATCTATCCACCAACACCTAAATGGTGTGATAACCTTAGCTATACGAGGTAACTTAGTTATGAAATCCATTGTAAGATGTTCCCATTTCCATTTGGGTATCTCTATACATTGAATTCTCCCATTTAGTTTATAGTTTTTGGTGGTATACCTTAAGTTGTAGACATGTCAAGCATTTTCCTATGTATTATGTAACCTCATAATACATACTCAGCCACCAGTAATTCCTTCTTGAGATATTTATACTTCTTGGTTGTACGTGGGTGAATTAAGTAACATGTTTTATGTGCTTCATCAATGATCATATTTCTGAATCCCCCCTACTATGGTATTCAAATATGTCCACTCCTAAACTTCACCCCATCGTCATTGTCTTCCGAAAACTTTTCTTATACCCACATATATTCCCTTATAATCCATTCTACTTGTCAAGCTTCATTTTGTGCACTAGATATCTATTTCAAAATGTTAGGATTCAAAACAAGCTAGTAGGATTTCACACGGGTAGGCTTTGATCCCTCCTTCCAAAGGGTGAAAGAACGAAAGGGTTTGTCATTAAGCTCGAAGTAAACACAAGTGGATTAAAGATGAGGTATGGGCGGATATGGATACCAAGTTTTTGTGATATAAAGACTCTATTATTGGAAGAAGCACATAACTCCCGTTACTCGGTTCATCCGGGAGCTACTAAAATGTATCGGAATTTAAAAGAAAGTTATTGGCTGCCATGAATGAAACGCGACATTGTTAAGTATGTATCCACATGCTTAACATGTTCCCAAGTAAAGGCGGAACATCAAAAACCATACGGGAAATTGCAATCCTTAGAAATTCCGGCATGGAAATGGGAGGATGTGACCATGGATCTCGTGACTGAACTTCCTAGGACGAGAAAGGGGCATGATGCAATATGGGACGTTGTTGACCGCCTTACCAAAAGCGCCCATTTTCTACCTATTCGAGAGACTTATTCCTCGGAAAGATTGGTGGAAATTTTTGTGAATGAAATTATATCTCGCCACGGTGTGCCCTGTCAATTGTGTCAGATCAGGACACACGATTTACCTCCTGTTACTGGCAAAAGTTACACGAAGGGATGGGTACTTAATTACACATAAGTACCGCATGTCACCCGCAAACGGATGGTCAATCTGAAAGGGCTACTCAAACACTTGTGGATATGTTAAGAGCATGCATTGTGGATTTTGGGGGAAATTGGGATGAACATTTGCTGTTAGTGGAGTTCTCTATAACAATAGCTACCAAAGTAGCATAGAAATGGCGCCGTATGAAATGTTATATGGAAGAAAATGTACAACCCCTGTTTGTTGGGGAGAAGTGGGACAAAGAGAACTCACTGCCACGGATGTAGTAGCGATAACTAATGAAAAGATTGATCTTGTATGGGCTCGATTAAAAGCGGTGCAAGACCGAAAAAAGTCCTATGCGGACAAAATAAGGCGCCCTATTGAATTCCAATTGGGGGACCGTTTATTGTTGACGGTATCCCTGTGGAAAGGCTTAATCTGATTCCGTCAACAAGGAAAGTTGGGTCCTCGATATATCGGACCTTTCAAAATTTTAGCTCGTGTGGGAAAGGTAGCTTATCGGCTAGAATTACCCCTAACATTAGATAGCATTCACAACGCCTTTCATGTGTCACAATTACGGAAGTGCCTTGAAGATGAAACGGCTCACATACCTTTTGAGGACATTGTGGTAGACGAAAGAATGAATTATATCGAAAGACTAGTGGCTATAAGAGATTCCAAAGTAAATTCTCTTCGCAACAAAGAGATCAAGCAAGTACTAGTTCAATGGCAACACATGAAGGGATCGGATCTCACTTGGGAACCAGAGGATGAAATGAGAAGGTTCTACCCATCTTTATTCGGCACGTAATCAGGTTTCGGGGACGAAACCTTTCTTAAGGGGGGGTGGACTTGTAACGACCCAAAATTTAATTATTTGCATTTACATATATATTGCTATAGTATGCTAGAAGAAATAACTAGGAGTGTGAACCTGGTTAGAATGTAAATTAGAACTTTAACTAAAAACAATAAGTGTTTGGTCATTTAAAAAATAAGTGTTCATACTTGAGGGGTTAAATGTGAAAAGAATGAAAGTTAATTATATAAAACAAATGAAAACACACCACACACACACACATAGACTGACTGAGGGTGTCGCCAGGAGCAAGAAACGAAGAGGGGAAAACCCTCATCTTCAAAAAATAAGGGAAATTGAAGGGAAATCATGGCATAAATCACTACATGAACACATAGAATCATTCATCTAAGCTAGTCTAACAAGTGGTAAGTTAAATTTTATGATTTGATGAACTTTCATAAGTGGGTTATAACCAAATAATGAAATTGAATGAAGTTAAGTATGAACATTTGATTGAATCATCATATAAAAGCTGAATTATACTTGAATTTTGATGTTCTTTATGATTCAAAGTGAAACCCCATTGTAATGATAGTATGTGAAGCATGATAGTTGCATATAAGAACAAATCCATGTATTGTTGACATGAAAATTCATATGTAGAAGAACCTTAGTTAGATGATTTGATTACAAGATGATGATTGCGTGAATTGAGTTGATTATAATGGTTCATGTCATGAAATAGGAAGAATATGCTTAGAATACTTGTATGTTATTCTTTAAAAATGGTACGCACGCCAAGTGTTTGTTAAAATGCTTGAATGAAATGATCATATGTTATTACAATGTTAAATGATTAGAATTGGGAATTATTACTTGCTAATTCGATTATGTCAAGAACGGAATAAAAAGAATTGACATGAGATTAAAGTAGGTTGATTTTGGATTGTAGGAATTAAGGAAGAAAGCTCAAGTCATTCGGGATCGCAAACGAAAAACGAAAAAGGTAAGTCCTTATGCTTATAAACTTTAGTAATGGATAATGTCTACGATATGTTATTGATCTAAATTTGTAAATTGGTATGTCAAACGAGTTTATGTAATAGTTCATATAATGGATATGGGTCGAACGATTAGAATATGTCATATGTCAAGTTTTTAAACATGATGTTAAACCAAGTATAAAGTAATGTAGAATTTTGTTGATGAATCCCATTAGAAAGGGTATTAGAACGAATGCTTGAAGTAAATACCATCAAGTCCGAATAAAGGTTTGAACCTTAAAAGATTGGTTAAATTAGGTTCGGCTCAAGCCCGACGTCACGACATTCCTCCGTCGTGCGCCCCAGAGTTCGACACGCGAAGCACGTAGCGCCGCAAACCCATTCCCGTTTACACATCGCCATGACATCATCATTGTGATGTCATGATGATGTCACAGATTTGTCCTATGTTGAATTTGATGAAAAGCTTTGACCGAACATACTTCTGGGCTTCAACTTCCACTTTGGGCCGCAACTTGCTATTGGGCTTTGACTATTATTTGGGCTCAAACTACAAATGACGAAACAGAATGTAATTAATATGTATGTCAACGAAACAGAAAGTGTTTCGTCGACTTTATTGTTTCGTCGTGTCCTCTATGCGTTTCGTCATAGTCTGTGTCTGTCTAGTATAAATACCCCTCCCAGTTTCTGTGTGAAACTGATGAGCGTTGTGAGACTTTGAGAGAGTCTGTAAAACATTGTTTGTATATGTTTGTATCCGTTCTCATCCCTAATCAATAGATATTGAATCTTTGGTTACGCGTGTGTTTTACACTTTGTTTGGTTTGCACCGTCACGGGGATTCCGCACCCGTTACCGTGTTTGTGATAAACAAGGATAGGTTTTCGTTATCGATCCACCGGAAAAACGGGACCTACAAGTGGTATCAGAGCTAGCTTTGGCTCTTATCCTTGTTTAAAGCCAAACATCGTTGGATTTTATCAAGTGTTAAAATTGTTTGTGGTTGATTTTCTGAAAACTATTGTTCTTGGAAGTTCATATTTTTCTTGAAAAGAAATCTTAAAATCCGTTGGATGTTGTTGTTTTGCTAAAATTTTTAACAAAAACCTTGTTAAATTGCATCTTTATATAGTAAAACTGGGTTTTAGTAAAAGTTTTAAGCAAAACTTGTTATTTGAAAAAGTCTTTGTGTCCAGAAAATTTCATATCTTCATGAAACCTTCAAAAGGTTCTTGTGTGTTCTTTATGCCATCCACTTTTTGATCATTTGTGAATTAACTTTTCAATTTGTTTGTGAATTAAAAATTCATATCTGTTTGAAAATGTGTAGTGAAGGCATGGTGGGTTGCTTTGTTTGGTAAGAAAGATAACGTGTGAAGTTTGAAAATTGTGGCATTGTGTCAGTAAAGAGATAAGCTTTCTTTGAAATATCTCACCAACTCCAGATCTTATCCATCCATTCTGTTTCGTTATTCACACATTCAAAATCATCAAATGTTTCGTCATTCATACATAACACTCATCAACATCAGTTTCGTCAGTTTATAAATTACATATCAGTTTCGTCACTAAATCAGAGCTGTTTCGTCGCAATTAAGAGCAACTTTCACATTCAGTTTCGTCATCTTATTAAATCTGTTTCGTCGCATCGATCCTGTTTCGTCGATAACTGTCAGTTTCGTTGCATCTGTTTAAGAATTGTTTTTCGTCGCAACACACATACAAATCTGTTTCGTCGAGATCATTATTAATTCATTCAGTTTCATCATACATTATTCAGATTTGTGTTTCGTCGCACATAAAGACAAACTTCAGTTTCGTCGTGCTTTGGGCTTCAAATTGAATTGGGCCGTTTCGTCGATCAGAAGCCCAAAAAGACTCCAGTTTCGTCGACTTTATATCACCATTCTGTTTTGTCGCCAAGAATCAAGTAAATCAGTTTCGTCGATCATAAAGATCCATCCTTTTTCGTCGATTATCAACATAGAACAGTTTCGTCGACTTCGACATCAGAATCCAGTTTCGTCGAGATTGTTGTTAATTTTAAACAGAAGGCTTGCAAAAGTGGTTTAACACTGTGATTTCAAGTGTGTGATCAGGTTTTCAATTTCATACACCAATCATGAGTTGTACTAGCGCTTGGGATTGGAGTACGGATCCACAACCAGCTCAAAAACAGATGTCGATGGCTGAATATTTAAGGAGTACCATACCTCAACCCCCTCCACATCAGACTTTGATGGCCGCATATTTAATGAATTCCATACCTCAACCCCCTCCACAAGTTCCTCCCACTCAACCTCAATTTGATCCAAATGCCTATATTCCAAAACCATCGATTACTTACACTCCACTTCAACCTCGCTTTGCTACACCTGAAGCTCAACCTCAACAAGGCAACCAAAATCCTTTCATAAATCAAACAAGTACATCCACGTCAAACTCAAATAAAGCCGATGACTCCTGGTCTATACAATTTGGAAGTGGAGATCAAGGAGGAACTGAGTTTTATGCTGAAATTGTCAAGAATGTTAATGATGGTGAATCTTCAGGAAATAATGACAGTTCAGGATATAGTGGCAGTACTGATGCAGATAGCTCAGGTGTGAGTGATTACAGTTCAGAATCGGATGTCAAGGAGGGAATGGATTCTGAAGATGATAGTTTGTCGAATGGTGCCAAGGAGATGAAATGTCAAAAATCTGACTTAATCAAGAAAGCTGCTGCTGCTGCATCAGAAGAAAGAGAGAAGATTCTCACTGAAGATGGATCTTTCTCTTCTTAGACTGCCTTTATGGCTAATGTCACAGCTTCTACAAGTCAGGTAAAATCTGAAACTCCTAGCATATGTAGTGATTGTGCTGATATGAAACATAAATGTGCTGAATTGAAATATGAATCTGAAACGGTTCCTAGTCACAATCAGAGTTTGGTTATTGAACTGTCAAAGTGCAAAGAGGCAAATATGGCTTTAGTTAGAAACGAAAAGGATTTTAAATCTGTAATTGAAACCTTAAAGAAAAGTGTTTCCGAAGTGACCAAAACTGTTTATCATAAACAAGTTAGTATTAACGATTATATTAACATCGTTGTGGAAACCAAAAAGGAACTAGCCATTGCCAAATGCGAGCATGAAGTGATCAAGCTCAAATTGGAGAGTTACTCAAACTCCCGATATGTGCTTGATCACATCATTGACGTTCAACAACTAAAGGGTAATGTTAAAGGCGTTGGGTATAAGGCGTGTCCACCTCCTTTAAGACACAACTATACCAGAATGCCCGATGAGGAGGAAATGCCACGTTTTGAGCCAACTGTACCTCTTGATTATGGGGAAGTTACAACTGGCTTAGGGTTCAAAATGGACAATTCATCGGAGGGCTCATCTGATCGGAAAGAAAAGTCATCATGTGCTTCAAATCAAAGTCCTCCCACAGTTGAGGACTATGATTCATCAGATGATGAACCAGATGTGAGTGACGAGGATAAATCTCTTAAAAAGAACAAAGGAGTAGAAGTGCCTTTTGAGAATCACATTCTGTGTGATCCTCCTACTCCTGTTGTGCAATCAACTGGTGCTAAACAAGAGATAGATCCTATCACTGAGACAGTGTCTACCATTAAAAGTGATAACGTGTTGTATACTTTAGTCAGTGATGACAAAATTTATTCAAACACAGCTTTTCCAATTAAAAATGTCAATCAATCTTTGTTTGATAAAGTGTTTGAAGATACTACCAGTAAGTTTTTGGAAAAGGGGATCCCGAGAGTTTCAGTAACTCAGTGTGATCCGATTCCAAAAGCTGAAGTTAGAAGAAAATTTGGAAATCAAAAATCACCAACGAAGCAACAACCTATCGCTTTTAAGGGTAAACAGCAACAGCAGCGAGCTCAAAATTCTAAAAGTTCACAACCGAAGGTTGAGACCAAAGGAGCTCGTTTCAAGAAGAAAAACAATGATGTTAAATTTGTAGCATCCAAGGGTACTGACAAGGTGGAGTCTTTTGAAAATAAATCAAACACCGATTTTGTTCAAAAAGTCAGAATTTTAAAGCGTATCGATCAAAACAATTACACCCAACACACAAACGAGTGTGATGAAGGAACAAGTACCTCTGGGTCTACAGGTTCAACACGTGAAAGTCGAACCGGATCTCCCAAGTTTGTTGAGAGGAGATCGTGTTTCAAATGCGGGGAGTTTGGCCACATTATCAGAAATTGCACAAACTCTCCGAAACCAAATTTTGTAGAAAGAGCCCCTTCTGAACAAGCTCATCAACAACGTTGACCTGTGTCACCAAAAACTGACAAACGCACAGTTAAAGAACAGGAAACAAAACAACGACGTAAAAATGTGAAGGTGATCGAAAAGGCTTTAAAACCAGAAACTGTTAAAAGGAAACCAGTTTTGTCACAACCGTTAAAACCGGAGATTTCTAAATCTGTAAATTATACACAATTCGGTAAACAAAAACAAACTTGGAAACCTAAATCGGGTGAAAGTTCAGGGGGAGGTGCTGTGTTTGAAAATCATTAGGAAATTGAAATTACATTTCTTGATTCTCAGGGGCAACCTAAGTCTATGAAGGCTTGGGTCCCCCTCTCCAACTAATCTCTGAGTGAGTGTGCAGGATGTTCCAGGAGGAACTATCGATCATCGTAAGATTATTGATAGTGGAATGTCCATGCACAAGATCGGCGACAAAAGAAATTGTTGCCTTTGATGGAGAGAAAAAGAAAAGAAGACAGAATTGTCTGTCGAAAGAAATTTAAAGCTTCGACAAAATGGAAATCATTTCAAAGGTTGATTGTTAACGACTTTAATCGGGTCCCCAGGATAGATTCAAATCTGTGATAATGTACGCACCTGCAGCACGTCAGAAGTTCAAAATCAACAAGATGAACGTGCAGTGTACATTTCTTCGAGGTGTGATTGAAGAAAATGTGTTTGTTGAACAAACCAACCGGGTGTGCGGATGCCTTGGCATGGATTGAACAACCGCACACTACTTCTCAAAGAGAAAGACAAAGACCTTCGCTGGTGCAATGTGGAAGACCAGCCGGACCTAAAGGTTTATGATCTTGTTGTTGTGAAGAGATTTCTCAGTAGCTGCAAAATCGACCTTGAAATCCACACCGGGTGGATATCCAGTTTGGGAGAGCACTCAGATTCCTTGCAATGCATGAAACAGTTGCAGGATACGGTTTTAATTTTCTTATCTCTCCTATAATTGTCGATATTTAAGCTGCTTTATAAATTATGATCATCTCGTACAGCACTCTTGACCAGACACATTGATCTCGAATATCACTTCACACGTGATTGTTTCACTATGAAACTCGTCAATGTTGTCATGGTCCGCACTGCTTACCGACGTGCCAACTGATTTTTCCAAAATTCGATAAATCATTTATGATTAAAATTAATTTTGGTAAACGGCATTGAGGTAAAACATGAGTTAACCGACATCGGAAAATCGTTTTTTTGTAAATACCATTGTGTTTCTAAATTTATCATAGTTTGTTGCTTTTTAGGGGGAGTAAATAAATTTGAAAATTCAAAAATAGTGAAAAATTTCAAAACGCAAAAACAATAGAAAAACAAAAATGAGTTTCCTGGCGAGAAAATGATAGTACATCAGTAGTCTGTTGAAACATCTTTAAACTGAAATGCAAAATGAAAAATGTTAAGCAGCTCTATATAAGATGTATCGGTAGGCTCACAATCATTTTAAAGTGTGCAGGGCGATATAAATCTTGAATCGACTGAAGACCAGGTGGGAACGGCACATTGGCATATGGTCTTAGTACCGAAATTTCGTTTGAGAGATTGCCGAGGTTCTGAGATATTCGGTCTTTATGCTGTCTTATCATCTGGGTATCATGGTTGTATCAAACCGTAAAAATAACGGAGACGAAGTTTAAGATCTTCCATGATACTATACATATGTGTACATATTGCATTCGACCTCAATAAGTGATCAACAATCACATGTCCATCAAATAAGTGATAATATATCACATATTCTTTGCGGGAGTCAAGTTCGTCTCTTTTCTGTACGAAAGTACTGACCTGTTCACGGACTTGCTCCTGTGCCCTCATGCATCGAAAATCAAGTTCCTCATCAATAAGTGATTCTATCACATAGGGCTTGTTTTTCAATCAAAATAAGTGAGTTTCTCACATTCTTTTATACGATCAAACAGATGATAAACGGTATACTCACCGGTAAGATTAACTCTCGTGCATACCATGATACGGGAATGTGTCGTGTGTGGATGAACACCGGTCGGTAAGTATAAATCATACCTTAACGTATCCCCTCGCCATGATTACATCTGATAAGTTGAGCTTATGTGGACAACGATACCGATAATAATTATAGGATGCTTATCTTAATGTGAACTAATTGAACAAAAAGAGTGTTTTGGCGTGACCGTACACTGATATGATTCTCTTACCCTCGAAACTCGCAAAAAGAATGTCTGTATATATTTGTTTACTGCTTTCGGTTTCTGTATCTCTGTATATACTTATTTATTGCTTTCCGTCTTTACATTTAAAAAATGAAAAATTCCAAAAAGATTTTAGGTGTGTTTTAATATAAACTTTATAAAAGCCAAAAATATTTTGCTTCTAGTTTATTTTAGATTGACTGATGTTGGAACTCGAGTATATCCTACCCAAAATCCTGATCGTAAGCCGGAAAACAATTGCACCTTCATAAACGTTCGAAGTTAACAAGTTTTGAAAGTTAAGGGATTAAAATTGATCATTTTCTAAACTTTCAAACTGTTTTCGGTCGGTGTTTTGATTGAGATTTGATCTCATATGTGTCGTTTGTTTAATTTGTCTATATTCCAAGCGGTTGTTCTCATTACGTGTTTAGCTTTCTTGTATGTGTAAATGCGACATCAGAATCAGCTAAAGGCGAAGAGAACGTGTCAGATGACAAGCCGTAAAGTGAAGACACGACGTTGATGGAATCAGAAGATCAAGATGATCGGGTTGCAGTTGATCACTCGTCAACACCACAAGGATCTGAAGAATTGAAGATCAAAAGATTCACGGGCATAACTCAATGGAGAGTTCATTCTAAGGAGGAGTTTATTAATGCACTACCTGAATGAAAAAGGGAGTTTGTTGATACACTTTCTACTTACGACACATGAAGACTTTGAAGATCCTCCGACACAAAAGACACGGAAGACGAACCATCACGAGTAGCGTCCAATGGGGAGTCTGTTGGTACACTTTATGTGGACGCGACTCGACTCGGTTCGATTCGGTTCAGTTCAACTTGGTTTCGACTCGGTTAGGTTCGGCTCAAGCCCGACGTCACGACATTCCTCCGTCGTGCGCCCCAGAGTTCGACACGCGAAGCACGTAGCGCCGCAAACCCATTCCCGTTTACACATCACCATGACATCATCATTGTGATGTCATGATGATGTCACATATTTGTCCTATGTTGAATTTGATGAAAAGCTTTGACTGAACATACTTCTGGGCTTCAACTTCCACTTTGGGCCGTAACTTGCTATTGGGCTTTGACTATTATTTGGGCTCAAACTACAAATGACAAAACAGAATGTAATTAATATGTATGTCGACGAAACAGAAAGTGTTTCGTCGTGTCCTCTATGCGTTTCGTCATAGTCTGTGTCTGTCTAGTATAAATACCCCTCACAGTTTCTGTGTGAAACTGATGAGCGCTGTGAGACTTTGAGAGAGTCTGTAAAACATTGTTTGTATATGTTTGTATCCGTTCTCATCCCTAATCAATAGATATTGAATCTTTGGTTACGCGTGTGTTTTACACTTTGTTTGGTTTGCACCATCACGGGGATTCCGCACCCTTTACCGTGTTTGTGATAAACAAGGATAGGTTTTCGTTATCGATCCACCGGAAAAACGGGACCTACAGCCTAAGACTTCGTTCCTTGCCACACAACCAAATGACAAGTGCCTCCATAACCTAGTACACAACCAGTGACATAACCTAGGACACAACTAATGACATAACCTAGCACATGACTAACAACATTATATATTCATGTCATGTCCTCAAAGAATAACGTGTTTGTAACGTACTAATTAACTTGATTAATCATGTTATTTGAAAACCAATCCCACATACTAGGATCTTTACAAAGAAACATGTAACTTTCCAGCAAATCATCTAGCAAAAATTATTATACACACACTTACGTTAAACATATAACCGGTAAATTTGGAAGTTAAGCATACATGTCATCCCAAAACTGTAAAGAAAACAGGGATTATAGAAATCCCTTGAATGTAGAGATCATTACACACGTAGCTAGAGGACCGTAACAAAGAACAAACCTAAAAAGAATTCAATAACCTTTATAATAATGAATTCCTCAATAAATTCTTAGAAATCTCTAAAAGAATTAACTGGCTCAAATTGGTTAGCTGATGCATGGAACCAACACCTCCTACCGATTACCACCCGAGACACTACCACCCTAAGGCTTAACCCGTACATGGTCATAATTGTGTACTTGACTCGATTCAAACCCCGTGCTAGACTTAATTCAACCCGCCCCCAACACCTTGGTTTTGACCCCCAAGCACCACATAGTTACCCCACCTTTACACCCTAAACGAACGTAAATGACGAAAAAGAGGGATGGGGCTTACAAGCGACGAGTGAAGGCGGTGGTCTCTTGCCGTAAATCGCCATATGAGAGGAAGGGAATTACGAGTAGGTTTAGGGCTGGAGTTGCAAATCAGATATGGACCAGTACCTTTTGGTGTATTATTATTTAATAAATTGAAAATTAATGCCCGGACCTATAGGAACTATATTTAGTCGCAATAGGTTAACAAAAATAGTTTTTTTTTCTTTTTTCTACTTTTCTCTCCCATTTAGGTTAATAAAAATGAAAAAAATATGATTTTCTTTATCAAAACAAAAATTAGTCGCTACACATATTTCCCCAAAGCGGGATATTTTCCCTCCATCCTGCCAAACCTATAGCGGCGAAATTTAGTCGCTATAGGGTTCAGAAAATTATGTGAAAAACTTGTTCCCACCAATTTTCGTTGCTACATGTTGTCTATCGCGATGACATAATTTCGTCGCAAAAGGGTTTGTTTCAAAAAGCCAGATTTCTTGTAGTGTTGGCCAATCATAACCCACCATTCTAACACCAAATTGATCACCGTACCCTCTGGATTTTATACATCCTCATCAACAGTTACCCTACCCATTTATCCTAACTGAAACTCCCAAGCATACTCACAAACCCCACATAGAAAGCATGCTCAAGTCATTACCTACCATGAATTGCTTATGAATGCTTATGAACCGGTTTCCCATTCAACAAACCTGACCCAAAGACCCTTCTCTACCTTTAATACAAGATCGAGTGTTCTACCTGGAATGTGCGCCGAGTAAGCCTCAACCGACTTCTGAACATCAAGAGTGTTAACCTTAAAATCGTAATGGTGTATCTTGAGAGATGGAATTCACGTAGAAACCGAACCTGTTGTGAACCATCAATGATGAATTCCTAACCTGAAAATCCAATTGAAAGCTGGTCAATCACCTGCTCGATGATATTGGATGTTTCAGTCTAAGATTGTAGATGATGGAAGAGTCGTACCATACCTAGAATGACATTGTACACCACCACAATGATTAAGGGAAACAGATGAAGATGCTAATCCGTTCCAGACCCTTTGTTATGAAGATATTTCAACCAAGTTACACTAACACACCAACCCCCCCCCCCCCCCAAACCCCAATATTCCATAGAAAACATAATGGTCCCTTAAAACTCCATTTTGACGTATAGGGCCCCTAGAATAAGGGATGTTACATGTCTTCTCCTTTAACGGCAGGTCCCCAACTCCCATTATATAAAGAACAACCTTGGGTACAATCTAATCATCTTGTTCTCGGATTCCCATGTAGCTTCAGATGCCTTTCTATGCTTCCGTTGGACTTTCACTTGTTTAACAGGGTTGTTTCAAAGTTGTTTTTCCTATCAATTTTTGCAATAGGCTCCTCAATATAATTAATTTTCCATCAACCTCGATATCATCAAGAGGCACATGAGCCTCCTCCCCCACTAGACACTTCCTGAGGTGACACACATGGAAGGTAGGATTTATGTCGCTAAGCTCTTCAGGCAACTCCAACATATAAGCTACCTCACCTGCATGTGCTAGTATCCTGAATGGTTCTGTAGATCTTGGACTCAGTTTGCGATGTTTAAGAAATCAGATAATGCTCTTCCATGGAGAAACATTTAGCAAAATGAGATCACCCACCGTAACTTTGTCTATTTTTTCGGTTGTCGTCTCTATGACTGCCAAACTTGCTGGCTTTTTTAATGGAGCCCCCCCACCCCAATAAATAGGATTCCAAGATCTCTGCTCGTAAAACATTTCATATGGGGGCATTCCGATGCTAGCATGATAGCTGTTATTATATGAGAATTCCACAAACATTAAATGGTTATCCAAGTTACAACTGAAATCTATAATGCATACCCTTAACATGTACTTGAGGGTTTGGATAGTCCTTTCCAACTGGTCATTTGTTTCAGTAAGAAACAGTTATTTTAATGTGCAATCTTGTCCCTATCTCCTCATGAAATGTTCTCCAAAACTTAGATGTCCTCTATCAGACACAATAGATACACAATAGATACCGGAACCCGTTCTTGTAACATCTCGAAAATTTACGTCCAGTAATGTATTGACACGTGTCATAAGCTTTGAACGTGTGCAAGAATACCTTAGAGGGACTGAAGTTGACAAGCAATGAAACTATGTAAATATAAGGGTTCAATGTGTCAACAACGAATAAATATACTTTACAATAACCCTACATGATGATTATAACCTTAAATGAAGGGATCATAGATCATACGAAGCGAATTGTGAAAGAAAGTGAGAGATTACAAACTACAGGGGTTAAAATGTGTCAACATGTTAAGATATACCTCTGAGTGACCTTTTAGCAAACCCGAAGCCTTGTAACGATTAATTATGTTCACTAGAATGCACCATAAAAATTTCACCAAGTTTCGTTACCGTATGAGAAAGTTATTATAAAATTCGTGTGTGAGGGTTAGAATCGTCAACATTGAAAATTAGGGCTTTTCGGGTGATCACAAAGTTACCCGAGGACTTAACAAAGATGGTATAAGTCTTAGAGCCCCTATATGTCAATATTAAGGGTTTAAGATGCAAGAAATGTAGTGAAAATGACCTTTCGGGGGACCAAGGACCAAACAACAAATAAGTAAAAGGTTTTTGCAAGTCAGACGGGGCCAGGCGGCCCGCTTAAGGCCTTATGCGGGCCGCGTGCGACTATCAAATGCAGAAAACAACAGCCAGCTGTCTGTTGATGTTTAAACCGACTGCAATCGCATTTGTGTGATACCATGGGCTGCCTATGTTGGTATTTAGCCTATAGAAGACACATGTATCAATCCTTGATCAATGGTAGGTCCATTTGGCATCAATCTAAGAAGAACTAAGTTCATATATAAGTCTCAAGTTGCAACATGCAACCACACTTCAACATCTGATCAATTCTGGAGCATAAGGACCTGATACAAGACTTCCTAATCATCCATTAGACTCATGTAAGTACCTTTGACCCTTCTTAATTAAGTGTTGATTAGTATTTAGCTTAAAAGTCAAACCGTCATAATTACGGTTTGACTTAGCGATAAAACACAAACGGTCCAGGGTTTTGTCGAAACGAAAGTTGTTATAAGTTGGTAATTAGGTGGACAATTAACCCTTAAAAGGGTACTCACTGATTCCCATCCTAGCTAGGTCGGTTGTCGAGTCAAACGTTGTCCGAAAAAGTCAACAGAATCATTAATCGCGTAGTTAGCGATAAAGAAGGCGTGTAACCTGTTTTATCATTCATATAACCTAAAAATAAGTATAATAACTTGTCTAAGCTTGTTTGATTCTACAGCTTTCTATTTTGAACCGATTCGGAGCCGAAAGACGCATAGTTTGACTTTCTGCTTTGACCTCGATTCTGACCCGGTTTGGATAGGTTTAGACATACCTTAAAGTTCCATTAGGACCTTGTAACATGTTAGTATAAACCTCTGTGGTTGTTACCTTGATTATCCAATTCGTTGCACGTTTCCGTTAAATTGCCAAATGTTGACCATATTGCCCTTATGATCATAAAACGAGATTTTTGAAGATATGAAAGGACAATAACCTTTGTTGCTGATTATTAATCATGTCCCTAAAATTTCACATCAATCGGAGGTCTAGATTAGGAGTTATGCTTAATGACGTAATTATAACGATTCTTAGTAATTAAACGACGTCATTAGCGTAAAGCCTATCTAAACCCAATTTTTGACACCAAACCTTTTACCCACTGATGTAATATAATATTTTGGGATTTTTGAAGATTTTTAATTATTTTTAAACTGGTCATAAGCTAGGATTAGTGCCTTGATTCGGTAAATACCGAATATACCCTTTTAGGCCATAAAATGAGTTTTACAAGTCCTTTTGCTACCAATCCAATTGCTACTGATTTTAAATAATAAATGAAATGTTTTGAACCTTATACACTGACCTGGAAACTCAGAATACTATTTTAACCCGTAAATCGCTTAAAACGTCGTTATACGCGTATTAAGCGCATAGTAAGGGTTTAAAACCATTTTGCCACATAGGACTTAACACCAACTAATACACCAAGTTAAAATAAACTATTTTACTGATAAAATCAGACCCGTGATCACAGGAACTTAATTAATCCTTTTATAATCTTTAAAATGACCAAAATACCCTACGGGGCTTTTTATGAGATTAAACTCGTTTTTGGCATAATGGAAGGTATCCTACTGATATCACCACATATTTAAGGCATGTTAACCTAGGAAACCTGTTTAGGACTCTTACGGTTACCCGTTACGCTTCATGCGCGTTCGGTTCGGTTTATGTAACTAGTTTACATAAATTAGCCGAAACGGGCCAAACCTTATCGGTTTTATCTCAAAATCCAGAATGTGTTTAGATTACCCATATTATACAAGTCTTCAAACTTGTCGGGTCTAAATCACATTCTATTCCGGTCTTCGCTTTATCATGCGTTTGAACCGTATCTTCCTCTTGAAAACTAATCGGTCTAAGTCAAGGCTTAATTAAAGACCCGTTAGGATTCTAATAGGTTATTAAAAACCTTCGTTCCAGATTTAGGAGCCCAGTAAAAACTATCTGTACTTGCTGATTTGATACGGCTGGGATTGAATTTATATTTAGCTCAGGTAAATACTCTTAACTTATTTTCCCTATACGGGCTTGGGGTACAGTATATAAAATACCGCTTGGTCGGGCATTTCGACCTTAATCGTTTTGGGGGTTAAGTATTATCGAGATGACTGTTTAAATTGTTTTGTTTGCTTAAAGCCTTTGGGAGGTTAATGACCATGTCCCGGATATCCCTGGCATCATTTTATGAAATGGCCACGACCTTAGCACCCAGGTGTAGGCGTACACCTGTCGGTGTCTCATATACGCAAATGTGGTGTGTCTATTGATCTTTAACCCGGCTCGATCCGGCTTCCGAACGCATAGAAACATGTAAATCTTTTACGAGTATTATATTCAAATAATTATTCCAAGTTATAAAATATTATTTGTGCCATGTGCATTCAAATCCATTATTTATTAAACCTTTTCAAAATGTGTCAGTTGATTGTATTTACCAGTGTAAACTGACGTATTTTCCAAAAAGGCTAAGTGCAGGTACTAATCGGAATCGGCTGGCTACTCCTAGCATCATTAAAGAGTCTCGCAAGCTTAGATGCCTAAAGTCTGTTGAACAGTGTTATTTTATTTTCGATCCGCCTGTGGATCCTTTACTTCCGTTGTAATACTTTGATGATACACTATTTCGGATTGTAATATATTTATCCTTTTGCTTCCGCTGTGCATTTATATATTGTGTTGTTTGACTATGATGTTGCCAACCACGTCACGATACTCCCCTACCGGGCCCACCGGTAATACGTGGAAATTTGGGGTGTGACAGTTCTTATCTATGATTTCCCATATAAATAGTTCTACAAGCTTTTCCTAGCATAAATGTCTTATGGATCGGTACAAATTGAGCACTTTTAGTCAATCTATCCACCAACACCTAAATGGTGTGATAGCCTTAGCTATACGAGGTAACTTAGTTATGAAATCCATTGTAAGATGTTCCCATTTCCATTTGGGTATCTCTATATATTGAATTCTCCCATTTAGTTTATAGTTTTTGGTGGTATACCTTAAGTTGTAGACATGTCAAGCATTTTCCTATATATTATGTAACCTCATAATACATACTCAGCCACCAGAAATTCCTTCTTGAGATCTTTATACTTCTTGGTTGTACGTGGGTGAATTAAGTAACATGTTTTATGTGCTTCATCAATGATCATATTTCTGAATCCCCCCTACTATGGTATTCAAATATGTCCACTCCTAAACTTCACCCCATCGTCATTGTCTTCCGAAAACTTTTCTTATACCCACATATGTTCCCTTATAATCTATTCTACTTGTCAAGCTTCATTTTGTGCACTAGATATCTATTTCAAAATGTTAGGATTCAAAACAAGCTAGTAGGATTTCACATGGGTAGGCTTTGATCCCTCATTCCAAAGGGTGAAAGAACGAAAGGGTTTGTCATTAAGCTCAAAGTAAACACAAGTGGATTAAAGATTAGGTATGGGCAGATATGGATACCAAGTTTTTGTGATATAAAAACTCTATTATTGGAAGAAGCACATAAGTCCCGTTACTCGGTTCATCCGGGAGCTACTAAAATGTATCGGAATTTAAAAGAAAGTTATTGGCGGCCATGAATGAAACGCGACATTGTTAAGTATGTATCCACATGCTTAACATGTTCCCAAGTAAAGGCGGAACATCAAAAACCATACGGGAAATTGCAATCCTTAGAAATTCCAGTGTGGAAATGGGAGGATGTGACCATGGATATCGTGACTGAACTTCCTAGGACGAGAAAGGGGCATGATGCAATATGGGTCGTTGTTGACCTCCTTACCAAAAGCGCCCATTTTCTACCTATTCGAGAGACTTATTCCTCGGAAAGATTGGTGGAAATTTTTGTGAATGAAATTATATCTCGCCACGGTGTGCCCTGTCCATTGTGTTGGATCAGGACACACGATTTACCTCCTGTTACTGGCAAAAGTTACACGAATGGATGGGTACTCAATTACACATAAGTACCGCATGTCACCCGCAAACGGATGGTCAATCTGAAAGGACTACTCAAACACTTGTGGATATGTTAAGAGCATGCATTGTGGATTTTGGGGGAAATTGGGATGAACATTTGCTGTTAGTGGAGTTCTCTATAACAATAGCTACCAAAGTGTGACACCTGTGTCACTTCAACCATCAAACAAATACCAAACCGATGAAATATTGTGTTTCATACTTGGGGTTTGTATAAACATGGGTATCATGTGCACATATCAATTCTTGTTCGATTTCGGGCTCTAAATCGCCTTCTTGAAGGTTGTACGCGCACCAATGCGTAAATATAACCAGTTTAATGCAACGAACACTCCGTAATAGTGAAATAGGTTTAACATACCTTAAATAACCTTTACATAACTTAGAAATAAGTTTTGAAGGCTTTGGTATGCTAAAAACAAGTTTAATCGCTTACAGGGACTTAATTCGACAAACTGCGAAAGTATGACGGTTCGTACTAGAACAGACATTCTGGAACATGACCATAAGTTAAACATACCATAAATATCCTTCACATAGCTTAGAAATAGGCTTTGAGGGGTTCGGTGTGCTAAAATAAACTTTTGGGTCATTCAGGGACTAAAAGCGTCAAAAAGTGCATAAGTTTGCATTTTCGCGCATAACTTACGTTCTGAACCGGACATCCAAAAATTTATGTAAGCACTAAAATATTTTATTTTAGTGTTTGGCATAAGAAAATATCCATTCGTCACGCAATTTGGATCGTTTTTCGCGCTTATGCGCATTCCGTCGTAATTAGGCGAACATCGCAATCGTACGACCAAAGGGACCGACATCCGGGATATTTTTGAGCATGTTTTATGTCCACAATGTTTAGGCATCATTTTAGGGCCTTAAAGTTGACTTAACGAGCCTTAAACATGTCGGAAATGGCCTAAATACACAACGGGGACTGAAATGGAAACTTTGGAAACTGTTGCTGATCAGAAGGACCTAGGCGTGACACCTAGCCCCCTAGGCGTCACGCGAGGCCCTTTCAGATCAGCAAAATTTGTTTTACAGCTGTTAACAACTGTTATGCCCTCCAAAGGCCAATGCCACATGTTAATTCCAGATCATGGGGTTACCAACAAGTGTAGGGACAAGATCAAAGCACGTTATTCGATAAACGATCCTAACGGTTCCAAGAATCCTATAAATACCCATCAAGTTCACTTGCAAAACCCACTTGAAATCTGAGAATTCTCTAAGTTGGGGTGTTTTATCACTTCATACCTGAGATTACTTGGAAGATCAAACTTGCGGGGACCCTTTGTAAGTGTTCTTTCGTTCCTTTCATTCGTTTTAGCGTTAAAGTCAAACTTTGTTTGACTTTATGCATTGATCTGTTTATGGTCAATGCGAAGTTCCTTTGAACTTCATAACGTGAGCGTGATCACGATGGTTATAGTCCCTAGTGACTATACCTACTGATTACCACGTTATCTAGGCTCAGTGACGAGTCGTAGTTTCGGCCAAAATGCGTATTCTTGCGTATTTTGTAACCAAACTACTCTTAGGTATCAAAACCATTTGTTTTGACACCAAACCTGTTTTCTAAACTTAGTTAAGCATGTTTTAACATGCTTAGCTCGTCACTTTTAGTTTAGTGCTTATATAGGGTCGTAAGGTAAGCGATCTAAACAATCGCTTATACTTTCGAACCCGACCCATTTAGTCGATCATTAGGATCCGACCAAATACATTAGGTGACCATAGTATATAGGAAATATCCTTCCGAGGTTATACCTTATGGTCACAACGTTTAGTTAGTTGTATGATAGGTAGTTTATATGCCTTAGGTAAATTACCAAAATACCCCTTTGACACCAAAATTCATTTTAAGCATATGTAACATAACTTTTGACATCTAAACTGATTTGGCAACAATATTAGACATGTTAAGGCATATTTTACTTGTCATAGGACTAGTTAGGCAGTCCGAACGCGTTTTACGCGAACGACGCGTTAAAGTAGCATAAGCTACCTAAACGGGTCGTAAGCACTTAGGTTAGGTTTCATTTAGTATTTAGGCTTTGGTAAACCATACTACATGAGTTCCCATACTCATTTGGTTTACGAGCCCTCATTCTATCCGATCCTCCGATATAGGTCCGGTTTATTAACATAGTTACCTATATTAGGTGTCGTTTGATTTCCGTGATCTCTAGCATTGTTTGGTTGTTACTCAAGGACTACTAGGCAATCTCAAGTAAGTACATAGACCCCTCTTTTACTGTTTTCAAACTGTTTTGGGGTGAAGCATGTGTACCTATATGTTATTTTCATGATTTCAAAGTATAATTGATTATACATGTTATTACTTATCATTTGACAAACTAAATGTCTATCTATGGTTTAAACACTGATTTCTCAAAGAACATAAAATAAAATGTTGAATTGTACTTATTTTATGTTCACCAGACCGATTGGTAATATGATATAGCGCTATAGGATTAGACACCCCATTCCTGTTGTCGTGGAATGTCTGAAACCAATTTGTTTCTCCATCCAAATAGGGATTTCCTTGTGGTATCCCTATAGTCTCAAAGGTGTATTTTGATGCACTAGGTCTGAATGAATTCTTAAATCACATTATTTTTGTATATTTAGTTATACTCCTAAAGGTATATTTTAATATACTCCCATATGTGATCTTGTACAAAACCAACAAACATTTTGTTAATCATTAAAGCATAGTTTGATATGTTATCTTCAAAATCCAAAACATAGTTTAATATGTTATTCATAAATCCAAAGTATACTTTTAATATGCTACGATAAGGTTATTCATTTAACCTTACATTATTCTACAGAGCATAACTTTTGATCTATTCAAATACTTTGTTTTGTACATTTTTACTTGTGGTTTAAGTAGTCTCATTTTACTTACCATACATAACTTTTGTTTACACATTACATGGTTTACATTTAACTTGGGTTATACAATAACATTGGACTATTGGTTTAAACGTGAACATTCTATATTGGTGGTTTGGTTTGAGTAAGTGACTTAAGTAACGAGGCGTGTGTAATATGATACAAGCATGGTGGATACGCCGCTGGTACTTCCTATATATAAGTGTTTGTATGGTATTACATATCGTAGCGTTATTTGAATCATTTCAATTTAAGACACATAACATTTTATACAAATAACATTCTTTTCACAAGACATTGTTTTACAAACAACTTATCTTATACAAACTCATTTTTACTTGGTTATTCATTTAACCTTACATTACTCTTTTACGTATCATCTACTTTATCATCACTTTTCGTATGATTTATAAAACAGAACATTTTACAAGGATCATGACTGACTTTTGTTAAACATTTTCTAAACTTATAAGTCATGAATCCTATATTCACAAAACCTATGTATCTCACAGGCATTTTTATGCTGACGTACCTACTTTTACACATGTTTCAGGTGCTGTTTTGCGATGATTGTTGATACACACTACACTTAGGGTGGACTCGTGCCTTAACAACTTTAAAATTTGGAAGATCATAGTTGTACTTATTTGATTGTATTAAAACAATGAATTCATTTATTCAATAAAACAAAATTTATATATTCCATGGTTACGAAACAATGATTCTGTTACAACACTCCCCGACGTTTCCGCCACGTCTTGTTGTTATACGTGGTCGGGGTGTGACAGAAAAGTTGGTATCAGAGCCAATGGTTATAGGGAATTAGGTTATTAGTAATGCTTTGATCTAGACTATAACCTTCCTAGGACCCTAACACAAGTTTTCTTGTGTTTAGTTTTAAAACAACACCGTCACTTATTCTTAGGTGACAACCACAATAAGAACACAAATTTCTATCCCGCTTTGAAAACTAATCATCTGTTCTCGGATGATTTATTATATGGTTTTGAACCCTTTAAGTTTTCAAAATCCCGTCAAAGTTGGTCTAAATAATTTGAACACGTGCAAACTGGAAGGGTGGGTGCCTGTACCCTGAGCTTTCTGTCTAAGGCTAGAGTGTTCGTACAAATCCGCAATATCGGACCAGTCACTCTTACCTGGGAACTCTTGGGGTGAGTGTCCACCTATAGGCGAGCATGTCTTCGCGATACATTATTTTTGACCTATTTACTTTGATTAATCACCGGGGTCGTTTGTTGCTTTGTAGTAACAAACAAATGACCACCATCCTTGCTTTCATCAGATTTGTTTCATCTCATTCTTTTCGTCTAATTCTCTCACTCGTTTCCTTTCATGTTCCTCTTTTAGAATGCCTCCTCGACGCGACAATCAGATGGCGAATGCCGAACTGGCGGAAATCATCGCGCAGCAAATGGCTGCTGCCTTCCCAAATCTTTTTGCTCAAATGAATCAAGCCCTCAACAACCATAATGCTCCATGCAATTTCAAGAGTTTCAATTCGGCAAAGCCACTCAAGTTTAGTGGTTCTGAAGGAGCAACTGGGCTCTTACAATGGTTCGAGAGCACTGAGAGTATGTTCCATCACGTTCAGTGTCCTGATAATCGCAAGGTCGAGTTTGCTTCCAGTGTGTTTCAGAAAAGGGCTCTTACATGGTGGAACGGGGTTATGAGAGACCGCGGTGCTGAGGTTGCATTAGCACAGACTTAGGCTGAACTTAGGGCTCTTATGATGAAGGAGTTTTGTCCTCGTCATGAATTGAGAGCTTTAGAAAGGGAATTCGATGACCTGAAGCAAGACAGTGGAGAACATCGAGCCTATACTGACCGCTATGAGGAATTGAGCCTGTTATGCCCTACTATGGTTACGCATCTGGATAAGGCAATTGAGAAATACATTGATGGTCTTCCTGACGTAGTTCAGGATATCGTTACTGGCAGCAACCCTACTACTGTCAGACAAGCTATTGAATTGTCTGCCACTCTGACTGAATCCCATATCAGGAAGGGTAAGCTGTTTCGGAAGGGCGACCCAAGAACATCTGACAAGACTGCTCAAGATGAACCAAAGGAAAAACAGGCTGAGGTATCCAAGAAGAAGAAGCGCAAAGCCTCTCAAAACTTCGCTGTAACTGCTCAAGACAAACAGGTTGCACCAAACCAGCCAGCACAACCTTGCAAAAGGCAAAACTATGTTGGTACCGCACCTTTGTGCAACAAATGCAACCGTCATCATCTAGAGCAAGAGCAGTGTCATAAATGTACCCACTGTGGGCGGTTGGGACATTTGATCAATGTTTGTCGTTATGCAAATCAAGCTGCTGCAAACCCTGTTGCTGTTCAAGCACGGTTTCCACCGGGGTCATGTTATAACTGTGGTGACCTTACTCACTACAGAAACAATTGCCCAAGACTTGTTAACGCACCTCCAGCGCGAGGACGAGCATTTAACATCAATGAGGCAAACAGAAACAATGATGTAGCAGTGAACAATTAGTGTTTTGTAATTCCTTGGTTGTTATCTTTTGACACTTCAAGACAATTCGCTTGTTACATAAATAAAGATTTGTTGTTTTTATTTCTGCAAAATTTATGCGATTGTGTGAATGTTTGATACAACCTTATGATGCCAACCCAAAGATAAACTACTCATGTGGTTCAGTCATCTTATGATCACTTGTGATCTCCCCAAGAACCTTAAACACTCGTTTCTTTTAAGAAACAAGGCCAAACTCTTATTGAAAATCCTTCTATCTTTATAGATAGATCCTTGAAAATCATTTAAGTGCCAAATGAAATCCATGGATTGGATTCCTAGTGTGCTTTAAATATCCATGCCTAAAGATAACAAATTAAAGAATCAAGTTAGCTAATTTTGTGCTTATGTGTTTTATTACATGTTTTGTGGTTGTATGTGATCCATCCAAATCCTCGTAGAGTCTTTCATATCTCATATGAGGGATTCATAGTAGGATATCCAAAGTTACTATCTTGAATCCTTAATGGACTTCTACGTTGTAGTCAAGTCCCTTGGGTTTTAAAGTACTATTCTAAAAATGGACCCCTTGAGTGGTCTAGATAAACAGTTTGATTTGAAAATCTGATTAGAAATATCATGTGATGATATAATTAAAAAGATCCCTTAAGTGGTCTATTTAAGGAGATCGTACGACGGTCTAGTTAAGAAGATCATGTGTTGATCTAGTTAAAAAGATCGTTCGTTGATCTAGTTGAAAAGATCCTTTGGTGGTCTAGTCAAGTCGCATCATGTTTATTCAATTGATTTTTCCTCTACGCATTATGAAATGAACTGTGCGGACTGTGCAAGGAATGACGTAATTATGGAGGCCTACATAATTATGGAAATTCAGTGCACAGAAACCACAAGAAGTTTTGTCATGTGTTAAGACCTATAGTGATAAGAATAATGATATGGGAGAAGTCTTGGACCTTGACTGATGTCATTTTATCTTACACTCCCCAATTCTGATTTCTAGCACACACAAGTTTCCTATGATAAGTCTTCAGGAGAAATGTTCTTTTGTCCGTAATTCAAAATCCCATGTTTTGTTACTACAAGGACTTCACTTTGAGGGTTAACAAATTCGCTAAGAATCCTAACATGGCCCATAGTTTTACTTAAGGGTTCAATGGATCTATTTGAAGGCGAAACCGTCACAGCTGTCTTCACAAGTTTCCTCTAGAATTAAATTTCGGGACGAAATTTCCTAAAGTAGGGGAGACTGTGAAACCTGTGTCACTTCAACCATCAAACAAATACCAAACCGATGAAATATTGTGTTTCATACTTGGGGTTTGTATAAACATGTGTATCATTTGCACATATCAATTCTTGTTCGATTTCGGGCTCTAAATCACCTTCTGGAAGGTTATACGCGCACCAATGCATAAATATAACCAGTTTAATGCAACGAACACTCCGGAATAGTGAAATACGTTTAACATACCTTAAATAACCTTTACATAACTTAGAAATAAGTTTTGAAGGCTTTGGTATGCTAAAAACAAGTTTAATCGCTTACAGGGACTTAATTCGACAAACTGTGAAAGTATGACGATTCGTACTAGAACAGACATTCCAGAACATGACCATAAGTTAAACATACCATAAATATCCTTCACATAGCTTAGAAATAGGCTCTGAGGGGTTCAGTGTGCTAAAATAAACTTTTGGGTCATTCAGGGACTAAAAGCGTCAAAAAGTGCATAAGTTTGCATTTCCGCGCATAACTTACGTTCTGAATACATCCGTACATCCAAAAATTTATGTAAGCACTAAAATATTTTATTTTAGTGTTTGACATAAGAAAAAATCCATTCGTCACGCAATTTGGATAGTTTTTCGCGCTTATGCGCATTCCGTCGTAATTAGGCGAACATCGCAATCGTACGACCAAACGGACCGACATCCGGGATATTTTTTAGCATGTTTTATGTCCACAATGTTTAGGCATCATTTTAGGGCCTTAAAGTTGACTTAACGAGCCTTAAACATGTCAGAAATGGCCTTAATACACAACGGGGACTGAAATGGAAACTTTGGAAACTGTTGCTGATCAGAAGGACCTAGGCGTGACACCTAGCCCCCTAGGCATCACGTGAGGCCCTTTCAGATCAGAAAAAGTTGTTTTACAGCTGTTAACAACTGTTATGCTCTCCAAAGGCCAATGCCACATATTAATTCCTGATCACGGGGGCCAATATGATGCACATGGGGTTACCAACAAGTGTAGGGACAAGATCAAAGCACGTTATTCGATAAACGATCCTAACGGTTCCAAGAATCCTATAAATACCCATCAAGTTCACTTGCAAAACCCACTTGAAATCTGAGAATACTCTAAGTTGGGGTGTTTTATCACTTCATACCTGAGATTACTTGGAAGATCAAACTTGCGGGGACCCTTTGTAAGTGTTCTTTCGTTCCTTTCATTCGTTTTAGCGTTAAAGTCAAACTTAGTTTGACTTTATGCATTGATCAGTTTATGGTCAATGCGAAGTTCGTTTGAACTTCATAACGTGAGCGTGATCACGATGGTTATAGTCCCTAGTGACTATACCTACTGATTACCACGTTATCTAGGCTCAGTGACGAGTCGTAGTTTCGGCCAAAATGCGTATTCTTGCGTATTTTGTAACCAAACTACTCTTAGGTATCAAAACCGTTTGTTTTGATACCAAACCTGTTTTCTAAACTTAGGTAAGCATGTTTTAACATGCTTAGCTCGTCACTTTTAGTTTAGTGCTTATATAGGGTCGTAAGGTAAGCGATCTAAACAATCGCTTATACTTTCGAACCCAACCCATTTGGTCGATCATTAGGATCCGAACAAATACATTAGGTGACCATAGTATATAGGAAATAACCTTCCGAGGTTATACCTTATGGTCACGACGTTTAGTTAGTTGTATGATAGGTAGTTTATATGCCTTTGGTAAATTACCAAAATACCCCTTTGACACCAAAATTCATTTTAAGCATATGTAACATAACTTTTGACATCTAAACTGATTTGGCAACAATATTAGACATGTTAAGGCATATTTTACTTGTCATAGGACTAGTTAGGCAGTCCGAACGCGTTTTACGCGAACGACGCGTTAAAGTAGCATAAGCTACCTAAACGGGTCGTAATGGGTCGTAAGCACTTAGGTTAGGTTTCATTTAGTATGTAGGCTTTGTTAAACCATACTACATGAGTTCCCATACTCATTTGGTATACGAGCCCTCATTCTATCCGATCCTCCGATATAGGTCCGGTTTATTAACATAGTTACCTATATTAGGTGCCGTTTGATTTCCGTGATCTCTAGCATTGTTTGGTTGTTACTCAAGGACTACTAGGCAATCTCAAGTGAGTACATAGAACCCTCTTTTACTGTTTTCAAACTGTTTTGGGGTGAAGCATGTGTACCTATCTGTTATTTTCATGATTTCAAAGTATAATTGATTATACATGTTATTACTTATCATTTGACAAACTAAATGTCTATCTATGGTTTAAACATTGATTCCTCAAAGAACATAAAATAAAATGTTGAATTGTACTTATTTTATGTTCACCAGACCGATTGGTAATATGATATAGCGCTATAGGATTAGAATCCCTATTCCTGTTGTCATGGAATGTCTGAAACCAATTTGTTTCTCCATCCAAATAGGGATTTCCTTTTGGTATCCCTATAGTCTCAAATGTGTATTTTGATGCACTAGGTCTGAATGAATTCTTAAATCACATTATTTTTGTATATTTAGTTATACTCCCAAAGGTATATTTTGATATACTCCCATATGTGATCTTGTACAAAACCAACAAACATTTTGTTAATCATTAAAGCATAGTTTGATATGTTATCTTCAAAATCCAAAACATAGTTTAATATGTTATTCATAAATCCAAAGTATACTTTTAATATGCTACGATAAGGTTATTCATTTAACCTTACATTATTCTACAGAGCATAACTTTTGATCTATTCAAATACTTTGTTTTGTACATTTTTACTTGTGGTTTAAGTAGTCTCATTTTACTTACCATACATAACTTTTGTTTACACATTACATGGTTTACATTTAACTTGGGTTATACAATAACATTGGACTATTGGTTTAAACATGAACATTCTATATTGGTGGTTTGGTTTGAGTAAGTGACTTAAGTAACGAGGCGTGTGTAATATGATACAAGCATGGTGGATACGCCGCTGGTACTTCCTATATATAAGTGTTTGTATGGTATTACATATCATAGCGTTATTTGAATCATTTCAATTTAAGACATATAACATTTTATACAAATAACATACTTTTCACAAGACATTGTTTTACAAACAACTTATCTTATACAAACTCATTTTTACTTGGTTATTCATTTAACCTTACATTACTCTTTTACATATCATCTACTTTATCATCACTTTTCGTATGATTTATAAAATAGAACATTTTACAGGGATCATGACTGACTTTTGTTAAACAATATTTTCTAAACTTATAAGTCATGAATCCTATATTCACAAAACCTATGTATCTCACAGGCATTTTTATGCTGACGTACCTATTTTTACACATGTTTCAGGTGCTGTTTTGCGATGATTGTTGATACACACAGTACACTTAGGGTGGACTCGTGCCTTAACAACTTTAAAATTTGGAAGATCATAGTTGTACTTATTTGATTGTATTAAAACAATGAATTCATTTATTCAATAAAACAAAATTTATTTATTCCATGGTTACGAAACAATGATTCTGTTACAACACTCCCCGACGTTTCTGCCATGTCTTGTTGTTATACGTGGTCGGGGTGTGACACAAAGTAGCATAGAAATGGCGCCGTATGAAATGGTATATGGAAGAAAATGTACAACCCCTGTTTGTTGGGGAGAAGTGGGACAAAGAGAACTCACTGCCAAGGATGTAGTAGCGATAACTAATGAAAAGATTGATCTTGTATGGGCTCTATTAAAAGCGGTGCAAGACCGAAAAAAGTCATATGCAGACAAAAGAAGGCGCCCTATTGAATTCTAATTAGGGGACCGTTTATTGTTGAAGGTATCCCTGTGGAAAGGCTTAATCTGATTCCGTCAACAAGGAAAGTTGGGTCCTCGATATATCGGACCTTTCAAAATTTTAGCTCGTGTGGGAAAGGTAGCTTATCGGTTAGAATTACCCCTAACATTAGATAGCATTCACAACGCCTTTCATGTGTCACTATTACGGAAGTGCCTTGAAGATGAAACGGCTCACATACCTTTTGAGGACATTGTGGTAGACGAAAGAATGAATTATATCGAAAGACTAGTGGCTATAAGAGATTCCAAAGTAAATTCTCTTCGCAATAAAGAGATCAAGCAAGTACTAGTTCAATGGCAACACAGGAAGGGATCGGATCTCACTTGGGAACCAGAGGATGAAATGAGAAGGTTCTACCCATCTTTATTCGGCACGTAATCAGGTTTCGGGGACGAAACCTTTCTTAAGGGGGGGGGGGGGTTGGACTTGTAACGACCCAAAATTTAATTATTTGCATTTACATATATATTGCTATAGTATGCAAGAAGAAATAACTAGGAGTGTGAACCTGGTTAGAATGTAAATTAGAACTTTAACTAAAAACAATAAGTGTTTGGTCATTTAAAAATAAGTGTTCATACTTGAGGGGTTAAATGTGAAAAGAATGAAAGTTAATTATATAAAACTAATGAAAACACACCACACACACACATAGACTGACTGAGGGTGTCGCCAGGAGCAAGAAACGAAGAGGGGAAAACCCTCATCTTCAAAAAAATAAGGAAAATTGAAGGGAAATCATGGCATAAATCACTACATGAACACATAGAATCATTCATCTAAGCTAGTCTAACAAGTGGTAAGTTAAATTTTATGATTTGATGAACTTTCATAAGTGGGTTATAACCAAACAATGAAATTGAATGAAGTTAAGTATGAACATTTGATTGAATCATCATATAAAAGCTGAATTATACTTGAATTTTGATGTTCTTTATGATTCAAAGTGCAACCCCATTGTAATGATAGTATGTGAAGCATGATAGTTGCATATAAGAACAAATCCATGTATTGTTGACATGAAAATTCATATGTAGAAGAACCTTAGTTAGATGATTTGATTACAAGATGATGAAAATTTTATAAGTTTTTGTTTGACCCGTTTCGTTTTCATGGTTAAAACTCTCATGTTTTTAATAATAATTTTAGGCCTTACATTATGGCTAGATCCAGCATGGAATTTTAGTTTATTACCATCGATAAGTCAAGAGGGGATGTGGAATGGCTACGTCAATTAGTGGAAAACAATCCTAGATGGCCAAAACCATTGCAAGCTATTTGCATACATTGTGACAGCCAACCAATGATTGGTACAGCTCAATGTACAATAGCAAATCAAGAGTTAAATAAAAAATAACATTGCAGACCCATTAACGAAAGGTTTAAACAAAGAGTTAGTTTACAAGTCGTCAATAGGAATGAGACTAAAGCCCAAAGAATAAAGGGAATATGAAGGAAATCTAACTTAGTTGGCTGTAGGTCCCAAGATCTAAGTTCAATAGGATAACAACTCATATTACCAAAGCGGAGTCATTGTGGGGGAGTACCCGAAATCAAACTAAATGAGAGTTAGTCATACATCCTAGCGAATTCCAATCAGTGAAATTGATGTGAGGTTAAGCATATTGAGGTTATTGATTTGTGGAAATCAAAATAACCATGATACTTTTAATGATTCATGGGAATCACCTATGTGAGAGAGTAGTGTCGCTTCGAATGGACTAGTGCGGTATACGAATCCTAGAGCTCTCACAGAACCAGACTAGTGTTCCAGGACCATAATAGGACATGACAATGAGGGGTTGGCAAGACAAGGAAGAAAATTGTGTGAAGTGTATGGTCGTTTTCACAAATGGGGATATGTTCAAGGACGCCACATCACAAACCGCTAGTGAGTTAACCATGCTCACAAAGGAAGGTTCAAAGGTAAGTAAAGATCGATTTCCATTCACGTAGGGGATAGTTGGAAATTTTGTGAAAAATGTATTTTTTTCGTAAATATAGAAAATGCAATTTTCCTAATTTTGGACTATAAATATATATAAGAAACATATGTTATGAGATATATTTCTTTGTGGGTTTGTGTTCTATGTTGAGAGAGCTTCATAACCAGGCAAACCACGTCCAATATGAAGTTAAGATAAATGAGATATTGATGCTCAAAGTTTGTGTTTAAAACATACAATGCTAAAATAGTGAAGTGGAATAGGAAAGTGACATCTTGTCCCACATAGGAAGAGAGAAAAAGCTTTAGGTGGTATTTAAGTGGGAATTGTCATCCCTTATTGTTCCATGGAAGCACACGCTAGTGAAGTCATGAAGAATTCCCAAACTTGCACATGAGCATTGTAGGTCCACTTGGAGGATCAAGAAACCTACTTCCTTGTTGTTAGAACACACTTACAAGTGCGGAATCCTTGTAAGAATGCAACCAAAGCAAAGTATAAAGCACACAAGTAACCAAAGATACACTATACATACACACAGTGTTTACAGAATCAAAACAAAGCTCTCTTGACTGCTCTGAGAAGAATGTGCTGTTATATATAGGCCCCAGCTCAGTAACATCACGAAGAATGTTACTGCGCCTCATCGCCCACGCCACGCGCGCGCGTGTGCAAGTTAGGGTGATACGCACCCTTCGCGAGGACACTTAGTGTGTGCTTCAATGAAACAATAAGGATGGAGAGTTCCATCTTAAATACCCATTTAAGTTCCAACTCTCCTCCGGTGTGGGACAAGGTGCTACTTTCCCTTTTGTTTCAGCATTTAATGTTTCAAACACCCAACTTTGAGCATCGATATCTCATTCATCTTAGCTCCGTTTTGGACGTGGTTTAGTTCGTTGCGAAGCTCTTCCAACATAGATCACAAACCCACAAATAAATATATAAAACCCGCTCATTTTATTATATTTATTTTTAGTCCAAAATAGGAAAAAATCATTTTCCTATATTTGTGAAAAATGTTATTTTCACCTATTTTTCCAACAAAGAATACTAATATCAAAACGTCTTGGTCTTATTTACGTTTTAGTTTAATTTTTGGGTTGAAGAATAAGTCCAAGTAGGGTTATATATGAAGCCGTGTCACGCTTGGGGTATAACCGTATAAGCGGTTATCAAGAAAGGGTTTCGTTTGAAACATTGTCTCCCAAACAGACGCATCGGTTCATCAAGTATAAGTAGGAGTCAAAGTCCCAGATCTTGTAATCACACACTCACAATCATTCGATTAAATCAAAAGGTTGCAAGTTCGATTTATTTGGTTTCATTCGGTTAGTATTATTATTATTATTATTGTTACTTTTTCATTCATTTAAAGATTCAAGATTTATTGGTGCATGATGTGTGTTGAGTATCAAAGTGCTAAAGATTCCTGACTAGCATCTTATGGGTGACTAGCGAGCAGGGGCGTACCAACATAGGAAGGAGGGGGGACGCTGCCCCCTTAAAAGTTTGGTTAAGCCCTAAATTGCCCCAAGGAAAAAAAAACTCATGGGTTCACCACTGCTGTCAAGTAGCCTTCCAAGAGACAAAAAGCAATTTAGATTGGATATTGAACAACTCTACATACACAGGTGACAACCCTCATGATGAACTAGTGAGTAGCCTCCCAAGAGACAAAAAGCAATTTTAGGTTCTAGAAATTCAGAGATTGGACAAATATTATGTGTAAATATTTTTATAGCAAAGGTTCTAAAAACACAGAGATTGGACAAATATTATGTGCAATATTTTTATAGCAAAAATAGAGGAAAGGGTTGTATAGATATCCCCTTTCAAGCATGTGTGGTCTTTGGCATAATATCCGTCTAAATGTACATCATTTGAACCTGACTAACCGAAGGGTTGTGACTTTCACTTCTGCATTAACAAGATGCCTCTTCGAGAATCATTGTATTTTTCGTTGTGCAAACGTGCCAATCTTCAAACGAGCTTAAGCCTGAACCTAGAAACAAGCTCATTTTAGTAAACGGGTCAGTGTTTTGGTTATGGAGCTTGAGTCTGCTCGTGAGCCTAAACGAGTCCACTATTTATATAAATTTTAATTAATATTTTAAATATGTATTTAAATAAAAATATTACAAGTGGAGAGTTCAAATTAGAAGAAACTTTATGTAAGAAGAAAAAAGAAGAAATTTCAACCAATAAAAATGCTTTATTTTACTTCATTTAATATAAGTATTTAATGTTACATAAGGGTAATATGGTAAATTTACAAAGATTATTAATTAGTAGTAATCCTCTTTAATAGCTAACTACATTAAAATTTGTAACTTATCTTTAAAATATATATTTTTTCAAAGAAATAAAATAAAATAATTTAGAGTGTAGGATAAATTACATTGTGTATATGATAAATTACGGGTTGTGTAGGATAAGATTCAACATGTGTAGGGTAAATTTCGAAAGATGTAGGGTAACTTTTGATATGTTTAGTCAAAAAACATTAGTGTGAAGGATGATAGTTTTATGACTAATTAATTAGTCAAAGATGATAATAAATGAGATAAGTGAAAAAATATTTAATGTTTTACAATTATACCCTTTGTTCTTTTTATTCTCAATTAAATTTTCTTCTCAAATGAACTTTCCCCAATATTACAATTTATACAATTATGAAAAAATAATTAAATTATACATAAAATTATAAGTATAATTAATATAAATAAATTAATAAATAAATAATAAACTAGCCGAGCTCGAGCTTAAAAATTACCTAGGAGCCGAGCTCGAGCTTTTGAAACAAAGCTCGAATCGACCTGAGCTCGAGCCTAGCTAAGCTTAGGCTCAGTTTAGCTTGTTCGCACCACTAGACCTTAATTGGTCAAACCATTGTGAGTGTAATTAGTTGATATGGTCGGGCATAGAACTTATCAAACTCGCTTTGGGTGACTACTTGAAACCATATGTAATGCCCTAAAAGCGGGGAGGCCTTACAATCGGTAAATCATAGAATACATAGTTCACAAACTGATATATTTGCCAAAAATGTTATAAGCAACAAAGAACAAATTAATAACATTCAAATCCCAAATCGTGATTTCAAGTCTTAAACAAACAAAAGTTCAAAAGGGAAAAGGAAAATGATAGTCTAGGCCCATAATGAATGCCATTTTAGGATGCCTGGGTTGTCGTCCTATTCCTACCAAGATAAAGCTTCCAATCTTCTAACCTAAAGGCGCTCATACTAACATATATGCTAGTAATTAGTATTACTGAGTGAAAGCTGGTTTTTAATGTATTAATCTTAAGCCGCATTTAATGGTAAACATGACTTTTAAAGAGTATAACATAATAAGCACATTCGTCCTGTATGGTAAACATGACTTTTAAAGAGTGTCACATAATAAGCACATTCGTCATGTTAACCTTTAACGTAACAATCACCTATAAGGGTAACATATCAACTACTACCGATACAAGTAGGCTTATACCGGCATAAGACTTCGTTCCTTGCCACACAACCAAATGACAAGTGCCTCCATAACCTAGTACACAACCAGTGACATAACCTAGGACACAGCTAATGACATAACCAAGCACATGACTAACGACATTACATATTCACGTCATGTCCTCAAAGAATAACGTGTTTGTAACGTACTAATTAACTTGATTAATCATGTTATTTGAAAACCAATCCCACATACTAGGATCTTTACAAAGAAACATGTAACTTTCCAGCAAATCATCTAGCAAAAATTATTATACACACACTTACGTTAAACATATAACCGGTAAATTTGGAAGTTAAGCATACATGTCACCCCAAAACTGTAAAGAAAACAGGGATTATAGAATTCCCTTGAATGTAGAGATCATTACACACATAGCTAGAGGACCGTAACAAAGAACGAACCTAAAAAGAATTCAATAACCTTTATAATAATGAATTCGTCAATAAATTCTTAGAAATCTCTAAAAGAATTAACTGGCTCAAATTGGTTAGCTGATGCATGGAACCAACACCTCCTACCGATTACCACCCGAGACACTACCACCCTAAGGCTTAACCCGTACATGGTCATAATTGTGTACTTGGCTCAATTCAAACCCCGTGCTAGACTTAATTCAACCCTCCCCCAACACCTTGGTTTTGACCCCCAAGCACCACATAGTTACCCCACCTTTACACCCTAAATGAACGTAAATGACGAAAAAGAGGGATGGGGCTTACAAGCGACGAGTGAAGGCGGTGGTCTCTTGCCGTAAATCGCCATATGAGAGGAAGGGAATTACGAGTGGGTTTAGGGCTGGAGTTGCAAATCAGATATGGACCGGTACCTTTTGGTGTATTATTATTTAATAAATTGAAAATTAATGCCCGGACCTATAGGAACTATATTTAGTCGCAATAGGTTAACAAAAATAGTTTTTTTTTTCTTTCCACCTTTCTCTCCCATTTAGGTTAATAAAAATGAAAAAAAATTGATTTTCTTTATCAAACAAAAATTAGTAGCTACACATATTTCCCCAAAGCGGGATATTTTCCCTCCATCCTGCCAAACCTATAGCGGCGAAACATAGTCGCTATAGGGTTCAGAAAATGAAAATTTGTGAAAAACTTGTTGCCACCAATTTTCGTTGCTACATGTTGTCTATCGCGATGACATAATTTCGTCGCTAAAGGGTTTGTTTCAAAAAGCCAGATTTCTTGTAGTGTTGGCCAATCATAACCCACCATTCTAACACCAAATTGATCACCATACCCTCTGGATTTTATACATCCTCATCAACAGTTACCCTACCCATTTATCCTAACTGAAACTCCCAAGCATACTCACAAACCCCACGTAGAAAGCATGCTCAAGTCATGACCTACCATGAATTGTTTATGAATGCTTATGAACTGGTTTCCCATTCAACAAACCCGACCCAAAGACCCTTCTCTACCTTTAATGCAAGATCGAGTGTTCTTCCTGGAGTGTGCGCCGAGTAAGCCTCAACCGACTTCTGAACGTCAAGAGTGTTAACCTTAAAATCGTAATGGTGTATCTTGAGAGATGGAATTAACGTAGAAATCGAACCTGTTGTGAATCATCAATGATGAATTCCTAACCTGAAAATCCAATTGAAAGCTGGTCAATCACCTGCTCGATGATATTGGATGGTTCAGTCTAAGATTGTAGATGATGGAAGAGTCGTACCATACCTAGAATGACATTATACACCACCACAATGATTAAGGGAAACAGATGAAGATGCTAATCCGTTCAAGACCCTTTGTTATGAAGATATTTCAACCAAGTTACACTAACACAACAACCCCCCCCCCAAACCCCAATATTCCATAGAAAACATAATGGTCCCTTAAAACTCCATTTTGACGTATAGGGCCCCTAGAATAAGGGATGTTACATGTCTTCTCCTTTAACGGCAAGTCCCCAACTCCCATTATATAAAGAACAACCTAGGGTACAATCTAATCATCTTGTTCTCAGATTCCCATGTAGCTTCAGATGCCTTTCTATGCTTCCGTTGGACTTTCACTTGTTTAACAGGGTTGTTTCAAAGTTGTTTTTGCTATCAATTTTTGCAATAGGCTCCTCAATATAATTAATTGTCCATCAACCTCGATATCATCAAGAGGCACATGAGCCTCCTCCCCCACTAGACACTTCCTGAGGTGACACACATGGAAGGTAGGATTTGTGTCGCTAAGCTCTTTAGGCAACTCCAACATATAAGCTACCTCACCTGCATGTGCTAGTATCCTGAATGGTTCTGCAGATCTTGGACTCAGTTTGGGACGTTTAAGAAATCAGATAATGCTCTTCCATGGAGAAACATTTAGCAAAATGAGATCACCCACCGTAAATTCAATCTCTAAGTTGTTTCATACATTCTTTAACTTTGTCTATTTTTTCGGTTGTCGTCTCTATGACTGCCAAAGTTGTTGGCTTATAGGATTCCAAGATCTCTGCTCGTAAAACATTTCATAAGGGGACATTCCGATGCTAGCATGATAGCTGTTATTATATGAGAATTCCACAAACATTAAATGGTTATCCCAGCTACAACTGAAATCTATAATGCATACCCTTAACATGTACTTGAGGGTTTGGATAGTCCTTTCCAACTGGTCATTTGTTTCAGTAAGAAAAGTTATTTTAATGTGCAATCTTGTCCCTATCTCCTCATGAAATGTTCTCCAAAACTTAGATGTCCTCTATCAGACACAATAGATACACAATAGATACCGGAACCCATTCTTATCTATGATTTCCCATATAAATAGTTCTACAAGCTTTTCCTAGCATAATTAAATGTCTTATGGATCGGTACAAATTGAGCACTTTTAGTCAATCTATCCACCAACACCTAAATGGTGTGATAACCTTAGCTATACGAGGTAACTTAGTTATGAAATCCATTGTAAGATGTTCCCATTTCCATTTGGGTATCTCTATACATTGAATTCTCCCATTTAGTTTATAGTTTTTGGTGGTATACCTTAAGTTGTAGACATGTCAAGCATTTTCCTATGTATTATGTAACCTCATAATACATACTCAGCCACCAGTAATTCCTTCTTGAGATCTTTATACTTCTTGGTTGTACGTGGGTGAATTAAGTAACATGTTTTATGTGCTTCATCAATGATCATATTTCTGAATCCCCCCTACTATGGTATTCAAATATGTCCACTCCTAAACTTCACCCCATCGTCATTGTCTTCCGAAAACTTTTCTTATACCCACATATATTCCCTTATAATCCATTCTACTTGTCAAGCTTCATTTTGTGCACTAGATATCTATTTCAAAATGTTAGGATTCAAAACAAGCTAGTAGGATTTCACACGGGTAGGCTTTGATCCCTCCTTCCAAAGGGTGAAAGAACGAAAGGGTTTGTCATTAAGCTCGAAGTAAACACAAGTGGATTAAAGATGAGGTATGGGCGGATATGGATACCAAGTTTTTGTGATATAAAGACTCTATTATTGGAAGAAGCACATAAGTCCCGTTACTCGGTTCATCCGGGAGCTACTAAAATGTATCGGAATTTAAAAGAAAGTTATTGGCGGCCAAGAATGAAACGTGACATTGTTAAGTATGTATCCACATGCTTAACATGTTCCCAAGTAAAGGCGGAACATCAAAAACCATATGGGAAATTGCAATCCTTAGAAATTCCGACATGGAAATGGGAGGATGTGACCATGGATCGCGTGACTGAACTTCCTAGGACGAGAAAGGGGCATGATGCAATATGGGACGTTTTTGACCGCCTTACCAAAAGCGCCCATTTTCTACCTATTCGAGAGACTTATTCCTCGGAAAGATTGGTGGAAATTTTTGTGAATGAAGTTATATCTCGCCACGGTGTGCCCTGTCCATTGTGTCAGATCAGGACACACGATTTACCTCCTATTACTGGCAAAAGTTACACGAAGGGATGGGTACTCAATTACACATAAGTACCGCATGTCACCCGCAAACGGATGGTCAATCTGAAAGGACTACTCAAACACTTGTGGATATGTTAAGAGCATGCATTGTGGATTTTGGGGGAAATTGGGATGAACATTTGCTGTTAGTGGAGTTCTCTATAACAATAGCTACCAAAGTAGCATAGAAATGGCGCCGTATGAAATGTTATATGGAAGAAAATGTACAACCCCTGTTTGTTGGGGAGAAGTGGGACAAAGAGAACTCACTGCCACGGATGTAGTAGCGATAACTAATGAAAAGATTGATCTTGTATGGGCTCGATTAAAAGCGGTGCAAGACCGAAAAAAGTCCTATGCGGACAAAAGAAGGCGCCCTATGGAATTCCAATTGGGGGACCGTTTATTGTTGAAGGTATCCCTGTGGAAAGGCTTAATCTGATTCCGTCAACAAGGAAAGTTGGCTCCTCGATATATCGGACCTTTCAAAATTTTAGCTCGTGTGGGAAAGGTAGCTTATCGGTTAGAATTACCCCTAACATTAGATAGCATTCACAACGCCTTTCATGTGTCACAATTACGGAAGTGCCTTGAAGATGAAACGGCTCACATACCTTTTGAGGACATTGTGGTAGACGAAAGAATGAATTATATCGAAAGACTAGTGGCAATAAGAGATTCCAAAGTAAATTCTCTTCGCAACAAAGAGATCAAGCAAGTACTAGTTCAATGGCAACACATGAAGGGATCGGATCTCACTTGGGAACCAGAGGATGAAATGAGAAGGTTCTACCCATCTTTATTCGGCACGTAATCAGGTTTCGGGGACGAAACCTTTCTTAAGGGGGCGGGTGGACTTGTAACGACCCAAAATTTAATTATTTGCATTTACATATATATTGCTATAGTATGCTAGAAGAAATAACTAGGAGTGTGAACCTGGTTAGAATGTAAATTAGAACTTTAACTAAAAACAATAAGTGTTTGGTCATTTAAAAAATAAGTGTTCATACTTGAGGGGTTAAATGTGAAAAGAATGAAAGTTAATTATATAAAACAAATGAAAACACACCACACACACACACATAGACTGACTGAGGGTGTCGCCAGGAGCAAGAAACGAAGAGGGGAAAACCCTCATCTTCAAAAAATAAGGAAAATTGAAGGGAAATCATGGCATAAATCACTACATGAACACATAGAATCATTCATCTAAGCTAGTCTAACAAGTGGTAAGTTAAATTTTATGATTTGATGAACTTTCATAAGTGGGTTATAACCAAACAATGAAATTGAATGAAGTTAAGTATGAACATTTGATTGAATCATCATATAAAAGCTGAATTATACTTGAATTTTGATGTTCTTTATGATTCAAAGTGAAACCCCATTGTAATGATAGTATGTGAAGCATGATAGTTGCATATAAGAACAAATCCATGTATTGTTGACATGAAAATTCATATGTAGAAGAACCTTAGTTAGATGATTTGATTACAAGATGATGATTGCGTGAATTGAGTTGATTATAATGGTTCATGTCATGAAATAGGAAGAATATGCATAGAATACTTGTATGTTATTCTTTAAAAATGGTACGCACGCCAAGTTTTTGTTAAAATGCTTGAATGAGATGATCATATGTTATTACAATGTTAAATGATTAGAATTGGGAATTATTACTTGCTAATTCGATTATGTCAAGAACGGAATAAAAAGAATTGACATGAGATTAAAGTAGGTTGATTTTGGATTGTAGGAATTAAGGAAGAAAGCTCAAGTCATTCCGGATCGCAAACGAAAAACGAAAAAGGTAAGTCCTTACGCTTATAAACTTTAGTAATGGATAATGTCTACGATATGTTATTGATCTAAATTTGTTAATTGGTATGTCAAATGAGTTTATGTAATAGTTCATATAATGGATATGGGTCGAACGATTAGAATATGTCATATGTCAAGTTTTTAAACATGATGTTAAACCAAGTATAAAGTAATGTAGAATTTTGTTGATGAATCCCATTAGAAAGGGTATTAGAACGAATGCTTGAAGTAAATACCATCAAGTCCAAATAAAGGTTTGAACCTTAAAAGATTGGTTAAATTAATTGACTAATTATTGTTATGAATATAGATATAATTCATCTTGATAGGTGGGGTTATGTTGGAACGGACACATTACCTCACAAGCTTCCGCTACGATACTTAACTAAACGGGTCAAAACTTTTGTTGGAAGGTTCTTTGTTATGTTTAGTCATTTGTAAAAACTTAACTTTGAAAGATGTCAAAAATTTTGTTGTTTTATGTTTATGATGGTTGTTTAAGAATTTGGATGTAAACTATTAAGTAGATTATCTCGGTTAGTTTATGTCGACGTTTATGGAAAATTTTATAAGTTTTTGTTTGACCCGTTTCGTTTTCATGGTTAAAACTCTCATGTTTTTACTAAGAATTTTTGGCCTTACATTATGGCTAGATCCAGCATGGAATTTTAGTTTATTACCATCGATAAGTCAAGATGGGATGTGGAATGGCTACGTCAATTAGTGGAAAACAATCCTAGATGGCCAAAACCATTGCAAGCTTTTTGCATACATTGTGACAGCCAACCAATGATTGGTACAGCTCAATGTACAATAGCAAATCAAGAGTTAAATTAAAAATAACATTGCAGACCCGTTAACGAAAGGCTTAAACAAAGAGTTAGTTTACAAGTCATCAATAGGAATGAGACTAAAGCCCGTAGAATAAAGAGAATATGAAGGAAATCTAACTTAGTTGGCTGTAGGTCCCAAGATCTAAGTTCAATAGGATAACAACTCATATGACCAAAGCAGAGTCATTGTGGGGGAGTACCCGAAATCAAACTAAATGAGAGTTAGTCATACATCCTAGCGAATTCCAATCAGTGAAATTGATGTGAGGTTAAGCATATTGAGGTTATTGATTTGTGGAAATCAAAATAACCATGATACTTTTAATGATTCATGGGAATCACCTATGTGAGAGAGTAGTGTCGCTTCGAATTGACTAGTGGGGTATACGAATCCTAGAGCCCTCACAGAACCAGACTAGTGTTCCAGGACCATAATAGGACATGACAATGAGGGGTTGGCAAGACAAGGAAGAAAATTGTGTGAAGTGTATGGTCATTTTCACAAATGAGGATATGTTCAAGGACGCCACATCACAAACCGCTAGTGAGCTAACCATGCTCACAAAGGAAGGTTCAAAGGTAAGTAAAGATCGATTTCCATTCACGTAAGGGATTGTTGGAAATTTTATGAAAAATGTATTTTTTCGTAAATATAGAAAATGCGATTTTCCTAATTTTGGACTATAAATATATATAAGAAACATATGTTATGAGATATATTTCTTTGTGGGTTTGTGTTCTATGTTGAGAGAGCTTCATAACCAGGCAAACCGCGTCAAATATGGAGTTTAGATGAATGAGATATTGATGCTCAAAGTTTGTGTTTAAAACATACAATGCTAAAATAGTGAAGTGGAATAGGAAAGTGACATCTTGTCCCACATAGGAAGAGAGAAAAAACTTTAGGTGGTATTTAAGTGGGAATTGTCATGCCTTATTGTTCCATGGAAGCACACGCTAGTGAAGTCATGAAGAATTCCCAAACTCGCACATGAGCATTGTACGTCCACTTGGAGGATCAAGAAACCTACTTCCTTGTTGTTAGAACACACTTACAAGTGCGGAATCCTTGTAAGAATGCAACCAAAGCAAAGTATAAAGCACACAAGTAACCAAAGATACACTATCTTGATTAAAAGGAAGAAAACAATTACAAACACATACACACAGTGTTTATAGAATCAAAACAAAGCTCTCTTGACTGCTCTGAGAAGAATGTGCTGTTATATATAGGCCCCAGCTCATTAACATCAAGAAGAATGTTACTGTGACACTCTAGGTTTTCCCGAGCAAATATCCTGTAATTTCATTGTGTGTACATATGTATTTAAATGAAAGTTGTGATTATCTTGTTATGCTATGCGGTGTATGTATGTATAATATAAGTATGTGTGTATAATAGGGAATCGAGACCGCAACGAACCCGACTCGAGACCACTCGGTCTCGAGTAAACAGTAACGGTTGGGCCGGATTGGGCCATACACCCCTTCGAGCCCACTCGGAGCCATTGTAGGGTGCACCACCCAAACCGAGTATAAAACCCATGCCCAAGCCAACCATCCCTCATTTTCCACCATTCTTCCACACTCACTCCCACACACACACTCATTCACTCTCTCTTACTAAAACCCTAACAATCAAGCTCACCTCCTTCTCCCTCTCTTGGATTCAATTGGCAACAAAAAGGAACTTCGGTCAAGCTTATCATCATCACTCGGACACTTCATTTTCTCACCTTCTTCCTTGACTCGGTACCTTTTTCATCAACCGGTTAGTGTTAATGTGTGTCAAGGGTTATGTGTGCTTAATGAATAAGAAACATGACTAGTTTAGAGGTCTTTTGCATGATTTTTGTATGATTAGTGAGCTTGGTGATGTGTATGAACTATTATATGATAATGTTGCTAATATGTTCAAATGGCAAAAGAATGATAGCTTAAGAGTGTTTATGACCATCCGGATTAGGTTAAATGTTATAATAAATGCTTCTTTTGTTTCTTGCAAGATGTTCTTGATATCTAGGTTATTTTGTTCTTAGAATGCATGGTTATGTAGGTTGAACATGTTTGATAATATAGAAATCCTAAAGGATGAACCGTATGAATGTGATATGAATATGATATGAGGATTTGAATTGTTGTGTTTGATCCAATTGATTAAGATTTTAGACAAGAAAACATGTTTGTGGAATTGTATAGGTTAGTACATAGGAGCATGACTAGGAAATTCTATTGGTTAGTACTCATCGCTGGCAGAAGGTTCTAGAAGGATTTGCACATATGCTCGCATTATGGTTACGAGTCGAGACCGCAAGGTTGCGACTCGAGACCATGGATCAACAATCTGAAACCCGGAATACTTCATATGAGGGACTCGAGACTAGTCCGGTTGCGACTCGAGACCAACACGTGACAACTCGAGACAGTCTTCAAAGACTCGAGACCGGCAAGGTCTCGACTTGAAACTTCCTGATCTCGAGTCGAGACTGGACTCGAGACCTTCGAGATTGCGACTCATGCCAGCATCACTCGAGACCAAAACGGGATAACTCGAGATCTCTTGGTTGCGACTCGAGACCGTGTGTTCTCGGGTCGAGACCCCCTTATCTCGACTGGGCTGCCTACTTTGGTTATTGGGCCACAATGTGTTATTGTTGGATTATGTGTTTACTGGACTAATGTGTTAACTGTTACTGTTTAACCGTGTAATTATTAGGGCAGGCCCAATAACTTAAATGATAACTGTATGCATTCTATGTGTTAGATACGTGTAGGATATACGTGATTACTTGTACCCCCAAATCTGACCTATACTAGTAACCATGTTAGGACGTGGTGACCAGCAAGCTTGACCAAGTAAGCTAATCTGCCGAGCAACCCAAGGTGAGTTCACACACTAAAAGCATGCGTCCAAGGGAGGGACACGAATAAACTAAAGAATGTTTTCAAACTGATAATTTCCGGGGGAATATGCAAATGGTACTCTTGTACTACTACATCCGGGGGAGACACGTTTGGGTATTATTTATAAATCACAACTAGCAACACTAAACGAATCTCTATCATGTAAAGTCCCTGTTTATAGTACCGATTAATCGCCGGGGGCGAACGGGTTATTAGTTGATAGCGCTATTAGGTTTGACAACCTCACACCGTGACCGGGGGAGATCGGGCGTGAACTAGTAGACCTTGCATCTCGGTCAATGACGATAGACATTGACCTGGGGCACAAAAATCTTCTCGTCAACAGTTTCGGTAACATCAGTTTAGTAGCTTTCATATGGGGTAGCTCCCCATGTCGTGATTATAAATGCTTTACCTAAACAATCTACATTTTCTTTTGAAAAGCTAAAACTGGACCTCTCGTGAACTCGCCAACATTTTTGTTGACACCCTACTGCATGCTTTGCAGGTAACCAATGACTCAGGAGCTTGCAGCTTGGGGATGTGTAGTGGTCGTCTTAACCCGTGTGTTGGGTTTTAAATAATCTTTAAACTATGAACCTTGTTTTGAAAACTGTTTGGTTTGTGCTTCCGCTGCTTACTTAAACTATTATTCGAATTGAAACGTTTAAAACTTTAAACTGTGACGTTTACTAACCAACGTGGTTGGTGAATATTTTTACCATTGATCAATGCTCAGTATAATTGGTGGCTGGATCCTGGTCAGTCACGCCTCCAAGCGGTGGTACTCCGCATGTGGAATTTGGGGGTGTGACAGTTACTGCGCCCACGATGAACCTCAGCCCACCAAGAACTATAGTTCTTCGTTGATCAGTTCCACGAAAAAACCCTATGTAGGACGAAGAAGATTCTTTGTGATGATCATGCCCCACGAAGAATGGTTCTTCGTGGGAGGCTGCAAACAACAAACAATCACTAAGTCATATTTCGGAACAGATAAGAAACAAACATAACTTGCAGACTCCAAACATGCACGTTGCATTACATACCAAAATTATGTAAACGTCGTACCAAGTCAAGATAGGAGGATATCTTGACTTGGTCGACTCGACCAAAACAAACAGACTCGATAAACCAAAAGACCGTACATTACATTACATTACAAGCGTAAGAAGAACAAGCAACAGACACAAAAACTGCACCAACAAACTCCCCCTTAGTTGTTGCTTGGTCTTCAGTCTTCGGTTTCAGTGAGCTGCTTCCGACCACGAACTTCCAGCATGAATCCCACAATAGTAACAAAAACAAGCTACGCGTTGAAAACATAAAGCTTGACCTGCGTCCTTGTCTTCATAAAATATGTCATGACGAAATAATCTGTCGATATCAGCAGCTGACATGTTGACTATCCACATCGGATCGAGAATACGGAAGTTTTCTTTGTCATTTCTGAAGACGATAACTGCTTCATGTGTATCTGAATCATAACACCAAAAAGCCATGTTCGCGAGAATGTCTTGTTCCATTTCCATTAGCAGAATCTTATCCAAAACCTTCACGGGCTTGTACACGAGCTTGTACCGAGCCGTGTTGGTTGCTGGATCCAAAGTAAACTTGATCTGTTCATACATAGGGAACTGTGGCTTGTACAATTCGCCTTTCCAACCCTTTCTTCGTTCAATCCTCAACTTTCGAGCAAACAACTTAGAACCTTCAAAGTTTGATCGGTTAATGAGCTCCAGCTTTCTAACACTACCGCATCGTAAAACGGTAAAGTAAGAGTACTCAGAAGCGACTTGAAGTATTGAATTCCATGTTCTCGCTTCACAGCAATGCAATGAATCTCTTTAACGAACATCCAACTGAGTATTCTTCCATGAGGAAGACCCTTTTCTTATTTCATATAATCAACTTGTACGATAGGAGGGGCTGGTTTTGCAGTCTTTGAACGGAAGTTCTTTCTCCATTCTTCAAACGAATCAGCTGGAACATCAGATGAATCACAATTCTTCAATCTTTCATTGTTCTCATCCATGTTATCTTTCAAACAGTCTTCATCAAATGGATTGAATTCAGTACCGTCTTCTCTTACGTATTTCGACTTCTCGGCATTGCCTTCGAACACTATTTCATCAAGACCATCCAAGTTTGTTACGTCGGCTTCACTTGGAGTCTTGTCAATTTTAGCATCATCGACAGCTTTCATATCAGTTAAACCCAAAATTTGTTCATCCGTCATCTCGGAAATGAACTCTTCGTCTTCTAAATCTTCTCGATTAACAGGAGGGCACACTTACAAAGCAATATCAGGTGAGCTTGGTACTACAATCTCACCAGCTGTAGAGCATTCAGGAGGGCGCACTTGCAAAGCAATACCACTCTCCAACTGTTCTATTTCATCTTTTGACACACCTGAAGTACCTTGAGTAGTCTCGATCTGCTGAGGCTCGTAAACTATAATCTAAGTTGAAGAAGATGCCCCTTGTGGCTCAGAGGAGGCTGACGCATCAGGGTTACCTTGGTCTTCGCTATCATGATCACGCTTTCGCTGAATCTCCTGTTCTTTTCATCTATCCGACCATAAAATATTAACGCTCTTTCTGCTTATCTCAAAGGCGTCCTTAATAGACTTGAAACCATCCACCCATGTGGTGTTCCAGCTGTCATGCCATTCCTTCATAAAATCATGCCTTTGAGCAAGACGATCTGCAGATTGTTTCACGGCTATACTTTGTTCCTTCACTCTATTCAACTCAATACCATGAGCATTGTCAGCTGCCCGCATCTGTAACAACTGCCTTTCTCGTTCATCATCAGCAACTTTCAGACGTTCATTTTCAGCTCGGAGTTGCGTGATTTTGGCTTGTTGTCTTCCAACAGTTTCCTTTAACGTGTTAATCTCCAACTGTTGTTTGAGCACAGTATTTCTATTTGCAGACATAAATTCTGAATGCCGATTGATTTGACATGCATCAGCTTGTAATTGCGGATATAGAAGTTCTACCTTTTCATCCTGTGCCATTTCTGAGAACAATCTTCCACGACGCTCTAAGCTTCGCTGATGCGTTACAGATCAGGGCTGTTGACTAGAGGAAGTTGCTTGTTAAGGTTCAGCTGGTGGTGTCACAACGAGTGTCTCAGCTGCAGTTGTAGCTACTGGAGGTGGTTCAGTTGCTGCAGAAGGTGAAGTCATCATTGCTGTGGTTTCCTCCGCGGTGAAAGCAAACTCAGGATTGACATCAGCTTCATGAACAAGTTCAGCAGCAGTTTCATGTTGTACAGTGGCAGGCTCTGATGAAGATGTACCAATTGTCTTCTTCATCTTTTTCTTTCTACGTGTAGCAGTCTTCTTTTTCAGACGCTCTGCCTCTGTGTCGGAAAGAACGTAATCTTCATCTTGATCAGTACGAATCCTCTGAACTTTCCTAACGCCACGCTCGTTGATGTAGTGTTCATATCCTGGTTCTGGCAGATTATCATCTGACTCTGAATCGTCATTGCCACCACCACGAGCATTCGCTCCACTTGCACCAACATTTCCAACATCACCACATTCACCACCTTCTTCATCACCTCCATCACCATCATCTTCATCGTTAGTATCAACGAATATATCTAACTTCATCGTCAGATTGACTTTCGTCATGACGCCATTTATCATTTGCCGGTGCGAGATAATTCTTATCCCCCAATGCACCAATCGTCTACCGAGGCGTAATTTCTGGGTATCGTTTAACAGCTACACCATTTAATATCTTCAATGAATGCTCTATCATCATATCAATTTTTAGAACATCATTTACAGCCTTTGGAAGATCAGGGTGTTGAACGTTCATGATCATTTGCAAGAATACTGGATACATCCAGAACTTGTTACCACTAGCACCTGTTCTCCTTAGATTCTCCTTCATGTTTGAGAAGAAATACTTTGAAATATTGAACGGTTTTTTTTCAATACTAAAGCGATCATCAGCCCAATCAAGTCATTACTAGCCATGTCGTAACCACTTCGTCAATTGCTCAAACACTGAATGAGGATATGTAGTAAGAACTTGTAACGTAACGGAAACTTTGCTTTGTTGATTTGTCCTCCAAAAATATCATCGATACACTACATTCGTAGCAAACAACCACGCTGTCACATAATCGGAATAGAATACGGTGCTTTTGGATCATCATTAAGTTGCAGAACAGTGTTGAGAATATCAGCAGACACGTCCACATTCTGGTGATTTACTTGCCCGCGAATAACCTCCTTTCCGTCAACCTCTACAACATCCACCGAATCCCAGAATTCTTTAATTAACGTCTTGTTTACCGGCTTCTGATGAGTAATGGCCTCGTTTATCCTTGACTCGCATAACCATCTTGTAATTTCATTTAATTCAGCTACTTTTCCTTCTGGATCCAGATACGTGACCATATTGTGACGAGGTTCAGACATTATCTGTTCCTCTGTTTTATCCGTCTTTTTCGTAGTGGGCTTCCGTTTTTGTTTTTTAGGTGCCATTCTACAAACAAAAACACCACAAGGAGAAAATGGATAAACACATATGTAAAACACTTATACATATATACTGTGGACAGAGTATGAATGTCATCATACGAAGAACCATCAATTTTCATTAAGTATACAACCATACGAAGAACCTCCTATGGACGAAGAACCTGTACCAACGAAGAATGGTTTTTCGTCCCTTAGGGTTTTTCGTCAAAATGAAAAAGGGTAGGTTTTCACTATTCTTTGTCCCTAGTATGTTCTTCTTTGAATCAAGTTTTGTTTCCTGTTTAAACTGACAACACATTTAACCAACTGACATGAGGAGATCTAAAACCCAGGTATTAAACAACATCATTTAAACAATACCAAACAACAAACCCAATACCATGTTAAAACATTTTAAACCTCAATCAACACCCAGGTTATTAAAACCATTTCTTATGTTACCCACAACCAAGACCAGTTACAATTCACAATCATTTTCAAAAACAAAACAAAAACATGAACAGATTTGTATAACATTTTATCAAACATCAAAGAACTAAAAGGGTTTCAAGCATGCATCAGACAAAACAGAGGGTCTGTAAGGTTACGATCATGATTTTGATCCATTACTTTACCTTCGTGTAACACAAAATAACAGATAATCAAAGTAGGTTTTGAGTCAGTTGGGGTTTTCTCGAAGAAGAAGATGAAGGGTTTGCAGGGAGAGAAAGTAAAAAGGTAAATTTAAATTTTGATAAGATTAACTGACAATGGACCGCCTTTTTATACTCTGACCCCCACGAAGAACCTAGCCTCACGAAGAACCTATAATGGGCCGACGAAAAACCTTGATGGGCTAAAATAGTGTAGCCCAGTTAACTTGATCCACGAAGAACCTAAGGTTTTTCGTGAAGACTCAAAACAGCGAAGAATGGCCACGAAGAATGGTTCTTCGTTGACCAAAGGGTTCTTCGTTTACTCACCAAACACAAGTGTCACCAACTTATGAAGAGACATGAACAGATTGAACAGACTTTGTTTTATGATTACCAGTTTTGCAAAAAGGGTTTTTATGAAGTTGTGATATTAAAGAAAAAGTTGGTTTTGGGCTTTTTCCAGGTAGAAAACATTCGAGCTTCCACTTCGGCTAATCGAGAGCAAATTATATAATACAACAAAAACTAACTACATGCTTTTGTAACCATCATGTCCACACAACACAAACACACCGTTTAAGTTTTCTTATGGGTGTACATATTTACACACCTTAATGCCTATTTTGACACCCTTCAGGACGCCTCGTATAGACCTATACGAGGCGTATAGGGTTACTTTTCTGACCCACTCTGCACCAAAGCACAATGTCAAATCAGTCACATCAGACGGGGAGTCTAGGTCTGTACGAGGGATGGATACGAGGCATTAAGACGCCTCGTATAGGCCTATACGAGGCGTCTTCAGTGACTGATTTACTATACATTTGACAAGTGACTTAAAGGTATACGAGGGGTCTAGAGCTATATGAGGCGTCTAAGACTTATGAAAAAGTGCAACATACAGTGTATGCTTTGTCCACCCCCGAGCATTCAACATTTAAATCTGCTTCATCTTTCTGCTTCTTCTTCTTCTTTCATTCTGCTTTGCATTTGTGTTCTTATCATCCCGAAGTGTTGAAATGTCATCATACTGCGACGGCAACTATGTCTTCGGGCAATATTATAGCGAGAACTGGGTGCCCGAAAGCGATCCGGTAACAGTACAGGCACTTAAATGTTTTAATTAGTTTTTGTTTTAGTTTATTATTTACTAATGATGATACGGTTCTTTATTTTGGAGGAGTCTTGCGTTCCCGATTCTAATGAGCAAGAGGAGGTTGTGTCTAGTATACAAGGAGAACAAAACAAACCGTTTCTAGATTTGAACAATCATCCCCCTGTTGATGAAACAGCCCCTGTAGATGACTCATACCATGCTTGTCAACCAAGTTATCTGACGCAACAAGGGTATCCGGATTATAGATACGGGTGTGAATACGGAGGAGACGGTGGATACGGAGGAGACGGTGGATACGGAGGAGACGGTGGATACGGAGGAGACGGTGGTTACAGAGGAGATGGTGGATACAGTGGATACGGAGGAGACGGTGGTTATTGTGGATATGGTAGATATGGTGGTGAGACACCTCCCATCCAGCACAGTCCGTACTTAAAAAAGCAGGTATTAATTACTATTTTTGTATTATTTAATTATTTTTATTATTATTAGTATTATTATTAGTATTATTATTAATATTATTATTATTATTATTATTATTATTATTATTATTATTATTATTATTATTATTATTTATTTATTTATTTATTAAAATTATTTATTATTATTGTCGATGTTACAGGTTTTCAACTCTTTAGATGAACTAAAGAATCGGATACAAGAAATAGCAAACGCGGATGGTTTCGTTATTGTCACCCGCCGATCAAAGAAAACCGGTGGAAGAATCGGGAGGGTATGGCTTGAATGTGATCGTGGTGGTGAGCACCAGACTACAGCAACACTTAGAAAAGCCGGAAGCAAAAAAAAACGGTTGCCCATCTTACCTGCTGGCTGTGTGAAACCACCCGTATGAAACCTGGGAGATTAAAGACGGAAAAATTGAACATAACCACGAACTTTGTGAGGACCTGTCGGCCCACGCGTTTGTGCGAAGGTTTACTCCAAGCGAAATGAAACTGATCGAGCAGCTGACAGCTCAAAACATGGAGTCGCGCAAAATATTTCAAACGATCAGGAAGCAGGACCCCGACAGGTTTCATGTTCTGAAAGACGTTCAAAACGTTGCGGCGAAGATTAGAGCCGAACAAAGACAAGGATTGACTCCCATGCAGTCACTAGAAAACAAACTGTTAAACAACGACTTTATTTACGAGACACGGGAGGAACCCGGAACAGAGATCATAACAGAGATCTTCTTTCTTCATCGGGACTCGAGATGCATGTGGCGTGCATTCCCCCACGTCATGCTGACCGATGCGACGTACAAGACAAACATATACAATATGCCCTTTATCCAGATTGTTGGTATGACGCCTACCAACAAATCGTTTATTATCGCGCATGCCGTTGTTAGTAAAGAACGGGGTGATAACTTTGTGTGGGTGCTTGAGAGGGTCAAGTCAATGTTGGATGAATGCATGGAGCCACGTGTGATTTTAACCGATAGAGACCTAGACCTTATGGGCGCGTGTGCTAAAGTATTTCCAAACGCCTCCAGGCTTCTTTGCAGGTGGCACATACAACAGAATGTTATGAAGCACTGCAAGGGTGCCTTCACAGACGAAGACTGGAAGAAATTTTTGTCATTCTGGGGGACATTGATTGAGTCTCCATCCATACTCATCTAGGAGTACCACTTGCGCAACATGCGACAACGACTTGTGGAGTGCAAACGTTCTAGTAAGTTTTTATAATAACATACGACTCACATATGCAAATTTCATTAAATTATTTTTAGGTTTTAGGAGTCTTCAAATACGTGTACGATAATTGGCTAAAAGAATATAAGGAGATGTTCGTCTTTGCGTGGACTGATAAGAGACGCAACTTTGGTAATCGTACCACAAACAGAGTTGAGAGCCAACACGCCAACTTAAAGAGATACGTTGAAGATAGGAGCTCGCTGGACCGTGTAGTTGGTTGTGTCCATGATATAGTTGAGACACAGTTCGGTGAAATAAGGAAGACTTTTCGAGATAGCATCGAAAAAAGAATGACCCACCACAAACACCCGTTGTTTCAACACCTACTTGGAAAAGTATCCCATACAGCCCTTGACTTGTTGAGGGGCGAGGCAATTAGGAAGGTAGATGTCTTGGAGCGCTTTCATTCATCATGTGGTTGCCAAATGTGGCACAGCTGTGGGTTGCCCTGTGCTTGTAGGATAGAAAAGTACATTCTTGAAGGTAATAATTGTTAAACGTACAACACTTGTGTGATATATTTCCGTTAATCATGTGACTTAAACAATGTTGTTTTTAACCGTGCAGAGCGTCCGATTCAACTCGAAGACGTGGACGTCTTCTGGCGGAAACTTAACTTCCAAAGTTGTAAATTGATAGACGATGAAGTGGACGTTGTCGAAGAGCTAAATATTGTTAGACAACAATTAGAGTCGCACCCCCCAGCTCAGCAAAAAAGCCTGATGTCAAAGATTAAAGCGGTGTTGACTCCAAAGAAATCTACCAAGAAACCACCGGTTGTCCAACAAAATACTCGTGGCCGACCAACAACAAAGCAGGTACAACAAAGGTTGGACGAGGCCTCTCGTATAGATGAAGAATTGAGGAGAAGCTCATTCGGTGATGCAAACACGTGCTTTGAAGGTTCCCGACAAAGTAAGTACGATAAACCTCGCCACAGCTCGTACGTTCCGTCACAGGCCTCTCAACAGTCGGTTATAAGGTCTCAAAAACCCAAAGCGAGCCTAAGCCGTTCAAAGAGTTCTAAGAAGAAAGAGACACGAGATGCTCACGGTTTTCCGTTAATCATTGGGGACGAGTAAGTGGGAATCATCGAACAGTTTCAGGATGACATTCCGCTAGTGTTCCATCCGTACGTCTCGTGCATACGAGATGTGATGCCGGACGGTCATTGTGGGTTTCGGTCTGTGGCTGTGGGCTTAGGTATGGAACAGAGTTCATGGGGGCTCATTCGAAGGCACCTTGTCCAAGAAATGGATCAGAACAAATCGATCTGGTTCCCAATATTTGAAGCATGGGGTAAAGGTTATTTTTACACGCATCGTCAGGGCCTAATTTGGGATTCGGTGTCCGGTTGTGGGGGGGGATCACTGGATGGACTTCCCCTTTGTAGGACTTCTTATTGCACAAACGTACGGTATCGGGGTGCACTTGTTAACGACAACCATGGGTGCGAGTTCCACTTTCTTCCCGATACTAAGTCCTCCGGCTAATCAACAACCATTGTTCATAACGCTTACACATGTAAACGAGAATCACTTCATACATGTTAAGCTGGAAGGGGATTATCCAATGCCACCAGCACACGGGCTATGGTTGAACCACCGAACACCGCATACGGAACAATGGGAAGATATGTACTTGCCACGTCTAGAATGGTATAAATCGATAATGAATCCTCCGCCAAGATCAAACCCCAGTCTTAATTACATCGATAGTGATACGGAAGAATGATTTTTGTAATTTGAATGTATTTTTTTTATTAATTCCAATAATTTTCTACAATTTCTATAATTTTTTTTATAATTTGTATCATTTTTCTATAATTAAAACAGGTTAATATCATTTTTTTTATAATTTGTATCATTTTTCTATAATTAAAACAGGTTAATATCATTTTTAAAAAAAATTAGAAATATACGACGCGTATAGAGCTATACGTGTCGTATAGTTTGCCAAAAAGACCATTTTGCCCCTGGTATGCCCCCAATCTAGGCTTATTTCAGGGGCTAAAAGGTCATTCTAGAACCCACATACGCCTCGTATAGATCTATACGAGTCGTCTATTTGAGCGGGTTTTTGAAATTTTGAATTTTGAATATTTGAAAATCAAAATTTGAATTTTTTGAATGAGGACGCCTCGTATAGAGCTATACGTGTCGTCAACAGTGTCTGCACCAATTCTTTTTTTTTTTTAATTTGAATTTTGAAATATTTTATTAAATTACCATTTTGCCCCTGTAAAGCCCTCAGTATAGGCCTTTAACAGGGGCTTAAAGGTAATTTTGAAAATCCCAGACGCCGCGTATAGAGCTATACGTGTCGTCTTTCGAGGCGGCAACTTTTTAAGGTTTTCTTTTTTAATTATGAAAAAAGGTTTATTAAATTACCATTTTGCCCCTGTAAAGCCCTCGGTATAGGCTTTAGTCAGGGGTAAAATAGTAATTAACCATTACAGAAATATCTTTTTGTATTGGTTAATTACCATTTTGCCCCTAAATAATGCCTATACTGGGGGCATAACAAGGGCTAAATGGTCATTTCAGAAAAAAGAAGGACGACGCGTATAGCCCTATACGAGGCGTGTATGCCTCGTATAAGCCAGGGGGGTCTAGACGAGGCTGGTTATAACCCCCAAACAAAAAACAAACAAACATACGGAGCATACACCTCTATACGCCTCGGATACGTATTTCGACCGGATTTTCGAAGATTTGAAGCATCACCGGTACATATTTCGCCCCGTAGTTTAGTATTTTTGCCACGTTTTTGCCTTTAGACCGTAGGTTTGCCCGAAAATTTGATTTTTGTGGGGTTTGAGTTTGAGGTTGAAGATGAATGGGGAAGAACAGAACGCCGAGTATAGCCCTATACGAGGCTCTGTATTTTTTTTTCTTATTAATTATTATTATTAGTATTATTATTATTGTTATTATTATTATTATTTACTTATTTATTATTATTATTGTTATTATTATTATTGTTAATATTTATTATTATTATTGTTATTATTTATTATTATTATTAGTATTATTATTGTTATTATTATTTATTTATTTATTTATTTATTATTATTATTATTTATTATTATTATTATTATTATTGTTATTATTATTATTTATTAATTATTATTATTTATTTATTTATTTATTATTATTATTATTTATTATTTATTATTATTATTTTTATTTTGATTTATTTATTAGTATTAGTATTATTATTGTTATGCGTATACGTTATTTATTTGCAGATTGATTATGGAGGGCGATGAGATTCAGATAGAGCTTGATGGGGGTCAGCCGGCTCAGCAGGTTCAGCCGGTTCAGCAGGGTCAGCCGGTTCAGGAGGGTCCACGACGGAGACGGCGGCCGCCTCTGGATACGCTGCAGGGTTGTCCGTATCTAGAGTTTCCTGCGGGCACCGATGCCGCCCACCATTTCCAGAAGCTTCGGAGGATGCACATTGGATCGCATGCATCGATCGACTGTGATGCGATGGACCAGCTTGCTGAGACGGCTAGAGTGCGTCGGTTTGTACCTCTCGATTCGCCGTGGCATCGTCTTTTTGATTTGGCGCACACGCCGACCTACAGGGAGCTGCTGGTCGAGTTCCTTTCGTCATTCACATTTCACCCTCCTGGGGTCCCAGTGCCGCTTCCGTACCCAGGTGCTCCCCCTCCGCCTGAGATTTCTTTCAGGCTCGCTGGCGTTTTGCGTACGATGACGCTAGCAGACTTTGCGGTGCGTTCTGGTTTATACATGCAGGGGGAGATCGAGACTGAGGTTTACACAGCGGGGCTAGTGGTGGTTGAAAAACCTATTCTTCTAGGGTTTTGGCAGGTGATTGCGGGGCCAGATCATTGGGAGCACGATAAGTCGAAGGGGAGGGTGTCGTTTGTTACGGACCCACTGTACAGGTACGTACGTTTATTACGGCAATTATTGTGATTATGTGCATTGTTTATTAATCTCTGTTTCTGTATTTCGCTAACACTAACACTATCTGCAGGTATCTGCACCATTTGCTCGCTACTTCTATCTCAGCGCGCGTGTACAGCCGTGAGTGGTGTACGACCACAGATCTTTTTTTCCTTTATTGTTTGTTGTATAGGAGGCCGTGCGCGCTAGCACACGGTCTAGCCCAGTACTACGCCTCCGCCCATCACCGGCAGGAGCGCAAATTTTTGTATGGCGGGGCGTACGTGACCGTCATTGCCCGTTCATTTGGCCTCGTGCGGCACGAGGACCCACATCTACGGGCGCCGCCAGTCATGCCGACGCGGATGGGCATGCAGTCGCTGTGGGGGATGAAGGTAATCAAGAGGTTCGCAGTTGGCCCGCGGTTTAAAAACCGCGAGACCGGGGGCATATGGACAGAGGAGGCACTACCAGAGCATTTCGAGCCCGTTTATCCTCCTGTAGATCCTGCTGATGTAGTGCATGTGGAGGAGCCTCCGGAGGATGTAGACGGTGCAGCGGTGCCACAGCCACCGCCACCTGCCGGGGCGCCTCAGTTTCCACGTCACGCTATTCCAGGTCGTGCCCCAGGAGCTGCGTTACATCCGGATGTACGAGCCGAACTTGACAGGCTTAACGATTTGGTAGGTTGGCTGGTACGAGAGGCTCAGGATAGACGAGAGAGAGGGTGATTACCACCGATACCGCTTCCACCAGCTCGAGCACCACATCAGCAGCAGCCGCAGCAGCCAGATTCGGATTCGGATTTAGATGCATAGACCTGTTGTTGTTTTTATTTTTATTATGGATGTACAAACTTATCTCATATATTTTTGTTATGGATGTACAAAGTTATCTTATATATGTCATATTTATGTTTGTTTTTCAGTTATTCGGTTACTTAATGATTGTTGTGTTAAATTGAGATAATACGGAAACAAAATATGTTTTGAATATATTACGGAAACAATATATCCCCTGAATATAATACGGAAACAATATTTGAACGAGATAAAATTTTAATCGGAAGAATAATATTTAAAAAAGTAAAATGTTAAAAACATTATAATATTTAATCGATATAATATATTTCAAGAGCCGATTTTTAAAATAGTTGATTTTTAAAAAACAAAACTTTTTTTAAAGCCAAAAAAATTTGCAACCACAAAACACATTTTCAAAAACTATCAAAAAACCATACCAAAACACCCCTCATTCCAGCCAAAAAAAAACCCAAGACTAGACGCCTCGTACAGACCTATACGAGGCGTCTAGAGTTCCTTAAACTTTGTGTCTGACACCCTCTGAGACCCCCTTGAATTCAGTGCTTAGACGTCTCGTATAGGCCTATACGAGGCGTCTAGGGCACAAAAAGTGTGGAAATAGGCGCAGAGGGTGTCCAAATATCTCCGGCCTTTCTTATTGATAACAAGGCACGATCGCATCAACTTGCCTTTTCAAATTGTTTCAAGATAAAAGTTGCCACCGTTTCACATAATTAATAGCACCAGCCCATCGCATACATCATACAACACCGCGTATCAAATCAAATAATATACATAAACAACAATTATCAAAACTCTAAACAACCGGAAGTCATTAAAAAGAAATGTCCGATAAAACTTTTCAAAAACCGTCATGACAGTTGAGAATCAAAGAGACGCGTCTCTTCTCCGACCACTATATCTCCATCGTCCACCTTTTCACACCCTATATAACCCTCATCGACCAATCTAAACATTTACAATTATTTCTTAGTAAGTTTAGACGGTTACGGAAAAGGAATGGAGCCACAAAACACCAACGTTTTTTGTATGGCGGTGGCGTGGTGGTGGGGCGACGGTTACGAAGAAGTAGGTTAGAGACGGACGGGATTGACGGTGGTGGCCATGATGGATGTTGAAGAGTTTAGCGTGAGATAGAGGAAACAAGAGATTCTTTGTTACAAAAAAATGTGCGGCAGTGGTGGCGGTGGTTCGGTGATGGTGCTGTTGTGGCGGTGGTGCTGTTGTGGTAGCGACGGCTTGATGGTTGGGATGACCATTTTTGTGGTATGTTTGTTGAGGATGAGTGTACATTATACTATAATAGTATAAGAAAAGTATAAGAAATCTGAGAATACGAGTTGTTTTTTTTTTTTTTTGGAAGAGTGAAGATAAAAAGATTTTTTTATTCTGAACGATTGAATTTGGATGGTATAATGTGGTGGTATTTGTTTACAGTTTTGCTTTATTTACTGTTTACCATTTACCATTCTTCAAATATATTGATTCAAAATCCTGTTACAATTTCATATATGCAAACCAATATTTAATAAAAGTGGTATAACACCATTTCTTCTATCCTTTAAAAAATGGCAATGAGCCTCTTTTGCAGTTGAAAATTGTAAGCTGTATGTGTTTCTAATGTACAATTTGTACGTAGTATTTTAAATAATCGTGTTTCGTGCTACATATAACTTATGGTTTTAATAATGTTTCTAACAAAAAGTTTATGTAAATGTTTTATAGTTCTTTTATATGTTTTATAGTTCTTTTCTATAATGGCTGATATGAAAGATAACAACAACAACCATACCCAGTAAATCCCACAAATAGCAAAGCTACTTATAGGGTCTGGGGAGGGTGGGATCTAGACAGACCTTGCCTCTATCTCGAAGGATAGAGAGGCTACTTCCAGAGAGACCCTCGGCTCCAAAACGAACAGCATACCAATACCCCAAGTCAAAGAATAGAAAAAAGAAATCACCAATACCAAGAAAATGAGCAGTGAGACACAATATAAAGTAAATCATGTATCATAGCATGTAACATCATTTGGGCATAAACACAAGAAGACAATTACCGGTAAGTCACTTAAAGTATAAGAAAACCTACGTCCCTAAAATACACCCAATACCTTACTGTAATATCCTCTAGAAGTCCTTAACCCTAATCCTACGCCTCCACGAAGTCCTATCTTGGACCATGTCCTCAGAAAGATGCAACTCTAGTAAGTCATGCCTAATCCTCTCCTCCCATCCGCAGTAAGGGTTTCCACTACTCTAACTGGTGCCGTTGTTTGCCTCCGCTTCACATGCCCAAACCATCTCAATCTCCCTTCCTTAATCTTATCCGATATGCTAGCCACTCCTAATCTTTCCCTAAAAACCTCATTTCTTATCCGATCTAACTTCGTGTGTCCACACATCCATCTCAGCATCCTCATCTCTGCTACCTTCATCTTGCGCGCTTGTGTCTTCTTGATAGCCCAACGGTCTGTTCCATATAGCATAGCGGGCCTAATTACTACCCTGTAAAATTTCCCCTTTAGTTTAGTTGGGAACCTCCTATCGCACAATACTCCACTCGCTGCCCTCCATCTACACCAGCCAGCCTGTACATGATGGGCTACATCACTATCTATGTCACCATCTCTTTGTACAAACGACCCCAAATATATCTTATCTATATATGAAAGATAACATATATAGATATTAATATATGTACCTAATAACTAGAAATAAGTTTATTAAAAATTGCCATACACGTATGCATTTATAAAAACACAAACAAATCAACCTTGAAATTGGGATAATTTGAAACCAACTTCACCCACAAAATAATTTAAAATATGGTAAATTAAAGTCAATCTTTTACATAAAATAACATTGGTTAATTTGGTTGTGCCTAAAGATCTAAATTAGATTGTGTGTTTTAGAATTAGCGAATTCCTTAAACACTTTATGTATTTTACAGTAAAGGTATCATAGAATGGGGATAAAGCAAAATGAAAAAAAAATGTTTTTCTTAAAGTTAAGAATTTTGCATTTCATATAGTGACACTAAAATTAAGATATTTTCATAAAAGTAATCAATATCCCGCTACAACGCGCGGGTCAACTCGTTATAAACAAAAACAAAACTAAAATTCTAATTTAAAAAGGAGGTAAACTAAAACAAACATTAACCGACATTATCTAACTATACACTAATTACCAAGCTTTTTCGAGTTTCAAGGTAAGAGAATCATACCAGCTTACGGTCTTGTTAAAAACGGATTTTGTTTCTTGTAAATATTAAGATAAGCATCCTACCACAATTATCGATATTGTTGTCCACATAAGCTCAACTTATCAGATGTAATCACGATTAGGAGATATGATTTAATGTATGATTTATACTACTCGTCGGTGTCATCCACTCACGACACATTCCCGTATCAAGACATGCACGAGAATTCATCTTACCGGTGAGTATAGTTTGAACGTATAGATTGTGAGATACTCACTTATTTTTTATTGAAAATAAGCCCTATGTGATTAAATCACTTATTGATGAGGAACTTGATTTTCAGATGCATGCAAGGCACAAGAGCAAGTCCGTGAACAGGTTAGTACCAACGTACCGACAAAGAGACGAACTTGACTCCCGGATAAACTGTGATATTTTTTCACTTATTCATTGGGTGGATGTGATATGTTTATCACTTATTGAGGTCGTATGCAATATTTACACGTTGTATGGTATCATGGAAGATCTTGACTTGCGTCCCAGTTATTTTTCGGTAAAAGATTCAACCATGATACCCATATAATAAATCAGCATAAAGACCGCGTATCTCAGAACCTCGGCATACTATCAAACGAAATTTCGCTACCAATACCATATGCCAATGAATGGTTCCCACCTGATTTGCAATTCATTATGTTTATATCAACCTGCATGTTTTAATCTGATTGTGAGCCTACCGATACATCATTAGTAGAGCTACTTATCGTTTTTCATTTTGCATTTTTTACCGTATTTGACAGACCACTGGTGTATCATCATCTTCTCTTATCTTTCCAAGAAACTCATTTTTGGTTTTTGGGTTTTCTTAATGTTTTTGTATTTTTTGAAATTTTTCAATGTTTTTGTATTTTTCTGAATTTCTCCCCTTTAAATGCAGAAAGTGAATAAATAAAAGACATATTTTTGAATTTTTGTATTTTTCTAATTTTTTGTATTTTTCATTTTTCAAAAGTAAAAATGGAAAGCAGTAAATAAATAAATGACATACTTTAGGATTTTTAAAATTTTCTGATGTTTTTGTATTTTCTTAAGATTTCTCCCCCTAAAATGCAAAAAGTAAATAAATTGAAAATCTTTTTGTTTTTTTCTAGATTTTAAGAAAACATTTACAAAAACGATTTGCCGAAGATGATTTACTCGGGTTTCACCTTGATGCACCAAAAGAAGATAATCAAAACGTGATTTATCAAAAGCTTTTGTAAACAGGTCGGCACGTTGGTGATCCGTGTGGATTTTCATAACATCGATGAGTTTCTTTTCATAACATCGATGAGTTTCTTTTCATAACAATCTCGTATGAAATGATACTTAATCTCGGTGTGTTTGGTCTTTGAGTGCTGTACAGGATTACGAGTGATCTGTAAAGCAGCTTCATTATCAACATAAATAGGAGTAGTTAGGAATTCAAAACCGTAGTCGCGCATTTGGTGTTGGTTCCATAGAACCTGGGAGCAGCAACTAGATGCTGAAATGTACTCAGCCTCACATGTTGAAGTGGCCACACAGGTCTGCATTTTGCATTGCCACGTGACTAGTCGATTCCCCAAGAACTGGCATCCCGCTGATGTTGATTTGGCATCAATCTTGCAGCCACCATGATCAGAATCACTGAATGCTATCAAATCAAAGTTATCATCCTTAGGATACCAAAGACCGGTGTCTGGGCAACCCTTCAGATAACGAAAAATCCTCTTAACAGCCATCATATGTGAAACTTTTGGATTGGACTGGTAACGAGCAAGAAGACATGTTGGATACATAATGTCGGGCCATGATGCGGTAAGATACATGAGAGATCCGATCATAGCACAGTAGAGAGACGGTTCTACATGTTCACCCGTTCCGTCAGGTGTAATCCCATGATTTTGAGCCAGAGGAGTTCCCGCGGGCTTCGATTCTTCTATCAGAAATCGTTTCAAGATATCCCCAACGTACTTGGTCTGATGAATGAAAATCCCTTTATCAGACTGATGAACCTGCAAACCCAGAAAGAAAGTCATTTCTCCCATAGCGATCATCTCGAACTTCTGTTGCATCACCCGCTCGAATTCCTGGCACATTTCATCATTTGTAGACCCGAAAATGATATCATCAATGTACACTTGAACTAGCAACAAATCCTCATTCTCTTTCTTGATGAAGAGAGTACAGTCGATCAACCCACGTCGAAAACCATTCTGCAACAGATTGGAAGACAACATTTTATACCAAGCCCTTGGAGCTTGATGTAAACCATACAGTGCCTTGTTCAGAAGCCAAACTCTGTCAGGATGAATTGTATATTCAAAATCAGGCGGTTGCTCAACGTAGACTTCTTCTTCGACCACACCATGAAGAAACGCACTTTTCACATCCATTTGATAAACACTATACTTCTTGTAGGACGCATAAGCTAAGAAAATCCTTATCGCCTCAAGACGTGCCACTGGTGCATAAACTTCATTATAATCAATACCTTCTACCTGATTAAAGCCCTGGACAACCAATATCGATTTGTTTCTCACAACAACACATCGGTCGTCTTTCTTGCACTTGTAAACCCATCGAGTACCAATATTCTTGTAGTTCGGGGGCCTGTCAACAAATTTCCACACGCCCAATTTCTGGAAATGCTGAAGTTCCTCTTGCATTGCTTTAACCCATGAATCGTTCTTCGTCGCCTCCTTACAAGATTTTTGCTCAACTTGGCTGTCACACCCGCAAAATCCACACGCGGAGTATCACCGCTTGGAGGCGTGACATGACCAGGATCAAGCCACCAATCATATTGAACATTGTAAGTAATAAATAAAAGGCATTCATCAATATGAAAGGTGTTCAAAACCATAACATAGTTAAGTGTTTAGCGGAAGCATAAGTATGTAAACCCAACATAAGTTTATATGTGTCAAATGTTTAGCATGGCACACAGCCGTCCATGTCCAACAACGACTCCTCTCCACTCCCATGCAAGCTCCATAGATACCTAACGACCTGCAAGGCATGTAACAGAGAGTCAACAACAAAGTTGAGCGAGTTCACAGTTGGTTGTTCAGTAATAAGTTCGTTTAACAAATCGTAAGTACGTTTATAACCATGCGGTGTATTACTAGGCCATTTGTATGTTCATCTAGTGGGGGCTTCCCATGTTGTAAGTTCAATTAGTGGGGGCTTCCCATACTGTAAGTTACTAGACTAGTTGTATCCATAAGTATCCTTCCCAATCCGAGGATAGTAGTAAGTATAAGTTTACGTAGGTTTTACGTAAGTGCCCTTCCCAATCCGAGGACAGTGGTACGTAGCGAGTACGTAGGTTTAGCGCTGGCGTCCTTCCCAATCCGAGGACGGTGGTACGTAGCGAGTACGTAGATTTAGCGCTGGCGTCCTTCCCAATGACGGTGGTACGTAGCGAGTACGTAGATTTAGCGCTGGCGTCCTTCCCAATCCGAGGACGGTGGTACGTAGCGAGTACGTAGGTTTAGCGCTGGCGTCCTTCCCAATCCGAGGACTGTGGTACGTAGCGAGTACGTAGGTTTAGCGCTGGCGTCCTTCCCAATCCGAGGACCGTGGTAAGTAGTCTAGTAATGATGTAAGTACAAGTAATCATTCAATCCCATTCCCAACCCACCGGGGAATCCCATGCCTTGGTAAGAGTGTGAACTCACCTTGGTTTGCTCGGCAGATAGTTTACTTGTTTAACAGTTTTGATCAACCACGTCCTATTTATGGTTACCAAGTTTTAATCAGATTCGTATACAAGTATTTCACGTATGAGCACACATTACAAATCACGTAGCATACAAGGTACACACATCACATGAGTACACGTACGGTGTATATAATTAACAATAATTTAGATAGCCAAATGTATAACACAAAGTGTGCGGACCAACTAGTTTATAATCCAATATGGGAATGCGACCAAAACTCGTTTGTGTGATCAGTTGGGCCGATGGCCCAGTGTTTAAAGGGAATCGGCCCAGATTTAATTGGCTAATCAACCTGTGTGTGTTCAATTAATGTATGCGTCCCAATACTTTTTATCCGTTTAGGGAGTGGCCCAAAGCATTTGTGCAGTTCACTTGTGGGTGTGCGATAGGTGAGTATGTGTGCGGTTGGTTAGGCACCCGACCCTAACCCATGGGTTTCACTTATACAATCTATCATAAAACCAATTAACATCAGTTTGTCACACAATTAGAATCAATCAGTTATAAAGTCCCTAGATTGTGAAGCCTCATTATCACTATAGCACTAAACATTATTAACCTAATAATTTTCAACAATGCCTATCATCACGTGAATTTCCTAGTTCAAAAAGTTGAGGCCCAATAGAATTGTTATTTGTGTTAATGTTGTCAGCCATACTTTGACAAAAGGGTTAGTCATTTAATACAATCCCATGATCTGACAAAATTCATCTTTGCATTCAAAAAAATAGTGTACATGTGAATTGCTTTCAATGCCATGTGATATGTCAGCCCAAGACTTATCCATCCTTAACTCACGGCACTTTAGTTACACCAAAGATTTTCCATACTTTACTTTAATAGTCTGATTATAAATTTATGCTATAGTGTTTTCCTTATCATGAATCCATATAATCTACCAAGCTTATGAATAATTGGCAAGAAACTAGAATTATATATTATGATGCAGATATAGTCTAAATCAAAGATTATCATCAAGTAATCAGCCAATTATCTCAATCATAATATTCTGTCACGTTTCAATATATCATATATACATATATCCATTTGATGTAACTTAAGATCACACATAAACAAGATCGACCAATATGAACTAGCAAGATCGATAATCAGTAATTAAAACTAACGAAATAAGAGTCTACTAACCCGAAAAAGCTTGATTGATAGACTGAAGTCTCGACCAGGGGGGGTCTACTGTCGATCGCAAGTTTTAGAGAGAAGTAGGGTTTGTTGTGTAATAGAGTCTACGTTCATAAGTTTAGAAGGATAAAAACTAATCAAAGTGGGCTAACAACTAATTAAAACATTGCTACTGGGCCCGAGGCCCTTGTGTTGATTTCGCCGGCCCACCGGTTGACGAAAACACTTGTGTGTTTTCGTGATGTGTGATTTCGCAGGGGGAGGGGGTTTCGGCTAGAGTGTTTTCGAGTGG